>JAPDVR010000003.1:62050314-63497814 GCA_026230005.1 Gila orcuttii
CTAACTCTGTACTTTATTCCGTCGCACCATTTGTTCGTAAGGCAGAACATAGCTAGAAGGTCGTTAACTCTCCGTAAAGTAATGCGTAGTGGCATAATATTACGCTCACCCTCGATGATCCTTCAAATACAGGACGCGAGCAGAAGTTGTGTGTAAATACTGGGAATTTCAGTTTATCCTTCATTCTAACTTCTTTTGCCTCACTTAATTAACAGTAACAATACGTTTACTACAAGTAATATAATACTTGTTAATACAGGAAAAATGTTAATACGGGACAGTCCGTCAGCGGTCGTGGGCAGAGCATGAGCAACATGGCATCATATTGCTCAGAAAATCCAAACGGCTTGATTATTGAGAGTGTTTAGACTTTTTGAGAATTAAAAAAAAAAGGCGTGAATGGATTTTGTTCATTGTATGGTGGTTGTGTCCACACACTGCAAACACACATTTAACATGCAAGCACCAATTTAAAATGCAAACACCATATAATGGTGAATTTTGCATCCGATGACCCCTTTAAAGTGGAGTCTGTTCGTTGATTGGTAAGCCTGAGACCCCAGCCTGGATACGTGCCCAAAGTTCCCGCCACCCCTTTCCGGGAGCAGGAGGTGAACTTGCCAGACCCAGCCCTGGCTTCACTATAGGGTCGTTCGCACCGGAGGAACCTTTTCATAGTTCCTCAACTATTGGCGGAAGTTCCCGGATGTCGGCGTGTTCGCACCGCAGGAACTAGGAACAATTTTAGTTCTAGGAACTCGTTTTGGAGGAACTAATTTACTCCTACTTCAGAGTCGCTCTAAACCAGCGCTATAGGAACTATCTGTGACGTTAGTGTTCGCTGATTAGCAGAACGCACACTAAACACCAGCACCCGCCATTTGTAAAAAAGCTGTGTAAAGATTATAGGCTCCAGAAACTCTACGAACATGGGAAACAGTGATAGATGAGCCTCTTAATCTTTACCCTGAGGAGAAACTCCAACGCAACTGAGGGGACCAAGGGAAACGTGATTGTGTTTCTGCTCAGCAATACTGGACATCAAACACACTGCATACGCTCATAACTTTATTACTGTCTACTTTCCATGTAGGACAGTTCTATCTAATAACGTATTAGACAGGACTGTTAGACAGAGCGTAAACTAATGAACACGGAGAATGCGAGCACTATGTGCTCAGGCTCTGGCGTTCTTAGCGCCTTCAAAAGGTCACAAAAAATTAGCGCGGCTTACGTCACTTCAGAGTTCCTGCAGGCGGTGTGAATGCAACCAGGAAACGTTCCTCAGGGAACCATTAGTCCCACTGGATAGTGGATGCCGTCATATTGGCCTACCAATCCCAAGGCGAGCCGTGGCTCGGGGTCACTCACTGTGTTTTCTCCATTCTGTCTCCTGATGGAGTTTGGTGTCTTGCCACTGTCGCCTATTTTTGCCTTTGTCGCCATTGGCTTGCTTAGTTGGGGACATTTAATTTAATCTTCAACAATATTATTGATCTGCCTACATTGACACCATTATATGAGAACTGAACTGAGCTGGACGATGACATCACTGGTTTCTCCAGAGCGAAACACACCCAAGTGAACACACACATGCTAAAGTTGACTAATAAGAGGAATACAAAATCATTTTAATGCCTTAATTAAAAAAATGAGGAAGGACATAAGGAAAAAAAATAAGGATACCAATTTTCTTTCTGAATGAATAATGTATCATAAATAAATAAATGTTCTTCTAATACAGGGGGCATAAGTCAGGAGGACAATGTTAAATTCCCATAGAGGTAGGCAGATTTTTATTATTAAAGGCCAGTTATTTCATCGATCCAGGATACTATAGGGGCTTTCGCACTGAGTAGTTCTAGGAACTTAGTTCTAGGAATTAACCACCAGGATGGTTCCCCGAGAACTAATGGTTCCCCTAGGAACGTTTTCTGGTTTTCTGGTGTTTGATGTCCAGTGTTGCTAGCTGAGCAGAAATACATAATCCTGTTTCGCTTGGTCCCCTCAAAGTTGCGTTGGATTTTCTCCTTACCGTAAAGGTTAAGAGGCCCATCTATCACTTTTTTCCATGTTCGTAGAGTAAGTTTGTGGTGTTAATATATAGGCTATAATCTGTGTTTACACAGCCTTTTTAAAAAATGGCGGGTGCTGGTGTTTCGCGTGCGTTCGGCCAATCAGCGAACACTAACGTCACGGATAGTTCCTATAGTGCTGGTTTAGACCGACTGAAGTAGGAGCTCAATTAGTTCCTCTAAAAGAGTTCCTAGAACTAAAATAGTTCCTAGTTCCTGCGGTGCGAACACGCCAAAATCCGGGTACTTCCGCCAATAGTTCTAGGAACTATGAAAAGGTTCCTTGGCCTCCGGGATTAACCCTCTGAGGTCTGAGGTGTTTTCTGGGTCCTGGAGGTGTTCTGACATGCTCTGACATTTGTGCTTATTTCTGTTACTTGTGACATTTTCATGGCTAAAGTCTTATTACATTGTATTCAGCACAAACTCTGCTACAGTAATATGTCAGCAGCATGTATGTAAAAGTTTGGAGTTTTAAGATAATAATGTTTATGCGTGGTTTGTGAAAAAACAAAAAACAAATGTCACTGAAATAAGGTCATAAAACCCATAGTGATTATTTCTTCACAAGACTTTTGAAAATTGTATCACGTAGCCTAGAATATTTGCTCCAAAACTATGTGAAAATCATCCTGCAGACTCATTTAGATAAGACAATATATTGATTTAAAATTTGTATGACGTGTTTTGTGTGAGAAAGCTTTATTAATCTCATTAATATGAATGCATTTTACACCTGAGAAAGACAAAGACCCTCCCCTAATGGCCCTATCAGGTGCTATCAGGCCCGATCATTATGAGAAGCCTTGCACAAAGAATGAGGAGAAATTAAAAAAAGAATGGCTTTTAGATTGTCTGGATTTATTTACAACACAACATAATCCAAAGATACATAACAAAGGACAAAAAGCACATTAGTAAACACACTGATCTAAAGAAAAAGACTTAAACAGTCACACACCTTTGTGCCATTCCTGAAACATAGTAGCCTACATACCTGTCATGTCCAAGGTGTTTGACTTTTCATTTTACCATGTTCATGTACAGAGACTCATGTGAATGTTGAAGTCAGCAGGACTCATCCAGTGGCATCTGGTCCCTTTCTAAAAAATAAATAAATAAACACCTGTAAACATGTTGATATCAAGACAAACTATAGGGCTGCACGATTCTGGGAATACATTTTAGATTTTTCACTCACACACACACACACATATACACACACACACACTGCCGTTCAAAAGTTTGGGGTCGGTATGATTTTTAATGTTTTTAAAAGAAGTCACTTATGCTCACAAAGGCTGCATTTATTTGATTAAAAATACAAAACAAACCCAGTAATATTGTGAAATAATATTTCAATGTAAAACAGCTGTTTTCTATGTAAATATATAGTAAAGTGTAATTTATTCCTGTGATCAAAGCTGAATTTTCAGCATCATTACTCCAGTCTTCAGTGTCACATGATCCTTCAGAAATCAGTATAATATGATGATGTGATGCTCAAGAAACATTTTTCATTATCATCAATGTTGAAAACAGTTATTTACATTTTTATTTCAGGATTCTTTGATGAATAGAAAGTTCAAAAGAACAGCATTTATCTGAAAAATAATCTTTTGTAACATTAAACACTACCGTTCAAAACTTTGGGGTCAGTAAGAATTTTTATTTTATTTTTTGGGGGAAATAAATAAAATGGATCAATACTTTTATTCATCAAGGAGGAATTAAATTGATAAAAAGTGACAGTAAAGACATTTATAATGATAAAAAGTGACAGTAAAGACATTTATAATGTTACAAAAGATTCTATTTCAAATAAATGCTGTTGTTTTTTTTTTTTTGTTAACAACTGTTTATTAAGTTTTCTTATTTAAAGTCAAGAAACAAGAATACAAAGCAAAAAGCAACTATACAAGTTGAGAACCCACCCCACCCCACCCCACCCCTGGTAGACTTCAAGAAAATAACAATAAAATACAAACATAGAATGCAGACCCCAAAACATATATAAAAATAATAATAATAAAATAAATAAGTAAATCGATAAATTACATGGATGTTAAATGGGTTGACACACTATCAAAAGCAGCTTGCCATAAATTCACAGTCTTAACACTGGATCCATGCATACGAGAAGTTGAGAGTTCCATCGATATAATGTCCAGCAAAGACACTGTCCATGTTCGTCTGTCCATTGTGTGAGGAGGATTCCAACGGTTAACTAACATTTTTTTTGCCGCTGTGAGAGCGGCTAACAGTAAATGTCTTTGTTGAATGGATAAGGTTAGGTCCCTTAAATCGTTAAAAAAAAAATTGTGTGGGGTCAAACAAATATCAGTGTCCAACAGATATGATAAGTCCTGTGAGAGCTGGGTCCAAAAAGGTGAAAGAGAGGGACAGTCCCAAAAGAAGTGCAAGTACGTGCCTAGAGATCCTTGAGAACAAAGATTACACTAGAAACGTAAACGTTTCATAGGAGTCAAGTAAACCCTATGCAGTAATTTCCAGTGAATCATTTGATGATTGGGGTTCTTTGACAACAGCTTAAACATCCTCCATACCTGATCCGAAAATAAAACATGCACATCTTCATTAAGATCCTTGGCCCAAACAGTTGTAATAGATAAGGGTTTGTATGAATGCTCAAGAAGATACTGATAAATGACAGACACAGAAGAGGGAGGTCTCTCAGAAGGAAGGATTAATTTGCGCAGTGGGTGAATAGGTAATTGGGAGTCCCAAGGCACCCCATATGCCCGAAGGGCCGATCTTATTCGCAAATACATATAAAAAGATGTACCTTGTAAATTATATTGAGCTTTAATGTTCTGAAATGATTTTAGACCCATATCATCATAAATTTCTCCCAAAGTGTTTACTTTTTTTTTCCATTGCGGATATTGAAAAGGGGCCTTGTCAGACAAAAGATTATTATTATGGAAAATAGGCGAATGTCTATGCCAGATTGTAACTTGGTGTGTTTGCTTTTCGACTTCCCTCCAAGTAGACAGAAGATGAGTTACAATAGGACCAAACTGAGATTTACACTGCCTCAGTGGAACCCCGGAAAAAACAAGATGCTTCAGTTCATAGGGATAAACCATAGATTCCTCAACGGTTCTCCATGACACAGAAGCATCAGGATCAAACCAGACTGATAAAGGGCGGAGGGTAAAGGCTTGAGCGTAAAGTCTAAAATTAGGAAAAGACAGACCTCCATGTAATCTGCCACGCTGTAAGGTAGTCAGCTTGATTCGAGGACGTTTCCCATCCCATATATAATGAGAAACGCATGCATCGAGTTTATTCCAGAAGCCAGCAGGTGGAGGAAGGGGAATCATAGATGAAAAGAAATTAATACGTGCAAGAACATTCATTTTAATTACAGAAATACGAGCATGAAGAGAAGTAGGGAGACGAGACCAATTTTCCAAGTCTGATGATATTTTTGCTAAAATACTATTCAGGTTTTTCGAGATAATTTCCTGAAGGGATGGAAAGATATCTATACCCAGGTACTTAAAGGATTGAACCACCGGAATGGATATAGATAGGGGTGTGAGGTCAATTTTAGAATTGAGGGGGAGCAGACATGACTTGCTCCAATTAATTTTAAACCCAGAGAGAGATCCAAAATGGTCAAATAAATTTAACACCTGGGGGATAGAGTGTGACGGTTTCTCCAAGAACAATAAGATGTCATCAGCAAACAATGAAATATGATGGTGTGTGTTTCTTATAATTATTGG
This sequence comes from Gila orcuttii, assembly GCA_026230005.1. NCBI lineage: Eukaryota > Metazoa > Chordata > Actinopteri > Cypriniformes > Leuciscidae > Gila > Gila orcuttii. Next base: position 62,056,145 of record JAPDVR010000003.1, read on the forward strand.
GGAGATAATTTCAGATTGTCGGACCGCTTGAGCTAAGGGTTCCAAGGATAAAGCAAACAACAAAGGAGAAAGCGGGCAACCCTGACGAGTACCTCGCTGTATAGAGAATGGATTTGAACAAATTGAACCTGTAAGAACAGCAGCTGCTGGGTTGGTATACAAAATTTTAATCATGTTTATAAAACTTGGCCCTAAACCCAGATGTTGTAGAACCAACCACAAATAGTTCCATTCTAGCTGGTCGAAAGCTTTCATCGCATCCAGAGATAATACTGCGCAAGGGGACGTCAACATACTCGCTGAATTAACAATATGACATAGCCTGCGCAAGTTATCCGAGGCGGAACGAGATTTAATGAACCCTGTCTGGTCATAATGAACTAATCTATTCATAAATCTCTCTAAACGTCGGGCCAGCACTTTAGCATACAATTTAACATCCGTTCCTATCAAAGAAAGTGGCCGATAGCTAGAGCAGGAAGTCGGATCTTTGTCTTTTTTTAAAAGAAGAGAAATAATAGCTATATTAATCGATGAGTGAAATGAACCTTGCGAAACTGAAAAATGTATCATATCCAACATTAGAGGACCTAATTCAGACCAAAAAGTTGTATATAATTCGATTGGAATACCATCTGTGCCAGGGGATTTCCCCTTGTTCATAGATTTAGCTGCTAACTCCAGCTCCTGAAGAGTAATCGGTTCAGCCAGATATTCAGAATCTGAATCCGACAGCCGAGGTAAATCAAGATTGGATAGAAAGGATGTAGAAGAGTCAGGGTCACCACTAGAAGAAGTATAAAGGTTAGAATAAAAAGTGCGAAAAGTGGTATTAATATCTTTAGGATCTGTCATAATGTCCCCAGATTGGGATTTCACCACAGGAATGTTAGCAAACTTTTCACTATTGCGTAATCTCAGAGCTAAAAGGTGACTTGGTCTACTCCCCTGAAAATAGTAATTCTGCCTGGATCTTTGAATCAAAAATTCTGCCCTGGATCTCAGTAATGAGTTGAGTTCAATCCTAACCGCCATGATTTTGCTGAGTGTATTGTCCGAAAAGACTCGTTGATTATCTCTTGTCAAGTTCTGAAGCTGCGATTCCAGCTCAACTATCTTTTTGTGTCGTTTTTTCTGGAGGAAAGAGGCATATGAAATTGAGTTATTCCTTATAAAGCCTTTAATCGCATTCCAAAGTGTTCGTGGATCATCCACCGAGCCTAGGTTAATTTCAATAAACTCAGAAAACCTTTTTCTGAACTGACTGCAAAAGTTTCCATCCTGCAACAGCCTAGGATTGAATCGCCATCTAGGGGCCCGAGATGGCCGAGGGACCAAAGATAAACAGCACAAATTACCATCATGATCAGACAGAGATAGGGAGAAAATATCCGCATCTTGAGCAGCTGGAGCTAAAGAAGAAGAAATAAAAATATAATCGATTCGTGAATAGGTTTTATGAGGGGCGGAGAAGAAAGTGAATGACCTAGCAGAAGGGTTTAGTAATCGCCAAAGATCCACCAGTGAAGATGAAGTTGCGCATTGTCGTAATTTATCAGAACAAAGAGCTTGAGAGTGTGATTCCTTAGTCCCAGATCTATCTAAAGTATGGGACATTACAGAATTCATATCTGCACCCATTACAATTTCAAAGCCAGAGAATTTCAAGAGATAAACTGAAAGTAAAGAGAAGAAAGCAGGATCAGGAGTACATGGAGCGTAGATTGAGAGAAATACAATATTCCTATTCTCCACAACTGTTTTTATGTGCGTTACTCTACCCTCCGAGTCACAGCCTTTATCCAAAATACTGATATTTAAAGACCTCCGCACCAAAATTAGGACACCTTTAGTTTTAGTATCAGCAGATGAATGAGATGCCACTTCATAAAACTTATTATTGCACCTGCGTACATCCTCCTCTTTCAAATGGGATTCCTGCACTAACGCTATATCAATCTTTCTTCTTCGTAAAAAATCCAAAAAACTTGTGCGTTTGTGAGGGCCATTTAGGCCATTTATATTGCAACTTAGAATATTAAGTTCAGTCATAAGTATCTAACTGAAATGCTGCTTGATAAACCAAAGTACAACTTAGAAAATGAAACCATTTGAGTCTACCATCAAACCACCCCCCACCCTTCCCATCACCATTTGAAGAAACATAACCATATTCCCATAAACTATGGCGGATCAAACCAAGAACAAACCTTGATCCGCCAACCCCCCTTAATTCGATCCGTGGCGTCAACAGAAACCTGCACATTATTGAAACACCAACATTGGCCCAATACTAACATAATGGCTAGCAAGTACATCAAAGGAAAAAATACATAAAATAAAAAATAAATAAATAAAAAGTCAAAAATATATAAAATAAAAATAATACATAGACTTTTAGATAGGCTACCCGTAAAAAAATAAATAAAAAAAAACTCACGTCACACACCCGATAAGAAACACAATATAGTGAGAGCTCAGCGTTTCAATAATTATGACGTCCAAAATAAAGTGAGGTGAACTCTATGAAATAACAGTCACCTAACCAGTTAGAACTTAGAGCATCTCAGCAAAATGCCATCTGAAGTTCAGCGGGGGTTAGTGGCTAACTGGCAACCGAGAAAGTGTCTTGCTTCTTCTGGGGAGTACAGCATTTTTGGCTCGCCTTGATTGAGAATGACCTTCAGCGTTGCAGGATAAAGGAGGAAATTCTGGATGCCAGCTTCCCGCATTTCCCTCCGAATTGGTGCAAACGCACTTCTTCTTTTTGCAGTCATAGGAGAAAAGTCTGGAAAGAAGGACAGCGCTGTTCCATCGCTTGTTTTCACCGGGGCATGCAGTCTAGCAGCCCGCAGAATGAGCTCCCTGTCCGTGTATCGCAGAAGTTTAAAGAGAAAGACCCGTGGTTTAGCGCGATCTGAGGTAGCCTTTGTATACACGCGATGTGCTCGTTCCACTTCAATCCCTCTTCCCTCCAGAGAAGGGAGCCACGTCGACAGCGATCTTTTCAAAAAGCCCATGGGGTCGTCTTTCTCGGATCCTTCAGGCAATCCAACCAGACGCAGATTGCTGCGCCTGTTGCGGTCTTGTAAATCTACCACCTGTTGTTCAAGCGCGGCTAATCGTACATCGTGATCTGCGACTACTTTCTTTTGTTCACGCATCTCACCTGTGAGAAGATCGAGTTTAGAGCATAGTGACTGGACAACTGACATGTGAGAAGCTAAATCACCCCGCATCGCCGTCAACTCGGTTTTTAGAATGTCCTCAAAGCGTGCAACAGTGTTAGCCATTTTGTCAACCGTATCACTTGTGGTCGTCACCGTCGGCGCCTTGGATCTCTTCTTAATCGGAGAAGATGACGGCGACAAATCTTGCTGTTTTCGACTGTGTGACATCTGGCAAACTACAATTATTGAATAAAACTTAAAATAAAACAAAAAATCGGCAAAAAAAGGGGCCAAATGTACGGAGCTCTACTCAAGTACGACAGGGTTCATGAGCACGTCACGTGACTCCTTTAAATGCTGTTGTTTTTAACTTTATGTTCATCAAAGAATTCTAAAAAAAAAGGTACACAACTGTTTTCAACATTGATAATAATCATAAATGTTTCTTGAGCATCACATCATCATATTATACTGATTTCTGAAGGATCATGTGACACTGAAGACTGGAGTAATGATGCTGAAAATTCAGCTTTGATCACAGGAATAAATTACGCTTTTTACTATTCACATAGAAAACAGCTGTTTTACATTGAAATAATATTTCACAATATTACTGGATTTGTTTTGTATTTTTAATCAAATAAATACAGCCTTGGTGAGCATAAGTGACTTGTTTTAAAAACATTAAAAATCTTACCGACCCCAAACTTTTGAACGGCAGTGTATATATGTATATGTATTTTGTAAATATAGTTTGTTGTGCCTTGTATATAGGCATGTGTAGGGCTGCATAAAATAATAACAATAGCCTAGATGGCAGGCAGCCTATAAATCGTTAAAAATGAACAATTCAGTAACACTACACTAGACAAACATATATTGTTTATCATATGTTACTTAAAATATTTCTATTCGTTATGAAATGAGATGAGTTTGTCGTGAAGCCTAATGTGTGGCGTGTTTTGCTTTTCAAACACACAGCGCGACTCAGACCCAAACTCAGCGCGTGCAGCGATCGAGCCGCTCCAAACTATGAAACATTATTGTTACATTATACATCTACGTTTGAGCAGATATCCACAAACACAGTATTTAACAGTAAACACAGGTCTAAACATTAAAATATTCACCATATTAGAATGAACACTCATACTAGCATACTTGTATCTCATTTCATAACATTTTACGCTGGCACCAGTTTAGTAGCTACAATGTAAAGTTTATGCAACAATAAAACACTTACTATTATGTCTCTTACCTTAAAAATTGTTCTCATAATCAAAACGTCTTCTTCTGAGGTAAATCCACAGCACAAACAGTCTTCCAAACTGATGAAAAGTAGAGAAATACTGGAGTCGCTGTCGCTGATTCTTTGTTTCGAGCTGATGAGGGCGTTAACAGCTCTGCGTTCCTTCACGTGGATCATTTGAATGAGAACAGCTGCGCGCGTGGGGGTGTGGTCAAATTAAAGTTAATGAGCTCGGGCTGGAGAAACTGTACATGTCGTTGCTTTCATACGGATTTCTTAAACCGAGAATATTTGTTTTTGATATGATTTACTTCATTTAAAAAAGGAGACTTCGAACTTTGTAAAGACATTACTTTCATGTGTGGGTGGCAAGTATTGGCTGAGTTACAGATCATTTTCTGTCGCGTTTCAGAATGAACTTCACATTGAGAGAGAAGACAGAACGTGCATCATGTTTTTTTTCTTTATTTTACGAAAAACACAACTTTTTGTTTTTATTATTAGTGTACACAAAAAAAAGAAGACATTTAACAGTTTTTAAAAATGCATAACACTTGCCTGTATGACAAAAATCGACTGAGTTATTTGAGTTTCTTTTGCACTGATAAGAAAAAAAGCGAGACTATCGCGCCGGCACGATAGCCGACCCCAGGGGGTTAAAATAGCCCCACATCATCACACACCCTTCACCACACCTAGAGATCAGCATGGGTTTATTAGCCTGATAGCTGGTGTGATTTGCATTGAGAGATGATCTTATGGAAAGTGAGATCATATCTTATGATGATCTTATGGAAAGTGCCCCGTGCCGTTTGAGTGTTCACAGTGTCTCTCCACCATCAAACATTGCTGTTCTACATCTTGTCTCATTAATAAATGTGACGCCTTTCTCAGACAGGGCTATTATTATGAGATTTTTATAGTATCATTTTTTAGTTAGGACATTGGGGTTGTCCTAAATGTACGACTTTTTTTTAGGATTTTTTGTAATACCCTTTTCCTATCCTATGAGGTCCTAACTGAAATTGCCATGGTTACCAACAGATAAGTTAGGATCTGTCTGTAATGTTTATGTAATACGCCCCCTGGTCTTTAATAATGTTCTCAAAGCGTTAGCTATCAGTTATAGATCCTGTTCATGGAACTTTATTTTGTTTTCTGAAACGTTTTAGTTTGACGTTTGTCTAATGTTTTTCAAACGTTAGGCCGCTTGTTTCAGAAGGTTCAGAGAACATTTAAAAGTGACATTCCCGTAATGTTTGCAAAATGATAAAAAGTTATATTCCCCTAAAGTTCGCATAACCGAGAAAAAACATTTCTTTCAAAAAAAACGTTTGTCTGGAATGTTCTGAGATTTGTTTTCAAAGCTTAATGGGAACATTAGCAAATAGTTCTTCACACATGTTGTTGTTAGCATGTCCGTCCTTGCGTAGAAGTCAGCGTTGAGTCCTTTCCCAATCAGGGAACGAGTGCTACAACAATAACCAACAATAACTAGATGATACTGTGGCAGAAATATATTAATTGGTGACAGGAACACAACTTGGTTAGACACACAGATTCGATTTTGTTTTCTTTTACAAAGTCCCGCTGTATTTACATTTATAATATTGTGAATCCTTCCTTCCGTTTGTGTGTGTGTGTGTGTGTGTATGTGTGTGTAGTGCAGCACATGGTGGTTCATCAGCCGTGGACTCGTTTCCTGCTCTTCTCTTTACTGTCGTGTGACGGGAGCCTGAGACCTGCTGCACTGCAGCTACTCACATTGGTAACACACACTCACACACACTCACGCACACACTCATGTTTGTACATCTATCTTTGTGAAGACATTCACTGACAAAATGTAATCTCTAGCTCTTTACCCTAAACCTTAACCTAATTAACCTACTATAATCAAACTGGTCCTCACCAAGAGTTATAGAAGTGTTTGTGTGTGTGTGTGTGTGTGTGTGTGTGTGCAGCTGGTGCGTTTCAGCGGCAGTGTCTCGCACTGGAAGTCAGAAGTTGAGTCGGTGTGTGAGGAGGTGGAGAGACGAGGAGTGACGGACCTCAGTGACCACAGCAAACACACACTGAGCACGATGCTCACACAGGTCTGTAACACACACACACACTCATTATTATATTTATTTGATCAGAAATATAGAAAACAGTCAAATTGTCATTGGTGTGTGTGTAGTGTTGTGCTGTTGCTCCTCCTGATGATCTGAGGATGAGGATAGATGCTTTACTGGAGTCTCTCCAACCTCTTCCTCCCTCTGACGCCTCAAACAGACACATGCTGTATCCTTCACACACACACACACACACACACACTCACACACACATTCCTCTGACCCGTGTGTGTCCTTAACACAGAGTGTCAGTCGGGTTGGACGGGTCTCTGTCTGTCTGTCGGACCTCACAGCCGGTGCTCAGGACCTCTGATACACACACACACACACACACACACACACACACAATAACTCACACCTCTGCACAGTTGTACTTCTTTTTCTACTGAAGAGATTTCCTACTGAAATATGTTCATATGCTTATTTACATGAATGACAATCAGTTACTCATTTTATCATTTATGTTGTTACAAAAATGGTTATTGATTAATATTCATTATTATTATTAAGAATAACTACCTGTTTTATATTTTGTGAGTAGTAGCAAAAATGTTTTTAGTAGAACAAATAAATGATTTAATGTTTCTGTTGTAATCTGTGTCACGTGCTGATAAATATCAGTATTGATCGGTTTTCGTCCGCCACGTCTGAAGAATTAGCGCCTATCAAATGCTATCGATGATCGATCGTGATGACGCGAGGCTGACGTCAGCGCGCGTGTGGTGCGTCGCTCTAATCGCTCCGTGCGGAAATCGCATGGCAGCAGCGGACTGGAGGACGCGCGCGCGGCATGTGAATGACGGTGCAGATCCACTTGTCCGTGCGACACTTCTGTTGCGCCGCGCTCCACTTTATTCCTATGGGTGACATCACGCGACTTTAACGCGCCCGCAAAGCATCCCGAGAAGGCGGCGCCGCGCTCCACTTTATTCCTATGGGTGACGTCACGCGACTTTAACGCGCCCGAAAAGCATCCCGGGAAGGCGGCGCTTGACTGTGCAGATCCACTTGTCCGTGCGACACTTCTGTTGCGCCGCGTTCAACTTTATTCCTATGGGTGACGTCACGCGACTTTAACGCGCCCGCAAAGCATCCCGGGACGGCGGCGCTTCATTTGGAAAAATGCTGCGCGTCAAAAAGCTGGCCGATTCCCATCTTTATGCAAATGAATTCCGTTGAACGCGACGCGACTATCCAATAGAAGCAGAGCATATGTAGACGGGGGGAAGTCTCTCAGGTCCTCTGTTCTAGACTGGCCGCTGGTAGCCTGACTACGTCAGACTTCGTACTTCCGCTCAATTTCATTTCGCTTCTGTACTCAGTCTGAGACAGCGGCCTATCTATCCGTTTTCCTCCGGCCTGAAAACAGCCGGGCCAATCAACAAACAGAGGGCGGGCTGAAAGCCTTGACGTAGTCGCTAAGCGCCGAGTTTAAGATTAGGTTAGGGAAATCGAAAACGACCGCGGATATGGAGACGCGGATGCAATTCGCTCTGTTGTGGAGAATATTCCCGGCATTAGCAAACTGAAGCCCGAACAAGAAGAGTGTGTATTAAACATTTTGAATGGAGGTGATGTTGTGGCCCTACTCCCTTTGGGAAAAGTTTAATTTATCAACTATTACCGATCGCCAGCGAGAAACTGGGGAGCCTTTTGACAGGTCAGTGTCTCCTTTCTTTTCCAGGTCTTAAATATTGCCATGACATGCTGTAATCTTGCAATTAAGTTGCAGCATTTCCGACAGACTCGAGATGAACAAAGAGCTGTGTTTAACAGAACTAATCCAACTTTGACAGTTGGCTTCAAATATTTGTTTGTTTCTCTCTACTGTCAAATATCAGTTTAGAGGCCCTCTAACCGTGGATGCGTAGATTAACTTCGCATAATCTGCAAAAGTCGTTTACAGCCATGTTCACTCCGGTATTTCGCTCGCATCAAGTGTGTCGGCGCATAACATACGTCATATATAAACTTATCTGATTGGCTTACGGGTAACCAATGATTTTAAACTTCAGACAAGCGCCCCCTAGCGAGAGAGAAAACACTTCTCTATTATGCCATTCCAGACTCTGTCTACGAAGCAAAGTGAAGTAGCAGAGTCTGGTATTACCAGGCTAGGCCGCTGGCTCAAAACCCCACCCATAGCGGTAAACTTGAGGAACGCCCATCAAAGTACAAATGTGGGGAGGCGTCGTGACACCACGCTACAGTCGTGTCACAAAAGTGGATCTCTACCGTGACCCAGTCGCACGCGACGCTCGCATCGCAACAGGAGCGTTTGAATCGGCGGAGGATCGACGCGTTTCCCCGATGATCGCGCGCACTTCGCGTTGAAGGTGACACCGTGTCACCGAAGGTGACGCGATGTAGGGATGCGAATATACTGTGATTTATACACTATATCTTATATATTACACATTTAATCCCAGTTCAGCTGCTAATGGTAATGATGGTGGATCAAATACCGTATAATACCACGATGGTGCTGTTTGAATACCAGGGTAAATTAATATGGTAATAATTTAGTGCTGCGGTATTTCCATGTGAATTATGACGCTGGAACCTCTGTATGATTTATTTCTATGATATTAGACACTAACTTAGATGGTGAACTCGAATAACCAGCTGGACTGGTTAACCATGCAATACTGCTAGGGTTACAGTATCTGACTGACTGCTAAATAATCAGTATAAATCATATTTTTTACTGTTAATAATTGTGAAATAATATTCATAATTATTATATGTGTTATATGAAAGTGGTTATTGATTAATAACTAGTCTGGTTTGAGCTCTGTGACTCAGGACAGGAAGTAGAACTGAAGCTGTGGGTTTAGGTCTGAGCAAATGCATATTAATATATATTACATATTAAACAGTCTGAAGTGGATGCTGGAGGATCATGTCTAAACAACAAACACACACACACTTCAGACAGTTTGAACCGTGTGTGTATCATATAACATAATATAATCATCAGAACGAGATTGATCTCCTGGTATAATTACACACACACACACACAAGGATTTTGCCTTGAAGCTTCCAGTCAAGTAATTTATTAAAGGAAGGGTTAACCCAGAAATGGGTCATTCCTCGTGCCAGTGTGGCGACTCTCTCCTGCTGAGCGCTGAAGAAGATATTCTGGGGATCAAACTACTTTGGACCCCATTGACCTTCATTATATGGACAAAGACTAGAGATGCCCCGATGTATCGGCTGATTTATTATTATCAATTCACAGTCATCGGCTAAAGCACGAGAACTCCTGTTAAACCAACCATTACAAGCTCTGTTTATGCCACTTGTATCTTGTTATGTTATGTGTGTGTGTGTGTGTGTGTTTATGTTGGCCTGCTGAGTGTTAAATGGATCCAATCCATTAGAAATTATTTGATGATGCAGCAATAAATGAAGCGGTTCTCCTACTGTATACCTTAATGAGCTCTGCTAATTTAAAACATGATCAAAACACTGTCCGTTTAAATGACGAAACTTCGAATAAGAGAGAAAGTGACAAATATCGTTATCGGATTGTTCATTCAAATTGTTTCCACTTCAGTCTGATGTTAATAATTATGTAACTCTTTTTCCCATTATGTTGTTGATCAGATGCATTTGTGATGTTTGTTTATGCAATTTTAATTATTGATTAGATTATTATTTTTGTTTTATATAATATTTTGTCTTGTAACTACAGTATGAAAGCTTGTTTCATACTGTATAGACAAAATTGTGCCTTTTTTCTCACGATTACGAGTTAATATCTCAGAATTTTGCCTTTTTTCTCATGATTACAAGTTAATATCTCACAATGTTGCCTTTTTTCTCACGATTACGAGTTAATATCTCAGAATTTTGCCTTTTTTCTCACGATTACGAGTTAATATCTCACAATGTTGCCTTTTTTCTCACGATTACGAGTTAATATCTCAGAATTTTGCCTTTTTTCTCACGATTACGAGTTAATATCTCACAATTTTGCCCTTTTTCTCACGATTATGAGTTAATCTCACAATTTTGCCATTTTTCTCACGATTACGAGTTATCTCACAATTTTGCCTTTTTTCTCACAATGTGATATAATCTCTGAATTGCGAGAGTAAATAGTAAAAATATATAGAAGACAATTGCATCTTTTTATCTTGCAATTTCAACTTTTCTTCTCAGAATTGTGGGATATAAACTCGGAATTGCGAGAAAAAGTAAAAATTGTGAGGAAAAAGTTGCGCTTACCTTTTTAAATATTTTATTTCATGGCGAAAACAAGCTTGTGTAGTCGGCACATCAGTGTTCTTGTAACTGCACAGTGTGAAAGCTTGTTTCTGCTGATTTTTTCCCTCACAAATCTTGAGTTTATATCTCACTATTTTGAGTTTTTCACGCAATTAACTCATTTATCAAAATTTTGAATTTTTTTCTCTGCCGAGTTTATATCTCACAATTCAGAGTTTATATCTCACTATTTCTGTGATTGTTGTCCTGTGTGTTTGCAGGCAGTGGTGTGTGTGTGTGTCTCCCTCTAGTGGTCATGTTGAGTGTTTGCGCTCTGCTGCTGCTGGCGGCTCCGGCGGCCCTCGGCTCCGACTCGGACACACCGAGACACCGACACGACTCCAACCTGGAGATCTGTATCCTCCTCACACACAGCAGTGAGTGTATGAGTGTGTGTGTGTGTGTGTGTGAGTGTGTGGTTTGTTGTCCTGAACGTCTCCTTCAGATAAGCGTCTGTTCGAGACCAAGAGGAAAGATCAGCTGAACGCTCTGAAGAACCTGGTGGAGCTCAACGACGTCAACCAGCAGTACAAGATCATCGACATCATGCTGAAGGGCCTCTTCAAGGTGTGTGTGTGTGTGTGTGTGTGTGTGTGTGAGAGAGAGAGAGAACCTCAGTCTGATGAAGATTGTGTGTGTGTGTGTGTGTGTGTGTGTGTGTGAGAGAGAGCCTCTGCCTGATGAAGAGTGTCTGATCGAGTCTGATCTCTCTCTGTGTGTGTGTGTGAGAGAGAGAGAACCTCAGTCTGATGAAGATTGTGTGTGTGTGTGTGTGTGTGTGAGAGAGAGAACCTCAGTCTGATGAAGATTGTGTGTGTGTGTGTGAGAGAGCCTCTGCCTGATGAAGAGTGTCTGATCGAGTCTGATCTCTCTGTGTGTGTGTGTGAGAGAGCCTCTGCCTGATGAAGAGTGTCTGATCGAGTCTGATCTCTGTGTGTGTGTGTGTGTGAGAGAGAGAGAGAACCTCCGTCTGATGAAGATTGTGTGTTAGGGTTGGGCGATGTCTACCAATTTGGTATCAGACAATGTCTACAGTGAAACATCGCGATGGACGATGATATCGGGAGGGGGGGGGGGGTAACATTCTCATTTTCCACTAGATATTTTCTTCTATATCTCATCAGCAATTTCGATTTCGGCAAACTCTGCAGCAGCTGAGCACTAAGGAGCGAATGTACAGTGACGTGACATCACTGCCAGATTCAAACTGTGCTTTCGCGCTGTGGCTGGCGCTGAGCCAAAGACGGACGCGCTCAGCGCTTGTCATAGGCTATATCACAACTGTTCAGTGTTTTTAACCACATAATGTTTATTTTAGGTTTCAGACATTTAAATACATATAATTTATAGCAAAACAATATATTTATAGTTTGTAAAATACACAATGGTGTCTATGGAGGCAGCAATAACAAACCATTCAAATATATTTGCCGACGGTTTTTATTCATATCAGACACACAGTGTAAATATCTATAAAGTCAACTCTATTTTTCTCCCAGTTCACCGGCCACTTTCATGTATTTCGGGAGAAACTGATGAATTCACGCGCTGTAATAAATCCAACAGACAGGAATCTCTGAACTGCGGCCCAAACAAACATGACGGCGCCCATCTCACGTTACAGATCAAGATCATTTATAAAGGGGGAGGGGGGGATCGCGATGCCGGCTAAACATCGTGATGTCTGTCAGCCATCACGATGGACGATGATATCGTCCATCGGCCCAACCCTATTGTGTGTGTGTGTGTGTGTGTGAGAGCCTCTGCCTGATGAAGAGTGTCTGATCTCTCTCTCTGTGTGTGTGTGTGTGTGTGAGAGAGAGAGAACCTCAGTCTGATGAAGATTGTGTGTGTGTGTGTGTGAGAGAGCCTCTGCCTGATGAAGAGTGTCTGATCTCTCTCTCTGTGTGTGTGTGTGTGTGTGAGAGAGAGAGAACCTCAGTCTGATGAAGATTGTGTGTGTGTGTGTGTGAGAGAGCCTCTGCCTGATGAAGAGTGTCTGATCTTTCTCTCTGTGTGTGTGTGTGTGTGTGAGAGAGAGAGAGAGAGCCTCTGCCTGATGAAGAGTGTCTGATCGAGTCTGATCTCTGTGTGTGTGTGTGTGTGTGAGAGAGAGGGCCTCATTTTGATGAAGATCGTGTGTGTGTGTGTGTGTGAGAGAGCCTCAGTCTGATGAAGAGCATCTGATCCGAGTGTGTGTTTGTGTGTGTGTGTGAGCGTGAGCGTGAGAGCCTCAGTCTGATATAGATCATCTGGTGTGTGTGTGTGTGAGAGCCTCAGTCTGAGATAGATCGTCTGGTGTGTGTGTGTGAGAGAGCCTCAGTCTGATATAGAGCATCTTGTGTGTGTGTGTGTGTGTGTGTGTGTGTGTGTGTGAGAGAGCCTCAGTCTGATATAGAGCGTCCGGTGTGTGTGTGTGAGAGAGCCTCAGTCTGATATAGAGCGTCTTGTGTGTGTGTGTGTGTGTGTGTGTGTGTGTGTGTGTGTGTGTGTGAGAGAGTCTCAGTCTGATATAGAGCGTCCGGTGTGTGTGTGTGAGAGAGCCTCAGTCTGATATAGAGCGTCTTGTGTGTGTGTGTGTGTGTGTGTGTGTGTGTGTGTGAGCCTCAGTCTGATATAGAGCGTCCTGTGTGTGTGAGAGCCTCAGTCTGATATAGATTGTCTGATGTGTGTGTGAGAGCCTCAGTCTGATATAGACCGTGTGTGTGAGAGCCTCAGTCTGATATAGACCGTGTGTGTGAGAGCCTCAGTCTGATATAGATCGTGTGTGTGAGAGCCTCAGTCTGATATAGATTGTGTGTGTGTGTGAGAGCCTCAGTCTGATATAGATTGTGTGTGTGTGTGTGAGAGCCTCAGTCTGATATAGATCGTGTGTGTGTGTGTGTGAGAGCCTCAGTCTGATATAGATTGTGTGTGTGTGTGTGTGTGTGCGCAGGTGCTGGAGGACTCCAGAGCTGTTCTTATCGCTGCTAACATGCAGCCGGACGATCCGTTTCCACACGACGACAAACTCAAAGAAGGTGAAGAGACTCTTACTGATATTACTCTTATTATCTTCATGTCAGGCGTCTGAGCGCTCTTCACAAGACCTTACACTGATGTGTGAACACACACACACACACACACCCTCTGAAATCATGTAATTTATGTGTGTAGCGCTGCTGTTCAGAAATAAACAGGGAAAACAAGATTCTTCAATCGCTAGTTTCAGTCTGAGCTATACCCGAAGCCAAATCCTGGATTCGGTGCATCCCTATAATATATTTCATATTATTAACTAGAGTAAACATTATTATCTGCTATATTAAAACACAACCTGTTAGTAATGAGTTCCAGAAACATTAAATACCTTGAGGCCACGTCCACACGAAGCCAGAGCTTTCCCTATCCGATCTTTTTTTTCCTCGTTCTAAAAAAAAATTCCGTAAACACGGCGCCGTCTCAAGAAATATCTGCGTACACACGAAACCACTGAAACCGACTCAAACCGATGTAGAATACATGCCAGACCAGTATGAGGCGCTGTATTTCTGACACAGATACACTAAAAACAGAGAAGAAGACTTGCGCATAAACCTTTCGCGCTGTATACAATAATATACAGTATGTAATATTAGGCACAGTAGCTTCTTTTCTTTTTTACCAAGAACTTTATTGAACAATATGAAAAACCATAAATGGCCTGTTACAAAATAGGGATGAGTCACGATATTCGATTAGTTAGCAGACGCATAATTGCCACAAAGAACCGGCAAATAGCCTAATCATTATGAATGTGTCAAATATAGCAAGGAGACATTTTAATTGTTTATTAATAAACTAGTGTTTTGTGTGACGATGCTGACTCGCCACCTTCGCAGTATTGTGAAGGTGCCTATAGAGAGAAATGCGCACTTCATACGGATTATTAGAGTTGTCTGTTTCTTTTCGTTTTGAATTGTTTTGTTTAAAAGTAGACATTTCAAGCTTAGATATATTTCTGAGTTTCTGTTCATTTATGAGACAAGCTCCAGTTCACGTGCGATGCAAGTTATATCGCGTTGGCGCCTCCATGTCCTGATTATAGGCTATTGTCTGCTATATTTGCTTCTTATTTATTAAATTCAGGCAATTTGTTAATGAAACATTGATTAAAATTAAGATACAATTTATACAAAACGAAATTCACTTTAAAGAAAGGCTTTATACAAAACAAAACTTAATGAAGTGGTCAAAACGATGTGTCTCGATATTGCGCATCTTATGATTAGGCTACTCACGCTGTTCACTTTTCATATAATCAACATATATGAAATGGAAAAAAATAACATATTTAAACATAAATATGAAACTAAATTTCTCTGTTACTGTAGGCCTACATGTTGTAGCCATTAAAGAAAAGTTAATGTCGGAGCGAACGCCGTGAGCATGAGGGGCAGGGGTGCGTTTTTTGAATAATAATAAAATAATTCCCAGCGATCGTCGAATATTATTTTTGCTTGAAATGCCCATCCCTGCAAAATACGAAATGTCTTAATCAGACAAAATACAAGCATCATAGCATAAGAAAGAAATATAAATAAATAAGTAAAATAAAGAAATAAAATAAAAATACATTAAAGTAGGCCTAAATAATAAATAAAGAAATAAAAGAGGCTCAGTAGCTTCTGAAGCATGAACTCAAGCAAGTAGTCGCAGTTGTTGTTACTGATATAGCGTGTCTGACTAGTCGACACGTGGGGTGATGACATCATCGTTTCACAAAATATACGGATTGGCTGTACACACGAAAACGCAAGGGTGTCGTTTTCAGATTTATCCACCCTGGGACCCGGTTTAAAAAAATAGCGGTTTCAGTCTCCCGAAACGCCGATCCGATAAAAAATGTGTACGTATACAGCTAAACGCGTCTCCGTGTGGACAGGGCCTGAGTGTAAAGGTGTATCACATCAGTATTGTAAAAAAAATATACAGTATATATTTATATAATATTTGACCGTGTTGAGTGTGTGTGTTTGTAGCGTACTCTCACGTGGTGGAGAACACGGCGTTCTTCGGGGACGTGGCGCTGCAGTTCCCGCGTATCGTTCATCATTACTACGAGCGTCACGCGGACTGGAGCGCTCTGCTGCGCTGGGGCCTGCGCTTCTGCAACCAGACCGGAGTCTTCAGCGGAGGAGCGCATCAGCACGTGCTCACGCTGGTCAGCGCTCGGCATCATGGGAAATAGCAGCAGCACTCACTCTGCTGAGGGGTTAATCAGCTTTACTTGTGTGTGTGTGTGTTTGCTTCAGATGTCACAGGAACTGGGCATCACCGAGAAATCTGCTGACTTCCTCAACCCGTATCGCACTGAACGAGACGACGTGAGTCACACACACACACACACACACACACTCACACACTCACTCACACACACAAATGTATGTGTATAGATGGATATTATATATTATAATAATCTAATTATAATGTGTTAAGGTGATGTGATTGTCATGTTTCTTATGTCCACTGCATTTTGTATAATTAAATTGAGGGTTAACCAATGTGTTTTTCAGTCACCGTACTAATTAAAATGTACATTAAATGTAATAATGTTGTTTTTTACTTTATAATTTTACATTAAAATTCAATTTACTCAAATATTTGAAAACATAGTCTGAACTTACTCGTTTTATATTAAATCATAATAAAATAAAACATTTTAAATCATTAAAAAAAATTACACTTTAAATCGCAGGTCATTTATGGTTAATTTTATTTTCATTTAAAAGAATATTCTAAAAACACACTCATTTTACTCATGTAAACTCGTTTTAACTAAATATTTGAAAACATGTAGTCTGAATGTACTCACTTTAAAATAATTAAGATCTGACCAGTTAATTAAAAACTGGAACACTTTATATATATATATATATATATATATATATATATTATTTATTTATTTAGAACATTTTAATTCTCCATTTACTCAAATATTGTAAAAAAAAAAAAAAAATAGGCTTCATATAAAAATAAAAGTATACATTTTAAAGATGAACTGAACTGAAAAAAATCGACGTTGAAAACGTGTTGTTTATGACAATTAAAAGTAAATTACACTAAAAATTTTAATAAAAAATAGCAATATACCTTTTTTTAAGCAACAAAAAAATTGCGCTTGTTAGTATAAGAACGCTGGCAATTTCGATGACGTCACTGGCATGGTAGGACCCGCGAAGGTATATAGGCAACAGCTGCAGGTCCTATATACACACACGAAAATGAGTAATTTTAATGGCATGGGTTACGCATTTGAGCCTGTGAGGGACAGGCCAGTGGTATCTGACTTCCACCACATGGAGGACGACTAGTTTCAGGCTCCACATACAGCACAGGATCGTTTGGGGGGAAGTGACTGGTGTGGGCGCGGGCGCTGCCGGAGCATGGACACTGCACCGGAGTCGATCTGTTGCAGAGAGGTCAACCTGGAACATTTATTGATCGGCGAAAAATGCATCACCATGCACCGTTCATTTCAGATGCTGTGCGGTGAGAGAGACGTGTTGGAGGTGGCTATGCTATCTATAATGGATGTCCGAGCTGAGACGCTGGAGCGCCGCAAAAGTAGCTGGTATGTAACAGTGTATTCTACGTGTTGGTGACTGGGCTAGGCTAGACTTGTTATATCCTTTTTTCAAACTATTTAGGTTAACAGCGTACCGGCAGTTCACTCTTTGGGCGAGGGGGCATTTGGGAAGGAGGAATAGAATTCCGATCCCATCCTGTGCAGTGAACTACATCAGGGATCTTTTCCCCTCAGTGGGTGGAGTCATCAGTGGGAGAGTTAAAAGTGAGTGGGAGTGGTCTAAGTGGGCGGAGTCTTTGCAAGGGTAGACAGAGTGGGTGGGGTCAATTATAGTGGGCGGAGTTGTCTTTTCGAGGGTAGACAGAGTGGGTGGAGTTTGTTGAGTGGGCGGAGTCAAACTGGGTTTGTATCTCAGATGAAGGTATTTTGGACACTGCAGTGGCAGATTATTTCGATATTTAACACAAACTTGATACATTTTGATAATATAAAGTCAGAAATTGTTGAAGTTTTCAAACATATGAAACATAATCCATTTGTTTAGATTCAGTATAAATGCTTTATTTGGGGATAACTTATAGTCTAATAAGAGAATTGTTGGTGATTTAATGTCTGTCTGCTTTCTTTAGCAACTATTATTGATTAAAGATTTGTATATTTAGCCCATTGTCTCTGTGGACGGTGTGAAACTCAGATCAGAGCTGCACTGCCAGAGAAACTCGTTAACCATGAATCTGAATCAAACTGATGTCAGTGTGAATGCGGTTCAGTGCTGATTCGCTTCAGTTTGTCCGACAGCTGGAGGGGTTTCAGGCGATCGAGACGCTTTCATACAGGCATTATCGATCCGGTCATGTGACTGTTAGTGGAATAAGTCTGTTCAGCATCTGTCGGAGATTATTACTGAGAGAATTAATACAGTTTATTGAACAAACTCTTGCCGATTCTGGGTTCCAGGCATGAAAACTCCTCACCTTTCGGCGAAATTCGCCGTTTTAAAACCAAAATGGGTCACCTACGTGATTTGTGCAGATCCGATGAGAAAATATTTATTGGGGGGGGGGGTCGTGGTCGTGGCCAGCATTTACCCGCTATATCTCTATAGATACCATAATCTTCGCAGTTTTAAAAAAACAATCATTATTCCTAATGCGAAACTGACAGCCAATCCGAGTCAGAGTAGGGCAGAATTGTTTTCAAAGTCTTTTACACCGCGAGTCTGACAACTGGACACACTGCCGAAAAAAAGAACCGCACGTCGCCAAGCAAGCCTGAGGTAAGTTAGCTTACAAGGTTAACTGTCCTGTCAGATACAGACAGCGATGTTGCCAGTGTCATTATTTTGACATAGAAGAGGGCGGGATATTATCGCGAGTGGGCGCGGGCGCCGTGAGCGCTGAGCGAGCAGGAACGAGTAGTGAGTTGTCGTCGAAAAAGATGGATAACGCAAAAAAGCTGTCGGGGCTAAAAAAAGAAAAGAGGGGAAAGGAGATGGCACGTAAATTGATGCGACAGCAGCTTAATAAGTGGATGATGAAAGGCTACAGGTAGGATTTAGTTTTGTGTGACGTCCAGGCATGTAGGCTAATGCCATCGGGACTACCGGGAGATTCCCGGTGGGCTGACGTGCTTTTTGGGCCGATACATCTCATACTTTTTTGTTTGTGTTTTGTCTTAACGGCCCATAAAACTCGTATATGGGCGGCCCATTCGTTTTGTTTTGCTCAATTGGCGGCGCTGGGTTAGTGCGTAATTAGTGTGCAATGCATTGGTCAAAAAAAAAGTCAGCTTTTTCTTTTTTCTGACACCCCATGAAACACGTAGATCAGCGGCCCATTGGTTCTTTTCTTGATTGACACTGGGCTGCCCAATCACATCTTTAATGTGAAGTATAGAAATATACTCTTTCAAGTATAGAAATTAGTACAAACCTAATTATGAAAGTTTCCTTTATTTTTCAGTGCGTTTGTTTTACAATATATGGCTATAACTATCATGGGATTAATATTACAACTATTATTATGTAGTACTAATGTAGACAGACACTGTAACTAACAGAGTTTTGAAATTTTCTTTGCTTAATTTGCACCAGATTGATGGATTTAACATTAAAAAGCACAACATTTTCTTACTGGGGAGCATGCCCCCGAACCCCCCTAGAGGGACAGAGGTCCACTCACCACAGTGATCCAAAAATTCTGTGAGAAACACTGCTATAGCTATGCCAATGCAGCTTACAGCTTTTTGGGGGGGAATTCATCACTGTGGAGTATAGTTCAATTCTATTAATAAGTGATTTTTTCTTTTTTTTTTTTACTTATTTCATCTGTTAACTCTCACTCGTTCCTACTCACTCATTACATTTATCTTTTTTTTACTTTTTTTTTGGGGGGGGGGGGGGTGTGTATATATATATATATATATATATATATATATATATATATATATATATATAAGTTGATTGGATTGGATATTTTGCTGCCGCATCCTTCTCACCTTTTTTACCCCTGACCTGTTTTCATGCCTGGGGTTCATTTGTGCTGAATGTCTCATGATCGTTCTTGCTCTCAACTATCAGTCTAGGACCTTTTCCACACTGTACTAAAAATAGTAAGGACGTGCAGGAATCTTCCACAGGAAGCTGATGCAACTGCAAAGGGGAGGAGAAGAACAAAAATAAAACTCAAGCTGAACAACAATGTGTTTTATGCAGATATAATGGCATTTTAAACCATTGCATCTGTGAAGTGTTTTCATAGACTTGTGATCGGTCAGATCCAGTGTTGGCGACGGCTCCAGCAGCTTCTGGTAAGAGACCGTCTGTTACACTGTGTGTACATTAGCGATAGTTTAGTGTGTGTGTGTGTGTGTGTGTGTGTGTGTGTGTGTGTGTGTGTGTGTGCAATATAGCTACTGTTTGCTCTAAATAAAAGTTTGGGAAATGCCTCTGCTGAAACATGAATTGTAACTTAAGTGGGAGAGATTCACATTATAGTTCTGTTTAAGTGTGTGTGTGTGTGTGTGTGTGTGTGTGTGTGTGTGTGTGTGTGTGTGTGTGTGTGTGTGTGTGTGTGTGTGTGTGTGTGTGTGTGTGAGGAAGAGGGAGAACGAGTGAGATCAAGCCGTTTCTGTGGTATTTGTAGTGTACAACAAAATAGTTTTAAAATAAAAAATAGCAAGGCCAAAAACCAACAGAAAACTGTACATAGCAACTCAAAATGTAAAAACTGCACAATGTAATGTGTATATAACCTTCATAGAGGCTTTGTCAAACAGTTCATGTGACTTGAGATAATCATTGGCTTATGCGGGTCATCAGTCAGTGTCTGATCATGTTTATTTAGTGTTGTGCACCAACCAATCAGACTCCTCCTCTCACAGGTAACAGACAGACTTCACTAAAGATCACCCTTCTACTCCTACAGGTAAGACATCTCTCCACACAGTTGCTGCCAAGCTGATTTTTTACACGTTTATCTAAAGTATATACAGTATCCTGTGGTAGGGCCTATACATTTAATCTCTGTACTCTGGGAAAAAAAGAATGAAAAGACTTATTCTTTTTTTATAATGGGCTAATTGAAAACTATGCTTTCCATTTAAACCTGTTTCCGTCAGTTTAATACTCCCCATAATAAAAGAATTAATTTGTTTGATTGGTATTTACAATGGTGTGCAGCTTTACTGACTACAAAATACACAGCAATGACCTTAAACATATGCACAAGAGAAAAACAATACGTCCATGGACGTAACACATCAAATTTGCGTTTTTTAATCGGACTTCCATCACTATCCTGCGCATGCTGTAAAATGTAATAAAAGCTTCTCTGTGGATGAAGTCAGTTGTTTCTTTATTTTCTGTTCTTGTTGTTCGTCTTTCCTTCAGTGATTCTGCTTGTTAACAGCAGGTGTTCATCACTAATGCCCAATCATCACTGAATTATTTCATTCACTTTTTTAACACTCTTTAGAGTAGGAGCATATATACTCTGAGCAGAGTTAATTTAACTGGGGATTTTGCTGTGTACTAACTAACCCTCAACCTAACCGTAACCCATGTAGTTACCGTATATTACCCAGTACTTTCTTAGGTAAATACAGTTAGTACACAAGGTCATGTACTGTAAAATAAAGTGCAATTAAAGTTCAATTGAGTTTTCAATATTTGTTGGGTGAACTTCAAAGTACTTGAGAAATGGGGTTATTTGTGGGTATTTCATTAAGTTTCTTTTCATTTTTACTTTCTGAGTGAGAACAATTGTACTGTCTTGTGTAATGAAGGGTCATTTATTATCATACAACACACACACATAGTTTTCATATTGTCATACCGCCACAATTCTGAGCGTTTTACCTGGTTTCAGATTTCTTCGTGTATTGGCCTTGGACTCCCTTGTGGTTTCCCCGTTTGCCTTGTGTTTTGGATTTGTCTGACTCTGCGTGTGTTTCTGTGCTGTTTTCTTCCTGCTGTTTCACTTAACACTCTGCACATGGATCCGCATTAGCTTTCTGAGTCTTCATCATTACACATTTATAAAAAGCCAACCTCCCCAGAAGAGTTGTATATGCCAGACCTGCTCTTGAGCTCTTGAGAAATAACAAAAAGAAAGGTTGGGGTGAAGTAAAAAATGATATGATCAATAAATCGTGGCAACTTATGTATTTACATTACCTCATCAAAAATGTTAAGAAATTTCAACTTTTTTTTACAAGTTATATATACGAGAATCAACTCGATTTAGCACTTCACAATAGCTTAACTGGATCTACTGGATCATCTGAGGAATTCGACTGGATCAAGATGCTGCTGATCATTGAAGCTCTTCTCCTCATTTCAGCTGTTCTACAGGTGAGCTTGTGTTTGAGTATGAATATTACAGACATGAATACTGATGACTGATCATTATGATTCCTGTCACTGCAGGATCACAGAAATGCTGCTGAAGGACAGACTCTACTGGATATGGCAGAGGAATCAGTTGATGACCAATTTTACCTTTGGTATAACTGGTGTGCAAAGAAGATGGAGCATTGAGTGCAGACAGAATTTCTGAAGAAGGAAATGAATAACTATGAATTTGCTACAGCTTGGAAATATGCTGTAAATAATCACAAAGCACCAGGAGATAATTTGACAAAGAATCATTCAGTTGCCATTTATGTGTACACTAACTCTAATTTTCAGCTAGTTGAGAAATTCAATAATGATGTTCGTACTGATAAAAAAAAAATATAAAGACGGGACATATTCATGGTATTCACTTCACTTTTGGTTAACAGAAGCGATACAGATTCTGAAGAAAACACAAACTAAATGCTATAATACTTACCGTCAGTTAAATTGGGCCGGGGCTCAGCCCCGGCACATAAGCCTGCTCGTTTGCAGTCAGTTGCCTACTGGAAATTGTCACATAAAATTAGATGAAAGTGATGCTTTTGAAAACATATTTATGACAATAAATGAAAGATTTTTGAAATGGCATGTCTATTTTGTCTCGGCGGAGCTGAGAACAATCGGAACACGGCCGTATTCTTGTTCAGCTGCTTAATCTCGTTGTCAGTCGACCATGATCGCGCACCGCTCGCGCATGCGCATTTAGGTGACACGGATAAATGTACGCAGCAATATATAATGGATATTCCTGGGAGATCCGTAGCTGCGCGGGATGTGGAAGTGCGCAAATGTTCCAGAAATGTACAAAAAGTGCCCTGGCCTTGAATGACAAGGTAAGGAAAATAAGACTAAATCAAAATTAAATAACCAAGACTAGGTTGACCATGTCAGTGCTCGAAGTGGGGCGGTACTCACCGGTACGCAGTACCGGCACTTCTACATTTTACTCTTAAGCGTACCTGCACTTTTCCTTGCGTACCGCTACTTCTCGCATGTAGCCGGTACTCTACCACTGACAGAAAAAGCGTCAGTGTCAAGCCCGTTTCACATATACTCCGTTTGCAGTGCGTATGTGGTGCATATTTTTTCCGCACCCGTATTAACAGGTTAGAGCGTTCACACTGCACGCGGATGCGCTCCGGCGATCCGTTCCAGGAGCGGTGTGTAGCCCATACAGCAGTGCAGAGATCGTTTCCATACCCAGTCTATTTATGCTCTGCTGCACGTGCTGAATTAAAGATACAGCGCATGGTTCGTGGTCAAAATGAACACAGATTGACATGAAAATATAATAATCTTACCATAAATGCATTTAATTAAATAAAATGTATAGTATCTCACCATAAATGTATTTTTGGACTTGCAGACTTGGAGGAGTTCCGTTTTCTCACACACACACACACACACACATAGACACACACGCGCACGCACACACACACACACACACACACACACGACTTGTTTAAATACATTTATGTTGTTAATAAATAACAATAAATTGTTGTTGTACCTGCAATATCTCCAAGTTTTGTTTTTCACAGTAGAAAAATTTTATGATTTGCCAGTGCAAGAGAGTACCTGCACCTTTTTTCCCCCACTTCAAGCACTGGACCATGTGATTTTTCTCAGGAGATGTTTTGAGCGTTTTACTTCAGACACCGGATTATCAGCAAACTGCCAAGAGAACTGCTAGCTGGCTACTCAAAATAAACTAGCAATATATTCAGTCAGCATATTTATATTTGATCTGTGTGAATTACAGAAATATAAGACTTGCTAGGTGTAACGGAGGCCAGCTAGTAGTTGCTGTGCGAGTAAACCTCACTCCTCTGATCTCAATAGGCGCTCTAGCGACAGATGCTAGAGGCTGCAGTCTTTAGCCTCCTTGTTAGAGCGCCTGACTCTCATGCCGGAGACCCGGGTTCGAGGCCCGCTCGGAGCGGGTCGAGTGGGACCCGGGTGAAAGGGGTTACATTGGTGCCGTGACCCGGATGGGAGTGAGGTTTAGGGGGGTGAGTGTAACGGAGGCCAGCTAGTAGTTGCTGTGCGAGTAAACCTCACTCCTCTGATCTCAATAGGTGCTCTAGCGACAGATGCTAGAGGCTGCGGTCTTTAGCCTCCTTGTTAGAGCGCCTGACTCTCATGCCGGAGACCCGGGTTCGAGGCCCGCTCGGAGCGGGTCGAGTGGGACCCGGGTGAAAGGGGTTACATAGACCTACATTTAGCTACCTAGCAACCTTTCCACAAGGATAGATTGATTTTATTTTTGTGACTTGTGCATATCTTGATGAGAAATGATGCAGAGTAGGATGAGTGTGTGTGTGTGTGCGCGCGTGTGTGTTTGTGTGTGTATGTGTGTTGTAGTAGTAGTAAAGAGAGAGAATGGGAGAAGGAAGTGTGTGTGAGGTGGACCTGGTCACCACAGACCCAAATCTTCTCAGCTGTTTCTACTGTCATATGCTGCAATGTCTCTTCATGCACACATTATGTTTGGCACATTGTATGGGTCACTATATCATAACAAGGTAATACAATGTGTAATCAAGTGATGACTGATTAACAGTAATGTAAATGCTAAATGTCCTAATACCTGTTGATACTACAACAATGCAAAGTATATGCTCTTAACCTTGCAGTTTTTCACATATCATGTTATACTCAATTTCTTCATTTCTTTGCACAAAACTCTCCAGAAAGTGCTATTTAATGGTTTATTTTTCAAAAAAAAATGCACGGGGGGGCATGCCCCCGGACCCCCCTAGGGAGAGCACCCCCACATAATAAATCCCAATTTAACCCCTGCTTACCGTGGTACAAATGTTGAATTTGATAAGAATGTTAAGGGCAAAGAAGTTCGTTTCGGCCAGTTTGCTTCATCCTCTCTTGATCGTAGAGTAGCACAAGATCCAAAATTTGGAACTAAATCCTGTTTTGAAATCTACACTTGTGAAGGTGCTGATCTGACAAAATACTCAACGTTTCCTGACCAGAAAGAGGTTCTGATTCCTCCATACGAGACATTTACAGTCCGTGATGTGCAGCAAGGAGCAGAGCAGAACGATCCCTGGTGTGACACTGTGTTCACTTTGAAAAGCTATTCTACAAGAAGTGACCTGAGCTGTGCAGCAAGCAGTGGAAACCAAGTTGCTTTTTTTTATGTTTTATTCATTTTAATCATTTTTTGCTCTGTGGTTAGCTACTAATCAGATAAATACTGCATGTTTCTTGTTGTTTTTTAAACATTAAATTGATTGTCATGCTTTATTCAATCTAATATTCATGCGCTGGTTAGCCGTGGGAAAAGTCAAAGCAGCTGATTTAATATATTGGAAATTTGAGTCTTTGCGAAATATGTAGATAATACAACTTCTAAAATAATTTTAATTATATTGTATCAACCAAATTCAAAACTTCTTTATAATATGTGCAATAAACTTGTAATTTGTAAGGGTTACAGTTATAACCTGAACACAATGAGCACAAGACTCAAGATCAAGAAAGTATGTGAAGTTCATTGACTTTGGGATTATGTCATGTCATGCGACACTTTAATGTGTACTTTCATTTTAAATTCCCTGGGAGAAGAGAAGATTCAGCCCAAACTTACTGACTGCTGTGTAGATGTCTTGGCAAATGCTGAAGCCATTTTATATGTGATGTAAATGCTTTGTGCTCAGGGGAAAAACCCTGTGATTTCTGAAGGGTATAAATTGTGAGACCTTCGACTGCTCGAGGCCGAACCTTGTGGTGAAGACTTCTCGTATTTTTGAAAAATGTGATTTTTATTCTGTACTTTGTTATTAAAACGAAACCATTGAATGTGATGATTCATAAACTTCTCTATAACAAGTCTCAGAGTGATTTTCTTCTGAAAACTATTATCTGAACCTGGACGATGATCTCATCGAGCCTCAAGAGCACGAACAACCAGACTGAGTTTGGCACGGACTCCCCCGGGAACTAACCAGCGGACAGCGCTCTGAAGGGAATTCCAAATCTTTTTTGATTTGTATAGGTTATGGAGATGTGTGATGGAAATCTTAGTCATTTAGGGGGGATGTAAATACAACAGGATACACAGCAATCAGGTTTACAAGACTGACTGATGTCAGTGTGAATGCGGGAGGAGAATGGGTTTCAGACGAGCAACTCGTTTATAGAACAAATCAAATACAAATCAAAGATTTGGAATAATTTACAAATTAAATTTGACAGAGAAAGAACATGCAGGAATTCGCCACAGGAGACAAAACAGGAGGATGATGAAATTGCAACAAGCTGAAGCAAAACGAAAGTGAAACCAAAGCTGAATGACGCCTGAACAGCACCTCGGCTCTTACACGGTAAAAATGAATATGCTATATCTACTCAATAAAATTGTGGCAAAAGATTACAAGCAATATTATTAATTAAGTTTAACAAATTAGAATTGAGTAATAATTGATCAAATTAATTCCTTAAAAGTTAACCATTTAAAATTAGTAAAATTTACACAAAAAACTAAAAAATATCTGAATAACAGACAGACGTCAAAGATGAATTAAGATCTCTTTATTTTATATTGCCAACATTGAAGACACCTGATGTTAACAAGTGTTTAAGTCACCGTTATGATGATCAGTGTTTGTTTTAGTTGGGCTCTTGACCCTTAAATCCTTAACTTTAGATTTTGTTTGGCTGCTGTACATGAGTTATAACAGCCAGATGAACAAAGAGAAATGGTGATATGATGGTGTTGGTTGTGTTTTAACAATCATTATTTCACAATCATTTGACCTGAATCACTGAACTCATATAGAGCCCAATTTCTGAGTTAGGTTTACTTTATTAATTACAGCAGCACTGGCCTTGTACAGCATCATATTTGTAACTTTTACAATGAACAATTGCTCAGGAGAAGGAACAGCACAACACTACACACACACACCAATGACAATTTTACTGTTTTCTGTATTTCTGATCAAATAAATATAATATAAAAAAATTATAATAATGAGTGTGTGTGTGTGTGTGTGTGTGTGTTGCAGACCTGTGTGAGCAACGTGCTCAGTGTGTGTTTGCTGTGGTCAGTGAGGTCCGTCACTCCTCGTCTCTCCACCTCCTCACACACCGACTCCACTTCTGACTTCCAGTGCGAGACACTGCCGCTGAAACGCACCAGCTGTGCACACACACACACACACACTTCTATAACTCTTTGTGAGGACCGGTTTGATTATAGTAGGTTATAATTAGGTTAAAGCTGCCGTCGGCAACTCTGGCTGATTGAGTGGACTTAGGCAAAATTTTGAATGTTTACAACTCTCATGCCCCTCCCCCACTATCAACGAATACCCTCCCACCGAGTTCGTGTTCGTCAGTGCGTGTGCACCCGATTTTCAAACATGCATGCAAACTAACATGATTTTAGTATGATCTAGCTGCTTCAGATGGTAGATTGTTACGAAATAGATTACCCACCAATTAAAGGTAAATAAACACCATCGTCTGTCTGAAACGCTATTATTGCTGTATGGTATATGCGGCAGACATGGTCATTGTACATTTTTCTATTGCTTATATAACAGAGGTAGTCAGATAGCACATACAATAACAGCAGCTTTACTACTGTTCTTACTCTCGTAAGAAAGATAGAGTAGCATTGATTCTTCCAAAAAGTCTAACTTTATCCCTTAATCTGGACCTGTTTATCAACCTAACGTTACGTTCACACAGATTTCAGTGCAAACAAAGCTAACGAAACTGCCCACAAAGTGCTAACGTTAGCTATCCATACCAACACATTGGGGCAAACATACTTAGATTACTAACATAACACTAAGAAATAAAGTAACTGGTTGATAGCACAATCAAGCTCTGGCTTTTGGCCATTCTGGCTTGAAGAGACCTGTACCTCCTACCCGATTGTAGCAGGCGGAACAAGCCGTGTGCTGGATGGAACCGATCTCATGATGTTGTGTCCTACGCAGTTAGATGAGTTGGATAATTAAGTAGGCTTTTAGACTGGAACTGGAAGAGTGAACGAATTTTCACTCTCCAGCAGCTGAAACCAATCACTACAAAACCCTGGATGGGTGTTTTCCGAGTAAAAGCCTTGGATTTCTCCTCGTTTTCCTCTTCCAACATAACCTAGAGGATTCATAAGAAAATTGTGACCTTAATATCCAAATTACCTTATTAACAGTACACATGGATGCAGCCACATGAATGACTATTGCATTGTCATTAAGCACATTTTCATTCATAATTGATACACCTGGTAAGCAGTTCTTGTAAATGTCATTGCAGGGCTGCAGTGTGTACATCTGATAAAAATTCTTGACATGTCTTCTCTCTCCAATTTGTTACACCTGAATATTTCAATTTGAGGAGCATAAAAATGAGCATGATTAAAAAGAGAATAATTGAAGACATGTTGACATACCAATACATTTCTCAGTTACCATTTTAACCACATTTAAATCAAATGTGTAAAAGTAAATACAAACATACTGTCAAGCAAGCAGAAGTGTGCCCTCCTCCTAAACGAGTCTGTATCCACCAGACTTCTGAATTTAGAACAAACTAAAGACAGATTTAACAATCCGAAATAACCCTCCTCAAGGACCACGTGAAGAAGAATTTCAGACAGGACAGCGTCTGGCAACTATTGGGTATTACAAACAAACCAAAAAAATGAATACTGCCATTTCCAAACATCATGACCTAACCTCCATTAAAACAAAATGTGCATCCTTTGGGTGCAGGTAATACCTGAAAACATTTAATTTAACAATAAGATATGTCATAAAGCTACTATAATAGTTTGTGACATAATAAAGGCTTTGAAATCTGTTCGATCTTTGCTTCTGTCATATTGAATGTACTACTACCATCAAGATTTCGATGTTCTGTACTTGTCCTGCCTCCTGTCGTTTTGTCTCTTCACTGATTGACATGGCTGATGTGCACTTTCTCTTTCTAAAAACAAAACAACGTGTATTTCATTACCAAACATTACTTAGAATAGGTAAATAAAAACTATTTTGGCTATCTATACCTTCCATGTGTCATTTTTGACAATAGCAGATTCACCCACCACCGCCTGATATGGGCCATATCATTCTGAAAAGCAAAAGATAAATTTGGAAATGGATGTTTAAAATGTCCAAAAGTAATACCTTTCCTAAAAATATTAAGTGAAGGGATAGCGCGTACCTGGGTGAAGTCAAACTCCCAGTTAAACACCTTGTACAGTGCATACTGTCAAACAGACAACACATTTTTAAAGGGGTGGTTGATTATGATTTCACTTTTCTAACTTTAGTTAGTGTAATGTTCTGTTTGAGCATAAACAACATCTGCAATATGAATAAGTTAGGACGATCAAAGCTCAAAGCAAATGGACATTTTCTTTATACAGAAACCACTTTAAGGACTACAACAAATAACTGGTAGGGACTACACAAGCTTCCTCCCGGGCAAGTGACATCACTGACCCTAAAATTTACATAAACCTGCAACACAACAAAGGGCTCTATGTGGCTTTGCTTAGAGCGAGCTGTGGATGCTCCTCCCTCTGTGTTGGGAGAAGCAGCTCATTTGCATTTAAAGAGCCCAGACACAAAACGACGCATTTTTGCTCACCCTCAAGAAAAGGACAATTTTAATATGCTATAAAAAATGATCTGTGAGGTATTTTTAGCTAAAATTTTCACATACACACTCTGGGGAAATCAGAGACTTACTTTACATATATGTAAAGAGGGGTATTATACACCGCTTGCTTTGACAATTACAAGTATAGATCAAATTATTCACTTGTCAATACCTGAAAAAAGAAAATAATCTATTTTCATTGGGATCAGCCTGATAGTCTTTTGATGACAATTATTATGGATGTTGGGTTATCCTTAAAATAAATGTTATGGGGAAACAAAAACCACCGTAATTACTTAACATTAGCATGAATACTCCACAGTCCACAGATCCTAACTGTGCTCAAGCGGTGAGGGGTCTTTGCTTGACTGGACCAGTGGCGAAGGTTTTGAGCTGGGCGGAACCAGCGGTGAAGAGGGCTTTGAGCTGGGCGGAACCAGCGGTGAAGAGGGCTTTGAGCTGGGCGGAACCAGCGGTGAAGAGGGCTTTGAGCTGGGCGGAACCAGTGGCGAAGAAGGCATTGAGCTGGGCAGGACCAGCGGCGAAGAGGGCTTTGAGCTGGGCGGAACCAGCGGTGAAGAGGGCTTTGAGCTGGGCGGAACCAGCGGTGAAGAGGGCTTTGAGCTGGGCGGAACCAGTGGTGAAGAGGGCTTTGAGCTGGGCGGAACCAGCGGTGAAGAGGGCTCAGGGCTGGACGGGACCAGCGGCGAAGGAAGCTCAGGGCTGGACGGGACCAGCGGCGAAGGAAGCTCAGGGCTGTGTTCATGGGCTGTAGATGTGTGTGCTGCCCACACACACAAAACAGCGCCGTGTGCCACAATGAGCGCCGTGTCTTCCAGAGCAGACTCAAATGCAGCATGCTCAGACTCTGGCGGGCAGGCGACGGTCTCTGGCTGGACGGTCTCTGGCTGGACGGCCTCTGGGGGAAGAAGCTCAGGAAGGTCGTCAAAAAGCTCAGACTCAGGCTCGGCAGAACATGACTCAGGGCCCACAGTGAGGGAGGATCCACAAACCCACAAGGTGTGGTCAATGAACTCGACAAAAGGGAGATGAAGATCTCCCAACAGCAGCATCTGGGAGAGTAGATCGTCCATCCCACTCCAAAATTGCTGCTTGAAAGATTCCTCATCTCTACTCACATCCTAATACAGGTTGATATAGACCTCCACATACTCCTCCAGTGATCGCCCATCCTGGGAAATCCAGTGATCTGCCTTCATGCCAACTCTCCTTTTCCTCATGGTCGGTTGTTCTGTCACGGTGTAGTACGGGTTGAAAGAGGACTCAAGGCAAGAAGGCTCCAATGCAAAGATTTACTCATAACAAACTCAAAACAGGTACAGGCAGGCAAACGGGCAGACAAAACTCACACTAACACAACTATGAATGACTAACAACCGACTCAGACTGAATGAACTGAGGGAACTAAATACAAGCACAAATCAAACATAACAAGGTGAGGACAGGTGACACAGATGATGATAACGCTGAACAGGTGGATGATTGAGGGAGTGAGTCCAGGTGTGGAGACAAGAGGATGCTGGGAAGTGTAGTGAAGATGACGAAGACAGAATGGTGCAGACGATGACTGTGACACCTACATATCCACCCCTACTCATCATATTCATATCTTCTTAGCAAAATTCAAATGGCAGTTGGCACAAATTACTTTTTGTTTATCTTTTAATAAATATATCTCATTCAGTTGTCTTACTTACAATTGCACTAGCTATGTTAATCACCCTAGACAATTTCTGCTTTGATTTAACAGTCAGAACTCCATCCCACAGTCATATTAAAAGACATACATACTCTCTAAATATTTTTGCTCACGCCAAAGTGTTTTAGCCTCCGAATAAGATGCAATCTCTGCACTGCCTTTTTAAAAACATAATCCACATTTCCAGCAAAACTCAAGTTACTATCTATGAATGTTCCCAGGTATTTAACCCTTGTGCATCAATTAAAAAAAGTTACACATAGGTACACAGAGGACAAAAATGTCCATGTTTAAAAACTGTCATAAAAATGGGAAGCTTGGGAGCACAGACTTAAGTTTGGTATCATTTTAAAGAAGACCCTTGGGAGATTATTGCTGAAGTAAAAAAATTATAATAAGTAAATCCAAAAAAAAGTTATATAGGTATAAGTTTATGAAAATTATTTATGAAAATTATTTTATACAAAATATATATTTTATAAATCAAATTGAACTCTAAAACGGCAAGAAAATAAAAGCCATAAATCTAACTAAATTGTGTTCCAAATTTGAGGATGATATCTCAAAAAATAAGCTTTCGGTAAGAGTTTGTTTGGGCGCAGTAACAGATTTTCCCCATTGGGTGCCAGCAAAACTCCACTGGTCACACAGTGATTGGATTTTAGATTTGCAGTTGAGTTTTTCTCTCTCAATATTACAAACACACACATGCACACACACACATATTTTTTTATAACACACATACTAACCACACTCTTACATCCATACCAACACACCCACACAAATATCGTTGCATAATTTATCCAATTGGCTCTATAATATGCCGAAGCATATTTAGAGGCCAAACCTGGAAAAATGGCACCATCTGATAAAAAAATAGTCAAAATTAAAAATTTTAAGCCTTGCCAACATAATGAAAGCCTCTTAACAAAGATTGCATCATTTTATAGTTGAATGGCCCTGAGATAAAAAATTGCAGTTTTAATGGGTTTCAATGGGGACATTTTTGTCCAAAAGGCGCTGAGAGGGAAGTATTTTGTGGACCTAGTGCAAAAAAAGATTTTTCAAAGGAAATGGGGGTGAAATAGTAAAATTACAATAAAAATACACACCTGTGCCAAAATTCATGCAGTTAACATTAACAAAAAAAAAAAAAGTTACACATAGCTACAAAGTGGACAAAAATGTCCATGTCAAAAAACTGTCATAAAAATTTTAGGTTTGGGTGCAAAGACTTAAGTTTGGTCTCATTTTAAAGAGGACCCTTGGCAGATTATTGCTGAAGTTAAACAAGTGAAAAAAGTCAAACCAAAAATTTTGTATAGAGGTTTAAGTTTATGAAAATTATTTATGAACATTATTATCGTTATTTTATATAAAATATATATTTTATGAAACATGTTGAACTCTAAAACTGATATAAATTCAAAGCCATAAATCTAAACAAGTTGTGTTCCAAATTTGAGGATGATATCTCAAAAAATGAGCTTTCGGTAAGAGTTTGTTTGGGCACAGTAACACATTTTCCCCATTGGGTGCCAGCAAAACTCCACTGGTCACACAGTAATTGGATTTTAGATTTGCAATTGAGTTTTTCTCTCTCAAATATTACAAGCACACAAACACATATACACACACATTTTTTTTTATCACACACATACAAACCACACTCTGACATCCATACCAACACACCCACACAATTATCGTTCCACAATTTATCCAATTGGCTCTATAATATGCCGAAGCAGAAAACAGGAATAAAGCGATATTTGTTTTATAGGCCAAACCTGGAAAAATGGCACCATCTGATAAAAAATAGTAAAAATTTAAATTTTGAAGCCTTGTCAACAGAATGAAAGCCTCTTAACAAAGATTGCATCATTTTATAGTTAAATGGCCCTGGGATTAAAAATTGCAGTTTTAATGGGTTTCAATGGGGACATTTTTGTCCAAAAGGCGCTGAGTGGGAGTATTTTGTGTAGCTAGTGCAAAAAATATTTTTTTAAGAAAATGGCGGTGAAATAGTAAAATTCCAATAAAAACACACACCTGTGCCAAATTTTATGCAGTTAGCATTAACACTGGCAAAGTGATCAAAAAAACAAAACTGAAAAGGACAAAAATGTCCATAAGGATGCACAAGGGTTAAAACCATTGACTATTTCTACCTGGTATCCATTGAGTATCAAGGGTTGCAATGTTTCAGAGATTTCACATTTGTTTCTACTAATCACTAATTCATTAGTTTAATGCAAATGTATCTCAAGTGCACTCAATTTGCACCATTTTTGCATGGAATTTATATAATTATGATACAATTCATTTATTTCGGTCCCACCTTTGTACAAAAGGCAGACAAATGCCAAATCATCATTGTACAACCTATATCCCAAAAAATAAGCTTTAACAGTCATAGTTGTTAGAGTTAATTTCATAGATAGTTTCTATATATTGACAATAATATCACTTTTGAGTTTGTGTGTTTGATCATTAATGAATCTCTCACTGAATCACACACATGTTCTGTCTTGCTAGTTTCCGTGTGGCTCTGATTGCAAGTCTAACAGCCTCTCTGCGACTGATTCCTATGCTCTCAGACTCCTTTATGGTACTCTCCCTCTCCTCAGCATTCACCACCACCTTCCCCAAGAGTTTAGCTATTGCTGTTATGTACATATCAGTAAACACAACTCGTTCAGCTTCCTGTCGTGAGTCCTCTGCTAAACTCCAGTATATTTTCTGCCATTCTGTTAAAATGCCCCCTTTCTGCTTCTGTTTGAGCTGCTCCACTTTCTCACGCAGTTTCTGCTTCTGAATCTCCTGAATGCTTTTCTCTGTTCCCTCAAACACATCATTTGTAAAGTGTCCTCTATTTTCTTCCACCATCTTCTCTATTTTACTGAGCAGGTCTTTAAACTGTGGGAAACTGGAAGACTTGTTGTTTAAACAGAAGAACCGGTTTCCACAACTCTCTACAAGTTTTTTAAGATCTGGATCACTATCCAGTAGAAACTCTTCAATGGTTTGCTTTTCCTCCTCTAACTGATCTTTATGGGTAAAGAGGATCATGGTGTATTTGTTTATCTTTTCTCCAAACACTTCTTTGAGCTCCTTTATTGTGTTTTCTCCTCCTCAGTGAATCGACCCAGTTTAATCACAATAATAAAAGCATGCGGTCCAGGTGACGAGTATGTTATGCATTTCACTAATTCAGTAATAATTTCCTCTTTATTGAGTTCATTATCATAAAGTCCAGGAGTGTCGATCACTGAGATCTCTTTTCTAAACCTCACTGTAGTTTCTGACTGACACTGTTTCGTCTGAGACTTTGAACTGATGGCGAATTGAAACCGGTTTCTGCCGATGATGGTGTTTCCTGCAGCACTTTTCCCAGCCCCAGTCTTTCCCAGCAGAACCAGCCTGATCTTGTCTTTCCTCTCAGGAATCTGAATCTCATCTTCAGCAGTTGAACTTTCTCCTGAAACTACATCAAACAAAAATAACAAATCAGCCATCGTATCAGTGTCATTTTTGAATTCTACAACATATGTAAGGCATTTGAAGATGCTCTTAACTAATTACAGCACAATAAATATAACTGCTTTACATTTAATGAACAGGTAAGCATAAATGATAATAATTTGTAACATTTATATAGTGCTTTTCTTGGTACTCAAAGCGCTTTACATGGAAGGGGGAAAATCTCCTCAACCAACACCAATGTGCAGCATCCACCATTTTTAATGACATCATCATTTTCAATGACAGAGTCAGGACCTCGGTTTAACGTCTCATCTGAAGGACAGTGCTTTTTGACAGTACTCCTTCAATCTTCTGCAGTAGATCTCGTTTCTGATCTCCTGATTTACTCCTGTTATTGAAACAGTGAAACCTTCCTCCACATTCCCTCACCAGTTGCTGGAGATCTACATGGTTTTCCAGATATTCCTCAATGGTCTGTGGTTCATCCAGATACTCCAGATCATCCATATGAGTGAAAAGAATCATGATGTATTTCTGAACTTCAGGACCAAATAAATCTTTAATATTATCCAGGATCTCTTCCTCATTTTCCACGGGTTTCTCTAGAGGAACAGTGAGCAGAACTGCACTGAGACCTTCTGAACATCGAGAGACCAGCTGATCCTTCATCTTCTCCAGCTTCTCTTCAGACAGATCTGGATCCAGTAGATCTGGACAATTAATCACACACACATGCTTCTGTCCCATCTGAGTTTTACCCTCACAAACTTCAGACTCATGTTTCTGAAGCTTAAACTTCTTTTCTCCCAGTATAGTGTTTCCAGATGAGCTTTTCCCAGAACCCTTCCTGCCCATCAGAAGAAGGAGGATCTCTGGATCATCTGAAGTGGAGCTGATCGCTGACATCTCTGAAAGAGACAGAACATGTAAACAGAACAGAAAAAAAGACAGAACAAGTAAAAAAAAAGGAAAAATGAGTTGTAGTTATTAGCACAGGTGCCCACTAAACAACATGATGTCCAAAAGACGTCTTTTCAACGTCTTTGTCACAAAAGTCGGACGTTGAAAAGACGTCCACTGAGGAGCCAGAATGAAAGTTTTTATGACGTCTTTTTTTGACGTGTTCTGCACGTCCGATATAGACGTTCATGGACCCTCTTCGTACAAGGTTAAAAACTAGTTTAAATGTGGCCATTGTGGAAATATTTTCAACATCATTTATGGTCTCATTTAGACAATTTATACTCTTTCTGGACCAAATAAACACTCAGGATGCATTAAATTAAAACTCATGTTTATATCAATGTAATTTCCATACATTGTTTAGATGAGGTTTAGATGTTGATGTTTCATTTTAAGTCACCATTGTGGTGATCAGTGTTTGCTTTAGTTGGGCTCTTGACCAAGTTCTTCTTATTTTAACTTTTCTTTGGCTGTTGTAACTGTGTGTTTGTATAACATCATTGTTGTGGCAGAGAACGCCAAGAAAAAGTAAAATCAACTGTCATCAGCTCCTTGTTGATGATGACAAAATCATCACAAAGTGAGCATTAAATGTTGTGTTTAGACTTATGTGCTTATATCTGGGATTTATAAGCTCCAATCTTGTTGAACTTCATTATTTGGACCAGTACCATTAAAATGATCACTTATTTGAAGGTGGATAAAAGCATGTGTACACAATGTTTTGAGCAAGTGTATCATGTAGTCACACACAGACATCAAGATTTTGCTCATGATTCTCAACAACTAATTTCTTTCTGAAATAGTGCTCGAACATTCTTATTATTTTGAGGAATTTGGGAAAAACAGACTTTTCCAACTGGTTATTCAGCCACATCAGGGAGGGAGACAAGCGGAAGTCTGCTAGTACAACTAAAAAGCATGATTACGCCTGATGGAATGGCGTCAAATACAATTGCAAATTCTCTTGGCGTAACTGGGATGTTATATGTAGATAAAAATTCACTATAGGAGAAGAGTCGCCCCTCTCCATTAAATAGCTGGTCCACCAGCAGAGTCTGATTGACTACCCAATTTTCAAAAAAGAGTGACTTGTTCTTATATAAAATATCTCTGTTATTCCAAATTAGATACCTGTGAGGTGAGAAATTATGCTTATAAATGAGAGACCAAGCTAAAAAGACCTGCTTGTGAAAAGTGGACAGTTTTACAGGGAGTTTGTCCACATTGTAGTTACAGTTCAAAATAAAGCCCAGACCCCCAAAGCGAGAGAATATATAGTGGGGAATAAAATTCCAAATCGAGACCGGCTTTTTAAGAAAATTCTTAGCCCAATTAATCTTAAAAGTATTATTTAGAGCACAGGTGTCAAACTCAGTTCCTGGAGGGCCACAGCCCTACACAGTTTTGTTCCAACCCTGCTTCAACACACACACACCTGCCGTTTTCAAATAAGCCTGAAGGACTTGATTAACTGATCAGGTGTGTTTAATTAGGGTTGAAGCTAAACTCTGCAGGGCTGTGGCCCTCCAGGAACTGAGTTTGACACCCCTGATTTAGAGTAGCCTATTAAAATCCAAAAAGTTGAGCCCACCAGATTAATAATTATTCATAACAACACTTTTTTTGATATAATGGGTACGATTTTTCCAGATGAAGACAAAAAGCATTCTATCAATGTCTTTACAAATTTTACTGTCCAGGTGGAGGGAAAAGAGTCTCTTCAAGAGACGGCGTGAGCGGTGACGTCATCGGCATCCAACGCACGCGCGCACGGGACATATTTACAACCATAGACATAATAAATACATAGACGCCCTATTGGCCGATTTCAGTGGTTTGTATGTGGGGTACAAAAAGTTTATTCTCTAGTTATTTAAAATCTCGATAGTTAAACTTATCTTTTTTTTTTTTAATAAGGAATTGTCAAAGCTCAGGCCTGTCATGTATCTGGCTTTTAATTCTTGGATAAGAATTGTGAAGACCCCCATACTGAGATTATGAGATATAATTTAATTTTCACATTAAATGAAATAAAGTTTTCTTATTGTGGAAAAAGCTTTTTCTGTGATTGACCGCATTTTAGCAATAACAAAGATAACTGATGGATAATTTATGGTAATACATATGATATGGTACAACTACAGTGCAATACAAATAGTAAATATAAGATTAAGTGAAGAGTAATAGTAAATAGTTTAGTCAATAATGGACTGCATTTTTTATATAGCGCTTTCACAGACCCAATGGCCACCAAAGCGCTTTACAATTTGCCTCACATTCACACAACGATGGCGGTGTCAGCCATACAAGGCGTCAGGAGCTGGTTGGGAGCAGCTGGGGTTAGGTGTCTCACACACACACACACACACACACACACACACACACACACACACACAGACACACACACACACACACACACACACACACACACACACACACACACAACACAACACAACACAACACAACACACACACACACACACACACACACACAGGGGTTAGTTTTTGTAGTCGATCTAAGAGTATTGTGTGATCTATAGTATCGAACGCAGCACTAAGATCAAGTAAAACTAGTATTGAGATACAGCCTTGGTCCGAAGCTAAAAGTAAATCATTTGTGATTTTAACGAGCGCAGTTTCAGTGCTATGATGTGGCCTGAATCCAGACTGAAACTTTTCATAGATGTCATTTTCTTGCAAAAAAAGAGCCCAGTTGAGCGGACACAACTTTTTCTAATATTTTAGACATAAATGGAAGATTTGAAATAGGTCTATAATTTGCTAGATTATGTGGGTCAAATTGTGGTTTCTTAATGAGTGGTTTTATTACTGCCAGTTTAATCAACACATGATGATCCACACCGAAGAGAAGCCGTTCACATGTGATCAATGCTGCAAAACATTTCTTAGGGCATCACACCTGAAGACACACCTGACAGTTCATATGAAGGAGAAGCCACATTCATGTTCTGTGTGTGGAAAGAGTTTTTCACAGCTGCCTAATTTAAAAGTACATGAGAAAACTCATACTGGTGTGAGAGAGTACATGTGCTTTGAGTGTGAGAAGACTTTTACTACAGCAAACTGTTTAAAACGGCACCAGAGAATTCACACTGGAGAAAAACCTTACAAGTGTTCACACTGTGACAAGAGATTCAGTCAGTCAACACATCTGAAAACACATGAGAAGATCCACACTGGAGAAAAACCTCTGGAGAAGTGATCCTTTGATACTTTACCACCTCTGTGTGACAACAGCTCATTTGTACCGCATTCAATCACCATCACTAGTCCTATTAAAATCCATTTTGTAGTTTATCGTTGGATTTCCCGCAGGGGTTCAAGCTGCAAGACTGCCGAATGACTAAAGAAACGTTGTCAGCAAGATGGTCGAAAACGTCTCGGTTACGTATGTTACCCTCGTTCCCTGAGTACAGGGAACGGAGACGTGTCGTCGGGGGAGTTCCCTGACGAATTGGGATCACGCTAGGGAGCCAACTGCCTTCGAGAGAATTAAAACGAGCCAATAGACATTGGCATGCAAGGTTTGCATTCCGCGACCCGCCTACCAGCGCGGGTATAAAAGGCGGAAGTAAACATTGCGCAATGCTTTTCGCTGAGGAGCCGAACAGTGTCCAGTCCTCGCGAAGGTACAGCAACATGGCGAAGGGACGACACGTCTCCGTTCCCTGTACTCAGGGAACGAGGGTTACATACGTAACCGAGACGTTCCCTTTCGTCCTGGGAACTCCGACGTGTCGTCGGGGGAGTTCCCTGACGAATTGGGATCCCTAATAAAACGCCATGGTGCTGGCCCCTTCCAGCGCCCGGCTAAGCTACCCTGCAGCAGTTTCTTGAAATAAGTTGCGGGAGCTAGCACGGGAACCACACTGCTGTTCCGCAAGACCCGCACAGTGGAGCATTGGATAACACTGGGAAAGCGTTCCCTCAAGAGAGGAGGGAACGCTGCGGAAGCCCCAGCCTGACTGAGGAAGGCCAGGAATACACATATGTACTAGCCCGAAGGAATAGTGAAACATATGGCAGTCCCAGAGGTAGTCCCAATCCAAGGGAAGTGGGAGCGTACTCAAGGGGACGACGAACGAGTCCGTCAAGAGGAAGACATGGCTGAACTGCACATGGCATCATGGGTCACAGTAGAGACCACTGGGGCACCCAGTCTACTAACAACTCCTTACTAGAGGTAGCAGACCTGGCGCCGGGCGGTCCGCCGCGCCCAGCACCGAGGGGTGAAGGAGGAACTCACGAGGCTCACCGACGTAGGGCGCCAACGGAGCAAAAAGACGCACGTATCCGGCCGAGGCACGGAGTGGCGTGGCAAGCCGACACAACCTATTCCCTCGACCCACTGGCCGTAGCCAGAACTCGGGAGGAAACAGGTTCCACACGAAGGCTATAGAACCTAGCGAACGTGTTCGGTGTCGCCCAGCCCGCAGCTCTACAGATGTCTGTCAGCGAGGCGCCTTGAGCCAAAGCCCAGGAAGCGGCAACACCTCTAGTAGAGTGGGCACGCAACCTGGGAGGACAAGGCTCACCCAGAGATTCATACGCTCGGGTGATAGCATCCACTAACCAGTGGGCTAACCTCTGCTTGGAGACGGCCTTCCCCTTCTGCTGGCCTCCGTAACAGACAAAGAGCTGATCTGAGGTTCTGAAGCTTTGCGTTCTGTCAATATAAACCCGCAGAGCGCAGACGGGACAGAGAAAAGCTAGGGCTGGGTCTGCCTCCTCCTGGGGCAGCGCTTGCAGGTTCACTACCTGGTCCACGAAGGGAGTGGTAGGAACCTTGGGCACATATCCGAGCCGGGGTCTCAATACAACATGAGAAAGGGCCGGCCCGAACTCTAGGCACGATTTGTCGACCGAAAAAGCCTGCAGATCCCCGACCCTCTTGAAAGAGGCCAAAGCTAACAAGAGCGCTGTCTTGATGGACAGGAAATTGAGCTCTACGGTCAGCAACGGCTCAAAGGGGGGACCTTGAAGAGCTAGGTCCCAAGAGGGTACAGAGTGCAAAACCCGAGGTGGATTTAACCTCCTAGCACCCTTGAGGAATCTGATGACCAGGTCGTGCTTCCCCAAGGACTTACCTTCTATTGCATCGTGATGCGCGGCTATTGCGGCGACATACACTTTGAGGGTGGAGGGGGACAGCCTCCGCTCCAACCCATCTTGCAGGAAGGAAAGCACGACACCGATCGGGCAAGTTCGGGGGTCCTCCTGACGGGAGGAACACCAATCGACGAACAGGTTCCACTTCAACGCGTAGAGGCGCCTCGTAGAGGGGGCTCTAGCGGAAGTGATGGTGTCTACCACTGCCTGTGGTAGACCACCTAGAACCTCCGCGTCCTGTCCAGAGACCAGACATGGAGTTTCCAGAGGTCTGGACGCGGGTGCCATAGAGTGCCCCGTCTCTGAGAAAGAAGGTCCTTCCTCAGAGGAATCGGCCAAGGAGGGGCTGTCGCGAGGAGCATGAGTTCCGTGAACCAAGTCCTGGTGGGCCAATACGGCGCCACTAGAAGGACCTGCTCCTCGTCCTCCCTGACCTTGCACAGTGTCTGTGCAAGAAGGCTCACTGGGGAAAACGCATACTTGCGTAGGTCCCGGGGCCAGCTGTGAGCCAGGGCATCCGTGCCGAGGGTTCCCTCGGTCAGGGAGAAAAACCACTGGCAATGGGTCGTGTCTGGAGACGCAAACAGATCTACCTGTGCGTCTCCAAAGACACTCCAAACCAGCTGGACCGCCTGGGGATGGAGTCGCCATTCTCCTGGCAGGGGAGGCAACCGTGAGAACTCGTCTGCCACACGGTTGAGCTCCCCTGGAATGTGAATGGCACGAAGCGACCTCAGATGCTTCTGACTCCATAGGAGGAGATGGGAGGCGAGTCGCGACATGCGACGGGAGCGTAGACCACCTTTATGGTTGATGTACGCAACGGTTGCAGTGCTGTCCGTACGGACCAGTACGTGCCTGTGTCTGAGAAACCCCTTGAGGCGACGCAGGGCTAGACGTACTGCTTGCAACTCTAGGCAGTTGATGTGCCAATGCAGTTGAGGCCCCGTCCACAGATCTGAAACTGCATGCCCTTTGTACGTGGCCCCCCACCCGGTGGCAGAGACATCTGTGAAAACCACAGCATGCCTGGGAACCTGGACTAGGGGCACTCCGGCCCGTAGAAACGCAGGATCTGACCACGGGGAGAAGGTTTGGCGACAGTGCGGGGTCACTTTGACCCGGAACTTGCCGCTGCGCCACGCCCACCTCGGGACTCGATCGTGAAGCCAGCGCTGAAGCGGTCTCATATGTAACAGGCCGAGTGGCGTTACTGCGGCTGCGGCTGCCATATGCCCCAGGAGCCTCTGAAATTGTTTCAGTGGAACCGCTGTCCTGCCTCGAAAAGACCTGAGGCAGGTGAGCACTGACTGGACGCGTTCCTCCGTGAGGCACGCAGTCTGGGCGACCGAGTCCAGCTCCATACCGAGATAAGAGATCCTCTGCATGGGGCAGAGTTTGCTCTTGTCCCAGTTGACCTGAAGCCCCAACTGGCTGAGGTGCCGAAGCACCATGTCCCTGTGATCGCACAACACATCTCGCGAGTGGGCTAGAATGAGCCAGTCGTCGAGATAGTTGAGAATGCGAACGCCTTGTTCTCTCATGGGAACAATGGCCGCCTCCGCGACTTCCGTGAAGACACGAGGCGACAGGGCCAGCCCGAAGGGTAGGACCTTGTACTGATACGCTCGACCCTCGAAAGCAGACCGAAGAAACGGTCTGTGTCGAGGGAGAATCGAGACGTGAAAGTACGCGTCCTTCAGGTCGATCGCTGCAAACCAATCCTGGGGACGGATGCACTCGAAAATGCGCTTCTGCGTAAGCATTTTGAACGGGAGTTTGTGCAGGGCCCGATTCAAAACACGCAGGTCCAGGATTGGCCGTAACCCACCGCCTTTCTTGGGTACAATGAAGTAGGGGCTGTAAAACCCAGACCTCATCTCGGCAGGAGGGACCGGCTCGATCACGTCCTTCGCCAGCAGGACATCGATCTCTTTCCTCAAGACAGGGGCGTCCACCGACCGCACACGGGTGAAGTGGACGCCCCTGAACTTGGGAGGCCGGCGTGCACACTGAATTGCATAGCCGAACCGGACGGTGCGGATGAGCCATCGGGAAGGACCCGGAAGCGTTTTTTAGCCAGGCTTCCAGATACGGTCTCAACAAACCCACTTGAACCACCGGCGTACCCGCGGAGGGGCAGCGAGGTAGAAGGCAGGGACCTGGCCCTGGTGGCACTGTAGCGACCAAGAGCGGGGTCTGGGCGTTTTAACTTGACACCAACCTGCTTCCACCTGAGGGCAGACGACAGAGAAGGCCCGTGGGCATTCTGCTCCGGGCTGCCCGGTGGCGAAGGGAGGGGGAGAGACGAAGAACGAGGCCCTGACTCCTCGTGTCCTGGTCTCTGCGCCTCCGGGGCCAGCTGCAGACCGGAGCGACGCAGCCGAGGCTGCGTCACTGCTATCTGCAAGCTGGGGAGAGGGGAACGGGAGTGGTGCAGCTAGGGGGTCGGCACGCACTGCCATTCTGACCCTCTCGGACGGAGGAAACTGGTCTTATTATACTGCCAGTCTCGACCGTGAGGGGAAACGAGGAACAAGGCCCGGGGGCATCGAGTCCTGGTTTCCCCTCACCCAGCGAGAGACGAGAGTGACAAGGCCGTAGCCCTCACTGCCATCTGAGCGCTGGGGCCCGTGAACGACTCAGAGGAAATGGACTGCTCAAACTTTGGGTACCGCTGATTACTGGATAACCAGCGGCGGAACAGAAGCGAAATTCTCCACCCGGCCCTCCCCCGGGGGAAGGAGTGGTGATGGCACGCACTCCCAAAGAGCAGATCGTCACATACTCTGGGTCGCTACTCTCAGGGTTGTTTCCCTTCCCTTTGCTGGGGGGAAAACAAACTCCGAGCGGGCTGGTTGTGAGGTGCTTCTGGACCACCAGTGTGGACATCGTCTAACCGAGGGCCAGCGCTGTGACTAATCACGGTCAGTCACTAAGCACAGCTCAACCCCGAGTTAGAACTACGCACGTGCAGTGGTAGCGAGAGAGGAAAAACTTCTGCAGATTTAGGCATGTTTGGCTTGCCATATTGGCACCAAAATGCTTCCATACTGCCAAAATTCTTCACACACATCCAGGCACTTTAGCACAGCCCAGGAAAGTGTGGCTGTTAAGTCTGAATCTTCAGCATGAGAAACACCATTATAGTAGGAACTCAGCATCATTTTCAGAGTATAACAGCCCTCTCTCCGATGTAGCGATCGACATCTGTCCTCCCTGCGGCCCCGAATGAAATGCTTGGTCCCTCATGAGAAGGACCAGAATCCCATCCGAAAGCCTTGACGGCACACGGCACGCTGAGCGGCTCAAGCCTTTACGAGAAAGGGGAGGCGAACAACGTGCCGACGTGGTCATGCACTCCTGAAAGAACATGAACCACCCACGAACGCAGTCTCAACACACTGATTAGGCATGTG
Source organism: Gila orcuttii (assembly GCA_026230005.1). Classification (NCBI taxonomy): domain Eukaryota; kingdom Metazoa; phylum Chordata; class Actinopteri; order Cypriniformes; family Leuciscidae; genus Gila; species Gila orcuttii. The sequence continues at coordinate 62,100,753 of JAPDVR010000003.1, forward strand.
AAACAGTGATCGTGGCCGTCAACCAGGCATGCAAGATAGTGAACGTGGCCATCGCTTCGATGACACACGGCACGCTGGGCGCTCAAGCCTTCAGGCAAGGCGAACAACGTGCCGACGTGGTCATGCTCTCATAAGAAAGCATAAACCACCCACGAACACAGTCTCAGCATGTTTGCGATGCGCTAGAGGAGTGAGTGGTTCGTGCTCACTAAAACCCTCAGATCACCAATGTTATTCGCCAAAGTAGCCCTCTTCTGGTGCACCAGAAGAGAAACTAGATCGGGGAAATAAGCAAAGGGACTCACCTCATAGAGGCACATGAGTCTTGATCTTGACCGCGCATCTTGAGCGCCGAATGACGCGCGCTGGGTTGCCGTGACAACCCGCGCTGTCAGCCGGCGCTCGACGGCACACGGCACGCCGACGTGGTCATGCACTCCTGGGAGAACATGAACCACCCACGAACGTAGTCTCACACACTAATTAGGCATGTGAAACAATGAACGTGGCCGTCAAATAAGGACAGGAAACGATCGCATCCAGAAACACACGAGTGAAACGTCATCCTGAAAAGGACGCGATCTTCACTCGTGTTGCTCTTTTAGACAAAAAGAAATGCTCTTTTATGTGCCGAGGCACAAAGGGACCACCGCGGCAGACACAGCGGGGAAACTGCAAGCCCGTGTGCTGCACTCACCGTTACCAATACCAGCTGTTAAAACAGCTCTTTGTTTGAATAGAGAGAGAGAAACAGCCGGCAACGGGAAGCGATGGCCCCTTGAAGCGCCGTCACACCAGCAGCAGAGGATTCCTTTCGCCAAAGAAGACTCGTTTTTCAATATTTCCTCGGAATACAGCAGCTCAGAGAGACACTGAATGGCTCCGAAGCAAAAAGCATTGCGCAATGTTTACTTCCGCCTTTTATACCCGCGCTGGTAGGCGGGTCGCGGAATGCAAACCTTGCATGCCAATGTCTATTGGCTCGTTTTAATTCTCTCGAAGGCAGTTGGCTCCCTAGCGTGATCCCAATTCGTCAGGGAACTCCCCCGACGACACGTCGGAGTACCCAGGACGAAAGGGAACTGTAAATTTCTTGTCTATTACTACCCATTACAACTTATTCCAATGACGTAAAATATCTTAAAGGATTAGTTCACCTCAAAATGAAAATTTCCTGATAATTTACCCCAATGCCATCCAAGATGTTCATGTCTTTCTTTCTTCAGTGGAAAATAAATAAATTTCAATAATAAATAATAATAAATTAAATTATTTCAGGATTTTTCTCCACACAATGGACTTCAATGACAACCAAAATGTTGAAGTCCAAATCAATGCAGTTTTTCTTTTTCTTTTTTTCTCTTTATAACGTGATGATGCAGAGCCATTTGAAGCTCTTCAATATGGAAACATATGGGTAGCAATTTTCAATTTGAGATGTAATATGTAAAATGGCAGTGCATTTCTGTATTTAAATGGACATTTTCCCATCATTTGGGCAACGTTTGGTGCAAAATGAAAACGATAATTCAATTATATAATTTACATTTGCCATTTTAGTTATAATATATACATTTAATACATATTTTTAATGTTTGATAAGTTGCCAAATTAAAAATTATTATTAGAAATTATTAAATATGTTTAACATGTTCAAGCAAAAACTGATGATCATGTAAATGTTTTTTTTTTACTTTCTGTTTACTTCTCTCTGACAGTAGGTGGCGCTCATGTAAAGCAGAAATACAGCACTACACAGGGCTCTAGACTGCGACTAAATGGTCACATTTTGCGCCCTTTTTTAAGAGAGAGCTGCCATTTCTGCTGTATACGAGAAACATCACACGGCAAACGAAAGCAGAATGAAACCACGTTACTCGTCTGAGCTGCGCTGAGCAAACAGTTTATCAGCTCGGAGCAATACTAGACAGGGTTTACTCGTGGGCCGATCTCGATCACGCAACAACATTACTACACAGCGCTGGCAGATCCATTGAGAAAGCGTTTTAACCCTCTGGGGTCTGAGGTGTTTTGGGGGCCCTTGAGATGTTTTGACATGCCCTGACATTTGTGCTTATTTCAGCTACTTATCATACCATTGGCCAACATGTAATTTTGGTGTATTCAGCACAAACTCTGCTACAATAATATGTGAGAAAAATTCATGTACATGTTTGCATTTTCTAGAAAAAAAAATATTATGCGTGGTTAGTAAGTTTTGGGAAAAACATATAACACATACTGAATAATTGTCCACAAGACTTTTGAGTTACTATTCTTGTAGGCTAGAATTTTTACTACAAAATGATGTGAAAATCATTCTCACCACTCTTTCACAAACAACAATATATTGACTTACATTTTGTTTGTCAGTTTTTGTCTCAGCACTGCTGTATGTGTGGGAGTGTGGATGGCCATGAATATTAATGAGATTCCCACCAGGGAAGACTAAAGACACTCCTCCAATCGCTAATGCCCCATCAGGGTGAAGCAGCCTGAACTAAGAATGACAGGAGATGCAAAGGTTTTGTTTTTCAGTCTGTTTTATTGTAATTCCTCTATGTGGAGGAACTAAATGTACATATATAAACATATAGTACCGGTCAAAACTTTGAACACATTACTATTTTTTCTATTTTTAAAATATCAAGCAGCACAACTGTTTCACAACATTGATTTAAAAAAAAAATAATCATCATATCAGAATGATTTCTGAAGGATCATGTGACACTGAAGACTGAAGTAATGATGAATCACAGAAATTAATAACATTTTAAAATATACAGTTAGGCTATTTTAGACTGTAATACTATTTCACAATATTACTGGGTTTTTTGTTTGTTTGTTTTTTTAATCAAATATATATGCAGACTTGATGAGCATCAGAGACTTCTAAAACATTAAAAAAGTTTGCAAACTTTTGACGGATACCTATATAAAATTCTACATATACCTATCAATTTATATTTGCAGCCCTTTGCAGCCTGAGCATTGGTGTTGTGGCACAAAGTTGACACAGCACTTTCTGAAAAACAATTGTTTGAATAGACGCATGGGCGAATGTGAGCCAACAGAACTCAGTTTACCGTGCAGGAAGGAATCGCACAGTCTGTGGAACCATGCTAAATCCTGAAGTGACCCTTTAATTTAACTGTCATTTTAACTGATGATAATAATAATAATACCCATAATTTAATAATACAGTTTATTTATTTAATAATTGATTAATACTGTAAACTGTGATATTTTCTGAGACGTTATCATACTGTGAAAATCTCATACCATTACAACCCTACACGGGAGAGTCCCCCACTCCACCCCCGCTGTTAAAAAAGTAACTCAGTAACTTTTACTCTGAGTAAATTTTAAATGAGCTACTTTTTACTTTTACTTGAGTAGATTTTTAGACCGGTACTTTTACTTGTACTTAAGTAAAATTTCATTGAAGTAGTAGTACTTTTACTTGAGTAGAATATTTTATTACTCTTTCCACCTCTGGTAACTACAACCTACCATAATCGAAAACGAGACGATAACTAAATAAAACTAGTTTTGAATGACAAAAACTATGAAGAAAATCTATTGATATTTTCGTCAACGAATAAAAACTAGACAAAATGTTAGATAGTGATGATTTGGGAAGCGATCCAGTCAGAACTGATCTCCTGCTTTTGTGGTAGATGCTGTAGCGTTTTATAAGCCCGTATAAATATAACTAATTATTATTCATAACGGATTATGATCAATAATTAATAATTTGATTATTTTCAGAATTTACTGTAGCAGAATCAATAGTATGATCATTTTATCAGTTCATCCAATGAACGGAAAGCATAAACAATTATTAATTCTAGGAAATATATCTTCCTGGCCAAGAAAGACTAATTCCCAGCTAACAGCTAAATTAAGAAATAAATCAAGGGTAAAAGCATATGTAGCTTAGATCGCAGTTCAAGACAATAAATTCGTAAGCACATAACACAAGTAATTAATGCTTCTCTTTTCAAATACAAACAATACTTTATTGATTATAAGCCTATGACTAACACATGAAACTAATATCTAACACACACAAACAATACCTTATTGATTATAAGACTAACACATAAAAATAATAGTAATAGTAATAAAACTAACACACCTTGAGTTAAAACTTGTGTTAAAACTAACACAACCTTGAGCTGAACACGCTCAAAACAGTGGAGATGATCGTGGACTTCAGGAGGAACAGCCCAGCACTCCCCCCACTCACCATCATGAACAGCACTGTGGAAGCAGTGGAGTCATTCAGGTTCCTGGGCACTATCATCTCTCAGGACCTGAAGTGGGACAATCACATTGACTCCATTGTAAAAAAAGGCCCAGCAGAGACTGTACTTCCTTCGCCAGCTGAGGAAGTTCAACTTGCCACAGGAGCTGCTGATTCAGTTCTACTCAGCCGTCATCGAGTCTGTCTTATGCACTTCCATCACTGTCTGGTTTGGTTCAGCTACCAAATCAGACATCAGGAGACTACAACGGACAGTCCGGACTGCGGAGAGGATCATCGGTGCCCCACTGCCAACCCTCCAGGACCTGTACTCTTCCAGAGTGAGGAAAAGAGCAGGTAAAATCATCACAGACTCCACTCACCCTGGACACCTCCTGTTTGAACTGTTACCGTCAAGACGGAGACTCAGAACACTGGCCACAAGAACATCTCGGCACAGGAACAGTTTCTTCCCACAGGCCATTTCCCTCCTGAACAGTTAACACTCCTCCCAAGGCATATGCCTGAAGTGCAATACTCCCACTGTTTAGTGCAATATCTTAAAAATTCAGGTGATATTTATATTTATATTTATTCATACTATACAAAATACTGTAAATATGTTAATTATCTGTAAATGTTTATTCTGACAAAACCCAACAGTGACCATATATTTTTATAGTATTTTCATATTTTTTTATAATTTTATTTGTAGAATTTGTATTACTATTTGTATTACTATTACTTGTTGTATCTGTATTTGTATATGTGCACTGGAAGCCTCAGTACCAAGGAAAATTCCTTGTGTGTGTATGCACACTTGGCAATAAAGTAGGGGTGTAAATCGGACAGTTAATCACGATACGATACGATATCGATTCTCTCAGCCAGCGATACGATATTTGCCGATACCTCAAAAAATTCTACGATACGATTCGATTCGATTCAGGGCTATATCGATCGATTAATCGATATTTTGATATTATGTGTCAAGTGTACACAACCAGTTACGTTTATTAACTCACAATACATCCAAAATAACATGAAAGTTTAATTAAACTCTTTGAAAAGTGCACACCCTCTCCCAATTGGGACATTTACAAGTTGTTTGTTACAAGTTTAAAAAAAACATGATATATGAAAATGAACAAGAATGGAGTTATCTGTTTTTGCAAATGAACTCTTCTGTTATAACTTATTAAAGTTCATTGAAGGGATTATATATATATATATATATATATATATATATATATATATTGTGTGGCAAAAGCAGATAACTCCACATTTCATGTTTCAGAGTTAAACAAAGCCAAGTAATTGCTATGATACATAATAAAACACTTGGTTAACGTTAATCTCCTCAGCTGACATAGACGCCTGTCGAACTTTGTTGTTGTGATTAACGTACACGCAATACAGAGAGCTTTTCACGACTCACCACTAACAAGCTGTTTTAGCAAGATTCCGTGAAAAAGTTTCAGCTTGTATTTTCCTTTTACGCCCCGAAGAAGATATCACGGGAGCGGGTCTTTTCAAAGTGACAAGCAGCCTTGTCACCTGACCTGAATACCGCGCACTGATTTGCTAAAACAGACTTTTCGGGGCTTGTCGTTTCTGCTGTAAAGCATGAACTCGCGATGCCTTGACAGTGGAAAATACCGGCTTTTGTGACAAAAGGTTCAGTCAATCTTGTCAGGCGTCTATTTCAGCGCAGAAAAGTTACGTGAGGATGTGGAGTGTGTCAAAATAAAGGTACCGTACATCGATATTTTATGTGTGGTATCGATGCATCGTATCGTTAGACGTTTGATCGATGCATTGATCCATATCGATGTATTGTTACACCCCTACAATAAAGCTCTTTCTGATTCTGATTCTGACACACACACATTCATAGGAGTTGCAGAAAGAAAGAGAGTGAGGAACAATGGGTTTTAGGAGTCAGATGGTGAGATCCCAAGTTTCTATATGCACTTAAAAGACATGACCTGAACGAACCATCAATCATCGATTTAACCCTTCTATCGTTTCTTAGGCAGGTTATTCAATTTTATATTACTGCACCAATTCAGTTAAAAGCCTGAAGGCTACTTGCTTGTCCTTGCTTTGGGGTTCCCTTTTGTCGGTGTAAAGGGGTTTCCCGGGTCCGTTGCTTGGCTGGCGGTCTCCTCGTGCCTGCTAGATCTTGGGCAGCCAATCACGTGGTGTGTTGGCGGATGGATGAAAGTCTTTGAAGTTGGAAGCGCGTTGCAGTCGAAACGTTCAAACGAAACTTTGGAGCAAAACTTAACTTAGAACCGAGACTTTTAACGGAAAAGAAAAGAAAACTAAGGAAAAGAAAGGAAAGTGTGACGAGAAGATGGTTTGAATGATTTTGATTTGGGTCATTTGTCTTCGTTCGTCTACATGGTTACTTTAACCATCGTCGGCTCCACCCGGCTTGTTGTTCTGCCGAGACCTTTTCTGAGGGAGAGAGTGAGGGCAAGAGAGTGGGCGAGAGAGAGTCATGAGCGCGTCACATGATGGAGGAAGAAGCAGCCAGCAAGAGAGAGATGAGGTGCTTGGTGCGTCTTCTTTAAAGGCACTTCTGTTCACGCCTCCTCTGGCGTGAATGCACCAATCAGCTGGGAGAAAAGTGTGCAGATAAGTGTTCCTTTGTTCCCTCGAGACCGACTTTGCATGTTTCATGACAGTGATGTAAAATGCGTTAAATTTTACTCCAGAGATGATAAAACATAGTAACATACATTTTACGGTTAGTACACATACAGGTATATATATATATATATATATATATATATGGATTGGACAGATCAAGAGGATTCTAAAGGTATAAAGAACGACATAAACATTATAGGAAAACACAGCTACATTAAAAATGCATCTAAAGGCACCTCTGTTCATTTAGAACTACAATACGATCACATCTAACCCCAAGGGAACATGGGCAAACATAAAAACATATCGAATATATCATAGTACCAGTCTTTTAATGAGGATATTGGAGAATTGGAGGAAAGTCCTTATGTGTGTGTGTGGGTATCCTCTTATGGTCAGCATCTGTCACATCCGTGGTGTGTACCACGTGAGGGTTTAGTTTGCAAATGGTTGTCTTCAAGACAAAGGGTAGTTTTGTATGTAACTCCACTTATCAGCCTAAGGAGACATAATAATTGATGAGGGGGGAAAAAAAAGTTAGCTCGAGACCCTGAATGGAGCAGTCTTATTCTTTGTGACTGAATACAAATTACAAGCAGGGTAAGGGTTTGAGAACAACGGGGACCTGTTTCTTGATTGATTGATTGAAAAGTTAATCAATGACCTGTTGGCAGACATTGGGGCACCATATCACATGATTCAAGGTTTTGTGAATTAAACATATATATGTGTTCATATTTGTTCAGTAGTGAAAGGAAAACAATCAGGATTCGGTCAGTCGCTACAGTGATTATGTATGACAGCTTCAATTGTGTTTGGTTCATTCTCGTAGTCACTACAATGCGCACATTTGTACTGTAACTGATCTACCCAGCGGCACACGGGTTGACATGCGCTGCATGTCTCATAAAACGTTAAAAAATGTAAACGTCTGGGAGAATGAGTAGAGCAGACATATAGATCAAGAGTGACAACGCAAAAAAAGAGCTCTATTCGGTTCAGTTTTCTGTGCGCACACACTTGACCCGAAGCGTGCAGCCATGCGCACACACACACACACAGCGCGCGAGGACTGAACTGAGCTCTCTTTCATGTCTGAATGGACAAATACACATAACATTATGTAGAAATGTCAGTTTTGGAGATATCAATAAATATGCCTATATCAAAAGTATCACTGACAAAACCTTATCTTCTATTTTTAGTCTTAATTCCTCTAATCTCTACCAGTGGAGGAAGAACTCAGATCTTTTTACTAAAGTAAAATTTATAATATCATAATGAAAACGTTTTTAATTACATATACAGTACTTTTATACTATTTTAAATAAGTAGTAAGCAAAATGTACTAAACGTGAAACTAGGCTACTCTTAATGAAAAATGGCCCTATATAAAGTGTTATAAGTATATAAATGATTGGAATATTGCTTGATGTTGTAATAGGCAGAATGAGCTTTAACACTGTGTCTACACCGGACGCGGCCGTTAGTCCTATTTCTCGCGTCGCAACAGCTGTTTACCCGAGACGCGGCACAGCCCCCGTTACAAAGCAGAATGGGGCATCAGTTTACTGTCGGAGATTTGTCGCCTTCGCCACGCATTTTAATCAATGTTTCGTCAACCAATTGCCTGGATTTAATCAATAAGAAGAAAATATAGCGGACAATAGATATAATCTCGACATGGAGGCGTCGGCGAGTGAACTGCAACTCGTCTCATAAATGAACCGAAACTCAGCGTATAGACCTGAGAAATATATCTATATTGAAATGTACTTTTAAACAGAACAATTCGCGAGTCAGCGTCGTCAACTTCATATTCTCAGCCGACACTGACTGAAAACACTTGTTTATTAATAAACAATTAAAATGTCTCCTTGCTATAATTAATGCATTCATAATCATTAATTTTGCCAGTTCTTTGTGACAGGTTTTAGGTGCTTTATTGGCAGCGCCACCCTTACATGAATCACCGCACCAAGCATTTAAAAAAATATATTAATTTATCGGCCATTATAAATGCCGATACCGATAGTTAGGAAAATGCCTAATATCTGCCCACCGATATATCGGTCGGGCTCTATAAAGAATGCAAATCATTCATTGAAAAGAAGACTATTCTACTTAGGAAAAGTGTGTTTTATTTAATTTTAAGATATTTTTTAAGTCACAGTAATTAAATCTGTATCTGTATTGCATGTTCAAACTTTAAAATCATTCATATTAACAGGTTAATAGATGTTTTCTCCGGGAGTATATGGGTTTGGAAATTTGAGAGAAATTCGAAATTAATGCATTACAATTTAACAACCCATTATATTTTAGTCATCTGAATTGTTTGAGTTTTAGTCGACAAACATGCAGTACAATTTTAGTCTACTAAATCTATAGATACGAATACTAGTAAATACTAATACACTAATTTAAATTAAGTATAATGTGCTCCTTGGGAAAAACCTTAGCGTAGAACCCTGATAACATATACATGATTTGAGTCATTTTTACAGTTGAGACCATATGAATGACTCAAACTATATGCTTTGTGTTTCAGAATATGTGACTGAGCTTACGGATATCCTCTTTAACAAGGTCATCCAGGACCCGGCACCCTTTGTGGCTGATATGAAAGCAGTGGCTGTTCCTGGATTCCTGTGTTCACAGTACGAGCAACCTGGGAAATGTGACGCAATTGCTAGTCATGTGTCCAGCTTCAGCTGTGCAGGTTATGAGGGAACAGCTCTAACACACGGTGACCCAACACCCATCTAAGCCAACAATCCATTTCTTTATCAATCAGCTGTATTCTGCCAACATGTAAGTCACCATCTCCACCGTACTATTCTTGCCCTTACTCAATTTAGTTGTTTGGGTAAATTAGGTCTGTCACAATAATTACATTATCTACTTGTTGCACAATATATGGACAGATTTGACAGTTGTGACGCATTACTCAAAAACTGGTTGACAGCTGTCCAAAATGTCTGAAATGTATTAAGTGTATTGAATAATTGTGTACATAGCACATTACCAAACAAGTACAATATATAAAGATAGTTTACATTTAAATAGGAGGTTTAAATAATAATAATAATTATTATTATTATTATTATAGGTTTGTTTTGGGTCAGTGGTTTTCTGTCTGATAATTGCAATAAAAACTGGCATTGTGAAGTTGTCATCAATATCTGGTGTCTTTGTACAACAAAAACAGCCTTGGTCTTATTTTTCCTCTCCTGTTTGATCAGGTCTAACAGAACGGGACCCCAGAATATTCATCAACCTGCAGTCTGCCTCAAATCATTCATGTATACATTAATAAACATAATTTCATGATATGATTGCATAAATAATGTGACTTGATTCTTGTGTCCTCCTTACCAGATTTTGAAAAACACGCATGCCATTTGATCAGCACAAACTTCATTTCTACACATTCATCTACTAGTTGTGTATTGATACTTTTAATGATCATTGTGGGAGACACATTTGTTTATCTCTTTCTTATTTACAGTTTAATTCACAGTATGACTAAATATATTGTCATACATTTCAGTTGTCAATTCTATATTATATATCTCCATTCTCTCATATGCATTTATGCACAATGTTTTCATACTTAATATAACAACCATGATGGCTGTTAGTTTGATCTGAGACTATAAAGGGTAAAAAATATGTTTTATTCTATGTTATTTAGGCTATTGCTAGCCTAACTTAACTTTGAGCATTGTGACTTGGCAGATGTTGTTTATGCTCAAACATCAACATTACACACTAACTAAAGTTAAAAAAGTGAAATCATTATCAACCACCCCTTTAAAGAGGATAGTTCCCCCAAAAATAGAAACTGTCATTATTGAACTTTTGAACAAATTGAACACATGTTTACTATTGGGCTATTTATATATTGTCCATGAGCATAAAAAACAAACTGTAACTTATATATTTTTGATTTTGGCAGATCAGCTCCTTACACACTGTAATTATTCATCAGTGAAGCTCCTCCCGCAGCAATTACATCATCAGATAAGCTCCTCCCACAACAATTACATCATCAGAGAAGCTCCTCCCACTGGAGTTCAGCAATAAATGCTGTAAATTTCCCATCAGCTACAAGTGAAGACGAGCATCAGGAAGAGCTGAAATTTGTAAAGACTGAGTTTATTAAAGAGGACAGTGAGAACACGAGTGATCCAGAACCTGCAGAATGAAACACACTGAAGATCCTGAAGAACAAAGAGGTTGGTGTTTATTCTTCATTCATTCATGATGCTGACATGAAAATCACTCACCTTTCGGCGAAATTCGCCGTTTTCAAAACAAAATAGGTGACCTACGTGAATCGTGTAGATTCGATGAGAAAATGTTTGGGTGAGGGGGAAGGTATTATAGCCTACTATATGAAGCCATATAGTATAAAGTGAGATAGAATTTTATATTTAAGTCATTAAATTCAAGTTCACGTAAACTTGTCCCTCCGCTGCGGCTATCAGTCATTCTCCATTCAGCTTTCAAACAGCGCGTCGCGTTCGGTTACGACAGTCAACGATGAAACTCTCTCCAAGATGATTCAATGTTGATATTATTATACTTGATCTGTAGATAAAGCTCTATGGTTTCGCATAAAATGACTATCTTGCTGGGCTGTATTGCTGTACCTTAATCATGTTCTTTTCTACCGGGTGTATATATGTCTTTCCTTTGTGCTTTGAAGTTTGAACTATTCAATGCGGACTCAAAGAGCGGCGCGCCGCGCTGTGACTCCGTGTTGCTTCAAGCGCATCATTCTGCGCTCGGGATGCGCATAAGCGATTTGTGCCGCACTGTATTGGAGTCTTTCATTATCATATCATAATACTTTTGCGCAATGAAAGATTATTAAAATCGTTTTTTGTTCTGTCCTATCTATTATATGTTGCTGCCTCATTAAACAGCTGTGCTATACATTTAAAAAATGTCTTAATTTTATAGTAGACTATATATATAAAATAATTGATCTTTCTGATTTTTATCTTGTTTTCCATTAATGTATTTTACAACAATACAAATAGCAATGTGTAACGTTTTACCAGATTTAGTACTGCACTTTTTCGTCTCTTATTTGTTCCCCACTAAATAATGTTTTTTTCACTAAATGTTCAGATTTGATTAGGGCTGCAACAACTAATCGATATAATCGATAATAATCGATTATGAAAATCGTTGTCAACGAATGTCATTATCGATTAGTTGCTCTGCTTACGTCACGGGGAGCATTTACTGGTGATTGGTTGAAACAGGCCTATCATGATGCGGCACACACGCAAGGTCTCTCTCCCTGTGCCGCTCTGTCGTGCGCGCGCTACACAGTTTGGACTTTGGAGCACAGTCTCTTCTGTCTCGCATGCGCTCTCTTGCTTGCGCGCTCTAGATTCCAGGAGTTTGAACTAATTTGCGGGCATCAGGGAGCCGCTATCAATATGCGGGTGACTCCCGGAACTTCCGGGAGACTTGGGATGTCTGTATTTTGTCTCGGGCATCAGGTTGTGCAATCATTTCGCTCGCAACATAAGTGATGGATTAAAATAGCGCTACGCAGAAATAGGCTAAATTAAAACGGTGTTTAGAAAGTGAAGCACTAAATAAAAAAGGCAGTTATTAACAGCAGCAGTAAAAGATTGTTTTTTAGTCACTGTAGTCAGTGGTTTTCAGCGAATGCTTGTGCACTAATGCATCATTTTCTTGTCCTTTTAATCAAGCCTGTTTGCTGCGTCTCCCTTCCGTTCTCTTTTTATAGCATTTGTCTTCTATTAAGTTTTAATTGTTTTACAAACGCGATCTACTGCGGCTCTACTACGTTCACACGCTTTTTTTCAGTCTTTCTATATTTATTTTAGCAATTTATCCTTATAATTAATTGAATCTTAAATAAAAATTAAATGAATTATGTACTTTACATGTTTTTGGTTTCTATCTTCACATCTGAACATGTCTGTGTAAATTAGTTTTTAACAAAAATTATGTTAAAACAATGTTGTATATAATTTAGATTTTTTTGTTTTTCATGGTTGTCAACTTGCCATCAGCAATTATAATTAAAAACAATGCAAATATTGATATTAGTAAAACTCAATGTGTGGCTTTTCTACACTTTTACACATAAATACCATGATTAAGGGTTTTATTTAGTTGTAATAAACAAAAAATCAAATTGAAATTTTATCCGATTAATCGATTAATCGAAAAAATAATCGCCCGATTAATCGATTATGAAAATAATCGTTAGTTGCAGCCCTAGATTTGATACAATTATTGTGCACTTGTGATTTTTCTAGACTAAATTTTACTGCTGAGATCCACTAATCTAGTTTATAATAGAATTTTTGTCATAGACTATGATAAAAAAAAATTATTTGTTGTTTTTCTTTATAGTGAAGTTGTCTGTATTAAGTAGATTGTGTTTAACACACAAAAGAGTGATTATCAGTTCAACACACAGAGTTATAGAAATTCTACTTGATATTTTTTTTTTTACTGCGCTGGTATCGGATCGGTATCGGTCGATACTCCAAATTTTTGGTATCGGATCGGTTCAGAAAAATGGTATCGGGAGATCCCTAATATTTTCTGGTATATCTAAGTTACCCAGGAGCTCTGTTGACATAGGCTTAGCTTGATGAATTGAGTCGTTGAACACAGCAGGAGAGAACGCAACGTTAGCTAGCTAGCTAAAGCTCCGGTGAAAATTTATTAGCTAACGCTACGGAGGCCATAATATTTTTGACTCATGGCTGAAGTTAAGTTTCTCCAGCTCTACCCAGATTGGCAAAAAATGCATCTCAAAATGCATCAGATTGATGCTTTAAAATATGGAATATTTAAAATTTTCTTACGGGGGAGCATTCCCCCGCACCACCCTAGAGGGGGAATATCCTTCTCACCTTTTTCACCCCTGACCCATTTTCATGCCTCTGAAGAACATTCATGTTAGAAACATTCAAGCACTTCAAAACAGTTCAACTGTGAATTGGCTGCAAAAGTTTCTGTTTTTTTTTTTTTAACAATTGGTCCGTAAATATTGGTTTCATATTGATTGTCGACATCAGGTCAAACTAAATTTAAATATTTTTTTAATATTAAAATCATGTTGGATAGTCATTTATAAAATATATTGAATGGTTCTTGCTTCAGAAACATGGGATTTGTGGCTGGCTTACAAGTGTTCACACTGTGACCGGAGATTCAGTCAGTCGTCACATCTGGAAACACAAAAGTATCAAAACACAGGTGAAAAAAAAGTTCACTAAAATACATTTTATTTAAGTGCACTTAGTACACTTCCATAATGTACTTAAAGTGCTCTATTTTCGCGCACTTATTTTGTACTTAATAATCTAAAAGCTTATCTTTAGTACTTCTTAAGATAAACTTAAGATCATCTTAGTGTACTCAACTGTGCTATTTTGACACACTGAAGATGAACTAAAGTGTATTTTTAATATACTATTTCAGCTTTAAAAAAAATATTTTGTTACCACTTTTAGTAAAACTGAAACCACCTTTAATGTATTTTAAATACAATAATAAATTATTTAAAATATAATAATATATAATATACAAATTATACTTCTAATGTATTCCTAGGTTAAAGTGCTCTAAAATACATTTATACATCAAGTATACATCCATAATGTACTTAAAGTGCTCCATTTTCGCACACTGATTTTGTACTTAATATACTAAAAGTTTTTCTTTAGTACTTCTTAAGATAAACTTAAGATCTTAGTGTACTCAACTGTGCTATTTTTAAACACACTGAAGATAAAATAAACTAGCATAGCATAAAATATGCTTTTAACATACTATTTCAGCTTTAATTTTTTTTATTTTGTTACCCCTTTTAGTACAATTGAACCCATCTTTAATGCATTTTTAAATACACTTATAAATTATTTAAAATATAAGAATATATAATCATATTTATGTATTGCTCACATATTTTTTATATAGTAAATAATTAATTTCAAATATATTTTAACTAAGTTAACCGTACCTTTATAAAACATAATTAAATATGTTAATGGTGTATTTTAAAAGTAGTCAAGTACACTATTACTGTGTTATCAGTAGCATTTTCTGCCTCATTTATGCTACACCTTATTTTTACTATATATATATAATATATATATAAAATCCACAAAAATTTAATGTAAAGTGATCCTTGCACACTTTTTACTTCTGAATATTCTGTTAAAAATGTACTTGTAAGAAATACACTAATAAAACTCTTCTGTGTATTTTTTTAATAGTATATCTTATTTCTATGCACTAAAAATACATTTAAAATATCAATGGTATTTAGTATACTTTCGCAATTACACTTAAGTACTAGTAAATATATGCTTTTAATTAGTGTATTTATAGTGTATAATTTTTTACAGTTTTCTTTAGCACAAAAAATAAGAATGTACTACAAATGTACTTTCTTGTATTTAAGTTTTTTTTTTTTGGTGCACTCAAGTACACTTTATTTTCACCTGGGAAGTTATGTGGACACAATGGCCCTCATTTATCAAAAGTGCCTACACCAAATTTCCAGCGTACACCTGGCTTACACCCAAAACCACGGTGACTTTGATATTTATCAATATGGACGCTGCCGTACGGCACGCTCAAATCCTACGCCAGGTCAGGAGGTGGTGTACATGTATGCACGTTTTGAGTTGGTGCGGAAATGCGCAGAAAACCAATTCCTAACACCACAAAACACACTGACAAACTAAAAGATATGAGGAGCTCTTTTCCAAAATGCGATAAACGCCATTTTTAAAAATATCATGAAATATCAAAAAAGTATCACCATCTCCGTAGTGAACGCGCCTATAGAGAGAGTAGCCTATTTCTTTTAGTTTATAATTGTTTCGTTTAAAGACATTTTAAGCATTCTTTATAGATATATTTCTCATGTCTGTGAGGCATATACTGATGCTGCGTCCCAATTCGCCTACTTATACTACTCCCTAAAAGTATGTACTCTTTTTGTGAAGAAAAACTACATACTTTTGAGTGTGTAGCCAAAGAGTAGGCAAGCTTTGGGACATACTACTTCGTCATCTTTAACGGACAGCTCTGTTGCGTGCATCACCGTAAACTGCCCTGTCAATCATCTCGTCACAGTAAAAATCCTCCATTCAATCTAATATCATTTCTTACCGTTTCGGAGAGAAATGTTGTAGCTCGTTCATCTGCCAGTCGTGGGTCTTTCATGTGAAGACTCTGCACTCTCCTCATGTGTTTGCAATTTGAATGTAATGATGCATTTAAAATTTTATGGCTATAAACGTATCTTTACAAAAGTTCACAATGCTGCTGCAGATGCAATATAACGTAGCCAACATTGAATAAATAAATTTTTGTCAGGTTAGATACTGATAATTAATCACTCAAACCCCTTTATCTAAACCTCTCTCTTCACAACCGCCGGACTCGCGCGCGTCTTCCATGTCTGTAGTTTTTTAACACTTTTCACTCGTGTTTGTAGTTCTAACCGAATCCTCGTCCAACGCGCAATGGGTTGTGGGCAATATCAGCCGTTAGAGTGTGCATCGATCTACACTTCGGATTCTGACCGGAAATAGTAGACCATCCGGGTCTCTTTGGAACACTCATTTAAACATACTACGATTTGGGGCGTACTAGTTCTATTTTCGAATACTATTTAGGACGGATAGTATGCGAATTGGGACGCAGCATGAGTTTCGGTTCATTTGTGATGAGATGCGCTCCAGTTCACGTGCAATGCAAGGGACCCCGCCCGCGCCTCCATGTCATGACTCATGATTATATTGTCTGCTATTTGCTTCTTATTTATTAAATCCAGGCAATTGGTTGATGAAAAAAATATTAAAATTAAGATTCAATTTATACAAAACGAAATTCACTTTAAAGAAAGGCTTTCTACAAAACAAAACTTAATTAAGTGGCCAAAATCATGTCTGAGCATGTCTCCTTATATATTGCGCATCCTATCTTAGCCTATGTTCACTTTTCATAAGTAACATAGACTGTATTTGTGTGTTATTTTTAAATTATTTGTTTTATGTGGTGGACAATATTGGAACGTGACATTGGAAATATTTATTTTATTTTTAATATTTAATTTATTTTACTATTTATTTTGTTTGGCTTTTATTTATTTCATGCAGTTGCACTTATTTAATTTATATTCATTTATAGTATGAGTTCAATTAACTTTGAATTTATCATCAACAATACTGTTGTTTGATTTAATAATAATTTTTCATGATGGTGATGGTCTCGATCTCCACGTCGGAGAAGTGTCTCCTCTTTGCCGTCTTCCGTGTGTCCATGGCGTAAAATGAGGGCGTGGGGGAAGCGGATACTTGAATATATAGGGGCGTGTTATTCTAATGACGATCGTTTTCAGCCGCGGCATTTATCAAGGGCAGGTATTGCGTACACCTGGATTTCAAAGGTACGCACAGCTTCATAAATCAGGCGGTGAGAGGAGTGTAAGCATAATCTTACACCAACATATACGCCCGTTTCTACGCAAGAATGATAAATGAGGGCCAATGACTGTCTATAATGTTTTAGAAATAATAATTGAGAGATTAGTGTTTCTCATTCGTGGAAAGTTTCAGGGACATATTATTAATTTATAAAAAGGCATAAAAACTATTCCCTCCATATTTATCTCTTTTAATTATTTTGATGAAATCAAAAAAGAAAATAAATTTGAAAATGAAAGTTTTTCTTTCATTTCAGAGCTGATGGAAGTGAAGGAGGAGAGCGAAGAACTGAGTGAAGTGAAGGAGGAGAGCGAAGAACTGAGTGAAGTGAAGGAGGAGAGAGAAGAACTGAGTGAAGTGAAGGAGGAGAGTGAAGAACTGAGTGAAGTGAAGGAGGAGAGTGAAGAACTGAGTGAAGTGAAGGAGGAGAGAGAAGAACTGAGTGAAGTGAAGGAGGAGAGAGAAGAACTGAGTGAAGTGAAGGAGGAGAGCAAAGAACTGAGTGAAGTGAAGGAGGAGAGTGAAGAACTGAGTAAAGTGAAGGAGGAGAGAGAAGAACTGAGTGAAGTGAAGGAGGAGAGAGAAGAACTGAGTGAAGTGAAGGAGGAGAGAGAAGAACTGAGTGAAGTGAAGGAGGAGAGCAAAGAACTGAGTGAAGTGAAGGAGGAGAGTGAAGAACTGAGTAAAGTGAAGGAGGAGAGAGAAGAACTGAGTGAAGTGAAGGAGGAGAGAGAAGAACTGAGTGAAGTGGAGGAGGAACATCATGTCAAACCTGGAGAAAAAACTTTGAGTCGCTCAAAGACTAAACAGACATTTTTAAAGAAAAGAAGAGCCAAGAAATCTTTCACCTGCACTCAGTGTGGAAAGAGTGTCACAACCAAACGAAGTCTTGAGCGTCACATGAGAATCCACACCGGAGAGAAGTCGTTCTCATGTGATCAATGTGGAAAGAGTCTCACAACCAAACAACATCTTGATGTTCACATGAGGATCCACACCGGAGAGAAGCCGTTCACATGTGATCAATGTAATAATAGTTTCATTCAATTAGCACACCTTAATGTTCACATGATGATCCACTCCGGAGAGAAGGCGTTCACATGTGATCAGTGCGGAAAAACATTTCTTACTGCATCACACCTGAAGAGACACCTGAGAGTTCATACGAAGGAGAAGCCGCATTCATGTTCTGTGTGTGGAAAGAGTTTTTCACTGCTTTACAGTTTACAAACACATCAGAGGATTCACACTGGTGTGAGAGAGTACATGTGCTTTGAGTGTGAGAAGACTTTTACTGCAGCTGAATATTTAAAACAACACCAGAGAATTCACACTGGAGAAAAACCTTATAAGTGTTCACACTGTGACAAGAGATTCAGTCGACCAGGACATCTGAAAACACATGAGATGATCCACACTGGAGAGAAGCCGCACACGTGTGATCAGTGTGGAAAGAGTTTCTCTATTAAAACTAACCTGAAGCGACACATGAAGATCCATGCAGTCTAGAAACCACATCAACACCGTCTGAAATCACGGTAAGTAGTTCATCTTAATGTGCTGAGAAACAAAAGCTGCTTTTCCACCTTCGGAAAAGGTTCCAGTTGTGTTTCCACGTGAGCCTGGTACGGCACGGCACAATTACAAACCGTTCTCGGCCCTGAACTCTCAGCACACTTGGATAACCGTGAACCGTGATGTTTGAATGTGTGTAGTGACATCGCCACTCAGGATTGGTCACTTGTCTGTTGCCTGGTTACCAGTTTCTCTGTAGCTAAGCGACATCAAATCAATTTGAGAGACGTAAACACAAATTTATAATAAAATTAAAAGAAATAACATGGTTCCTGTGCTCACCAACCATGTTATTTTTCAGATGCGTTTTGACCATAGAAAAGTTTTTCACTGCTGTAAATTGACATGATTGAGCATACATGATTAATCTATAATTAGCTTGTTTGTTGATTATGTTCGTGATCGATTTCATCAATTAGTTCTTGCAGCCCTAGTTAATTAAAGTTTGTTTTGATCTTCAAAAACAATTTAGGAAAATGAAACATCATGATACTGAAGAACAAAGAGGTTGTTGTTTATTCTTGATTCCTCATTCATCGAGATTTACATTGTCTCAGGTAAAGAATACAAAAAGACATTAAATTATTAATGTCATTATTAGACATCATTAATTATTATTTTGACATTAAACTTTATTGATTTTGTAATTTTGTATGAATTTTTTATGAATTTGACTTGAAATGCATGAAAAGCAGGTGAACTGGGAAGTATTTTTGGTATTTATTCAAGTGCATTTTTTGTTAACAGAGACGTAGAGTCCATTGATTTTATTGTTTTTGGTTGTTTTGTTCATTTGTTGTGGAAATTTTAAATGTTTTCCGTTTTCAGTATTAAATCCACCCAGCACGAATTTGCGTCTATTCACGTCTTTGCATTGACTTTGTATTTAATCTACTTGCGGAAAATAATTTAATTTGCGTTTGGTGTTAACACGCCATAGGTACGGTGTAGATTTTAGGACATCCTCAGACCTCAGCCATGTGAAGACAAGGCATCATGCCTCAGACTAAAAGGCTTCAGTCATTGGACAAAACGGCATCGCATCTCAGACTGAAAAGCTTCAGGTCTCAGGAAAAACAAATGTCAGGTCTCGTACAATTAGGCATCGGACGAAACGGCATCAGACAAAACAGCACTGCAGGGTAAGTTAAATAATACAGCTGGTCGCTTTCACTTATAGCGCCAGCCTACATTTACATTTAGTCATTTAGCAGACGCTTTTATCCAAAGCGACTTACATCTGAGGACTAACCAAACGAGTTGTAGTGATCTTTTTCCTTGTAGAAAAGTTAGAAGCTCAGACCAGGAGACGGAGGAAGTTTTCCAAGCAGAAGTTCTTTATTGCTTATCGGTAACTGCAGTCATTCCAACATCGTCTAAAAAAAAGTATCTTTACATGGTATATTATAGGCATTTTAAGAGGAGGGACTTCTTAGTAGGTGGAGACAAATTCAAACAAAGCATGCAAATGTAGTACGAACACACCCTACTCAAAGGGCATTACCAATCCAATGGAATCAGCATAACTATTCAAATGCTGATGGTGGCCAGGAACTCTGGTTCCAAGAGCCATCCCAGAGCCATTAAAGAAAGTCTCAGTGATCAGACTCATTTAACTTACAATGGAAAAAACAGGATTTGCCAGATTCTCTTGCTGGAAACTGTTTCACAGCTGATATCATTTACCATCCTAACCTGAACTGCTAACTTCAACAAACAGAACTTTCTCTGTTTATATATGATAGTATTAGAAACTTAAATAAAACATTTAATAAATTTGTATTCCTTCAATTCCCCCTTTGGGAGTTCTAAATAACTCCCACATAATATACAAATTTAAACACTTAAAAGTTCATTCTTGTAACTTGCGTAAGTTACAGGCACATAAGGCATGTTCTGTGTTTGCTTTTCTGTAATTGCATGCTGACACAGAAAACAAACATGCAATCAGGGTTTGTGAAGTTCTTACGGATAATAGTCTTTTCTGGTTGGAACTGTGATTTTCTCGTGAGAGGCGTGATTAATTTGTTGAATGAAGCACTTGATACTGTGGACGCATAGATAATACGCCAGTAGAACAAACAACAACATAATTGCTATTTCCTTTATCCACAGCCAGGGTTTACCAATCAAGTTTCCGAACCATGAAGAATTATCTTCAGTCATCTGGTGTAATTTTGCTGAAAGATCAAGAATGTCTTGTTGGATTTTGTTCAAGTTCTCTGTTGGATCCATTAACCCGGTGCAGCACTCAGGTCCGATGATGGTGCAGGCTCCTCCTTGCGTTGCTAGAATGTAATCCAAGGCCACTCTGTTCTGTAAGATCATTATCTTGTGCGAAGCGAGAGTGTCCGTGATGTTACCAAGGGCCAAAGCCGTATCATTGGCCAATTTCTGTACAGAATTCGATAAGCTTCTGACTTGATCAAGGGCTTGCATGACACCATAAGATGGTATTAATGCTCCAAGAGTTCTTGACCACCATGTTTGTGCACAAGTGAGTCCTGGAATGCCACCATCTTCGGATGTGACATGCACACTTTCTTTCCAGCAAACAAGGCATTTGTGACATATTCATCAGCTCTAAGAATATGTTGTTTCTGGAGTCCGGACTTTGTGCGATCTTCATGATGTGTAGTAGTAGGACAATCTTGATCATGTCGATGGATGACTGAAGGTTTCGTAGTCTCTGCGTTGTGTATTTTTTATTTTATTTATTTTTATCCTTTTGTGATAGTTGGAAGTGGGTCTAGTTGTTTCTTGAGGTTATGTCTTCATACGCAGACGAGGAGGTCAGTGCATATGGGTCTCGGGTCAGTCATCAAGTGTTATCTGCACAGAGGAAGAGAGAAAACAAAAGACAGGAGAGCAGTATTTGTTCAAACACTAGGGTTGTAAACTTTTCTGAGTCTGCTAAACAGTAGAGCAGTATTGGTTCAAACACTAGGGTGGTAAACTTTTCCGAGTCTGCTATTGTTGTTCCTTCTTTCCCTATTTCTTAATTATGACACCTAAAGAACGCAGTGAGGTGAGGATGGATTAATGGATGGGAAGGCCTATGAGGGATTCTTCACCGAAGGGTTGGCCCCCGACGCCTGTTGCAATCGGTTCTTCCCTCGGCTCCCCACTGGTTCGTGTCCTATCCTATCCCTGTTGGAGCAGGAACAACCTTACAGTGTGACATTAGTCCAGGTTTTTTTTCTTCCCTGACACAATCCTGCAGCTGCTGTAATCAACATCACTTAATGTGGTCCATGCCACTCTAATGGCTTGTTTCTGAGTTATTTTCAATTACTTGAGCTGAACCGTCAACAAACAACTCAAATTCTGAATTCTCTATGGGAATCTCTTCCACTTCCCTCGAAGGTGTGTATGTAAGCGCAACACAATCATGCGTCATCTCTCCTTCAGCCTCCAACACAAATTCAGTCATTGCAGACATCATACATGAGGATGGGTGAGTGACAGGTGCACGTTGTCATTTATCAGTGTGGACACTGCATGAAGGCATTTTACATTTACAGTCTGACCTAACACCATTACTGATGAAGGGCCTGTGCTGTAGCATAACATTTAAGGCTGTGAGTTTACTTAACCAGTGTTCCCCAAAGGAAGGGTGAGATTGTCACTTTCCTTTTGTTCTATTAAACAAAAATAAGTCTTTCATCTTTGTTGTAAGTTAGTCTGGAAATTAAGCACTCACAGCCCAAATGGTTAACAACTAAAACAGCTGCCCAACGAGCTTAATGACGAGGGGACAGGCTGCTTCAGAGCAGCCAGCAGGCTGAGCAGAAGCTGAGTTACATTGTTAGTTTCTCTTACATTCTTTTCCCCAATGTCCATGTTTGCCACAATAATAACAACTGCTGCCCTCTCTCTTAGGACATTTGCGTTTCTGTTGCTTCTCTGCGTTGACCTTAAAGGATGCTGCTGCAATGTTTACTCTCTCTTTAACATCAGAATCTCTTTCCCAAGTAGCTAACCTGTCTAGGTTACTTTGCAGGGTACTGGTAGCCCATGTGACGTCTAAGAAAGGCAATGCATTTCTATGCTCTGATAAAAGACCATCATACCGTGTGCGAACTAATGGCCCATTGTCATTTAACACCTTCTCTGAAGTGTCTGCTATTCCACTGTAAGTTACAGCTGACTGACAAAATCTTTCTGTGTACTGACTAACAGTTTCATGCTTCTTCTGTACACAACTAGTGATTTTTGACCAGTCCACTTTTGGTCCAACAATGTTCTTTAACACTCTCATAACTCCCTCTCTCAAGTCATCTTTTCTGGCATTTTGAAACTCTAAATAGTTTACAGCATTTTCAAAATCACTGAATTCTGACTGTCAAGATCTGTGATATTAGCTGGGTGACTTCAGCTAGAGACATATCGTAGAGCCGCATCTTTCTGGACAATTCTCTCCTAAACTCAGAAAAATGTCTTTGCACTGATGGCAAATTTTCAGCGATTCTCTCGATTTCTTTAGGACCTAAAGATAATTTGACTGCTTGTAGCTGCAGTATGGGGGTTACAGATTGAACAGAGTCAATCCCTTTTGCCCTAGTCTGAGCCTTTTGTCTTGCTCCACACACTTCAAATGCATTTACATCTTCTATCAAACCAGAATTTCTAGTGTTTTCTAGTCTACAGAAAGACTGTAAATCAGGATAGCTTTCATCTGACTGTTGGTCTTCAGAGTCACATTTGGTTGAGGCCTGATTATGGCTCACCTTTGTCTTGAAACAGGACACTTGAGTCTGCAATTGTTTGTTTTGTTCATTTAACTTATCAATACACCTAGTTTGTTCCTGTGCAATGGATAAGCTATATTCTCTATGGCAACAGATTATGCCTTTCATGTTTTTCTTTCTGATACATGCACCTAACACCTTCTTGCATTCTTCAATAGACCAAACTTTGTCTGGATCAATATCAAATTTCTTTGTCAAATCCAATCTAACTGACTCAGTCACTATGGAATAAATTTTCTCTCCTAACAATGACTTGAACTCACTGTCTGTCCATAAAGGGCTAGCTAGTCCATTTTTCTCAGTTGATGGAACTAGCCTAGCATTTCTTCTAACCATTTTGTGGATTTCTTTTGTTACCACACAATCAAAAAATAAACTTCTCTGATCAACAGAGGGTATACTTGTTAACACAGATCAAATCTTGTTAAACTTCCTTGTTACCAACACATCACAAACTATTAGCATGTTACGCTAATCTTCCCTAAAAGAAAAACTGCAAAAGGATCTTTCACCTTCTTAACTTTTAGAGGATAAAACAAACAAAAACACTAAATCTTCTTTGATCAAAAGAGGCTACACTCGATAACACAGTTAACCTTCCTTGCCCAGAGAAAAGGGTAACACACAAAATATTAGCACGTTACGCTAATCTTCTCTAAAAGGAAAATGCAAAGGATCTTTCACCTTCATAACTTTTAGAGGATATACACATCCCTGTTTGAACAGAGGTTCACCAATATTAACACGTAATGTTAACCTTCCCTAACTTTAGAGGATACCTTCTCTAGCAACGTAGAGGCTATACTTTCATCTTTAAAATAAATTTTTAAAGGGTAACTTTGTTAGCCAGACATTGCAGCTGTCTGATAACTGTTCTCTGACGGCGCAGAGATTTGTACTGGTCTTCAGTGGTTCTTTGAATAGAGTGAAACTCACCGAATCGTTGTTTGAATGAAAAGATTCAGTCTGGAAAACTCAGTCAGCTTTGTTGAGGTCCAGTTGAGATTCAGTTCTGGAACTCAGTCAGAAAGTTCATTCTTTGTTGAGATATTTGTGGCTTGAAGTTCTGGAAATCAGTCTTTGTTGAGATCTTTGTTTCAAATCTGGAGGAAGCTGGAAAGATTCAGTCTGGCAATCTTTGTTTAGCTGGATGTTTCAAAATTCAGTCTGGAGACTTAGTCAGCTTTGTTGAGATCTTTGAGCTTTGAAGTTTCAAAAGTTCATTCTTTGTTGAGTTTCAGTTTCTCCATCCGGGTCACGGCACCATCTGTAGTGATCTTTTTCCTTGTAGAAAAGTTAGAAGCTCAGACCAGGAGGCGGAGGAAGTTTTCCAAGCAGAAGTTCTTTATTGCTTATCGGTAGCTGCAGTCATTCCAACATCGTCTAAAAAAAAGTATCTTTACATGGTATATTATAGGCATTTTAAGAGGAGGGACTTCTTAGTAGGTGGAGACAAATTCAAACAAAGCATGCAAATGTAGTACGAACACACCCTACTCAAAGGGCATTACCAATCCAATGGAATCAGCATAACTATTCAAATGCTGATAGTGGCCAGGAACTCTGGTTCCAAGAGCCATCCCAGAGCCATTAAAGAAAGTCTCAGTGATCAGACTCATTTAACTTACAATGGAAAAAACAGGATTTGCCAGATTCTCTTGCTGGAAACTGTTTCACAGCTGATATCATTTACCATCCTAATCTGAATTGCTAACTTCAACAAACAGAACTTTCTCTGTTTATATATGATAGTATTAGAAACTTAAATAAAACATTTAATAAATTTGTATTCCTTCAGAGTCATCGTGAAGAGACCATAACAACCCAAGAAGTGCTCAAAATACAAAGTTCAAACATTGCTCAGAGTAGCATAAACCAGACAAGTGAGGATTTAAAGTTTTTTTTTAATTTTTTTTTAAGTTAAGTGCTCACGGAAGAGGTGAGTTTTCAGCTGTCTTTTGAATGTTGTCAGGGATTCTGCATTCCTGATGAGGGTGGGGTGATCGTTCCACCAGCATGGAACTGTGATTGAGAATGTTCTGGAGAGTGATTTTGAGGCTCTCTGTGATGGAACCACGTGACGTCGCTCATTGACAGATCGTAGGCTTCTGGTAGGGATGTAGACTCGTAGGAGCGAGTGAAAATAGGACGGAGCTGAGCCTGTGGTCAATCTGTAAGCAAGTGTCAGTGTCTTGAACTTGATGCGAGCAGCGAGTGGTAGCCAGTGCAGGGAGATGAACAGAGGAGTGACATGAGCCCTCTTGGGCTCGTTGATGATAAGACGAGCTGCAGCATTCTGGATCATCTGTTGAGGTTTAATTGCACATGATGGAAGTCCAGCCAGAAGAGCATTGCAGTAATCAAGCCTAGAGATAACCAGGGCCTGGACAAGAAGTTGTGTTGCATGCTCAGTTAGGAAAGGCCTGATCTTCCTGATGTTGTGCATTGCAAACCTGCATGATCGAGCTGTCTTTGTAATGTGGTCTTTGAAGGTCAGCTGGTCATCAAAGATTACACCAAGATTTCTGACCGACTTTGATGGGGTGATTGAGGAAGAATCTAGCTTCACGAACTGTGAAGTCGTGCTGTGGAGACAGATTAGCAGGGAGGACGAGAAGCTCAGTTTTTGTCAGGTTGAGCTGCAGGTGATGTTCCTTCATCCAAATGAATAGCTGTACCTTTGATATTGGTTACACACAGTGACAGTTATTGATTACGTTATTGACAGATACCGTTACAAGTTAGACTAACCGCTACTGTTCTAACAATGTACTGTCACATACGAGCGTACATCTTTACGATTTTTGACTAATTGCCATTAGTAAATTTTGGCGATATATAATTACTTCGCAAAACATCTCTCATGAAGCATAGCCTAAACATAATTAACAGAAAAAAAACTTACTGTGTAGGACTCGTCACATGCCATTGGAAGCTCCTTGTAGCAGCCTACGTTCCTGCTGGATCCTGCAGCTTAAGCCTAGTTCACACTACATGATTTTAAAACGTCGGGCTGAACTGTGCGGTTCACACTACATGACTTGCTCTCTGTGAAATCAGGAGTGTTCAAGTTGTTGAGCTAGTTCACACCACACGACACAACGTGATTGATTCGCAACGGGGGTAACGCACTACACGAGTTGACAACAACTCTGTCACCCAACGATTCTATCTTGTCTACAAACCACGTTTTGTCACAAAAAATCACGCGATAAAACGAACCGGAAATGACGCGAAACAGCACGCGCGCCAATACCCAGAGGACGAAGAAGAACACAACATGCGAACATGCCTTGCTCTGATTGGCTGTAGCTCATGACATCATGTGAGCTTGAGTCGTGCAACAGCTCAGGATATCTAGCATGCTAGATATTTTTCTGGGCTCGGCGACACGTCTGCGAGCGTCTTTGATGCGTTGTTGGCTCTTTCATACTAACAGATTGGCGAGCGTTCATCGCCCGCTAATCTCCCTCGATTTGCACGCGATAACACCCTGACCTGTCGGCGAGCTCAACGATTTGCAAAGCGGGCTTAAAATCATGTAGTGTGAACTAGGCTTTATCTGGCAACCTCAAGTCAGGGAGGAGGGGGAGGGGATACACCGCTCTACAGTGATTTGAAAGTGATTGCAGTACTAGTTTTGGCCACAATCTTACATACGGTTCCTTTAACGAGTGAAGGGCAGGACAATTATGGACTGGAACGCAGCCTATAAGAATCAGTCCCACCCACTTTGAAGCGCTACTAACTGCAGTGGAAAAGCAACCAAGCTAAAGCGAACCGAACCGTCCTGTACCGAGTCGAGTCGTACCACGCAGTGGAAAAGCGAAGCGAGCCGAATCGTTCGGCGCAGAGTCGGACTGTACCGAGCCGTACCATGCAGTGGAAAAGCGCCATTAGTGTTTTTAAAGGACTACTTAGATTGAGTATAAGTTACTGTTGCACTTTCGTATTTAAAAACTGTAATGGCTTTTATCTAACAATTTTGTTTCTGGACATTAAGTTTTAAAGAGATAATTTTTTATATTATTCATATAAAATTTTTATATTTCCTATATACGTATTTGCACTGTTTCTTACACAGTTATATTGTCAAACTAAAATACCCTTTTCCCTTTATATTGCCAAACTAAAATACCCTTTTCAGTTTAGTGTTAGATTTGTGGCTGTGGCTAAATAATATATATATATATATATATATATATATATATATATATATATATATATATATATATATATATATATATATATATATCAAATGTATGTCAGATAATACAAATTCTCTAGTTCATTGTATGGTTTTATCAAGGGAAAAGTCTGAAACACGGCATACAATAATTATATCATGACGACAGGTAACGTTACATTAAACATGGTTCTGTGTAAACATGTTCTTTACTGTGGTTAAAACATGGTGTCTTGTAATGTGCTCATAGTTCTGATGACAGAGAGAGAGAGTGTGTGTGTGTGTGTGTGAGAGAGAGAGAGAGAGTGCTGATCAAATAATCCCTTCGAGGATTGTGATATTATGAGTTAAAACGATTGTATATTTTGTATGAATACATGCGTGTTGTAACAAACAGTAGCATTATGTCACGACTACCTGGCTCACAGTAGCAATGACATAGGGGAGACCACACCGTTTGTTAAGTTAAATCAAAAGACAGTTTATTTAAACATTAAATTATACGATGAAATCATAATTTAAATCAACAAGTGTATAAAGTCAGTAAATGAGAATCAAGAGAAAACTAATCAAAAGTGTAGTGCAGGGGCCTGTTTCAGAAAGGAGGTTAAGTGAAAACTCTGAGTATGTTAACCCTGAAATGAGGGAAACTCCGGGTTTTCTGTTTCAGAATGGGAGGTAAGTCAAACCTGAGAAAGCAGGGTAAGTCAAGCCAGTTTCTGAAAGAGAGGTAACTTATACTCAGAGTCAGTTACCATGGTAACTTACTCTGTGAACCTAACCTGGTCGGGAGCAGGTTTACTTCCGTAAACCCAGAGTTTATTTCGGTCTCCTCCCCTTTTTTAAAGAGGAAGCGGTGTTTAAACACCTCATTCATTCTTTCGGTACATTTATTCATTGCTGGTTTTTTTTCTCCAATTTTTTTAATAAGATGAAGTCAGTATAACTTCTTAACTGGAAACTGAAAATACAGTAGATTAGAGTTACATCATGTAGTTCTAAACAAATTCTACAGAATTAAACTGTGGCATTCACTGAAAATCACTGAACTGTGTTTATGTGTACCAGAAGTTGATGAACTTTCCTCCTACTGTTCTTCCACATTCTGGGGACAGGGAGAGATAAGAATATCAGTTTATACTTAGAAATAAACTTAGATTCTATAGGCTACTCTACATAAATAATGTGAAGAAATTTGAATGTGTAGATTGTTTGATGTGTAGACAATATTAACATTTCCTCTGTAGGCCTCTCTGTGGCAGCAGAAACTGTTTCTTCATCCCCATCGTCCTGTGAAGATGAGCATTTGGTTGAGCACATTTTATAATACTATTTGTCATAATTTCTGGTGTATTGAGTAGGCTACTTACAACTGTCTGGGGTTCTGTTGGGACAGGAGGCTCCAAAAGACAGATATTACCATCAGAATCTGTTGGGAGCAACAAAAAACCCAACCCAAAGTAAAATAAAAGGAAATATCAAAAACAGCCTATATAAAAAATAACACATATGTAGACCTCTTACATTTTATGAAGGCACTTGAATCTTCGGGAGTGACTGGCTCTGATGAAGTCCCTCCAGGAATTCCCTCAGCCATTGGCCTTCCAGCATTCAGGCTCAGGGCCATCTCCATCTCATCTCCATCTCCTCTGCATCTCCATCTCCTCTGCATCTCCATCTCCTCTGCATCTCCACCTATATCTCCTCTGCATCTCCATCTCCTCTGCATCTTCATCTCTATCTCCTCTGCATCTGCATCTCCATCTCCATCTCCTCTGAATCACATTCTCATTTTCCACTAGATATTTTCCTCTACATCTCATCAGCAATTTTGATTTCGGCAAACTCTGCTGCAGCTGAGCACTAAGGAGCGAATGTACAGTGACGTGACATCACTGCCAGATTCAAACTGTGCTTTCGCGCTGTGGCTAGCTCTGAGCCAAAGACGGACGCGCTCAGCGCTTGTCATAGGCTATACCACAACTGTTCAATGTTTTTAACCACATAATGTTTATTTTAGGTTTCAGACATTTAAATACATATAATTTATAGCAAAACAATACATTTATAGTTTGTAAAATACACAATGGTGTCTATGGAAGCAACAATAACAAACCATTCAAATCTATTTGCAGACGGTTTTTATTCATATCAGACACACAGTATAAATATCTATTTTATATCACATTGATATAAAATATCAACTCTATTTTTCTCCCAGTTCACCGGCCACTTTCATGTATTTCGGGAGAAACTGATGAATTCACGCGCTGTAATAAATCCAACAGACAGGAATCTCTGAACTGCGGCCCAAACAAACATGACGGCGCCCATCTCACGTTACAGATCAAGATCATTTATAAAAGGTTTTTTAAACAACATAACAAACTCACTTACACATATTTGAGAATCGGAATTGACGATAGTTGATGCCATTGTAAGGAAGTTTGTTAATATTTATAAAAACGCTTCATCTTTCATACTGCGCTATTTTGGCTGTGGTGAATCACGTACGATGATATCGTCCATCAGCCCAACCCTAATTAAAATGTAAACTTACGCATTGACTCAAGCAACTATTTTCTCCCAAACTAACTCTCTCGATCACCGCTGCTGCCCAGTTGCTTAAAAAAAAAAAAGTTTGCGTACTGCTGGTGAGAAATATGCAGACCTCTTTGTGTCTGGCGCTGGGCCCCACAGTCACCAGATCTCAACCCAATAGAGCATCTTTGGGATGTGGTGGAACGGGAGCTTCGTGCCCTGGATGTGCATGCCACAAATCTCCATCAACTGCAAGATGCTATCCTATCAATATGGGCCAACATTTCTAAAGAATGCTTTCAGCACCTTGTTGAATCAATGCCACGTAGAATTAAGGCAGTTCTGAAGGCGAAAGGGGGTCAAACACAGTATTAGTATGGTGTTCCTAATAATCCTTTAGGTGAGTGTATATCGCAAGATCTGCTGACCTGTTCTCTTTTCCCATATAGACCACCTGAGGCCCATTCAACCCTGAACAATTGAGCAAGACCGAAAATAACACTAAGAAAATAAATGTTAGACATACACCACTAGAATTGGATTAAACTGGTACAAAGGACACCACTCAGGGCAACACACACACACACACCGCCTCCCACGAGACGCACCGGAAGTCTTTTAAAACAGATGATGATTATCAGCTGACCCGGCCTATCACAGAATAGGCTCTCTCCAACACCCGGCTCTCTCCAACTCTCTCGAACTCTCTCACGACTCTCTCCAAACCTCAAAACTTAACCACATTACACACATCCTCTTTAGCTAACACTAAAGATTATTTTGTTACTAACAAGAATGAGTAAAGCTACAGCATATCATAAACCTTGCATATTAAATCTCCTGAGGTAAGCATACATTCTATACAAACTTCTGGTTGTGGTGGCAATTTCTATAACTTATATATTTATTACCCAGCTTGCTTTTTCTTGTCTTCTGAAACCCATTTTAAGAAAGAAGAGGAACTGTTTTCTGAATGTGTGTGAGTTCACACGGTCCGCCTAAACTGGGTTTAGAGATGATCACAGTTGTGTGTGTGTGTTTAACAGTGCGGTCAAACTAACTGAGTTCTCAACGCAAGCGATGACATGCTTCTGAAAATACTAGAACTCAAAGCCACAACACAAAGAGACTGTCACGCACACAAAGCACACACACGAAGATGAAGATGAAGATTTAATTAAACAACAGGTAATGCAAACATGAACAGAGTAACATGCAACACATCCACTAAAGACGACACCAGACACTAGACTGACACAGAACTGAACACAAATACAGGTGATGATGATGGTGATTGATGAGTGTAAAGCTGAACATCATTAGTGTCCATGACAACAAAAGAGTGATTAAAGCAGACGATGATGAAACACAACGAGTCCAAACAAACCTGACTGTGACAGACACAAAACAACCATTACTGTGGACAGCAAGTCCAGTCCGACTACGGCATGATTGGTATCATTGTTCTCTGTATGACTCAAGAAATCTGTCAAGACCCGTTTTATTACAAAAGGAAAAAATACAATAATTTTTTTCATTATATTTTAACAAGGAAGAAATATCTTGAGTATCTTCAGAGCATGGTGCCGATGACACACACTGACTTTCATAATGACACCAAAATATTCATAAAACATAGCCAACACTGGCTCATTGGAAAAACATTCCTGTGGCAACACTTTTGCAAAACGCAAAATATGTACCAATATGTAGGCTACATATTACTGCAGTTTCTAAAAGAAATGAAGACTAGAGGCAGTAAAACAGCAACTTTTAATCGTTTTCACACACATTTATGATCACTTATTGAGCTAGCTCAGTAGCTCAGCTGGAAGACCTGGGGTTCGAATCCCGTCAAAGACGAGTCATGATATATGAGCTCAAAGCTCATAAATAATCTTAAATACCATGACTATGATTAAGTTTTTATGTTGCATTTGCTTTTGTTAACACTCTCGGGTAGGTTTAGGGTATAGTGTAGGTGTGTGTTATTTTAAAACGTGATGGAGCATTAATCTTTTAGCGCCACTTAGTGATGTAGTACTCGAGTCCGGTCTCGGACTCGAGTCCGGTCTCGAGACCGATTTCTGCTTTCTCGGACTCGTCTCGGACTTGTACCTTCAAAGACTCGGTCTTGACTCGGACTCGACACTTCAAAGACTCGGTCTTGACTCGGACTCGACACTTCAAAGACTCGGTCTTGACTCGGACTCGACACTTCAAAGACTCGGTCTTGACTCGGACTCGGCATTGACGGTCTCGTCCGATAGACCAAACCTACAATTCGGTTCGTATCATGATTTTTTATTTTAGATTTAAAAATAAATAAATCATGTTTTCGGTGCTGATGCAGTGGTGACGCGTTCATGTAACAAGGGCGGCGCTCCCAATAAAGTATCTAACAGCTGCCACAAAGAACCGGCAAAAGTAATGATTATGAATATGTCAAATATAACAAGGAGAGATTTTAATTGTTTATTAATAAACAAGGTTTTTCAGTGTGTCGGCTTCAAGATGAAGTTGACGATGGTGACACGCAATCTTCACAAACGCGCCAGAGCGAAATGCAGATTTTATACGGATTACATAAGCAGAGAGCAGTCTGTTTTTCGTTTTTAAATGTTCTGTTTAAAAGTAGACATCAAGCTTTCTATATATTTCTGAAGTCTGTGAGGCAAGTACATTATACGCTGAGTTTCGGTTCATTTATGAGACGAGAGTCCAGTTCACGCGCCGGCGACTCTGTGTCATGATGATCTATTTTCTACTATATTTACTTCTTATATTAAATCCAGGCAATTGGTTGATGAAACATTAATTAAAATTAAGATACAATTAATAAAAAACTAAATTTACTTTAAAGAAAGGCTTTGTGCTTTCTGAAGTCGCTTTCAGAGCGGTCATGTCCGTAATGGAGAACTGTCACGTCCGTAACATTGTTTTTTTCCTCATAAATGCGAACACGAAAAATAAAATAAAAAATAATATTTTATGTTCTGTGGAGGCCGACCCTTCTTCATCCGGTTATTAGCCTACTTTTGTTTTGCGCAGTGTAGCCTAATTCGTAGAATTATTAACAAATATTTTGCCACCTAAAAGTTAAAGATTTGTTGTGTCACGTCACATGTGTATTTCGCTCAAATTAAATATAAAACGCATGTGTAGACTGATATTTTTCTAATGTCTTGACTCCTTTATTAAGGGGGGTATGGATATATAAACAGACGTTTCAGTATTAAATGCATTTTCTGATAATTTATATTTCAAGTTTTGACTGCACGTCCATAACGCTGGAATTGCCCAATTTTAAATAATTTATCCTCAACTAGTTTTTTGGTGTAGGTCTGCGTATTTTATTATGTTAACTTCAATTAATTCTAATAATTAATAGTAATATTAATTATATTATAATATTAATCTAATAGTAATTTAAAAATGTGGTAGCCCTACGTCCAACACATCACACTCGACTGTTATGGTGGCAATTTCAGTAGATTTACTCACTAACATTGTTGTGGAAACACAATAAGAATGGAAACTAAAATATGGTATATCGTACAGCGCATATTCTATCAGCTGCAGTTCTGGCGCCTCAGTCCCAATACACTCAACGTACATTCATATCACATGTTAATGCCGCGGTAGAGTTACACTCACAGGACATTGCACTTATTTGCAATCACAAAAGTTCATTATTTGCTCGTGCTTTAAAGCTATGCCGGGTAAACATTTCATTGGCGTTCTGTACATGATGCACTTTTTCTGAGCGCGTAGCCTACTGAAGTGCGCGGGCACTGTCAGACAGCGCCAAACTGGATTTTTGTTGGGTCAGACCCATCTTATAGCGATGGGGGACCGAGACCGAGAGAGCTACATAAAACTACATGGAAAAAATATGCACCAAACAAGCCACTTTGAAATTTTGCTGTTTTCATGAATACAAAAGTTGGGTGACCCTCCCCCTAGACTAAAAAAAGTTGAATGACCCTCCCCTCAACAAAAAATAAAAAGACATGACCCTCCCCTTTTTTCCTCCGGTGGCCCTTTCCATAAATACCGAACGGTCCTAATTTAGACATGCCACTAGAAAATTTTAATTAGCTCTGCATGTCCTAATTATGATTAAAAAAGTCAGTGTGGGTTTAACATGTTGATGACAGAGCAGCACTGTTGAAGCATTTTAGAAAAATAGGCAGAAGATGATGCATGTGGTAGGGATTTTTTTAATGATAGTAAAAGCATAGTCCACATTAAGATGTTAAGACTGCTCCTCTAAACAATTCCCAATCTAGCTTAGTCTGTAGGCCTAACTGTTGATTATCAAAACTGACATGTCGAGACAACATCTCGACTCGGACTTGCTTCCTCAAAGACTCGGTCTCGACTCGGACTCGACCCTTCAAAGACTCGGTCTTGACTCGGACTCGACTGTATTTGAAAACCAACGGACTCGGTCTCGACTCGGACTCGACCCTTCAAAGACTCGGTCTTGACTCGGACTCGGCATAGGCGGTCTCGTCCCCATCACTAGCGCCACTCATAATAAAACGTTGCCATATTCACGTTCATCTGTTCCGTAAAAAAGACTAAACATGCTTTTAGCGCCACTAACTGGTCATTTCACTTGAATCTGTTGTGAAACGTGTACAATGCAACGGATTTTGCGTCTTGCAAAAATGTCGCATTTTACACCAAATTAAATTCGAAACAGACTTTAAAGCATCTCTGAAGTGCTTTAAACAGCTCAGTGTGTGTCACAGCACACACAACCAGCTGACCGAGAATTATCCCCGTCAGAGCGACTCGTAACGCTGAGAAATCCACCGGCCGAAGGGAAAATGACTGGCATTTGGTGTTTTTATGTTAATAAAGGAGTCTGGATCTGATCTATTTCTCAGGGCTGGAGAGAGTAAAGCAGAATATTATAATCCATATGTAGAAACTATTCCTGAAGACATTTAATATCTGCTTTACAGACGCTCATGAAGTGTGTGCAAATACTTTCTGTTCCACCAAACTGAGCTGATGTTAATCATTTCAAAATACCTTAAAAACTGTTTTAGAATGAATTTTCTACAAGTTAGTCATGGATAGTGGAAACCTTTTCAGTAGCAAACTAATTTTATTACTAATAATGTGATTATTATATTTCTAGATTGTAACGTCATGCGGGAAACTGCTAAAAGAAACAATAATGCAAAAATGTTCTTCACAGTATATGCACTTCTCACACGTTTTACACACACACACACACACACACACACACACACACACACACACACACACACACACACACGTAAAGCAACACTTCACTGTGGCTTCGTGTCACTATACAGCAACTCTAGCCGGGTTTAAACACTCAGTTGATCAGAACAGAGGAAGTGAATAACCACAGGAGGAGCTGATGATGTTTAAAGGAGGAGCTGTAACTGTATATAATGAAGAGAGAGAGCTGTAACTATACATAATGAAGAGGATGAGCTGTAACTATATATAATGAAGAGAGAGAGAGCTGTAACTATATATAATGAAGAGAGAGAGCTGTAACTATAATGAAGAGAGAGAGCTGTAACTATAATGAAGAGAAGGACTGACAGAAACAGAAATGTCTGATAAGTGTGATCTGTGTCTGCTGGGACTGATCATTCTCTCTTCACTTCTCACAGGTAAAGAAATCTGTATTTTCTCTAAAGACATTTAGTGGAATTAGTCTGGAAAGAGTTCATTTGAACATGCTCAGTTTATTCTTACACACATTCACGTTGTGATCTCAGAGTTGTGTATTGATACACACAGATCATACTGTATTATTCCTGATACTGGACATAGTGTCACTCAAACATCTGATGATGAAGAATGATCTTCATATTAAGAGTGTGTCAGTGATTTGAACAGCTCTCTGATAAACACTAATAGTTTATTCTGGAGAGTGTGTTGTGTAGCAAATTAGCAAATATTAATAATCAATAATAACTGGTTATAATTGATTATGAATATTTGGATCAGTTAATATAATTAACTTAATGTAGTAAAATGTATATTTCAATCAACCCACATGTTTGTCCCATGAACACTCAGTGTTAATTGTTTATTAATTCTAAGAAATGTTCATTTCCGGGGTAGGGAAATGTCTTTCTTACTGTACAGTACTATTAAGAGCATGTAGTCACAATCTAAATCGTAAAGTAAACTTCGTATGCAAGCAGAGAATCAGAACCAAATACATATTGTGCACAAGTTTTATTAACAAAAATACGAAAATATAACTAACATACAAACAATTACACATTCATTCAAGCGTTCATAGGTAGATGGTTAAAATGACAGAATGAAACCTGAGGCAGGAAATGGAACTACGGAAACGATCCATTTAACTATAAAAATAACCATCAATATTATCATTTGCAAAACACTTCATTAAAAGCATACTTGCATGGCCTTTGCAGTGGACACAATTCTTGAAGTTGTTGAAAATTGAAGTTGTTGCTGGTTCTGTGAGTGTGAAATGTTGAAGTTGCAATCGTTTTCTTCTCCATTGGATGAAGAAGATATGATGAACTTGCGTGGTTAGTTTGACTCTGTTCTTTTATCTGACCAATTTATCTGATCGTAGTCATGGTAACTAAAGACCCTTCTTGCCCTTGTTGGGGGATGGGACCACAGATCCCAGAGTGAGTTTTAAATATTATTTGTCAACTATAACAAATAATTGTGTCTGATTTGTCTCAGTTGTTACAGTTGTTTGCTTTAAGTGAGTGTTACGACCCTTCACTGATTTTAAAAGTCTAGGGAATTAGAAGGGAAACATTAGGCCACCCTTAAGCAATTGTTACCATTAAAATATCGGGAGAGTGAATAAGACCACTGAGAAACAGCAGGAGAACAGGTGAACAAATGTATTATGCGCAATGATCTGCCAATATATATATATATATATATATATATATATATATATATATATAAGAAAGAAGAAAAATGAAGTGAGATGGGGAGGAAAAAGGGAAAACTGGACAGTGCCAACACAAAAAAAGAATAAAACATCTTTCTCTTTTCATCTTTTTATCTTTCTCAACTGTTTCAACTAAACCTATACAAAAGAAAACTGTAGAAAGAAAAGTCTTCAACGTCCGAGACGTCGTTTACTTCCCTACTCTATCTATTTTTAGTTGTTTCTAAAAAAAAAAAAAAAAAAAATCCTTCTTATAGGCACTCACAGACTTCAAGATTCAGTCTATGCATCTCAACAATGGTGACGAGCAGAATATTCAATTAGGAAAAGTAAATTACATAGAAAATTCAGATCATAATTTATTCATACCGCAATGCATGATGGGAGCCATTAATGAGTTGTGATTGGTGGCAGCCACTGCAACATGCTTTATTATTGTCACCATTGTTGAGATTCACAGGCTGATTATTGATGTCTGTGTTTCTAATTAATTTCTTTGAAAGTGTATTGACCAGAATAATGTTTATTAATTATTTTTGATTATAAGAAACACACCTACATTCATATATGCTGTAGAATCAAAAAGTTGTTGCCAACAATTTAAACCAAGCTATAAGATAAAATTGACTCGATTCACTTTTCAGATCACAGCATGATTATGCCAGAACATACCCAACACTATCAGATCACTCTTTTTCTGTTCATTTGACTGTTATAATTAAATAACAGCAGACAAACAAATTTAAAGTGAATGTATAAAGGTTAAGAGCCCAACTAATGCAAACACTTATCGCCATAACGGTGGCTTACAATTTGTGATTTTATCCTTCAGTGATTCTGCTTGTTATCATCAGGTGTCTTCAATAATGCTCAATCATCACTAAATGAATCACTTAATTATCTCATTAACTTTAACACTCTTGAGTTTTAATTTAACACTGGAGTTTGTGCTGTGTAGTAAATGCCGCTCCATCTGAAAGCAGGTGAAGGTGATTTACTATTAATCAAGGAACCGACTTTACTGACGAGATGCGCATAACAATATCGTGCGATATATCGCCCAGCCTTATTTCCGAGCAAAGTAAAGACTCTTCTTTATCTTCTCTGTTTGATGAACTGAGTACTGAGCAAGAGGTGAATGAGTTGTCATCTGGGTTTTTTCGGAAGGATGGTGTACTAATGAGAAAGTGGTGTCCCCGATCTTTATCTGGACAAGATGAGTGGTGAAATGTCTTTCAGGTCTTGGTACCTCAGGTTTTTCGTAAAGAAATTCTCAAACTAGCGCATGACTGTTGCATGGCAGGACATCTTGGTATAAATAAGACATATAATCGTATATTGCAGAATTTCTATTGGCCCGGTCTAAAAAAAGATGTAGTATCTTATTGTAAGACAAGCCATGTTTGCCAGATAACTGGTAAACCCAACCAAACGATACCTGTTGCTCCGTTGCATCCTATTCCAGCTTTCGAGGAGCCTTTTGGTAGAGTTTTAGTGGATTGTGTTGGTCCGTTACCTAAAACCAAATGTGGCCACCAATATTTATTAACGGTTATGTGTGTTTCTACTCGCTTTCTAGAGGCCATTCCTTTAAGGAAGATAACTGCTCCCGCGGTAGTGCAGGCCTTGCTAGAGTTCTTTTCAATGTTTGGGCTCCCTAAAACTGTTCAGTCTGATCAAGGGTCAAATTTTATGTCCAGGATTTTTAAGCAGGTACTGGATCAGTTGGGCATCTCACATTGCCATTCTAGTGCTTGCCACCCAGAGTCCCAGGGAGCCCTTGAGAGGTTTCATCAAACCTTGAAAGCCATGTTAAGAACCTATTGTCTTGAGTTCCAGACCCAGCCAACACAGCCATGTGGGGCCCAAAGGGGTTTGACCTAGGGCTGGGCGATATATCGCACGATATTGTTATGCGCATCTCGTCAGTAAAGCCGGTTCCTTGATTAGTAGTAAATCGCCTTCACCTGCTTTCAGATGAAGCGGCATTTACTACACAGCACAAACTCCAGTGTTAAATTAACACTCAAGAGTGTTAAAGTTAATGAGATAATTAAGTGATTAATTTAGTGATCATTGAGCATTATTGAAGACACCTGATGTTAACAAGCAGAATCATTGAAGGCGAAAATCACAAATTGTAAGCAACCGTTATGGCGATAAGTGTTTGCTTTAGTTGGGCTCTTAACCTTTATACATTCACTTTAAATTTGTTTGTCTGCTGTTATTTATTTATAACAGTCAAATGAACAAAGAAAAGTGTGATCTGATAGTGTTGGTTATGTTCTGCCGTGATGATGCGGTCGTCTGAAAATGAATCTTATTGAGATAGTTTGGTTTAACTTACTAGCAACATCTTTGTGATTTTAGAGCATATATGAGTATAGGTATGTTTCTTATAATCCAAAATATTTAATAAACATTGTTCTGATCAAAACACTTTCTAATAAATTTATTTAGAAACACAGACATCAATAATCAGCCTGTAAATCTCAACAATGGTGACAATAATAAAGCATGTTGCAGTGGCTGCCACCAATCACAACTCATTAATGGCTCCCATCATTGCAATATGAATAAATTATGATCTGAATTGTCTATGTAATTTACTTTTCCTAATTGAATAATCTGCTCGTCACCATTGTTGAGATGCATAGACTGAATCTTGAAGTCAGTGTGTGCCTAAAAGAAAGATTTTTTTTTTTTTTTCAGAAAAAACTTTTAAGAAATCCTTTTTATTATAGCTAAAATTCTGGATATTTATGCAGAATCACAGTTATGCTATAACCAACAACATAAATCAAAAATATAAAGTTCAAATGATGATTGTCATAATATAACCAACACCATCAGATCACTTTTTTCTTTGTTCATTTGGCAGCTATAACTTAGATACATCAGCCAAACAAAATCTAAAGTTAATAATATAAGGGTCAAGAGCCCAACTAAAGCAAACACTTATCGCCATAACGGTGGCTTACAATTTGAGTTTTTC
Organism: Gila orcuttii; assembly: GCA_026230005.1. Lineage (NCBI taxonomy): Eukaryota > Metazoa > Chordata > Actinopteri > Cypriniformes > Leuciscidae > Gila > Gila orcuttii. Next base: position 62,141,168 of record JAPDVR010000003.1, read on the forward strand.
TCCTTCAGTGATTCTGCTTGTTAACATCAGGTGTCTTCAATAATGCTCAATCATCACTCAATTAATCACTTAATTATCTCATTAACTTCAACACTCTTGAGTGTGGACTCATATCCCAGGAGTGTTAATTTAACACTGGAGTTTTTGCTGTGTACGAAGAGCCGTAGTTAACTGAAAAGCTGAGCCATATCGCATTAATTATCGCTGGCGATACGTCCGCGATATTAATGCGATATGGCTCAGCTTGTCAGTGAACTACGGCTCTGTGTAGTAAATGCCGCTCCATCTGAAAGCAGGTGATGGTGATTTACTACTAATCAAGGAACCGGCTTTACTGACGAGATGCGCATAACAATATCGTGCGATATATCGCCCAGCCCTAGTTTGACCTGGGCTATCTAACTGGGACCCAGACAGTTTTGTCCTCAGTTTCCATGTAGGCCTCACATGGGTTTGCCCAGATGAAATAAACACTGCTCAGTGTGCACATTACAGGCTGTTAAATGTAACACTGAATCAGTGTTGGAGTTAATGAGATAATTAAGTGATTGAATAATGATTGAGCATTATTGATGAACTCCTGCTGTTAACAAGCAGAATCATTGAAGGAAAGAAAAACACAAGAATTACTTCCAGCCACAGCCTTAGATGAAATCAACTGAAGATAAAATACATTAAATCTCTCAAGATCTGATTAAACAACTCCACAAACAGCATTACCAGCTTCACTTATTACTAACCAGACTGACTTTATTTGATTTCCGTTTTAATTAAATCAATAGTTGTATTTTAAAGTCACCATGATGGTGGTTAGTGTTTGCTTTAGTTGGACTACTGACCCTTAACTATTTAGTATAAAATTTTTTCTGGCTACTATAATTGTGTGTTTATAAAGCACAATAGCTAAAAAAAAGCATGAGAAAATGAGATCAGGTGATGTTGGCTGTTTATTGATGATGTCATCATGTAATTACCTGAATCCCTGATCTTATTCCGTGCCTATTGCTTTGATGTAAAGGATATAGGATTTGCGTTTTTTATGATTTATTTTTCATTAGAAGTCATTTGATTCTACAGCATATCCAATAGTGTTGTTTATCAAATAATATACTTGGTTTTTAAAAACTATTTAGTGCACAAAAACTTTTCATCTATTGCTTTACTTAGACGCACACAGACATCAAGAAACATCATATGAATCTCAACAATGGTGACAATCATACAAAATATCCAGTTAATCAGATCACCCCTGAGCATAAAACAAGCTACAAAAAAATCCAGCTGCATAATTTATTAATGCAGCAATGCATGCTGGGAGACATGGGTGAGTTTTGATTGGTGGTACCCAGCATGCACTGCAGCATGAAGCATTTCATTGATTGTCACCATTGTTGAGAGTCATACACTGATTCTTGATGGCTAAGTAATAATGTAAAGGAGCAACTAAATGTTTTTAAAATCCTTAATATTATTTGATATAGAACATTGCTTTCACGCAGTAACATTAAATGGCTTCTATTATTAAACGACACTAATAACACAAATCATCAAAAATCAGTCAACATCAGCTAATCTAATCTTCTCCAGGCTTTTTTTACCACAACAAATGTGCTTTAGAAACACAAATAAAGCAGTCAGAGAACATTTTATATTAGTGAAGGTTCAGGAGTCCAACTAAAGCAAACACTAACCACCATCATGGTGCCTTTAAAATACAACTATTGATTTAATTAAAACGGAAATCAAATAAAGTCAGTCTGGTTAGTAATAAGTGAAGCTGGTAATGCTGTTTGTCGAGTTGTTTAATCAGATCTTGAGAGATTTCATGTATTTTATCTTTATTTGATTTCATCTAAGGCTGGAAGTAATTCTTGTGTTTTTCTTTCCTTCAATGATTCTGCTTAACAGCGGGTGTTCATCAATAATGCTCAATCATTATTCAATCACTTAATTATCTCATTAACTCCAATACTGATTCAGTGTTACATTTAACAGCCTGTAGTGTGCACACTGAGCAGTGTTTATTTCATCTGGGCAAACCCATGTGAGGCCTACATGGAAACTGAGGACAAAACTGTCTGGGTCCCAGTTAGATAGCCCAGGTCAAACCCATTTGGGCCCCACATGGCTGTGTTGGCTGGGGAGGGACTGGGATGAAGGTGTGCATTTGATGCTTTTTGCAGCGGGAGAGGCTGTACGGGATTCTCTAGGGTTTGGTCCTGCTCAATTGGTTTTTGGCCATAATGTCCGTGGACCTTTGAAATTGTTAAAGGACAAATGGCTGGCGAGTGCATCCGATTCTTCCAATCTACTAGACTATGTTAGTCATTTTCGATATTGGCTTAGTAAAGCCTGTGAAATTGCTCGTACTAATCTTGCTGGCTCACAGAAAAAGATGAAGGCCTGGTATGACAAGCAGGCTAAAAAGCGATGTTTTTCAGTTGGTGATCAAGTGTTGGCTTTGCTTCCAGTCCATGGTTCTTCATTACAGGCACGGTTTTCAGGGCCTTACACAATTGAACGCAAGGTTGGTGATCTCGATTATGTAATTTCTACGCCAGGCAGACGTAAACGTAGTCGTTTGTGTCATATTAATATGTTGAAGGAGTACTTTGGTAGAGCACAAAGCTCTGTTGGTCTAACCAATAGTGTGGCAGTATTATCGTGTGCTCCGGTCTTTCCAGAGGAACTTGGTGAAGTGGTGGTTCCTGCACCTCGATTGAATAATTCTGAAATTCTTTTTAATCTTGAGGCTCATCTTTCTCATTTGCCTCAGATGGAAAGGTCTACTCTGGTAGAGCTGATTAGCTCCTATGTTCCTTTGTTTCCGGATGTGCCTAACCAAACTAATCTTGTGGTGCATGATATTGATGTTTCAGGTGCTGCTCTCATGAAACAACATCCATACCGGGTTGGACCTGAAAAGTGTGCACTTTTGGGTAAAGAGGTGACCTATATGCTTGAGCGTGGAATTGTTGTACCAAGCCAAAGTGCCTGGAGTTCTCCATGTATTTTATTACCCAAGTCTGATGGTTCTCAGAGGTTCTGTACTGATTTTCGTAAAGTTAATGCTCTAACTAAAGTCGATTCTTATCCTTTACCCAGATTGGATGATTGCATTGACCGGGTAGGGCCTGCCAATTACGTGACCAAGTTAGATCTGTTGAAGGGTTACTGGCAGGTTCCTCTTTCCGATAGAGCCAAAGAGATTTCCGCATTTGTGACACCAGATGGGTTATGGGAATAGCAGGTAATGGCTTTTGGCATGCAAAATGCTGCTTCTACTTTTCAGAGATTAGTCAATCAAGTGATATCAGGATTAAACAACTGTGAGGCATATCTGGACGACATTGTTGTGTATAGTTCTGATTGGAGTAGTCATGTAATTAAAATAAAAGCCCTATTATATCGTTTGTTAGCTGCTAACCTGACTGTTAACTTGGCCAAGTGTGAATTTGCCAAGGCTACCATTACTTATTTGGGCAAAATTGTGGGGCAGGGTCAGGTACGAACAATTCGGGCTAAAGTTGAAGCTATAGACTTTTTCCCTGTTCCTCAATCTCGTAAGGATTTGAGAAGGTTCTTGGGAATGACTGGCTATTATCGTGCCTTTTGTCCAAATTTTGCAAGTGTAGTGAGTCCTCTCACTGACTTAAGTCCAAAAAAATGATTTTGTGTGGACAAACAGTTGTCAGCAGGCCTTTGATAATGCCAAGTAGGGCTGGGAGATATATCGCACGATATTGTTATGCGCATCTCGTCAGTAAAGCCGGTTCCTTGATTAGTAGTAAATCACCATCACCTGCTTTCAGATGGAGCCATTTACTACACAGCCCAAACTCCAGTGTTAAATTAACACTCAAGAGTGTTAAAGTTAATGAGATAATTAAGTGATTAATTTAGTGATGTTTGAGCATTATTGAAGACAATGTTAACAAGCAGAATCACTGAAGGAGAAAAATCACAAATTGTAAGCCACCGTTATGGCGATAAGTGTTTGCTTTAGTTGGGCTCTTAACCTTTATACATTCGCTTTACATTTGTTTGTCTGCTGTTATTTATTTATAACAGTCAAATGAACAAAAAAAGTGTGATCTGATAGTGTTGGTTGTGTTCTGGCATAATCATGCTATGATCTGAAAATGAATCTATTTGAGATAGTTTGGTTTAACTTGTTGGCAACAACGTTTTTGATTCTACAGCATATATCAATATAGTTATGTTTCTTATAATCCTAAATATTTAATAAACATTGTTCTGATCAAAACACTTTAAAATAAATTTATTTAGAAACACAGACATCAATAATCAGCCTGTGAATCTCAACAATGGTGACAATAATAAAGCATGTTGCAGTGGCTGCCACCAATCACAACTCATTAATGGCTCCCATCATGCATTGCGATATGAATAAATTATGATCTGAATTGTCTATGTAATTTACTTTTCCTAATTGAATATACTGCTCGTCACCATTGTTGAGATGCATAGACTGAATCTTGAAGTCTGTGTGTGCCTATAAGAAAGATTTTTTTTTTTTTTTTTTAGAAACAACTTTTAAGAAATCCTTTTTATTATAGATAAAATTCTGGATATTTATTCAGTCACAGTTATGCTGTAACCAACAACATAAATCAAAATCATAAAGTTCAAATGATGACTGTCATAACACCATTAGATCACTTTTTTTCTTTGTTCATCTGTCAGTTATAACTCAGATACATCAGCCAAACAAAATCTAAAGTTAATAATATAAGAGTCAAGAGCCCAACTAAAGCAACTAATGATCGCCATAACGGTGGCTTACAATTTGAGATTTTCTCCTTCAGTGATTCTACTTGTTAACATCAGATGTCTTCAATAATGCTCAATCATCACTCAATTAATCACTTAATTATCTCATTAACTTCAACACTCTTGAGTGTGGACTCATATCCCAGGAGTGTTAATTTAACACTGGAGTTTTTGCTGTGTACAAAGAGCCGTAGTTAACTGACAAGCTGAGCCATATCGCATTAATTATCGCTGGCGATATGTCCGCGATATTAATGCGATATGGCTCAGCTTGTCAGTTAACTACGGTTCTTTGTAGTAAATGCCGCTCCATCTGAAAGCAGGTGAAGGCCATTTACTACTAATCAAGGAACCGGCTTTACTGACGAGATGCGCATGACAATATCGTGCGATATATCGCCCAGCCCTAATGCCAAGGCATTGTTAGTGAATGCTCCTACACTCTTAGAACAGATGTGTTAAAAACAACACATAATGTGTTAAATTTTAACACACGTGCTGAATCAGCTCAGGGACAACACATATTGTGTCAAATTTGACACAACTTATGTGTCCCTTTCTTTAACACATCTATTGTGTCAACTTGGTCAACACAAAGATGTGTTATTTTTACACAAAGATGTGTTTACTTGTGTTTTGATGGATTAATGTGGAATTAAAAATGTACACTCTAAAAAGAGATTTGTTGTGTCAGTTTTAACACATATAGTGAGTGTGCTCAGGGACAACACATGTTGTGTTCAATTTAACACAATAAATGTGCAAGTCATTTTAACACACACATTGTGTCATTTTAAAAAATAAAGCGAAAGGGCCAGATGCAAAAATATTAACCGTTTAATCAATAGTCGAGTACAGAATGCATGTGCACACAAAGTACAAGACAATGTATCAAGCTCAATGACAGGACAGACTCACTGTACTGGACATTATTCAGTTATTCACACTTCAACCCATAACTGATAATGCTGCTTTTGACAAAAATTCATGAGAGACAACAGTTAACAGAGTTTCCATTTTGAATTATTTAAAATGTAGCAACTGACAATATATTTTATATAAATAACTTGTATTTACACTGGCCTGTATGTTTGAGAATATAGCAAACACTACATACCATTCACAGTGATGGTGAGTGTCGGCACGCTCTTATAAAATGATGAGTTGAAAACAACACAACCTGTAAAAAGAGATGTGTTAACTATTACACATGTTGTGTAGATTTTAACACATGTGCTGAATCAGCTCTGGGACAACACATGTTGTGTAGATTTTAACACATGTAGTGTGTGTGCTCAGGGACAACACATGTTGTGTAGCTTTTAACACATGTAGTGTGTGTGCTCAGGGACAACACATGTTGTGTCAAATTTAACACACAACCTGTTTTATCTTAACACACCTCTGTGTTTATGGCTACACATTTTGTATTACCTTTAACACAACTAATGTGTTATTCCTCTTACACAGAAGTGTGTTGAAACCTTTTACACACTAATGTGTTATAGTTACACAACTTGTGTCAGATATGTGTCACATGTGACTGTAGTCGGTGTGTATTTGCCAGAGTTACTTCCTGTGTTTTTACAACTGAGTGTTTGGATGAACACTGAAACGTATTGTTAACTTGTGTTTATGTAGTCCAGTGATGTTTAATAAAGAGTTTGTTTGAACATTTGGATGGTTTAGACATCATGAATCTACATAGACAAGCTCTTATCGAGAATTAACTGAGGTTTAGATGTTGATGATTCACTGAATGTTTTATTTGAAGTCACCAGAATTGTGATTAATGGCTCCTTTATTTGAGCTCTTGACCCTTTACTCTTCTTTTAGTTTGTCTCTGGCTGTTTTAATTGTATTTTAATTAAATACATTTGCTATGGAGAGAGATAAGTTGATCAAATGTTTCTTGATGATGTCATAATCAGCAAGAGCTGATCTGAACAAGTTTATGAGTATATGGATGTAGGGCTGGGCGATATATCGCACGATATTGTTATGCGCATCTCGTCAGTAAAGCGGGTTCCTTGATTAGTAGTAAATCGCCTTCACCTGCTTTCAGATGGAGCGGCATTTACTACACAGCAAAAACTCCAGTGTTAAATTAACACTCAAGAGTGTTAAAGTTAATGAGACAATTAAGTGATTAATTTAGTGATGTTTGAGCATTATTGAAGACACCTGATGTTAACAAGCAGAATCATTGAAGGAGAAAGTCACAAATTGTAAGCCACCGTTATGTCGATCAGTGTTTGCTTTAGTTGGGCTCTTGACCCTTAAACATTCACTTTAAATTTGTCTTTCTGCTGTTATTTATTTATAACAGTCAAACGAACAAAGAAATGTGTGATCTGATAATGTTGGTTGTGTTTAGGCATAATCATGCTGTGATCTGAAAATGAAACTTATTGAGATAGGTTGGTTTAACTTTTTAGCACCAGTTTTGTGATTCTACAGCATATATGAATATCAGTATGTTTCTCATAATCCAAAATATTTAATAAACATTGTTCTGATCAAAACATTTTCAATTGAATTTATGTAGAAACACAGACATCAATAATCAGCCTGTGAATCTCAACAATGGTGACAATAATAAAGCATGTTGCAGTGGCTGCCACCAATCACAACTCATTAATGGCTCCCATCATGCATTGCGGTATGAAGCTTTTATTTGTCACCATTGTTGAGATTCATACGCTGATTCTTGAAGTCTGTTTGATACCTTATACTGTAAGACTCTGTCCCAACTATGCTTTTCAAAAATTAAGTCATTTGCAATAAACTCACCTTTGTTATAAATCATCTTATATATAGTACACTTATTTCTCAAATAATAAACTATTGCTGAGCCCAGCAATCTACATGTCCATGATGATAACATTATCATCTGAACATATTTAACCCATGATTTTCTCTGCTGTTTCGAATGTGCGATATAAAAACACATTTACAAAAATCAGAGAAAACTAATATTAAAGAGTGAAGGGTCAAGAGCCCAGATAAAGCTGACACTAATCACGATTCTGGTGACTTTAAATGAAACATTCAATGAATCGTCAACACAAAACCTGTTAATTCTCAATTAGAGCTTCTGTAGAGTCTGACAGAAATAAAGTTAATCTGGTTATTAATAACAAGTGAAAGCAGCATTTGAAAAAGACATTGAAAAGAGGCATGATGTGATTGGCTGCCAAAAAACACCCGTTAATCATTAAGTTTTCATGAATTAAGATTACATTTATTTAATTGAAAGTATTGCTTTATTTATTTTAGAGCATTTTATGGGATACCATATAAAATATACCTGTAATTTTTCATGAACACAAACTCTCCTCCACCCAGTGCTATTCTATCCAGAGTTACATTTTAACACACATTGTGCGTTAAAATCTACACAACATGTGTCAAAATGCTATCTACACATCACATGTGTTGTTTTTTGACACATCTCTTTTTAGAGTGTACACAGCAAAAACTCCAGTGTTAAATTAACTCTCCTGGGAGTTTATATGGCTCCAGACTCAAGAGTGTAAAGTGTTAAAATATGAGTGTTAAATTAACACTCAAGAGTGTTAAAGTTAATGAGATAATTAAGTGATTAATTTAGTGATGTTTGAGCATTATTGAAGACACCTGATGTTAACAAGCAGAATCACTGAAGGAGAAAATCTCAAATTGTAAGCCACCGTTATGGCGATAAGTGTTTGCTTTAGTTGGGCTCTTGACCTTTGTACATTCTCTTTAAATTTGTTTGTCTGCTGTTATTTATTTATAACAGTCAAATGAACAAAGAAAAGTGTGATCTGATAGTGTTGGTTGTGTTCTGGCATAATCATGCTGTGATCTGAAAATGAATCTTATTGAGATAGTTTGGTTTAACTTGTTGACAACAACTTTTTGATTCTACAGCATATATGAATATAGGTATGTTTCTTATAATCAAATATATTTAATAAACATTGTTCTGATCAAAACACTTTCAAATAAATCTGTTTAGAAACACAGACATCAATAATCAGCCTGTGAATCTCAACAATGTTGACAATAATAAAGCATGTTGCAGTGGCTGCCACCAATCAACTTATTAATGGCTCCCATCATGCATTGCGATATGAATAAATTATGATATGAATTTTCTATGTAATTTACTTTTCCTAATTGAATATTCTGCTCATCACCATTGTTGAGATGCATAGACTGAATCTTGAAGTCTGTGTGTGCCTGTAAGAAAGATTTTTTTTTTTTTTTTTTGAAAACTTTTAAGAAATCCTTTTTTATTATAGCTAAAATTCTGGATATTTATTCAGAATCACAGTTATGCTGTAACCAACAACACAAATCAAAATCAAAGTTCAAATGATGATTGTCAAAATATAACAGACACCATTAGATCACTTTTTTTCTTTGTTCATCTGGCAATTACAACTCAGATACATCAGCCAAACAAAATTTAAAGTTAATAATATAAGGGTCAAGAGCCCAACTAAAGCAACCACTGATCGCCATAACTGCTCTTTGTACACAGCAAAAACTCCAGTGTTAAATTAACACTCCTGGGATATGAGTCCACACTCAAGAGTGTTGAAGTTAATGAGATAATTAAGTGATTAATTGAGTGATGATTGAGCATTATTGAAGACACCTGATGTTAACAAGCAGAATCACTGAAGGAGAAAATCTCAAATTGTAAGCCACCGTGGCTTACAATTTGAGATTTTCTCCTTCAGTGATTCTGCTTGTTAACATCAGATGTCTTCAATAATGCTCAATTAATCACTTAAATATCTCATTAACTTCAACACTCTTGAGTGTGGACTCATATACACTCACAGGAGTGTTAATTTAACACTGAGTTTTTGCTGCGTACAAAGAGCCGTAGTTAACAGACAAGCTGAGCCATATCGCATTAATTATCGCTGGCGATACATCCGCGATATTGATGCGATATGGCTCAGCTTGTCAGTGAACTACGGCTCTTTGTAGTAAATGCCGCTCCATCTGAAAGCAGGTGAAGGTGATTTACTACTAATCAAGGAACCGGCTTTACTGACGAGATGCGCATAACAATATCGTGCGATATATCGCCCAGCCCTAGTTGCAGTGCATTCTGGCAGCCACCAATCACAACTCATTAATGGCTCCCATCATGCATTGCGGTATGAATAAATTATGATCTGAATTGTCTATATAATTTACTTTTCCTAATTGAATATTCTGCTCGTCACCATTGTTGAGATGCATAGATTGAATCTTGATGTCTGCGTGTGCCTATAAAGACTCTTTTATTTTTGAAAACAAATTTTAAGAAATCCTTTGTATTATATAGAAAATTCTAGATCTTTGATGTATAATCAATGATGTTGTAATTAAAACATGTATCTATGTCACAAGATTCTTAATAAGTTCAGTGATCAAGTTCATATGATGATTACATCATAACATAATCAACAACGTCAAATCACTTTTTTCCTTTGTTCATCTGGCGGTTAGAACTAAATAACAACAGACTAACAAATTCTAATGTTAAAAACAAAAGGGTCAAAAGCCCAACTAAAGCACACACTGATCTCCATAATGGTGACGTACAATTTGTGATTTTCTCCTTCAGTGATTCTGCTTATTAACATCAGGTGTCTACAATAATGCTCAATCATCACTCAATTAATCACGTAATTATCTCATTAACTTTAACACTCTTGAGTGTTAATTTAACACTCATATTTTAACACTTTACACTCTTGAGTCTGGAGCCATATAAACTCCCAGGAGAGTTAATTTAACACTGGAGTTTTTGCTGTGTATACTCTTAAAAATAAAGGTGCCAGGAAGAACCAAAAAGGGGGTTTCCCAACGATGCCATAGAAGAACCTTTTTTGGTTCCCCAAAGAACCTTTCACTGAAAGGTTCCTTGAAGAACCATTCTCAAAGATTCTTTAAAGAACCTATAACAGTTCTTTATGTCACTTTATTAGGTTCTTTGTAGAACCATTTATGAAAAGGTTTTTTGACACCCATAGTAAACAAACATCACTAAGCAAAATGATGTCCAAAAGACGTCTTTTCAACGTCTTTGTCACAAAAGTCGGACGTTGAAAAGACGTCCACTGAGGAGCACGTGTTCTGCACGTCCGATATAGACGTTCATGGACCCTCTTCGTACAAGTTTAAAAACCAGTTCAAATGTGGTCATTGTGGACATATTTTTTACATAATTTATGGTCTCATTTAGACATAATTACTTTGACTATTGCTGTCAGATGATCTTAGTGAGAATTAGCAGAGGTTTAGATGTTGATATTTGTTTCATTTGAAGTGTCACCATTGTGGTGATCAGCGTTTGCTTTAGTTGGGCTCTTGGTCCCCTTTTTTTTACTTTAGCTTTTCTTTGGTTGCTGTAAATGTGTGTTTGTATAACACAATTGTTGTGTCAGAGAAACCCAAGATAAAGTAGGATCAGGTGTTATCAGCTCATTGTTGATGATGACATGATCATCACAAAAAAGCAACAAACGTTAGTTTGAAATTGTTTTTATATTTGGCATTCATAACCACCAACCTTATGAAACGGCAATATTGGTGCCAATAGAATAAAACATATTTTGAAGCTATAAAAAGCATGTGCACATGTTCTGAGCAAATGTATCATATAGTCACACACAGACATCAAGATTTTGGATATGATTCACAACAACGCTGACAATAAAAACAAAAATTCTTGGGAATCAATGATGAGTTTTGAACTATGAAATCTACCCATCATGCATTGCAGCATGACAATAATTTTTTTATTGTCACCATTGTTGTGAATCATATGCAAAATCTTGATGTCTGTGTGACAAGATGATATATTTGCTCTAAACATTGTATGCACATATTTTTTATCCATCTCTAAATAAGTTATATAAACACTATTGGTACCAATATTGCAGTTCCAAAAGATATAGGCAACTAGAAATGCCAAAGTATCTGACAACATTAGATGCTTGTCTTGTGATGATTTCATCATTATCAACATGAAGCTGATAAAACCTGGTCTTACATATTCTTGGCCTTCTTTGCAACATCAATTGTGTTATACAAACACAGTTACAACAGCCAAAGAAAAGCTAAAGTAAAAAAAAAGGGGACCAAGAGCCCAACTAAAGCAAACACTGATCACCACAATGGTGACACTTCAAATGAAACAAATATCAACATCTAAACCTCTGCTAATTCTCACTAAGATCATCTGACAACAATAGTCAAAGTAATTATGTCTAAATGAGACCATAAATAATGTAAAAAATATGTCCACAATGACCACATTTGAACTGGTTTTTAAACTTGTACGAAGAGGGTCCATGAACGTCTATATCGGACGTGCAGAACACGTCAAAAAAAGACGTCATAAAAACTTTCATTCTGGCTCCTCAGTGGATGTCTTTTCAACGTCCGACTTTTGTGACAAAGACGTTGAAAAGACGTCTTTTGGACATCATTTTGCTTAGTGATGTTTGTTTACTATGGGTGTCAAAAAACCTTTTCATAAATGGTTCTACAAAGAACCTAATAAAGTGACATGAAGAACTGTTATAGGTTCTTTAAAGAACCTTTGAGAATGGTTCTTCAAGGAACCTTTCAGTGAAAGGTTCTTTGGGGAACCAAAAAAGGTTCTTCTATGGCATCGCTGTTAAACCCGCTTTTTGGTTCTTCCTGGCACCTTTATTTTTAAGAGTGTATCTTGTCAGCCCCAAATTTCCAGACTCCTTTTAAACTAGCAGTAGATGCCAGTGAAAAGGGTGTTGGTGCAGTTCTTTTGCAGGACGATGATCGCGGGGTTGAACATCCAGTGTGTTTCTTTTCTAAAAAGTTTAATGTCCATCAAAGAAACTATTCTGTAATTGAGAAGGAAACGTTGGCATTGATTTTGGCTATCCAACAATTTGAGGTTTATTTAGGCAGCGGCAGTCCGATTAAGGTGATGACTGATCACAATTCCTTAGTTTTTTTACAGCGTACACAGCAAAACCCCCAGTGTTAAATTAACACTCTGATTGGGACTCATATAAACACTGAAGCAGTGTTAAAGTAACACTGAAGCAGCGTTAAAGTTAATGAGATAATGAAGTGAATAATTGAGTGATGATTGAGCATTATTGAAGACACCTGATGATAACTAGCAGAATCACTGAAGGAGAAAGACGTAATTTTAAGTCACCTTTATGGTGACCAGTGTTTGCTTTAGTTGGGCTCTTGACCCTTAAATCATTAACTTTAGATTTTGTTTGGCTGCTGTACGTGAGTTATAACAGCCAGATGAACATATAGAAAAGGTGATCTGATGGTGTTGGTTGTGTTTTAACATAATCATTATTTCACAATCATTTGACCTGAATCACTGAACACATATATAGGCCAATTTCTAAGTTAGGTTTACTTTATTAATTATAGCAGCACTGTCCTTGTACGGCATCATATTTTTAACCTTTTCAATGAAATCAAATGATAAAAAAAAATAAGAAGTATTTATGATGGCACACACAGACATCAAGAATTAGCGTATGAATCTCAGCAATGGTGACAAACAGATCACTTCTGAACATAAGCTCATTATTTATTCATGCAGCAATGCATGATTGAGCCATGAATGAGTTTTTATTGGTGGTAGCCAGAATGCACTGCAAAATGCTTTATAATTGTCAACCATTGTTGAGATTCACAGGCTGATTCTTGAATTCTTTGTGACTAAAAACTGTAAATAAATGAAAAAAAAATGTTTGTTTTTTTGTATATGAGACGTGTATAAAAATTTATTTGGATTACGTTGTAAAAGTTTAAAACATTATGCTGTGTAAGAATAGTGCTGCTGTAAGTGATAGAGTAAACCTAATTTGAGCTCTATATGTGTTCAGGTCAAATGATTGTTAGATATTGATTGTTTAAACACAACCAACACCAGATCATCAGAGCACCTTTTCTATTTGTTCATCTGGCTGTTACAACTCACGTACAGCATCCAAACAAAATCTAAAGTTAATGATTTAGGGGTCAAGCGCCCAACTAAAGCAAACACTGATCACCATAGTGGTGGCTTACAATTACGGTTTTCTCCTTCAGTGATTTTGCTTGTTATCATCAGGTGTCTTCAATATTGCCTAATCATCACTCAATTATTCAATTAATTATCTCAATAACTTTAACACTGCTTCAGTGTTACTTTAACACTGCTTCAGTGTTTCTATGAGTCCACACTCAGAGTGTTCATTTAACACTGGGGATTTTGCTGTGTAGTTGCACCACCAACCAATGCTTGATGAGATGAAGTTTGTTTCTACACTCATATCCTCTACAAATTCATCACATTAAAGGAAAGGAAAATGTTTTAGCTGACGCACTGTCTCGTGTGTAATGTCATGCTATGTTCCTGCCTGGTAAACTCCCAGTAATGAGTAGGTACCTTTCTATTTTGGTTTAAGTTGATTGGAGACTTATTTATTTTTCCCCAAAATTTTGGGGGTTATGTTTATTTATTTTGTATTAAATAATCCAGATTATTTCATATCTTGTGGGTGGAGGTGTTACAGCCCTGCCCCTGTTTTTCTTAATTTCTTTTTCTTGGTGAGAATTCCAGGACTGACTCCTCCTTGGAGGGCGGGATTGCCCTAATGAAGATCAACTGCACCTGTGGCAACCTATTTAAGGAGCTCCTGGATTTTGTCTAGCTCTCTCTCATTTTTGTTTTGTGACTTTGTTTGAAGAGTGGGTTCTTGAGTTTGTGTTCCAATATGATTTCCACAACTCCACAAACTTCACTGTTTATTGATTTGATGTTGTGTTAATATTTATTATTATTACCTTATGTTTTGACCCTAGACATTATTTGTTTAACTTTAAATAAAATTATATTTTCTATATTGAAACCCGTTTTGTGAATTGTCCTCTTTATGTTATGACTTTGATATTTATTATTATTACCTTATGTTTTGACCCTAGACATTATTTGTTTAACTTTAAATAAAATTATATTTTTTTATATTGAAACTAGTGATGGGCAGATCGAGGCTTCGTGAAGCAATGAAACAGTCGAAGCAAATGTGCCATTTTGTTTCGAGGCTTCGAATCAATCCGAAACCCGTCTCCACGGTGACACCTAGTGGTCACTTGCAGGTGTTGATCTGAAACAACCTTTACAAAGAGCTAATAAAAAAATGTGTTGGTTTTTTTTTTATTATTGTATTTTTGTAATTTATGAAGCTTGTAACCTGTAGTCTCTTCACATTGCATAATGTGATTTTGGTCATGAAAAATGAATATTAATACAAATAAATCAAGCCACAATGTCTCCCTTTCTTATAGATTTTTATTCAAAAATATTAATTTCTCTGCTGTTGAAGGACTCAGCCTACTTCTTTTTTTACAGATAATTTCTCCAGCCTTTGAAAAAATTCTCTCACAAGGGACACTTGTTGCTGGCATACAAAGATATTTTTTAGCTAGGACATACAAATGAGGAAAGATTACTGCTCTCTCTTTCCAGCAAGTTAGAGGATCATGAGTTCTGGGCAAAAACGCATCGCTGAGGTATTTTTTCACTTCCACTGTGGCATCAGCTGTAGGATTGTGTATCATCTGGGTCTCACGGATACGATTGTCAAAATGTTCCCATAAACTGTCTTGTGTTTCAACTGGTGTTGATGATGATGGGCCTGATGTTGACATTTGTGGTTCTGAATTAAAAGAAAACGGCAATTAGTAACAAATCATAAACTGACAACACATATGAAGTATAAATTTCATGAATCACATTACATAAGATAACATAGACTGAAACTCACCAGGAGTTGTGTTTGAACGCATCAGTGAAGCACACTCCAGTGTGATGTGCTTTTCAGCATCCAGGGCTTTGGCAGGATTTCCAAAAGCCACATTTTTAAACCTTGGGTCCAGCAGTGTAGCCAGTGCCAAGGCTCTAAAAGTCTCGTACCCTCCACATCTGGAGTGCAGACCTTCTTGTAGATGTGAGCCTATGAGCCAACACAAGAGAAAACCATATTAATTAAAATAATGACAACAATATGAGAGTTATGGCCAATTACACGTATGGTCATAGTGTGCTACCTAATTGTACAGTTGATTCCTGCGTTGCATTTCCTTTTTTCTGTGCAAGCTTGTGCTGCAACATCCTGTACAATGGTATGAGCTTTGAAGCAGACACTCTCTGTTCCTCTGACATCTCTGTTGTTGCTAGTTTGAATGGTTGAAGAAGTGTCAATGACTGTTGAATAATGTCATACTCAAGACTTGTCAGGGGAGCAGTATCACTGTTTAAATTGGCAAGTGCAGCACCCACTGGCTCACGTTGCTCATACAAGCGTTGTAGCATGTTGAATGTGCTGTTCCATCTCGTTTCAACCTCCTGTATCATTTTCAGACTTGGTCTGCCCATCAAGCTCTGCATCTCCACAAGCTTGTCCTTTGCTTTGCAGCTGGATCTGAACAACCCCACTATCTTTCTGGCTTTCTGGCGAATTTCATTGATGACTGGGGTTTGATCCAGGGCCTTTTTCACTATCAAATTCAAATTATGAGCAAAACATGGGACATGGCGAAGGTTGAGTAGCTGGGCACTTAGGATCATGTTGGATGCATTGTCAGTCACCATGCAGTGAACTTTGGAGGTTATTCCCCACTCAGCCATTAGCAAGGCTTTAGCCTCCATGAGATGCTGGGCTGTGTGGGTTTGGTAAAACCTCCTTACACCCAGTAAAACAGTTGCCATTGTTGCCTCTGGTGTTATGTCATGGCATGTTACACCAAGATATCCATCCATATTAATGGAAGACCACATGTCAGCCGTAAGGCTAACAAATTCCGCCTTTTGTAGGTCCTCCATTGTCTTCTCCTTGGGTGTTGTACCTTTCGCTGACCATTGTTTTAAGCACCTTCCGGGATGGGAGGACATAGCTTGGATCAAGCTTGTTCACAAAGGCCCTGAAACCCTCATCCTCCACGATGGTGAAGGGCTGCAGATCCTTCACCGCCATGTTCAGAAGAGCCTCATCCAATTCCCTCTGTCTGCCTTTTAAAAGAGAAGATAAAACATACTTTCAGACAAATATATTGGAAAAATAGTAGCCTACCGTGAAAGTAGTCTACTGGTTCATTTGGAAACCTTCCTAAACAAAGTTATGTTATGAATATTTATGCTCAGTGTGCAGAGAAAGATAAAGTGCATTATAGAAATACAACAATTACAAAAAAACAAAATGATGTCTTGGCTGTAGATTGGGTACTCATATGTAGACATATAAAATGTATATTCACAAAGTATAATATTATATTGACAACATTTGTTTTTAAAGTGATTGGCAGTTGTGATTGGGATGTTAGGCATGTCTTAGTCCATGGCCTTTCTAAACAATGGCCCAACACTTAGTTATTATATTTCACTTATAATTAGCCTATATTTCAAACAATGCATACCTTGCTTAGATGGCCCAGCAGTGTCAGTAGCAGGCCTTGGTACAGGGGGAACACTACCATCCTCTGCACCCTGCAGAATGGCAGGATGAATGCTCCTCAAATGGCGCATCATGGATGATGTATTGTTGCAGTAGGCTAGCTGCCGATCACAATACACACATCTCACTTTATTTGGGGTTTCCAAATGGAAATGCTCCCACACCACAGATGTACGGCATCTCTTCTGTGGAGCCTCCATTTCTATCTATCTATCTATCTATCTATCTATCTATCTATCTATCTATCTATCTATCTATCTATCTATCTATCTATCTATCTATCTATTTTATATGTAGCCTATCTATCTAATAATCTATATGTATCTGTAATATATGTATCTATCTATTAATCTATATATATATATATATATATATATATATATATATATATATATATATATATATATATTTCTATCAATGCATCTATTAATGTGTCACTATATGTACTCTGTGTGTCTCTAAGTCAATGTGTAAATGTAAATTAAATCCTAAATATAACTAAACAAATCGCACTATAAATGTCACTATATCACCAAAAATCCGCTATCTCAAAACCAAACTCCTCTCACAAAAACCCACGATATGAAAATGCGTTGACAAAACTTTTATACTGTGTGATTGTGTGATTTGTTCCCGAACCGACCAATCAATGAAACCCTGATTCGGCGGAGCACTCCACCTGATGAAACACTTAGACGCTTCATTTAGCCGTTGTCACGTGACGTGGGTGTTTTGAATCACGCTTCGGATCAGTGTTTCGAATCATCTTTGCTTCGGGATCTCGCAAAGCTTCGGAACGTCTGTTTCGCGCCAGCCATCCTTAATTGAAACCCATTTTGTGAATTGTCCTCTTTATGTTATGACTTTGAGCCAGGTCGTAACAGACGGCGCCGTATAGTGCCAGAAGCCGTCCTAGTGGCTCCTCCCTCCTCACTACCCTCGACGGCGGAGCAGCTAAGGGGTATGTGGATGTCCCGCCGGTGGAGCGTGCCGTCGCGATGCAACTGTGTCCGCGATGCAGCTGTGCAACTGTGTGCAACTGGGGCAATCCACGACTCCCGTCCAAGGCATGCAAGTTTTCGTCCAGTCTCACGGCGAAGGCTTACAGAGCCTGTGGACAGGCTGCTTCCGCCCTCCATGCCATGGCGCTTCTGCAGGTTCACCAGGCCCAGGCGCTCATGGACATGAATGAGGGTGGTTCTGACCGAGCGACGAAAGAAACCGCACGTTCAGTCGGTCAGGCGATGTCCACCTTGGTGGTCCAGGAGTGCCACCTTTGGCTCAAGCTGGCGGACAAGAGGGACACCAATAAATATCGGTTCCTGGATGCCCCTCTCTCCCAGGTTGGGTTATTCGGCGACGCGGTCGAGAGCTTCGCCCAACAGTTCTCGGCCGCCCAGAAGCAGGTGGAGACACATCCTGCCCCGGCGGACCGCTGCTGCTCCCACCCGTCCACCGGCCGCAGACCCTCCGTCCGCTCGTCGCCGAGGTCGACCTCCTGCGGCGACCTCTGCTCCCGCTAAGCCTCAGCAGCAGCAGCCACCATCCAGGCCTCAGCGTGGAGCAGGCCGCAGGAAGTCGAACACGCCCGTCCAGGCCGCTGCCAAACCAGGAGGCGAGCGCAGGTGCAAATGACCCTGAGATGGCCGACCCAGAGGTGGATCAAGTTGCTCTTCAGGAGATGGTGAAGGCACCACTCCTTCCCCCGGTGGCGGAATCTTTTGTTTCCCTTTCTTTTTGTTCTGCCAGTGGTACCCACATTTTCAACAAAAGAGCAATTTCTAAAACCTCTGGCTACCAAGAAGGCGCACTTGGCGGTCGACGACGCTATGCCTTGTCACCCTCAAGCCCCTCTTTCATCATCAGCGAGCAGCGGTGGCTGTGTTCCGGATGCACTGACGCCTCTGCACACTCACTCTGCCCTTCGACGGAAGCAGGTACGTGTTGGACCACACACTCACACCGCACTCCGGGCCGCTATGCCGTCCAAGTGGAGTCCCTGCATTCCGCCGCACCGCACCACCCCAGGTACGTCTGTGGTGCCATTGGTCCTGCTTGAGCGGTGTCTGGGAGCCTGGCTTGCGCTTCCCAGCCCATCTCGCTGGCTCATCTGTACTATCAGACTCGGCTATGCGATTCAGTTCTTCCGGCGTCCCCCTGTGTTCAAGGGTATTCTGTTCACCCGTGTTCTGGTGGACAGTGCCCCTGTGCTCAGGGCAGAGATCGCAGTCCTACTGGCGAAGGACGCGATCGAGCCGGTCCCTCCAGTCGATATGAAGACCGGCTTCTACAGCCCGTACGCTCTTGATCAGAGCCGTGCTTTCCTTCCAGCAAGATGGGTTGGAGCGATGGCTGTCTCCCTCCACCCTTAAAGTGTATGTTGCCGCTATTGCCGCACATCACAATGCAGTTGAGGGTAAGTCACTGGGAAAGCACGATCTGATTGTCAGGTTCCTGAGGGGGGTGTGGAGACTAAATCCTCCTCGTCCGCTCTCTATACCCTCTTGGGACTTGTCTCTGGTCCTTTCGGCACTTCAGAGACCACCCTTTGAGCCTTTGCAGTCAGCAGAGTTAAAAATTCTGTCCTGTAAAACAGTACTCCTGGTTGCATTGGCCTCCATCAAGAGGGTAGGGGACATGCATGCATTTTCGGTTGACGAATCGTGCCTAGAATTTGGCCCGGCTAACTCTCACGTGATCCCGAGACCCCGGCCCGGATACGTGCCCAAGGTTCCCACCACTCCCTTCCGGGACCAGGTGGTGAACCTGCAAGCGCTGTCTTCGGAGGAGGCAGACCCAGCCCTGGCTTTTCTCTGTCCCGTCCATGCTCTGCGCCTGTACGTGGACAGAACGCAAAGCCTCAGGACCTCAGATCAGCTCTTCATCTGTTACGGAGGCCAGCAGAAGGGCTTACGAAGCCCAAGGCGTGCCTTGCCCGCCCGGGTTGAGAGCCCACTCCACTAGGGGTTGCGCTTCTTCTTGGGCGCTGGCACACGGCACCTCGCTGACAGATATCTGTAGAGCTGTGGGCTGGACGACACCTAACACGTTCGCTAGGTTTTATAGCCTACGCATTGAGCCAGTTTCTTCCTGTGTGCTTCTCTTCAACCAGCCGGTAACACCGAAGTTCTCGCTCTAGTGTCGGCTTGCTGCGCCACTCCCCTCCACATGGAGCGGATACGTGCAATTCTTTGCTCCAGTCGAATTCCCCACTCAGGCGAACCCTGTAGAGTTCCTCCGCACCCCTTCGGCAGTCAGACGTTGCGGAGCGTCTGACACAAGGCCTAGTGCTCGTATGCTTGTGGAACTTGTGCTAGGCTGGGTTCCATATGTGGTGATCCCTGAGGCGATTCCATATGCTTATTCTTCCACGATCAGCTCCCTGCGGTGAGCCCGTGCCTTTCCCTTGGCAGAGTCTGCTCTGCCGTCACTGCCTGGTGTTGCCTCCCCCTTCTCAGGCTGGAGCCACCCCAGTGACATTCCATATGTTGCACTGCCCTCCGGCCAGTCCATATGTGTATTCTCCACGTTACCTCCCTTCGGGCAGGATGTGGCTTCCGCAGCGTCCCTCTCCCCTGGAAAGGCACGCTTTCCCAGTGTTATCCAAAGAGTTCCACTGTGTGGGGTATAACGGAACAGCAGTGAACTCTGAGAGTCTGAGGGTCTGAGAGTCTTCCGTAGGGCACTGGATGTGGCAGCAACCGTGGCGTTTTCCATGTGAACCCAATTATGTCGCCACGTCGAATGTGAGCGACTGAAAGGGAACGTCTCGGTTACTAATGTAACCCTTGTCCCCTGAAGGAGGGAACGCCACGGTTACAACCGTCACAATC
Organism: Gila orcuttii; assembly: GCA_026230005.1. Lineage (NCBI taxonomy): Eukaryota > Metazoa > Chordata > Actinopteri > Cypriniformes > Leuciscidae > Gila > Gila orcuttii. Next base: position 62,162,301 of record JAPDVR010000003.1, read on the forward strand.
TCGGCTCCTCAGCGAAAAACAATGAGTGCGTGTGCCCGCTTCCTGTTTATACCCGTGCTGTGGGGCGGGGCGCTTGACGTCTTCTCACGCACGCCAACGTTCATTGGCTCATTCTGTAGACACTCGAAGTTGATAGGGCTCCCTGAAGTGATCCCAATTACGTCGTCACGTCTCCCTAAATAAACTTCACAGAACTGCACTGCAAACAACAACGCCAAAGTTTCCTTTTCAACTGTAGAGTAATTCCCTTGATGTTTCTTAAACTTACGGGAGAAAAAGCACACTGGATGGTCCACATCCTCGCCGTCCTGAAGCAAAACTGCTTCAGTAACTGCTTCAGTAACTCAGAGCAGCCGAAACTGGGGCTATACAACACATCTTTAACACTTTTAAACGCAATCTGGCACTCCTGAGCATCAGTGAGGAAATATACTATGATTTAAAACTTCAGTTTTTTTTTTTCTTGGAATGATTTATGTTATCATTTATTAATATATATCATAATGATCACTGAGATATACTGTGTTTCAGGCACCAGTGGAGAGGATCATGTGTTCATCAGTTCTGGTGTAAATGTCCGTCTGTCCTGTAATAATGCTCTTTCTGACTGCAAATCAACTACATGGATCTACTATAACAGATTCAGACATTCAGCAGAAGTTGAACTGATTACTTTAGGGATAAAGAATAAAAACACAGAGAGACATGAGAGACTGAGTCTGGAGTCTGACTGCTCTCTGAACATCAAGAACGTCACAGAAGAAGATTCTGGATCTTACATCTGCCAACAATATGTGAATGATAGACAACAAGGAACTGATTCACATGTTTTTCTGCATGTTCTTCATGGTAATTTTATGATTATGGGGTCAATTTAAAAAGGGCAAATTCTTCACTTGATCTCAGATGATGATTGAAGAGTCTGTGATTTGTGTCTTTTGTCAGTTTCAGTGTCTCCATCATCATCATCATCATCATCATCATCATCTTCATCCTCACAGATTGAGATCAGTCCAGGCCGCTCTGTGACTCTCTCCTGTCAGGTGTATACTATATTCTCCTGTGATGATCGAGTTCGTTCTGAGGGATATGAGCTGTTGTGGGTGAATCAGGCTGGTGTTGATCTGAAGACAGACTCCAGATATCAGATATTATCATCAGATCAATGTATCATCACTCTGACTACAACACTCCTGAATGAAGATAACAACAGAGAGTGGAGATGTCAGCTTACTCACAGAAATCAACTCAAGACCTCAGTCACATACACTGTCAAGTATTCAGGTGAGAAAACAGTGTTAGAAGAGCCTCATAATGTCAGTAACAAGAGGTAGATATTAAATTGTTCCAAATGAATATTTTAGTACAAAAGATGTAGAAAAGTGATTAGGATGGATCTAAAAAAAATACTGTGACAAATGACTGGTGGAGTTTCCTCAGTCTAGGAAAGTCGGATCAGCCAATGCAAAACCCCTGTTCAGGAGGACCCTGGGGAGACGGAAACATGAGACAGCGACCCAACACCAGTCGAAGCATGCGACACAGCAAGCACTACACACTTAAGATCTTTAGATACCACTACAAAATATCACACCGTGTCGAAGCTATAAGTACACACCAATACAGTGTCTCTTCCAGTGTGTTCCCCTGACGAGAAGGGGCAAAGCATCCGTGTGGATCTGGCCTTGTACAGCCTACGCAGAAGACACAGTTAGGGGGGAGAACCACCAGCATTAATGGCAACACCAACTCTAGACAATAAAACAATGCTACTATGAATGTGGCACATGAGTGGTCGGCCCAAGAGCAAAAATCACAGATAACCAAACAAAATGATCAAACAACAAGCAATGAAGAAATGCCTATTAATGACAGAAAAACAGTGGCTGGCCTGGTCCCTTTTCAAGAATAACCAAGCATGTTAGTTGCCAACCTCATTAAACAGCATAGTCAACTCAAACATAACTAGAAAATATAGACCTACTTTTCAGTATCCTCAACTGTCCCACAGCGCATTGACACATGAAGGAAAAAAAAAAGTGAGCGTTCAGTTGCTACGGACAGAGAAAGTCGTTAAAACATGTTCCAATGCAGGTATAACACATTCAATGTAAAATGTACATACTGAGGCATTTACCAGTGCAGCCCAGCAGCTCGGGTCACACTGATCGCGTAAATGATAAAACTCCATGCAGATTGGAGATGGATGGGTCGCGGGAATGGGGTTGTTTCATTTTTTTTCATTGGTTGTTGCGTTAAATCTTATAAATCAGATACAATAGTGCTATTTTCTGATTGGCTATTGTGTAGCTCAACTAACAACACCAGGGGAGACGCGCTTGATTCCTGCCGGTTCCATAGTGAGAGCGGTGCGGCCAGAGAAATTTTGGGCGCTGCGGCATATTAAATATATTATAAATAGTTTTTCCACGTGAGAAATACAATGTGTGGCGGGAGTACGTGACAAAAGACCGAAATGAGTGACTGTCACGCTCAATGCGTGACACTCGAGAGCCCTGTGGCTGTGATTAAACATGCTCTACCATGACCAATTATACCTGCATGAAAAGGGAGCCCAACTCGCACAACAGTGTCTAGCATCAACACACAAGAGAGTCTGACTTGCAGCCAGCATACACTTATCACTTCCTTATTAGTCATGTGACCCTCCAAAACATCATGTGATCCCAGGTGTTGGGTGAATGTGATGCAGCTGTGTTGTGTGCCGGCCCGTGTAGATCCCCGCACTCTCTTTCACACACTTTTTTTTTTACATGCATCCTGTCACGCAAACTGACCTGTCAATCATCTTGAAGAAGATAAAATCCTACATATTTCATTTAATTTCATTTCCTACTGTATCGGAGAGAAATGCAGAAGCTCGTTGATCTGCAGTCGCGGGTCTTTCATGCAGAGACTCTCCTCATATTAATGCATAATGATGCATTTAAAAGTTAATGGCCAAACGGATCTTTATAAAAGTCCACATTGTTATTGCAGATGAAATATAACATGGATAATATGAAATAAATATTTTTTTAGCAGGTTAAACTTTGATTAGTCACTCAAACCTTTATCTAAACCTCTCATCTTCGGTCGCACATATCCGCCATGTTTTGTAGTTTTTTTAACACTTTTTACTCGTGTTTGTAGTTCTGAACCGAATCCTCCTCCAAAGTGCAATGGGTTGTGGGTAATATCAGCCTTTATAGTGAGTACGCATAGAAAATACACTGGAAATAGTAGATCATCTGGGGATTCTGGCATACTCTTCAACATACTATGCTTTAGGACACTTATTTTAATCTCACACACTGTTTAGGAAGGATAGTATGTACATTGAGACACAGGGCGAGGCTGTGTTTACCTCCACTTTTTATGCTCATCTCTCGCTAATGTTGCACGAGTGTCCACTACTGGTGAACTCTTGAAATGTGTTTGAATGAAATGCTCTAAGCCCTTGATCACTTGGAATCCAATATGGAGCTGATTATAAATTATAAATTAGTTTTACACGCCAGTATATAGCCCTGTATATATGCTTGGGCTGTTTGAGAAAATATATACTTCATATATTAAATATACTTCATATATTATATAAAAAAATATTAAGTCCAATATCATACTATATAGAGTTGTGTGGTGTGACATGCTTTGTGCCACAATGCATGCTGGGAGCCATGAGTTATACTATGGGTGGCTCCCAGCATGCATTGCGGCATGAAGCATGTCACCATTGTTGAGATTCATATGTTGATTCTTGATATCTGTGTGTGTCTAAAAATCCTGTAATGTATTTAAAAAATTAAATTCAGATCTGTGGCAAGAAAGTATTGTTGGTGAATATAATCTATTAATAACAAATAATCACTTTTGGTTAGGGATAAGATTAGTGTATTATTCTACTTTATGATTCTGAAAACTATATAATCTGATCATCTTTGTTCCTGGCTTTCTTTGCAATAAATTATGTGTTTTAGTAAACACTATTTCAAAGACCACAATCTCACATAAAAAGCCAAGAGTCAAACTACCCAACACAAGATTGCGTAGCCGGATGTTTTTGTGTAATTTAGTTGTTAAAAGTATAACATTTAAAGACAGTTGAATGAAAACTCGAATAAAGATTTGTTCATTTTGATAAACGAGATCGAACGAGGGAGTCAGTAAAATGATACGAACTTCCCATCATTAATCTTCAGAGATTTAGGCTTATTCCACACGTACACGGGTATTTTTAATACACAGTTTTTCCTCCTAACATAATCATTTACCACTATAATAAAAGTTAGGAGTCAGTAAGATTTTTCCTCTTTGAAAGAAGTCTCTAATGTTCACCAAGAAGACTGCATTTATTTGATCAAAAATAAAGTAAAAACAGTAATATTGTGAAATATTATTACACTTTAAAATAACTTTCTTTGTATGTGAATATATTGTAAAATGTAATTTATTCCTGTTTTGGTAAAGCTGCTGAATTTTCAGCATAATTACAGCATCAAGGATCATGTGACACTGAAGACTGGAGTAAAGATGCTGATAATTCAGCTTTAATCACAAGAATGAATTACTTTTTAAAATATATCAAAATAGAAAATATTTTAAAATGGCATTAATTGTACTGTTTTACTGTATGTTTAAATAAATGCAGCCGTGGTGGGCATAAGAGACTTTTACTTACTTTTTGCACGGCCATCAGCATGCAAGAATCTAGGAACATGAAAAGTCTGTCACAGAATATTTAGTGTGAAATGTCACATTTATTAGAAATATACAAACTAGAGCAGAGCTGAAATGCAGAAAAGAGAAAGAACAATATACAGAATATACAACAAAAACCTTTAAGATAACAGAATTTACATTTTTAGGTTTACTTATTAAGTATTGCTAATACAATTTCACTTATATTTGGATGTAAAACCTTCTTAAAATGACTACTAAATAAAATAAATTTTAAGATTTATTTTTTCATTTCACGTTAGCAGATAATGAGTTATGAGTTATGAGTCTCCAGCGGAGATAGAGGGGGGGCTGAGCGGGGGCGTGCACCTGAGACCCGCGTTTCAATAGCGTGCGCAATAGTTCACGTTAGCAGATAATGATTTGCCATGAGAACAAGTAACATCTCTGTATTTTCATACAGATTACATAAAAAGATAATATTTGTTTTCATTTTGAATTAGACAATTTAATAGCAGAGACGTAAATGTTTATAAAGATATATTGCTTATGCCTGTGTGACTAGTATTCGCTGAGTTTTGTTTAAGTTTAGAGACGTGCTCCAGAAAAAAGGTTCACGGAGACGGAGAGCCAGAAAGCAGCACACCCAAGTTTATTTTCTTTATTTTACAAAAGCACAATGTTTTTTTTTTTTGGTTGTAAGTGGACACATAAAAAAGTAGACATTTCACAGTTTATTTTTTCATATTTTTTAAGCCTGTAGGACCATAAATGACGGAGTATTTTAAGTCTATTTTGCTGCTATGTGAATACATCCAGCAAAATCCGCCGGCGCGTTTGTCGACCCCAGAGGGTTAACTTTAGCCTAATAGGAAGGAACATAAATTGTGATTAAACATATATGCTCACTCACATCAAGCCGGCGCTGCGGTGGTGGAGTCCAAGCAGGAGGAGCAGCGTTTGGCACTGCGTCGCTTTTCAGCGCGAGAAGAGCTGTTGCAACCAGCAACACTACACCTACGTCCCATCCTAACCACTGTATCTAATACACATTAAGCTAATGCTAAAAATCTGCGCTAACTTGAAGCTATCCTAACTGATGCAATACTATGCTAGGCCTACTAACTAACTATGCTTCTTACAATACTACACTAACAATGCTAATTAACTACCTAGGTTACACAAAATAATTTAAATAACTATATAAATGCTAACTAGATGCTAATATATGCTATCCTGATTGTTTTCAATACTCACAATTCCAACTTCTGATTCGCTACAGTGGTTTTGACGGAACCAGATGTTTTTATACAGGGGCGGAGCCTATGCCGAGGGCTGGTGAGCTGGTGCCTGCTTACGTCACATGACACCACAACTTCCAGTAGGAAAACTCCACTGCAGTAGCCACCGTTCAACCTGAAGAGGGCAGCACTCAGACATTTTTACACCATATATTGTAGAATTAAAACACTTTATACCCAAATGTCAAAAAAAGGACTCAAATCAATGAACAGCACTAATAAAGCCCTAGTCTTACAGATCATTAACTAAAAAAAGTTGTTTTAGGGTTTAGTTACCCTTTAAATGCGACTTTACATGAATATACATCTAGAATTAAAAAAATAAAAATACTGGAGGAGCGAATTATATGAAAAAAAGATCAAATGTCCTGAAACTTTTTTGTTTTTAAGTGGATAGTAGACTTAATGCAAATGGAATGAGAATATGAATGCAGTCATAGGTCATAATACAAAAGTAGGCAACATATTGCAAAAACACACTGATTAAAAACTTCACATGATATAAGGCACGAATATATTTTCACATATGTACTCATATTTACACGAAGAACAATTTAAGCTTTGTGTTATAAGCATTTTTAAAATATATTTTCAAAATATATTTCAATATATTTAACAGTGTACCACATATATGTGAATACATGACATTTCTGTATGGGTAAACGTCTGCCTAGCCCCCCTAAAATATTTGTGATTAACTGTACATTCGTGCCTTACATCATGTGAAGTTTTTAATTATTAATTTATAATTTATTTAAAATTTGTGATTGCTTCAGTCTCAAAACATGAAACCGGCAGCAGGCTTCAGCTTCACACCAGGCACACGTCAGAAACAGAGGACAGGGTGTGTGTGTGTGTGTGTGTGTGTGTGTGTGTGTGTGTTCATCTGAGCCTCATTGGTCTGTCACTGCTCGTCAATGTCAGAATATTTGAGATGACCAATCAAATCAAAGTAGGCTTTATGTTCACAGACGCTGCAGAGCGCGAAGTTTAGCGGTGCAAAGTTTAGCAGCACAAAGTTTAGCGGCGCGACTCTTCACTCAATAGTTTATGCTCAAGTGCGAGATAATATGCAAGTAGCTAACCTAAACATTTCATATTTGACATCTGTTTTAGGTCATAAATGTTAGACGAATGACAGAAATAATCAGACAAACTAATTAACGTTTAATTAGGTATAAGGTTAATACACAACAAAATCCCCAGTGTTAAATTAACAGTCCTCAGTGTACATATGTGTCCACACTACAGGGTGTTAAAATTAACACTGAAGCAGTGTTGAAGTTAATGGGATAATTAAGTGATGATTGAACATTATTGAAGATACCTGATGTTAATAAGCAGGATCATTGAAGGAAAGAGAAACACAAGAACTACTGACTTTGAGCCATTACACATTATTGCACTATTATTACCAGTTTGACTTTATTTCTAAACCATCTGTCAAGAGTGTTAAAGTTAATGCGATAATTAAGTGATTCATTGAGTGATGATTGACCATTATTAAAGACACCTGATGTTAACAAGCAGAATCACCAAAGGAGAAAATATATTTTTAAGACACCATTATGGTGATCAGTGTTTGCTTTAGTTGGGCTCGTGACCCTTAAACTGTTAACAATAGATTTTCTTTGGCTGTTCTCTCTGAGTTAAAACTGCCAGCTGATCAAAGAGAAAAGGTGATCTGATGGTGTTGGTTATGTTTTGACATAATCATCACTTGCTCTGCATCACAAAACTCATTTAGAGAGTTTTTACCTTGTTGATTACAGCAGTCCTGTGATTCTATAACAAACGATGTTCAGAATTTTCAATATTATCCAAAATATTTCTTTAACACTCTTGAGCAGGGGTGTCAAACTCAGTTCCTGGAGGGTCACAGCCCTGCAGAGTTTAGATTCAACTCTAATTAAACACACCTGATCCAACTAAACAGGCTTATTCAAAAACTACAGGTATGTGTGTTGGAGCTGGTTGGAACTAAACTCTGCAGGGCTGTGGCCCTCCAGGAATTGAGTTTGACACCCCTGATCTACAGTTAACCATCATCACCTGATCTCATTTCACTTTAGCTTTCTTTGCTACTCCAAATGTGCTTAACAATCACACTGTCATAAAAGCCAAAAAAGACATAATACGAGTTAAGAGCCCAACTAACGGAAACACTAATCACTGTTATGGTGACTTCAATGAAACACATTAGAGTTAAAGCTCTGTTAATTCTCAATAAAACTTCTGTAGACGTCTGACAGAAATAAAGTCAGTCTGGTTAGTAATAAGTGAAGCTGGTAATGCTGTTTGTGGAGTTGTTTATTCCTCCTCTGCTGAGATCTTCACAGATTTAATGTCTTCTTTTCTCTTCAGTTGATTTCATCTAAGGCTGTGGCTGAAATTACTCCATATTTAATATACACAGATTTATTGGCTACGATAAGGTCCAGTTCTGGTTTATTTCTTTGCTCTTGGCTGTCGTGTGGCATTGCTATGCAGAGGTGTAAAGTCCAGGTTCAGAAAGTAAAAGTCCTCCTCAGTATTCTGTTCCAATCACCTGGATTTGCTAATTCAGACAGGAGAGAGAACTAATTAGTGAAATCAGCTGACTGAGTTCATGTGTGGAATAAACATATGGCAGGACTTTTACTTTCTGACCCCTGGACTTTCCACCTCTGCAGACGCATCATCTGTAGGATACGGAAGCCCTGAACCGCAACGTAAAAAATAAAAAATAAAAATCTGTTAAAAAAAAATAATTACATCAACTCAGTATAAAAACCTCAAAGGATTCGTCAATATTTGTGCATTTGAATGTTTTCATACATGAAACGTTGTACGGTTTACATGCTGTCTATACATAGATATTCCACATTTTAATGTTTCTGCAAACTTTGATAAAGCATTAAATACATTTATTTTTGGTAAAATGGCAGCTATCGTTTTCCTCCTGACAGCTTGAGATTGAAGTAAGAAGATAATAGATGACAGACTCGTGAACATATTCATCATTTCTGTGATGTGAAGCTGGAGTATTGTGTGATGATGATGTTGTGTATATGTGGCATTATGTGTTGAACTGAACTAACAGACGTGATCCACAGATCCAGCTGATACAGCATCAGAAACTGCTGGATTATTATACAGAGGTACGACACGTTCATTTATACTGACAGCTTTATAACATTAAACTATCAGTCAGTCTGTAAATGCTTCATCAATAACTGTTGATAGTGTAATACCCTTGACTTCAGTCGTGTACAGTTTCTCTTCTTCCTCTCATGTTTCCTGCAGTGATTGTGAGTATTGTTGAGATCGCAGTGTTTGCTGCTCCTACTGTGATTCTTCTTCAGATCATCTGTGCAAGAAGAGCTGGTGAGTTTGAGACACGCACAATCTGATGATTCACACTCATCTGATCTGAACAATCTGCAATCATGATAAAAACACACACAAGAGGACAGTCAATGCTTTTATTTTGCAGGGAGGAAGGACTCGAAGCACCCAGAGGAAATAGAGATGCCTACAATATTACAATAAAACACTGATGAGCGTTGAGCAAATCTGTGACAATATTTACAATAGCAAAAACTCAAAGAGGAGAGTTTCACAAACACACTGTCACAGCAGCCAAAAAAAAGTCAATAGATATATTAAGAGTTAAGAGCTCAACTAATGGAAACACAAATCACTGTTATGGTGACTTCAAATGAAACACATAGTTAAACCTCTGTTAATTCTCAATAAAACTTTTGTAGACGTCTGACAGAAATCAGTCAGTCTGTCAGTAATCAGTAATCAATCAGTAATGGCTCGTTTCCACTGAGCGGTGCGGTACGGTACAGTTCGGTACGGTACGCAATTATTTGCTTTTCTTCTGTCAAAAGTTGTGAATGGTACCAATTGTACCACTTTTTGGGTACTCTTCCGTTGGGGTACCTAGCACACTGGTACGGTACTAAAGGGTTGATTGGACGTTGATTGGTTGACAGAGTATCGTCACTTGCACGTGCTACAAGGGCATTAGAAGTGCCATTTTTTAATATACAGTTGAAATATAATACTACTGTTATTGTGTCACGAAATGTAGTTTTAAGAGTTTTTCAGGCGAGAATGTAGTTTTTTAAAGCTCAAATCTGTGGTTTATTTATACGATTTATGATAATTTGACTGAGATCCATTCCAAGCGATCACCGGGCGCTCGGCGCTCATGTTCCCTGCCTGGAACAGCCTTTCCTCGGCTAGTCGTTCTGATGTTTGCCGCTGACTCTGAGATATAAACATGAGATATAATTCGTCTTGTATAGACCTAACAGGCGATCTTTGGTCTCGTGAATCTATAATTCATTCCCTGGCCAATAGTTTTGGCAGAAGGCTAAGTGAAGTTTCATATATTTGAGCGCTGAATTTGTATATTTGACTGAATTGTTTTCTTTATGTTATTAAAGCTTTATTGTATAGCTTTTTGTACCTTTTACTTATACTTTAATAATGGCAATTATTGATAAAACTGAAATTTAACAAAAAGACATAGGGTTCAGTTTTGTCATTTTTTATTTTATTACAAGATCATCTGTAATGTTGTTAGTTGCAACATTTGTACCAATGCACATATTGCCTGGAATATGTTTAATATTTTTAAATTTAAACGAAAAGAGGCAGGGTTGTGTTTTATATTTAGTTTTGTTATAAATATAGGCTACCGTATACATGCAGTGAATATAGCCTAATCAATAGGCTATGCGTTGCCTAAACCACATTTGTGTGCTTATAATGTTTAAAATGTATTTAAATGAAATCGAAAAGAAGCAGAGTGGTGTTTTATAACATATTTCGTTTTATTGTTGCCTAAAATGTACATACAGAGATAACCAGAGTAGCAGAGCGAGCTGAGTGGCGCTTTCAAGAACGCACTGTTCCACTGGACTCGCGTCCTCGGGAGTCATTCTCCTGAGTCGGACTTCGCGTAGGCTACTTGGTATTGAGAAACGCCTAATGCCGGCGCTTGTTTCTTGTGACAAACATCCCGAGAAGCAAGAACAAGATCTGCTGTATGTCATCCATTGTTGTTTACTATGTCGCTTTCTTCTTCATGTGAAAATGACGTCGATCGCTTCTTTCCGGCAAACACCACGCCTATCAAGTAAGGGTACTGTTGGCGGTGGAAACGCTAGCCGGATCATGGTTTACCGACCCGAACCGTACTGTACTGTACCGTACCGTACCGCTCAGTGGAAACGAGCCATTAGTCAGTCTGGTACAGTGTTTCCCCTAGGAATTTTTCCAGCAGCGATGCTGTTACATTCCGGTTGTGGGTGTGGGTGGGGGGGGGGATGTGGGTGGGGGGGGATGTGGGGGGTGGGTGGTTGCTGTCCCGTGGCGTCTGTTGTTGCTATGCAACCACGAACAGAGGCGTACTTGGAAAAAACATAAAAACGAGCGCGCCGCGTCGCTGGGATGTGCCTTTCGTTTACACGGCGACGGCGTTTTGGAGGCTTAAAAACAAAAAAAAGTGAAACCACCCTCCAGAGTGGAAATCTTAAAAACGCTCCACCGTCGCATTCCCGTCTAAATGGTAAAAACGCAAATCTGCTCACGGTGGCTCTCGTCGCGTACGCGTTTACGTCACAGGCATGCGCCAGTACAGGAAAATAACAACCAACTTGTCGGATTATTTCCATACGTCGGACCTTCAAGTTGCCCTAGCAGCTCTGATAAATGTACAAGAGTCTTTTCAGCAGTTGTACAAAATATTCTCAGATATTGGTGTTGTTGTGTGGCAGTGCTTCACATTGCCACCTAGCCGTCTGGAGTGCATACTACATCGAATTTCACACACTTTTGCGTCACCATATGCACGCGGATTTCCCCCCCATAACGCTCGTCTAAACGCAGAATAAAAAGTGATAACGCAACGCCACTTTTGCGTTTTCTCTTCAGATCGTTTCCGTGTAAACATAGCCTTAGTGAATGAAGTGAATGTCGTGATATTACTGATCATGGAAAGATTTTGCAGCGGCGCTGAAAATCCAGGAGCAGCGCTGCGCCGCTGCTGAATACATTGTAGGGGAAACACTGTGGTTAGTAATAAGTGAAGCTGGTAATGCTGTTTGTGGAGTTGTTTATTCCTCCTCTGCTGAGATCTTCACAGATTTAATGTCTTATTTTCTCTTCAGTTGATTTCATCTAAGGCTGTGGCTGAAATTACTCCATATTTAATATACACAGATTTTATGGCTACGATAAGGTCCAGTTCTGGTTTATTTCTTTGCTCTTGGCTGACATGTGGCATTGCTATGCAGATGTGTAAAGTCCAGGTTCAGAAAGTAAAAGTCCTCCTCAGTATTTTGTTCCAATCACCTGGATTTGCTAATTCAGACAGGAGAGAGAACTAATTAGTGAAATCAGCTGACTGAGTTCATGGGTGGAATAAACATATGGCAGGACTTTTACTTTCTGACCCCTGGATTACCCACCTCTGGTGATTGAAGATAGAATCCTGAACTTTTGCTCTCTTGAAATTGTACAGGTATGTACTTCCAATACCCGGTTTTGAATATAATGCGTTTATTTAAAAGTGTTCTTGTATTGATTATTGTGCAATGGCACTGAACAGCCCAGATGTAAAGCCTGTACATTTTGCTTCATGCATGTTACTGTATGTGTTAACTATTGAAAGGAAGATGGTTTATTTCATGTTGCATAATGTTAATGTAAAAGCTAAAAGCCCATAGGTAATAACAGAAATAACACGCAATATGATACATGATATGCACGAGCCTAATGCAATATGTTTATTTTCTATGATAATTTTTCTGTATTTTATTTTCTGATTTTTGAATGCGATTATATACTGAGTCTGCATTTACTTGACTGAGAGAGGCTGATTCTGATGGAAGAAATCCTGAACGTTTGCTCTTTGAAATCGTACAGAATAAAGTGTCTTAAAGGGCACCTATTATGGCCCTTTTTACAAGATGTAATATTGGTCTTGGGTGTCCCCAAAATGTATTTGTGAAGTTTCAGCACAAAATACCCCCCAGTTAATTTATTATAACCATTTGAATGTGTCATTTTTGGGGCCTGTTTTGAAACAAGCTGTTTTGAGGCAGACGACCTTAAATGCAAATGAGCTGCTAATCCCCACCCTGCCGCTGGATGTGGGCGTAACTTGCATAGCTCTGACAATTAACAGTCGGTAGAACCATAATGGCCGAGAGTGATAGACCCGCAATTGTGTATGGCATTCGGCCATACATGTTTGAACCAGAGTCCGACCCAGATGACGAAGAGACTCCGGCTGAAGAAACACGATCGAGAATGGACCAGGATGTCTCGGAATGGTTATTTGATACATTTATGAACTCATTGCGTTGTCAATGCTGTGCAACACACACACAGACACACACAAACTGTGATAACGTTGACGCAAATGTTTGAAAACACCTCAGAAATCATAAAATACACTTACTTCTTCAGGAATTGTCATTGGATCGCGAACACTAGGCAACGATCCACCCTTGAGGATTAATTTTGTAGCAAGACCTGCTTTGAATTGACCGCCGTTCAAAAAACAGTCACTCTCAAAATGATTTGAGCAAACATAAACGTACTTCGGGAGTGTAAGAGGCGCATTTCCTTCATAAATAAAATCCACCCACTGCGTTTTCAGTGGCTCTGATGTCCGAAGCAAGTGCAAACAACTATGCGAAGTATTACAGCCCACAACAAAACACTTATTTTTCTTAGGAGGCATTTTCTAGAAGGCAGCACAAATATTCAGAACAGCGGTCCGGCTGTCGTTGAAACAACAATGGAGGATCAGATCACCGAGGGAGGGGTCTGCCTCAACCACACTGTCAATCAAACCCCTTTCCCATGTTCTATGTCACAAAAAGCTGAATCTTAGAACAGCTCATTCTGAGAGAGTGCATATGAATTATTAAGATTGTAAAAAAAAACACTGGGTGGATTTTTATCATTCTAGGGTGGTTTTGCTCACACACTGCCAACACACATTTATGTTCAAACAGCATGTAAAAGTGAATTTTGCATAATAGGTGCCCTTTAAGGAACGTCTGTGTCTGTCATCAGTGCACCAGGATTTTGGATGAAAAAACAAAGCTAATTTTGGCAGAAGCTTTAATTCAGCCTTATTTTGATTATGCGTGTGGCTCATGGTTCAATGGTGTCACAGGGAACCTGAAACATAGGCTTCAGACGTCTCAAAATAAATGAATAAGGTGTATTTTAGACCTTCCCACAAGAACTCATGAATCTTCCCACTTTGAAAGGGTGGAATGGTCGAAAGTTGAGCATCGAGTGTCTCAGATGCAGCTGGGTATGGTACATAATATTGTTAATGGAGATGTTCCCAAATATTTTATAAATGATTTGAATAGAGTAAACAAAGTTCACAGGTACTCCACTAGGGGTAGCTCAACAGATTTTGAACCCCCCAGATTTAATACTAATCCGGGCAAACAGTGTTTTCTTTATGCTGGAACTACCCTTTGGAAGCAGTTACCCAGTACACTCAAGACAGTGAGAAGCAGAGGCAGTTTTAAACAGGGGTTGAAAGTATGGCTTATGTGCCAATCATAGTCATTATCATATCATAGTATATTTTTATGGTAATACTTATCATATCATAGTATATTTTTATGGTAAATTTTTTTGTATAATATTAATGAATTTGTTTAATGTATGATGAAAGATTGATGTGTGATTTGCTGGCATCTGTCCTCTCCCCTGCCCTTATAGGGACCACAATGGAAATAAGTCTTTGGGCTTTATTGTGTCATCCCTGACTATTTATGTATTTTTAATGTATGACACAAAGTACTGTTTTATATATTTTTTTATATTTAAAGGGTCAAATAAAATCAATCAATCAAAACGGGCCAGCTACACATGGAGAAATTGTGAATTAATATATATGGACCTGTGAATCTACTATTGCGGAAAAGCTGTTACTACAAGATGTGAAAAATCTGCACATGTTCACAGCTTGTATGTGCGAAAAAAACAAAACATAAACTAACATTAAAAAGTCAAGAGCCCAACTAAATCAAACACTGCTCACCATAACGGTGACTTCAAATTAGGGATGCAGCGATTACCAGATTTCACAATTAATCGCGCTTTAACGTCATGGTTAATTCATCGTAAAGACTATGCTACAACGAGTGTTCTGCACGGAACGGAAATTTTGCAACTAACACAAAACGAAAACAAAGTTACACCAGCGGTGCACCAGCTTAAAGTGCCGTGCTCATCAGTCACTATGGCAGAGGGACTAAGCAGCGACGCTCTATTTCCACTGAAAAAACGCCTAAAGTCAGCAGTGTGGGAGCATTTTGGTTACACGAAGAATGACAAGGGTGTAATTGAAGAAGACGGATCGCCTGTCTGCAAAACTTGCCGTAAAAAAGTTTCTGCTAAAGGAGCCAATACATCTAATTTGATGCAGCACCTGCGGGATCACCACCCAGATTTGAAGCTCAAGCAAAGGTAATAAATAATAACTGAGTTCAATTACGTTGCTAGATAATTAATAAAACATTGAGTTGGTATTAAATATAAACGTTTCACTTAAAATCCATGCAGTAGCGTGAGAGTTTAGCTTTCAGTGCAACGTAAAAAAAAAAAAAAACAGCGGCATGTTTTGGTAACGTGAGTCTGTGGAAAACAGAATGTGACGTGCTCTCAAGAGTTTCAGTCAGTGAACATTTAACTTAATATCCTATTGCTTTCTCCTGTCTGTGTTGATTAAATGTTAGGCTTTGTAGTTTTAATATGCCCGGTGAAACAGTGTTAATTTCGTTGTCAACGACATTTTTTTACAGACGAAAACGAGGCGATAACTATCTTCTATTGATAACCATACACTTAATAGTGGAATTTGGTCTTTAGATGTATTAATTAACATGTCTTTACATTGCAAATATTTCTCCTCTGTCCCTATTAAACTTCTCACATTGTCAATAGCTTTTAGCTTTTGTTATAGCTTCTCAACTTAAATTTGCATGTTCTGCTGCTTTTATTATATTATCTGTCAACTACGGCTCCTTAATTTTTCTCCTTCACTTTTCTTTGGGTTTTTAAACTCCAGCTGTGTGACTGGATTCTCCTCCTAACAGAGGTCAAGGGTCTCCTTCCATCAGAGGTCAAAGGTCTCCTTCTATCACCCTTTCTCTGCTTTGCTTCTACACTCTCCGTTCTCAGATTTCTCTGAGTTTAAGAGCTTTATAGCTTGCTGATGCTTGCATATGAAATGTCATATGGCATCACCTATATGACGCCTGTTACGATGTGGTTTTGTGTCTTGTCTATTAGTTATCCCAGGTGTTTCTGATTTCCCACGCCCCCTTGTTTAGCTCGTTTGTCCCTGATTATTTAAGCCCTGTGTTTCAGTCTTGTCTTTGTGAGTTCTTGTCTATTGTTTAACGTGATGTTGGTTGTTCCTGTTCCCGAGCCCTGTATCCAGTCTTGCTTGTTGTAAAGTTTGTAGTTTGTTAATTAAAGCGTGTGCTGCAGTTGGATCCTGCCTCATCTTTAGTTCAACCGCACCTCGTTACAGAAGAACTCACCAGATCGTGATCCAGCTATGCCTTTCCAGCCTTTCTGGAGTCCAGTCGACGTCCAGATTCTCCGTCTTCGCCAGGAGAATCGCGCCATCGAGGATTATGTCACAGAATTCCTCGAGCTGGCGCATCTCGCGCAAATGAGCACACAGTGCTTGAAGATCTTCTTCCGCGGGGGATTATTGGAACCTCTCGGGTCTCAGATGCCCGAACCTGATCCGCACGGGTCTTTAGAGTGGTATATCGACTTGGCCCAGTTGTGGAGCGGCTCTTCGTTTACCGTGGGCGTGGAGGAGAAGACCGCGCTCCACAAGCCCGCGCTTCACGAGTCAAGTGAGTCAAGTGCCGAGTCAAGTGCCGAGTCAAGTGCCGAGTCAAGTGAATCAAGTGCCGAGTCAAGTGCCGAGTCAAGTGAATCAAGTGCCGAGTCAAGTGAGCCAAGTGCCGAGTCAAGTGATTCAAGTGCCGAATCAAGTGAATCAAGTGCCGAGTCAAGTGAATCAAGTGCCGAGTCAAGTGAATCAAGTGCTGAGTCAAGTGAGTCAAGTGCTGAATCAAGTGAGTCAAGTGCGTCCAGTGCTGAATCAAACCAAGTGAGTGAATCTAGCCAAGTGAGAGTATCTAGCCCAGTGACTCGCCGTCGCAGGAAGAGGAGAAGGAGGACTCGTTCGGCTCGCCAGGCTCTGGTGAGCGTAACCAGACTCCTCGCCCTGCCGGCCCCGCCTCTGCGCCTCGCCCTGCCGGCCCCGCCTCTGTGCCTCGTCTTGCCTGTGTCCTTCAAGCTCTGGGAGGTCACTCTTGAACCCAGTTACAGCCCTGAGGTTCCTCCCGTGGATTTCCCCAAGTATTTTTTTTGGGGGGGGCAGTAGGTACCCTGAGAGGGCCATGGAGGCAGCGCTGACATGGACCTTGTCAGTGCTATCTTCACCTGAGCCTCCTATGCCCTGGTCCCCTGCCAAGTGTGCTCCGCCCTGGTCCCCTGCCAAGTGTGCTCCGCCCTGGTCCCCTGCCGAGTGTGCTCCGCCCTGGTCCCCTGCCAAGTGTTCTCCGCCCTGTTCCCTTGCCGAGTGTGCTCCGCCCTGGTCCCGTGCCGAGTGTGCTCCGCCCTGGTCCCCTGCCGAGTGTGCTCCGCCCTGGTCCCCTGCCAAGTGTGCTCCGCCCTGGTCCACTGCCGAGTGTGCTCCGCCCTGGTCCCCTGTCGAGTGTGCTCCCCCCTGGTCCCCTACCGAGTGTGCTCCGCCCTGGTCCCCTGCCTAGTGTGCTCCGCCCTGGTCCCCTGCCGAGTGTGCTCCGCCCTGGTCCCCTGCCAAGCAGGCTCCGCCCTGGCCGCCGTCTCGCCCTGCTCCGCCCTGGCCGCCGTCACGTCCTGCTCCGCCCTGGCCGCCATCTCGCCCTGCTCCGCCCCGGCCGCCGTCACGTCCTGCTTCGCCCTGGCCGCCGGCATGCCCTGCTCCGCCCTGGTCACCCATGCTCCACGGCCCAGGCCCGCCTTGCCCGTGTCCTGGTCCCGGTTCCCAGTGCGGGCCTGGCCCCCCGTCCCTCCCCCAGGACCGCCCTCCTGAATTTTTTTGTTTGTTTTGATGGGCGTCGGGAGCCGCCCATAGGGAGGGGGCTATGTTACGATGTGGTTTTGTGTCCTGTCTTGTTCTATGGTTCCCTGTCTTGTCTATTAGTTATCCCAGGTGTTTCTGATTTCCCACGCCCCCTTGTTTAGCTCGTTTGTCCCTGATTATTTAAGCCCTGTGTTTCAGTCTTGTCTTTGTGAGTTCTTGTCTATTGTTTAACGTGATGTTGGTTGTTCCTGTTCCCGAGCCCTGTATCCAGTCTTGCTTGTTGTAAAGTTTGTAGTTTGTTAATTAAAGCGTGTGCTGCAGTTGGATCCTGCCTCATCTTTACTTCAACCGCACCTCGTTACAACGCCAAAGGATGAGAATGTGTTGATTCTCCTGTTAAATTCATAGTCTACTTATTCACATATTATTGTTTCATATTATTCTGTTTTCTGACTTTAACCATCCCTCTTTCTTTAGCTATTTTTAAAGCAGGAGGTGATCGGCTGGCACATAAGTAAAGTCTCTATCAGGAACTATCTCCCTTTCCCAGTTTCTCATCAGCTCTCTTTTCACTGCTATGTAGTTCCTTTAAAGGGGTGGTTGATTGCAACAACAAACTGTTACTAAAGCATGAAGCAGTTCCAACTTTAAAACCAGAGGCAGCAGTTGTTGGGCCACAGCCAGTAAGTAAGACTTAATCATTTTAAATGTATTTGCATGTGTAATTTTAGACGTAATGCTTTAGTTTTTATCAAGGACGTAAACAAATGTCAGTGCTGGCTTTAGTAGCCACTTAGTTATGCTATTTCGTGTGTCTATGACAAACGCGTACAAACATTTTGGACCTGAATTTGTAATTATGTACTAATTTTGTAAATGTATTTTCCATGTATATACTTTATGACTTAATTTTTCGATTTGATCAAGAACGTAAACCAATGCCAACGCTGTTTGTAGCTAGTTAGTTCTTTGCTATTTTGTGTGTATAAGACAAACGTGTTTATACACGTTCAAAAGTTAAAAAAATGATATGTAATCGCAACAGCAAACTTCAGCTGCTGTTATCAGATGTTTTCACGTTCTGTTGGCATTTTAACACAGTTGCCACATGTACACCTAAAGAAAATGATACACAGAGTAAACTAAGTTTTGTGAATAGATAAACGGTTGTTCATTATATCGACAAAACAATAACTTTAAAAAATGGTATTACTCAGTCATTTATTCAGTTATATTAAACATTTAATCAGGAGAAAACCGTATCTCAAAAGCTAACAAGCAGCAGTAGCATTTTCAAGTAACAGCATATCGAAATTCTTATATAATAATCAGAGATGGGAGTAAGTCAAGTCTCAAGTCCCTACCATCAATCAGAGGTGGAAAGTCCAGGGGTCAGAAAGTAAAAGTCCTGCCATATTTTTATTCCACCCATGAACTCACACAGCAAAAACTTCAGTGTTAAATTAACTTTCCTAAGAGTTCATTTGGTTCCAGACTCAAGAGTGTTAAAGTGTTAAAATGAGTGTTAAATTAACACTCAATAGTGTTAAAGTTAATGAGCTAATTAAGTGATTGATTGAGTGATGATTGACCATTTTTGAAGACACCTGATGTTAACAAGCAGAATCACTGAAGGAGAAAATCACAAATTGTAAGCCACCGTTATGTCGATCAGTGTTTGCTTTAGTTGGGCTCTTAAACTTTATACAATCACTTTAAATTTGTTTTTCTGCTGTTATTTTTTATAACAGTCAAATGAACAAAAAAAAGTGTGATCTGATAGTGTTGGTTGTGTTTTGGCATAATCATGCTGTGATCTAGAAATGAAACTAATTGAGATAGATTGGTTTAACTTATTAGCAACAGTTTTGTGATTCTACAGCATATATGAATATCACTATGTTTCTTATAATCCAAAATATTTAATAAACATTGTTCTGATCAAAACACTTTCAAATTAATTTATTTAGAAACACAGACATCAATAATCAGCCTGTGAATCTCCACAATGGTGACAATAATAAAGCATGTTGCAGTAGCTGCCACCAATCACAACTCATTAATGGCTCCCATCATGCATTGCAATATGAATAAATTATGATCTGAATTTTCTATGTAATTTACTTTTCCTAATTGAATATTCTGCTCGTCACCATTGTTGAGATGCATAGACTGAATCTTGAAGTCTGTGAGTGCCTAAAAGAAAGATTTTTTTTTTTTTTTGAAAACAACTTTTAAAAAATCCTTTTTATTATAGATAAAATTCTGGATATTTATTCAGAATCACAGTTATGCTGTAACCAACAACATAAATCAAAAACATAAAGTTCAAATGATGACTGTCAGAATATAACCAACACCATCAGATCACTTTATTCTTTGTTCATCTGGCAGTTATAACTCAGATACATCAGCCAAACAAAATCTAAAGTTAATAATAAAAGGGTCAAGAGCCCAACTAAAGCAAACACTGATCGCCATAACGGTTGCTTACAATTTGAGATTTTCTCCTTCAGTGATTCTGCTTGTTATCATCAGGTGTCTTCAATAATGCTCAATCATCAGTCAATCAATCACTTAATTAGCTCATTAACTTTAACACTCTTGAGTGTTAATTTAACACTCATTTTAACACTTTAACACTCTTGAGTCTGGAGCCAAATGAACTCTTAGGAAAGTTAATTTAACACTGAAGTTTTTGCTGTGTGAGTTCATGGGTGGAATAAAAATATGGCAGGACTTTTACTTTCTGACCCCTGGACTTTCCACCTCTGCACACTACATGTGTTAAAATCTACACAACATGTGTTGACCCTGAGCACACTCACTACATGTGTTAAAATCTACACAACATGTGTTAAAATCTACACAACATGTGTTGACCCTGAGCACACACTCTACATGTGTTAAAATCTACACAATGTGTTATCCCTGAGCTGATTCAGCACATGTGTTAAAATCTACACAACATGTGTAATAGTTAACACATCTCTTTTTACAGGTTGTGTTTTTTTCAACTCATCATTTTATAAGAGCGTGCCGACACTCACCATCACTGTGAATGGTATGTAGTGTTTGCTATATTCTCAAACATACAGGCCAGTGTAAATACAAGTTATTTATATAAAATATTTTGGCAGTTGCTACATTTTAAATAATTCAAAGTGGAATCTCTGTTAACTGTTATCTCTCATGAATTTTTGTCAAAAGCAGCATTATCAGTTATGGGTTGAAGTGTGAATAACTGAATAATGTCCAGTACAGTGAGTCTGTCCTGTCATTGAGCTTGAGACATTGTCTTGTACTTTGTGTGCACATGCATTCTGTACACGACTATTGATTAAACGGTTAATATTTTTGCATCTGGCCCTTTCGCTTTATTTTTTAAAATGACACAATGTGTGTGTTAAAATGACTTGCACATTTATTGTGTTAAATTGAACACAACATGTGTTGTCCCTGAGCACACTCACTATATGTGTTAAAACTGACACAACAAATCTCTTTTTAGAGTGTACATTTTTAATTCCACATTAATCCATCAAAACACAAGTAAACACATCTTTGTGTAAAAATAACACATCTTTGTGTTGACCAAGTTGACACAATAGATGTGTTAAAGAAAGGGACACATAAGTTGTGTCAAATTTGACACAATATGTGTTGTCCCTGAGCTGATTCAGCACATGTGTTAAAATTTAACAAATTATGTGTTGTTTTTAACACATCTGTTCTAAGAGTGTACTGCAAAATCTGGGAAAACATTAACAATTAAAAAAACTGCAAATACAAACTATTTGTGTTTCAAATGAGTCAACCTACATTAATTATTCAAAACAAAATTTTCATAATAAATAGTCTAGTCTAATAGATTTTAATTGGGCAACAAATGTAGCCAAATAGATACAGGAGGGAAAAAAACTAATTTTCTTTATCTTATAATAGCCTGTATCTTATGATTATCTTTTATTGCATAAAAGGTAGCATTGGACGGGAAGGATAACTCTGGTGTTGAAAGAGGTGTGTCGCGATTTCGGTTTCGTATCGTTACAGCCCTAATCAACACTCATTCAACAAGACATTCAGGATCATCAGCAGATCATCTCACTTTATTCTGAGTGTTTGCTGTTAGAAACACATTATTTGAGTCAGATAGAAGATGACAAAAGCCTATTAAACTGCTGATGCGCCAAATACTTGTAATACAAATACACTTGTTTAACGCCTCTGCTTTGGTGTGTGTGTGTGGTACCGTGGAGCCTCCGAAACCAATGTCGCGTTTCCTCCTCTTCTTTTTTTTAATGGTGGTTCGCAAAACAAGTGCTTTATTGGCGCCATCTCATCTAAAGTTCAAACTGATGAAACAATTCACCAAATGTTCAAGACAGACCTAAATAAAATAAAATAAAAACACTTGAGTAACTAAATAAAATCAAAAATAAAGGGCATCATAAATATTTAACTGACACATTTTCTGGCTTATTTGATATTGAATTTCGTAGATTCAAAAAAGAGCTTTTTAGAAATAAGTCACTCCATTTACACAGCAAAATCACCAGTGTTAAATTAACACTCAGAGTGTGAATTTTATAAACTCTGAGCAGAGTGTTAGATGAACACTGAAGCAGTGTTAAAGGTAATGAGATAATTAAGTGAATAATTGAGTGATGATTGAGCATTATTGAAGACACCTGATGTTAACAAGCAGAATCTCTGAAGGAGAAAACCGTAATTTAAGTCACCATTATAGTGATCAGTGTTTGGTTTAGTTGGGCTCTTCACCCTTAAATCATTAACTTCAGATTTTGTTTGGTGGGCTGTATGTGAGTTATAACAGCCAGATGAACATATAGAAAAGGTGATCTGATGGTGTTGGTTGTGTTTTAACATAATCATTAATTGACCTGAATCGCTGAACTCATCAAGAGCATAAATTCTGAGTTAAATTTACCTTATGGGTTTTAGCAGCACGGTCATTTTAGAACATACCATTTTTAGCCTTTTCAATGAACTCCAAACTATCAAATAAAAATAAAAAATCCAAATAATATTTTATGTAGGCACACACAGACATTAAGAATTAGTGTATAAATCTCAGCAATGGTGACAAACAGATCACCTCTGAACATAAGCTCATTATTTATTCATGCAGCAATGCATGATGGGAGCCATGAATGAGTTTTGATTGGTGGCACCCTGAATGCACTGCAACATGCTTTATAATTGTCACCATTGTTGAGATTCACAGGCTAATTATTGATGTCTGTGTGTCTTAATAATTTTTTTTTAAATTGTATAAGAGAAACTTTTAAGAAGTTATTTTGATTACATTGTAAACTGTAAAATATTATGCTGTACAAGGTCACTGCTGCTATAATTAATAGAGTAAACCTAACTCAGAAATTAGGCTCGATATGAGTTCAGTGATTCAGGTCAAATGATTGTGAAATATTGATTCTGTTATAACACAACCATCACCATCAGATCACCTTTTCTATTTGTTCATCTGGCTGTTATAACGCATGTACTGCAGCCAAACAACACCTACAGTTAATGAATTAAGGGTCAAGAGCCCAACTAAAGCAAACACTAATCACCATAATGGTGACTTAAAAATTATGGTTTTCTCCTTCAGTGATTCTGCTTGTTATCATCAGGTGTCTTCAATAATGCTCAATCATCACTCAATCAATCACTTAATTATCTCATTAACTTTAACACTGCTTCAGTGTTCATTTAACACTCCGCTCAGAGTTTATGTAATTCACACTTTTCAGTGTTAATTTAACACTGGGGATTTTGCTGTGTACTGTTAATAAATAAAAAATAAACAATAAAAACTTGCGAATATAGACTAGATTGACCTGGCCTTATCTAAACATGAACTGTTGACTAAACGCGTTCATGCCAACTAAACGAATGCCAGTAAGCAGATACAGATCTGCTCTTTAATTCGCGATCATTATTGTAATGTGAATAAAAAATAAAAAAAAAACATTGTTTTCTTTGAAGCAACAAAGGCTACATTTTTTTTACAGTTATTTTTTTTTTTGTAATTGTTGTGGATGACACGCAGCGAAATACAGCATTATCAGATGTATGATGTGTTTGAAACATTTAATATCGAGAGAGACCCGGCGTGCGGTGTGAGAGAGACAAAAGAAACACGCTAAAAGATCCAGCGCGCATCCGTGAGAGAGAGGCAAAGAAAAACACCCGTTCTTAATTTATGTTGCTTTGTAGGCTACTATTTTCATTTTGTACTGTTTTAATTGTAGCCTACACAACAAAGCTGCAATTTCTTTGTCAAGACAAATTAAAAATGTCGCAAATCTGTTTTGAAAAATGTATTTCGTTGCTATGGCCGGGTATCACTGCCAATCATCTCAATTTTGTGAATGATTCACAAAACAATAATTTAGCAGATTAAAGACGAGCCTCGTCATCTTCATTTTCTGGTGCGATCGGCTGATAATCTCCTTCAACCTTCAGGTTTTGTCGTCTGTAGGACAGTGCAACAGAGGCTCAACCGCGGCGTGGTGTGCCAAAATACTTCATTATAAACTTCAATATTTCATTCAAAACCATCTCAAAACGCGTTGTGACATTTTGAAAAGCCGTGAATGTATTAAGGCCACCACTGGATCCATCGTAACTAAAACGCGCTGCATTATCTCTCAATGCAGGAGCAGAAGCACTGGTTCAGATTTTATTGTTTATTGTTTAGACGTGCGTGTTGCATCAATTTTTAAAATATATTTTATATGGTCTATTGGTGAAGTAGGCTATTGATTACTGTGGAGGGGAAAATCCCCCACTGGCAAATCGCACCTTGCTTCACAATCATGTTTTTAAAAACTCTTTCTGTATATGGAACCCCATTAAGTTTTTTTTTTTTTTTTTAACAGAACTGCTTTTGAAATTACGATTGGAATTATTATACAGATGTAAATTCAGTCAATCTGTTGGAAAAAATTTGTTCCTTAGTGTAAAATGGAAATGCATGGTAATTTTATTTGATAAATATAGGCACAAAAACAATAGGGTGAACTAGACAGATCTCTGCATTAATAATAATAAAAAATAACAGTAGACCATGTTTATTCGAGATTTGAACCAGTGTCATCTAAATTACTGAAACTTAAGTTCTACCACGGCTAATGATTTGCACTAAAAAGCCATTGGGGGATTCTTATTTGAAATCATGGATAAACAACAATGAAAAAAGGTAAACAAAGGCCTACCTGATCACCACTAGCAATGCATAATCAGACTGTTATTTGATTAGTATGCCAATCACCCACCAAAACTTCATGTCTTCAGCAAACTCTACTGTCTCTCCTTCCTCATGCTGTCTTTTTCTACTGTGGCTGCCCTCCTGCAGATCCTCACTTATAGGGCCTGCCTTACGTTCATCAGAAATTGCCTGCAGGCCAGTAGGACAACATTTTAAATCTTATAATTTCAGTTAACCCTCTATACCTCTATAGAATTTCACAACAATATGAAATACAACATATTCCTGAGAATTAATGGATAAAACTACTATTTCAAAAATGTCTAAGAATAACTCAAAATTTTTAATTTAAGTGTTAATTACAAGTTTGTTGCAATTTATAGATTAGAAATATCTTTCAAATGATGTATGACATATTAAGAAATGTTTTTCATAGCCCATAATTTAAGAATCTATATCCTCCGTTGCTCCAGTCCATACAATAAAAAAAAAACATGATTTCCTGCTAAGAGGATGCCAAAAGTTTATGTAGGCCTTTATTTGTTGTTTGCATAAACCTTGCACCACACAAATTTACTTATTGTAATTATTTTTATAGTCGCTTACACGACAGTGAACATACCTCAGTCAATTTATACAGTACAATGGTTTAAATGATAAGATAAAACATTATTTCCTGACGACGATAAAGTGTTTGATTTATCCAACCATTCTTTTTGTGTTCATTCATTATTTGCCTCTGTCCACTCACCTAAATGCATAAGTTATGGTCTCCACATTTGGCTGTGTTTACTAAGTGCAAAAGCCTTCTTGCCTTTATTGTCAGACTCAGGCACGGATTAACGCACGGGCCTACTCGGCACTTGCTCAGGGCACTGGGCCAGCAGGGGGCCCTGTAAAATTTACTGTGTCTATTCTTTTCAAATAATTATTTTTATTTTATTTTTATTTTCAGTAAAATTGTGTTAAATATTGAGGAAAAATGTGTTGTTTTTTTTGCAGTTGCAAAGTATTAACTAGTAAATAAATCAAATAAATAATTTTAATGTATTGCTGCACTGTTGAGAAGGACATCTAGAGGCGAGTGAAAAGCATTGCGTAATATAAAAGTCACGCGTAGAAGACGGTTACTCAAAAACCGAAACAAAAATGAGTTTAAAACCACAACTTGTTTAATTTAACGAAATACCTGGATACTAGAATTACTAATTAAATAAATTTCAACTAGCCTAAATGCATTGATTAGAATTGCCATTGACTAAAGATTTTTCTAGTCGACTAGTAGTCATTCATTTAAGCAATTAGTCGACTAATCTCACGTTAATATTAATTTCTGCTTAAATACGGAGTGCATGGAGGCATATAGCCTATTCTGTGCTCAAGCAAGCGCATGCATAAATATTGCCGCAAAGCACCGGCAAAAGCAGGCTAATGATAATATATGTCTGGAAAAAAAAAACTAGGCATTTTTATTGTTTAATAATAAAAAATATATATTCATCATGTCTGTGAGGCTATACACTGTGTTTCAGTTCATTTTTGAGACACGCTCGAGTTCACGCCACGAAGACCATGAAAGCGCGCCCTGTTTGTTTTATTTTATTTTACAAAAGCACAAAAATAAAAGTAGCTAATTGCGACTGATGCATTATTTTTTTCTGTATAGGCCTATGACCAGAAAAGATTGAGTATTTCAAGTTGTTTCCACTGTTGATAGGAAAATGCAAGTGTTCGCGCTGACGCCTGCCATGCAGTGCGCTGCACACTCTACATCTCCTCCAAACACCAGATATCCTGATATGATGAGCTCATGATCTGTATCTGTTTATTTGTGAAGGTCTTGTTCTAGTTCACAGAGGCGTAAAGTTGATCCTGCGGTTTATCTTCTCTTCCTCTGATGGCAGCGTAAGTCACTGTATCATCATGAGCCTGAAAGAACAGCACAGATTCTGTCCATCAATGTTTGAACCTCAGCGATTACTATTATTATTATTATTATTATTATTATTATTATTATTATTATTATTAGAGCATGAGCTTCATTTATCTGAGAGTCAAACTCATGTGCTGGTATCTACTCACATTGAGTGATTTTACTGGCTTTGTATTGGAATAAGTGACCTCAGAATAAGTCAGTTCATCTGTCTGCTCCTAAACATCAATGCAGACGTGCAGAGAGTCAAGTTTAACACACAGAACAGACATATCTCTCACTATAATATGTAGAATATCACATTATAGAACAGACATATCTCTCACTGTAAT
This sequence comes from Gila orcuttii, assembly GCA_026230005.1. Taxonomy (NCBI): domain Eukaryota; kingdom Metazoa; phylum Chordata; class Actinopteri; order Cypriniformes; family Leuciscidae; genus Gila; species Gila orcuttii. The sequence continues at coordinate 62,189,914 of JAPDVR010000003.1, forward strand.
ATGTAGAATATCACATTATAGAACAGACATATCTCTCACTATAATATGTAGAATAACACAAAAGCTTTTAAATCACATGATTGAACAGACAGTGACTGTAATGTTTGATGATTTAGTGACTCACATTGGCTCTTGGATCAGGAGGAATGGACATGTTGATCGTCTCATACGTCCCTTTATGTTCATTCTCATCTTTGACCTTCAAAACAAACAGTTAAAACTGCACAAATTACACTTTATTGAGCTTTAAAGACAGTAATCAAATCTAAATCACTGCATTACTAAACTCACCACAGAGTCGCCAGTCCCTCTTTTATTATCTGAAAACAAGTGGCTCGTGAAATATGAGTTTTTACGGACAATCAGATTTTGTTGAAGCATTAAAATGAATAATAAAAATGATTGTTAACTTGATAACTTGTTGAGATTGACATTACAGGATTTCTCAGCAGGAATAAACTTCTGTTTGAGAATTTCATATAATCCACATGTTTCTGATACTCCAGTTTGCTCATCTGAACTGTTTTTAATTGTTGTAAAGGAGTAAATCTGAAAACTCACCAGCTCTTTTCCTGCAGATCAGCCAGAGAAGAGCAAGAAGGAGAACAGCGACTGCAGCGACAGAAATCACTATGACTGAAGAAGAGATCGAGCACAGAGTCAGAGACGGACAGGCCAGATTGAGGACAATTATAGACAAAGACAAAACACTGTGATTATGAATATTGTGTGTTTGTAATTGAATGATGAGAGTTTGTGTCTGGTTTTGTTGTATCAGCTGGAGCTGAAAAGGATGATTGAGGACAATTATAGACAAAGACAAAAGCCATCGGCACCGAATGAGATTTCAAACCATTCTGATCTTCCTCTGACTGTAGATTAATGCCCTGTCATTTATTTATTGCTTATTGCTCTTCTCTCAAGAAACAAAAGGCAACAGTCAACTCAAATCTTACTTACTTCAGTATTTATATAATGTGGTAGAGTATCTAATTCATTTATATTTTCTATATAATTATGTTTGGCAAAGCTGTTCTGTGAATAACATCATCAATGTCTTAAAAGCATAAGTATCATCATGTACCTTGTGTAGACGGACTCACTGCTGTCGCTGGATCAGCTGGAGCTGTAGAGGATTAATGTTTGTTCAGATGATTAATACTGTACAATATTACGATTTTAACTAGAGACAGACAGAGCAGATCCTGAGAGTTTGTGTCTGGTGTTGTTGTTTCAGCTTGAGCTGAAAAGGATGAATATTAGTTGAGATGCTTTATAATAATATCCAGAATGAGGAGGACACAAGGTGAGGTGTAGCAAACCTAGCAGCTTACACTTTATTTTATCAGCAAAATCCCCAGATTTGATTTAACTCTGCTCAGAGTACATACGGTCCCACTCTAAAGAGTGTTAAAGTTAAGCCGGTGCACACTGTGATTTTGGCCACGATTTGACCGTCTGAGACAAATTTTGCAAATCCTAAAAGATTCCTCTGATTCTAGGCTAAAATCTGAAGTCTTTGATCGTTAGTTTGACATGTTCACCGACAGCCGATTCATGAGCATTGCGATCAGATTTTACCTCAGATGAAATTCTGTTAGTGTCAGAAGATTTGACTCTCAGCCCTGCAGTGACTTCTGCTGCAACGACCGTACATTTTCTTAATTTTTCAAGACGAGCCATGACCAAAATTAACGTTAGAGATTTCTTTGAAGCCACCGTTTCAATCCCGCGTGTAATGCAGCTCACAGTCACTGACCAAAGCCATTCATTGATGATGTAAAACTCCACACGAGTTTTCTTGTATGCGTCCGTACAGTCTGACATTAATGACAACTGAGATCTTACAGTGTGACATGACTTACAGCGATGATCATGTTCTGACATTCTGACAAGCAACAATCGTAAAGGACTATTATAAATCACACAGTGTGCACCCGGCTTAATGAGAGTTATGAGAAGTTAATGAGATAATTATGGGATTAATTAAATGACGATTGAGCATTAGTGATGAACACCTGCTGTTAACAAGCAGAATCACTGAAGAACAGAGAAACACAAGAACTACGACTGACTTCAGCCACAGCTTTAGATGAAATCAACTGAAGATAAAAGAAGACTTTAAGGCCCTGTCCACACGAACACGTGTATTTTCAAAACCACAGATTTTTCTATGCCATCCGTCCACATGCAAACACAGCATCAGGTCACTGAAACCGAAGCTTTTGAAAACCCCTGCCAGGGTGAAGATTTTCAGAAACTCCGGTTGCGTAGACCGTGAAACCGTAGATTCTTTCTTGTTACGTCGGAACCGGAACCGGTAATAACCTTTTTTCAGGCTTCTGATTGGCCAAAGGGGCTTTAGGGTTAGGGTTATATTGTCACCTGTTGGTTTAGCATGCTCTGGACAGCGCTTCATTGCGTGTTTTTGCGTTTTCATGTGGGCACATTTTTTTTACACAAAGGATGAAAAACTCTGTGTATAAAAATACCCGTGTATGTGTGGACTAAGCCTAAATCTCTGAACATTAGTGATTGGAAGTTCGGATCGTTTTACTGACTCTCTCAAGTCATTTTTTTCATTTAAGTGGCTTTAAATGTTATACTTTTAACAGCTAAATTCCCCGAAAACATCCAGCTATGCAATCTTGATCGTATTTTGAATTAAGAAATCATTATAATGCAGCTTCAGATAAAATCTGAAGATCTCAGCAGAGGAGGATTAAACAACTCCACAAACAGCATAACCAGCTTCACTTATTACTAACCAGACTGACTTTATTTCTGTCATCCATTTACAGAAGCTCTTATTGAGAATTAACAGAGGTTTAGATGTTGATGATGTATTGAACATGTTTGGTCGCCATTATGGTGATTAGTGTTTCATTTAGTTGGTCAGTTTGACTCTTGGCTTTTTATGTGAGTTTGTGTCTTTGTAACAGTGTTTACTGAAACACATTATTTATAGCAAAGAAACCCAGGAACAAAGATGATCAGGTGATATAGTTCAGCATCATAAAGTAGAATAATAATATTATTAAGTTGGCTTGAGAAAGCCAATTTACTGAAATCCTATTTAAACTTCTTCTTCTTCTTCTTCTTCTTCTTCTTCTTTTTCTTAACCAACATTTTCTGACTCTAACTCCTCCTAGAGTTTTAACTCTACAAACTCCAAACTCGGGTCAGACCTTCAGACTGTTCTGACTTAGTGTGCTATATCTTTTCAGACTGATTTGACTTTCAGATTTCTTAAAAATTAATATTAAAAATCATAAAAATCCCATTGACTTTCATTGCAAAGTAGTCCCAGTAGTGCACAACAAATAAACTCAAATCTAAACTCCCTGAAGCCCTAGACTCAATTAAACTATCATTCTATATGTACTAATGAACTTATCTATCTATCTATCTATCTATCTATCTATCTATCTATCTATCTATCTATCTATCTATCTATCTATCTATCTATCTATCTATCTATCTATCTATCTATCTATCTAACTATCTATCTATCTATCTATCTATCTATCTATCTAATAATCTTTCTTTCTTTCTAACTAATCTTTCTTTCTTTCTACTTAATCTATCTTTCTTTCTAACTAAGCTATCTTTCTTTCTCTTTCTTTCTTTCTAACTAATCTATCTACCTTTCTTTCTTTCTAACTAATCTTTCTTTCTTTCTAACTAATCTTTCTTTCTTTCTTTCTAACTAATCTTTCTTTAGCCGCGTTTCCACCGCAGGAACTTTACCCAGGAACTAGGAACTTTGGGCTGGTACTCGGTGTGTTTACACCGCAGGAACCAGGGTCTAAATGAAGTTCCGGGTAGATATTTCCCCCTCCGAAAGTCCCTGCTCGCGAGGTAGTACTTTTTCAAAGTTCAGGAACTTTCGCGGGTGGGGCTTGTGCGCTGAACATGCTGATTGGTTGTGTTCACGCCGCATAATGATTGAATAACTCCGCGTAGCATTTTATTTTAACCGGGATTTTTAGAATCTATTGGAGTTCGTGGCTTCATGCAGTAATGAAGTTCCATGCAGTAAGAGTTGTCTGTCTGCAAATATGGAATTTAATAAAAATAAAAAAAGGCAGCTGGACCGACGACGAGATTCAGGCTTTATTAAGCGTATTTGCGGAAGAGAAATTTTCTGCATGTTCGTCCCAGCCTTCTCACGGTCAATGTCCGCAATAGCTGATAACATACGCTGTCTAATTTTAGATCTAACGTTAGCATTACGAGCTTTCTGAACACGCTTTAGTATCAGTGCTAGTCTCTTTTCTGCCGTTTTTTTTATTTACCTGGTTAGTAAACCAATACATCTCAAACAACTGCAGCACAGTGTGAATCTCTTCCATATTTATTATAAATGTGGCGCTCAAAACTGATTACTGTCTTTTACAGTCTAACGTACTGTCCGTCACAAGCAAGCAATGAGCAGTCGCGCGCAGTTTACCCGGTACTTTAGACCGCGATGTAAACGCAGAAAGCTACCGGTCTGGGGCAAAAAAAGTTCCTGGGAAAAAAGTTCCTGGGACAAATTGTTCCGGGCAATTGCGGTAGAAACGCGGCTTTTCTTTCTTTCTGATCTATCTTTCTTTCTAACTAATATTTCTTTCTTTCTAACTAATCTATCTATCTATCTATCTATCTATCTATCTATCTATCTATCTATCTATCTATCTATCTATCTTTCTTTCTTTCTAATCTATCTTTCTTTCTAACTAATCTTTCTTTCTTTCTCACTAATCTTTCTTTCTTTCTTTCTTTCTTTCTTTCTTTCTTTCTTTCTTTCTAATCCATCTTTCTTTATAACTAATCTTTCTTTCTTTCTAACTAATCTATCTTTCTTTCTTTCTAACTAATCTTTCTTTCTAATCTATCTTTCTTTCTAACTAATCTTTCTTTCTTTCTTTCTAACTAATCTTTCTTTCTTTCTTTCTTTCTAATCTTTCTTTCTTTCTAACTAATCTTTCTTTCTAACTAATCTGTCTTTCTAACGAATCTATCTTTCTCTTTCTAACTAATCTATCTTTCTTTCTTTATTTCTACTTTATCTATCTTTCTTTCTAACTAATCTATCTATCTTTCTTTCTCTTTCTCTCTTTCTAACTTATCTATCTTCCTTTCTAACTAATCTTTCTTTCTTTCTAACTAATCTTTCTTTCTTTCTAACTAATCTTTCTTTCTTTCTAACTAATCTTTCTTTCTTTCTAACTAATCTTTCTTTCTTTCTAACTAATCTATCTTTCTTTCTAACTAATCTTTCTTTCTTTCTTTCTAACTAATCTATCTTTCTTTCTTTCAAACTAATCTTTCTTTCTTTCTAACTAATCTTTCTTTCTTTCTAATCTATCTTTCTTTCTAACTAATCTTTCTTTCTTTCTAACTAATCTTTCTTTCTTTCTCACTAATCTTTCTTTCTTTCTTTCTTTCTTTCTTTCTTTCTTTCTTTCTTTCTTTCTTTCTTTCTAATCCATCTTTCTTTCTAACTAATCTTTCTTTCTTTCTAACTAATCTATCTTTCTTTCTTTCTAACTAATCTTTCTTTCTAATCTATCTTTCTTTCTAACTAATCTTTCTTTCTTTCTTTCTAACTAATCTTTCTTTCTTTCTTTCTTTCTAATCTTTCTTTCTTTCTAACTAATCTTTCTTTCTAACTAATCTATCTTTCTTTCTTTCTACTTAATCTATCTATCTTTCATTCTAACTAATCTATATATCTTTCTTTCTAACTAATCTATCTATTTTTCTTTCTAACTAATCTATCTATCTTTCTTTCTCTTTCTCTCTTTCTAACTTATCTATCTTCCTTTCTAACTAATCTTTCTTTCTTTCTAACTAATCTTTCTTTCTTTCTAACTAATCTTTCTTTCTTTCTAACTAATCTTTCTTTCTTTCTAACTAATCTTTCTTTCTTTCTAACTAATCTATCTTTCTTTCTAACTAATCTTTCTTTCTTTCTTTCTAACTAATCTATCTTTCTTTCTTTCAAACTAATCTTTCTTTCTTTCTAACTAATCTTTCTTTCTTTCTTTCTAATCTATCTTTCTTTCTAACTAATCTTTCTTTCTTTCTAACTAATCTTTCTTTCTTTCTTTCTTTCTTTCTTTCTTTCTTTCTAATCTATCTGTCTTTCTAACTAATCTTTCTTTCTTTCTAACTAATCTTTCTTTCTTTCTAACTAATCTATCTTTCTTTCTTTCTTTCTTTCTAACTAATCTTTCTTTCTTTCTAACTAATCTATCTTTCTTTCTAATCTATCTTTCTTTCTTTCTAACTAATCTTTATTTCTTTCTAACTAATCTTTCTTTTTTCTTTCTTTTTTCTTTCTTTCTTTCTTTCTTTCTTTCTTTCTTTGTTTCTTTCTTTCTTTCTTTCTAATCTATCTTTCTTTCTAACTAATCTTTCTTTCTTTCTTTCTTTCTTTCTTTCTTTGTTTCTTTCTTTCTTTCTTTCTAATCTATCTTTCTTTCTAACTAATCTTTCTTTCTTTCTTTCTAACTAATCTATCTTTCTTTCTTTCTAACTAATCTTTCTTTCTTTCTAACTAATCCATCTTTCTTTCTTTCTTACTTATCTATCTTCATTTCTTTCTAACAAACTAATCTTTCTTTCTTTCTAACTAATCTTTCTTTCTTTCTAAGTAATCCATATTTCTTACTTTCTTTCTAACTAATCATCTTTCTTTCTAACTAATCTTTCTTTTTTTCTAAGTAATCCATTTCTTTCTTTCTTTCTAACTAATCATCTTTCTTTCTTTCTTTCTTTCTTTCTAACTAATCCATCTTTCTTTCTTTCTTTCTAACAAATCCATCTTTCTTTCTTTCTAACTAATCTATCTATCTTTCTTTCTTTCTAACTAATCTTTCTTTCTTTCTAACTAATCTTTCTTTCTTTCTAACTAATCTATCTTTCTTTCTTTCTTTCTTTCTTTCTTTCTAACTAATCTTTCTTTCTTTCTAACTAATCTTTCTTTCTTTCTTTCTTTCTTTCTTTCTTTCTTTCTAACTAATCTATCTTTCTTTCTAACTAATCTTTCTTTATTTCTAACTAATCTTTCTTTCTTTCTAATCTATCTTTCTTTCTAACTAATCTTTCTTTCTGTCTAACTAATCTTTCTTTCTTTCTTTCTAATCTAGCTTTCTTTCTAACTAATCTTTCTTTCTTTCTAACTTATCTTTCTTTCTTTCTAACTAATCTTTCTTTCTTTCTAACTTATCTTTCTTTCTTTCTAACTAATCTATCTTTCTTTCTTTCTAACTAATCTTTCTTTCTTTCTTTCTAACTAATCTTTCTTTCTTTCTAACTAATCTATCTTTCTTTCTAACTAATCTTTCTTTCTTTCTAACTAATCTATTTTTCTTTCTTTCTAACTAATCTTTCTTTCTTTCTAACTAATCTTCCTTTCTTTCTTTCTTTCTTTCTTTCTTTCTTTCTTTCTTTCTTTCTAATCTATCTTTCTTTCTAACTAATCTTTCTTTATTTCTAACTAATCTATCTTTCTTTCTTTCTAACTAATCTATCTTTCTTTCTAACTAATCTTTCTTTCTAATCTGTCTTTCTTTCTAACTAATCTTTCTTTCTTTCTAACTAATCTTTCTTTCTTTCTTTCTTTCTTTCTAACTAATCTTTCTTTCTTTCTAACTAATCTTTCTTTCTAACTAATCTTTCTTTCTTTCTAACTAATCTTTCTTTCTTTCTAACTAACTTTCTTTCTAACTAACTTTCTTTCTTTCTAACTAATCTTTCTTTCTTTCTAACTAATCTTTCTTTCTTTCTAACTAATCTTTCTTTCTTTCTTTCTTTCTAACTAATCCATCTTTCTTTCTTTCTTATCTATCTTCCTTTCTTTCTAACAAACTAATCTTTCTTTCTTTCTAACTAATCATCTTTCTTTCTTTCTAACTAATCCATATTTCTTTGTTTCTTTCTTTCTAACAAATCCATATTTCTTTCTTTCTAACTAATCTATCTTTCTTTCTTTCTACTTAATCTATCTATCTTTCTTTCTAACTAATCTATATATCTTTCTTTCTAACTAATCTATCTATCTTTCTTTCTAACTAATCTATCTATCTTTCTTTCTCTTTCTCTCTTTCTAACTTATCTATCTTCCTTTCTAACTAATCTTTCTTTCTTTCTAACTAATCTTTCTATCTTTCTAACTAATCTTTCTTTCTTTCTAACTAATCTTTCTTTCTTTCTAACTAATCTATCTATCTTTCTTTCTAACTAATCTTTCTTTCTTTCTAACTAATCTATCTTTCTTTCTTTCAAACTAATCTTTCTTTCTTTCTAACTAATCTTTCTTTCTTTCTTTCTAATCTATCTTTCTTTCTAACTAATCTTTCTTTCTTTCTAACTAATCTTTCTTTCTTTCTTTCTAATCTATCTGTCTTTCTAACTAATCTTTCTTTCTTTCTAACTAATCTTTCTTTCTTTCTAACTAATCTATCTTTCTTTCTTTCTTTCTAACTAATCTTTCTTTCTTTCTAACTAATCTATCTTTCTTTCTAATCTATCTTTCTTTCTTTCTAACTAATCTTTATTTTTTCTTTCTTTCTTTCTTTCTTTCTTTCTTTCTTTCTTTCTTTCTTTCTTTCTTTCTAATCTATCTTTCTTTCTAACTAATCTTTCTTTCTTTCTTTCTTTCTAATCTATCTTTCTTTTTAACTAATCGTTCTTTCTTTCTTTCTAACTAATCTATCTTTCTTTCTTTCTAACTAATCTTTCTTTCTAACTAATCTTTCTTTCTTTCTAACTAATCCATCTTTCTTTCTTTCTTACTTATCTATCTTCATTTCTTTCTAACAAACTAATCTTTCTTTCTTTCTTTCTAACTAATCTTTCTTTCTTTCTAAGTAATCCATATTTCTTTCTTTCTTTCTAACTAATCATCTTTCTTTCTAACTAATCTTTCTTTCTTTCTAAGTAATCCATTTCTTTCTTTCTTTCTATCTAATCATCTTTCTTTCTTTCTCTTTCTTTCTTTCTTTCTTTCTTTCTAACTAATCCATCTTTCTTTCTTTCTTTCTAACAAATCCATCTTTCTTTCTTTCTAACTAATCTTTCTTTCTTTCTTTCTTTCTTTCTTTCTAACTAATCTATCTATCTTTCTTTCTTTCTAACTAATCTTTCTTTCTTTCTTTCTAACTAATCTTTCTTTCTTTCTAACTAATCTATCTTTCTTTCTTTCTTTCTTTCTTTCTAACTAATCTTTCTTTCTTTCTAACTAATCTTTCTTTCTTTCTTTCTTTCTTTCTAACTAATCTATCTTTCTTTCTAACTAATCTTTCTTTATTTCTAACTAATCTTTCTTTCTTTCTAATCTATCTTTCTTTCTAACTAATCTTTCTTTCTGTCTAACTAATCTTTCTTTCTTTCTTTCTAATCTAGCTTTCTTTCTAACTAATCTTTCTTTCTTTCTAATTTATCTTTCTTTCTTTCTAACTAATCTATCTTTCTTTCTTTCTAACTAATCTTTCTTTCTAATCTATCTTTCTTTCTAACTAATCTTTCTTTCTTTCTTTCTAACTAATCTTTCTTTCTTTCTTTCTAACTAATCTTTCTTTCTTTCTAACTAATCTATCTTTCTTTCTAACTAATCTTTCTTTCTTTCTAACTAATCTATTTTTCTTTCTTTCTAACTAATCTTTCTTTCTTTCTAACTAATCTTCCTTTCTTTCTTTCTTTCTTTCTTTCTTTCTTTCTTTCTTTCTTTCTTTCTTTCTTTCTAATCTATCTTTCTTTCTAACTAATCTTTCTTTATTTCTAACTAATCTATCTTTCTTTCTTTCTAACTAATCTATCTTTCTTTCTAACTAATCTTTCTTTCTAATCTGTCTTTCTTTCTAACTAATCTTTCTTTCTTTCTAACTAATCTTTCTTTCTTTCTTTCTAACTAATCTTTCTTTCTTTCTAACTAATCTTTCTTTCTAACTAATCTTTCTTTCTTTCTAACTAATCTTTCTTTCTTTCTAACTAACTTTCTTTCTAACTAACTTTCTTTCTTTCTAACTAATCTTTCTTTCTTTCTAACTAATCTTTCTTTCTTTCTAACTAATCTTTCTTTCTTTCTAACTAATCCATCTTTCTTTCTTTCTTATCTATCTTCCTTTCTTTCTAACAAACTAATCTTTCTTTCTTTCTAACTAATCATCTTTCTTTCTTTCTTTCTAACTAATCCATATTTCTTTGTTTCTTTCTTTCTAACAAATCCATATTTCTTTCTTTCTAACTAATCTTTCTTTCTTTCTTTCTTTCTTTCTTTCTTTCTTTCTTTCTTTCTTTCTTTCTTTCTGTCTAACTAATCTTTCTTTCTTTCTTTCTAATCTAGCTTTCTTTCTAACTAATCTTTCTTTCTTTCTTTCTAATGTATCTTTCTTTCTTTCTAACTAATCTTTCTTTCTAATCTAACTTTCTTTCTAATCTATCTTTCTTTCTAACTAATCTTTCTTTCTTTCTAACTAATCTTTCTTTCTTTCTAACTAATCTTTCTTTCTAACTAATCTATTTTTCTTTCTTTCTAACTAATCTTTCTTTCTTTCTAACTAATCTTCCTTTCTTTCTTTCTTTCTTTCTAATCTATCTTTCTTTCTAACTAATCTTTCTTTCTTTCTAACTTATCTATCTTTCTTTCTTTCGAATCTATCTTTCTTTCTAACTAATCTTTCTTTCTTTCTAACTTATCTATCTTTCTTTCTTTCTAACTAATCTATCTTTCTTTCTAACTAATCTTTCTTTCTTTCTAACTAATCTTTCTTTCTTTCTAACTAATCTATCTTTCTTTCTTTCTAACTAATCTTTCTTTATTTCTAACTAATCTATCTTTCTTTCTAACTAATCTATCTTTCTTTTTTTCTAACTAATCTATCTTTCTTTCTTTCTAACTAATCTATCTTTCTTTCTAACTAATCTTTCTTTCTAACTAATCTTTCTTTCTTTCTAACTAATCTATCTTTCTTTCTTTCTAACTAATCTTTCTTTCTTTCTAACTAATCTTTCTTTCTTTCTAACTGATCTATCTTTTTTCTTTCTAACTAATCTATCTTTCTTTCTAACTAATCTATCTTTCTTTCTAACTAATCTATCTTTCTTTCTTTCTAACTAATCTATCTTTCTTTCTAACTAATCTATATATCTTTCTTTCTAACTAATCTATCTGTCTTTCTTTCTAACTAATCTTTCTTTCTTTCTAACTAATCTATCTTTCTTTCTTTCTAACTAATCTTTATTTCTTTCTAACTAATCTTTCTTTCTTTCTAACTAATCTTTCTTTCTTTCTAACTAATCTATCTGTCTTTCTTTCTAACTAATCTTTCTTTCTTTCTAACTAATCCATCTTTCTTTCTTTCTTACTTATCTATCTTCCTTTCTTTCTAACAAACTAATCTTTCTTTCTTTCTAATTAATCATCTTTCTTTCTTTCTTTCTAACTAATCCATCTTTCTTTCTTTCTAACAAATCCATCTTTCTTTCTTTCTAACTAATCCTTCTTTCTTTCTTTCTTTCTTTCTTTCTTTCTAACTAATCTATCTTTCTTTCTTTCTAACTAATCTATCTATCTTTCTTTCTTTCTAACTTATCTATCTTTCTTTCTAACTAATCTATCTTTCTTTCTCACTAATCTATCTTTTTTCTTTCTAACTAATCTATCTTTTTTCTTTCTAACTAATCTATCTTTCTTTCTTAACTACTCTATCTTTCTTTCTTTCTTTCTTACTGATCTTTCTTTCAAATCGATCTTTCTGTCTTTCTAACTAATCTTTCTTTCTATCTATCTTTCTTTCTAACTAATCTTTCTTTCTATCTATCTTTCTAACTAATCTTTCTTTCTAACTAATCTTTCTTTCTATCTGTCTTTCTAACTAATCTTTCTTTCTAATCTATCTTTCTTTCTTTCTAACTAATCTTTCTTTCTTTCTAACTAATCTTTCTTTCATTGAAACTAATCTATCTATCTATTATTTATCTATCTTTCTACCTAATCTTTCCTTTCTAACCCATCGTTTTCTTTCTTTCTAACTATTCTTTCTTTCTAACTAATCCATCTATCAAACTTCAAACTACTTTAAACTTCAAACTATAAACTTATTCAAACTCTCTGGTCCGGCTTTCTCAAGCCAACTTAAAGTTTGTCTCATCAAACTTTTTTTTCTAATTTTTATTATAAATATTATTATTATAATATTAGAATTATATGTTATTAATAGATTATATTCACCAACAATACTTTCTTGCCACAGATCAGACATTCTGAATTTCCATTTTTAAATACATTACAGGATTTTTTGACACGCACAGATATCAAAAAACAACATATGAATCTCAACAATGGTGACATGCTTCATGCCGCAATGCATGCTGGGAGTCACCCATAATATTAAACTCATGGCTCCCAGCATGCATTGCGGCATGAAGCATGTCAGACCACACAACTCTATAGAGTATGATATTGGACTTATTTTGATATTTTTTAAATATTCTACAACATATATGAATATAGCTATATTTCTTATAATCAAATATATTTAATGAACATTGTTCTGATCAAAACACTTAACACAAAAGTTTTTGCTATGTGAGTTCATGGGTGGAATATAAATATGGCAGGACTTTTACTTTCTGACCCCTGGACTTTCCACCTCTGCTTGATGGTAGGGACTTGAGACTTGACTTACTCCCATCTCTGATACAAACGTCTGGTTGTGGTGGCAGTTTCTCTTACTTATTTATTTCCCAGCCTACCCAGCTTTCTTTTTCCATTCGGCTTATCGAGACTAAGGCTATAAGATTGGTATTGTTTTAAAGAAGACATTTGGCAGATTTTTGTAGAAGTGAAATAAATTAAGAAAGTGAAACAGAAAAAAGTTATAGAAGTTTGAGTTTATGAAAATGTAGAATGTAAAAAAAAATATTATTCATATTTTATATAAAATATATATTTTCAAAACCTAAAATTGTAAATAAATCAAAGCCAAAAATCTGAACAAGTTGTGTTTCAAACTTTAGGTTAATATCTCAAAAAATTAGCTTTCAGTAAGATTTTGTTTGGGTGCAGTACCAAACTTTTTCTCTAGGTGAACACCAGACTCCATTACTGCTCATATAAGGGCGCCTCCATTTCCATATGTGTTTTGAGTGATCTGAACCATTATTTCCACAATTGTCATACAATTTATGAAGTAGACATCCTATTCAGAAGTAGTATGAGGAGTATGGCAGATTTTGATATGAATTCAACCTAGGGCTGGGCGATATATCACACGATATTGTTATGCGCATCTCGTCAGTAAAGCGGGTTCCTTGATTAGTAGTAAATCGCCTTCACCTGCTTTCAGATGGAGCGGCATTTACTACACAGCACAAACTCCAGTGTTAAATTAACACTCAAGAGTGTTAAAGTTAATGAGATAATTAAGTGATTAATTTAGTGATGTTTGAGCATTATTGAAGACACCTGATGTTAACAAGCAGAAACACTGAAGGAGAAAATCACAAATTGTAAGCCACGGTTATGGCGATAAGTGTTTGCTTTAGTTGGGCTCTTGACCTTTATACATTCACTTTAAATATGTTTGTCTGCTGTTATTTATTTATAACAGTCAAATGAACAAAAAAAAGTGTGATCTGATAGTGTAGGTTGTGTTCTGGCCTAATCATGCTGTTCATTTGGCTCCAGACTCAAGAGTGTTAAAGTTAATGAGATAATTAAGTGATTGATTGAGTGATGATTGAGCATTATTGAAGACACCTGATGTTAACAAGCAGAATCACTGAAGGAGAAAATCTCAAATTGTAAGCCACCGTTATGGCGATCATTGTTTGTTTGCTTTATGTTTCTGATTTATGTTGTTGGTTACAGCATAACTGTGATTCTCCATAAATATCCAGAATGTTAGATATAATATAAAAGGATATCTTAAAAGTTGTTTTCTAAAAAAAAAAAAATCTTTCTTTTAGGCACACAAAGACCTCAAGATTCAGTCTATGCATCTCAATAATGGTGACGAGCAGAATATTCATTTAGGAAAAGTAAATCACATAGACAATTCAGATCATAATTTATTCATATCGCAATGCATGATGGGAGCCATTAATGAGTTGTGATTGGTGGCAGCCACTGCAACATGCATTATTATTGTCACCATTGTTGAGATTCACAGGCTGATTATTGATGTCTGTGTTTCTAAATAAATTAATTTGAAAGTGTTTTGATCAGAACAATGTTTATTAAATATTTTTTGGATTATAAGAAACATACTGATATTCATATATGTTGTAGAACCACAAAACTGTTGCTAATAACTTAAACCAAGCTATCTCAATAAGTTTCATTTTCAGATCACAGCATGATTATGCCAGAACACAACAAACACTATCAGATCACACTTTTTTTTGTTCATTTGACTGTTATAAAAAAATTACAGTGAATGTATAAGGTTTAAGAGCCCAACTAAAGCAAACACTGATCGCCATAACGGTGGCTTACAATTTGTGATTTTATCCTTCAGTGATTCTGCTTGTTATCATCAGGTGTCTTCAATAATGCTCAATCATCACTCAATCAATCACTTAATTAGCTCATGAGTTAACACTCTTGAGTCTGGAGCCAAATGAACTCTTAGGAAAGTTAATTTAACACTGAAGTTTTTGCTGTGTGAGTTCATGGGTGGAATATAAATATGGCAGGACTTTTTCTTTCTGACCCCTGGACTTTCCACCTCTGCTTGATGGTAGGGACTTGAGACTTGACTTACTCCCATCTCTGTCATTCACTGTATCTAGTGGCTTCCATTTTTGGTAATAAATAATCATCTTTCCAACACTTTGCATATTCTATTCATGGTTCTTTCTGCTGTGCCCAATCTACCAGCAGTGGTGTGATATCTGAATGTTGCTCCATTTCCTAGACCTTTAAAGTTCGTAACAATACCGTACGCACTCAAGAAAAATATTCATTGGATGAACTCAATTAAGTTGTGGGCAGGATTTCCATCCAATAAATATATGTAGCCCCAACTCAAACTGAGTACATCCATTCAACAGAATGTAAATTTGTTAACCTAACTCATTTGTATCAAATAGATGCAAAAGAATATAAACGAGTGACTCGATTAACTTATTTCTATCAAATACTTATTACTAACCAGACTGACTTTATTTCTGTCAGATGTCTACAAAAGTTTTATTGAAAATTAACAGGGGTTTAACTCTATGTTTTCCATTTAAAGTTACCATAATAGTGATTAGTGTTTCCATTAGTTGGGCTCTTAACTCTTATTATATCTATTGTCTTTTTAGGCTGCTGTGACAGTGTGTTTGTTAAACAAATTTGGAGCAGCAAAGTAAGCTAAAGTGAAATGCGATCAGCTGATGATGGTTACCTGTTGATGGTTTTATAATCATTATGAAACAGAATGATTTACTGAGGTTTTTATAATCTAACCATTATGTTGTCACGTTTTTTTCACAACACATACCTTGTGTTACTGCAGCATGAGATCAAGGAATATTATAACACTAAGTTTGAAGACTTTAACGAACATGAGCATAAAAAAGTCTGTTTATGATGACACACACAGACATTAACAATCAGCGTATGAATCTCCACAATGGTGACAATCAAAAGTACTTTGCTGCAATGCATGCTGGGTACCACCATAGTACAAAACTCCCAGCATGCATTGCAACATGAATAAATTATGCAGCTGAACTGTCCTATAATTTTGTTTGATTCTAAACATTTGCTTTTATTTTTTGCTGTTGTATTTGTTGTGAATTAGTAGCTTTTCAGTGATGTTCTGAATTAATCTGTTTATCTAAATATTTGTGATTGTCACCATTGTTGAGATTCATACTCGCTGATTGTTGATGTCTGTGTGTGTCATCAGAAACTGATTTTTTGTGCTCATGTTCGTTTAAGTCTTCAAACTTATTTTTATAATAATGCTTGATCTCATGCTGCAGTAACACAAGGTTTGTTGCGAAAAAACAAACATAATTGTTAGATTAAAATACCTCAGTGAATCAGTCTGCTTCATGATGATTATAAAACCATCAACCCTTAACAATCATCAGCTGATCTCATTTCACTTTAGCTTTCTTTGCTGCTCCAAATGTGTTTAACAAACACACTGTCACAGCAGCCAAAAAAGACAATAGATCTAATAAGAGTTAAGAGCCCAACTAATGGAATCATTGATCACCATTATGGTGACTTCAAATGGAAAACAGAGTTGAACCCCTGTTAATTCTCAATAAAACTTTTGTAGACGCCTGACAGAAATAAAGTCATTCTGGTTAGTAATAAGTATTTGATAAAAATAAGCTAGCCTCTCTCGTTTATATTCTTTTGCATCTATTTATTACAAATGACTTAGGCTAACGGATTTACATTCTGTTGAATGGATGTACTCAGTTTGAGTTGGGGCTACATATATTTATTTGATGGAAATCCTGCCCACAACTTAATTGAGTTCATCCAATGAATATTTTTTTTTTGAGCGGAGCTATTAATACATTTTTAGTTAAACCAATTAAATATATTTACACATATGATCTTAAATAGATATATTTAAATAAAGCAAATTAGATTTAAATGTGTCACCTCTAAGAAGGGCTTGAATCATTTTTTTTAGTGCACTCAAAAAAATTATTCATTGGATGAACTCGATTAAGTTGTGGGCAGGATTTCCATCCAATAAATATATGTAGCCCCAACTCAAACTGAGTACATCCATTCAACAGAATTTAAATTAGTTAACCTAACTCATTTGTATCAAATAGATGCAAAAGAATATAAACGAGTGACTCGATTAACTTATTTCTATCAAATAATTATTACTAACCAGACTGACTTTATTTCTGTCAGATGTCTGCAAAAGTTTTATTGAAAATTAACAGGGGTTTATAACTGTTTTCCATTTAAAGTTACCATAACAGTGATTAGTGTTTCCATTAATTGGGCTCTTAACTCTTATTATATATATATTGTCTTTTTAGGCTGCTGTGACAGTGTGATAAACACATTTGGAGCAGCAAAGTAAGCTAAAATGAAATGAGATCAGCTGATGATGGTTACCTGTTGATGGTTTTATAATCATCATGAAACAGAATGATTTACTGAGGTTTTTATAATCTAACCATTATGTTGTCATGTTTTTTTTCACAACACATATCTTGCGTTACTGCAGCCAGAGATCAAGGAATATTATAACACTAAGTTTGAAGACTTTAACGAATATGAGCACAAAAAAAATCTGTTTCTGATGACACACACAGACATCAACAATCAGCGTATGAATCTCAACAATGGTGACAATCAAAATAACTTTGCTACAATGCATGCTGGGTACCACCATAGTACAAAAATCCCAGCATGCATTGCAACATGAATAAATTATGCAGCTGAACTGTCCTATAATTTTGTTTGATTCTAAATATTTGCTTTTATTTTTTGCTGTTGTGTTTGTTGTGAATTAGTAGCTTTTCAGTGATGTTCTGAATTAATCTGTTTATCTAAATATTTGTGATTGTCACCATTGTTGAGATTCATACGCTGATTGTTGATGTCTGTGTGTGTCATCAGAAACTGATTTTTTTGTGCTCATGTTCGTTAAAGTCTTTATACTTACTGTTATTATAATGCTTGATCTCATGCTGCAGTAACACAAGGTTTTTTGTGAAAAAAAACAATTGTTAGATTAAAATACCTCATTGAATCAGTCTGCTTCATGATGATTATAAAACCATCAACCATCATCAGCTGATCTCATTTGACTTTAGCTTTCTTTGCTGCTCCAAATGTGTTTAACAAACACACTGTCACAGCAGCCAAAAAAAGACAATAGATATAATAAGAGTTAAGAGCCCAACTAATGGAATCATTGATCACTGTTATGGTGACTTCAAATGGAAAACATAGAGTTAAACCCCTGTTAATTCTCAATAAAACTTTTGTAGACGTCTGACAGAAATAAAGTCATTCTGGTTAGTAATAAGTATTTGATAAAAATAAGCTAGCCTCTCTCGTTTATATTCTTTTGCATCTATTTATTACAAATGAGTTAGGCTAACCGATTTACATTCTGTTGAATGGATGTACTCAGTTTGAGTTGGGGCTACATATATTTATTGGATGGAAATCCTGCCCACAAATTAATTGAGTTCATCCAATGAATATTTTTTTTGAGTGGAGCTATTAATAATTTTTTAGTTAAACCAATTAAATATATTTACACATATGATATTAAATAGATATATTTACATAAAGCAAATTAGATTTAAATGTGTCATCTCTAAGAAGGGCTTGAATCATTTTTTTGAGTGTGCGTGATGACCCTTAACTCATGAAGTTAGAAGGGTTGCTTACAGAAGGGGGTAGAATTGTGATTAATTTTAAGAAGCTGAAGGAATACAACTTTGTCAAATGTTTAATTTAACTTCTAATACTATCATATATAAACTGAGAAAGTTCTGTAAATTGAATTTAGCATTCAACTGTGGAGCACGAAAGTCCTGTCTTATTCTGTGTCTCTACACAGCAAAAACTCCAGAGTTAAATTAACTCTCCTGGGAGTTTATATGGCTCCAGACTCAGTGTTAAAATATGAGTGTTAAATTAACACTCAAGAGTGTTAAAGTTAATGAGCTCATTAAGTGATTAATTGAGTGATGATTGACCATTATTGAAGACACCTGATGTTAACAAGCAGAATCACCAAAGGAGAAAATCGAAATTTTTAAGACACCATTATGGTGATCAGTGTTCGATTTAGTTGGGCTCTTGACCCTTAAACTGTTAACTTTAAAATTTGTTTCTCTGTTGTATCTGAGCTATAACTGCCAGATGAACAAAGAAAATGTTTATCAGGTGGTGTTGGTTATGTTTTGACATAATCATAATTTGATCTGAATCACTGAACTCATTTAGAGTCTAATCTCTGACTTAAATGTATATTGTTGCTTACGCGTCAATATGATTCTACAGCAAAAGATCCAGAATTTTCTAAATAATCTAAAGGATTTCTTAAGAGTTGTTCTGATAAAACAAAATCTTTCTTTTAGGCACACACAGACATCAAGAATCAGTGTATGAATCTCAACAATGGTGACACAGAATATTCAATTAGGGAAAGGAAATTACTAAAACAATTCAGATCATAATTTATTCATACCGCAATGCATGATGGGAGCCATGAATGTGTTTTGATTGGTGGCACCCAGAATGCACTGCAACATGCTTTATTATTGTCACCATTGTTGAGAATCACAGGCTGATTCTTGATGTCAGTGTGTCTAATTACAGTAAACTCCCAAGTCTTTTTATCAGAACAATTTTTAAGAAATATTTTGGATTTTTTGATAATACTGAAAATCATTTGCTTTAGAATCACAGGTCTGATGTAATCAACAAGGTAGACATAACTCTCTAATAGAGATTTGATATTCATGTCAAATTATGATTATGTCAAAACATAACAAACAACACCTAGTCAACTTTTTTCTTTGTTCATCTGGCAGTTATAATTCAGATACAACAGCCAAACAAAAACTGAATTTAATGATTTAAGGGCCATGAGCCCAACTAAAGCAAACATAGCAAAACTAAAGCATCTCCATAACGGTGTCTTAAAAAAGTAGATTTTCTCCTTTGGTGATTCTGCTTGATAACATCAGGTGTCTTCAATATTAGTCAATCATCACACAATTAATCACTTAATGAGCTCATTAACTTTAACACTCTTGAGTGTTAATTTAACACTCATATTTTAACACTGAGTCTGGAGCCATATAAACTCCCAGGAGAGTTAATTTAACACTGGAGTTTTTGCTGTGTATATACAGCTGTCAGACAGGTTTTCTTTCTATTGTAAGTTAAATGAAACATGTTAGTGAAACTCTTGGAGACTCTCGCGAGCTTTTGTCTTAGCAAGAGAGAGTCCTGTCATTCCTGTTCTGGAGTCTCAGGGTTTGAATAGGTTTTTCCCTCTCTCTGTTAATACAGGTTACTAAACCTGTATACGAGTTTCCACCATCACAATGTAATCCCTCCCTCTTATAATGTATATATATTACGATGTTTGACTCAAGAAGTCAGACGATGTTGGAATGACTGCAGCTACCGACAAGCAATAAAGTACTTCTGCTTGGAAAACTTCCACCGTCTCCTGGTCTGAGCTTCTTACTTTTCTACAAAGAAAAAGATCACTACAAAGCGTAAACAGTTTCATGTCGTAAAACACCACCATCAGTAGTTTGAATTAAGAACGTACTTTTGAAGTAACTTGATGAAAGCTTGACTTCACCCTGAAGTCATCCTAGGTTTATAAGACATTCTTCTTTCAGACGAATGCAATCGGAGTTATATTAAAAAATGTCCTGGCTCTTCCAAGCTTGATAATGGCTGTGAATGGCCATTTGTCTTTGGAAGTCCATCAAAGTGCATCCATCCATCATTAAAGAGCTCCTCGCGTCTCCGGGGGTTTATAAAGGCCTTCTGAAGTGAAGCGATGCGTTTGTGTAAAATAAAATATCAATATTTAAAACTTAATACACTAAAATAACTAGCTTCCGGCAGACGATCATACGCATCGATTTCCGCCAAAAGAGTCACACTTGAACTTGACGCACAACTCTCTCCATTTGTGTCTCTTTACATTTCCACATTTTCCACACCCAGACGATCTACTGTCTTTATCAACTTTCTTTTGTTTTGGCCAATTCACTTTCTTTTTGGACTGTTGTGGTTTTGAGCTTAAAGCATGAACGTCTCCTGCTATTTGCACCTCACGTGAACTTCCACCCAGGATAGACTGCTGTCTCTTCACCGCCTCACTTTAATCACGGCTTTTTCAGTGTGAGCTCAGGATCAAGTTGCAAACTTTAAGACATCTTGCATCTTGTATACCAATGACAATTCTGTCCCTTATCAGTTTGTCTCTTAAATCTCCAATCTCACGATGTTCTGCCAGAGCAAGTACAGCAGTGATGAAAGCCTCAATACTCTCTCCTGTCTCTTGATACGTCTGTTAAAACCTGCACGTTCAAAAATCACATTACGTTTGCTTACACAATGCCGTGTGAATGCCGTTTCCACTGTCTCGTATGACTTTCTCCTTCTCAGACAGGGAAGAGCATTCAGGATATCTTCAGCTTCGTCACCGATGGTATATATAAACATATTAACCTGATATTCTCGTGACTGCTTGTCTAGGCCTGACGCAATTCTATAACACTCAAAGCGCCGCATCCATTTGGGCCATTCACTATATGGCTGAAATCAAACTCAAATCAGCAACGGCTTCGGATGCCGCATACTCGCTGCTTCATCATCCATAATTTCTCCTTTTATTTTTCCTGCTGTATCTCACCAACTCATCTGTCCTCTTTTCTCCATCTCGCTCACACTCTCTCCGGAGTATTCATGGTGGTATCACAACTAACAGTTAACTGGTTTTCCTAAACTTCTGACACCATGTTATGTTAGCAGATAGCATGAGACGGACACAGGGAGTAACAAATCATAACAAGCTTTACTTCCTGTCCGTTCACCATTTAATTCTCTTCCAAAATTTCTTCGGGTTCTTAAAATCAGTTAATAGGCAGTCTTTATAGTAATTTGCTTTAGCATTTCTTGTATTGGTTTTACATTTATTCCTCAATCCTTATATGCATTCCAGTCAGTAGAATCCAATGTATTACGATATTTTTTCCAGGCCTTGTCTCTTTGTTTGAATAAATATATGAGATCTCCCTTGATCCAAGGTAGAGGTCGACCCTTGACCTTAATTGATAATCTCGAAAAACTCGGTATAAAAAAAATTCCATGCATCTTCCACTGATGGAATTAATTTAAATCTCTCCCAGTTTATATTTAAAAGATCCTGTATGAAGAGTTCAGGGTTAATTTTATTAAATTGTCTTACTTTAATCAATTTAGGAGGAAGACAAGGCACTTTGATTTTCCAAATACAAAAAAACATAGAATGGTCACTAAAAGAATCAGGTAAAACCCCAGATTGTAAAATTCTATCAGGATGGGAGACTAAGATCCAGTCAAGCAGAGATGAGGAACTGGAACCGACTCTGGTAGGTTCCTTTATGAGTTGAGATAGATTTATACTAGGGCTGGGCGATATATCGCACAATATTGTTATGCGCATCTCGTCAGTAGGCTAAAGCCGGTTCCTTGATTAGTAGTAAATCACCTTCACCTGCTTTCAGATGGAGCGGCATTTACTACAAAGAGCCGTAGTTCACTGACAAGCTGAGCCATATCGCATCAATATCGCGGACGTATCGCCAGCGATAATTAATGCGATATGGCTCAGCTTGTCAGTGAACTACGGCTCTTTGTACACAGCAAAAACTCCAGTGTTAAATTAACACTCCTGGGAGTGTATATAAGTCCACACTCAAGAGTGTTGAAGTTAATGAGATAATTAAGTGATTAATTGAGTGATGATTGAGCATTATTGAAGACACCTGATGTTAACAAGCAGAATCACTGAAGGAGAAAGACTCAAATTGTAAGCCACCGTTATGGCGATCATTGGTTGCTTTTGTTGGGCTCTTGACCCTTATATTATGAACTTTTAAAGTTTGTTTGGCTGATGTATCTGAGTTATAACTGCCAGATGAACAAAGAAAAAAGTGATCTGATGGTCTTGGTTATATTATGACAGTCATCATTTGAACTTTATGATTTTGATTTATGCTGTTGATTACAGCATAACTGTGATTCTGAATAAAAATCCAGAATTTTAGCTATAATAAGAAGGATTTCTTGAAAGTTGTTTCTAAAAAAAAAAAAAAAAAATCTTTCTTATAGGCACTCACAGAGTTCAAGATTCAGTCTATGCATCTCAACAATGGTGACGAGCAGAATATTCAATTAGGAAAAGTAAATTACATAGAAAATTCAGATCATAATTTATTCAAACCGCAATGCATGATGGGAGCCATTAATGAGTTGTGATTGGTGGCAGCCACTGCAACATGCTTTATTATTGTCACCATTGTTGAGATTCACAGGCTGATTATTGATGTCTGTGTTTCTAAATAAATTTATTTGAAAGTATTTTGATCAGAACAATGTTTATTAAATATTTTGGATTTTAAGAAATATACCTATATTCATATATACTGTAGAATCAAAAAGTTGTTGCCAATAAGTTAAACCAAACTATCTCAATAGGTTTCATTTTCAGATGCATGATTATGCCAGAACACAACCATCACTATCAGGTTACACTTTTCTTTGTTCATTCATCTATTACAAATAAATAACAGCAGACAAACAAATTTAAAGTGAATGTATAAAGGTTAAGAGTCCAACTAAAGCAAACACTTATCGCCATAACGGTGGCTTACAATTTGTGATTTTTTCCTTCAGTGATTCTGCTTGTTAACATCAGGTGTCTTCAATAATGCTCAAACATCACTAAATGAATCACTTAATTATCTCATTAACTTTAACACTCTTGAGTGTTAATTTAACACTGGAGTTTGTGCTGTGTAGTAAATGCCGCTCCATCTGAAAGTAGGTGAAGGTGATTTACTACTAATCAAGGAACCGGCTTTACTAACGAGATGCGCATAACAATGTGATAGATATATCGCCCAGCCCTAATTTATACTATTAAAGAGATTGCGATCTTTCTGAGAGGAGCGATCAAGCCAATTATAATTAAAGTCACCTAATATAATCTTTTCACAGTTGTCATCTAAAGAATTACTGGTGGACAAAATACAATCAGTGGTTTCTGCTGGCGCAGATGGAGGTTTATAAATATTTCCAATGATTAATCGTTTATTTTCACGGAAAATGATTTTAACAAAAAGGCCTTCGAAATGCCTGGGATTCTCATTTGGCAGAACAGGTTCTGCAATCAAATTTGTGGATAAATATATCACGAGGCCCCCACCTCTTGAACCTCTATCTTTCCTAAATACTACATAATTGTCAAGTTTGATTTCTTCATCAGTAATATTACTGTTTAGCCAAGTTTCGGACAAAGTAATTACATGGGGTTTATTATAAATAAGCCAGGCTCTCAATAAATCCATTTTAGATGGCAAGCTCCTAATGTTCAAATGAATAACATACAACCCTTTAGCACTATTCATTATTCCAAAATAACAGAGTAAGTCTGTGTTAGGGCTGGGCGATATATCGCATCACATTGTTATAAGCATCTCGTCAGTAAAGCCGGTTCCTTGATTAGTAGTAAATCACCTTCACCTGCTTTCAGATGGAGCGGCATTTACTACACAGCCCAAACTCCAGTGTTAAATTAACACTCAAGAGTGTTAAAGTTAATGAGATAATTAAGTGATTAATTTAGTGATGTTTGAGCATTATTGAAGACACCTGATGTTAACAAGCAGAATCACTGAAGGAGAAAATCACAAATTGTAAGCCACCGTTATGGCGATAAGTGTTTGCTTTAGTTGGGCTCTTAACCTTTATACATTCCCTTTAAATATGTTTGTCTGCTGTTATTTATTAATAACAGTCAAATGAACAAAAAAAAGTGTGATCTGATAGTGTTGGTTGTGTTCTGGCATAATCATGCTGTGATCTGAAAATGAAATTTTTGAGATAGTTTGGTTTAACTTGTTGGCAACAACTTTTTGATTCTACAGCATATAAGAATATAGGTATATTTATTATAATCCAAAACATTTAATAATGTTCTGATCAAAACACTTTCAAATAAATTTATTTAGAAACACAGACATCAATAATCAGCCAGTGAATCTCAACAATGGTGACAATAATAAAGCATGTTGCAGTGGCTGCCACCAATCACAACTCATTAATGGCTCCCATCATGCATTGCGATATGAATAAATTATTATCTGAATTTTCTATGTAATTTACTTTTCCTAATTGAATATTCTGCTCGTCACCATTGTTGAGATGCATAGACTGAATCTTGAAGTCTGTGAGTGCCTATAAGAAAGATTTTTTTTTTTTTTAGAAACAACGTTCAAGAAATCCTTCTTATTATAGCTAAAATTCTGGATATTTATTCAGAATCACAGTTATGCTGTAACCAACAATGTAAATCAAAATCATAAAGTTCAAATGATGACTGTCATAATATAACCAACACCATCAGATCACTTTTTTCTTTGTTCATCTGGCAGTTATAACTCACATACATCAGACAAACAAAGTCTAAAGTTAATAATGTAAGGGTCAAGAGCCCAACTAAAGCAACCAATGATCGCCATAACGGTGGCTTACAATTTGAGTTTTTCTCCTTCAGTGATTCTGATTTAGGTGTCTTCAATAATGCTCAATCATCACTCAATTAATCACTTAATTATCTCATTAACTTCAACACTCTTGAGTGTGGACTCATATCCCAGGAGTGTTAATTTAACACTGGAGTTTTTAATGTGTACAAAGAGCCGTAGTTAACTGACAAGCTGAGCCATATCGCATTAATTATCGCTGGCGATATGTCCGCGATATAAGGATCTCCCAGTCACGTGACCCCTAGCCGCGTGTCAGCCATTTTGACGGAAGGGCTACAGTGTGTTAGGTAAATGCATTTACCAGTAACGTTACCCAGATAGCACGTTCAGTCTTGCCAACGTTGGCAATTGGAGGGCACCAGCGGCAAAGTATCGGGAGGGGATTTTCCCCTGCACACAAAAAACTTCGGTCGGTAAACCATCGGCGGGATGAATGTACAGCCACTCCAATGCATGCACAACTCCGGAGATCGGTGGAGGAACCGTGATGAACCATTTTGCCGATCCCGCTTCTTTTTTTCAAATAAATAATATCTGCGCAACCGTTGGTCCACATCAAGACCTTCACGCGCGTGCACACGTTTTTATGAGGGTGCGCGTGAGTGATCTCAGCATCGTCTACACAGTCTACAGCTAAAGTCTTCGGTGGGTTCGGTGGCAATTAACGGACTCTGTGAGTATGTTTATCCTTTTCAAACACACAATTTTCAGGCCAGTAAGTGTTTATTTTTTTTTGTCTACTTATTTTATTGAAAAATATAATTTTGTTAGAAAACGTCGAGTTTTCTGAGAAATGTTTTCGATACGGATGACAGAAATTGGCGGCGGAGGATTATTAACTTTTAACTTACTTGTTTCTGGACTTGGTTAGTTATTAACTAACTGTTGACTTTAGTTATTATTAACTGACTGTTTTATGTTCTCGTATTAAATATTTTCAATGAGTTATTTTTGACAGTATGTATTTTTAGACATGAGGGAAACTTGTTTTTCATCAGTCTGAGGAGAGGTAACGTTAACTTAACTTAAAACAACCAGGCTAAACTAATAAACGGTCATAAAATTAATTGACTGAGTTTTTTCCAAACAAAAATGACATCTGTCCCTTTATAATATTAACCCCTTACACTTAAGGGATTTTTAATGATTTTGTTTAAGTGACATATGCTTAAAATTAAAGCAGCTCTTTTGTTGTGCGTTTCTATTATCGTTAAAAGTAGACCTGTCAATCAAAGACCCAGTTTAGCGCAAGCGCGCAGCCACTATACAGTCAGACAAAGAAGTGGTTATGTAGTAAGTGATAGTAAGTGAAGACACACAGCTATTCATAAAATAGAGCCTTAACCTTTGTTAGTTAAACAAAATAGAATGGTCTTTTCTGTTTTTTCAGTGAATTTTTGTAAGTGATCGATCTAGAAGTCATCCTACAGTTCTGATTTGCCATGTTCTTAACATACTGTTTTAGTCAATAAAGATAAATTGAGTGCACATTAATTCACAAAGGCATTTGCAATATATTTGACTTATATATTATATATTCATGTTTCTTCTTTTTCTCAACAGGAGCTACATACACCCCAAAGGCTCTTTTCAGAGCCCAGGCCCATTTTACACAGCGTCTTTGCCTTTGTACAGTAAGTATGTGTTTTAATTAACCTCAAAGACAACTGAAACACTATCTTTAATTAATCTAGTTAAAAGTTATTTTGCACATGATTTTCATTACACAAGAGTAGATGTTAAAACTTCATGCAGATTTGTACTCTGCTTTCGCCAAGATTAGCACAAACTAAGACGTAGCTTTACAGTAAACTATGCTTCTCCATCCATTTACACTTCTTTCCATATGTTGGTGTGACTCCCCTTCTGTCCGGCATTACGGCTGCAGTGTACTTGGCGCGTCAGCACACACGACGGCTGGAACTACAGTATGGTCTCCCCAGTGGACCAGCACCACAACCATCTGGATTGAGCCGAGTAGGGGACATCACTAGGGTCTTCACATATTGATACACACGTATGTAATAACTTTCCCCTGTTTGCTTGTCTTGATTATTGGCATCCTAAGATCCTAAAAAATGTGACCTTTACCTGTCTCTGCCTTTACTGTACTATTAATTTAGCATCAGGAAAGCCTATACCTTTTAGTGGAGCGAGAGGACCGGTTGCAAGGGAATGGTTTACAGGTAGGCTAGGGCAGTAATGTAGTGGAAATATTTATCTTTGACCTAGATAAGGCTACAGGAGAACTCCATTGTCAACATCAGGTTAATGCTGAGTGCTGTAACGTTGCAAATTTGCAAACTAGAAATATCTATTTATAAAACATATAAAAACTAATAGATTTTTAGTCATCTGCAAGAACAACTAAAACAAAATAGTAACGATTTACAGGCCAGAGTTTCTATTTATAACATGTTTGCATTATTGAGCGATGTAGCAAATCACAGACATGTTGATTTCTTGAACGCAATGGCCAATCAGAAGCATTTAAGATATACTTCCCTCACTGCTCAAAACAGACTTTTTTTATTCAGTGCGGAATTCTGTAAGCTGGCAAATCCTCTAATTATAACAAACAAAGTGTATATATTATGAAAGATTCATTGTGCAGTCAGCTTCATTGATAATAACAGAGACGCGTGAGATCGCGATGAACTGTCAGCTTTTTTGGAATTATTAAGGGAGCGCATTCAGTGATGCCAGACCATGCACGCAGTAGCTGCTTGCTTTATGTTAAATTAACAGTGGTTTGTGTGTTAATGTTTTAATAACAAATAATTTAGGGTATGGTCGGGTTTTGTTTACAACCATTTTATTTATTGTTTTTGGTATTTATTCAAGTGCATTTTCTGTTAACCGGGACATTGCTTTTATTGTTTTTGGTTGTTTTGTTCATTTATTGTGTATATTTAAAATGTTTTCCAATTTCAGTGAGCATCACATGTTGTTTGACTTTTTGATCATCCTCTTTGTATCACACAGAGTATGTCACCCATGTCATATTTCTCTACACAGCAAAAACTCCAGTGTTAAATTAACTCTCCTGGGAGTTTATATGGCTCCAGACTCAGTGTTAAAATATGAGTGTTAAATTAACACTCAAGAGTGTTAAAGTTAATGAGCTCATTAAGTGATTAATTGTGTGATGATTGACTAATATTGAAGACACCTGATGTTATCAAGCAGAATCACCAAAGGAGAAAATCTACTTTTTTAAGACACCGTTATGGAGATCAGTGTTTGCTTTAGTTGGGCTCATGGCCCTTAAATCATTAAATTCAGTTTTTGTTTGGCTGTTGTATCTGAATTATAACTGCCAGATGAACAAAGAAAAAAGTTGACCAGGTGTTGTTTGTTATGTTTTGACATAATCATAATTTGACATGAATATCAAATCTCTATTAGAGAGTTATGTCTACCTTGTTGATTACATCAGACCTGTGATTCTAAAGCAAATGATTTTCAGTATTATCAAAAAATCCAAAATATTTCTTAAAAATTGTTCTGATAAAAATACTTGGGAGTTTACTGTAATTAGACACACTGACATCAAGAATCAGCCTGTGATTCTCAACAATGGTGACAATAATAAAGCATGTTGCAGTGCATTCTGGGTGCCACCAATCAAAACACATTCATGGCTCCCATCATGCATTGCGGTATGAATAAATTATGATCTGAATTGTTTTAGTAATTTCCTTTCCCTAATTGAATATTCTGTGTTACCATTGTTGAGATTCATACACTGATTCTTGATGTCTGTGTGTGCCTAAAAGAAAGATTTTGTTTTATCAGAACAACTCTTAAGAAATCCTTTAGATTATTTAGAAAATTCTGGATCTTTTGCTATAGAATCATATTGACACCGTAAGCAACAATATACATTTAAGTCAGAGATTAGACTCTAACTGAGTTCAGTGATTCAGATCAAATTATGATTATGTCAAAACATAACCAACACCACCTGATAAACATTTTCTTTGTTCATCTGGCAGTTATAGCTCAGATACAACAGAGAAACAAATTTTAAAGTTAACAGTTTAAGGGTCAAGAGCCCAACTAAAGCGAACACTGATCACCATAATGGTGTCTTAAAAATTTCGATTATCTCCTTTGGTGATTCTGCTTGTTAACATCAGGTGTCTTCAATAATGGTCAATCATCACTCAATTAATCACTTAATGAGCTCATTAACTTTAACACTCTTGAGTGTTAATTTAACACTCATATTTTAACACTGAGTCTGGAGCCATATAAACTCCCAGGAGAGTTAATTTAACTCTGGAGTTTTTGCTGTGTATGTTCGATGTGATCAATATGAAAACTAATCTTTGTAAAAACATTTCATTTACAGACCATTGCGACTTAGATCACCATCACCACCATCATCCCCTGCATCGTGCCCTTCATCAGACACCCAAAATGCACCACAAACAACACAGGCAAAGAAGAAGAAAACGCACAACAAATCTCCTCCAGCCCATCCCACATCATCGTATAGTAAAGGTAAGTGTCCCCTCTGTAGTAAAATGCATCAGGTCCCTAAACTCAAGTAGACACAGTGTACTGCACAGGTCCACAGCTCATACCATAGTTTGATGTTCCAGATATGATTTTTGAGTTTATATTGGTAGTGTGATAAGTAACCCAAGGTTTTCTGTCTTTCCAAGAGGCCGCAGTTAATATTCAAGAAGGAGGACTGGAGGACTGATATGGAAGCACATGGGTAGCAATATTCAATTTGAAATGTAATATGCAAAATGACAATGCAATATGTAAAATGGCATTGCATTGTGTATTTAAATTTACATTTTACATTACCATTCTAGCAACGTTTGGTGCAAAATGAAAATGAAATTACATAATTTACATTTGCCATTTCATACACTAGTATTAATATGCATATTGAAATGCTTTATAAGTGGCAAAATTAAAATGAAAATGCATTACAGAAATGATTAGATATGTGTAACATGTTCAAGCAAAAACTGTGGCAAAATTATCATTCAGATGTTACTTTTCTTAATTGCATTTACACAGTCAAGACACTTGCAATTGTATTTTCATGAAATGTCCCGCAATGGATGTAGCAAAATTAAATGTGCACATTGAAAATGCATTCTGAGCCGATCACGCCCCCTCCTGGCCTGTCAATCACTGCATCAAGGCGGGGCTCGGCAACAACAGGTAAACATAACATGTTATGGCTATGTTACGTGTTTTGAGGTGTTGCTGCGGCAGAGCTAATTCGAGCGTTAAATTCTTTAGCAGATGAAGTGGAGCGTGAACAGAGAAACGGTAGTATTTCCGAAGATATTTTGCATATTACATTTCAAATTGAATATTGCTACCCATGTGCTTCCATAGACTGAAGGCTTTCCTGACTGTAAGCTATTTAAGACGCAGACAAAGAACACACTGACACACACTTGCAAACACAAACACACATAGAGCACAGCACAGTTCTATGCAAAGTGGGGAATGACAGAAAAAGTTTGAGAACCACTGATGTGGAGTGACACTGGGTTAGCTCTGTTATTTTGACATGGGTTAAGATGAGTTGCTGCTGATAGAAATGTGTGGCAATTACTCAGCTCACTGACATTAGTTTATATAATTGTGATAAACTTGACTTACTGTTCACTCCAATAATTTAGTTTTTCTGTATTTTCTAGTGACGCCGCCGGATAATAACGACGACCTGTGTGCTTTGCAGCAGCCACGCCACCCTTTTCCAGGGATCCTTCAGAGAACTAACAATGGTAAGATATGTTACATGTAATGTATGCTACTGCACTTCTTACTCAGAACATCAGACTGAGTTAGTAGAAGTATAATTTTTTTTTATTTTTTTTCGTTTAGGTGCTGTGTTAAGAAATCCTGCCCAACAAAATTCCACTGAGGCAGATGTAGAGATGACTGAGAAACTGGCTGCGGCTGAGGAGGGACAGGAAGCAAGGGGGCGAGCATCTTAAAGTGAAATAATTGATTGGACTGATTTTTCCTGTTTACCTATTTTGGAGGGAATTTCTTTTTGTTGTTGTTGTACTTTTCTATGTGTGATTTGATGAGTGTTAAAATAAATGATACTGCTTTTGCAAAAACAAAAGAAAAAAATAAATGTTCAAGGTCATCTTCCGGTGCTTTCCTTTTTATTATTTATCCTGGAAAACTCCTATAGCTTAATTTGCATGACCATCAAACTTAATTTTAATATCACTGATCCATTCATTTATGTTAGACTGACATTTCCCAGGTAGTCAGACTGTGTATGAAATAGGCTACACCCTACACAAACAATCACTAACTTTCAATTTAACTTTCACTTCAATTTCATTTCAATTTACTTGCAATTGTCAAAATTGTTAGGGAAGAAATGTTACGATTAACAAATCATATTGTTATTGATTGTTGATAGACAATAGGCAACTTGTGTCCTTGGAACAATCTGACAGCAGTTAGCCTAAAATCAATAAGATATAACGGTGGGATCCTACTAGAGCGGCGTAAAACATTCAGACGCCTCGTTCCCTTTGACTTAACACTGGAACAGCTGATTTTCAAGCATGCTGTGGCCTTTCCAGCGATGCAGCCGAAAATCAGCTGTTCCGGTGTTAAGTCAAAGGGAGCGAGGCAGGCGTCTGAATGTTTTCCTTGCTCTAGTGGGATCGCGCTGAATAGGTCATAATAATTATTTCGGGTTTACGTTGGCTCACGGTCGGCGATCATGTCGGGTTTACGTTGGCTCACGGTCGGCGATCATTCTAATGCCACCGTCTTCCCAATGTCTTGCCGATTAGCTACCGATCTCCATAAGACATCTCACCGACGCACTTTATGTCGGGCAGGCACATGCGCCCCAATGTCGGCACGATCTAATTTGTTGTCTGGGTACTGACTCTGAAGCTTAACTTACTGAGCAGTTCCACGGCTCTCTTCTCTACTCTTTACAACTACTAATACTGTTTCTAGCTAATGTTGGTATGTCTTTTTTTCACTGCTACAAAAAAACGTAGAAAAATGTAGTCAACCCATACACCGTTAGAACCGTGAAAAAAATGCACAATAGCTCTATCATAAAGGGCGACAGCTAAACGTTTGATTAACAAATGATTTTCTGTTTAAACCAAAAAAAAAAAAATATATATATATATATATATATATATATATCGAAAAATCGGGAGCCTGATGTGTCCGGCTAAGACAAGCTTATGTTATGCTGAATGGTAGTGCACACAAACATTGCGGATTTCTATGGCAACAGTGGATTTATAACATTTGATCCCGAACTCCGAGAAATCACTCATTAGCCTTCGAGGGGACAACTTACCTGATCCAAAATGCAGACTGCAAAGCTGTGCTGAGTTGGACTGTGTTGAGTTGGAAGCCAAACAGTAACACCGGCATCAGCGTTTTGCCTGTTTATTCCTGCCAACCACTTGTTTCTCCGTTTTGTTTCTTTTGGGATACGGTATAAAGATATTCCTTTTGTATGATCACGTATCTGATCGCATCCAACTGCACAGCATCGCTCGGGCATGATAGAAATATTTCGCGACGAGCTGTATTATTATTATTATCACGCGGGACGTCCCTATTGATGCGATATGGCTCAGCTTGTCAGTTAACTACGGCTCTTTGTAGTAAATGCCGCTACATCTGAAAGCAGGTGAAGGCGATTTACTACTAATCAAGGAACCGGCTTTACTGACGAGATGCGCATAACAATATCGTGCGATATATCGCCCAGCCCTAGTCTGTGTATAGTCAGACAGTAAGAATGCACACAGAGCATCATCGCAGATTGTGGTGTATATCAGGCAGAATAGATGGAGAGAGACAACAAACACAACAAACAACAAACACAACAAACACAAACACAGACACACACGCACTCACACATAGACCTGACAGAAAAACACATAAGGCATTGAAGCAGACACATAGCCTACAGCTCTTTCCAAATAAATAATAATCAAAAAATAATAAAAGAAAAAACAACAAAGTACGCAGCTCAGTCTGCTTGGCTCAGCATAATGCGAGCATATCAAAAATAAAAAGTCCAAATCTACTAACGGTAAAATAAAGTGCCTTTATGAGGGCACCAGAAGACAAGCAAGCAAAAATAAGATAGTGAGAAAATAGACAGCTTCATAAATTAATAGCTTCAAAAACCCAAAAGTAGACAATTCAGTATTTATATTAAGCCAATTATTTATAAGCGTCTATCATACCCATTTTACATAATTTAGATTAGGGCTGGGCGATATATCGCACGATATTGTTATGCGCATCTCGTCAGTAAAGCCGGTTCCTTGATTAGTAGTAAATCACCTTCACCTGCTTTCAGATGGAGCGGCATTTACTACAAAGAGCCGTAGTTCACTGACAAGCTGAGCCATATCGCATCAATATCGCGGACGTATCGCCAGTGATAATTAATGCGATATGGCTCAGCTTGTCAGTTAACTACGGCTCTTTGTACACAGCAAAAACTCCAGTGTTAAATTAACACTCCTGGGAGTGTATATGAGTCCACACTCAAGAGTGTTAAAGTTAATGAGATAATTAAGTGATTAATTGAGTGATGATTGAGCATTATTGAAGACACCTGATGTTAACAAGCAGAATCAGTGAAGGAGAAAAACTCAAATTGTAAGCCACCGTTATGGCGATCATTGGTTGCTTTAGTTGGGCTCTTGACCCTTATATTATGAACTTTAGATTTTGTTTGGCTGATGTATCTGAGTTATAACTGCCACATGAACAAAGAAAAAAGTGATTTGATGGTGTTGGTTATACTATGACAATCATCATTTGAACTTTATGATTTTGATTTATGTTGTTGGTTTCAGCATAACTGTGATTCTGAATAAATATCCAGAATTTTAGCTATAATAAAAAGGATTTCTTAAGAGTTGTTTCAAAAAAAAAAAATCTTTCTTATAGGCACTCACAGACTTTAAGATTCAGTCTATGCATCTCAACAATGGTGACGAGCAGAATATTCAATTAGGAAAAGTAAATTACATAGAAAATTCAGATCATAATTTATTCATATGGCAATGCATGATGGGAGCCATTAATGAGTTGTGATTGGTGGCAGCCACTGCAACATGCTTTATTATTGTCACCATTGTTGAGATTCACAGGCTGATTATGGATGTCTGTGTTTCTAAATAAATTTATTTGAGAGTGTTTTGATCAGAACAATGTTTATTAAATATTTTGGATTATAAGAAACATACCTAAATTCATATATGCTGTAGAATCAAAAAGTTGTTGCCAATAAGTAAAATCAAACTATCTCAATAAGATTCATTTTCAGATCACAACATGATTATGCCAGAACACAACCAACACCATCAGATCACACTTTTTTGTTCATTTGACTGTTGTAAATAAATAACAGCAGACAAACAAATTTAAAGTGAATGTATAAAGGTTAAGAGCCCAACTAAAGCAAACACTGATCGACATAACGGTGGCTTACAATTTGAGATTTTCTCCTTCAGTGATTCTGCTTGTTAACATCAGGTGTCTTCAATAATGCTCAAACATCACTAAATTAATCACTTAATTATCTCATTAACTTTAACACTCTTGAGTGTTAATTTAACACTGGAGTTTGTGCTGTGTAGTAAATGCCGCTCCATCTGAAAGCAGGTGATGGTGATTTACTACTAATCAAGGAACCGGCTTTACTGACGAGATGCGCATAATAATATCGTGCGATATATCGCCCAGCCCTAATTTAGATTAACCCATCTTATATTGTTAAGCCATTTATGACACTTGTGTTATGCTATACAGCAAATAATAGTAAAGCAGTTGCCACTATCATCACACATAAACAATTTTATCAGAAAGAAAGCGAAAATAAAGCAGCGGTCGCCAACACAGTAATTCTATCAGCAACACAGATGAGCAAGTAAAACAAACTCAGTGCCAGTCCGATGATGAAATATGTTCACGGATATAAATAACAGAAGAATTCCATCAACAGGCCTCGTATTATGCTAGTGCTGGTACTATCCACTGGTCAACACCAGCCATCACTCAGCTAACATATCAGAGTCAATGGAGGAGTTGATGGAGGAAATTACCTCGAGGAATTTCTCAGCTTCACCAGGAGTATGAAAAAAGTGTTTCTTACCAGCATGGGTAACTCTCAGCGTAAAGGGAAAAATCAGTCCATATTCAATGTCCCGATCACGGAACTTTTTCTTCACAATATCAAATTCTCGGCGTCTCTGGACTACACCAGCGGAGAAGTCCGGGTAAATATAAACCCGAAATTCTTTCGATGAGCCCTCTTGATTCATAACCCTCGCATTATACCGGAGGAGGTCCTTCCTGTCCCTGGCTAGTTTCATTATCTTCAGCTTGTCTTGGAAGAGCTGGAACTTTACCAAGATAGGCCTGGGACCCTTAGCTTTAACATTGTCCATGAAACCGATGCGATGACAGCGCTTAATCATAGGAGGAACGGAGAAATTTGTTTCACCTAGGAGCTGAGGAATCAGATGACTCATGAAGCCGAGGATATCTTTGGCTTCCGCCTTCTCAGGTATGCCGATGAATCGTAAATTAGAACGTCTGCTTCGGTTCTCGGCATTTTCCGTCCATACTTTAAGGTCGAGGTTTTCCTTTTCGAGGACCTTTACACGTTTGATCAGTTCAGCTATGTTATCTTCATTTGCGCTAACTCTCAGCTGAATCTCATTAACCTGATCTCCAAGCATATGAAGTGAGTCATCTATTTTCTCCAGACTGGGTCGAAGTGAATCTATTTTAGAGTCAATGTGTGAAATCATGTCGAGCTTCATTTGCTGCATCATATCAAAAATAATTTGAAGAGTAATTGGTTCACCCCTTGGTTCCCCAGCTAGCAGGGAACGTTCTCAGAACATTGGCTAACATTCCCTATTTGGTTAATGTTTTAAAGAAATGTTCAAATAATGTTTTAAGGATGTTTTCTCATTTCAAATAATGTTTCTATAAGGTTAAATGTAAACTAAGATATAACGTTTTAACTGTAACATTTTGAGGATGTTTTGGGAAAGTTGTTGAGATAAAAGATTATACAATGTTCCATAATAACAAAGGAGGAACATTATCAAATCAACGTTCGCAAAATGTTTTGAGGATACCATTGAGGCCTGAGTTGACGGAATGTATTTTATAAAACGTACTTGTAATGTGACGTGTTAAAGCAAGAATGTTATCCTACACAGCAAAAACTCCAGTGTTAAATTAACACTCCTGGGAGTGTATATGAGTCCACAATCAAGAGTGTTAAAGTTAATGAGATAATTAAGTGATTAATTGAGTGATGATTGAGCATTATTGAAGACACCTGATGTTAACAAGCAGAATCACTGAAGGAGAAAATCACAAATTGTACGTCACCATTATGGAGATCAGTGGTTGCTTTTGTTGGGCTCTTGACCCTTATATTATTAACTTTAGATTTTATTTGGCTGATGTATCTGAGTTATAACTGCCAGATGAACAAAGAAAAAAAGTGATCTGATGGTGTTGATTATATTATGACAATCATCATTTGAACTTTATGTTTTTGATTTATGTTGCTTGTTACAGCATAACTGTGATTTTGCATAAATATCTAGAATTTTAGCTATAATATAAAGGATTTCTTAAAAGTTGTTTTCTAAAAAAAAAAAAAAAACTTTTGTTTAGGCACACACAGACTTCAAGATTCAGTCTATGCATCTCAACAATGGTGATGAGCAGAATATTCAATTAGGAAAAGTAAATTACATAGAAAATTCAGATCATAATTTATTCATATCGCAATGCATGATGGGAGCCATTAGTGAGTTGTGATTGGTGGCAGCCACTGCAACATGCTTTATTATTGTCACCATTGTTGAGATTCACAGGTTGATTATTGATGTCTGTGTTTCTAAATAAATCCATCTTAAAATGTTTTGATCAGAATAATGTTTATTGAATATTTTGGATTATAAGAAACATACATATACTTATATAATCTAGAATCAAATAGTTGTTGCCAATAAGTTAAACCAAACTATCTCAATAAGATTCATTTTTAGATCACAGCATGATTATGCCAGAACACAACCGACACTATCAGATCACACTTTTCTTTGTTCATTTGACTGTTATAATTAAATAACAGCAGACAAACAAATTTAAAATGAATGTATAAAGGTTAAGAGCCCAACTAAAGCAAACACTTATCGCCATAACGGTGGCTTACAATTTCAGTTTTTCTCCTTCAGTGATTCTGCTTGTTAACATCAGGTGTCTTCAATAATGCTCAACATCACTAAATTAATCACTTAATTATCTCATTAACTTTAACACTCTTGAGTGTTAATTTAACACTGGAGTTTGTGCTGTGTAGTAAATGCCGCTCCATCTGAAAGCAGGTGAAGGCGATTTACTACTAATCAAGGAACCGGCTTTACTGACGAGATGCGCATAACAATATCGTGCGATATATCGCCCAGCCCTACTGGGAACCAAAATAAAACTACCCGCTGAAAACATTATTAGAACTTCATGGTAATGTTCCCAGAACGTTTTTAGAACAAGCCAGCAGCGTTTCCACTCGCACAAAACGAAGAGTGA
Source organism: Gila orcuttii (assembly GCA_026230005.1). Classification (NCBI taxonomy): domain Eukaryota; kingdom Metazoa; phylum Chordata; class Actinopteri; order Cypriniformes; family Leuciscidae; genus Gila; species Gila orcuttii. The sequence continues at coordinate 62,227,810 of JAPDVR010000003.1, forward strand.
AATCACAGAGTTCGTAGATTTGAAGCTAGAGGCTGCTTTAGCATTTCTTTCTTGAATCACCACTATATATCATTGACAAATGGCACCAAATACTTGGAAAGATAAGTGGAAATAAAAATCTTAACATCCTTAGTAGACAAAATAGTTGAGCCAGCAGACTAGAGCTCGCAGCACTCGCTCACTACTCGGCAGCCATCTTGAGCCACTAAGAGCAAGTAGTTAAGATTGATATGATTATTGACTTCCAGATATGAGCTTGAGACACAGACAACTTTACATGTGATATGAACAAGACTTTATTAAATAGACTAAACATTTAAACTACTCTAACATACACACATACAGATCCTTCTCAAAAAATTAGCATATTGTGATAAAGTTCATTATTTCCCATAATGTAATGATAAAAATTAAACTTTCATATATTTTAGATTCATTGCACACCAACTGAAATATTTCAGGTCTTTTATTGTTTTAATACTGATGATTTTGGCATACAGCTCATGAAAACCCCAAATTCCTATCTAAAAAAATGAGCATATCATGAAAAGGTTCTCTAAACGAGCTATTAACCTAATAATCCGAATCAACTAATTAACTCTAAACACCTGCAAAAGATTCCTGAGGCTTTTAAAAACTCCCAGCCTGTTTCATTACTCAAAACCGCAATCATGGGTAAAACTGCCGACCTGACTGCTGTCCAGAAGGCCATCATTGACACCCTCAAGCAAGAAGGTAAGACACAGAAAGAAATTTCTGAACAAATAGGCTGTTCCCAGAGTGCTGTATCAAGGCACCTCAGTGGGAAGTCTGTGGGAAGGAAAAAGTGTGGCAAAAAACGCTGCACAACGAGAAGAGGTGACCGGACCCTGAGGAAGATTGTGGAGAAGGACCGATTCCAGATCTTGGGGGACCTGCGGAAGCAGTGGACTGAGTCTGGAGTAGAAACATCCAGAGCCACCGTGCACAGGCGTGTGCAGGAAATGGGCTACAGGTGCCGCATTCCCCAGGTCAAGCCACTTTTGAACCAGAAACAGCGGCAGAAGCACCTGACCTGGGCTACAGAGAAGCAGCACTGGACTGTTGCTCAGTGGTCCAAAGTACTTTTTTCGGATGAAAGCAAATTTTGCATGTCATTCGGAAATCAAGGTGCCAGAGTCTGGAGGAAGACTGGGGAGAAGGAAATGCCAAAATGCCTGAAGTTCAGTGTCAAGTATCCACAGTCAGTGATGGTCTGGGGTGCCATGTCAGCTGCTGGTGTTGGTCCACTGTGTTTTATCAAGGGCAGGGTCAATGCAGCTAGCTATCAGGAGATTTTGGAGCACTTCATGCTTCCATCTGATTTCATTTTTCAGCACGACCTGGCACCTGCTCACAGTGCCAAAACCACTGGTAAATGGTTTACGAACCATGGTATTACTGTGCTCAATTGGCCTGGCAACTCTCCTGACCTGAACTCCATAGAGAATCTGTGGGATATTGTGAAGAGAAAGTTGAGAGACGCAAGACCCAACACTAGGGCTGGGCGATATATCGCATCACATTGTTATACGCATCTCGTCAGTAAAGCCGGTTCCTTGATTAATAGTAAATCACCATCACCTGCTTTCAGATGGAGCGGCATTTACTACACAGCACCAACTCCAGTGTTAAATTAACACTTAAGAGTGTTAAAGTTGAGATAATTAAGTGATTAATTTAGTGATGATTGAGCATTATTGAAGACACCTGATGTTAACAAGCAGAATCACTGAAGGAGAAAATCTCAAATTGTAAGCCACGGTTATGGCGATAAGTGTTTGCTTTAGTTGGGCTCTTAACCTTTATACATTCACTTTAAATTTGTTTGTCTGCTGTTATTTATTTATAACAGTCAAATGAACAAAAAAAAGTGTGATCTGATAGTGATGGTTGTGTTCTGGCATAATCATGCTGTGATCTGAAAATTAATCTTTTTGCGATAGTTTGGTCTAACTTGTTGGCAACAACTTCTTGATTCTACAGCATATATGAATATAGGTATGTGTCTTATAATCCAAAATGTTTAATAAACATTGTTCTGATCAAAACACTTTCAAATAAATTTATTTAGAAACACAGACATCAATAATCAGCCTGTGAATCTCAACAATGGTGACAATAATAAAGCATGTTGCAGTGGCTGCCACCAATCACAACTCATTAATGGCTCCCATCATGCATTGCGATATGAATAAATTAAGATCTGAATTTTCTATGTAATTTACTTTTCCTAATTGAATATTCTGCTCGTCACCATTGTTGAGATGCATTGACTGAATCTTGAAGTCTGTGTGTGCCTATAAGAAAGATTTTTTTTTTTTAGAAACAACTTTCAAGAAATCCTTTTTATTATAGCTAAAATTCTGGATATTTATTCAGAATCACAGTTATGCTGTAACCAACAACATAAATCAAAATCATAAAGTTCAAATGATGATTGTCATAATATAACCAACACCATCAGATCACTTTTTTTCTTTGTTCATCTGGCAGTTATAACTCAGATACATCAGCCACACAAAATCTAAAGTTAATAATTTAAGGGTCAAGAGCCCAACTAAAGCAACCACTGATCGCCATAACGGTGGCTTACAATTTGAGTTTTTCTCCTTCAGTGATTCTGCTTGTTAACATCAGGTGTCTTCAATAATGCTCAATCATCACTCAATTAATCACTTAATTATCTCATTAACTTTAACACTCTTGAGTGTGGACTCATATACACTCCCAGGAGTGTTAATTTAACACTGGAGTTTTTGCTGTGTACAAAGAGCCGTAGTTAACTGACAAGCTGAGCCATATCGCATTAATAATCGCTGGCGATACGTCCATTAATGCGATATGGCTCAGCTTGTCAGTGAACTACGGCTCTTTGTAGTAAATGCCGCTCCATCTGAAAGCAGGTGAAGGCGATTTACTACTAATCAAGGAACCGGCTTTACTGACGAGATGCGCATAACAATATCGTGCGATATATCGCCCAGCCCTACCCAACACTCTGGATGAGCTTAAGGCCGCTATCGAAGCATCCTGGGCCTCCATAACACCTCAGCAGTGCCACAGGCTGATTGCCTCCATGCCACGCCGCATTGAAGCAGTCATTTCTGCAAAAGGATTCCCGACCAAGTATTGAGTGCGTAACTGAACATAATTAATTGAAGGTTGACTTTTTTTGTATTAAAAACACTTCTTTTATTGGTAGGATGAAATATGCTAATTTTTTGAGATAGGAATTTTGGGTTTTCATGAGCTGTATGCCAAAATCATCAGTATTAAAACAATAAAAGACCTGAAATATTTCAGTTGGTGTGCAATGAATCTAAAATATATGAAAGTTTAATTTTTATCATTACATTATGGAAAATAATGAAATTTTTCTCAATATGCAAATTTTTTGAGAAGGACCTGTACATGCATACAGTTTACCAAGGGAAAGAGAGCTGAAGAATAATACAGGAAAGCAAGAAGTTATAGCATTGTTTAAAATTCAACAGATCAACAGCCTTGAGCAAACCATCAGTTTAGTTCTAACACGTCCTTTAAGAGGTGTAAGGATACTTAATGTATCAGATAATGAGACTAAGTTTGATACTTGCATGTCTCGCCCATTTGAATTAAACTGTCCTGATGCAATTTGTAGAGGCTCCAGTTGATCTTTGCTGATGTTGTTTTGATGAGAGAGAACCGGTTGGAGTCAGAGGATCTTTGGTGAATGGAAAGACAAGGCCGCAGCCTGGCACAAGCTTGGGGGTCCTTAGAAAACTTCTAATTTAGCAGCATCTTCACATCAGAACTTCTCAGGAAGGACCAAGAGAAAGTCAACGGGGGCTCAGAGAGCGTCCAGAGAGTCCAAAAGCCAAGAGAGAGAGAGAGACTGATCTTGATCGGTGATTTAAAATGGTGAAGATGTCACACCCTCTGGGGGTATGTGAGCCAATCTGAAGTTGTCCCTTTGGAGGGAGATTTTATGACTCTTTATGTTCAGACAGCACATTTGAATCTGTAATTTCATTGGGTGTTTAAGAGAAAGAATCTTCAAGATTCTTATAATACCCATGCGTCACAAAGTTAACAAAATGTAATGTAAATTAACAAATGGGGAACGAAGATTGGAATTTATAGAGACCAAATATGGTTCACATATTTGTATGCAAAGTCTAAAACATTAACCCATTAGAGTTTACAAGAAAACAAAGGCCAAAACAACATCCGAAGGAAAATCATGAGATGTGAAAATTAGATACATGTTTATACATTTCTCAAGTGTTTATATATATATATATATATATATATATATAGGATTAACAGGGTTTATTTCTGTGAGTTTGCCGGACTATTCATTAGATAAAATGAATAATTTGTGTGTGTGATTGGTCCAGATGCTACATTACCGATAAAGTTGTATTTCTCATCAATTATACAAGTTATTCATATTTTTTTATTCTTCTTCTTATAATAACCTTGGTAAACGTCAACAACACTGTACAGTTTTTGTAAAAAATGAGAATGGATTGAGATTATTTTCTTGTCCCATCATGCTGTAGAATAAATCGGACCATTGGCTGGTTCGATTGCTCCTGTCTGCCTTGCTGCTGAGTGGTTTTGCGTCTGTAAGCTCCTTATAGCTTTCTGTTTTTAATCTTTTTCTACTATCATTCCTTGTTGTTTATATTGCTAAATATAACTGGACTGTTCAAAACGGTGCCGAGTATGGCTGATGCGTTGCAAGCTCCATCACAACATTGTAGTTTTCTGTTTGTTCTGTTTACAGTTCTTGTGTTTTTTGTGTTCCATCCTTCCCTCACACGTGAACAAAACCCCAAGATACTTAAACTCCTCCACTCGAGGGAGGGAGACATAAAAACTGTGCAGAGCTGTGGGTCCCCAGGACCAGGATTGAGAACCACTGTCTAGACAACAAGCTCTGTGAGCTGAGATTGCAGATCTCTTTCCAACAAGAGATGAGGGACTGCTGCATTATCTGCCTAACAGAAACTTGGATGTCTGCTTAGATACCAGATTAGGCCATCGAAACCGCGGGGGTTGTGGGGGTACATTCCCCCACAAGCCGACACAGACCGGGCACTAAAGGAACTGTATGGGGGAATAAGCGAGAAGGAAACCGCTCACCCTGAGTTCATTGTGTCTGGGGACTTTAACAAAGCCAACTTCAAGAAAATAGCACCAAAATACCACAAACACGTAAACTTCAACACTCGAGGGGACCGGGTTTTGGAACATTGCTACTCTCCTTTCCGGGATGCCTACAAATCCCTTCGGCGCCCACCATTTGGCAAATCGGACCACTCTTCCGCTTTCTTTCTGCCTGCTTACAGGCAGAAACTGAAACGGGAAACTTCGAAAAACCGGAGAGCAGCAAAACGCCAATACAGGGACAGGGACAAGATTGAAGGGACAGTTCAACACCACCGACTCTAGAAGCATGTGGAAGGGAATTAATATCATCACAGACTACAAAGGGAATACAAACTCCACAGTGAACAACGCTGCCTCTCTCCCGGATGAGCTGAACACTTTTTATGCTTGTTTATATATAATATCTCAAAATTCCGTCCAGTTAATAATATCTAGAATATCAAAATCGACTTTTTGTAGATCCTTTTCCTCTCTAGCACCAAAACTTTGGAACAGTCTTCCTAACATTGTCCGGGAAACAGACACAGCTGTCAGTTCAAATCTAGACTAAAAACACATCTCTTTGACCTAGCATACACATAATACATTATAGACTTCTATAATTCAATGTTAGGCTGTATAGTTTAGATCAGCCGGAACTGGGAACACTTCCCATAAATCCTGATCTACTTGTTACATCATAAGAAGGATGGCGTCTACGCTAATATTAGTCTCTCTGTTTATCCCGAGCTTTACCGCAATCCTCCATATCCAGATCTGATGAAGGACCTGCGTCTGGACACGACGACAACGCATCCCTGAAGTGCCAGCCTCATCAGCCTTGTGAAGGCCTCATGGACACCTCAACAAACTCATCTCCATACCGTTGTGATGACTCCGACCTCCAACCAGATGGGAGTTTTGGTTCCTTGCCACTGTTGCCTTGGCTTTTGGCTTGCTTAGTTGGGGACATTTAATATTTAACAATATTATTGATCTGCCTCACTTAAGGTGGCCGATGATGCAATGTTCTTCTAGAAACAAACTTTGTTGTATTAATTTCATGTTATCACTGTGAAGCTGCTTTGATACATTCTGTATTGTAAAAAGCACAATATAAATAAAGGTGACCTGACTAATTAGTGTTGTTATTAGAGGAAGCTTTTTCCATTTAAGATCTATTGCAAAACTTCTTTCAAGCAAAGATTTAGAAGTTGCAATTCATGCATTTGTAACATCACGATTAAACTATTTCAACCCTCTTTATTTTGGTCTTACTCAATCTTCACTATCTCGATTACAAATTGTTCAAAATGCTGCTGCAAGACTTTTGACTGGGTCTAGAAAGAGGGATCATATTTTGCCTGTTTTGGCATCCCTTCACTGGCTTCCCATTAAGTTTAGATTTGATTTTAAGATCCTTATGTTTGTTTAAAAGGCATTGTCTGGCCATGCACCAAGGTATATTTGTGATCTTATTGTGCCATACTGTCCTGCTAGGGCACTTAGATCTTCAAATCACTTGCTTTTAAATGTGTCACGATGTCGCTACAAATCAAAGGGTGATCGGGCTGTTTCTGTGGCTGGGCCCAAACTTTGGAATGCTCTTCCTTATCATGTGAGATAGGGCTGGGCGATATATCGCAGGATATTGTTATGCGCATCTCGTCAGTAAAGCCGGTTCCTTGATTAGTAGTAAATCACCATCACCTGCTTTCATGACTAAGTGTAACGAGTTGTTATTTGTGTGAAACTCTTCCCGCATTGATCACATGTGAACGGCAATCCATTTTAACATTTAATCATTTAAAGGAACACTCCACCGTTTTTTCATATTAAACTATTCCCTTAACTAAGACGAGTTGATACATACCTCTCTCCGTTGTGTGGCTAACTTACACAGAAGAGACTTTGTTGCTCAGCAACTAACCCTGATCTCAGACTGTGCTGATGTGGTTTCTCCACTGCATGTGTAACAGGAAAAATACATTTCTAATGAATTATGCTAAAATGTTTGTTCATGTTGTAGAATAATCCTAAAATTTTTGTTAAATATAATGTATTAAGTGCATCTAAATTAGAAAGGGATATGGGGACACCTACAGGCGACTAGGGTAAACTATGAGTGGAACCGGACATTTTCTCTTCAGTTTTATGCAAGCTGAGAATGGTAGGTGGAAAATCTCTCTCTCCGGTCGAACAGAAATAAAATGTTGTCAGGGATGATTTTATTTCTCTTTAAGGTCAGAATTGTTTTTTTTTTAAAAGTAGGCTATTTTATTTAATATTTGAGTCATAAGAGACAGAGTTGATGAATAATTGATTTTATACCGAAACTCATTGTCGAGCGCATTAGGAGCACATGGTATCCGTTGTATTTCTCGTTGTTTATTTTCACATGTAACTTAATTCATATTTATTTTTGACAGTTACATGACCGGATGAGCTGTATTTCATGTCTGTTTGGTGTCATTTCACACATTCCCAGGTATGATGTAATGTTTGTATGATGTTACATTTTCTGTGTTAAGAAAAAAAAAGAAAAGAAACTGAGCTCTTAATTATGAAAAAACGTGATTTATTTTTGTTGAATTGGTGAAAGAGTTTTATGCAAGCTGTTGAGGAGAATGTTACATGACCAGATGAGCTGTATTTCATGCCTATTTGGTGTCATTTCACATATTCCCAGTAAACACGTGATGGGTGTTCGTTCGTCTTGCCTTCGTCTCTGTGTAGTCCTTTTAGGGAGGGTCTAAAGAACGAATCAGTGAAGGGGTTGGGTCCGTGTATCTTTTAGTCATTTGATTTCCTGTTTGGAATGGAATAACGAGAAATGAAAACCAGCTTGTTTATTCGTTTTTTTGTTTAGTTTAAAAAACGAAAAATTTGATTTTGGCTCGATTTTTCATTTTTCATTTGTGGTTTACAAATCGGTTTATGGGTTCGATACAGTTTATCACTGTATTTATTCATTTGCACACGTGGGCGGCGCTGAAACGCCCCTTTCATCTGATTGGTCAAACCGCTCCGCCTTCAGTACGAGCTTTTCTTTCTGTCAGGCAGAATAAGAGTCACGAGTGCGGCACTGACAAATGCTCTTTAATAAAATAATATCTGAAACCACCACTCACTGTTAACTACGCACAATATTTGAAGCAGAAATATGTTGCTGGTCACGTAACTCGCGCTGCTGCGATTTGCAAGCGACCTCAGTAATGTGAGCCACAATAGGCCTATGACAGATTATTTTAGCATGATGTATTTCCCATTGATAAATACATTGCAAATAGTTCCGTCTCTCTGGATAAAAGGGAAGTGGAAATAAAAATCAATAAGAGACTAAACTGTACCATGATAAAATATGTCCGTAACATTAGATGTCCGTAAATCCCTTACGGAACAAAAATATATGGGAATATACTGCAAAATATATACAAATGCAAAATAAATACATTTCCATATATGGGAAACTAGTGCTTATATTTTTCAATATACTGCAATATATGCTTTGACCATGTATGGCTATATATTAATGAATATAAAATATTTATAAATGAAGACAAAATAGCATTACATGTAATATTCACAAAGTTTTATCTTTTATTGTGTAGCCTACATATATTGAACATACATGTTCCCATATAAATGTGAATGTATGTGAATGTATATTTACACACACATTCACGGAATGAGTTACTTACAACAGATTTCTAGTTCCCAGCATGCATTGGTTCTTACTGTTAAAGGAGAGCAAATGTTAAAATTAAGTGTTATTTAACGTGTTTTGCTCAATATTAATATGGGGGAGATCTATTAGCGTTTAGTGTTTTATTATTATTTAATTTAAAAGGTTTTCTGGTATGTCTGAGTTTTTGGGGTTACCATTGTGCTGAAGAATAGAGCCTGGTTAGGTTGATGATTGGCCTAATATCATCATTACTATAGTTACTGTATTTTATAAGTAATGGCTGTGCACTCCTCAGCACAGTGATAGTGTCTTGGCTAAATACTTTTGCTTTTGTTAATTAGCTCGGAAATATGAAACAATTAAAGTAACTAATTAAAAAACATAAGTAATATATTACATTATACATTATTATGTTTTTATATTGCATGTGTGAATATATCTGCAATATATTATCTGCGTTTCAGCGCCGCCCACGTGTGCAAATGAAATATCGAACCCATAAACCGATTTGTAAACCACAAACGAAAAATGAAAAATCGAGCCAAAATCAAATTTTTCGTTTTTTAAACTAAACAAAAAAACGAATAAACGAGCTGTTTTTCATTTCGCGTTATTCCATTCCAAACAGGAAATCAAATGACCAAAAGATACACGGACCGGGTTGGATCTTCATGTGTATTTTTAGGTGAGTTTTAAAAGAGAAACTTGTTTCACACAACAAAGTGTCCTGTGTTCACCACACACCGGCTATAGGTGGAGAGGAGAGAAAGGGTTAGTTCACCCAAAAATGAAAATTATGTCATTAATGACTCACCCTCATGTCGTTCCAAGCCCGTAAGACCTCCGTTCATCTTCGGAACACAGTTTAAGATATTTTAGATTCAGTCCGAGAGCTCTCTGTCCCTCCATTGAAAATCTATGTACCGTATACTGTCCTTGTCCAGAAAGGCAATAAAGACATCATTAAAGTAGTCCATGTGACCTCAGTGGGTTAGTAAGAATTTTTTGAAGCATCGAAAATATATTTTGGTCCAAAAATAACAAAAACGACGACTTTATAAAAAACGACAGGAAAAAAAAATGTCGCAAAATGTGACCATTTACTCTCAGTCATGAGCGCCACCTGCTGCCAGACAGTGTATTGCAACTGACAAATTAAATATCAATCAATGAACAAAGTGTCCTGTGCTCACCCCATCCCGGCTATAGGTGGAGAGGAGAGATTTGGCTATAGGGTGATGTGTGGCTAACTTACACAGAAGAGACTTTGTTGCTCAGCACATGAAAATAAACTACTTACTGTGATCTCAGACTGTGTTTAAGTGGTTTCTACACTGTGTGGATCCTCATGTGTCGCTTCAGGTGACTTTTAATAGAGAAACTCTTTCCACACTGATCACACGTGTGCGGCTTCTCTCCAGTGTGGATCCTCTCATGTGTTTTCAGAGATGATGACAGACTGAATCTCTTGTCACAGTGTGAACACTTGTAAGGTTTTTCTCCAGTGTGGATCCTCTCGTGTGTTTTCAGATGTGTTGACTGACTGAATCTCTTGTCACAGTGTGAACACTTGTAAGGTTTTTCTCCAGTGTGAATTCTCTGGTGCTGTTTTAAATCGCTCCCTGTAGTAAAAGTCTTCTCACACTCAAAGCACATGTACTCTCTCACACCAGTGTGAGTTTTCTCATGTCTATGCAAATGATGCAGCAGTGAAAAACTCTTTCCACACACAGAACATGAATGCGGCTTCTCCTTCGTATGAACTCTCAGGTGTGTCTTCAGGGCTGATGCACTAAGAAATGTTTTGCCGCATTGATCACATGAGAACAGCTTCTCTCCGGTGTGGATCATCATGTGTTGATTACGATTTGTTATTTGTGTGAAACTCTTCCCGCATTGGTCACATGTGAACGGCTTCTCTCCAGTATGAACTCTCATGTGAACATCAAGACTATATTTGGTTGTGAAACTTTTTCCACACTGATCACATGTGAACGGCTTCTCTCCAGTGTGGATTTTCATGTGTTGATTATGATTTGTTATTTGTGTGAAACTCTTCCCGCACTGATCACATGTGAACGGCTTCTCTCCGGTGTGGATTTTCATGTGTTGATTACGAGTTGTTATTTGTGTGAAACTCTTCCCGCATTGATCACATGTGTACGGCTTCTCTCCGGTGTGAACTCTCATGTGACGCTCAAGACATTGTTTGGTTGTGAAACTGTTTCCACACTGAGTGCAGGTGAAGGATTTCTTGGCTCTTCTTTTCTTTAAAAATGTCTGTTTAGTCTTTGAGCGACTCAAAGGTTTTCCTCCAGGCTGGACATGATGTTCCTCCTCCACTTCACTCAGTTCTTCACTCTCCTCGCTCTCTTCCATCAGGTCTGACATGAAAGAAACAAATATTACATTTAATTTTCAGTACATCAAAATAATTAAAAGAGAGAAATATAAAGTGAAAGGACATGAAAGTGAGCCCTGATGTAATGGTAGAAGACAACTGTTATAAAATATTATTATAATTTGATGCCTTTTTATAAATTGATGATATGTCCTTAAGCTTTCCATGAATGAGGTCAATTTATCTTCAAATTATTATGTTTAAAACATTATAGGCACGAATCCCATGTTTCTTTAGCAAGAACTATTAAATTATTTGATCAATGACAATTATCTAACATAATATTAACATTAAAATATACAACACTGCCATGTTTCGACACCAACTTTGAGATTGATATTTATTTTACTAAAAACGTTTTAACCCTCTGGGGTCGACGGTATCGCGGGCGATACCAGCTCACTTTTTTTCTTATTAGTGCAAAAGAGACTCAAAATACTCTGTTGATTTTGATCTTACATGTAAGTGTTATACATCATTCAAAACTGTTAAATGTCTTCTTTTATTTGTGTACACTCATGATAAAAACAAAATGTTGTGTTTTTCGTAAAATAAAGAAAATAAACATGATGCGCGTTCTGCCGTCTCTCTCAATGTGAAGTTCATTCTGAAATGCTACAGAAAATTATCTGTAACTCAGCGTATGTTTGTCAGACAAAGAAATGTATGAAATGTATGTCTTTACAAAGCTTGGAATCTCTATTTTTAAATGATGTAAATTATATCAAAAGCAAATATTCTCTGTTTAAGTAATCAGTATGAAAGCAACGACATGTATAGTTTCTCAAACGCGTCCTAATTAACTCTAATGAGACCACACCCACGCGCGCAAGAGCGATTGACATGCAAATGATTCACGTGAAGGAGCAGACCTGAAAACGCCCTCGTCACCTCAAAACAAAGAATCAGAGGCTTCAGTAGCCTAACGTTACTCCTCTGCGAGTTTGGAAGTCTGTGTTTGTGCTGTGTTGTGCTGAGCACCATGGATTTACATCAGCTAGAGGAATGCGATTTGAAGATGAGAAAGATTTTTAAGGTAAGACATCCACTCAATAATGTTTTGTTATATAAACTTTACATTGCTCAACTAGTCAAACTGGTGCCAGATGGTGTTTACTCTAATATGGTGAATATTGTAATGTTTAGAAAAGTGTTTACTGTTAAATACTGTGTTTGTGGGTATCTGCTCAAACGTAGATATGTATATGTGGTAACAATAATGTTTCATAGTTTGGAGCGGCTCGATTGCTTCAGTAAATGTTCTCTACACGTGCTGTGAGTTTCAGTTAGTCGCGCTGTTTTAATGATTTATAGGCCGCCTGCTATAGACTATTGTTATTTTATGCAGCCCTACACATAAAATGAACACCAGGTTGGTTGTGCCTTATAGGCATATTTATGTGTAGCCTACACCTATATGCCTACAGGGCACAACCAACCTGGTGTTTATTTTCTGTATTATATACAGGTCCTTCTCAAAAAATTAGCATATTGTGATAAAGTTAATTATTTTCCATAATGTAATGATAAAAATTAAACTTTCATATATTTTAGATTCATTGCACACCAACTGAAATATTTCAGGTCTTTTATTGTTTTAATACTGATGATTTTGGCATACAGCTCATGAAAACCCAAAATTCCTATCTCAAAAAATTAGCATATCATGAAAAGGTTCTCTAAACGAGCTATTAACCTAATCATCTGAATCAACTAATTAACTCTAAACACCTGCAAAAGATTCCTGAGGCTTTTAAAAACTCCCAGCCTGTTTCATTACTCAAAACCGCAATCATGGGTAAGACTGCCGACCTGACTGCTGTCCAGAAGGCCATCATTGACACCCTAAAGCAAGAAGGTAAGACACAGAAAGAAATTTATGAACAAATAGGCTGTTCCCAGAATGCTATATCAAGGCACCTCAGTGGGAAGTCTGTGGGAAGGAAAAAGTGTGGCAAAAAACGCTGCACAACGAGAAGAGGTGACCGGACCCTGAGGAAGATTGTGGAGAAGGACCGATTCCAGACCTTGGGGGACCTGCGGAAGCAGTGGACTGAGTCTGGAGTAGAAACATCCAGAGCCACCGTGCACAGGCGTGTGCAGGAAATGGGCTACAGGTGCCGCATTCCCCAGGTCAAGCCACTTTTGAACCAGAAACAGCGGCAGAAGCGCCTGACCTGGGCTACAGAGAAGCAGCACTGGACTGTTGCTCAGTGGTCCAAAGTACTTTTTTCGGATGAAAGCAAATTTTGCATGTCATTCGGAAATCAAGGTGCCAGAGTCTGGAGGAAGACTGGGGAGAAGGAAATGCCAAAATGCCTGAAGTCCAGTGTCAAGTATCCACAGTCAGTGATGGTCTGGGGTGCCATGTCAGCTGCTGGTGTTGGTCCACTGTGTTTTATCAAGGGCAGGGTCAATGCAGCTAGCTATCAGGAGATTTTGGAGCACTTCATGCTTCCATCTGCTGAAAAGCTTTATGGAGATGAAGATTTCATTTTTCAGCACGACCTGGCACCTGCTCACAGTGCCAAAACCACTGGTAAATGGTTTACTGACCATGGTATTACTGTGCTCAATTGGCCTGCCAACTCTCCTGACCTGAACCCCATAGAGAATCTGTGGGATATTGTGAAGAGAAAGTTGAGAGACGAAAGACCCAACACTCTGGATGAGCTTAAGGCCGCTATCGAAGCATCCTGGGCCTCCATAACACCTCAGCAGTGCCACAGGCTGATTGCCTCCATGCCACGCCGCATTGAAGCAGTCATTTCTGCAAAAGGATTCCCGACCAAGTATTGAGTGCATAACTGAACATAATTAATTGAAGGTTGATTTTTTTTTGTATTAAAAACACTTTTATTGGTCGGATGAAATATGCTAATTTTTTTAGATTTTGAGAATTTGGGGTTTTCATGAGCTGTATGCCAAAATCATCAGTATTAAAACAATAAAAGACCTGAAATATTTCAGTTGGTGTGCAATGAATCTAAAATATATGAAAGTTAAATTTCTATCATTACATTATGGAAAATAATGAACTTTATCAAAATATGCTAATTTTTTGAGAAGGACCTGTATATATATATATTAGGGCTGTCAAAATAACGCATTAATTTCGATTAATTAATCTGAGAAGAAATAACGCGTTAAAAAAAATAACGGAGATTAATCCATTCCGTTTTGACCTTTGCGGAGCCGTTCTAGCCGTAGCCACCATTCGTGTAAAAAAGAAGGAGGGAGACAAGAACGCGCTGCTTGGATCATTGTTTGGAACATTTACTTATAACAAACGGAATTTGTCAACTCTAAAGTACGTACCACATCAATGCAAAGCATCCAGGAGTGTGTGCGTGAGTCGGTGAGTGTGTCTGAGAGAAAGTGCGCATGTGTGTGTGTGTGTTGTAACTTTTCACGCGCTCTCACGCCACACAACCATTTTCTCACGCACAGAAAAATCGCGCACCAAATAGAGGACACGGAAACAGACAAGACAGAGCATGTTACTTATGATATTAAAAAAATCTCAGCTCTCAGATTCTGTCAATTTTATTACGAAAATCAAACAATAAATACCGTTTTGGCGCTTGTAAATGTGACATGACATATCCCTATAGCGGCACGTGAACCGATCATCTCTAGCTAATAGTAAATAAACACGAATGAACAATGTTGAAAGATACAGTAGGGCAGCCTAAAACTTACCGAAATGTATATTCCTCGATCAATCAGTGTTTTTCAACCGCGAAAAGAGGTCAATAAAACAGCTGGAGAACAATGTCACATAACATTTAGCCTAAGTTACCTCAGGAAAGCCATTTCATGACCTAGCACATTATAGTTGGCTATAAAAAAAAGCTATAGAGAGTATTTTTCTAAATTTATGTAGCCTACTACTATATTACATATGTATTATATTTTTACTTAAATATCAAAGTTGTTATTTGTAATAAACAAGCATTATATTTAATTTGAGCTATTTTTAACCTTAAATATAGGCCTACTACCAGCTGATATGGCTTTCTGTATTTTTACAGCATTGGGTGAGATTTTTTTTTTCTTGAGAAAAATGAATGCCTATCTTGTGTACCTATTTATCCAAATGAGTCAATATTGCATCAAATCACAAGAATTAAATTAAATTGAAATCGTGAAATTTGTGTCAAGCAATAATAATAAAAACGTAGCTTACCAGAAATTGTACCATGTAAACATGTAAGATTGTGTATGCGATTAATTTAGATTAATTAATTACAGAGTATGTAATTAATTAGATAAAAATTTTTAATCGATTGACAGCCCTAATATATATATATATTAGGGGTGTAACGGTTCACAAAATTCACGGTTCGGTTCGATACGATACACTTGTGTCACGGTTCGGTTCGGTACGGTTCGGTACGTTTTCAATACAGCAAAAATAAAGAAATGCCAGAGAAATTTCCTTGATTTATTTTTTTTTTTCATTATATTTTTTTTAAAACTATCATCATGAAGTATGATATTTGTTTTACTTTGAGCAATGATGGAGCTATACTTGACTTTTCTTAGGAGCATATAAAACAAAACAGCTCCTTGTTATATATGGTAGTAGTTATAAACAAAGGTTTATTTTAGTTCAGATTAACATTTGGGGGCAGCAATTGTATTCATAATGTCAAAATAAAACCGACGTAATGTTACTTGAAGGCATTATAGCCTACTATTCCTGCCAAACGTCCATGGTTACAGTTCGTGTAACTACAGTAAATCCATGGTGAATGTTGCTGATCTGTGGACACTGAATAGTTCATTCATGGCACAATGTTTCTTCCTGGTTTCCACGTCAGCGCTGTTTGATCCGTTAATAACGGAGAAATGTGAATGTTTCTCACTAGATCTCGCAGCGATGTTATTACTTCAATAGCGAATTCAAATGCTTTCTTTACTGGATGTCTCAGCGCTGTGTAGTAACAGTGCTGCTTAATCAAGATCGGCTCGCGCTGCATTGGTCCAAACTGATAAACAGTCCGTCAACCACATAATAACAAGTAGCTCAGTTTCGTTCCGCTTACATTACATTTGCCATTTGATGTTGGGCAATGTTGTGGTCGCGCCAGCATCTCGAGTGCGCTTGCCACGCGCAACGCGCCTACATTTGAAATAACGAAATTATGTTCGGCAGGAAAAATGGTCCAACGAACCGTTCGGTTTGAAAATGCGTACCGAAAACCGAACCGAAAGCCTCGTACCGAACGGTTCAATACGAATACGTGTATCGTTACACCCCTAATATATATATATATATATATATATGTGTGTGTGTGTGTGTGTGTGTGTGTTTTGTACATTTTAAAGGGTTAGTTCACCCAAAAATGAAAATTATGTCACTAACGACTCACCCTCATGTCGTTCCAAGCCCGTAAGACCTCCGTTCATCTTCGGAACACAGTTTAAGATATTTTAGATTCAGTCCGAGAGCTCTCTGTCCCTCCATTGAAAATCTATGTACCGTATACTGTCCTTGTCCAGAAAGGCAATAAAGACATCATCAAAGTAGTCCATGTGACCTCAGTGGGTTAGTTAGAATTTTTCATCGAAAAAAGCATCGAAAATACATTTTGTTCCAAAAATAACAAAAACGACGACTTTATTCAGCATTGTATTCTCTTCCGGTTCTGTTGTCAATCCACGTTCACGAGGCCAGTGACGCTGCTGACGTGTTATCTGGTGCGTCCGTGTATTCGGGTTCAAATAAATATGTCTGGTTAAAAAAAAATGCAAGTCTTCCCCTGTGTCGAAATCCTTAGACATGTTTGCGAAGATTGTTTTGTTTCCAGCGTGCCTCTCCCTCAGACTGTAAACGAAGCTCGGGCGCACCAGATACACGTCAGCTCGTCTTACGTCAGCAGCGTCGTGAACACGGATTAACAACAGAACCGGAAGAGAATACAATGCTGAATAAAGTCGTAGTTTTTGTTATTTTTGGACCAAAATGTATTTTCGATGCTTCAAAAAATTCTTACTAACCCACTGAGGTCACATGGACTACTTTAATGATGTCTTTATTGCCTTTCTGGACAAGGACAGTATACGGTACATAGATTTTCAATGGAGGGACAGAGAGCTCTCGGACTGAATCTAAAATATCTTAAACTGTGTTCCGAAGATGAACGGAGGTCTTACGGGCTTGGAACGACATGAGGGTGAGTCGTTAGTGACATAATTTTTATTTTTGGGTGAACTAACCCTTTAAATCGCAATTTTAACCAGAAAAATCTAAAATGTATTCCCAAAATCGTGCAGCCTGTAGTTTATCTTGATATCAGCATGTTCACTGTTGTTTCTTTTTTTTTTACAGACCAGATGCCACTGGATGAGTCCTGCTGACTTCAACATTCACATGAGTCTCTGTACATGAACATGGTAAAATGAAAAATCAAACACCTTGGACATGACAGGTATGTAGGCTACTATGTTTCAGGAATGGCACAAAGTTATGTGACTGTTCAAGTCTGTCTTTAGATCAATGTGTTCAATAATGTGCTTTTTTGTCCTTTGTTGTGTATCTTTGGATTATGTTGTGTTGTAAATAAATCCAACCAATCAAAAATCCATTCTTTTTTAAATCTCCTCAGTTTGTGCAAGGCTCCTCATGATTATTGGGCCTGATAGCACCTGATAGGGCCATTAGGGGAGGCTCTTTATCTTTCTCAGGTGTGAAAAACTATATATTAATGGGTTGTTCACGCCCAGCATTTGGCATTCAAGTGGAGTGGATTGTTTATTTTAAAATTTTGAATTATTATTATTTGTTATATTGAATTAATGTTTGTAAAAAAGCTTCTGCAGAATGTGACGTCATTTCGTGACTGTTGCAGTGTCTGTAGAAATGTATATAAAATTATTAGCATTATCTGTGTCCTACATGTTTCACTCAACCCTGTTACTCCTGACATGAGTTTCCTCCTTTCAAAGACAGCATTACTTAAAACTGTGAAATTCAGGAAGTGACATCATCTGGACTCTTTCTACTGCATGATGGGAAGACAAGAAATAATCTCAATCCGATGTCTAAGTTTTACACAAACTGTAGCATTGACTGTATTCATCAACCCTGTTACCAAAGTTACATACGAAGAATCTCTATAACTATGAAGAACTTATATGATATTTGACAAATACGACTTTATCAGTAACTTGGTGTTTATTGTGCAATTGTTGCAAATTGTGAACCAGATATAAAATAAATGTAAAATAAAACAGTTAAAATAGTATTTAGTTTGGTCTGATGTTGACAATCAATATAAAAATGTCTCAAATCTCCCTTTACTGACCATTTGTTGAAGAAAAACCCAGAACATTCTGTACCATTTCATAGTTTAACTGTTTATCTAAAAGTGATGAAGTGCTTGAATGTTTCTAACATGAATGTTCTCCAGCATTATGAATGAATGAAGAATAAACACCAACCTCTTTGTTCTTCAGGATCTTCAGTGTGTTTCATTCTGCAGGTTCTGGATCACTCGTGTTCTCACTGTCCTCTTAAATAAACTCAGTCTTTGCAGATTTCAGCTCTTCCTGATGCTCTGATGCTCGTCTTCACTTGTAGCTGATGGGAATATACAGCATTTATTAGATAATTACAGTGGGAGGAGTTTCACTGACCATGTGACTGCAGTGGGAGGAGCTTCACTGGTGATGTGCTTGATGTGGGAGGAGCTTCACTGATGATGTGAGAGGGGCTTCAATTATGGTACATTTTTAGTGGGAGGAGCTGATCTACCAAAATCTACCATAAAAAAATCTAAAATAAAAATAAATAATTTACTTTATTTGTTTTAATAGGGTCAAAGACCGGATGTCAAGTTATAGTGTATGTATCTAATTAAAAAAAATTAAATTTACAATATTTTTTTTATAAACATAGAAAACCCATTTAATGCACGTTTTTATTTTACAGTTTTTCACAATTGCTAAGACACTAAACCCTATTCCCTGAACTAAATTCTCAATAGCCTAAACCAATTTGTTGAATAAATCACTCTTTCTGCAAAACCTTAAACAAGTTCAGGCAGTTAGATGCGGTTTGCAAACCTCTAAACACATTCTCACTCGATAAAACACATTTCACACTGTGATGCATTTGTGAAATGTGTCGCAGCAATTATGAAAAACTGTAATGTTTTACAATAACTTTTGTGAAAACAAAATGTCAAAATATGGGTGAAATAATGTCCCATCGTCATTTAACGTAGAGATATATTTATTTAAAAATGAAAATATATAGTTATTCTGACCTGTACTTATTGAAATATATAAAATAATAAATTATCATATTCAATTTTATTATATTTTAAATTATTAAAAACTTGTGTGTAAATTGTGTGAAAGTGTAAATACTTAAATTTACAATGAATTCGTGTTTTGGGGCTGCACTATGGTCCTTAAATACAGTATTTGAATATGTCATCAAATTCTTCTTCTAAATATGCCTGAAAAGATTTTTTGCAATATTTGTGTTTGAACCATATACTAATTGACACATTTAAGCATTTATATCAATCTGTCTGTCTATTGTAAGCAACTGATGCTAATTCACAATTCTTTATTTCTAATTCTAACATTATTCTTCTTTAAAATAATGGCAGATATCCAGAAAAGAGGTAAAAAAACTGCAAGGAAAACATGAAAACATAAAGACAGAAATAAACATGCATATAGTAGCCAACAAATACCCTCAGTCTGTTGAAACCAATGAAATGAGCTTTAAGTGTCAATTTACAGGAGATCTGAAGACATCAGCATAATAAATGAGGTGAAAACAGGAACTATTGTCATGAAATAAAGAGTGTTTTCAGCAGATCTGTTAATATTGATGATCCTCAGACTATCAACACTCATTCAACAAGACATTCAGGATCATCAGCAGATCATCTCACTTTATTCTGAGTGTTTGCTGTTAGAAACACATTATCTGAGTCAGTGACAATACTGATACTTCTCACAATATGAGACGGATAAAACATCAATAATAAATAAATAAGAGACTAATGTCACTTATCTTCATCAACCACTGCAGGTAAGAAAATAATTTAAACATGGTTTGGTTTTATGATAACTCATTGTAATAAAGTAATCAGATCTTTACCATGTAACAGTTTTTATGTGCAGAAACTGATAATGATCAGTGGCAATTATGTTTCCAGTGCCAAACTGTATTCATATTTATCTGTATTAACATTTATGTATAGATTTATGTAGCAAAATAGGGAACATCTCACAATATGACATGGATAAAACATCAATAATTATAAATTTAAAAAAACTATTGACACTCATGTTCATCAACCATGAAATATTTACCATTAATTAAAGATATTTAAATCAGCTTTCAGAATCAACTGTAGCAGAATAAATATTACAATTATTTAGCCTGTTTGTGTAAAGTAAGGTAAAATTTGTGATGAAATGTGATGAAATTTATGTGACCGTAAAACTATCTTGAACAAAGATTATTTGGGAAGTGTATGTTTATTATCTTGAGTGAACTAAACTAGCCTTGCGCGTGTAACCCCTCCACCCGGGTCCCACAGCGACTACTAGCTGGCCTCCGTTAAGCCCCGTTCACACTACAAGCGACACGATACCATTCATTTCAATGGGGAGCGGGCGATTTCCGGCGACACGCGCGACAGCGACCGTTGGCGACCGGATGGGGCGTGTCTGGCGACGCGACAAAGTTGAGATCTGTTTAACTTTATGCAAATGAAGAGCGACTTTCGGGAGCGACAACCAATAGGAGTGGAGCGCTTATGATCCTTCTCCACATCATTGGATGTCATTCATAAAGGCAACCAGTAGTAGGAACGCCCACTAGCGACCTCATCGCCAGCCACTGGCGACATGCAGCGACAAAGTCGCGTGTAGTGTGAACGTAGCTTACACGTGCAGTGCGATTTTATTCAGCCTGGATTCCAGATTTGACGATGACGATGTCTATGCGACACACCGAAGAAGTTTGTTTATACTTATGGATCCAACATGGCAGCAGACGCTAAGTTATCTTCTACCCTCATGTTTGTCTTGCACAAACGCCATCGTGTACACATAAATCTCTGACCCATCGTCTTCTTCCTCGTCTAATTTCTGTCGCGCTACATACGTCATCTGGTAATGGGGCGTAATTTAGTAGGGACGCTAGGGATGTGTCCCTACCAATATCCAGTGACACTGATTTGTCCCTTGCAATAATTTCGATAAAAAATTGAAATATATTTATATATAACCACTGTTGCCTGGTTGGATCTTGTGGGTTTTATGTATTTCTTATTTTATTTAACCAGGAAACATCTAATTTAGATTAAAATCTCTTACAAGAGCGTTCTGAGAAAAATGTGCAAATCCTGGAACACAAACGGTTAATAGATCTAGGTCCCGCCTGCTTAACACACATCGCTAAACTGATTGGCTTTGTGTCTTCTTTCTAACTTGTGAGAGGCTGTAGCTACATTGGTTGTGCGAAGCAGCAAAGCTCCTCCGAAGGAAACCTAGATACCTTGTATATTGCCATTTCTGTAGGGACAAAGACAAAATGTCCCCACAAAGATGGCAATTTCCGAAATCCTTGTGGGGATGTTTTTTTTTTTTTGGAAAACAATTTTATAAATCAGACTAAGTGACGATTTTAGAAAATGCAGAAAGTTATCTGTGATAGGGTTAGTGTAGAGGGATAGAATACACAGTTTGTACAGTATAAAAATCATTATGACGATGGAAAGTCCACATTAAACATGAAAACACAAAATATGCCAAAAGTTCATTTCTGTTAACGGGATAGTTTCCTTAAAAAATGAAAATTCTGTCATCATTAAGTTGTTTCAAACCAGTTTCTTTCTTCTGCTGACCACAAAAGAAGTTATTTTGAATAATGTTGGTAACTAGACAGTTGATGGGCCCCATTGACTTCCATAGTATTTTTTTTCTTACTATGGAAGTCAATGGAAGCTTTAGCTTAAGTTCTGTCAGGAAGACTCAATCAGCGCGTCACGTATTACCTCATCCCTATCCAATCAGGTGTTAACAGTCACAGTATAAGGACGGTAACAGTATCGCTAAGGACGGGGCCTACGCCAAAGAACTCATAAATTTATGCTTGCTGAGCTGTCAATAAATGTTTACAACTTTTCAATTTATCTGCCGAGTCTTTCTGGTAGAAATAGGGTCCATCAACTGTCTGGTTACCAACATTCTTCAAAATATCTTCCTTTGTGTTCAGTAGAAGGAGGAAATTTATAAGGGTTTGAAACAACTTGCGGGAGAGACAGAATTATCATTTTTGGGTGAACTATCCCCTTAACTATCCCTTTAATGACAGATGCAGACATGTGTTTGGCTTCTTCAAAACGCAAGGAACAAGATTTATTGCACTATTGCATTGCACTATGAACAGAGTAAAGTTAACTCTCTGTTAAACTCCCTTCTTGTCTTTAATAGTAACATTACAGAATTCATTAACGTATTGTTAAGGTCAATATAGACTAAAAACCTTAATATTATCCCATTAATCCTATTAATTTTCTTTATAGCTCAGCTTCTGGGAATGTCCCCACCAATCTCAAAACCAAATCTACGCCCTTGTCTGGTATAATTGAAACAATTGGCTATGAGCTATGTACAGGCACATTTGATAGATATTCGCAGTACCCATTAAACGGCTCTGGGCATTCGTAAACCACGCCTCAAATACGAGAAAATTAACATGTGGTTCCCAGACCCACGTCTCAATGAGACTTGGGTCTGACGTTAGCCAGGTATATTCATCAACACTATATTCAAATATTCATCCAAGTGTTGACAAATTGATTTATTTGAACAAACAATTTTACATTCAACAATGTTGTGCCCGTTCCCAGCATGCATTGCAGCTTGAATAAATGATGGGGTAATTGTTAAAATAAATTAAAAATCTATTATTGCTTTGCATTCATGCAATTACCGTTATTTAGCTGTCATGTGTTTCAGAATTCATATTTTTACTGAATTACAATTGTTGATCATCACCATGTTTGAGATTTGTGTGTTGAGATTTGTGTGTTGAGATTTATGTTCTTCTCATTGCAACTTTTGCAATTTATTTGCCCGGGTGAAACTGTGTGTCTCTAGCCTCTTACAATCCAGGACTATTTTGGGGGATTTCCGCCTGGATTTACCTACCCAAATTGAAAAGCCTCCCATTTCCACATATTTTTTTTCAAAATAGACAATTTTGGTGTCATTTTACAGGAAACCCTTTGCAGTTTCATAAAACAGTGCTAAAAGTGATAAACATTTAAGTATATGTTGTCTGAGCTGAAATAAACCCCCCAAAAAATAGGCGCTTTTTGATTTTTTTATTTTAAATTCATTTTTGAAAGTGTATAGCTCAGGCACTGTGAGCAGTAGCAAAATGCAGACAAGTATGGCTGTTTCCTCTAGATGCCAACAAACACTGGAAAAAAGAATATTTTCTCTATTATAATAATTGAAAAAGATATTTATATTATTCTGAAGGGAGGACTATTATATTTTTTTATGTAATTTTCACCTACCCAAATGTAAACTCTGCTCATACCCTTATCCAGTGGTATATATGCAATATTCCAGTGTAATTTTACAGAAAACCCTTTGACATTATATAAAACACTGCTGAATGTGATAAATATTATAGTATATGTTGTCTGTGCTATAATAAACAAAAAAAAAAATAGGCGCTTTATGATTTTGATCATTTTATTCTTTCAGAAGATACAAGACTTATCTTTTTTTTTTTTTTTATTGCCTAAAATCTGTGGTCTATTACAATCTAGAACAGGATCCTCATCCCCCAGATTTATATCATTCATTTTATGGGCATCAGTTTTGTCACCTGTGTTGTTCATCACCTCAACATCACCGGCCAGCCTCCTGGAGATCAGATGCCAACTGTGCCATCTTCAATCTTCAACAGAACCTGAAACAAAGATATCACTGTTTATACATAGTTTCTGCACTGTAATAATATCCATTTCACAATATCAAAATGTAGATTTACTGAAATAGCCATTTTATTCAACTTATGCAAAGTTGGAAACTATTGCGCAATCGTACTTTCGTTTCAATATCCAAAACGTTTGACAATTATTTAAATAATAGTTTATCAGATTGGTTGCTGTGCTTTCACATTTCAAACTAACAA
Source organism: Gila orcuttii (assembly GCA_026230005.1). Taxonomy (NCBI): domain Eukaryota; kingdom Metazoa; phylum Chordata; class Actinopteri; order Cypriniformes; family Leuciscidae; genus Gila; species Gila orcuttii. Next base: position 62,252,248 of record JAPDVR010000003.1, read on the forward strand.
TAACTTTATCAAAAAATGTATATAAACATTGTAAATGCTGAAAAAACAAAGTTATACAGTACGTACCCAAACGCAGTGGGTCTTGCATGGCCACTCCAAATTTCTCCAAATTTAGAAACCAGTTGCACTTCCAAAGATCGCTTTTATCAATGCTTTTATCTTTCTATATGCAATTATAGAAATCAAAACAGTTCACAAACTATAAAAACACACGCAAACTTGCAGATATATCAGTAAACAAAGATCTCGCAGTAACCCGGAAGTGATCAGGTCTCTCCCACTGATCTATATGTGACGTCATAAACATTGAAGCCATCGCACCGCCATATTGGTATTCCCTTTGAGCTCACGCGTTCTATTGAATCAATAGGAAATTTTATGATTTGACTGAAAAAACATTGCCTAACGAGACACAGTTTTTAAATCTAAAGTATCCCTGTACATTCTCACAACGCAAACATCCTAAGCATTTATATGGGTATTTGTTTAAAGTCGGAAATTTTTCCAGCTTATTAAAAAACGGCAATTTCTTTGCAAAAGTAATAAAAAGCTGTATGAGAACACTAGTCGGCCTTCACTGAAGAGCTGTCTTCACAGGTAAGAAAAACAGTTTGATACTATTAATTATATAGTGAATGCTAAAGACCTATATTTTTGTGAATTGGTGAATATTCAGGTGAATATTGTTTAGTGGCCACAAATTAATAATACCTCAGCACGTTATACTAATTTGTTCCCTCGTTTTACTATATTGTGGCCACGTTGTAATTCGTTAAATCAAAACGAGGGAGGGAATTAGTTCAACGTGTCCACGATTTATTAAAACGAGGGAACAACGAGTTATTTAGATCAGTGGACAGGGCGCATAAGAACGAGCAGAGAAAGAGAGCCCCTGCCGCGCGCGCGCACTCTCTCACCGCCTTCAACGAGGTCGGAAGACCGATTGTGTTTTATAGATTAGTAGTTTGTTCATAGAAAGTGTTTGCTTAGCAAGTACATGTTCAGGAAATGCATAATACAAATTGTATGGGTTAATGTAACGGTAAACGGACTCTGTAAAGCTCTTTTGAAGCTGTTAAATGGTGTCGCTATTGGACACTTAATTGTGAATATTGCTGCTCTGATGTTTCTTATAGGCTACTGTTGACTGTTTTATCGTTGCTTGTTAAAGAAGCAGCAGCATTACCATTAGTACTCTTGCCTCGGAGAAAACAACACGGGCATAGCAACAATTTTGCATATAAATAACTACTTATAGGGCTTGAATTACAACCTGTGGCAGTTTTTCTACGTCCTTTTGTGAACGTCGTTGTGTGCTGCTCAGCGGATCACCTTAAGAGTACCGTCGAAGCTACCAAAATCTGTATCCGGTTGTTAAGTCGTGACGTAACCACTCTCCGATAATACTGTTTCCGGGTCCAAAGGCCGGGTCCTCTCTACCTACCTACCGCTTTCGCCCGAGTTTTAACGTGTTCCCATGTTGTTTAAATAGTTCGGAGTTAAAAAAACAAGTGACATTCAACTGTCATTCTACCGCTTTCCCTGTGACGAGAAAGATAAGAGTAAAATGGCTGCAGTTGATAAGGTAAGTTACAAATCTTAAACGAATGAAGAAACTTTGGCGCCAGTGGGTGCTATCCCTTAATTCCTAGTAACACCCACTGGCACTGAAGCGAAAAAAGCCCCTAAGAAAAGGGTTTATTTAGTCTAGGATCTGGAGTGGACGAGCGGAGCGCTTGGGCCCAGAAGAGGCTAAACGTCACGCGTGACGTCAGACTTAACAACCGAATAACGGCCGTTGGAGCCCTCTGCTGGTAGGGAATCGTAAGATGGCCGCTCGAACACTTCCGGTGGCTTCACTGCCTGATGGCAGTTTAGAACGTCATGAGCTATCCAGTCATTATATAGATCAGTGGTCTCTCCAAGGCGAGCAGCGCGTCAGCATGCGCGTCAGTGCCCTGTCCCAAATGGCGCACTTCATGCGGACTTTCGGTCTCGTGGACTTAAATTGCGCGTGCTCGCCGAGTCTACGAGTCCGTAGGCCGTCCCATTTAGCATTTTAACGCTCTGAAGTGTGCTCAGCAGCGCCCCCTTTGTACCCTTGAAGCGGTCTTCCGCGAAGCCCGCATAGATGCAGGCTCCACGCACTTTAACTACCCAGGAGTCCTTGAGAAATGCCAATCAGAAAACGGATGGGAGGAGGACTTTCGCTCACGGACTGTTAACATGGCTTTATGACATAGGCGTACATTTTACCAGTTGTTACTTACAGTTTATACAAACATTATCGACCAGTGGTTGATATCTCAAACATAATAATAGCTTGTTAAATAATATGATCGCATTATGATTCATTACATAAATAGAACCGAATGTCATGGCTTTACTGAGTCATATAAACGTAGTATGAATATTGAAACCTATACATTTTTCTTAAACTTATTTACATTTTAATTTTGTGTTAAAATTGAACATTATGTATTATTATGTACAACTGTATTTATCATTTACATAACCATGATATCTATTCTAATGCCCAGGTGGCATATACAATTATAGAACTGTAAAAGCAGGCTGTGTAGTTCACATGGACATAAGATTTGGGAAAATAAAATAAATCCTGTTCTCGATGCTAAAGACTGTAATTTTTTTTAATGATATTTGTGATATTTTTCTAATAAAGGGACTGATGAGATGACCTTTAAGTTTATTCAGCTTCGACGTCGGTCTGAGCTGAGACCTTCTTCCTGTTTCCGGTGTGACGATCGAGTCTGTCCCAAAAATACCTCTCAATGCACCCTCGCGGACTCACGCTAAGGGCCCTATAGGTCTGCACTACATGACGTCACCGAAGTGTGGACTCTGAGGAAGTCCACAAGTCCGGAGTGTGCCATTTGGGACAGGGTGGGATTCCCATCATTCAGACAGTTCCGGCTACGGCGAAAGGTCCGTCTCCTTTCTGGCGCGAGTTCCGGTTAGATATACGGGTCGTGTCCCAATGTGAAGGCTGCATCCTGCGAAGGATGCGTCCTTCGAAGGACCCAGCCTACCCAGCCTTCGAAGGACGCTCCGCATGTAGCCTTCGTAGGATTCCCGAATTGCGCATCCAGGTGTTCCCGATTACCGCTCCTGGCGCCAAGCAACGGTGCGAGAGTAGCCTATGGCTGCCATCCTGATAAATAATTTTATATAATTGAATAAACATTATTTTGTTTATATTTTACTGGAGGACATGGTGAGGATGTTTCAGTCATGTATTTTCGGCTTTAATATCCGGATCATGGCCAGAGGTTTTCTGCGTCCCAATTCAGAAGCTGCTTCCTGAATTGCCAGATTACACTTTAAACTGTTCAAGTATTGGGTGTTAATTTACGTAAATAGTGTAATGAAAAGAAAAGAAAACATACATGGGCATATGGTTCGAATGTTCACTTATATCTTACCTTGATGCGATTTTGTAAGCTAGTGTATTCTTTTTATTATGTAGCATAAATGGACAATATAAATGATGAATATAAATATATATTTAAACCCCGTATCATGGAGGGAAAAAAACAAAACAATCCGTGGCGACGGTTGTGCAATCCGACCCTTCAGTTTATAAACTGTAGGCCTACTCACAATATTTTTTATGTGTAAATAAAAATACACAATTTTATTGGTGTAAACTCACAATAACAAGAAAACTTTGTGCTTTTGTAAAATAAAATAAAAAATCAGGCGCGCTTTCATGATCTCCGTGAACTGGAGCGCGTCTCAAAAATGAACTGAAACAAAATATAGCCAATATACAAGCTTGAAATGTCCACTTTTAAACGAACAAATTCGAATCTAATTTCCAGGTTCTAATTTGGCCTTAGAAAACCAATAGGCCTAATATCGACATTTTTTTTCCCTATCAATTTGTGAATATTTCAAATATTTAATAAAGGGGAAAAAAGTCATAAACAAAAATCTGAAAATACGTCAATATATATATATATATATATATATATATTTATTTTTTTGCGCAGCATTTGGTGTGTAGCTACAGTTCAAATTCAAATTTTGGTGCTCAACTTGCGTTTTAAAAATAGCCTAACAACCGTTCATTTTTTCGTTTTTCAATTACGGGTTAAAAAAAGAAAAACGAATGGACGCAAAAGTACACGGACCTTATGTTATTAATTATTTCAAATAATGTAGGCTATTTGTAGAAAAAGTTAGTGTTGGGTCCGTGTACTTTTGCGTCCGTTCGTTTTTGCACAAATACAAGTAGTTGCGAATGATGTATTATTATTTTCTGTATGACCAGAAATGATAGAGTAGCCTATTTTAAGTTGTTTCCACTGTTGATAGAAAAATGCAAGTGTCCGCGCCTCCACACTCCACACAAACACTTGGATATGCTCAAAATCTTGTTTATTTATGATAATCTTAGCCCTGTATTATTATTGTCTAACCTGTATTATGACTGACATTTGCCGAATTGCTTTGTTCCTTTTTTTATAAAAGCGGCTTCTAAATATGTAGCCTAAATGTAGCCTAGACCTACTACTAATAATAATGATAATTAGTATTATTATTATTTGTGTTTATAATTATAACTATAAATGAGTTCACTGAAGACAGTAGGCTAATCATAAAATAATTTATGAATGTTTTATTTTTATATAATAAAACCTAACCTTGTGTTTGTGTTATATTTCTTTTTTATATGTGAAGTCTTTTTTTGCTTATTCTATTATACTGAGCTTTTTTCTCCCAAAAATGGAGTTTTAGAAAATTGAAGAAATTATCCATTTAAAAAAATGAAGTTTAAACACAATGCAAAGCATCCCTCATAAACAGGTGGACTGGTTGAATCATCGTGGGCACGATTTGTTAAACCGAGGGAACAGTTTAAGAATTTATGAGTAGGCCTACAGTTTATAAACTGAGGGGACGGATTGCACAACCGTTGCCACGGGTTGTTTTTTTCCCCAACAGGAGACTTTCTGGGCTCCGTACTATGGGAATATAAAACCCAGTTGAATATAAAAAAGTGCAGTTCAAATGTTACTCCCGCTCGTCATCGGTAGCTGTCACAGTTGCTAGGCGACAAGAACTATCAGCCGTCATTTTTTTAAATAAAAGTGCTGTCGTCACCGGCGCGCAATGATTTATGGGGTAGGATCGGGCAGGATAGGCCGAGAAGGATCCATTTATGTATCCTTCCTTTCACAGGGAAACGAAGGGTGCATTTGGCGTCGCTTTTGAATCAGGGTAGCCTTCGTTGCGCCGTGATGACGCAACCGGCCTTCGAATACGGCCTTCGAAGGATGCGTAATTGAATTGGGACAGCCTTCATCGCGCCGCGGTGTAGCAATCAGCCTTCAAATGCGACCTTCGAGGATGCAGCCTTTGAATTGGGACGGCCTTCGTCGCGCCGCTGTGACGCAATCGGCCTTCAAATACGGCCTTCGGAGGACGCAGCCTTCACATTGGGACACAGCTATAGTATTTGGAAGTGCCTTTGCAGTTGCACAAGTAGGCTTGCACGCGCGTCAACAGATGACTTGGAGATCCTGTGTCTTGCGTGCTCAGAGCGCGGCTGCACTCAGTTCGTTCGAAAAGGGTTTTCTCACCAACGAAAGCTCACAGAAACGTGAAAATGGTCTCATTTGAAAGATAACATCCTAAGCTAAAAGGTGATATAGATTATGTGGCTGTTTGCGGCAGACTGAAGCCGACATCGGAGCAGGAATGTGATACTTTTATCTGTCACCTCTGTTTGATTTTATTTTACTGCGCGATTCTTTTGAGGATATTTCGATCTATGATTGTCTCACAATGTAATAACCTACATCGACAAATTCCTTAGAATGAGAGCTTTCTTGTGATATATGATTTGACTGTTTTGTGAAATATATGAAAAATAAATATTTGTAGAAATATTTCTTCGCAATCATAAAGCGGATTTTTTTGCCTGGGACCAATGCATATTTAAGCTAATATTTCATTTTATATGTATCATAAAAACGAAAGTGATGGTATTCTTTGTAAAGTTTAGATTCTAAGCTTTCAAATGATACCATGAATGATACCATGCCTTATAGGGAAGCCTATAAAAAGTTAAAAGTTTTTTTATCCCGGATACGGGATGGTGGAGTTTAAGAGGCTAGTTTAAAGAGGCAAATGTTAGTAGTTAACCAGTGGGGCTCGACAGCCTTAGTCAAACGGGTTGGCGCGTATGGTTGGGTTGCGGAGAGATTCTAAGATTGTGGTTAGGTCTCAGCAGCAGGAGGGATGTAGAGGTCAGTAAGCTGGGCTGAGTTGAGTGGGGGACGGAGGGGGTGACTCTGGGACGCCAGAGTCACTGTCGAGCCCTCTTGAGGTGTCGTGGGCTAGTCGACGAAACACTGAGGACGGAAGGTGCCCACTTGAAGACCCTAGAGATGTCCCCTACTCGGCTCAATCCAGACGGTTGTCGTGCTGGTCCACTAGGGAGACCACACTGTAGTTGCAGCCGTCGTGTGTGCTGACGCGCCAAGTACACTGCAGCCGTTAACGCCGGACAGAAGGGAAGTCACACCACCATATGGAAAGAAGCGTAAATGGATGGAGAAGCATAGTTTACTGTAAAGCTACGTCTTAGTGTTGCTTATCTTGGCGAACGCCGAGTACAAATCAGCATGAAGTTTTATCATCTACTCTCGTGTAATGGAAATCATGAAGATCTGGATATGTCCAGTGACTACGGTGAATAGTCCTGCTGGCAACAAGGGAAAGACCTTGTGACAGCCTGGAGAGACAGCTGACAGGAGGAAAGAGACCCCAATGGGGCTGGTAAGGGTTAGCTACCCTTGTCGGCAGTATCCAGCTCCGTGTTTACAGGATGCTGGAGACACCCGCCCAAGGCTTCTGAGAAATTAAAGAGAAAAATACCTCTAGAGTCTGCGAGAGCGGGGGCGGATGATGACTCAATGTTGGACAACATGGTTAACGACTTAGGAATGGAAACGGATATGAGTATGGAGAGTAAGACTAGTTCAAGGTCTGCAGTTAGTAAAGTCATTGAACTCCAAGTTTGTGTCTGTGGCTGGAGCAAGGCGACAACGGTCAGGGGTTTGAAGGTTCATCAAGGGAAAATGAAATGCTTGAGGGAGAAGGGACAAGGGCCTCGCATTGATCAGTACTTCTTACAAAGTCAGTCAAGTCAGTCGAATGAAATCCAGCTACAGGAAGCAAACCACAGCTCGCAGGATATCAGCACCCCTGTCATAGAGGAGAGGAGGGCTTGCACAGTTAGTGATGAACATATTCATACTTGTGAACCCGGTCAGACTAACCAGCATAAGAGAGAAAAGAACCTCAACGGGCATAGGCCTGGAGTTAGATGGCCAAGAGCTTGTGAGAAAACTGCATGGGACACGGTAAACACAGATCTATGCTTTGCATTGGAAAGATTAACTGGTACAGTTGAAAAGAAGCTGGATAAATCTGGGGACATCATTTACGCATATAGAAGTGAGAGGTTTGGTGTGGAAAAAAGGAAGGAAAAAGTACAAACTACTCTTGGAATGTCTAGACGGCAGCAGAAAATTGAAGGGTTAGTTAGAGAAAGGAGACAGCTGAGGAAGCAATGGAAAAGAGCAGAACAAAGTCAGAAGGAGGGACTCAATCTCTTACAAAGGGCCATAAAAGATAAGCTGGCAACATTACGCAGAGCTGAGCGCCTACAGAAACGCTACAAAAAGAAGGAACGTGCGAGGGCTAATTTCTATAAAGACCCATTCAAATTCGTAAAGAAGTTATTTACCAGGGAGAAGAATGGCACTTTAAAAGCATCTAGGGTTGAGCTAGAGAGATATTTGGAAGAAACGCATACAGAGCAAAAAGGCATGAGCCTATGTAAATTCCATCAGACATACCACCTATCAACCCACCAGAATACCAAATGGAGGTCTGTGCACCTAAGTGGAAAGAGGTAGAGCAGGCTGTGAGAAAGGCAAGGGCTTCATCATCTCCAGGGCCTAATGGAGTTCCGTACAGAGTGTACAAGAGTGCTTCAGGAGTTTTGCGAATTCTGTGGAAATTGATAAAAGTGGCATGGGAAAAACAGGTTGTACCTAGAGCATGGCGCAGAGCAGGTGGAGTCTTTATACCTAAAGAAAAAGATGCTACAAGCATCAGTCAGTTTCGTCCTATTTCACTATTAAACGTTGAAGGTAAGATTTTCTTCAGCATTATTGCCCAGAGATTGTCCACCTACCTATTAAAGAATGGCTTCATTGACACTTCAGTTCAAAAAGCGGGCATTCCAGGGTTCTCAGGATGCTTAGAACACATCAATGTTATCTGGCAATAAATTCAGTCAGCTAAAAAGGAGAGGAAGGAGCTCCATGTGACATTCCTGGATTTGGCTAATGCATATGGTTCAGTGCCACATGAGCTTCTTTGGGCAGCATTTTATTTTTTCAGAGTACCAATGTCAATAACAAATTTAGTGAAAGCCTATTTTAGAGATTTGCAATTTAGTTTCTCAACTCCAAAATTCAGCACTGCATGGCAATGCTTAGAGGTTGGAATTATGGCAGGATGCACCATTTCTCCACTGGATTTTACCATGGCAATGGAAGTAATCATTAGGGCATCAAGATGGGTAGTAGGAGGAGAGCGCTTGGCTTCTGGGATGCGACTACCACCAATCAGAGCATACATGGATGACTTGACAACCATGACTACAACAGTAGCCTGCACTAATCGGTTATTGGGGAAGTTAACAGATAATATTGAATGGGCACAAATGCAATTTAAGCCCTCTAAATCAAGGAGCATCTCGATAGTTAAAGGAAAGGTAGTAGATAAAACATTCTTCTTTAATGGTGAGGCAATACCAACAGTTTCTGACAAGCCAGTGAAGAGTCTTGGGAGATGGTATGATGGGGATCTAAAGGACACAGTTAGAGTGGGAGAAGTTAGACGACAAGCAGTTGAAGGGTTGAAGAGCATAAACAGCTGTGCTCTACCAGGCAAACTAAAACTCTGGTGCTTTCAGTTTGGTCTACTGCCGAGGTTGCTGTGGCCACTGACTGTGTACGAGGTTTCTTTGACAACAGTGGATAAGCTGGAAGCGTTAATAAGTTCATACATTAGGAAATGGTTGGGAGTTCCACGCTGCCTCAGCAGAGTGGGACTTTATAGTAAAGGAATATTGCAGCTGCCAGTCTCTGCTTTAACCGAGGAGTTTAAATGTGCCAAGGTCAGACTGGAAATGACCTTAGTAGAGTCACGCGACAAATGTGTAAGGGAGGCAGCCCCTGTGTTAAAAACTGGTAGAAAGTGGTCAGCAAAGAAAGCTGTAGTAGAGGCAAAGGCTGACCTTCAAATTGGGGATATCGTAGGACAGGTACAGCATGGAAGAGGGGGTTTTGGGCTCAGTTTAGCTCCTCCTAAATGGCACAAGGCAGGCCAAGCTCAAAGGAGGAAGCTGGTAGTCAACGAGGTGCGAAAGCAGGAGGAGAGGATGAGGTGTATAAAGGCCATTTCCCAGGCCAAGCAGGGAGAGAGGATGAGATGGGAGAGTGTGGAACAACGCAAGATGGGCTGGCAGAACCTTTGGTCAATGGAAGAGAGTAGGATCAGTTTCCTTATTAGGTCAACATATGATGTTCTCCCATCACCGCAGAACCTAAACCTCTGGGTAGGAGAGGATCCCTCTTGTCCTTTATGTTCATCACCTGCCACATTAAGGCACATTTTGACAGGATGTAAGGTGGCTCTTAGCCAAGGTCGGTTTACTTGGCGCCATGACCAAGTACTGCGATGTTTGGCTTTAGCATTGGAAGGCAAGCGTAGTATGACCAATAAGTTGCCGCCTGTTCTAGCAAAACATTACACGCAGAAGACAATATTCCTCCGCCCAGGCGAGCAACCACCAAGAAAAGGTGTTAACACCAATTCTCGCCCAGGACAACTGGAAGCTGCTAGGGACTGGAAGATGCTGGCTGATCTTGATCAACGGCTTATTTTTCCACCTGAGATTGCCACCACTAACCTACGACCAGATATTGTTTTGTGGTCTGGATCAGCACGCATTGTTCAACTGATAGAGTTAACAGTGCCATGGGAGGATGCGGTAGATGAGGCATATGAGAGGAAGAAACTGCGGTATGCTCATCTGGCCACTGAAGCAGAACAGCGAGGATGGAGAGTCCAGGTTTATCCAGTGGAAGTGGGTTGTCGAGGTTTTGTGGCACACTCTACAACCCGGTTCCTCAGAGACGTCGGATTCAGTGGCCAAGAGTTGCGTCGCACAGTAAAGAACTTATCTGAAGCAGCAGAAAGGAGCAGCAACTGGCTGTGGTTGAGACAGAAAGATTCTAGCTGGCTGTGTACAGGCCGCCACGCTACGGTTTCGTAGAATTCTTGAAAAACTTGAAGAGTCTGTTGGTTTATTTGTATAGGTTGTATAGTATTTACAGTCATTATGTTCCTGTGTATATTGCGTGAATGACGGGTGGTTAGGCAGATATTGTGTTTTTGCGGTAGGTGGTATGCCATACGGAACCGTTGCCACTGAAACTGCATATTAACGCACCAGTGGGGCTCGACAGCCTTAGTCAAACGGGTTGCCGCGTATGGTTGGGATGCGGAGAGATTGTGAGATTGTGGTTAGGTCTCAGCAGCAAGAGGGATGTAGAGGTCAGTAAGCTGGGCTGAGTTGAGTGGGGGACGGAGGGGGGTGAATCTGGTACGCCAGAGTCATTGTCGATATTTTCACATATATATATATATATATAAAACCCGCTTTGGCCAGTTATATTTTCACATGTGTATATATATATATATATATATATATATATATATATATATATATATATATATATATAAAACCCGCATTGGCCGGTTATATTTTCACATGTATATATATATATATATAAAACCCGCTTTGGCCGGTTATATTTTCACATGTATATATATATAAAAACCACTTTGGCCGGTTATATTTTCATATACTAATAACCCCCGACAGTGTCTGGGTTTATTGGTGTGATATGTTGGATATTACTGACTTATTTATGTGGTTTATGACTTGTTCTGCATGCTCAGGGGTCCTGAGTTGCAGTGGCAACCAGTTACTCAGTGCGGCATTTTGCATGGCGTCCCCACTGCGTATAGCTACGCAATACGAAGTGACCGTTCGAAAGGGAACTACTCGGTTACTGACGTAATCTCAGTTCCCTAAACGAGTATTGCGTAGCCGGCCGCACTATAGTAACATGGCGAGTTGTCGCTTCAGTCGTTAAACCTGCTATAATGGCAAATTCGGGGACTATTATAGTCTGAGGCCACGCCCCTTGTGGGCTCTGACGGGTAATGACGTAGAGTTGTCTCATTAGTCGCACGTCAAAGGCGCCTGCGCCATTGGATGTGCAGTTGCCGCAGCACAGCCTATGAGCGAGCCAGACGCTCAATGTGCTAGCTGTGCAGCTGCAAATGCGTTTTACATATAGGCTTCAGTAAATCGAGGAAAAGGCGTTTCCCCACTGCGTATAGCTATGCAATACTCGTTCCCTAACTCAGGGAACTGAGGTTACGTCAGTAACAGAGTAGTTTTCGCACCGGATTAACTTTTTATAGTTCCTAGAACTATTGGTGGAAGTACTCACTTTTTGCCATTGTAGAGGAATTTACAGTTAAAGACACATGGACCAGATATGATAAAGTAAAACATGAAGTCAAAGTGCAGTCGATTGAAGACAAAAGTCAGAACTATAATAAATTGTAGAAAATTTTACTGGAGATAGTTTGCAATTTCAAGACTCACAAGGAGTTTGTAGGCCGCTTTGCATACATTCACATTTCCAAAACAAGATAGGCAGAAGCATATCATATATCACATATAGATTATCCAGATGGCACCAAGACCCTGGTTTAGGCACGGAGTGACCCAGCGAGGTCAAGTCTGCGTTTCTCGGTTCAAAACAAGTCATTCCTTCACTTCACGGTGCCAGTTGTTCAGTTCATCAACACTGATCTGGAACACAGAATACCAGCACACACATATTCACACAGCTTTTTTAAGGTTGAAATTGGTCGAGCTCTAACTATAAACCCCAAACATCCTGATAACGTCATGTTCTTTCTCTCAGTGAGAAGCACTAATAATATCCATTTTTACTATTTAGCATTAGAGTTAGACCCTTACCCTGCTGAAATATAGAAAGGTAATTCTTTACTTTAAAGCTACGTGACCCCTATGATCTCTGCTGTCTTGGTCAGATAGAAGAACAGATATATAAATGTTAACACATTTTGGAAGCCTCTTTCAAAAACTACATGTAGTGATGTTACGTTCTATGCCGAGGCTTCAGGGCGTGTGTCGAGAAATCCCCGGGAGCTTTCAGCGAAGCGCGTATCAAGGCTTGTATTGCTTTAGACTAATGATGTCACTGATAAGCTTCGTTCGGCCTGACTGGTTCAGGACGTGGTACGGATCTTGGGACTACATTTTGACAGATACATAAACCCAGACACTTTCCAGTTTTAGAATAATAATAGGTTATTGCCCCTCCTGCCTATTATGACAAAAGTATGACACACATTTGATAGCCCCATTTATTTATTACACAATCATTATATACCACCAGAAAGTACACACTATATATACATAAATAGATTAGTCTATGTGGATTTCTTTCCCCACTGTTATTCCTAAGCCTTAACTGGCAAAAAATACAGTGCATCACAGATCACATCAGGTCATCTGTAATGTATCTGCTTATTTTAAACTCTTTTACCACCAGGTGAGCAAATGAAGCCTCGAGAAATTAACCCTTTTGTGAACCACTTGGCTGAAAAGCTTCAATGCTTCATGGGCCTTCACCTCGCCACTACTGATTACAAGACAAGTCCATATTTCATTTCTGGAAGCTGGGCTAAATGAGCAAGCACTGTTTCTGCATTCCTGGCATGAGCCAGACCCTTCAGTCACCTCTCAGATATCAAATAAAGATTTTAGGTTTAGACAGGAACGAAGACAGGTGCCAATCCAGTTGCAGCAGTATATATTTAAAACATAAACAAAGACAATCCAAATAGAGGGTCAAAAGCAGCCGCAGACGCATGAAACATAATTAAAAGAGCAGGAACACAACAGCTCGCAAAGACAACAACCGACAAACCAGGGGCCCGTTCTTCGTACGTCACTAACTCACTTAGCTGGATTTGATTGTTTGCGATTTGGCATGATCTTGGATTGTTTGGTAGCCTGGTTAAAACCAGACCATTCTCAGTTGTAACTGAGTTAGGGTCTGGCAAAGCGTCATAGACAAATCATTTCCAGAGGGGCGTCACCAACGGACGTCGCGGATAGACCTAAAACCAATCAGAGCGATGAAGGAGATGACGTATGCAGAACGGCGGAGAAAGTGTTGTTCTTTGCTCGGTTGGTACATAGTTCTTGGTACATAGCTGATTCGAACGAGTGATGTTCGACGGCGGCATCCATCTTTGTAATGTAGGCTACAAAATCTGCTTCAAAATCCCAGCGCTGTCGTCATTGTGTAAAGCCCGCCCTAACGTTTCTGATTGGTGCCGCAATTTCGACGGATTGGAAATGGGTTTCAATGAGCTCTTTGCCAGACCTACTTTCAGAGCAAATCTAAATTTGCCGGAAGTTGTCTTTCCCAGGCTAATTGTTTGGTTCTCCGACACTCATCCTGGACTTGCTGTCATAGCAACAGGTCCATAAGCTTGAACCTGCTCGCAAGCTTATTTCATTAACAGGATTAGATCCCAGCTTTATAAGTGGAGGTGATATGGGAAGTCTTTCGCAGCCATGTCTTGTCCGTTTTTACGACAAGAACCTGTTTTTGAAGGTGCCAGAATAATTCGAAGAGCTTTTCGAATTAATCGCGTATTGTGAGATAGACAGGATCCTTTAGCGCAGCGCGATAATATACTTATTGAGAGATATCGTTTTTCTCGTGAGGGTGTCATGTACATTATTGATTTGTTGGAACCACACATTAAATGTTCGACTCGTCGGAGTCGGGATTTAACAGCGGCACAAACTGTATTGCATTGAGATTCTTTGCGAGTGGCACTTTCCTTTACACTATTGGAGATAGTGTACTTGGGGAAAAGTGCTGTCTGTCGTGCCATTCGCAAAGTTTATCTGGCACTCAAGCAGTTTTTAGGGGGTTTTGTGGTATTTCCAAGCCACTTCAGACCACAGGTTGTGAAGCAGAATTTTTTTGCCATTGCAGGTACATTATAATTGTTAATGAAGATCATGCAACCATGATCATGCCAAAAAGTAGGACTTACAGTATTTGTTCCTCAGGCTTCCCTAACGTGATTGGTGCCATCGACTGCACACACGTCCCCATCAAGGCCCCACCAGGCCCCAATGAAGGGGATTTTGTGTAAATTTCACAGTGTAAATTACTATTATGATTCTTAATATTCCAGATTAGTAATATATCAAATAATAAAAAAAGTAATGTAATCAAAAAGTATGCAGTTGACTGATTAAAAATATCTTAGATGGTGTGTGACTCCATGTCCTACATCACAAATGTGGAAGCAAAATGGCCTGGATCTGTGCATGACATCAGGATTTTCAGAGTCACATTTATGCACATTGTTTGAACGTGGTAAGGAAATTTTTTTATATCAAGCTCACTGTATTACATACATTTATTTTGAGCCTAACAAAACTGCATTTTTCCAGGTGCTTACGACAGATCCTGCTTGGTGACCGGAGCTATGCCTGCAGGCAGTATTTCATGATGCCATTCCCTGACCCAAACCCTGGACTACAAACCCGTTTCAATGCAGCTCTAGCCAGGACAAGGGCACGCATTGAAATGACCTTTGGGCAACTAAAGGAAAGATTTCAGTGTCTGACGGGTCTGAGGGTTGCACCTGACAGGGCCTGTGACATTATTGTTGCATGTGCCATACCCCACAATATTGCCACCATCAGAAAGGAGAGGACCGCTGTGGTGGAGGTGCAGCCTGATGATGACTTGGACCAGTGCACTTGGACCAACCTAGTGGCAGAGCTGCACGGGACAGAATTGTGGAACACCATTTTTTATTAGATTTTTTTTTTTTACAAACAAAAATCTTCATTAAAGCTGCAGTAGGGAGTTTTGAGAAAACGTTGACTTAGCCTGAAAATTTGAACAAGCACTTACAGGTCCCTCCCCCTTGCTCTCTGCTGCGCTACAGCCCTCCCTCCACAGCTCCTCCCTCCACAGCTCCTCCCCCACAGCTCCTCCCCCACAGCTCCTCCCTCCACAGCTCCTCCTCCACAGCTCCTCCCCCACAGCTCCTCCCTCCACAGCTCCTCCCCCACAGCTCCTCCTTCCACAGCTCCTCCCCCACAGCTCCTCCCTCCACAGCTCCTCCACAGCTCCTCCCTCCACAGCTCCTCCTCCACAGCTCCTTCCTCCACAGCTCCTCCCTCCACAGCTCCTCCTCCACAGCTCCTCCCCCA
This sequence comes from Gila orcuttii, assembly GCA_026230005.1. Taxonomy (NCBI): domain Eukaryota; kingdom Metazoa; phylum Chordata; class Actinopteri; order Cypriniformes; family Leuciscidae; genus Gila; species Gila orcuttii. Next base: position 62,267,720 of record JAPDVR010000003.1, read on the forward strand.
CAGCTCCTCCCTCCACAGCTCCTCCCCCACAGCTCCTCCCTCCACAGCTCCTCCGCCACAGCTCCTCACTCCACAGCTCCTCCTCCACAGCTCCTCCCTCCACAGCTCCTCCCCCACAGCTCCTCCTCCACAGCTCCTCCTCCACAGCTCCTCCCTCCACAGCTCCTCCCTCCACAGCTCCTCCTCCACAGCTCCTCCCTCCACAGCTCCTCCCCCACAGCGGAGCCTGCCGTGAGCGCGCAGGCTAGTAAGCAGGGCCACCGATGACGGCGGATAAACTTTTATGCCACATTCACTAATAGGGACGAAACATCAACAATATGCTTTACATTGACTATGGCCTGCCCATACTTTGACTACAAACTTGGTCCTCAAATCATTATGTATTTAGCAATATATGTAACTTTATAACGTTGCACTCTTTCTATAAGTTATAAATAGCTAGTAAGATAACGTTAATATAACGGTAACTAACGTTACAGTATGTAAGTAATTATTCTAGCGATATGTAATGCTAGATAAGGTTTGCTAGTACATTATTTCAGCAACATGACAAGCCAGTGAATTAGCAGGTTTCAATTGTTGCTTAGCACAGTGCGTGACATTTTATCTACATGTTATGCGGCTAGAGTTTTGACACTGAGTCAATGGGCTCGGTCTAATTCTTTCTGTTTCGCTTGTTTATCGTCATCTGTCTTTTTCCTTTTACCTCTTTGTTTTATGAGCAGGTGCCACTCGAGAAATTGGCAGTTTAGGTTGTATCTCCGCCATTAGCACAGCTGCAGCACACCGGCAAGCTTGAGTACACGAGCGTGATTGACACTGCTAAGACATTCCTCCTGGCTCTGATTGGTTGTTTCTGACCGGGAGCCGTGTATTTTTTGCAATTGGCAATAGGACCACTGGGAGGAGTCAGAGGAGCTTGTTTTTTTCACAGATTATCTGTCTCATATTCTACTGTCAGGACATAATGACAGTTTTAACAAATATGTAAAACATATTTTTTTACAAAAGTTACCTATAGCAGCTTTAAATGAATAGAAGACAAGATGCTTAGTTCCTTGATTTGTATTTCAATTATTCTTTGTCAAGAAAAGCCAGTGATGGTCATCTTTTGCCTGCAATAAGATATAGTGTTATCCAAAGTCAGCAATAGTACTCTGTGTGAAATAGTGTATTAGCACTTACTCTGAAGTTCATTTTGAAGCAACTCAATCTCTAAGTGCCAGTTTTATCTTCTTTAAGGTGTCAAGTTCTATTTCTCCCTGTAATTTTTATTTTTATTTTCAGGTCAAAATACTCAATTTTCTGTTGTAGATTCCGTTTATATAGGGTTTGCAAAAGAAAAGAAAAAAATCAACACAAGCCTCGTGCAACAGAAATAAAAAGGAAATATACTACACTGCCCACCTCTGTGTCACTTTGTGCTGTAGGCCTGTCTGGCCTTTCCTCCTGCAAATCATAATGCAGTCAGAAAAAATATGTACACAACTATAAATTAAGTAAAGTTATTTATACACTTACAAGTACTTCCTCCAAAGGACAGTCATCTGAGAGGGTTTCTTCACTGTCCTGTGCAAAAGAAACAAATGGGTATTACAAAATGTTGCACTTTCTTTCCTTTGGATGTAAAGTTAGAAAAAGTCCACTTACTGCACATATTTTAGCCACCACTTGCTTGGGAACAGGTAAAAGTGTTGGTCTATTATGTAAAACTGCACAAAAGAGGAGAACACAATGGCATTACAATGAACTACACTAGGAAAAAATGTGATCAATAACATATTGCAAAATATTTTTACATTAAGTTATGCAGTTTTCACCTTCACAAGTCAAAGCAATTCATCACTACTGAATATTTATCAGTTGATATGACTGTACCAGCCATTGGGATTATAGGCATACTTAATTTAATGCACCAAATTATTTACAGTGTAGCAAGATAATTTAAAACTAATTTAGCAGTAATGAAGTTGTTGCTGCTACTGGTCCCTGGCTGTGGGTCTGAGGAAGAGCTGAACCAGAGACTATTTATATAGAGACATGCCACTTCCTCGATCCTCAATACAACTATATAGGGAAAACCCGTAACGCCAAAGATGGCGGTTGTATGCACATGTCCCGCCCCTCCCGCTGGAAAGCCAATCGTCTGCTTTTAACAGTCAAGCCGGGAAACATTTAAGCCTATCGTCTGGTTCCACAGACGCATGCGCACAGTTGAGGTTTGCCACAGCAGAAAATACGTCACTGTTTGAAAAGACGGCAGATTTGATATGCAGTGTATGTGTGAGTTTTGTAAATATCAGACTTAACAAGTCTCCCGGGAGTTCCCGGAGTCTCCCCCATATTGATAGCGGCTCCCTGATGCCCGCAAATTAGTTAAAATCTCCCAGAATCTAGAGCGAGCGAGCAAGAGCGAGCACATACTGTGCTTTAAACCGTGTAGCGCGTGCACGACAGAGAGGGAGAGAACCCTTGCGCAAGGGGAAAAGGCGTTTTAAACCTTATTTTGGGGCAAAGTCATCAAACCTTTTCAGCGATTTTTATCATATTTTACTGCTGTTTCTATACATGCAGTTTTTATGTCCCGGTGACCAGTGAAAGTGCAGTTCTGACTCTCTGCCCATTCATTTAGATAGGAGCCTGGTCTTGTTAGTCGGAAATAGCTGCCCGGAGGCGTTGCCAAGATAGTGTCCGAGTGGCATGACTTGCCTAAAAGGACTTTGGCTGAACCCAGCGATGCCAATAAACAGACAAACACATCATTTAACATTTATTTTGGTAAAAGAAACTAAACAGTAGAAGTAGAAAAGTTACCATTTTGAAGAATATTCTTGTACTTCACTTTTACTTGTTCCCATGTTCTAGTGGGTCCTGAGGTGGCTCTGACAATTATGAAATTATTAAAATACAAGAATATATACTGTAATAAGTGATAGAACCATAACATGGAGCACGTACGCATTTAATTTGTCTGCTACTTTTTTCCAGCCCTCTCTCCTGGCTTTTGGACACTTTGAGGTGTTCCCTGGCGTTTTAATTAAGCTTTCAAATTCTGCATATCCTTCAAGCAATAACTCTTGCTCAGCTGTGGTGAAAAACTGAGCACGCTCTTTGGTCATGGTGAGCAGCCAATAGCAGCGTTGCTGATCAATGTTTCTACTATCGATACATATCCCCTTTTAAACCAGCGCATGAACTGTAATATTATGAGAGATGGAGGACCAAAAGGCGAGATTCACAATGATACAGTCTTTAATGAAAATGAGAGGCGAATCACTGAATCAATAAGGAACATATATCTTCTTAGGATTCTCAGGAAACAGTCAAAACAGAAAACTTTGCTCGTAGAAATAGAACATAAACAGCAAGTAGCTTATCACAGGATCTCCTGATGCGCAGCAAAGCGTTAGGCGAAGTTGAGGTCCCAGTGGAGACTGCAGAAGGAGAAGAGACCCGCCGAGAGCGAGGGTACCGTGGACTGGATACCGCGTCTGGTCAGGAACTCAGCGTCTGAATTGGCAGGGCAGAGTTCAGTGAGCGTGTAAGAGAACGGATAAATATACTGCCTCGAGGAGAGGCTTTCACACAGGACAGGACAGGACTCGATGAGAGAGGTAAGAGGAATGTACTCTGCATGAATAGTTTGCAATAAACTGACAAAGAGACAGACAAAGAGAGGGTTAGAAATAGTAAGAGGCATAAGGGGAAAGGAGGAACAGGTGAGCGGAGATTAAGATAAATGGGAACAGCTGAACCTGATGAGACTAAAGTGGTAGTGTAGTGAATGAGTGTGTAATGTGACCACAAGAGGGAGACAGAGAAGGGAGGAACCCGGATCATGACATGAACGCGCAATTATCTCAGTTAACTCAATCCAGCTATACTAATCATAACCGGCAGGTGTGTTCGAAGAACCTAATTAGCCAGATCATGATTAGACCGATGATATCATCTTGGATGTCTCATTTGATCTTGGATGTTTTAAGCAACGTACGAAGAACGGGCCCCAGGACTCAGTCTGCATTAAAGAGAAGAAGAAAAAATTTCTGCTACCACAGAAACCAAAAATTCTCAGGCCAGCAGCATGTGTCCAAAATTCAATCTTAACCTTTCTATTTCATCAGAAACAATCTTAAAACAGGGCTTTAAGTGTAAAATACCGAACTTGTCCTTTAAAGACACTGGGTTGGTGAACAGAAAATGAGAGCGCCTTAATATGATAATAGGGTTTATAGTTGAGTGATATGATGTTACACACTCTAGTGCAGTAGGTGGCGGTATGCACTTTAAGTTGTTTGCAATCCGCCATTAACTAAGAGAAGAAGAAGAAGTTGAGTTTGCATTTAGCCATTTCTGGTTTCCCCCTTTTTCTACCTTTTCCTGATGGAGCCGTGTAGTCTGGGTCACTTATTTGTCCAATCTCAGGTATGTGGATGGGTGTAAAGTGGATTTTTGGCAAAAAATTTGGATAAAATGTGATTTATTTTTCTGTGTAATGTTGGTGTGTAACCTAAAGCCTGTTCTGCAGTCGCTACAGTGCAGTGAGAGCATGTTGCAGCATGCAGTCGTTTTATATACGTTGTTATGACGCAGTGAATATGATCTCTTTTTGGGGGATTCTCTTATGCTTTAAAAAGTGCTTAAACCTCACTAGTGTGAGTGTGAGTGTGAGTGTGAGTGTGAGTGTGTGTGTGTGCTTCCAGCTCGGAGCCGTCTAAGTGCATCTGTAATCAACAGGATACACGGACCCAGACTACACTGCTGTTTTGTCTTCATTATAAATGCATTACTGTTTTTGTCTCCCTTATAAATTTGCTGTGTTTTGTTGGTATTATTGTTTTTATGAACCTGTAATTTAAGTGCTGTTGGTTCTCTGAGACATCTGTAAAGGGGTATTTGATTTGGCCCACCTACTTTTGGGGTGTAGTGTTAAAAACACTTTAGTGTGGATTTGTTTCATTGCCTTTGTAGTGTGGGACACTAGCGTGTGGGTGTAGCCTAGTGAGTGATTACTTACAAGGTGGGTCAAGGATCCTTTTTCCTGTTAGTGTCTTTGTTTAACCCCCAGTCTTTATCTGTTTTCTATTCGTTTTCTTTGTTTTATTTATTTAAAATACCTTTTTGTATTAACATCTTACTAGTGAATGTGGAGTTTCTTAATGTGGAAAGATTTTATTTAATAAATTGCTTTTAATTGTCAGAACCGTCTCAGTCCTCTTTGGGGAAGAGCGACCCTGTGTTGTCTATTATATGAGTATTACATATCCTTGGGTGAAAGCCCCAAGGTGGCGTAGTTGGCTGCATTGAAAATCTTATTAGAGTTGTATTATTGTTAACTTCCTTGCTGCTTATCTTAGATATTATCCATTGTAGGGGAACTAGGATCAATATAACTCAAAAGGTGATTGAGTTACAGTGAATAAGAACCTAATTTATTTGCAAATTATTCAGAATTAATTGTATACACTTTATCTTCTATTCATCCACTGATAAATTGAGATTAGGGTATTTTATTAATTCTGGACATAATATTTTCCCGTGGCCTACGATAATAATATCATAAAATTATGATCACTGATTATGAGCAAGGTAACGAAATTTACAGTTTAAGGCAGTAACTTGTAAGCACACAGCACAAACACTTGTATGTAATCAACCAAGACTTTATTAAACTATTCTAATACACACAAACTAATCTAACGAAAACACACAAACAGGAGTCCCAAATGTCTAGCGTTAGACACTATTTCTTGACCGCAACCTGAGAGAATCTATATTATAGTAATTCAACCTTCGTTCGTTTGCTTAATAGGACTTGCACCAGTTCAGCAAGAATTAGGAGATTGTGTACTTGCGTTTGGATGCTCCTGTGAGCGCATGCGTTCCCTTCTGTGACGAAGTTGCTGGCGGGAACCTCTTCGGCGCTGATTGGCTGGCAGTCGGTCGATGATGCGTTCTGAGGGACAGCACTCGATGGTGAATGGTTGGTTGGCTTTGCCGGGTGGTGCTTCGTGTGCCGGTCTCCTGGATTGAGGGTTGCTATGCAACGAAGTTTCCTCTGAGTCTGGAGGAGCTGATGGATAGGCTCTGAGAGGTTTTTTTTTTGACGAAGTTCAACAAAGGCTCTTATGGAAGAGTTTATGAGTTCTGAGAGAGCTCTTGGTGGTTTGAAGAGCATGTAAGCGTACGTGCTGGACGATGAAAAGGTCCGCACAAAATCAAAGCAAGAGCAAAAGTCACTGCAATAGTAAGGCAAAAAGCAACGCAGAGCTGCTTGTCATTGGGTTATAAGCGTGTCCATCCGACCTGTCCTTCCGAGTGTGTCAGCCAATCAGATATTGTCTTGGCAGGACCTATGCCCCGTTCTCTGGTTCTTGCATGTAATTCAATTCTACTTAATATCAAAATTCTAGAAATCGTTTACCTATCAAGTAGGTACCAAATAACATATTTCCCATAGTTAGTTAATAAGGATTTAGCTATGATAAATGTTAAAGACACAGAATTAACGTAGGTGATATAAAGCATACATAATACAGAGCATATACATATATGAGGCAACTTCTGGTGATTAGTTCTTATAACTGAGGTCGAAAAACCTAAGAATAGGCTGTAACAACTGTTAAACACACAAAAAGAACTTCACAGGTTATATAAAACATACAGGATACATAAGATATATGTGAGGTAAATACTGGTGATTAATTCAGCTTATTGGAAGCAATTTTGAGGCCGTTGTTGATTAGAAACCATGAGTGGGTTAATTTCAGACTATTGGTTTTTGAGACAAAAGTCTCTGGAATTTACAGCTGCAGAAAGGAGGTGTCCCTGGTTTAAGGTTTGTGGTGATTTCCGGGCCATGGGAATGCCTTAGCACCCTTCGTTTCCTGATAAGGGTGTGGATTTATGCATTGGGGTCACCACAGGGTTTCTTGGCCATTTGCTCTTAAGTTTGGGGAACAAAGAGAATCGTTTCATGCTGTCCTGGCATCGCTGGTGTGAGATTAGACAGGCACTGGAAGGGAAAGGGGGGTGACATCTCCTTTAGCCATCCTGGCACCATGAATGCATTTTATGACTTACTAATGGTGCGATGGGGAATCGTTCCGAACTGTGGAATACGGTGTTGTGTTCATTAAATGGCCTGTTCATGGATAATCCTACACCATCTCTCTTGCCACATTACGTTAGACAGAATCAAAGCTCTGATGCCTTTTCATCAGGTCAGCACTGAAGTCAGGATAGATAGAGATGCTGGACCCGTTGTACTGTTCTGTTTCATCTTGGCAAGGCGAAGGATTTTCACCTTATCCTGGAAGTTGAGAAGATTGATCATAATAGACCTGGGGCTAGCTCTGTTGGTTTGCCGGACAGCCGGAGAGCGATGAGCCCTCTCAATGACCGGCGGAGTGGGAAAGTGGTCTTGCCCCAGAAGCTGTGAGATCAGCCGGGACATGAAACCAATAATATCGCTGCCTTCAGCGGACTCTGGAACACCAACGAAACGGAGATTAGAGCGTTGGCTTCGGTTCTCCAAGTCATCAACTTTATCCATCAGGTCAATGTTGTCCTTCTCCAGCTGTTGAACACGAGTGACACACTCCTGCACATTGTCTTCATTAGCCCCCATGCGCTGCTCTAGCAAATTGAGTTGTTCTCCCAAAGTATTTAACAAGTTTTGAATGATGCCCAGACTGCTTTGAATAGGATCAACTTTTTCATCAAAATGCGTCAGCATTTCAGTCTTGATTTGTTGAATGGCGTCCCACAATGTTTGTAGGGAGATGTGGCGCTCCTCCATTGTAGCAAAGATGCGAAAGAATAAACAAATCTCGTAGCTATTTAGAATAAATTAGTTGATGCCCAACTTAATAAGAGTCGGTTTAGGTCAAAAGCATATAGATCAGGATAAAGGAGAATTAACAAGCCTATGATAAGAGCAACATGCAGACTTGAGCCCGAGACACGTTCACTCACGCTGCGGTCATTTTTAAAAGAGTTATAGCAAAAAAGTGAGGATCCTCATGTGTCTCTTAAAGTTTCCTTTATCCGTAAAGCTCTTCCCGAATTGATCACATGTGTAAGGTTTCTCTCTGGTTCTCCCATCAGGTCTAAAAGAAACATTAAATCATGTGACATTTCAAATGAGAGAAAAAAATGTGAAATAAAAAGTGAATGACTGATGAGTTCAATAGTCATTTTAAACCAATCAAATCTGGTTTGAGGAAGGTTCAAATTCACATTTAGGAAACTGGACATTTGTATGTTCTTGGAATGTTACAAATCAACGTTCCTAGAATTTTGAAATTAAGTTGAAAGAACGTTTGAGGAACATTATACCTTTTAAAATGCATTCCTATACCTTCAAGAAAACTGGAATTGTTTTACGTTCCCAGAACCAACATTCTGAATATTTGTAGAAAATATTTTGTTCTGAATATTTGGAGAACGTTCTTATTAAAAAAAAAAAGTCTGTAAGCTGGGGAACTACTTACCGTGACTGCAGTGATGTGGTTTCTCCACTGTGTGGATCTTCATGTGTAGCTTCAGGTGAGTTTTAATAGAGAAACTCGATCCACACTGATCACACGTGTGCGGTTTCTCTCCAGTGTGGATCCTCTCATGTGTTTTCAGATTTGATGACTGTCTGAATCTCTCGTCACAGTGTGAACACTTGTAAGGTTTTTCTCCAGTGTGAATTCTCTCATGTGTTTTCAGAGATGATGACACACTGAATCTCTTGTCACAGTGTGAACACTTGTAAGGTTTTTCTCCAGTGTGGATTCTCTGGTGCTGTTTTAAACTGTCTGCTGTAGTAAAAGTCCTCTCACACTCAAAGCACATGTACTCTCTCACACCAGTGTGAGTTTTCTGATGTGCATGTAAATATTGCAGCAGTGAAAAACTCTTTCCACACACAGAACATGAATGTGGCTTCTCCTTTGTATGAACTGTCAGGTGTTTCTTCAGGTTTGATGCCCTAAGAAATGTTTTGCCGCACTGATCACATGTGAACGACTTCACTCCAGTGTGGATCATCGTGTGAACATTAAGGGATGATGATTGTGCGAATTTCTTTCCACACTGTTTACATGAGAACGGCTTCTCTCCGGTGTGAACTCTCATGTGAATCTCAAGATTATGTTTGGTTGTGAAACTGTTTCCACACTGAGTGCAGGTGAAAGATTTCTTGGCTTTTTTCTTTAAAAATGTCTGTTTAGTCTTTGAGCGACTCAAAGGTTTTTCTCCAGGTTGGACATGATGTTCCTTCTTCACTTCTCTCAGTTCTTCTCTCTCCTCCTTCACTTCACTCAGTTCTTCTCTCTCCTCCTTCACTTCACTCAGTTCTTCTCTCTCCTCCTTCACTTCACTCAGTTCTTCACTCTCCTCCTTCACTTCACTCAGTTCTTCTCTCTCCTCCTTCACTTCATTCAGTTCTTCTCTCTCCTCCTTCGCTTCACTCAGTTCTTCACTCTCCTCCTTCGCTTCACTCAGTTCTTCACTCTCCTCCTTCACTTCATTCAGTTCTTCACTCTCCTCCTTCACTTCACTCAGTTCTTCACTCTCCTCCTTCGCTTCACTCAGTTCTTCACTCTCCTCCTTCGCTTCACTCAGTTCTTCTCTCTCCTCCTTCGCTTCACTCAGTTCTTCACTCTCCTCCTTCACTTCACTCAGTTCTTCACTCTCCTCCTTCACTTCACTCAGTTCTTCACTCTCCTCCTTCACTTCACTCAGTTCTTCACTCTCCTCCTTCACTTCATTCAGTTCTTCTCTCTCCTCCTTCACTTCACTCAGTTCTTCACTCTCCTCCACTTCACTCAGTTCTTCTCTCTCCTCCACTTCACTCAGTTCTTCTCTCTCCTCCTTCACTTCACTCAGTTCTTCACTCTCCTCCTTCGCTTCACTCAGTTCTTCACTCTCCTCCTTCGCTTCACTCAGTTCTTCACTCTCCTCCTTCACTTCACTCAGTTCTTCACTCTCCTCCTTCGCTTCATTCAGTTCTTCTCTCTCCTCCTTCACTTCACTCAGTTCTTCACTCTCCTCCTTCACTTCACTCAGTTCTTCACTCTCCTCCTTCGCTTCACTCAGTTCTTCACTCTCCTCCTTCACTTCACTCAGTTCTTCACTCTCCTCCTTCGCTTCACTCAGTTCTTCTCTCTCACTCAGTTCTTCTCTCTCCTCCTTCATTTCATTCAGTTCTTCTCTCTCCTCCTTCACTTCACTCAGTTCTTCACTCTCCTCCTTCACTTCACTCAGTTCTTCACTCTCCTCCTTCACTTCACTCAGTTCTTCACTCTCCTCCTTCACTTCACTCAGTTCTTCACTCTCCTCCTTCGCTTCACTCAGTTCTTCTCTCTCACTCAGTTCTTCACTCTCCTCCTTCGCTTCATTCAGTTCTTCTCTCTCCTCCTTCACTTCACTCAGTTCTTCACTCTCCTCCTTCACTTCACTCAGTTCTTCACTCTCCTCCTTCACTTCACTCAGTTCTTCACTCTCCTCCTTCGCTTCACTCAGTTCTTCACTCTCCTCCTTCACTTCACTCAGTTCTTCACTCTCCTCCTTCGCTTCACTCAGTTCTTCTCTCTCACTCAGTTCTTCTCTCTCCTCCTTCATTTCATTCAGTTCTTCTCTCTCCTCCTTCACTTCACTCAGTTCTTCACTCTCCTCCTTCACTTCACTCAGTTCTTCACTCTCCTCCTTCACTTCACTCAGTTCTTCACTCTCCTCCTTCGCTTCACTCAGTTCTTCTCTCTCACTCAGTTCTTCACTCTCCTCCTTCGCTTCATTCAGTTCTTCTCTCTCCTCCTTCACTTCACTCAGTTCTTCACTCTCCTCCTTCACTTCACTCAGTTCTTCTCTCTCCTCCTTCACTTCACTCAGTTCTTCTCTCTCCTCCTTCACTTCACTCAGTTCTTCTCTCTCCTCCTTCACTTCACTCAGTTCTTCACTCTCCTCCTTCACTTCACTCAGTTCTTCACTCTCCTCCTTCACTTCACTCAGTTCTTCACTCTCCTCCTTCACTTCACTCAGTTCTTCACTCTCCTCCTTCACTTCACTCAGTTCTTCTCTCTCCTCCTTCACTTCACTCAGTTCTTCTCTCTCCTCCTTCACTTCACTCAGTTCTTCTCTCTCCTCGCTCTCTTCCATCGGGTCTGACATGAAAGTATTTTAATTGTCAGTACAACAAAAATAATTCAACAAGAGTAATATGAAGTGAAAGGACATAAAAAGAGCTCTGATGTAATAACAAATAGTAATTTCCATAAATGAGGTACATTATCTAATGTAATAATTGCATTATAGCATATACAATAGTGTCATAATGTTGATACCAATGTTTAGATTGATATTTAATTTATTTTACTTAAAACCTTTTAATTATTACAGTCCAGTCACACTAGCACTTTGATTCCATGACTCCCATTCATTTGCATGTGAACGTGGGACATCAGAAACACAAGTGGAACACCAATTAATTATTGGTCATTTATATCATAATTTAAATCTTTACATTATATTTTACTGGTTCATTTGGATTCCAGTGTCACTCCGGCCAATAATGCTGATCTCAAGGTCACAAACTCATCAGTCTGATTATTAGTCGAAGGTTATGACTACTGGGCGGTAAACCGGTTTAAATTTCGAGACGATATGTATTTTTCATAAACATGTCAAAATAAAAGTTTGGTTTAACTTGAAATGACAGAAATAGACGCTTACTATTGTACATTAGAGTGTATCACAGTTTTTCTCAATTGCTTAAACACTATAACCAGGCTTTTAGAACAAAAATTTCAAAACCATAGCGCCATTTATCAAAAACCACACCCATTTCACTAAACTATAAACACTCATACCAGTGCGTTGCTGAAACAGCTGCTGTATCTATTCAATGGCCGTGAAGAGCGCTATGTAGAGTGTGTGGAGAGCGGACCTCTATTAAATACCCTTCTTGCACTAATAGTAACAGCTTTAAAACACAACAATAAATAACTCACAAAACTAACTCTCTTTAATACTGCAAATAATATGTAAAGCATTTGATTCCCGAGATGCAGAAAACAGGGTGGAATCACAGAATCCAGTTACTAATGGAACTTACTGTATAAAACTGAACATCACAGAATTGTGGGATGAATAAATCAAAAGTAGGGCTGTACAAATAATCAGATATAGATACAGACTAATGACTGTGAATATTAAAGCTCAGAAAGTGTAAGGCTGAAATAACCTCAGATACTTTAATCTTCTGAGATACGTTGACATCACGCCAAATATGAATACCATTTATTCCAGCTAACCATCCCTTGCCTACAGAGAGACACGTCTCAGGTACACCACCCCCCCACACACACACCACCCCCCCCCACCCGACTCTCCACTGGGCTCCGCCCACTTTTACAGCATTTTTCAAATATCGCCAGTGGGTGGAGTCAGGCTCAGACCAGGGAAAGAGTTACCCTTTAAATAAAATTAACTCATTTGTCACAATCAATTAAATTGAGTTAGCCTTTTAAAATATAATAATAATAAAAAACTAAACTATATTGAGAAATGTCCAACATTTTTGTAACATGGTTGCAAAAAAATGCGAAACGCATAAACCAGAGCTAAAATTACACTTTGTTTGACCGAAATGTTCCCTGTACCCATTTCATAGTTTAACTGTTTGTCTAAAAGTGATGAAGTGCTTGAATGTTTCTAACATGAATGTTCTTCAGCATCATGAATGAATGAAGAATAAACACCAACCTCTTTGTTCTTCAGGATCTTCATTGTGTTTCATTCTGCAGGTTCTGGATCACTCGTGTTCTCACTGTCCTCTTTAATAAACTCAGTCTTTGCAGATTTCAGCTCTTCCTGATGCTCTGATGCTCGTCTTCACTTGTAGCTGATGGGAATTTACAGCATTTATTGGGAATTACAGTGGGAGGAGTTTCACTGATGATGTGACTGCTGTGGGAGGAGCTTCACTGAGGATGTGACCGCTGTGGGAGGAGCTTCACTGATGATGTAATAGGCTCTATGCACGATCGCTTCCGCGTTTTGTCTCAGCCCGCCCAGTTACATCCGGTAAGCCGTTTTTGCATTAGGTGGAGATAATGGCAAATTACACTCGCGGTTTACAAGAACTTCCCGCGATTAACGTGAATGATGTTAACAATATTATGAGGCAGTTAGCTGTCACACATAAGAGTAAGAAAGAGAAGGGTTTTAAATTATATATTTCGAGCTACATCGACAACTTTGAGGATGAGTATTCTCTCATATCATGTGAAATCTAACTTGCGATTCAGTTTCTAAAATCGTTGTCTCCATTTCTGAGAAAATAAATTTAATTAAAGTTTAGCCGCTAGTACACTTCGTTATAGAATGCGCTATGCGGAAGTAAAGACGCTGGCTGAGATTCTACCAGAAATACGTCAGCAGTGTTCGTGCATAGAGCCTATTGCTGTGGGAGGAGCTGATCTACCAAAATCAAAAATATATAATTTACTGAGTTTGTTTTAATAGGGTCAAAGACCAGATGTTTAATTTTAGTGTCTGATTGATATTACATTTACAAAAGTGATTTTATATACATAGAAAACCCAGTAAATGCAAGTGTGATGTTTAAAATAACTTTTGTGAAAACAAAATGTCAGAAAAATAGGAGAAATAATGTTGGATTCATTCAGCATAACATATTTATGTAAAAATGAAGCAACATAATTATTTTGACTTTTTTAAACTTATAAAAGTATAAGAGATCAAAAGTATTAAAATTAATAAGTATGTTGGAGCTGCACTATGATTCTAATATACAGTATTTGAATATGGCATCAAATTATTCTTGTTCTAAATATGCCTGGAAATAAATAAAACTAATCGACACACACACACACACACCTGTCTGTCTGTCTACATTATTCTTGTTCTAAATATGCCTGGAAATAAATAAAACTAATCGACACACACACACACCTGTCTGTCTGTCTACATTATTCTTGTTCTAAATATGCCTGGAAATAAATAAAACTAATCGACACACACACACACACACACCTGTCTGTCTGTCTACATTATTCTATTTCTTTATAAAAAAAAATAATTACATATATCTAGAAAAGTAGTAAAGAACTGTAAAAAAAAAAACATTTAAAAGCATAAAAGACAAATAAGAGTACATAATGTAAGCAACAAATCCCCTCAGTCTGCTGACACCAATGAAATGAGTGTCAATTTACAGGAGATCTGAAGACATCAGCATAATAAATGAGGTGAAAACAGGAACTATTGTCATGAAATAAAGAGTGTTTTCAGCAGATCTGTTAATATTGATGATCCTCAGACTCAGACTCAGATTCAACAAGACATTCAGGATCATCAGCAGATCATCTCACTTTATTCTGAGTGTTTGCTGTTAGAAACACATTATTTGAGTCAGGATACATGATAAAAGCCTGTAAAACTGCTCTACCCTGGGGACAAAAAATGCTAAGTATACTTGCAGACAGACTAATTTAGTATAGTTCAAGTGTGTTAATGATTCGATGACTTGAAGTGTGCTATTTTGGAACAACAAATTTTTTTTTACTAAGTATATTTTAGTTGTAATTAAATTGTAGTAGAGCACAACTTTAAGTGTATTTAGTGTACATTTGTCTGTCTAAATTGGAACAACTTGGAGTATACTTACTCTTATGTAAAAAGTATATACTTTAAGTAATATATACTCTAAGTATATGCCTGTATAGGGACTAATTACATGCTTGATTAGTGATATAAAGTGTTCTTTATTTGTGTTACAAGTACATTACGAATTCATTGCGATGGTATGTAAAGGCAATACTGTTATTTCTCACATTATGACATGGATAAAACCTTGCTAGTGACGACGTAATCTGCAGTAAATGGTAGATTATCAAAACACACAAAAAAAAAAAACAAGAAGGATTACACACCACATCTCTTTATTCATATATATATATATATATATATATATATATATATATATATATATATATATATATATCAAATGTTCACTTATATCTTACCTTGATGCGATTTTGTAGGCTAGTGTATTATTTTTATTATGTACAGAAATGGACCATGTGAACATATTTTATGGCGTCAAATGGTGGACAAAACAGCGCAAGCGCATAAACACAGTGCAAGTGAATTACAATAGTGTGAGCCCCGTGACAAAGCTTGCAAATCCCAAACTGGAGCACAAAAAATATGATTGTGCGCATAAATTACCAAGTCGCAAGCAGAAATAACAGCCGCGAGTTCTTTTCTACACACACGCTTAGCTGAAATCTTTACGCACACGAGTCAGGTTTGACACTCAGGGGCGGGGCACAAACCCTCCTGTTAACAAATGCTATTGGCTGCTGGCCAAATCCTGTATTGATTGGCTGCATCTCTTCGAATCTCTCGTGATTGGCTGTTGCTGGACGAGGACAGACAGAAAGCGGGAAGATTGGGAATCGGATGATGGCAGACAGTAAAGAGGTAATGTTATGGGTTATATCTAAATTCCTACTTAAAGCTTTAAAATGTTTTGTGCGTTTATATCTATAAATCTGTCTTTGATAATAACTGAAAATAGGTGGAAATACAGAACGCAGCAAGGCGTTTAGTGAACCTGTTGAGAGGTACCCTGAATGCAGGCCCATCTAACGTTAATGTTAAAGGGAGCGTTAGTGTTTCTCACAAAAGTAAGTGTATAGACAGCTATGTATGTCAGATAGTTAAACAGCTTAGTGGCCATCCACTACTCAATAGCCTCCATATGAATTAATTATGTAGATGAATGCAGACTCCGAGAGCCTGGGAAAGCACAGCGGGTGCAGCAGAATATGGCCAGGTTAGGAAATTAAAGGGTTAGTTCAGTTTTGCGTAAAAGATCTCTTCTTATTTCATGTCTTGTGCATTTTCCACAGAGCATTTCCTGGACTTTTTAAATCGAAAGTGATAAAAAAAATATGATCCGATACCTATCCAACACAAACCATGGGGAAATCTAGCTTAAACCATCGCCTAAATGCTTGAATATTAGCATTTCCCTTGCTGCGACATCCAGTTAAGCGGCGCAGCCTGTCACAGTCTCTGTGTTTGTGAATACAACAATGAATACTTGAAAAATCTATTTAGCTGATTATATTTTTACATTTTACTTAATGTTTTGAATGCAGGAATTGTACTTGTGTACTCAGTATGGTATTGCTATTTTTAATGAAATGTTCTTAATACCACTGTTAACCAAATGTGCCAGTTAATGTATTCAAATGGCACATTAATGTATTCTTATGAATAAACTCCAAAGCACAATGACTAAGTGTGTCATTTTTTATTTTAATTGTTGTCAGCTCACAAAACTGTCGGTCACCATGCCTTGAGTATTGATTATTAATAATATTATAAAATTAATGAGAACAATGTAAACCCTCCCCCAATTACGCATTAAAGATCTGCAGGTATGTTGGGCAGAGATTTATTTTCTTGTCAGCAAAATCATCAGCCAACCTAGGTAGCATGTGTAAAAAGTAGAAATTCTGCAGCTGTTGCACTTGTGCATCTGTGTAGTTTTTGCCAAATGTCCAATGTCCTCACTTGGTGTCCAGATGACCAGCTTGCAGCTCTGTAGGCCCAGACACATCATGGTCAGTTGAGTCTGAAAGAAGGATTAAGAGTACATGTTTGTAAAAAAGAATCTGTATAATTAATTCATAAGTTTTCAATACAATGTTAGTCTAATAATAAAGCTACTTTCTTGGAAAAAAAATCACCTGGAGGTAGTATCTATCCTTTCCTTTATGAAGAATCAGGTACTGTCCATCACCTAATCTTTTGATGTCACCATTTGGCCAGTGACAAGTCTTGAAGAGGCACTTGATCTCAAGGAGTTGTGTTGAACCAAGGATCCCATCTGGGCTGGCTCCCAACCAAGGATGGTCAGGGTCCACGACCAGGCCTCTCTTCTCCAGTATGCCCTCTGCTCTCCATGAGTGTGGTGACGTTGAGCTCCTTTTCTTTGCCATGCAGTGTTGCTGTATTGCCGGTGAAGGTTGGGCACAGATGCTCATCTAGACATTTTTGAGGATCTGTGGTGCTTCGTTTTGGGATTCGTTTTGCTGTGCTGGCTGTTATACGCAGCTCTCTAGCATCATGCCATAACTGTGAAGCACTTTGCATCCTGGTTTCTTCCATCAGGGTAGCCGCTTGTGCAGGGGACGCTTTAATGTAGGCCTCATACAACTGTGTGCACTTTAGACAGGTTAGTGTTGTGCTGTGTTCAGTATGACAGAGTGTGTTACTGTGGGCTGGATCATGTTTGCTGGGGCCTGCCTTGCTGCTGTCTACATCTGCTCTGTAACTTAACTGAAGAAGACCATTTGTCTGGAGCTGAAACAGTGAGGCCATCACTGATGAATTGCTATGGGTTATGAACTCTCTGTGGTTCTTAAAGAGTTGGGGGGAGGTTGTTGATTCTTGCACAGAACTTTCTGATGGGCCTGGATATATGTGGTATGGTCTGTGATGGTTAAAATGTATGTCCTTCACCTTCCTCATTCCTACATTCTTCTTCACACCAGAATTGCACTTCCTTTGCACATCAGTGCATGCCATCCCTGTCTTGCCCTGTCTGACTGCATTCTCAACCTTAATTGAATTAAATTTTATTATCCAACAATCTTAGGGCCCTTTCACACCTACCTTGTTTGGTCCGGACTTTCGGACTTTTCAGTTTGGTCTGAATCAAAATTACAGGTGTGAAAGCAACCCCGGACCACGGTCCGGACCAAACAGATGAAATTTGGTCCGACGAAAAGAGGTAGTCTCGGTCCGGATCAAACTGAACAAAGGTTTGGTTCGTTTCTAGTGTGAAAACATTTCTGTATGGTTCGGACTTTCAGACCTTTTACAGGAAGTTCCGGTAGTTCCCGCATAGCCGACAAAACAGGTGGCAGGAAAAATGAGCCGTACGCACATGGGGAGAGGAGGAGACAAGGTTTTTAATTGAAGTGTGGTCTGATGACATAATAATAATAATCGCATGATTGCTTGCAGTCTACTCCTCCTTTCCTGACGGCAACGATAAAATGTTCGCACGACTAATAAATAACAATACAGTTGCAACGATATGCGTCTGTTCATTCATGTTGTCAAAGTTACCCGCCGAATTGACAACACGCTGACGTCAGACGCACGTCCATTTACAAACCAATCAATGTCAAGATGCAGCCCACATAGATGATGACGACAGGACGCAAGTATGTCACGTAAAGTTCTTTAGTGCGCTCGCATAATTGACCCTTCGCAGGGAGCTTGATTGACAGGTGATCTGACCAATCATACTTCGCCAGCCGCCATTTTGTCCGACAAAGCAGTCAGGAGAGTTAGTAGATTAACATGGGAGGATTTGAACTTGAAAAACTTAATATACTGACGCCTTTCCGTGGTTAAAACAACATTCCTTCTTATGTTCATTCATGTTTATTTGATGCTATAAATGAATTAGAAGGAAGAGATGATCGGTTTACGAGCAGCGTTAACTGGCTCTACAGCGATCTGTCACGACACATTAAAGAGCCACAAAACGGTATTTATTGTTTAAATTTCTTTTTAAAAATGACCAAATTTGAAAGGTGAGACTTTGTTTAATATGTTTAATATCAAAAGTAACCGAAAAGTAACCTGGTCTGTCCTGTCTGTCAGCGTATTGTCAGTCTCCTCTCTGATCCGCGATGTATTTTTCACTGCGTGAGAACATGGTGTGTGCGTGAGAGCGGCGTAGCTTGTCGGATATAGCGACAGTAACTAAGGGGGGCGGATCTTTGGGAAGGGTCAATTGCAGTGTGAAACCAAACCAAAACTTTCTGAAAGTATAAAATGTATCAAAACGTGAACTTTGGTTCGGACTTTGGTGCGGACTTTCAGGTGTGAAAACGCCCTTAGACTAAAGATTTTAAGTGAAGGCTACTGTGAAGCAACATGTGGAGAACATGAATGACACACGGTAAACATTTCAGTTTAGTACATTTATTAGTTAATTAATAATATCACAATACAATAATACATTTTCGTGCCCTTAATTGTTCTTACTTTACTGACCTTCCACAATAGTGCTGCTGCATGACTACAAGAGCGTCCTGGCCCTGCAATACATGAACAAGCCGCTGTCTCTACTTCATCTGTCACTGATGCTAGCACCCAAGCCTTATGATGTGATACGTGTAGGCTCTGGCTCGGCTCAATGTCAGCTTTTAGATACACAAGGTCATTTCCAACGTCCTTAAATAACACCCAACCGACTCTATCACTGTGTAGAAACTGATATGCCTCTGAGCTTTTCAAATTGCTCATCGCCTTACCATCACAGGCTACTGAATCCACAAAATAGCTAAAAATGCTACGATACGTGATACGAGGCCACTTCTTCACGTCATCCTCCCAACCATCTACTGTTGTTCCAACCCCGTAAGACCTTCGTTCATCTTCGGAACACGAATTAAGATATTTTTGATTAAATCTGAGAGCTGGGTCACTCCTCCATAGGCTTCTTCAGGGATTGAAACTTGCCAGCCCCGAAAAGTCATTAAAGACATCGTTAAAATAGTCCAAGTGACTACAGTGGCTCAATCTTAAGTTTATCAAGCGACGAGAATACTTTTGTGCGCAAAAACAAAACAAAAATAACGACTTTATTTCAATTATTCATTTCCTTCTCTGTGGGCCTCTAGTCAGTTAACTTAGTGTGATTGCGTAGAGCTACGTCACACGTAGGCTCACTATTGGCTGACGCTGGTCATGTGTGTGATGCGTGTGACGTAGAACAACAGAAGCTTACGCTATTACACTAGTGAACTGACTCGAGGCCCACAGAGAAGGACATGAATAGTTGAAATAAAGTCGTTATTTTGGGGTTTTTTTGCGCACAAAAAGTATTCTCGTCGTTTGATAAACTTAAGATTCAGTCCCTGAATAAGCCTATGGACTAGTATGGAGGAGTGATCCAGCTCTCAGATTATATCAAAAATATCTTAATTCGTGTTCCGAAGATGAACGAAAGTCTTACGGGGTTGAACAACATGAGGGTGAGTAAATACTGACAGAATTTTCATTTTTGGGTGAACTAACCCTTTAAACTATTTCTGTACAACAGCGCCTCCAGCTTGGGTAGACATGGAACAAAAATCCATCCTAGATTTACCTTTAAAAATTTAGATATTAAGGCATTGAAGAAGAAAACAAAAAACCTGTTCAATCTTTGTTCAAAATTTCAATCCGGCTTATAAATACTTTACATTGAGCCTATAATGAGCCATCTGAAGTATTTTAAATCTATACATTGTATTATTATAGATAAATGTGAATAATATTTGATACTGGAAACATTATATAATATTTTGAGGTGCTCGTTGTTATTTTTTCTTTAAGGTTTTATCATCATTGTCAGTTTCTGCACATACAAAAACAGTAACATGTTAATGATATAATTTATTGCAATGAACAGTTATCATAAAATCAGACTATATTTAGATTCATATGGATGTATGCTGCTGAAGATGAGTGACATCAGTGTTTGTTTTATTTGTTTTTGTTATTGATTTTTTTATTCGTGTCAGATGGTGAGAAATTACAGTATTGTCTTTCAATAGAGCAGTTTTACAGGCTTTTATCATCTATCCTGACTCAAATAATGTGTTTCTAACAGAAAACACTCAGAATAAAGTGAGATGATCTGCTGATGATCCTGAATGGCTTGTTGATTGAGTGTTGATAGTCTGAGGATCATCAATATTAACAGATCTGCTGAAAACACTCTTTATTTCATGACAATAGTTCCTGATTTCACCTCATTTATTATGCTGATGTCTTCAGATCTCCTGTAAATTGACACTTAAAGCTCATTTCATTGGTGTCAGCAGACTCCTCCATATCCATTTAAGATAAACACATGGGGCAACAGCAACAAGGTATTTGATTGTGTTGTGCGAGTAGTAATGGCTGTACGACTCCCCTCTAGAGTCAAGATATTTCGCCTTCTGTAACAAACTTTCGCTGCAGTCAATTACACAGGTAGTGTTGGGAAAAAACGTATTGAATGCAGTTGTGGCCTTTATGGTTTCTTTTGGGAGCCAGATAATAAGAGGGCGCAAGACCTCCTCCATTTTATCAATCCAGAATGAGATAACCTTACTGGCAACACTTGAAACTGCCTACCAAGGTCACCCAGCAGACGATTTAATTTCAATTTTAGATCTCCTGTAAAATGTCACTTAAAGCTCATTTCATTGGTGTCAGCCGACTGAGGGTATTTGTTGGCTACTATATGTACTATATGTTTATTTCTGTTTATGCTTTCAACTGTTTTTCTTACTATTATATATATTTTGAAGAATTTACATTATTATATTTTGTTATCCATGAGCAAAAATCAAACAAACTCAGTAACTTATATTTAACGTAATATATTTTAGATTTGGAAAGATCAGCTCCTCCCACAGCAATCACATCATCAGTGAAGCTCCTCCCACAGCAGTCACATCATCAGTGAAGCTCCTCCCACAGCAGTCACATCATCAGTGAAGCTCCTCCCACTGTAATTCTCCAATAAATGCTGAATATTCCCATCAGTTACAAGTGAAGACGAGCATGAAAGCATCAGGAAGAGCTGAAATCTGTAAAGACTGAGTTTATTAAAGAGGACAGTGAGAACACGAGTGATCCAGAACCTGCAGAATGAAACACACTGAAGATCCTGAAGAACAAAGAGGTTGGTGTTTATTCTTCATTCATTCATGATGCTGAAGAACATTCATGTTAGAAACATTCAAGCTCTTCATCACTTTTAGATAAATAGTTAATCTATGACATGGCTACAAAAGTTTCTGTTTTCTTTTTTAACAAATGGTCAGTAAAGGGAGGTTTCATATTGTTAACATCAGGTCAAACTAAATTTAAATATTTTAACTTTCACATGCTTGTGAAATCAACGGAAGAAGAAGTTCAGTGTGAACGGCCCTTAATTAAAACGTTTTAGTAGTTTTTAACATAATTAAATATCAATCTAAAAGTTGGTGTTAAAATATGGCAGTATTGTGTATTTTAATGTTCATATGTTAGATAAGTGTGTCACAGTGTTGGTTTATGTTCCCTGGGATCCACAAGATCAGTGGTTCTCAAACCTGTCCTGGAGTACCCCCAACACTGCACGTTTTCTTTGTCTCCCTAATCAAACACACCTGATTCAACTCATCAGCTCATTATCACATGGGTTAATGAGCTGATGAGTTGAATCAGGTGTGTTTGATTAGGGAGACAAAGAAAACGTGCAGTGTTGGGGGTACTCCAGGACAGGTTTGAGAACCACTGCACTAGACTAGAGGACCTCTAGTGGACCCCAGGGAACATAAAACAACACTAGCTGCGTTTACATGGTTCAATCGGAATGAAATCAATCCGATTGATGAATCCGAACACGGTGTTTACATGAACGATAAAAAAGTAATCGGGTTGATGTGCGCGTTTATATGTCACAACATTCAAATCGGAATTGATTTTTTGACATGCGCACACTGCACGAATATGCCGCTGTTCGCGCATAACTATTCTCCTCTATTGGTTCTTTAGACGATGAGCATGAACCGCTTTGCCGTGCTGCGTATATTGATCACGCAGTAAAACCCCGCGCCCAAAACTAGTCGTCTATGGATGATAATCTGAAACAAGCACTGGTGGGACGTTGTCCTGCTTTACTTCACAGACGCTGAGTGAAATGAGAATTTTTTAATAACGGAACACTCATTTTATATTGACTTTATTCAACAGGAAGAACAGCTCGTTCCGTGCGTCATACGTCATTACGCTATTTCAACGTCGTTGCACATGCGCAGTCCTTTTAGTTTCGGTTTTCAATCCGATCAAGTGTTTACATGTTCTCGGGATCGGATTACAAAAGGAGTAAACCACCCCTTTCAATCGGATCTAAATTTCAATCGGATCGAGCTCAATCGGATCGATTAAGGTGTTTACATGATGGTTTTTTAGTCCGATTGAGCCGTCAATCCGATTATAAGTGTCCATGTAAATGCAGCTAGTGTGACTGTGTCATTGATCAAACTTATTTAATAGTTCTCACTACAGAAACATGGGATTTGTGTATACTGTTTACCTATACTGTTTTAAAAAAATAACTGGAAGATCAGTGTACTTCATGCATGGAAAGTTTCAGGGACGTATAATTTATAAAAATACAAAAATTATTGTATTATTTTATTGCAGTTGTCTGTTACATCTGGGGTCATTTTAATCTCCATTCGCTCTTAGAAAATTTTAAAATGAGAGTTTTTCTTTCATGTCAGACCTGATGGAAGAGAGCGAGGAGAGAGAAGAACTGAGTTAAGTGAAGGAGGAGAGAGAAGAACTGAGTGAAGTGGAGGAGGAGAGAGAAGAACTGAGTGAAGTGAAGGAGGAGAGAGAAGAACTGAGTGAAGTGAAGGAGGAGAGAGAAGAACTGAGTGAAGTGGAGGAGGAGAGAGAAGAACTGAGTGAAGTGAAGGAGGAGAGAGAAGAACTGAGTGAAGTGGAGGAGGAGAGTGAAGAACTGAGTGAAGTGAAGGAGGAGAGAGAAGAACTGAGTGAAGTGAAGGAGGAGAGAGAAGAACTGAGTGAAGTGAAGGAGGAACATCATGTCAAACCTGGAGAAAAACCTTTGAGTCGCTCAAAGACTAAACAGACATTTTTAAAGAAAACAAGAGCCAATAAATCTTTCACCTGCTCTCAGTGTGGAAAGAGTTTCACAACCAAACGACGTCTTGATATTCACACGAGAATTCATACCGGAGAGAAGCCGTTTAAGTGTGATCAATGCGGGAAGAGATTCTCAGACAAACAATCCCTTAAGATTCACATGAGAGTTCATACAGGAGAGAAGCCACATGTATGCAATCAATGTGGGAATAGTTTCAGTCAATTAACATCCCTTAAGAAACACATGAGGATCCACACCGGCGAGAAGCCGTTCACATGCCATCAATGTGGGAATAGTTTCAGTAATTCTTCATACCTTAAGAGTCACATGAGGATCCACACCGGAGAGAAGCCGTTCACATGTGATCAGTGTGGAAAAACATTTCGTAGTTCATCAGACCTGAAGGCACACCTGACAGTTCATATGAAGGAGAAGCCACATTCATGTTCTGTGTGTGGAAAGAGTTTTTCATGGCTGCAAACTTTACATAGACATGAGAAAATCCACACTGGTGTGAGAGAGTACATGTGTTTAGAGTGTGAGAAGACTTTTACTACAGCGGACAAGTTAAAACTGCACCAGCGAATTCACACTGGAGAAAAACCTTACAAGTGTTCACACTGTGACAAGAGATTCAGTCATTCATCATCTCTGAAAACACATGAGAGGATCCACAGCAGAGAGAAGCCGCACACGTGTGATCAGTGCAGAAAGATTTTCTCTTGTAAAACTCACCTGAAGCGACACATGAAGATCCACACAGTGGAGAAACCACTTAAACACAGTCTGAAATCACGGTAAGTAGTTCATCTTTATGTGCTGAGAAACAAAAGCTGCTTTTCCACCGTCGGAAAAGGTTCCAGTTGTGTTTCCACTTGAGTCTGGTACGGCACGGCACAATTACAAACCGTTCTCGAGCCTGAACTCTCAGCACACTTGGCTAACCGTGTGCAAAGTTCAATAATGACAACAACATGTTCCAACGTGGTTCCTGTTCTCACCATGCACCATTAATTTTCAACTGCGTTTTGTCCATAGAAATGTTTTTCTATGGAAGCAGCTTCAACTCGAGCTTAGATAAATCACCCAGTGGGACTAATAATGCTTGGATGATGAGTGTGGTAGCAAGATACCTAAATTATGCAGGTGGAGCTGGGGAGGAACGCCAGAGGGCAATTCCATGCAAAGGTCATCCGTACCATGAAAAAATATTTTTTTTACCAAAAGAACGAAACCCTTTTTAAGTTGTCCATTTAGGTCTGTAATATACTGTATTAATGTGTTTTAATGAAAATTAAGAAAATTGCCTCGTTTATCCACCAGATATGAGGTGAGCAACAATGCTTAAATTACATTTTTAACCAGCCATATTTCATGCTTTCAAAAGAGGTATCAAAGACCCCCCTTTTTAAACTTTATTTTGACAGTAAGCATTTTGCAGAAAGATGAAGGCATGCCTAATGCCCCTCATTTTAAATACACTAATTTTGTCATAACAGCACTGCCTGTTGAATTTATAAGGGCTATAATAAAGAGGACTCGATGCATCAGGGCCCTGTCATGTCCATAACGTTTTAAAGGTTTAGTTTATTTAATATAACAATGTAGGGACTGGGCGAGGTGAATCTGAATAACTAAATACATCCTAGCGAAAATCCCAAAGCCTTCAGGCCCAAAAAGCCTGGATGTAAATTAACATATACACACACACTCACAACCACACACGCATCCCCCACAAGTGAAGCCCGCTCAGGACAGAGCGTGGTGTCCAGTTACGAGACATTTTTATGACTGACTGGAATGTCCCAAAGAAGGATCCTAAAGAGAAAGAAACTTCTCTTTTTAAAAGACATTTAACCAGATATATTCAATGTGTTTTTATGTGTGTCCATTTGCCCATGCCACATTGGAATGACTATGATTTTATCGTAGCTTAAAGTGAATTATAAATACCTTCATTATGCATTTTAAATATAACTGTCTATTCCCATAACTTGTACACATAGTTCTGGACACCTCCAGAATGCTTTCGGTGTGATCAATCAGAATACGTACAGTAATATCCAGTAAAATATAGTTTACTATGTTTTCCATCTTTGGAGTGAAAAGAGACCAAAACTGACATCACTGGAGTTCTTAGATAACAGCGTTTACGACCCAAAGGAATGTTCACAGAACTGTGGCTCTCTCCGAATTCTAACCAAGGAGGAGAAATGAATCCTGTATTCATATATATATATATATATATATGCTATTATATATCCATTTGAGAATTGTATGAACAATGTATCTAAGTTCCCTATTTCATGAGTTGCCTTTTTGAGGTTTGGTCCATGTTTCTCGACAACTCTAATGGGATAATGTTTCAAACTTTGCCAACTAATGTTTAACCAAATCCATTTGTGGCCAGTTTGGTCTCGATAAACTCCAATTTTCATTCCCCATTTGTTAATTGACATTACATTTTGCTAAACTTTGTGACACATTAGTATTATAAGAATTGTGAAGATTCTTCTCTTAAAGGGTTAGTTCACCCAAAAATGAAAATTATGTCATTAACGACTCACCCTCATGTCGTTCCAAGCCCGTAAGACCTCCGTTCATCTTCGGAACACAGTTTAAGATATTTTAGATTCAGTCCGAGAGCTCCTTGTCCCTCCATTGAAAATCTATGTACCGTATACTGTCCTTGTCCAGAAAGGCAATAAAGACATCATCAAAGTAGTCCATGTGACCTCAGTGGGTTAGTTAGAATTTTTTGAAGCATCGAAAATACATTTTGTTCCAAAAATAGCAAAAACGACGTCTTTATTCAGCATTGTATTCTCTTCCGGTTCTGTTGTCAATCCACGTTCACGAGGCCAGTGACGCTGCTGACGTAAGACGCTGCTGACGTGTATCTGGTGCGTCCGTGTATTCGGGTTCAAATAAATGTGTCTGGTTAAAAAAAAATGCAAGTCTTCCCCTGTGTCGAAATCCTTAGAAATGTTTGCAAAGATTGTTTTGTTTACAGCGTGCGTCTCCCTCAGACTGTAAACGAAGCTCGGGCGCACCAGATACACGTCAGCTCGTCTTACGTCAGCAGCGTCGTGAACGTGGATTGACAACAGAACCGGAAGAGAATACAATGCTGCATAAAGTCGTCGTTTTTGTTATTTTTGGAACAAAATGTATTTTCGATGCTTCAAAAAATTCTAACTAACCCACTGAGGTCACATGGACTACTTTGATGATGTCTTTATTGCCTTTCTGGACAAGGACAGTATATGGTACATAGATTTTCAATGGAGGGACAAGGAGCTCTCGGACAAAATCTAAAATATCTTAAACTGTATTCCGAAGATGAACGGAGGTCTTATGGGCTTGGAACGACATGAGGGTGAGTTGTTAATGACATAATTTTCATTTTTGGGTGAACTAACCCTTTAAACACCCAATGAAACTAGAGATTTAAATGCCTGATTAGAACACAAAGGATCATAAAAATTCCCTCCAAAGGGACAGCTCCTGATTGGACCCTCTTCCAAAAGAAGGCGGAAACGTCAGGTCTTCAAAAGGACTGAATACCAGTTTATCCTTCTCTAACCCCTCTCGTCCTCGTGTCATAATGTAACGTCTCGCCTCCGGGCGAGCTCTTCGCCTTTCTTTTATTTGTTTCTAGTTTAGTTTGTGTTTTTTCAGTCTTAGATAAGTCTCCGTGTTTAATTCCAATCGACGAGTGAAAAGAACACCGCGTGACATATCTCTTCAGCAAATCCATCTACAAGGGACCTTTAAATGAGCGCGCGCTCGCTTTGAAGGAGAAACACGCGCACGTGACCACGTGACGCGCCGGACCGAGAGACACACACGCTTCTTCACAAGCCATGCAAAGAATTACCTGTGCAAGTATCCGTATTTGATCACGCTTTTAAGATTTGTTGAAGTCTCGTTGTCTCTCAAAATTCTGTTCTCTATGTGAATTTGCTATTTAGAAAGATCCTCGGGTCTTCCTAAACTCCCTCTTGCATAACTGCAACTCTCTACATTTCCTCTCTCTCTCTGTCTCTATGCATTTCTCGTTCATCGATGCCTTATCGTGTTTTGTTGTTTATTATGTTTGTAAATACATATATCCCATGTAACCGTAGTAAATACATAAGTAGTTCTGCCTTATTAAATTCATTATATTCATTTAATTGATGTACTTTTTGCTCACTTTCAAGTCCCTTAAGTGCCAAAAGATCTTACAAGCTTACAAATTAAAGATACTTTACAGAGTATTTGCTTATAGGGCAGGAAACCCAATTCTTGTGGCCACAGAAGTAGACCTTGTGGCCTATAAAGTAGGATGATATTGTGGATCCCCACAAAATTATTCTGACAATTGAGCTAATTAATTTTGCCTGTTTTGTAGGACGTGGTCCGTGTAATTAATTACAATCAACTTGTGGTTAATTGCAAGGATACACATGCATGCATGCAGGTAAAATGACATATCATCCCTTATCAGGAGATTTATTAACATGTAAGACTGATCTAATCCAAACATGTATGAATAATTATTAATGACCAATTATTAATTATGATATGCAAATCACCCCACGGATTAGATCCGCCCCTGAGTCTTTACAACAATTATAAATGCAAATAACTTGAAACTTTATATACAAAGCTAAATTATGTTTATGCTTATTAGGATCCACAATTAATCTCACTACTTTGCTCTAAACAACCACTATAATGCTTTATGGATGTGACTTTTACGGACGCTTCATATTAAATCATATGCACTGGACTATTGTGATCTGTTTCAGGTCAGAAATTATTTTGGCCACTTCATTAAGTTTTGTTTTGTAGAAAGACTTTCTTTAAAGTGAATTTCGTTTTGTATAAATTGTATTTTAAATCAAAGTTTCTTCAACCAATTGCCTGGATTTAATAAATAAGAAGCAAATATAGCAGACAATATAATCATGGAGGTGCCGGCGCAATCATTTGCATTGCTCATGAACTGGAGCGCGTCTCATAAATGAACAGAAACTCAACGTATGCCTCTCACAGACATGAGAAGAAATATAGCCCATCTATAGAAAGATTGAAATGTCTACTTTTAAACTAAACAATTCAAAACGAAAAGAAATAGGCTACTCTCTGATTGTGTAATCCGTATGAAATGTGCTTTTTCCACCACCATGTCCCTTTAGAGCAGTGGTGTCAAACTCAATTCCTGGAGGGCCAGAGCTCTGCACAGTTTTGCTCCAACCCTAATCAAACACACCTGATCCAGCTAATCAAGGTCTTCAGGATTGCTAGAAACTTCCTTGCAGGTGTGAGTTTGAGCTGGTTGGAGCTAAACTGTGCAGAGCTCTGGCCCTCCAGGAATTGAGTTTGACACCACTGCTTTAGAGGCTCGGTACATCATGATGACAAAAAAAAATAATAATAATTTTGTGTCAATTTTTTTGTCAAATAATTTTGATACAAAATAAAATGTGATAATTTTGACTCGTGTACTGGCCGAAAACCGTGCAATCATTTAGACACACAAAAACTTACATGAATGTGAGTGACTCACACCTACGGACCTATATGACTGTAGTGAGGTTCAATGTGTGTGGAAGGAAGAAGACAGGGTCGGCTTGACTGGGACTCGCACTTTATTGACTCGTAACAAATAAATAAAACAAAAGTTGCGCCACATGCGCCTCCACCGTAGACTTAGCTACAGCAACGTTCACAGAACAAACTCTTCTCCAGCTCATTTGTGTCTCCAGCTCTCAGTCCGTGTGCAGCGTGCGAGTCCAGAGTCCTGCTCTCTCTCCCCCGCTCTCTCATTCCTACTGGCTTATATGCGGTCTCTCTCTCCATGCTAATCACTGCAATCAGACACAGGTGTTCATCATCTGCACTTGACCTACTTACTCACCGCACAGCTGACACTGGCTCCTCTCTCGTTACAGATTTCGCAAAACCACGCCCCCCTTGCCACAATGACAAACATTAATATTTGTTAATGTATTTTAGTCTTGATTGGTTTAGGCGCGAAACAGGCACCCTCTAATTCGCTCGCCCTGTCATTCAAGCTCAGGTTTTGACAGCTCGAATATAGCGTTATCTTAAAGGGTCACTCCACCCATTTGCATTAAGATTTCCATTGTTAGAAATCCAGTCATACTATTGAATGGTCGTGCAACACGCTTTCATTTTCCCCTGAGACGAGAGAAATCCTCTATTTACCTTTTTCACTTCCTCCTACAATGACGCAAAAATCGTCATTTTACGTCATTGTAGGAGGAAGTGTAAAAGGCGGGGATTTCTGTGAAGACTACAAGCACTAGTTCCCACCCTTTCAAACCCGCCCATAGGGGGTTGGACCTAATGCGCTAACAGACCTATCAGATCAGTGCCAGTGCGTTTGATTTCACCGGGAGAAACTTTTTGAAAATATGGAGGCGGATACATTATGGAGGATCTGGATTTTGACGAAGTTATGGTAGAAACGGATGTTCGTGGCTACCTTTATGAGCCACAGTATAGCGACGAGCAGCTGAGGGCTATGGAGGAACAGGAGGCGGCTGAAGCTGCTGCCACCACAGCCGATGATCTAACTGCCGCGGACGAGGAGCCCGCAATGGCTCGAGCTGGGGCAGATTGGTGGTGCCTGTGCTTTCACTGTGCGCCAATGGACACAGAACAAGAGTCTGTCTGCTGCCGAGAATTCCAGCGGTGCTACGGAATCGGAGGATGACACGGACGTGTATGTTGTTGCTCACCCGAATTTCGCACCCCATATGGATAGCGGCGTCCTGGAGACCTACTTTAGAATACCTAAGGTCAACTGGCAACGTCACCCAAAGCTTACAGGGTCAAATGGTCGTCTTTCTGTAAAGTAAGTTTATTTTCATTTTGTTAACACGCTAACGTGGCAGGTTCATTGCACAAATATCTTGCAGTTAAGCTAGCTACTGGAGTGGGAGTGGTCTGCGGAGCTGAGCATTGCAATGCACTATGGGGATTGTTGTCTACAATCCACATGCACTAAAAAGTCATTTTCTGCCTTTTATCGGCCAAGAAGGTCCCAAATTAGAAATTTATGATACTATTCTACTACATATATGACCCACTTTCAATACATATTCATGTCTCCACCGGTGGAATGACCCTTTAAAGCTAAACACCTACCACAACAACAGATGGATAAAATTGTAAAAAAAAAATATATATTTTTTAAAAGTCAAAGTGCACACCCCTGACATATCTATTAATAGCTTTGGAATGCAAAACAGAGAAATGGTACTTTACCCTATCTAATGATATAAAATGCTGTTGGTGTGTGATCCAATCACAGACCAATATAAAACAAACAATGACGTTGTCAGGTGTCCTAGGAATGTAAAAAAGAGGAGGGGTTTGGAATAAATCCCACACGTCTTCCTACAGCCAGAGCGTAACTGCTTTCACATGTGGCGAAAGACTGATGTGCACAGTGCCATCTAGAGGTTGTTTTTGGATGTGTTTGGTAAATTGACACAAATTATAAGAAAATGTAAAGCGAACATAAATGTTCATTTTGAATTGAATATTCTGTGTTTTTCCAACAAAACAAAAAAAAAAAATGGTGACTACAGTCACATAAATGTAAATAGTTATTTTGTTTCTTTATATTTTTTCACCCAATTTTATTACAGGTGTTATAAAGCCTTTGAGGAATCAATATTTGATGTAAAATCCCTTATTCATTATGGTTTACTCTTTTTATATAATAAAAAACAAAACATTTTAACTTCCGTTTTTGTATTTCTTGGTGATATATCACATCAGAACACATACAAGTGTCTCAAGAAGTGTATTGTCAATGCATCCACCTTGTAGCTGAGAGTCTATAGAATCCAGAAATATGACTTATCTTCACTCTGCGGGTCCGGCGACTCACAGCTCCGGCGGCATGGGAATCCCTCCGCGCTCCCTTTCTGGACCCACGAGGACACCAGTGTGCATGCACAGGGAAGAGGCATTTAACAGCGGCGGTGATGAGGCTTCATTCTCGTCAGGTGTGCCTCATCACACGCCGCCAATTCTCCTCTTCAGCGCCCCTCCTCTCCAATCACACACACTCCAGTCGGGAACCTGGCGAAGGGCGGCGAATTATGGGACGGGGCGGCGCTAATTACGAGGGAGAGGCAGATGATCCGTCACTATATATATATATTAAAGCATTTTATTGTTGTTCAGATATAATGGTCTTGACAAAAAAGTATAAATGCCTATTCAATGGACCTAATACTAGGCTGCTACACTATAGGTAAAAGCTATGTCCAAAGCTAAACGTCAGAAAGCTTTCAGGGAAAGGCACAAAAATGATGAAAACTACAAAGAAAAGGAGAGGAAAAGAAAGAGAGAGGAAAGGGCCAGAAAAAAAACTCAGCAAACTAATGAGGAGAAAGAAAGAGTTTGCACTCTTGCAAGAGAGAGACAAAGGAAAAGGAGACTGCGTTTTAAACGTCAAAATTTAGATGTACAAAGGGCTCCTGTCCCGGCATACAAGAGTAAGCAGTCTCTTGGGAGGGCAGTCAAACGAGTCCTTACTGCTCTTCCTCAAAGTCCAAACAAAAAAAAAGCAGTGATGAAAAAGATTGTTGACACAATTGGATGTGTTGAGAACAGTGAAATGAAACAAGTAGGCCAGTCAGTTACAACAGACCACATTAAAAAAATGTTAAGCAGTTTTATGTCCGGGATGACGTCTTACGGCAGGCACCTGGGAGGAAAGATACCATAAAAGAAGATGAAGTTAAGAAGACATATCAAAAGAGGCACTTAACTATGTCTTTTATAGTTATTTTAGAGGCATATAGAGTCTTTCAGCAAGAGTACCCAGAGATTCAAATAGGAATATCTAAATTTGCAGCACTGTGGCCAGGGGAGGTCTTCACAAAAGCAGAAACACCTCGAAATGTTTGCCTCTGTAAATACCATGAGAACACACAAATGCTTCTTGAGAATGTACATAAACACATCCCACGACATGCTTTTGAAAGCATACCAGCATTTATCAGAGCTCTGGTCTGCAGTCCTGGCTCTCCGGAGTGTATGTTAAATGGATGTGAAACATGTTGTGATGCAATTCTCCTTCAGAACATCATTAGCAACATCCCAGATGAAGACAAGAACACCCAAACAACATGTCATTCATGGGAATCTGAAGGGGGGGGTTCAGGTTAAGATAATGAAGAGTGGAGAATTGCACAATGTCTTCAGTGATGGAGCAGCATCGCAGTTTAAAAACAGATTCATTTGGTCATTCATGTCCACAATCTTCAGGAACATCTTTTTTCAGGCTTAAGGCTTGCAAAAGCAATAACTTGAACTTTGTCTCCGGCAAAGATCAAGTTACTGTCCATCAGTGATGTATTTGAATAAGGCATTAATGCAGTGCATAAC
The DNA here is from genome assembly GCA_026230005.1 of Gila orcuttii. NCBI lineage: Eukaryota > Metazoa > Chordata > Actinopteri > Cypriniformes > Leuciscidae > Gila > Gila orcuttii. The sequence goes on from JAPDVR010000003.1 coordinate 62,300,889, forward strand.
AGTTTTTGAATATTTTTCATAAATATAAATCATAAAAAATATGCAAAAATATTTTTTCCAAAATAAGTTTTGTAGTATAACCATCAGAACAGCAGTGATGTGTAAACTGAATTTGGCAACAATACAGTGAATTACAGTGAAGTTATTGAATATTTTCATAAGAATTATACATTTAAAATTGTATTTACAGTTAAAAATATATTTTCCCTAAAATAAGTTTTGTAGTATAACCATCAGAACAGCAGTGATGTGTAAACTGAATTTGGCAAAATTACAGTGAAGTTATTGAATATGTTTCATAATAAAAATCATCAAAATTATACATTTATAATTGTATATACAATTAAAAAAATATTTTTTTTTTCCCAAAATAGGTGTTGTAGTATAACCATCAGGACATCAGTGATGTGTCAACTGAATTTGGCAACATTGCAGTGTATTACAGTGAAGTTATTGAATATGCTTCATAAGAATCATAAAAATGATACATTTACTATGTGTATACAGTTAAACAAATATTTTTTTCCAAAACAAGTGTTGTAGTATAACCATCAGGACAGCAGTGGTGTGTGAACTAAATTTGGTAACACTATAGTGTGTGACAGTGAAGTTATTGAGTGTTTTCGTAGTAACGCTTTTCGGGGTTTGCACTTTGCAGACGGTCCCTTCGGATCTGTCTCTCAGCCGCCGCGCATAGAGATCAATGTATTTTATCCATTGCGAAGGAAAGCTCGTTTCGAGGAAAATTAGATTGTAGCTGCTTGTCTACGTTACTATGATTAAAAAGTGGTGTCATTTGTGTAGTGACAACGTTTAGCTGAGGAGTTATTGACCCGGGAAGTTCGAATCTGTGAATTTATTGCTAACTTTACTCAACTAACCAACTTTCGAACTCAGGTCTCCCAAAGCACAACAGCGCTACATGTACTTGCACTTGTCCAAGAGGCTATCGGGGCCAAATGCACATTAATAGACAAATAATACTTAGCTATATTTTGTACAAAATACTATTGTATACTATAATGTATTTTTAAAGTATACTTTCAATGCATTGTAACAATGACAATTTCCAGCACACAGTTAAAACATATTTTTAATAAAGTGCAAATAAATACACTTTAAAAAAATGAACTGAATCAATGTAAAATGACATGATGAAAGACATCCAGTTAAAAAGGTTCAGGAAAACTGTTGGGAATATGTGTATGGAAGTATAAATAGTTTTGGTTGGGTAGAAAATAAGAAAAAAACAGGAAACGAGTCTGAGCAATCGGGTCACACTAAATGCATCTCTATATAAATGTCATATATATTATATAACATTGATATAAGTGATCACTGGGAATTAGACTTATATTGTATTTAAATAAAGCGTTCACATGCACATTTGCTTCATGCATTTCCCCGGCGTCGACATCAGTGTGAGTGCAGCAAGCTGACTCACTAGCTTAGGACTTCAAAGTTCTTTTGTACTCAACACAAAACGTCAGCAAATAAAAGTCTTGAATCCAAAGTTCTTCGTTTGACTATTTTAATTATGAATTCCAAAACATAAAATATAAACACTTAGGATCTTTACTTTTCTTACACATTAACTGTGTAGTTCTGTGTAGGTCAAAAGACTGTGTTGCTCCAGAGTCCAGTGGCTTCTGGCTGTTTCGCAGGGTTCTATCACTTTCATACTAAATCTAACAAACAATCAAATTACATTATACTAGATCACTGGTCATCAACTGTTTACAACACAGGTTTTCTCAGGTTTTACAAAATAAACTCAAAATATTATTACTTCCATTGAAATGGCTTCAACAATCAGGCACATTTAAATGTCAGAAACATGAATCCTGCATGTCAATATCCATGATCACTGGATCTTTGGTAAGTTGAAAGGAACACTACATTGAGTCCAACCTTTAGTTTAAACTGATAATCGTTTGTTTTACCGGTGTTACCATAACAATGAATATTTGTCTTTAATTGAAAAATTGTCAAGTAACTGATGAATTTCATGTTGATGAGGTTCAGAATCATGTGTTTGTATTGACACGAGTCAATACAATTAAACGTTTCTGTTTTTAAAAGCAAAACACCAGATATAGGAGTTAAACTGGAAAAAGTTGCTTCTACTAAAATAAACACATAAAGTCTGTGTGTTTACAGCGGCATGTAAATCAAGTATTGTAGAGCAGATCTGATGCTTCAATCATTGATATTGCTATGAGGACATTTTCAGTAAGATTAAAATAGTTCATCTTTTGTTTTGCCTTTTATTTCAGACATACCAGAGGTTTAATATTTACATTTCATATTTGACTGTTGTTGGCAAATTTTATATGGGCCTACATAAATGTAAGTTTACCATTAACAACACATTTTTTTCTGTGTTTTTGAAAGAATTTAAAATACATCTTACTACAATTAGGCCTACATCTTCAGTAATGAATGCAAGTATTTGAAAGAATTTTAATATGTACAATGATGTATAGTTTAATATCTTACCCTCGTGTTCTTTCTCTCTATCTTATTTTTTTGTCTTTTATTTTTCAGTTTTCAGCTAATCACTGTTAACTCGTATTTTCTCATTTGTATTCTGATGACATTGAACACATTGTTAATACATTTTGTATACAAAGTTGTATATCATAAACATGTCATCTCTGTACTTTTTGCAATTAATAAAAGTGCTCGCTTCCTCGTTATCATGCATCACATGAAAAAAGGAGTAAAATGAGTCTCTGATCCAAAACACACAATAGATGGCGCTAATTCGAGCCGCCAATAAAGAAGAAGAAGAAGAAGAAGAAGAAGAAGAGTCTGAGGAGAGCAGTTCACGGTATTTCTCATATTTACACAACCATTACACACACTTTATACAGTTTGATTAAGCGACAGACTCATTTCTGTATTGTTTTCACCGATCACAGCGATACTTGTGCGTCTTTTCTGGCGTCTTCCTCCTGAAATACACATATAGTGCAGCAGCAGCGAGCATGAGGAGAATATGTGTTGAGTAGGGTTGGGTATCGTTTCAATTTTAACGATTCCGATTCTGCTTATCGAATCCGGTTCTTAACGATTCTTGGTTTCGATTCCAACATTTATTGGAGAGAAAAAGGAGAGCAAATACTTGTACAAATTCTACCTTTTATTCTTGTCACATTTAGGCTATTACCAGTAAAACTGTGACAATGCGTCTTAATTTACAATATATATAACACTTTAAGGAATTAGCATGAAAACCAATTACAAAAATATTTCATTTTAACACAAAAAACAGAACATAACAAAATATGTAACAGACGTAAAGATGTTACGTAATCAGATGTAGAGTCAGCAATTCTTTTGAAGAAAAATTAGCATGTCTGCCTTCTCTGGAAGTATGCGTGATCTCTCTTGGCTAATTGTATCCCCAGCAGTAGAAAAAACCCTTTCGCTGGGGGTAGAAGAGGCCTGTACACAAAGGTATGATTGGGCTAGGTCAGACAGGAAAGGATATGTGTCTCTCCTGTTCCACCACCAGAGTGCAGGGTCTTCAGAAGTCATTAGAGGCAGCATGTCCCTATACATCTCCAGTTCTTTGGCAGTTTGTTCCTGGATGGACAAGGTGCTCTGAATTAGGTTCTCCTTAAGGGCATCATCTTCAGCAAAAAGCTCTTCCAAGGGAGTCATCTTGGTCTTCTTGCACTTTTGAAACTACAATGAACAAAAGAAAAAAAAGAAAAACTTTAGCCATTTGCATAGTTTATCCCTGCCATTTTATACCATGCTGTGCTCACCACCTGTAGAGTCTCCTCTTCATCCTGATGAACTGTCCCTATGTCCCTCCCTCCATCGCTATGCTCTGTCAGCTGAAAGTGAAATAAGCAATTTGAAGAAACAAAGGATTAACATACCTAGGACATGATGCTGGAAATACGTATTTGATAACTTAAGGTCTAAATGAATTTCACACTACATTCATGTTCATAATGAATACCTTCTCTGTTTCTATAGGATGTGCTGCTGCCAGTACTTTGTCTTTTATTCGGTGCCAGACTGTCTCATCCTCCACTTTCTGCTTAAACCGAGGATCCAATGCAGTTGCCTCTTCAAGGAAGGCTCTGACATTGACGCTCTATAAAATGTAGATATAGAATTAGAATAACAAAACATAACACAATTCTTGTTATAAGTGATATTCATTTTAATTATTCTTACCTGATAGCGCTGGGACAGATCAGACCAGACTGTTGTCTTAAGAGTGGACACAAACACTGTATCTCCTTCAAGCACAGTGAAATGTTTTCTTAACTTTTGCAGTATGGGATCTGGCTGCAGGTTGGACTCTTTTCAGTAGAGACACAGAGTGTGGATGTGTACATAACTCGCATGAGTTGGACAAAGTCCTCTGCTTTTTTCAAGTCCTCATCTGTTACTCTTGCAAGTCTGTTAAGGACAAAAAAAAGTTAAGAAAATTATGAATTATTCTTCAATCAGCATTCCAAAAGCTATTATACCTGTCCCTCTCCATTGTTTTTTTTTAGCCGTAGATCCAAAGAGGCTGCCTGAATTGCTGCATACTGCTCAAGGAACCTCTCAAACGTGAGGTAAAGAGAGTTCCAGCGGGTTCTGACATCAAGAAGGAGAGAGTGCTGGGGAAGATCTACAACAAAAACAGTTCTTAGAACTCTATCTTACTAACACATACACAATAATATCTAATATTAATTAACTAAATGATGATGAGTAATAATTCTTACTCAGAATGTGTTGCTTCTCCCATGTTTTGGCCATGGTTGACCTCTTCATCCAGACAATCACGTCCCGAATCATTTCTGTACATTTTGCCACTGAGGTAATTGTGTACACACTTTGGGCCCAAAGATTAAGTGTGTGTGCAAAGCAGCCTATTTTAATGAGGTCAAGCTTTTGTACTGCCACATTCATGTTGGATGCATTATCCACTGTGATAGCTGCAACTTTGCTCCTTATCCCAAACTCATCTAAAATATCCCCAATTTCTTCTGCTACCACTACCCCTGTTTGTGCTTTGTAGACAGCTTTTGTTTCTGATTCATCTTTCCCTCAGTGATATAATGGTCCTGGCAAATGCTTGTCCAGCAATCACTGGTGACTGCGATTCTGCTGAACTTTTCCAGGTCTGATTTAATTTTTTCTTTTTCTATGTTGTACCAAGCTGGTATCAAATGATTGGAAAGATTATCCCTGGACGGTGGGTTGTATTTGGAATTTAGGGCTTTTGTCATCTCCCTGCAGAGAAAAATGTACACTTATAATGCTTCACCTACATAATCATAGTTTACTGTAGTATATAATGTTCTGTTAGCTCTGTTTCTGATTTGCTTTAAGACACAGGTGAATATCAAAGAAGGATCAAATCCATTGATATTGCTGTGAAAACTTTTTGCATACCTAAATGAAGGTGACTCAACTGTAGCAAAAGGATGTAACCCCTTCACCACAAATCTTGTCACCGCCCTGTGACATTCATCCACTCTCTCCTTGCTCATCTTCCCCTTCATGGCTAAAGTGAATGGACTCTCTTCAAATAAAGATTGTGTTGATTACATTATTAGACCAATAGGTGGCAGCAAGTGAGTGTTAAATGTATTTTTTTCATTGAATCGTTCATTCAAAAGATTCGTTCAGAAATGGTGAATCATCCAGCATTAACTAAAAAGTATTTATGGAGTATCAAACAAGTATTCATTCATTCAAAAAAAAAAATACATTTAATAGACTCGACTCATTAATTGTCTGATGTATTAATTCATGATCTCCATTTTAAACAAAACAACACAACAAGAACAATTTTAAACAACTGGTTCTCATTTTATCCAGAATTATGCGGCTCTAGTTCGAAGACGAATGTCTGCTCATCTGTGTTTTGTACCTGAGTGTGAGAGACTGCTATTGCTGCTGCTAGTAGCTTTATCTGGTGTGTGGAAACCTGTGGTACTGCTGCTGAGAGATCGCACCGGATAAAATGCGGAGCATTCCTTAAAATGACCCCGTGTTGAAGCAAATGTTTCATCATATTGGAGGTGCTTCCTCCCTTGCATGAAATGTCTTTTTGCATGTTATACAATTCGCTGTATTTTCATCTTTTTTTGAAAAGCTTAACCAAACTTTTGAACGTTTGCCGCGCTCTGCCGTCGTAAATATAACGTACAGCGCATGTGCGGCAGGCAGGTCAATACAACACAGTAAACAAATGCTCACTGCCATTCACCGAGCGCGTAGCATCACCAAAGTAAGGAATCGATAAGCGGAATCGAAATGCGCGTGTCTTATCAAATCCCCGGTTTTTGGCATTTTGGAACCGGTTCTAAAATGGAACCGGTTCTCGATACCCAACCCTAGTGTTGAGTTCATTCATTCCCCCTTCCATGTAAAGCGCTTTGAGTAGTAGCTAGCCAGAAAAGCGCTGTATTAAATGTAATGAATTATTATTATTCAGAGCTGAGAGATTTTGTGTTCGTTTGTGTGATTGTCTCGATGTTTGGAGTGAGAACTGTTACTGAATGTCAAGACTAAAGTCAAAGTTTGAGAACTGTGAGATACTGCTGCCGTTTTATTTTATCTTTATACAAATCAAATTTGTTACTTATTTCACATTGTTAAAACATACTGGAACATATACGGCTAAAACTTCACATTGAACTTATAATGAGTTTTTAGGATCGTTGTCAGCAGTTTTGAATAACAGTGCAATGAATGTAGAACAAAATCAAAATATATTTGATGTATTGACATTATGCTGCTGTAGTTATTTAGATGAGGTGGTTAATTAAGATGAATACCTGTAGTGTTTGTTTTTAGATTTTTTCTTATGTTTTATCCTTGTCATGTTGTGAGAAGCAACAGTATTTTCTCTCAATTTAGCAGTTTTACAGGCTTTTATCATCTATTTGTGAGATGAATAAAGTGAGATGATCTGCTGATGATCCTGAATGGCTTGTTGAATGAGTGTTAATAGTCTGAGGATCATCAATATTAGCAGATCTGCTGAAAACACTCTTTATTTTCATGACAATAGTTCCTGTTTTCACCTCATTTATTATGCTGATGTCTTCAGATCTCCTGTACATTGACACTTAAAGCTCATTTCATTGGTGTCAACAGACTGTATTTGTTGCTCACAAATATACGTTTATTTCTGTGTCTATGCTTTCAACTTTTTTTTTCTGACCATTGTTAATATTGGCAAGACATTATATTACGATGTTTATATTCTTTTTTATTTCTAGATATCTGCCTATATTGTAATGGAAAAAGCAGGAGAGTGTTCTAGTTAGCCATAAAATAAGTTATAGCCTACATCCGCATCAGTTACTTTATTTCAGACAGACAGACATAAATGCTTAGATGTGATATTTAGTATAAAAACAAATTCAGGAACTGATATTATATTTTATTTTGACAGATCAGCTCCTCCCAGAGCAATTCATCATCAGTGAAGCTCCTCCCACTGCAATTCATCATCAGTGAAGCTCCTCCCACTGCAATTCATCATCAGTGAAGCTCCTCCCACTGCAATTCTCCAATAAATGCTGTAAATTCCCATCAGCTACAAGTGAAGACGAGCATGAAAGCATCAGGAAGAGCTGAAATCTGCAAAGACTGAGTTTATTAAAGTGGACAGTGAGAACACGAGTGATCCAGAACCTGCAGAATGAAACACACTGAAGATCCTGAAGAACAAAGAGGTTGGTGTTTATTCTTCATTCATTCATGATGCTGAAGAACATTCATGTTAGAAACATTCAAGCACTTCATCACTGTTAGATAAACAGTTAGCCTAAACTATGAAATGGTACAGAATGTTTTATGTTTGTTTTCAACAAATGGTGAGTAAAGGGAGGTTTGAGAAACTTAAGCAAAAAAAAAAAAATATATATATATATCATACATGAAAATCACTCACCTTTCGGCGAAATTCGCCGTTTTGAAACCAAAATAGGTGACCTACGTGAATCGTGTAGATTCGATGAGAAAATGTTCAGAGAGGGGGGAGGTGGGGGGTTGAGGGGGAAGGTATATACTATATGAAGCCATACTATAGTATAATGTGAGATAGAAATAAATATTTAAGTCATTAAATTCAAGTTCACGTAAACTTGTCCCTCCGCTGCGGCTATCAGTCATTCTCCATTCAGCGTTCAAACAGCGCGTCGCGTTCGGTTACGACAGTCAACGATGAAACTCTCTCCAAGATGATTCAATGTTGATATTATTATACTTGATCTGTAGATAAAGCTCTATGGTTTCGCATAAAATTACTATCTTGCTGGACTGCATTGCTGTACCTTAATCATGTTCCTTTCTACCGTGTGTCTGTTAGATCACAACCCTGGAGAGCACTATAATTGTTCTTCACGAGCACAGTAACTGAAATTTAAAACTGTTAAAAGAAAAGGCTCAATAAACTATTGCATAGATAGATACTGTATAGTCGTTGAACACAGCAGGAGAGAACGCAACGTTAGCCAGCTAGCTAAAGCTGCGGTGGAAAATTATTAGCTAACGCTACGGAGGCCATAATATTTTTGACTCATGGCTGAAGTTAAGTTTCTCCAGCTCTACCCAGGTTGGCAAAAAATGCATCTCAAAATGCATCAGATTGATGCTTTAAAATATGGAATATTTAAAATGTTCTTATGGTCGAGCATTCCCCCGCACCACCCTAGAGGGGGAATATCCTTCTCACCTTTTTCACCTCTGACCCATTTTCATGCCTGATATATATATATATTATATAATTACCAATCTGGGCCTTCAGTAGGGATAGGCGATATATCATTACCTAGTGCACATGAAGCTAAGGCTTGAGAGACTAATCGAGGAACTACCTCTACAATCTGGAACTGGTACACACAGATATATTTTCAGTTAATGAAAATGGTATTTCAGTTAATCTCAATGGATGCACAACGCATATGTGACGCATACGCAAACGCTAGTGTGAGGCGCACGCCTGGCTGTCGCTTTGCTGAGAGCGCTAGTGTTTCTCACACACTTAAAGAAAGAGCGAGAGAGTCTTATACCACGCAGAATTGATGTGCTTGTTAATTTGGAACTAATCAGCCTTTTTGAGCAAGCAGAAACTAATGCATGAACGCAGACATGATTAATATTCATGAACCCAGCAGCTCATCAATCCTTAGTGCGGTCTATATTGTTATTAGTAGTAGTAGTATATTATTATATATATTATATTATTATTGTGTGATGTTTTTCAGCACAGTTGCACTATTTAAACATTATCTGCACTTTAACAGAAGAAATGTACATCTGCATTTTTTCCATTTCTGCAAGGGCTGGTGTTGTGATATTTACTGTTTTTTTTTTTATTCTTTTATGTTATTGATATATTATAGAAGCCTATTTGATGATGGGTACATTTTACTTTAGATCTCTGCTTGTGTTTCTGAGGCTGCTATCTCTTGTAGCCAAAAAAGTGGCGAATGGTACCATATTTATATCGTCATTGATATCATTATCACAATAAATAGCAGAACATATCGTGATATAGTTTTATTGCCCATCCCTAGGTGCTAGTGGCTCTTTACGGGCCTTTAAATGAAAGCGTTGCTAGATCTCCTCCTGATATAGAGAGTTGTCTGCTGGGATAAGCTTCTTTAATACTGAGCGTAGTTTGTTCTCTTCCTGTTCTCCTCTGTTGCTGCATCATCTTATCACAGGTAATATCCTCCACATTTCATTTTAATTCTATTTCCTACCTATTGGAGATAAAACATATCATCGATAACATTAAATTTTTTTTTTTTTATCAGGTTAAGCTGTGATTATTAATCACTCAAACCCCTTTATCCTCTGTCGGTTTCACATATCCGCCATGTTTTGTAGTTTTATAACACTTTTTACTCGGTTTTTGTGGTTCTGAACACGAATCCTCCTCCAAATCGCAATGGGTTGTGGGTAATATTAGCCTTTATAGTGTGCACGGATCCACACTTCAAAAATCTACCGGAAATAGTAGACCATACCAGAGTATGTGAGCGGAGTGGAGCGGCAACAATTTCCCCTCCGCGCTCCAAGCATTTAATAATCACTCCGCTCCAGCTCCGCTCCGGGTTCACCATTTACCGCTCCCGCTCCACTTCTCGCTCACTGACATCAGAAACACCGCTCCGTCTTCGCTCCCCGAGGAAATTGCGAATGAAGTATTTAAGTATGCTTTGAAATCTCACAAAATTTCTCCTCATCATAATATATAGGCATATTAAATAAAAATAAATAAAAAACAACATTAGGAGAATAGTTTCAATGTGGTTTATTGGATAGTGTGCAAACTTTTCCTATGCCATGCTATACTTATTACATGGTTATCAGCATTAAAAGTTAAATATCATTGCTGCTTTTTGCAGAGCACATTTTGTTTGGAAAGAGGAAAATAACTACGTTTTCATCAGTTATTTCATCTACGGGTCGCTACATTTCTTACAGATTTCTGCTCATTCGAAATCAAATAGGCTACCGACAGCACTGTAAGATTACATTTGTTTGAATGCAATGCATTAGTGAGAAAGCGATTGCGTGTGTGATTAAGTGTTCCCTGTTTAAAATGTGCTTTCACCCGATCCAGCCTGATCTCATGAAAGTGCGTATCTTTAGCACAAATTTTATTTCGCGTACCATTTACAAAAATAGTTTTTGCTTGCATAGCGCAGTTTTCGCGTGCATATGATACACACTTTATGGCTTGCACGCACTTCACATCCCTAATCCTAACCAAGGGGTTTGTGTTTCATTTGCACGCAAAAACTATTTTTTGGCGTATAAACGGCACGAGAAATAAAATTCGTGCTATATATACGCACTTTCATGAGATCGTGTTGCCCGGTCATATTCAGTAGGCTTGAGAACCTCCCGCAGTCACTTATGTCCATCGGCGTCATCATAACCTTCACATTTTTTTCTGATTTGAGTGATCCATCTGTATCATGCTAGCGTAATGTGTTTAACGTGTGAATCCTTACTAAAAATGCAGTTCTATAATGAGCCGTTGGCATGAATTGTACTCGTGATGGAGCGGTAGTGGAGCGCTCTCGGAGCGAGTGAAAACCACGACGCTCCGACTTTTAAAAAATCCGCTCCGCGCTCCATTCAAAATCACATCGCTCCACTCCTCGCTCCGCTCCCACTCCACTCCACTCACATACTCTGGACCATACGGGGACGTCTGGCATACTCTTTTCAACATACTATGCTTTGAGACACACTTATTTAAATCTCACACACTATTTTGGATGGATAGTATGGACATTGGGATGCAGGCTGTGTTTCTGTGTAGAATAGGGATGGGACTATTCTATGAAAATTTCATATCACGATTATAGTCCCAAATTATCGTGATTATCAATATTATCACGGTTTTGTTAAAACAAGATGAAAGTGTTAAAGAACTGATGCTCACACTGAAAACATTTCAACAAGTTTTATATTTGAGAATCAACAAACAACAAATAAAACAAGCAGCTTTATGCACTTTTTAAAGTAAGATTCTATTCTGTGGCATTCCTTATAATGGCCGTTGTCAATAGCAACATATAACAGCGCACATCCATGTATCACAACGAACGCGCGCTCTCATTTCATTCAAATACAACTTGTCATCTTGCGTCTCCGTTTTTGATTGTATTGAAAATGAAATCAGAGTTCATTTATTGTTTACAGAATTTGATAAAATTGTTGCGATCATCTTGTCTGGATGAGTTTTGTACACTGTACAAAATGGATTTAACAGGTAAGTTAAGAATAGAGATTAATCTCTATTCAATATGTCCCCATAATTATGTGGTAAAAAAATCGGTGTTATAAGTGTACAATGAATATATATTATTATCTCTTAAATGTCACTCTTAATAGTCTTGTTTGAACTTGTTTGTTCGTCTTTGGCTCAAAGACACTTGCTGCGAACTTTTCTTCGCGGAAGCTTCAAGTCAAGTTAGTGAGATAAAATATTTCAACTCAAAACAACATTTTGTGCCCAATTATTTCCCAGACGTAGTTTTAGTATTGAGATCAAAGGTAACTTGCCTTGCATTCGCTATATAACAGTGGGTGATGGTCACAGGACGGCTCGGCAGATTTGAAGTGTTTACTATCGCAGGGACTTTTTTGTGCATGTTCTGCAGACAGGATAACGTTAACCATCCTCGATTAAGTTTCCCTCAGGATTTTTGTAAATGGCAAAATATGACCACACCTCCCGAAGAAAAATCTCCCGAACACGGTCACTGCCTTCCGCCATTCCTTCTCGAATAAAAAAGACAACCCCAACATTGCGCGCCTGCGTCATATTGTTGCTGGCTGGACAGGATTTATAGTGAGTTATTAAAATCGCGATAATCAAAGACGGTTTTAATGATAATTGAATTTTAAACGATAATACTAACCATCAGTACATTTTATCGTGGTTTATAGTGAAACCGGTAATCGTCCCATCCCTAGTGTAGAAAGAGATATCAAGTTTTTTGGCTCTTTTTGGGCCGCTATGTTAAACTGTATCTGTAAGGTTGAGTTTGGTTTGGTCTCTTTTCATTCTGAGAGTATTTTTGCGAAGGTTTCCGCTCACCTCATCTCCGTGAGAATAGTGTCACTGATGGTCCATAACAGACCTTAGGGAGCAAATGTGGATCCAGCATCGAAGTCTGTTGAGTTGATCTAATGCTGGCAACTCCGATATGGCAATCAATTTCCTCGGTATGGCAAAGTGGGTATTTTGGAAAATCGTGGCATGCATAATAGTCAAATTATGACTATTAAATAAATGTTTCTAAAATGGCTGTCACAGGGTTCCCGCGGGGTCTTAAAAAGCCTTAAAAGCATTGAATTTATGAATTTGGAAATAATACCTTAAAAAGTCTTTAAAAAGTCTTGAATTTTGATGTCTGGGTCTTAAAAATTGTGTTGTATGTCAGTGTTCATTTCATTGACTAAAATAATAACTTTTCTTCAACGACATTTTTCACTGACGAAAACGAGACGCTACCTAAATAAAACCTAGTTTTGAATGACAAAAAATATGACGAAAATCTATTTACATTTTCGTCAACGAATAAAAACTAGATGATAATGTTAGATAGTGTCGATCTGGGAAGCGATCCAGTCAGAACTGATGTCCTGCGTGTGTGGTAGATGCACACATTTGTACTGTAACGTGCTGATCTACCCCACGGTCTCATAAAATGTTAAAAATGTAAACCAACCACGCACCAACCCGAAGCGTGGAGCCATGCACATATTCACCTATACAGCGCGTGGGTACTGCACTGAGCTCTCTTTCGTGTCTGAATGGACAAATACACTCAACATTATGTCTAAATGTCTGGTTTGGAGAGTATTCATGTAAACTATGTCGGTTATGTCTTAAACAGTTGTATCGGGTGTGCATCAGTGCAATCGTATCCGCATGTCATTGGACATGATCCGATGTCTTAAAGTGACAGTGGCAATAAACAATGCGGTCTGTGTAATTAATTTTGATCAAGCAACAAAAGAGAAAAGCATTTACTGTTTGTTAATAGCTTTAATAAGGATTAATTATATTTAATTCATCCAAATAATTGTCTGCTTGAAAGAATAAAGAATTATGTATGTAAAGGTGATGATACACGGGGCAACTTTTTGAGCAATTTTGCTGGGCAATGTTGCCGTCAACAGGCAACCAGATGAGACACAGGGCCCACGACCGATCTAAATTATCCAGATAGAAATTTATTGCCCCTTTTCAATGGGAAAGTGCCCAAGCAACAATAGCTGGGCAAGATTGCCCGGCAACATTGCTCAAAAAGTTGCCCTGTGTATCATCACCTTAAGTTGTTATAAAGAATGCATATATCATTCATTGAAAAGAAGACTGTCTTTTACTTTAGGAAAAGTGGTTTTATTTAATTTTAAGATATTTTTTTTTAAGTCACAGTAGTTAAATCTGTATCTGTATTGCTTGTTGAAACTTAAAAATCATTGATATTAATAGGTTAATATATGTTAGTATATGGGTTTGGAAATTTTAGAGAAATTCTAAATTGACACATTACAATTTACCTAAACCCATTATATTTTAGTCGACTAAATCTACTGTAGATTTAGTTTACAGTAGATTTCGAAAATCTAAAAAAACTAAAATCACTAAAATCTTATTGTATTTCGTCAACTAAAACTAGACTAAAACTAAAACAATTCAGATGACTAAAATATGACTAAAATTAGTTTGTCATATTTTTAGTCAAAAGACTGAGACTAAAACTAAATCAAAATTTGCTGTCAAAATTAACACTGCTGTATGTAACTTCTCCGTATTGTATTTTTCCTCAAAAGTTTCATTTGTCAACCACGATTATTATTATTATTTTCGATGTTTATTGTTCAGGGGTCTCTCAGTTCCCCATATTCCCAGCATAGAATAAGTAGCTAGCTAATGTTAAAACACAACTTAACATTGTTCGGCAAACTTTCTTGTGGCCTACTGAAATGTTTTTATTTTTCACACCTGCTTGGCTTATCATCTTTTACCCATTCCATATTTGAAAAATAAATGAACACAAGTTGTAGGATTTTGTTTTTCTTTGCTGGTAGGGATGTGAAATAGGTATTCTTTTTTTATATATAAATGGTCTTAAAAAGGTCTTAAAAAGACTTGAATTTAACTTGAAGAAACCTGTAGGAACCCTGTGTCAAATAAAAATTTGAATTTTGAATATTCCTTGAATTTAAAAAAAAAAAAAACACATTAGGCTACTGTCACTTTAAGACCTGCACACATCTAATATACACGCATTTGACAAGAACACGATTTTCTCTCAAACAATTGCTTTCACTTTAGACATAATCAACTGTGTTTATGTAAACCTTGTGTGTATTTGACAGTATGAGTGCAATGAGACTTCGAAAGTCCAGTAACCAGGCGCTGTTGGACAGGCTTTTAGTGTCTGTGCGCTTCGGGTGTTTGCATTCAGAAAAGCGCACGTTAGAAACAGCGTGAATGACATGTTTAACCGGCAAGGCTTCACAGCACATGCAAATAATTAACTTTTGTGCCGTGAATGTCAAGTCAAGTGACATTTATTTATACAGCGCTTTTTACAATACAGATTGTTTCAAAGCAGCTTTACAGAGATAACAGGAAAATAATGCAACAAAGTTTGTTTCCAGAAGAAAATAGCGTCACAGTCCAGCTTAAGTAAGTTCAGTGATGGTTCATTTTTGTTGTAAAAAAGTTTAATTTACTTATATATATATATATATATATAGTTGCTCTTGAGTAAACCGTGATGTCATCGTCCAGCTCAGTTTAGTTCTCATATAATGGTGTCAATGCATGCAGATCAATAATATTGTTGAATATTAAATTAAATGTTAAATTTAATGTCCCCAACTAAGCAAGCCAAGAGTGTAACTCTACCTCTGCCTTAACATGTGATGTGAATGTACATCATGCGCTGTGGCACGATACTACTTAATTTCTTCAAAAGCAGATCGTGGAGGCATTTTAACAATGTTGTCCACAAACAAAAATCGTGATATCGCACACCCCTAACGTGACTGACGCGGTTTGTTTCTGTTAGCTTATCCAGTACACAGCGCGGTGCGGTTGCGTTGTTAATTTGAAAAATGGTGGGAAAAGGCCTGCTGACGAAAACAGTACAGTACTTTTTCCCTTTAACATTAAGTATTGCTTTTAGAATTTTAATATAGTTAGAATTTTGCTAATATTTAACAAAGAAATTCGAATTTAGCTTTTCAGCCATTTTGACAGCTGGGTTAAGTGGAACATGTAGGACACAGATAATGCTAATAAAGTTTTAACTAGTTTTAAACAAGCTACAGCTGTGTACACGCTCAACTGTGAGCATGTGACATTTCTCATTTCAAATTTTGCAAAGGTCATGATTCAGGGCTCCAGACTAACTTTTTTTACCTCCGTCCTGGAACCGTCCTGAAAAACAATTTGAACCGTCCTAAAGTGAATGTCAACCGTCCCAAAATAAAAATGTTTATCTACTGTAGATTTAGTCGACTAAAATCTTATTGTTTTTCGTCGACTAAAACTAGACTAAAACTAAAACAATTCAGATGACTAAAATATAATGGGTTTAGGTAAATTGTAATGCATTAATTTAGAATTTCTCTAAAATTTCCAAACCCACATACTTCCGGAGAAAACATCTATTAACCTGTTAATATGAATGATTTTAAAGTTTGAACATGCAATACAGATACAGATTTAACTACTGTGACTTAAAAAATATCTTGAAATTAAATAAAACCACTTTTCCTAAAGTAGAACAGTCTTCTTTTCAATGAATGATATATGCATTCTTTATAACTACTTGCATACATCATTCTTTATTCGTTCAAGCAGCAGACATATTTATTTGTATGAATTAAATATAATGAATCCTTATTAAAGCTATTAACGAGCAGTGAATACTTTTCTCTTTTTCTTTTGTTGATTGATCAATATTAAAGCTGCCGTCGGCAACATTTTTTTGATCATATTCAGTGAAATCGACACTATAATCCGACAGAACAACATAAATAAAGTGGTTTTAGAAGAAAACCCGAGCTTCTAACTCCACCTGGAAACTGTTATTTGTTTTGCAAAAATCCACCGCTCCCGGATCATCGGGTCCAATCAGCGCAGGGGGGTGTGAGATCTGACTGTCAATCACAGGTCGTGCACACGCCACCCCTCGCGCACGTAAAAATCACATGCACACGCCTGAAGTTCGTGCAGTTATGAAGAGTGATGGCGGAAAAGATTCCAGTTCCTCAGTTAACCTCAAGAGCTAGGAGGTCAAAAACAACACAGGAAAAGAGAACACCTGGTGAAAAGAAAGAAGTAAAGAAAGAAAGCGACCGTGCCCGTAATAAAACCAGGATCAATATCGTATCGGCATTTGAAAGGTGGAGATTACGTGATTTAATTGGGTTCAAGCTGGATGCAGAGCTTGCAACATTTCTTCTCGACAGGTAATTGTGCTTTATCAACCAGTTACTTTATTTCTTAGTGTTATGTTAGTAATCTAAGTATGTTTGCCCAAATGTGTTGGTATGGATAGCTAACGTTAGCACTTGTTGGGCAGGTTCGTTAGCTTTGTTTGCACTGAAATCCGTGTGAACGTAACGTTAGGTGGATAAACATGTCCAGATGAAGGGATAAAGTTCAGCTTTTTGGAAGAATCAATGCTACTCTATCTTTCTTACGAGAGTAAGAACAGTAGTAAAGCTGCTGTTATTGTATGTGCTATCTGACTAGCTCTGTTATATAAGCAATAGAACAATGTACAATGACCATGTCTGCCGCATATACCATACAGCAATAATAGCGTTTCAGACAGACGATAGTGTTTATTTACGTTTAATTGGTGGGTAATCCATTTCGTAACAATCTACCATCTGAAGCAGCTAGATCATACTAAAATCATGTCAGTTTGCATGCTTACTGACTTATGATGGATGCTGATGAGACGGGCGCGTTCACAGAAAATCTGGTGCACACGCACTGACGAACTCGGTGGGAGGGTATTCGTTGATAGTGGGGGAGGGGCATGAGAGTTGTAAACATTCAAAATTTTGCCTAAGTCCACTCAATCTGCCAGACTTGCCGACTGCAGCTTTAAGGAAACAGACCGCATTAGGTTTATTACCCACTGTCACTTTAAGACGTCGGATCATGTCCAGTGACATGCGGATCCAATTGCACTGATGCACATCCGATACTCTCACAACTGTTTAAGATATAACCAACATAGTTTACGTGAATACTCTCCAAAACGGACATTTCGACATAATGTTGTGTGTATTTGTCCATTCAGACACGAAAGAGAGCTCAATTCAGTCCTCGCGCGCTGTATCTATGTGCATGGCTGCACGCTTCGGGTCGGGTGTGTGTGCACAGAAAACCGTACCGGATAGAGCTCTTTTTTTGCGTCGTCACTCTTATTCAGATCTATATGTCTGCTCTACTCATTCTCCCAGACGTTTACATTTTTTAACGTTTTATGAGACATGCAGCGCATGTCAACCCGTGTGCCGCTGGGTAGATCAGCACATTTACAGTACAAATGTGCGCATCTACCACAAACGCAGGACATCAGTTCTGACTGGATCGCTTCCCAAATCGTCACTATCTAACATTTTCGTCTAGTTTTTAGATGCAGGGCCGTCTTGGTGCTCAATCTGTTTTACCTTACCGTTGTTTAACCAGTGCAACATATTTGCGATATCATTAAGCAATTTGATGTACCGCGGAACAAGTCTCCGGGTGAGTAGCCGCCAGTGATAGTAACTATAGTAACAGCATGAGAAGACGCGCTCCGTTGTAGTCAGCGCTTGGTCGGTTAATTTTGGCATTTTCTAAGTAAGTTAGCCTAATAGGCTAGTAATAAATGAACACACATACAAAAATTAATTTCGTCCTGTAGGCGTCCTGGAGAATATTTCTGTTCGTCCTAAACACATTTTCTATCGTCCCCAGGACGATAGGACGCCGTTAGTCTCGAGCCCTGTCATGATTTGATGTCACTGCATCACTGCACATACAACAAATAATAATACATCTATGTAAAAATACGCAATATACTTCACTTGACTGCAAATGAGTTGGTCTTTAAATTTAACTGATGCATTAATCTCGGCCACAAGTCTTCATCTGATACAAATGCAGGTGTCCTACATTTACATGCGTATAAATGGAGGTCAATGGAAGAAAGTCTAGTGTGACCAGCCTTTTCAATAACTGAAAGATTTACCTTTACTTATTTTCCCCTTTCATTTCAGACCTGATGGAAGTGAAGGAGGAGAGTGAAGAACTGAGTGAAGTGGAGAAAAAACATTTGAGTCGCTCAAAGACTAAAAAGACATCTTTAAAGAAAAGAGGCAAGAAATCTACAACTTGCACTCAGTGTGGTAAGAGCTTCATATATAAAAAAAATCTTGTGAATCACATGAGAGTTCATACGGGAGAGAAGTCACATGCATGCCATCAATGTGGGAAGAGTTTCTTGCGATCATCTCAACTTAAGAGACACATGAGAGTTCATACTGGAGAGAAGCCGTTCACATGTGATCAGTGTGAGAAGAGATTTCCATACAGAGAAGGTCTCATTGTTCACATGAAGAGACACACTGGAGAGAAGCGGTTCACTTGCAATTGCTGTGAAAAGAGATTCTCAAGCAAACAACAACTGAAGGTTCACATGAGAGTTCACACTGGAGAGAAACCGTTCACATGCACTCAGTGTGGGAAGAGTTTCTCACACAGAGACAATCTTAAAGTTCACATGAGGATCCACACTGGAGAAAGACCGTTCACATGTGATCAATGCGGGAAGAGTTTCACACAATTGGTAAAACTTAAAGGGCACAGGAATATCCACACCGGAGAGAGGCCTTACACATGTAATCAGTGTGGGAAAACGTTTCAGTGGGCATTAGCCCTGAAGACGCACCTGACAGTTCATTCAAAGGAGAAACCACATTCATGTTCTGTATGTGGGAAGAGTTTTTCACTGCTGTCATATTTACATAGACATGAGAAAATTCATACTGGTGTAAAAGATCATGTGTGCTTTGAGTGTGGGAAGTCTTTTATTTCAGTGGCCTTTTTAAAACTGCACCAGAGAATTCACACTGGAGAAAAACCTTACAAGTGTTCACACTGTGACAAGAGATTCAGTCAGCCATCAACTCGGAAAAAACATGAGATGATCCACAGCGGAGAGAAGCCGCACACGTGTGATCAGTGTGGAAAGAGTTTCTCTGTTAAAGTTCAACTAAAGCTACACATGAGGATCCACACTGGAGAAAAACCTTACAAGTGTTCACACTGTGACAAGAGATTCAGTCTGTCATCAACTCTGAAAAAACACGAGAGGATCCACAGCAGAGAGAAGCTGCACACGTGTGATCAGTGCGGATCGAGTTTCTCTTTTAAAACTCACCTGAAGCGACACATGAAGATCCACACAGTGGAGAAACCACTTAAACACAGTCTGAGATCACGGTAAGTAGTTCATCTTTATGTACTGAGCAACAAAGTAGTTTCCTTACAGCCACGGTGAGCGTCTGGACATTTTGTTGTTTTGATTGGTATCTGCTTAGAAAGATTTTCATTATTATCTCATTATGAGGTGTAAACAGGGCCTAAAACTTTTTGTCACACCTGCCAATGGCTGGTAAAATTTACCAGCCAAACAATTTTTTTATCTGCCAGCTAAAACTACCAGCTTAACTTATATAAATTCAATAGCCTACGTTTTAAAAGACAAGTAAACAGTCAGTATTAAAATAAGAACAAAATCAAATTACAAGCAAAAGGACAAATACATGCAATACAACAAAGATACATATTAAATAAAGGGGTGGTATAATGCCCTTTTCACAAGATGTAAAATAAGTATTTGATGTCCCCAGAGTGTGTATGTGAAGTTTTTGCTCAAAATACCCCACAGATCTTTTTATACAGCATGTTAAACTTGTCATTTTTTTTAGGGTGAGAAAAAACTCACCGTTTTTGTGTCTGTCCCTTTAAATGCAAATGAGCTGCTGCTCCCGGCACAGGGGGCGGAGCTTCAACAGTCCTTTTACCTCACACAGACATGCACTGGGAATTTCACAAACTTTTAGCCTTTTATGTTTAAACCAGATTCAGATAATTGATGGAGAGACTCAAGAAGTGACAACATGTAGAATGCAACAGGATCAAATCATAATCAACCACCCCTTTAAATAAATAGTGCTCTTTGGGCAGGTCTTATAGTTTTCAGGTACCGGGATGTAATTAAGTAGGCTAATCTAATAAATAACACAGCATAAACTTCATATCCTTTTTAAAGTTTAAGTTTTTTTTTTTTTTTCTTCAAAAAAAGTATTCAAAAAAACAAAATCGCTCATTGCCCCCTAGTTTTCTCTCTGTTGAGAGAAGGTGTGCCTTTGCTCTGGAACTGCCAACTGTAAGAAAGTTAAGAGAGTACGGACACTCAGTAATACTGATCGCTGGCTGATGGAGTCACTATGCAAACAGAATTAAAATACAAAGGAGGAGAAATCGGTTAGTTGTTTCTTGGGCTGATTCTCATAAAGGTAAACCTATTTCACTGAGTAGTAGAAGCTATTATATTAGGGACTCTTGCGGAGGGGCTAAGAGCTCATTCTGCCAGAGGTATGGTGGTTTGTTAAAAACAAATTTCACAGAAGCTTCCATTCTATTCAGGGAATAGTTGTGATTGATTACTGTTTGTATTACCATAGTTTTCCGACATATGATTAAATAGTTTATAATCTAATATATGTATAATCATTGTATATAAAATGTATAAGAACATTCTTAAGTCTGAATCAGGCTGGAATTGGTTTGAAATTGAGGCCATCCATAATATTTACATCTAAGTACTAGAGCTCGCGGTTATGGTAAGGGATGGGACATTTCCTGAACACACGCTAAGCGCTACCAATCATAACACACTGGGCAATCTAACCAATCATAACCCACTGGGCCATCTAACCAATCATAACCCACTGGGCCATCTAACCAATCATAACCCACTGGGCCATCTAACCAATCATAACACACTGGGCAATCTAACCAATCATAACACACTGGGCCATCTAACCAATCATAACACACTGTGCCATCTAACCAATCATAACACACTGGGGCATCTAACCAATCATAACCCACTGGGCCATCTAACCAATCATAACACACTGGGCCATCTAACCAATCATAACCCACTGGGCCATCTAACCAATCATAACACACTGTGCCATCTAACCAATCATAACACACTGGGCCATCTAACCAATCATAACCCACTGGGCCATCTAACCAATCATAACACACTGGGCAATCTAACCAATCATAACCCACTGGGCCATCTAACCAATCATAACACACTGGGCAATCTAACCAATCATAACACACTGGGCCATCTAACCAATCATAACACACTGTGCCATCTAACCAATCATAACACACTGGGCCATCTAACCAATCATAACCCACTGGGCCATCTAACCAATCATAACACACTGGGCCATCTAACCAATCATAACCCACTGGGCCATCTAACCAATCATAACACACTGTGCCATCTAACCAATCATAACACACTGGGCCATCTAACCAATCATAACCCACTGGGCCATCTAACCAATCATAACCCACTGGGCCATCTAACCAATCATAACCCACTGGGCCATCTAACCAATCATAACACACTGGGCCATCTAACCAATCATAACACACTGTGCCATCTAACCAATCATAACACACTGTGCCATCTAACCAATCATAACACACTGTGCCATCTAACCAATCATAACACACTGGGCCATCTAACCAATCATAACACACTGGGCCATCTAACCAATCATAACACACTGTGCCATCTAACCAATCATAACACACTGGGCCATCTAACCAATCATAACCCACTGGGCCATCTAACCAATCATAACACACTGTGCCATCTAACCAATCATAACACACTGGGCCATCTAACCAATCATAACACACTGGGCCATCTAACCAATCACAGCAGACTTCGTATTTTGGAAGGAAATACTGGTTGAAGCATTCAATTATACTAGGGACAGAGGAGCTGTAATAATGTAAAATATGTGAAAAATAAGCATGAAAGCATATTCTAGTACACCCCAAAAACAAAATTAAGACTTCATAAAAGGGCCCCTTTAATATCTGATTAATTGTTTTGACATTTGATATGAATTTGACCCAAGAAAAACCCTAAAGTGCAGATGAACTGGGAAAGCCTTTTCATACTAAACACATTTTGAATAGAAACAGACATTCACGCTGGGCTGGAATATTCACCCACTAATGAAGCAATGCTTTTTCTTCAGAGAATATTTATTCTATTTTCTTTGGTCTTTAAAGAAATGTGCTGACCAATAAGATATAACTTTGAGCTGCTGCAAATACACACATTTAAGAGCATTTGGTGAAACCAGCATTAAAGATTAAAATTACTTTAATTGAAACATTAGCATTTCATGAACACTTTGAACTACATGAGTAATCCATAATTAGTCAATTGTGTAAAATAGTCCATTGAAAGTTTTTTTTTTTTTTTTACATTAACACGACATTTACATTTATTGCTTTGGCAGACATTTTTACGACAGCTGAAAGTTCAGTGCATGTATCGCCCTCTGTTGAACAGGCGTGAATTATCTTTTCCTTCAGTCCAACACATTTGTTTGACGTTTGTTGTGAAAGGGCCGCCTGTCAACAAATTCCCTCATTTTTGCGTAGCTTAGAGGCCAATCAGCTTGTGTCGTGTAGGAAACTGTGATTTCTCACAGATCACGTCAAGCCTGCGTCATTAGAGTTTCATGACCAAACTAGTGATTTATAACACAAATCATCTTCATGACATTAAAATAGATCATAATCGTGCACAGCAGTTGATGACCAGATTTGATGGGTTTAAAATGACTATTGAACTCATCAGTGATCTTGACTTTGAGCTTCACTTTTCATTTCACATTTGTCTCTCATTTGATATCTCACTTAATTTAATGTTTCTTTTAGATCTGATGGACGTGAACAAGAAAGGAAAAACGGAAGCGAAAAATGCTGTCTGTAAATCAAGGCTGAAGATTCACATGAGAGTTCACACTGGGAAGAAGCGGCTCAGGCTTTCTCTCTGAAAACACTTCTGCTTCTCATTCTGAAGAAAGAGCATTTAACTGTGATCAGTGGGTTAAACAGTTTCATTGGGCTTCAGTCCTGAAGAAACACCTGAAGATTCATTTAAAGGAGAAGATTCATCCGTAATATTACAGCAGAAAAGACACGGCGGTGTGTGTCTCAGTGCATGTATTCCTTTACTACAGATGATGAACTGAAAGAGTGCCAAAAAATTCACACTGGAAAAAAAAAAACATTTCAAGGCTAAGTTCAGGGAGCCGAAGAAGAGGCCATAACACTTAGAGAGACATGAATCTGATATTCATTTTTAACTAAATCTTCATTGTTTTTTATTAGAACATTTAGTTTCTCTTCCATGCAAATGCAAGATATACTTTCATGTATCTTTGAAACTGAACACTTTTCTCTTCTTCTCTTGAGATGCTTTGGCTCTTATAAGTCAGTAAAGAGAGAGATCTGTCTCATTGACTTTTACTTAATGTTTGTATTTGCTTCATGTAATTATTGATTAAACTCTGTACTAATTTTATCAATGTCTCATTGTTATTGTCCGTTTTTATTTTATGCTCATTCTGCTTGAATCAGGAATAATTTTAGTTCTGAAAGCCATGAAGTATTATTTGCTTTTAGATCTCTCCATGTTGTTAATTTCTCAATAGAAATTTTAAATGGCTAATATATCCAGAATCATATATACATTTAAGAGAGTTTGTTTTAGTCAGTTTGATGTTTTATTCACATCATAAGGCTTATTGAAGTCAGAACAATTACTTTGAACTTTAAACAACACACAGTTTTTACAAAATATACTGAAATTATTTCTGTCTCAATCTCACCACAGCTTTACACAACCAGCAGAAAGAGAGCAGCTGGAAAAAAGAGATGCGGCGTGTAATCCTTGTTTTTTGTCTGTGATTATGTTGATGTTTATAGATATTTTGTCATTGTGAACAGTATTTGGTGAATTTTTGATCGTCTAACAATGATGCACATCTATGAGCCGCAAATCACGGCAGTGATGTCATACAACTCTTACCGGATACCAGGCCAGAAAAGAAAATTATGAACTTGGTCGAAAACAAACATGACTTTAATAATAATTATATTAATATAACACCATCATTATTTTGAGCTAATAGGCTAATACTTTATTTCATGAAAATAAAGCGTATAATCAACTAATGAATTTAATAATCAGCACTCAAAAAAGCATTTGAATAGCATAACAAAATAGAATTTGAATTTCACATAAAGCAGTTTTTATATCAAATAATTATAGCCTATTATCTTCCTAATAACATGCCTAAAATATATTTACTAAAAAAATAATGTCTTGTTTCTAAATGCTTCTGAATATTACACGAAACATGGCTTACTGACAGATTTATTTAAATATAGTCTGCATTAAATCATTAAGACATCACTAACAGGTTAAATAAATACATACAGTATAATTGTTACGAACCTTAAAAGGTCTAGGGCAGGTACCGCAACATTTACATATTAACACACTGCTGAAGGTGAGGTGTGGTGGAAGAACACATGACAGACTCTTCTCGAAGGGAAAAATAAACTGGACTTTATTTACAACAAGCCGAAGCCACTGAACCCAGTCAAAGCAACAATAATAATGTGCGCTATGTACAAGATGATTGTGTGAACAAACAAACAATAAGTGGGAAAAGAACAAAAGCGAAGCCAAAAGAAAAAAACAAAATATAACAATCCTTAATCTACCTAATCTAACCAAAGAAAAATGTGGAAAATAGACCAAAATCTTCGGTGCATCCAGCACCCTAACTGAACTACCTAACAGAACAGAAATACAAGGGGTGGCGCTCACGTCTTACCAGGGGCCTGTTTCAGAAAAGAGGTTAAGTGAAAACTCTGAGTATGTTAACCCTGAAATGAGGGAAACTCTGGGTTTTCTGTTTCAGAATGGGAGGTAAGTCAAACCTGAGAAAGCAGGGTAAGTCAAGCCAGTTTCTGAAAGAGAGGTAACTTATACTCAGAGTCAGTTACCATGGTAACTTACTCTGTGAACCTAACCTGGTCGTGAGCAGGTTTACTTCCGTAAACCCAGAGTTTATTTCCGTCTCCTCCCCTTTATTAAAGAGGAAGCGGTGTTTAAACACCTCATTCATTCTTTCGTTACATTTATTCATTGCTGTTTTTTCCCCCAAGTTTTTTAATAAGATGAAGTCTATATAACTTCTTAACTGGCAACTGAAAATACAGTAGATTAGAGTTACATCATGTAGTTCTAAACAAATTCTACAGAATTAAACTGTGGCATTCACTGAAAATCACTGAACTGTGTTTATGTGTACCAGAAGTTGATGAACTTTCCTCCTACTGTTCTTCCACACTCTGGGGACAGGGAGAGATAAGAATATCCGTTTATACTTAGATATAAACTTAGATTCTATAGGCTACTCCACATAAATAATGTGAAGAAATGTGAATGTGTAGATTGTTTGATGTGTAGACACATAATATTAACATTTCCTAGCAGGCCTCTCTGTGGCAGCAGAAACTGTTTCTTCATCCCCATCGTCCTGTGAAGATGAGCATTTGGTTGAGCACATTTTATAATACTATTTGTCATAATTTCTGGTGTATTGAGTAGGTTACTTCCAACTGTCTGGGGTTCTGTTGGGACAGGAGGCTCCAAAAGACAGATATTACCATCAGAATCTGTTGGGAGCAACAAAAAAACCAACCCAAATAAAATATATGGAAATATCAAAAACAGCCTATAAAAAAATAACACTAATGTAGACTTCTTACATTTTATGAAGGCACTTGAATCTTCGGGAGTGACTGGCTCTGATGAAGTCCCTCCAGGAATTCCCTCAGCCATTGGCCTTCCAGCATTCAGGCTCAGGGCCATCTCCATCTCCTCTGCATCTCCATCTCCTCTGCATCTCCATCTCCTCTGCATCTCCATCTCCTCTGCATCTCCATCTCCACTTCATCTCCATCTCCATCTCCTCTGCATCTCCATCTCCATCTCCTCTGCATCTCCATCTCCTCTGCATCTCCATCTCCTCTACATCTCCATCTCCTCTGCATCTCCATCTCCTCTGCATCTCCATCTCCTCTGCATCTCCATCTCCTCTGCATCTCCATCTCCTCTGCATCTCCATCTCCACTTCATCTCCATCTCCTCTGCATCTCCATCTCCTCTGCATCTCCATCTCCTCTACATCTCCATCTCCTCTGCATCTCCATCTCCTCTGCATCTCCATCTCCTCTCCATCTCCATCTCCTCTGCATCTCCATCTCCTCTGCATCTCCATCTCCTCTGCATCTCCTCTACATCTACATATCATCTCCATCTCCTCTGCATCTCCATCTCCTCTGCATCTCCATCTCCTCTGCATCTCCATCTCCTCTACATCTCCATCTCCTCTGCATCTCCATCTCCTCTGCATCTCCGTCTCCTCTGCATCTCCATCTCCTCTACATCTCCATCTCCTCTGCATCTCCATCTCCATCTCCTCTGCATCTCCGTCTCCTCTGCATCTCCGTCTCCTCTGCATCTCAATCTCCTCTACATCTCCATCTCCTCTGCATCTCCATCTCCTCTGCATCTCCATCTCCTCTGCATCGTCATCTCCTCTGCATCGTCATCTCCTCTGCATCGTCATCTCCTCTACACCATCTCCTCTGCATTTCCATCTCCTCTACATCTCCATCTCCTCTGCATCTCCATCTCCTCTGCATCTCCATCTCCTCTGCATCTCCATCTCCTCTGCATCTCCGTCTCCTCTGCATCTCCATATCCTCTGCATCTCCATCTCCTCTGCATCACCATCTCCTCTGCATATACATCTCCATCTCCTCTGCATCTCCATCTCCTCTTCATCTACATCTCCATCTCCTCTGTATCTCCATCTCCTCTGCATCTACATCTCCATCTCCTCTGCATCTACATCTCCTCTGCATCTCCATCTCCTCTACATCTCCATCTCCTCTGCATATCCATCTCCTCTGCATCTCCGTCTCCTCTGCATCTCCGTCTCCTCTGCATCTCCATTTCCTCTACATCTCCATCTCCTCTGCATCTCCATCTCCTCTGCATCTCCATCTCCATCTCCTCTGCATCTAAATCTCCTCTGCATCGTCGTCTCCTCTACATCTCCATCTCCATCTCCTCTGCATCTCCATCTCCTCTGCATCTCCATCTCCATCTCCATCTCCTCTGCATCTAAATCTCCTCTGTATCTACATCTCCATCTCCTCTGCATCTCCATCTCCTCTGCATCTCCATCTCCTCTACATCTCCATCTCCTCTGCATCTCCTTCTCCATCTCCTCTGCATCTCCATCTCCATCTCCTCTGCATCTCCATCTCCTCTACATCTCCATCTCCTCTGCATCTCCATCTCCTCTGCATCTCCGTCTCCTCTGCATCTCCATCTCCTCTACATCTCGATCTCCTCTGCATCTCCGTCTCCTCTGCATCTCCATCTCCTCTACATCTCCATCTCCTCTGCATCTCCATCTCCTCTGCATCTCCATCTCCATCTCCTCTGCATCTAAATCTCCTCTGCATCTAAATCTCCTCTACATCTCCATCTCCTCTGCATCTCCATCTCCTCTGCATCTCCATCTCCTTTACATCTCCATCTCTCCATCTCCTCTGCATCTCCATCTCCTCTGCATCTCTATCTCCTCTGCATCTCCATCACCTCTACATCTCCTCTCCATTTCCTTCTGCATCTCCGTCTCCTCTGCATCTCCATCTCCTTTACATCTCCATCTCCTCTGCATCTCCATCTCCATCTCCTCTGCATCTCCGTCTCCTCTGCATCTCCATCTACATATCCATCTCCTCTGCATCTCCGTCTCCTCTGCATCTCCATCTCCTCTACATCTCCATCTCCTCTGCATCTCCATCTCCTCTGCATCTCCATCTCCATCTCCTCTGCATCTAAATCTCCTCTGCATCGTCATCTCCTCTACATCTCCATCTCCTCTGCATCTCCATCTCCTCTGCATCTCCATCTCCATCTCCTCTGCATCTAAATCTCCTCTGCATCTACATCTCCATCTCCTCTGCATCTCCATCTCCTCTGCATCTCCATCTCCTCTACATCTCCATCTCTTCTGCATCTCCATCTCCTCTGCATCTCCATCTCCTCTACATCTACATCTCCATCTCTCCATCTCCTCTGCATCTCCATCTCCTCTGCATCTCCATTGCATCTCCATCTCCTCTGCATCTCCATCTCCTCTGCATCTCTGTCTCCTCTGCATCTCCATCTCCTCTGCATCTCCATCTCCTCTGCATCTCCATCTTCTCTGCATCTCCGTCTCCTCTGCATCTCCATCTCCTCTGCATCTCCATCTCCTCTGCATCTTCATCACCATCTCCTCTGCATCTCCATCTCCTCTGCATTTCCATCTCCTCTGCATCTCCATCTCCTCTGCATCTCCATCTCTTCTGCATCTCCATCTCCTCTGCATCTAAATCTCCTCTGCATCGTCATCTCCTCTACATCTCCATCTCCTCTGCATCTCCATCTCCTCTGCATCTCCATCTCCTCTGCATCTCCATCTCCTCTACATCTCCATCTCCTCTACATCTCCATCTCCTCTACATCTCCATCTCTCCATCTCCTCTGCATCTCCATCTCCTCTACATCTCCATCTCCTCTGCATCTCCATCTCCTCTGCATCTCTATCTCCTCTGCATCTCCATCTCCTCTGCATCTCCATCTCCTCTGCATCTCCATCTCCATCTCCTCTGCATTTCCATCTCCTCTGCATCTGCATCTCCATCTCCTCTCCATCTCCATCTAAATCTCCTCTGCATCGTCATCTCCTCTACATCTCCATCTCCATCTCCTCTGCATTTCAATCTCCTCTGCATCTGCATCTCCATCTCCTCTCCATCTCCATCTAAATCTCCTCTGCATCGTCATCTCCTCTACATCTCCATCTCCTCTGCATCTCCATCTCCTCTGCATCTCCATCTCCTCTACATCTCCATCTCTCCATCTCCTCTGCATCTCCATCTCCTCTACATCTCCATCTCCTCTGCATCTCCATCTCCTCTGCATCTCCATCTCCTCTGCATCTCTATCTCCTCTGAATCTCCGTCTCCTCTGCATCTCCATCTCCTCTGCATCTCCATCTCCTCTGCATCTCCATCTCCTCTGCATCCCCGTCTCCTCTGCATCTCCATCTCCATCTCCTCTGCATCTCCTTCTCCATCTCCTCTGCATCTTCATCTCCATCTCCTCTGCATCTCCATCTCCTCTGCATCTTCATCTCCATCTCCTCTGCATCTCCATCTCCTCTGCATCTCCATCTCCTCTGCATCTCCATCTCCTCTGCATCTCCATCTCCCACTGCATCTCCATCTCCTCTGCATCTCCATCTCCTCTGCATCTCCATCTCCTCTGCATCTCCATCTCCTCTGCATCTCCATCTCCTCTGCATCTCCGTCTCCTCTGCATCTCCATCTCCTCTGCATCTCCATCTCCTCTGCATCTCCGTCTCCTCTGCATCTCCATCTCCTCTGCATCTCCATCTCCATCTCCTCTGCATCTCCATCTCCCTCTGCATCTCCATCTCCTCTGCATCTCCATCTCCTCTGCATCTCCATCTCCTCTGCATCTCCATCTCCTCTCCATCTCCATCTCCTCTGCATCTCCATCTCCTCTGCATCTCCATCTCCTCTGCATCTCCTCTACATCTACATATCATCTCCATCTCCTCTGCATCTCCATCTCCTCTGCATCTCCATCTCCTCTGCATCTCCATCTCCTCTACATCTCCATCTCCTCTGCATCTCCATCTCCTCTGCATCTCCGTCTCCTCTGCATCTCCATCTCCTCTACATCTCCATCTCCTCTGCATCTCCATCTCCTCTGCATCTCCGTCTCCTCTGCATCTCCGTCTCCTCTGCATCTCAATCTCCTCTACATCTCCATCTCCTCTGCATCTCCATCTCCTCTGCATCTCCATCTCCTCTGCATCATCATCTCCTCTGCATCGTCATCTCCTCTGCATCGTCATCTCCTCTACACCATCTCCTCTGCATTTCCATCTCCTCTACATCTCCATCTCCTCTGCATCTCCATCTCCTCTGCATCTCCATCACCTCTGCATCTCCATCTCCTCTGCATCTCCGTCTCCTCTGCATCTCCATCTCCTCTGCATCTCCATCTCCTCTGCATCACCATCTCCTCTGCATATACATCTCCATCTCCTCTGCATCTCCATCTCCTCTTCATCTACATCTCCATCTCCTCTGTATCTCCATCTCCTCTGCATCTACATCTCCATCTCCTCTGCATCTACATCTCCTCTGCATCTCCATCTCCTCTGCATCTCCATCTCCTCTGCATATCCATCTCCTCTGCATCTCCGTCTCCTCTGCATCTCCGTCTCCTCTGCATCTCCATTTCCTCTACATCTCCATCTCCTCTGCATCTCCATCTCCTCTGCATCTCCATCTCCATCTCCTCTGCATCTAAATCTCCTCTGCATCGTCGTCTCCTCTACATCTCCATCTCTATCTCCTCTGCATCTCCATCTCCTCTGCATCTCCATCTCCATCTCCTCTGCATCTAAATCTCCTCTGTATCTACATCTCCATCTCCTCTGCATCTCCATCTCCTCTGCATCTCCATCTCCTCTACATCTCCATCTCCTCTGCATCTCCTTCTCCATCTCCTCTGCATCTCCATCTCCATCTCCTCTGCATCTCCATCTCCTCTACATCTCCATCTCCATCTCCTCTGCATCTCCATCTCCTCTGCATCTCCGTCTCCTCTGCATCTCCATCTCCTCTACATCTCGATCTCCTCTGCATCTCCGTCTCCTCTGCATCTCCATCTCCTCTACATTTCCATCTCCTCTGCATCTCCATCTCCTCTGCATCTCCATCTCCATCTCCTCTGCATCTAAATCTCCTCTGCATCTAAATCTCCTCTACATCGCCATCTCCTCTGCATCTCCATCTCCTCTGCATCTCCATCTCCTCTACATCTCCATCTCTCCATCTCCTCTGCATCTCCATCTCCTCTGCATCTCTATCTCCTCTGCATCTCCATCACCTCTACATCTCCATCTCCTCTCCATTTCCTTCTGCATCTCCGTCTCCTCTGCATCTCCATCTCCTTTACATCTCCATCTCCTCTGCATCTCCATCTCCATCTCCTCTGCATCTCCGTCTCCACTGCATCTCCATCTACATATCCATCTCCTCTGCATCTCCGTCTCCTCTGCATCTCCATCTCCTCTACATCTCCATCTCCTCTGCATCTCCATCTCCTCTGCATCTCCATCTCCATCTCCTCTGCATCTAAATCTCCTCTGCATCGTCATCTCCTCTACATCTCCATCTCCTCTGCATCTCCATCTCCTCTGCATCTCCATCTCCTCTGCATCTAAATCTCCTCTGCATCTACATCTCCATCTCCTCTGCATCTCCATCTCCTCTGCATCTCCATCTCCTCTACATCTCCATCTCTTCTGCATCTCCATCTCCTCTGCATCTCCATCTCCTCTACATCTACATCTCCATCTCTCCATCTCCTCTTCATCTCCATCTCCTCTGCATCTCCATTGCATCTCCATCTCCTCTGCATCTCCATCTCCTCTGCATCTCTGTCTCCTCTGCATCTCCATCTCCTCTGCATCTCCATCTCCTCTGCATCTCCATCTTCTCTGCATCTCCGTCTCCTCTGCATCTCCATCTCCTCTGCATCTTCATCACCATCTCCTCTGCATCTTCATCACCATCTCCTCTGCATCTCCATCTCCATCTCCTCTGCATTTCCATCTCCTCTGCATCTCCATCTCCTCTGCATCTCCATCTCTTCTGCATCTCCATCTCCTCTGCATCTAAATCTCCTCTGCATCGTCATCTCCTCTACATCTCCATCTCCTCTGCATCTCCATCTCCTCTGCATCTCCATCTCCTCTGCATCTCCATCTCCTCTACATCTCCATCTCCTCTACATCTCCATCTCCTCTACATCTCCATCTCTCCATCTCCTCTGCATCTCCATCTCCTCTACATCTCCATCTCCTCTGCATCTCCATCTCCTCTGCATCTCTATCTCCTCTGCATCTCCATCTCCTCTGCATCTCCATCTCCATCTCCTCTGCATCTCCATCTCCTCTGCATCTCCATCTCCATCTCCTCTCCATCTCCATCTCCTCTGCATCTAAATCTCCTCTGCATCGTCATCTCCTCTACATCTCCATCTCCTCTGCATCTCCATCTCCTCTGCATCTCCATCTCCTCTACATCTCCATCTCTCCATCTCCTCTGCATCTCCATCTCCTCTACATCTCCATCTCCTCTGCATCTCCATCTCCTCTGCATCTCCATCTCCTCTGCATCTCTATCTCCTCTGAATCTCCGTCTCCTCTGCATCTCCATCTCCTCTGCATCTCCATCTCCTCTGCATCTCCATCTCCTCTGCATCCCCGTCTCCTCTGCATCTCCATCTCCATCTCCTCTGCATCTCCTTCTCCATCTCCTCTGCATCTCCATCTCCATCTCCTCTGCATCTCCATCTCCCACTGCATCTCCATCTCCTCTGCATCTCCATCTCCTCTACATCTCCATCTCCTCTGCATCTCCATCTCCTCTGCATCTCCATCTCCTCTGCATCTCCATCTCCTCTGCATCTCCGTCTCCTCTGCATCTCCATCTCCTCTGCATCTCCATCTCCTCTGCATCACCATCTCCTCTGCATATACATCTCCATCTCCTCTGCATCTCCATCTCCTCTTCATCTACATCTCCATCTCCTCTGTATCTCCATCTCCTCTGCATCTACATCTCCATCTCCTCTGCATCTACATCTCCTCTGCATCTCCATCTCCTCTACATCTCCATCTCCTCTGCATATCCATCTCCTCTGCATCTCCGTCTCCTCTGCATCTCCGTCTCCTCTGCATCTCCATTTCCTCTACATCTCCATCTCCTCTGCATCTCCATCTCCTCTGCATCTCCATCTCCATCTCCTCTGCATCTAAATCTCCTCTGCATCGTCGTCTCCTCTACATCTCCATCTCCATCTCCTCTGCATCTCCATCTCCTCTGCATCTCCATCTCCATCTCCTCTGCATCTAAATCTCCTCTGTATCTACCATCTCCATCTCCTCTGCATCTCCATCTCCTCTGCATCTCCATCTCCTCTACATCTCCATCTCCTCTGCATCTCCTTCTCCATCTCCTCTGCATCTCCATCTCCATCTCCTCTGCATCTCCATCTCCTCTACATCTCCATCTCCTCTGCATCTCCATCTCCTCTGCATCTCCGTCTCCTCTGCATCTCCATCTCCTATACATCTCGATCTCCTCTGCATCTCCGTCTCCTCTGCATCTCCATCTCCTCTACATCTCCATCTCCTCTGCATCTCCATCTCCTCTGCATCTCCATCTCCATCTCCTTTGCATCTAAATCTCCTCTGCATCTAAATCTCCTCTACATCTACATCTCCTCTGCATCTCCATCTCCTCTGAATCTCCATCTCCTCTACATCTCCATCTCTCCATCTCCTCTGCATCTCCATCTCCTCTGCATCTCTATCTCCTCTGCATCTCCATCACCTCTACATCTCCTCTCCATTTCCTTCTGCATCTCCGTCTCCTCTGCATCTCCATCTCCTTTACATCTCCATCTCCTCTGCATCTCCATCTCCATCTCCTCTGCATCTCCGTCTCCTCTGCATCTCCATCTACATATCCATCTCCTCTGCATCTCCGTCTCCTCTGCATCTCCATCTCCTCTACATCTCCATCTCCTCTGCATCTCCATCTCCTCTGCATCTCCATCTCCATCTCCTCTGCATCTAAATCTCCTCTGCATCGTCATCTCCTCTACATCTCCATCTCCTCTGCATCTCCATCTCCTCTGCATCTCCATCTCCATCTCCTCTGCATCTAAATCTCCTCTGCATCTACATCTCCATCTCCTCTGCATCTCCATCTCCTCTGCATCTCCATCTCCTCTACATCTCCATCTCTTCTGCATCTCCATCTCCTCTGCATCTCCATCTCCTCTACATCTACATCTCCATCTCTCCATCTCCTCTGCATCTCCATCTCCTCTGCATCTCCATTGCATCTCCATCTCCTCTGCATCTCCATCTCCTTTGCATCTCCATCTCCTCTGCATCTCCATCTCCTCTGCATCTCCATCTTCTCTGCATCTCCGTCTCCTCTGCATCTCCATCTCCTCTGCATCTCCATCTCCTCTGCATCTTCATCACCATCTCCTCTGCATCTCCATCTCCATCTCCTCTGCATCTCCATCTCCTCTGCGTCTCCATCTCCTCTGCATCTACTCTGCATCTCCATCTCCATCTCCATTTCCTCTGCATCTCCATCTCCCTCTGCATCTCCATCTCCTCTGCATCTCCATCTCCTCTGCATCTCCATCTCCTCTACATCTCCATCTCCTCTGCATCTCCATCTCCTCTGCATCTCCATCTCCTCTGCATCTTCATCTCCATCTCCTCTGCATCTGCATCTCCATCTCCTTTGCATCTTCATCTCCATCTCCTCTGCATCTCCATCTCCTCTACATCTCCATCTCCTCTGCATCTCCATCTCCTCTGCGTCTCCATCTCCTCTGCATCTACATCTCCTCTGCGTCTCCATCTCCTCTGTATCTCCATCTCCTCTGCATCTACATCTCCATCTCCTCTGCATCTACATCTCCTCTGCATCTCCATCTCCTCTGCATCTCCATCTCCTCTGCATCTCCATCTCCCACTGCATCTCCATCTCCTCTGCATCTCCATCTCCTCTGCATCTCCGTCTCCTCTGCATCTCCATCTCCTCTGCATCTCCATCTCCTCTGCATCTCCGTCTCCTCTGCATCTCCATCTTCTCTGCATCTCCATCTTCTCTGCATCTCCGTCTCCATCTCCTCTGCATCTCCATCTCCATCTCCCTCTGCATCTCCATCTCCTCTGCATCTCCATCTCCTCTGCATCTCCATCTCCATCTCCTCTGCATCTCCATCTCCTCTACATCTCCATCTCCTCTGCATCTCCATCTCCTCTGCGTCTCCATCTCCTCTGCAT
Source organism: Gila orcuttii (assembly GCA_026230005.1). Taxonomy (NCBI): domain Eukaryota; kingdom Metazoa; phylum Chordata; class Actinopteri; order Cypriniformes; family Leuciscidae; genus Gila; species Gila orcuttii. The sequence continues at coordinate 62,336,664 of JAPDVR010000003.1, forward strand.
CTACATCTCCTCTGCGTCTCCATCTCCTCTGTATCTCCATCTCCTCTGCATCTACATCTCCATCTCCTCTGCATCTACATCTCCTCTGCATCTCCATCTCCTCTGCATCTCCATCTCCTCTGCATATCCATCTCCTCTGCATCTCCGTCTCCTCTGCATCTCCGTCTCCTCTGCATCTCCATTTCCTCTACATCTCCATCTCCTCTGCATCTCCATCTCCTCTGCATCTCCATCTCCATCTCCTCTGCATCTAAATCTCCTCTGCATCGTCGTCTCCTCTACATCTCCATCTCCATCTCCTCTGCATCTCCATCTCCTCTGCATCTCCATCTCCATCTCCTCTGCATCTAAATCTCCTCTGTATCTACATCTCCATCTCCTCTGCATCTCCATCTCCTCTGCATCTCCATCTCCTCTACATCTCCATCTCCTCTGCATCTCCTTCTCCATCTCCTCTGCATCTCCATCTCCTCTGCATCTCCATCTCCTCTACATCTCCATCTCCATCTCCTCTGCATCTCCATCTCCTCTGCATCTCCGTCTCCTCTGCATCTCCATCTCCTCTACATCTCGATCTCCTCTGCATCTCCGTCTCCTCTGCATCTCCATCTCCTCTACATCTCCATCTCCTCTGCATCTCCATCTCCTCTGCATCTCCATCTCCATCTCCTCTGCATCTAAATCTCCTCTGCATCTAAATCTCCTCTACATCTCCATCTCCTCTGCATCTCCATCTCCTCTGCATCTCCATCTCCTCTACATCTCCATCTCTCCATCTCCTCTGCATCTCCATCTCCTCTGCATCTCTATCTCCTCTGCATCTCCATCACCTCTACATCTCCATCTCCTCTCCATTTCCTTCTGCATCTCTGTCTCCTCTGCATCTCCATCTCCTTTACATCTCCATCTCCTCTGCATCTCCATCTCCATCTCCTCTGCATCTCCGTCTCCTCTGCATCTCCATCTACATATCCATCTCCTCTGCATCTCCGTCTCCTCTGCATCTCCATCTCCTCTACATCTCCATCTCCTCTGCATCTCCATCTCCTCTGCATCTCCATCTCCATCTCCTCTGCATCTAAATCTCCTCTGCATCGTCATCTCCTCTACATCTCCATCTCCTCTGCATCTCCATCTCCTCTGCATCTCCATCTCCATCTCCTCTGCATCTAAATCTCCTCTGCATCTACATCTCCATCTCCTCTGCATCTCCATCTCCTCTGCATCTCCATCTCCTCTACATCTCCATCTCTTCTGCATCTCCATCTCCTCTGCATCTCCATCTCCTCTACATCTACATCTCCATCTCTCCATCTCCTCTTCATCTCCATCTCCTCTGCATCTCCATTGCATCTCCATCTCCTCTGCATCTCCATCTCCTCTGCATCTCTGTGTCCTCTGCATCTCCATCTCCTCTTCATCTCCATCTCCTCTGCATCTCCATCTTCTCTGCATCTCCGTCTCCTCTGCATCTCCATCTCCTCTGCATCTCCATCTCCTCTGCATCTTCATCACCATCTCCTCTGCATCTCCATCTCCATCTCCTCTGCATTTCCATCTCCTCTGCATCTCCATCTCCTCTGCATCTCCATCTCTTCTGCATCTCCATCTCCTCTGCATCTAAATCTCCTCTGCATCGTCATCTCCTCTACATCTCCATCTCCTCTGCATCTCCATCTCCTCTGCATCTCCATCTCCTCTGCATCTCCATCTCCTCTACATCTCCATCTCCTCTACATCTCCATCTCCTCTACATCTCCATCTCTCCATCTCCTCTGCATCTCCATCTCCTCTACATCTCCATCTCCTCTGCATCTCCATCTCCTCTGCATCTCTATCTCCTCTGCATCTCCATCTCCTCTGCATCTCCATCTCCATCTCCTCTGCATCTCCATCTCCTCTGCATCTGCATCTCCATCTCCATCTCCATCTCCTCTCCATCTCCATCTCCTCTGCATCTAAATCTCCTCTGCATCGTCATCTCCTCTACATCTCCATCTCCTCTGCATCTCCATCTCCTCTGCATCTCCATCTCCTCTACATCTCCATCTCTCCATCTCCTCTGCATCTCCATCTCCTCTACATCTCCATCTCCTCTGCATCTCCATCTCCTCTGCATCTCCATCTCCTCTGCATCTCTATCTCCTCTGAATCTCCGTCTCCTCTGCATCTCCATCTCCTCTGCATCTCCATCTCCTCTGCATCTCCATCTCCTCTGCATCCCCGTCTCCTCTGCATCTCCATCTCCATCTCCTCTGCATCTCCTTCTCCATCTCCTCTGCATCTCCATCTCCATCTCCTCTGCATCTCCATCTCCCACTGCATCTCCATCTCCTCTGCATCTCCATCTCCTCTGCATCTCCATCTCCTCTACATCTCCATCTCCTCTGCATCTCCGTCTCCTCTGCATCTCCATCTCCTCTGCATCTCCATCTCCTCTGCATCTCCGTCTCCTTTGCATCTCCATCTCCTCTGCATCTCCATCTCCTCTGCATCTCCATCTCCTCTACATCTCCATCTCTCCATCTCCTCTGCATCTCCTCTACATCTACATATCATCTCCATCTCCTCTGCATCTCCATCTCCTCTGCATCTCCATCTCCTCTGCATCTCCATCTCCTCTACATCTCCATCTCCTCTGCATCTCCATCTCCTCTGCATCTCCGTCTCCTCTGCATCTCCATCTCCTCTACATCTCCATCTCCTCTGCATCTCCATCTCCTCTGCATCTCCATCTCCCACTGCATCTCCATCTCCTCTGCATCTCCATCTCCTCTGCATCTCCATCTCCTCTACATCTCCATCTCCTCTGCATCTCCGTCTCCTCTGCATCTCCATCTCCTCTGCATCTCCATCTCCTCTGCATCTCCGTCTCCTTTGCATCTCCATCTCCTCTGCATCTCCATCTCCTCTGCATCTCCATCTCCTCTACATCTCCATCTCTCCATCTCCTCTGCATCTCCTCTACATCTACATATCATCTCCATCTCCTCTGCATCTCCATCTCCTCTGCATCTCCATCTCCTCTGCATCTCCATCTCCTCTACATCTCCATCTCCTCTGCATCTCCATCTCCTCTGCATCTCCGTCTCCTCTGCATCTCCATCTCCTCTACATCTCCATCTCCTCTGCATCTCCATCTCCATCTCCTCTGCATCTCCGTCTCCTCTGCATCTCCGTCTCCTCTGCATCTCAATCTCCTCTACATCTCCATCTCCTCTGCATCTCCATCTCCTCTGCATCTCCATCTCCTCTGCATCGTCATCTCCTCTGCATCGTCATCTCCTCTGCATCGTCATCTCCTCTACACCATCTCCTCTGCATTTCCATCTCCTCTACATCTCCATCTCCTCTGCATCTCCATCTCCTCTGCATCTCCATCTCCTCTGCATCTCCATCTCCTCTGCATCTCCGTCTCCTCTGCATCTCCATCTCCTCTGCATCTCCATCTCCTCTGCATCACCATCTCCTCTGCATATACATCTCCATCTCCTCTGCATCTCCATCTCCTCTTCATCTACATCTCCATCTCCTCTGTATCTCCATCTCCTCTGCATCTACATCTCCATCTCCTCTGCATCTACATCTCCTCTGCATCTCCATCTCCTCTACATCTCCATCTCCTCTGCATATCCATCTCCTCTGCATCTCCGTCTCCTCTGCATCTCCGTCTCCTCTGCATCTCCATTTCCTCTACATCTCCATCTCCTCTGCATCTCCATCTCCTCTGCATCTCCATCTCCTCTGCATCTAAATCTCCTCTGCATCGTCGTCTCCTCTACATCTCCATCTCCATCTCCTCTGCATCTCCATCTCCTCTGCATCTCCATCTCCATCTCCTCTGCATCTAAATCTCCTCTGTATCTACATCTCCATCTCCTCTGCATCTCCATCTCCTCTGCATCTCCATCTCCTCTACATCTCCATCTCCTCTGCATCTCCTTCTCCATCTCCTCTGCATCTCCATCTCCATCTCCTCTGCATCTCCATCTCCTCTACATCTCCATCTCCTCTGCATCTCCATCTCCTCTGCATCTCCGTCTCCTCTGCATCTCCATCTCCTCTACATCTCCATCTCCTCTGCATCTCCGTCTCCTCTGCATCTCCATCTCCTCTACATCTCCATCTCCTCTGCATCTCCATCTCCTCTGCATCTCCATCTCCATCTCCTCTGCATCTAAATCTGCTTGCATCTAAATCTCCTCTACATCTCCATCTCCTCTGCATCTCCATCTCCTCTGCATCTCCATCTCCTCTACATCTCCATCTCTCCATCTCCTCTGCATCTCCATCTCCTCTGCATCTCTATCTCCTCTGCATCTCCATCACCTCTACATCTCCTCTCCATTTCCTTCTGCATCTCCGTCTCCTCTGCATCTCCATCTCCTTTACATCTCCATCTCCTCTGCATCTCCATCTCCTCTGCATCTCCGTCTCCTCTGCATCTCCATCTACATATCCATCTCCTCTGCATCTCCGTCTCCTCTGCATCTCCATCTCCTCTACATCTCCATCTCCTCTGCATCTCCATCTCCTCTGCATCTCCATCTCCATCTCCTCTGCATCTAAATCTCCTCTGCATCGTCATCTCCTCTACATCTCCATCTCCTCTGCATCTCCATCTCCTCTGCATCTCCATCTCCATCTCCTCTGCATCTAAATCTCCTCTGCATCTACATCTCCATCTCCTCTGCATCTCCATCTCCTCTGCATCTCCATCTCCTCTACATCTCCATCTCTTCTGCATCTCCATCTCCTCTGCATCTCCATCTCCTCTACATCTACATCTCCATCTCTCCATCTCCTCTGCATCTCCATCTCCTCTGCATCTCCATTGCATCTCCATCTCCTCTGCATCTCCATCTCCTCTGCATCTCTGTCTCCTCTGCATCTCCATCTCCTCTGCATCTCCATCTCCTCTGCATCTCCATCTTCTCTGCATCTCCGTCTCCTCTGCATCTCCATCTCCTCTGCATCTCCATCTCCTCTGCATCTTCATCACCATCTCCTCTGCATCTCCATCTCCATCTCCTCTGCATTTCCATCTCCTCTGCATCTCCATCTCCTCTGCATCTCCATCTCTTCTGCATCTCCATCTCCTCTGCATCTAAATCTCCTCTGCATCGTCATCTCCTCTACATCTCCATCTCCTCTGCATCTCCATCTCCTCTGCATCTCCATCTCCTCTACATCTCCATCTCCTCTGCATCTCCATCTCCTCTGCATCTCTATCTCCTCTGCATCTCCATCTCCTCTGCATCTCCATCTCCTCTGCATCTCCATCTCCATCTCCTCTGCATTTCCATCTCCTCTGCATCTGCATCTCCATCTCCTCTCCATCTCCATCTAAATCTCCTCTGCATCGTCATCTCCTCTACATCTCCATCTCCTCTGCATCTCCATCTCCTCTGCATCTCCATCTCCTCTACATCTCCATCTCTCCATCTCCTCTGCATCTCCATCTCCTCTACATCTCCATCTCCTCTGCATCTCCATCTCCTCTGCATCTCCATCTCCTCTGCATCTCTATCTCCTCTGAATCTCCGTCTCCTCTGCATCTCCATCTCCTCTGCATCTCCATCTCCTCTGCATCTCCATCTCCTCTGCATCCCCGTCTCCTCTGCATCTCCATCTCCATCTCCTCTGCATCTCCTTCTCCATCTCCTCTGCATCTTCATCTCCATCTCCTCTGCATCTCCATCTCCTCTGCATCTTCATCTCCATCTCCTCTGCATCTCCATCTCCTCTGCATCTCCATCTCCTCTGCATCTCCATCTCCTCTGCATCTCCATCTCCCACTGCATCTCCATCTCCTCTGCATCTCCATCTCCTCTGCATCTCCATCTCCTCTGCATCTCCATCTCCTCTGCATCTCCATCTCCTCTGCATCTCCGTCTCCTCTGCATCTCCATCTCCTCTGCATCTCCATCTCCTCTGCATCTCCGTCTCCTCTGCATCTCCATCTCCTCTGCATCTCCATCTCCATCTCCTCTGCATCTCCATCTCCCTCTGCATCTCCATCTCCTCTGCATCTCCATCTCCTCTGCATCTCCATCTCCTCTCCATCTCCATCTCCTCTGCATCTCCATCTCCTCTGCATCTCCATCTCCTCTGCATCTCCTCTACATCTACATATCATCTCCATCTCCTCTGCATCTCCATCTCCTCTGCATCTCCATCTCCTCTACATCTCCATCTCCTCTGCATCTCCATCTCCTCTGCATCTCCGTCTCCTCTGCATCTCCATCTCCTCTACATCTCCATCTCCTCTGCATCTCCATCTCCTCTGCATCTCCGTCTCCTCTGCATCTCCGTCTCCTCTGCATCTCAATCTCCTCTGCATCTCCATCTCCATCTCCTCTGCATCTCCATCTCCCTCTGCATCTCCATCTCCTCTGCATCTCCATCTCCTCTGCATCTCCATCTCCTCTGCATCGTCATCTCCTCTGCATCGTCATCTCCTCTGCATCGTCATCTCCTCTACACCATCTCCTCTGCATTTCCATCTCCTCTACATCTCCATCTCCTCTGCATCTCCATCTCCTCTGCATCTCCATCTCCTCTGCATCTCCATCTCCTCTGCATCTCCGTCTCCTCTGCATCTCCATCTCCTCTGCATCTCCATCTCCTCTGCATCACCATCTCCTCTGCATATACATCTCCATCTCCTCTGCATCTCCATCTCCTCTTCATCTACATCTCCATCTCCTCTGTATCTCCATCTCCTCTGCATCTACATCTCCATCTCCTCTGCATCTACATCTCCTCTGCATCTCCATCTCCTCTGCATCTCCATCTCCTCTGCATATCCATCTCCTCTGCATCTCCGTCTCCTCTGCATCTCCGTCTCCTCTGCATCTCCATTTCCTCTACATCTCCATCTCCTCTGCATCTCCATCTCCTCTGCATCTCCATCTCCATCTCCTCTGCATCTAAATCTCCTCTGCATCGTCGTCTCCTCTACATCTCCATCTCCATCTCCTCTGCATCTCCATCTCCATCTCCTCTGCATCTAAATCTCCTCTGTATCTACATCTCCATCTCCTCTGCATCTCCATCTCCTCTGCATCTCCATCTCCTCTACATCTCCATCTCCTCTGCATCTCCTTCTCCATCTCCTCTGCATCTCCATCTCCATCTCCTCTGCATCTCCATCTCCTCTACATCTCCATCTCCATCTCCTCTGCATCTCCATCTCCTCTGCATCTCCGTCTCCTCTGCATCTCCATCTCCTCTACATCTCGATCTCCTCTGCATCTCCGTCTCCTCTGCATCTCCATCTCCTCTACATCTCCATCTCCTCTGCATCTCCATCTCCTCTGCATCTCCATCTCCTCTGCATCTAAATCTCCTCTGCATCTAAATCTCCTCTACATCTCCATCTCCTCTGCATCTCCATCTCCTCTGCAACTCCATCTCCTCTACATCTCCATCTCTCCATCTCCTCTGCATCTCCATCTCCTCTGCATCTCTATCTCCTCTGCATCTCCATCACCTCTACATCTCCATCTCCTCTCCATTTCCTTCTGCATCTCCGTCTCCTCTGCATCTCCATCTCCTTTACATCTCCATCTCCTCTGCATCTCCATCTCCATCTCCTCTGCATCTCCATCTACATATCCATCTCCTCTGCATCTCCGTCTCTTCTGCATCTCCATCTCCTCTACATCTCCATCTCCTCTGCATCTCCATCTCCTCTGCATCTCCATCTCCATCTCCTCTGCATCTAAATCTCCTCTGCATCGTCATCTCCTCTACATCTCCATCTCCTCTGCATCTCCATCTCCTCTGCATCTCCATCTCCATCTCCTCTGCATCTAAATCTCCTCTGCATCTACATCTCCATCTCCTCTGCATCTCCATCTCCTCTGCATCTCCATCTCCTCTACATCTCCATCTCTTCTGCATCTCCATCTCCTCTGCATCTCCATCTCCTCTACATCTACATCTCCATCTCTCCATCTCCTCTTCATCTCCATCTCCTCTGCATCTCCATTGCATCTCCATCTCCTCTGCATCTCCATCTCCTCTGCATCTCTGTCTCCTCTGCATCTCCATCTCCTCTGCATCTCCATCTCCTCTGCATCTCCATCTTCTCTGCATCTCCGTCTCCTCTGCATCTCCATCTCCTCTGCATCTCCATCTCCTCTGCATCTTCATCACCATCTCCTCTGCATCTCCATCTCCATCTCCTCTGCATTTCCATCTCCTCTGCATCTCCATCTCCTCTGCATCTCCATCTCTTCTGCATCTCCATCTCCTCTGCATCTAAATCTCCTCTGCATCGTCATCTCCTCTACATCTCCATCTCCTCTGCATCTCCATCTCCTCTGCATCTCCATCTCCTCTGCATCTCCATCTCCTCTACATCTCCATCTCCTCTACATCTCCATCTCCTCTACATCTCCATCTCTCCATCTCCTCTGCATCTCCATCTCCTCTACATCTCCATCTCCTCTGCATCTCCATTTCCTCTGCATCTCTATCTCCTCTGCATCTCCATCTCCTCTGCATCTCCATCTCCATCTCCTCTGCATCTCCATCTCCTCTGCATCTGCATCTCCATCTCCATCTCCTCTCCATCTCCATCTCCTCTGCATCTAAATCTCCTCTGCATCGTCATCTCCTCTACATCTCCATCTCCTCTGCATCTCCATCTCCTCTGCATCTCCATCTCCTCTACATCTCCATCTCTCCATCTCCTCTGCATCTCCATCTCCTCTACATCTCCATCTCCTCTGCATCTCCATCTCCTCTGCATCTCCATCTCCTCTGCATCTCTATCTCCTCTGAATCTCCGTCTCCTCTGCATCTCCATCTCCTCTGCATCTCCATCTCCTCTGCATCTCCATCTCCTCTGCATCCCCGTCTCCTCTGCATCTCCATCTCCATCTCCTCTGCATCTCCTTCTCCATCTCCTCTGCATCTCCATCTCCATCTCCTCTGCATCTCCATCTCCCACTGCATCTCCATCTCCTCTGCATCTCCATCTCCTCTGCATCTCCATCTCCTCTACATCTCCATCTCCTCTGCATCTCCGTCTCCTCTGCATCTCCATCTCCTCTGCATCTCCATCTCCTCTGCATCTCCATCTCCTCTGCATCTCCGTCTCCTCTGCATCTCCATCTCCTCTGCATCTCCATCTCCTCTGCATCTCCGTCTCCTTTGCATCTCCATCTCCTCTGCATCTCCATCTCCTCTGCATCACCATCTCCCTCTGCATCTCCATCTCCTCTGCATCTCCATCTCCTCTGCATCTCCATCTCCATCTCCTCTGCATCTCCATCTCCTCTACATCTCCATCTCCTCTGCATCTCCATCTCCTCTGCGTCTCCATCTCCTCTGCATCTACTCTGCATCTCCATCTCCATCTCCTCTGCATCTCCATCTCCTCTGCGTCTCCATCTCCTCTGCATCTACTCTCCATCTCCATCTCCATCTCCTCTGCATCTCCATCTCCCTCTGCATCTCCATCTCCTCTGCATCTCCATCTCCTCTGCATCTCTATCTCCTCTACATCTCCATCTCCTCTGCATCTCCATCTCCTCTGCATCTCCATCTCCTCTGCATCTTCATCTCCATCTCCTCTGCATCTGCATCTCCATCTCCATCTCCTCTGCATCTTCATCTCCATCTCCTCTGCATCTCCATCTCCTCTGCATCTCCATCTCCTCTGCATCTCCATCTCCTCTGCATCTCCATCTCCCACTGCATCTCCATCTCCTCTGCATCTCCATCTCCTCTGCATCTCCGTCTCCTCTGCATCTCCATCTCCTCTGCATCTCCGTCTCCTCTGCATCTCCATCTTCTCTGCATCTCCATCTCCTCTGCATCTCCGTCTCCTCTGCATCTCCATCTCCTCTGCATCTCCATCTCCATCTCCTCTGCATCTCCATCTCCATCTCCCTCTGCATCTCCATCTCCTCTGCATCTCCATCTCCTCTGCATCTCCATCTCCATCTCCTCTGCATCTCCATCTCCTCTACATCTCCATCTCCTCTGCATCTCCATCTCCTCTGCGTCTCCATCTCCTCTGCATCTACATCTCCTCTGCGTCTCCATCTCCTCTGTATCTCCATCTCCTCTGCATCTACATCTCCATCTCCTCTGCATCTACATCTCCTCTGCATCTCCATCTCCTCTGCATCTCCATCTCCTCTGCATATCCATCTCCTCTGCATCTCCGTCTCCTCTGCATCTCCGTCTCCTCTGCATCTCCATTTCCTCTACATCTCCATCTCCTCTGCATCTCCATCTACTCTGCATCTCCATCTCCATCTCCATCTCCTCTGCATCTCCATCTCCTCTGCGTCTCCATCTCCTCTGCATCTACTCTGCATCTCCATCTCCATCTCCTCTGCATCTCCATCTCCCTCTGCATCTCCATCTCCTCTGCATCTCCATCTCCTCTGCATCTCCATCTCCTCTACATCTCCATCTCCTCTGCATCTCCATCTCCTCTGCATCTCCATCTCCTCTGCATCTCCATCTCCTCTGCATCTGCATCTCCATCTCCTCTGCATCTTCATCTCCATCTCCTCTGCATCTCCATCTCCTCTGCATCTCCATCTCCTCTGCATCTCCATCTCCTCTGCATCTCCATCTCCCACTGCATCTCCATCTCCTCTGCATCTCCATCTCCTCTGCATCTCCGTCTCCTCTGCATCTCCATCTCCTCTGCATCTCCATCTCCTCTGCATCTCCGTCTCCTCTGCATCTCCATCTTCTCTGCATCTCCATCTCCTCTGCATCTCCGTCTCCTCTGCATCTCCATCTCCTCTGCATCTCCATCTCCATCTCCTCTGCATCTCCATCTCCATCTCCCTCTGCATCTCCATCTCCTCTGCATCTCCATCTCCTCTGTATCTCCATCTCCATCTCCTCTGCATCTCCATCTCCTCTACATCTCCATCTCCTCTGCATCTCCATCTCCTCTGCGTCTCCATCTCCTCTGCATCTACATCTCCATCTTCTCTGCATCTCCGTCTCCTCTGCATCTCCATCTCCTCTGCATCTCCATCTCCATCTCCTCTGCATCGTCGTCTCCTCTACATCTCCATCTCCATCTCCTCTGCATCTCCATCTCCTCTGCATCTCCATCTCCATCTCCTCTGCATCTAAATCTCCTCTGTATCTACATCTCCATCTCCTCTGCATCTCCATCTCCTCTGCATCTCCATCTCCTCTACATCTCCATCTCCTCTGCATCTCCTTCTCCATCTCCTCTGCATCTCCATCTCCATCTCCTCTGCATCTCCATCTCCTCTACATCTCCATCTCCATCTCCTCTGCATCTCCATCTCCTCTGCATCTCCGTCTCCTCTGCATCTCCATCTCCTCTACATCTCGATCTCCTCTGCATCTCCGTCTCCTCTGCATCTCCATCTCCTCTACATCTCCATCTCCTCTGCATCTCCATCTCCTCTGCATCTCCATCTCCATCTCCTCTGCATCTAAATCTCCTCTGCATCTAAATCTCCTCTACATCTCCATCTCCTCTGCATCTCCATCTCCTCTGCATCTCCATCTCCTCTACATCTCCATCTCTCCATCTCCTCTGCATCTCCATCTCCTCTGCATCTCTATCTCCTCTGCATCTCCATCACCTCTACATCTCCATCTCCTCTCCATTTCCTTCTGCATCTCCGTCTCCTCTGCATCTCCATCTCCTTTACATCTCCATCTCCTCTGCATCTCCATCTCCTCTGCATCTCCGTCTCCTCTGCATCTCCATCTACATATCCATCTCCTCTGCATCTCCGTCTCCTCTGCATCTCCATCTCCTCTACATCTCCATCTCCTCTGCATCTCCATCTCCTCTGCATCTCCATCTCCTCTGCATCTAAATCTCCTCTGCATCGTCATCTCCTCTACATCTCCATCTCCTCTGCATCTCCATCTCCTCTGCATCTCCATCTCCATCTCCTCTGCATCTAAATCTCCTCTGCATCTACATCTCCATCTCCTCTGCATCTCCATCTCCTCTGCATCTCCATCTCCTCTACATCTCCATCTCTTCTGCATCTCCATCTCCTATGCATCTCCATCTCCTCTACATCTACATCTCCATCTCTCCATCTCCTCTTCATCTCCATCTCCTCTGCATCTCCATTGCATCTCCATCTCCTCTGCATCTCCATCTCCTCTGCATCTCTGTCTCCTCTGCATCTCCATCTCCTCTGCATCTCCATCTCCTCTGCATCTCCATCTTCTCTGCATCTCCGTCTCCTCTGCATCTCCATCTCCTCTGCATCTCCATCTCCTCTGCATCTTCATCACCATCTCCTCTGCATCTCCATCTCCATCTCCTCTGCATTTCCATCTCCTCTGCATCTCCATCTCCTCTGCATCTCCATCTCTTCTGCATCTCCATCTCCTCTGCATCTAAATCTCCTCTGCATCGTCATCTCCTCTACATCTCCATCTCCTCTGCATCTCCATCTCCTCTGCATCTCCATCTCCTCTGCATCTCCATCTCCTCTACATCTCCATCTCCTCTACATCTCCATCTCCTCTACATCTCCATCTCTCCATCTCCTCTGCATCTCCATCTCCTCTACATCTCCATCTCTTCTGCATCTCCATCTCCTCTGCATCTAAATCTCCTCTGCATCGTCATCTCCTCTACATCTCCATCTCCTCTGCATCTCCATCTCCATCTCCTCTGCATCTCCATCTCCTCTGCATCTGCATCTCCATCTCCATCTCCTCTCCATCTCCATCTCCTCTGCATCTAAATCTCCTCTGCATCGTCATCTCCTCTACATCTCCATCTCCTCTGCATCTCCATCTCCTCTGCATCTCCATCTCCTCTACATCTCCATCTCTCCATCTCCTCTGCATCTCCATCTCCTCTACATCTCCATCTCCTCTGCATCTCCATCTCCTCTGCATCTCCATCTCCTCTGCATCTCTATCTCCTCTGAATCTCCGTCTCCTCTGCATCTCCATCTCCTCTGCATCTCCATCTCCTCTGCATCTCCATCTCCTCTGCATCCCCGTCTCCTCTGCATCTCCATCTCCATCTCCTCTGCATCTCCTTCTCCATCTCCTCTGCATCTCCATCTCCATCTCCTCTGCATCTCCATCTCCCACTGCATCTCCATCTCCTCTGCATCTCCATCTCCTCTGCATCTCCATCTCCTCTACATCTCCATCTCCTCTGCATCTCCGTCTCCTCTGCATCTCCATCTCCTCTGCATCTCCATCTCCTCTGCATCTCCATCTCCTCTGCATCTCCGTCTCCTCTGCATCTCCATCTCCTCTGCATCTCCATCTCCTCTGCATCTCCGTCTCCTTTGCATCTCCATCTCCTCTGCATCTCCATCTCCTCTGCATCTCCATCTCCCTCTGCATCTCCATCTCCTCTGCATCTCCATCTCCTCTGCATCTCCATCTCCATCTCCTCTGCATCTCCATCTCCTCTACATCTCCATCTCCTCTGCATCTCCATCTCCTCTGCGTCTCCATCTCCTCTGCATCTACTCTGCATCTCCATCTCCATCTCCATCTCCTCTGCATCTCCATCTCCTCTGCGTCTCCATCTCCTCTGCATCTACTCTGCATCTCCATCTCCATCTCCTCTGCATCTCCATCTCCCTCTGCATCTCCATCTCCTCTGCATCTCCATCTCCTCTGCATCTCCATCTCCTCTACATCTCCATCTCCTCTGCATCTCCATCTCCTCTGCATCTCCATCTCCTCTGCATCTCCATCTCCTCTGCATCTGCATCTCCATCTCCTCTGCATCTTCATCTCCATCTCCTCTGCATCTCCATCTCCTCTGCATCTCCATCTCCTCTGCATCTCCATCTCCTCTGCATCTCCATCTCCCACTGCATCTCCATCTCCTCTGCATCTCCATCTCCTCTGCATCTCCGTCTCCTCTGCATCTCCATCTCCTCTGCATCTCCATCTCCTCTGCATCTCCGTCTCCTCTGCATCTCCATCTTCTCTGCATCTCCATCTCCTCTGCATCTCCGTCTCCTCTGCATCTCCATCTCCTCTGCATCTCCATCTCCATCTCCTCTGCATCTCCATCTCCATCTCCCTCTGCATCTCCATCTCCTCTGCATCTCCATCTCCTCTGCATCTCCATCTCCATCTCCTCTGCATCTCCATCTCCTCTACATCTCCATCTCCTCTGCATCTCCATCTCCTCTGCGTCTCCATCTCCTCTGCATCTACATCTCCATCTTCTCTGCATCTCCGTCTCCTCTGCATCTCCATCTCCTCTGCATCTCCATCTCCATCTCCTCTGCATCTCCATCTCCTCTGCATCTCCATCTCCCTCTGCATCTCCATCTCCTCTGCATCTCCATCTCCTCTGCATCTCCATCTCCTCTGCATCTCCATCTCCTCTACATCTCCATCTCCTCTGCATCTCCATCTCCTCTGCATCTCCATCTCCTCTGCATCTTCATCTCCATCTCCTCTGCATCTCCATCTCCTCTGCATCTTCATCTCCATCTCCTCTGCATCTCCATCTCCTCTGCATCTCCATCTCCTCTGCATCTCCATCTCCTACATCTCCATCTCCTCTCCATCTCCATCTCCTCTGCATCTCCGTCCCCTCTGCATCTCCATCTCCTCTACATCTCCATCTCCTCTCCATCTCCATCTCCTCTGCATCTCCGTCTCCTCTGCATCTCCGTCTCCTCTGCATCTCCATCTCCATCTCCTCTGAATCTCTGTCTCCTCTGCATCTCCATCTCCTCTACATCTCCATCTCCCCTGCGTCTCCGTCTCCTCTGCATCTACATCTCCTCTACATCTCCATCTCCTCTGCATCTCCATCTCCTCTGCATCTCCATCTCCTCTGCATCTAAATCTCCTCTGTATCGTCATCTCCTCTACATCTCCATCTCCTCTGCATCTCCATCTCCTCTGCATCTCCATCTCTTCTGCATCTCCATCTCCTCTGCATCTTCATCTCCATCTCCTCTGCATCTCCATCTCCTCTGCATCTAAATCTCCTCTGCATCGTCATCTCCTCTACATCTCCATCTCCTCTGCATCTCCATCTCCTCTGCATCTCCATCTCCTCTACATCTCCATCTCCTCTACATCTCCATCTCTCTATCTCCTCTGCATCTCCATCTCCTCTACATCTCCATCTCCTCTGCATCTCCATCTCCTCTGCATCTCCATCTCCTCTGCATCTCTATCGCACAAGTGAATGATCTGTGTCACAGTCAGCAGATTGCATAGACCTGACATGAGTGAGGTCCTGAAGGTGGG
The DNA here is from genome assembly GCA_026230005.1 of Gila orcuttii. Lineage (NCBI taxonomy): Eukaryota > Metazoa > Chordata > Actinopteri > Cypriniformes > Leuciscidae > Gila > Gila orcuttii. The sequence continues at coordinate 62,351,904 of JAPDVR010000003.1, forward strand.
TTTTTTGGATGATCACATGGTCAAGTTGATGCCAGCGTTTAGAGCGTGGGTGTTGCCATGTCATTTTGGACCATATTGAGCCTTCAAAAAAGGATGATGGAATGCACAGCTTATGTGAAGCGCAAAGCTCAAGGAGGCGCTGTCCATTGTCGTTCATTGAGCCCACACCATGTAGACCCAGCACTTCTGGCCAGGCGTTGGTGTTACTGCCCACACGAGCATTGAAATTGCCAAGGATGACTATGCGGTGGCCACGACTAATGTTGGAAAGAGTTTTACTCAGCAGGAGATAGAAAGAATCTTTCTGATCTTTTCTTAAAAACAGTATACTGTTTTTAAGCATGGTAGCCTATAGGCTACCATTGCAGTTTTTATGTTATGATTTTAAATTGGTATGTGACCTAAGAACGATCTTACATTAAAGGTACATAAAGGTGCTGAGGTCTGACTTTGTGGTGCTCTGAAATTAAGTTATTTTAATATTAATATGTGATGAAGGACTTTGAAAGAAGTTTGACAGATTTCAGTGCTGAATAAGGTTAACACTACCCCGTTTATTTGAAAATGGTTGATAGAAATGTTTATTTTGAAAATGTTTGACAGAAATGTAAAAAAGTAATCAAATCAAATGTAATATGTAACATTACTTTAGTAAAATCATTGAAATACTGTAGCTACACTGCTCATTATTATATTTTAAATAAGGAACTTGTAAAGAGTAATTTATGAGCTATGAATCAATTCATCAGATAACGTTACTATGGCTTATTGGCTTTGTATGGCAGGCAGTAGCTAACGTTAGCTAACTAGTTTACGGTTAGACTAGGCTATCGATGACGTTACACTGACACAACTTAAGTTAATGCTCTGAATTCGCAGCTAATATCAAATCCATAAATTTTTGATCAAGTTAAAATTTCCAGGCCAACCACAAATAATCCCACTACCTTTTAATATCATCCGATAACTAATTCAATGCCGATTTGTTGCTTTGCCCACTTACCACTTCAAGACCATTTGTAAAACATTGCCAGCTCCAACGTGCGAGACGAGTCAGTTGCTTGAACATACACAGCAAAGATTCTAGAGCGCTACGCGCATTGCGCTCTAGATTTGATATACACAGACACCATATTAGGAAAAAGGGGTGGGCTGATGCTGACCGATTTATTACACATCCAGAAGAATTTGAGTCGTTATAGGCTCTGGTAATTATATGGAGCATAATAGGAATAAAGTTGTGACAAAAAAATTATCAGGAAGGAAAATTCTGAGGGGGCACGTGCCCCCTCACTTTGAATGGGCATGACGCCACTGGGTGGGCGGATCGATCCTGAAGTATCGATACTTCGATACTGACGTGTATCGAAAAGGATCGATCCTCACATAAAAATATCGATCCAAATGTGTATTTTTTTACCAGTAATTTTTATTAATTTAGCACGCAATTCAGTGCGTAAAATAAGCTTCAAAGTGGAAAAATAAGCAAATGTTAGAGGGTAATTGTGTAGGATAGAACTTTTTCTCTTAGTCATCTGTACACAAGACGAAACCAATCAATCACAGAGAGCGTTCGATGCTGGTGCTTCACTGAGCTCACAGGCCCAGTGCGTTTGGGAAACGAAGCCTTGCTTAGATGACAGAAACAATCGGGAGTTATTTCGCAATAAACCAACCACAAGTGTACATAACGGTTCAAAATGTTGACGTCAGTATAATTTTTTTAATGAAATTAATATTTTTATTCAACAAGGATCGATGCATTAAATTGATCAAAGGGTTTTACACTGTTAAAAATATATATACTTCATATAAATGCTGTTCTTTCAACTTTGTTCATCAAATAATTCTGCATAAAATGTATCATGGTTTCCACAAAAATATGAAACTGTTTTCAACATTGATAATAATATGAAATGTTTCCTGAGCAGCAAAGCAGCATATTAAAATGAATTATCATTATGACATGATAATGTCAAAGAAATGATGCCGAAAATTCAGCTTTGATCACATGAATAAATTACAGTTTACTATGGCAAAGAAAACAGATAGCCTATGTATGTATTTTTGATCAAATAAATGCAGAAGAGAATTAAAAATCTTACAGACCCCAAACTTTTGAACAGTAGGCTAGTGTACAATAGTGCATTTACTATAATTAGGGTAGTTTTGTAAAAGTCACTGACTAATTACAGGCGAGTTGAGAGCACAAATCACAAAATATTTAGTAGTCTCGAAAACGTATTCAGATTTAGCATATTAATGATGCATTCACCTCATAAATCATGACACACTGCTCTAGCACAGGAAAGTGCATACAAGTTCAAGTCCTTGCTTTTAAAATGAAAAAGTATTGGTATCGGTATCGATATTTTCAGTATCGCCCACCCCACTTGGGAACTCAGTCTTCTTTATGTTCAACACAACATACAAAGGGGGTGAGCTAGAGCGCCCTCTAGTGCGCAGGCATATTAAGTGCATATATCACATATTCCTCCCCACATAGTAACATTGTTACATATACACTTAAATAGAACATGAACAGTATAACCTTTTTTTCTTTTTTTTTTTACATCTCTCTCTATATATATATGTAACATGCTTGACACAATTATACTCCTGTCTAATACAGTACTTAGAGTGATGCCAAAAATATAGAACATCTGTGATTGAACACTATAATCATTCAGTGAACTGTGTTGTACTTATTCTTTTACCTAACCTCAGTGCCATGTCTGTCAAAATGAATACAAAAGAATCAACTTATACCACCAAGGTAAACCTTAAGGGCTAAACCGTATCGGGGGCTTAATGGCACGTTACGGGTATCTCCTCGACTCTTTGTGTGGAGTGCGTAACACTTCACCTGTTTCACTTGGGAATGAATCAACAGGTTGTGCTGACCCAGTCTGCATTGGATCGAGACTAGGCGGTGAAGTTTCTTCTGACCTGGGATATTCACAAGGATCTGTCAGATTTCCCTCAGGAACCTCAATGACCTCCGGTCCCGTCTCATTTCCGTTGTTACAGTCAGTTAGACGTGCAAACATCTGATCAACGTGACGTCTCCAGTGAACTGCAAATCCCACATCGACAGACGACAGTGTATGATACAGGGCCTGTCTTTGCTGAAACAACACCAGGTGTCCACTTCTTTCCCCTCCTATAATCACGCGCCAATACTTTGTCACCCACAGAAAATGTTCTGTCTTTAGCATGCCCTTGACGCTGCTGGCACAGTTTGATTTGTGCTTTTTCCACCACAGAGGCAACATTAGGCTTTAACATATCCAAGCGAGAACGCAGCCTGCGGTGCAGAAACAACATGGCAGGTGATTCCTTTGTGGTGGCGTGCGGAGTGTTTTGATACGCCAGTAGAAAGGTGTCTAGCCTTTGTTGAATCGAAGTTTGCCCCTTAGAACAACGTAGTGCCCGCTTAAATGTCTGGACCAAGCGTTCAGCCAAGCCGTTCGTAGCTGGGTGAAAAGGTGCAGAACGTGTGTGTGTCACTCAATTAGACTTGAGAAATGTCTGGAACTCCTCCGAGGTGAACTGAGGTCTGTTATCGCTAACCAGTTTTTCTGGGAGTCCATAACGACTAAATAATCCTCTCAGCACCTGAATGGTCTTGGTAGATGTAGTTGACTCCATCACACACACCTCTGGCCACTTGGAGTGAGCATCCACGACTACCAAGTACATGTGTCCTTCAAATGGACCTGCAAAGTCCACATGTATTCGTTGCCAAGGTGATTCCGGCCACTTCCAAGGGTGTAATGGTGAGGGACTAGGAGCTTTTTGCGTCGTTTGGCATGAGTGACAGGTTTTTGACAATTGTTCAATTTGGGCATCAATGCCAGGCCACCAGACATAGCTCCGAGCAACTGCCTTCATCCTTACGACACCCGGATGCCCAGTGTGCAGCTCTGCCAGTACCCTGGATCTCAGTTTAGGAGGAATGACAACTCTCCAACCCCACATGAGGCAACCCTGTTGTGTAGTCAACTCATCCTTCCTGTTCACATACGGGAGCACATTATTTGCATCTGTGACTTGTGAAAACCGTCCCGTTGCCACCATCTCCATTACTTGTGACATAGTGGAGTCAGACCTTGTTTCTTTACAAACATCTGAACACAGCACTGGCAAAGAATCCAGATGCTTGACTTGAAGCAACTCCACTGTGTCCTGCTTAACCTGAGTTGAGTTTTGCAGAGGTAGATGTGATAGACCGTCCGCATTACAGTGGTGTGCACCAACTCTGTACTGGATATAGTAATCATATACTGCCAACACCAAAGCCCAGTGCTGCATACGGGCCGCAGCCATAGATGGAATAGCTTTCGTTGGACTGAAAATTGTTGTCAGCGGACGGTGGTCCGTGAGCAATGTAAACTTCCGCCCGTACAGATATTGGTAGAATTTTCGTACTCCAAAGACAATTCCAAGTGCCTCCCTTTCAATTTGAGCATAGTTTTGCTCTGATTTGCTCAATGTTCTCGAGCCAAAGGCTATTGGTTTTTCCAGCCCGTCTGGTAGGATGTGTGAGATGACGGCACCCACACCCTATGGCGATGCATCACAGGCCAGTCTGATTGGTAACTGTGGATCATAATGGGTTAGTACGCTCTGTGACAGCAACAATTTTTTTACCTTGTCGAACGCATCCTCACACTCAAGAGACCACAGCCACTGCTTTCCTTTAGGGCATTGAGGGGTACTAATACTGATGCAAGATTAGGGATAAATCGACTGTAATAGTTCATAAGTCCTAGAAATGAACGAAGTTGACTGACGTCCTTCGGTGCAGGTGCATCCCTAATTGCCCTGACCTTTTCTGGTGACTTATGAAGACCCTGAGCATCTATGATGTGCCCCAAATACTCCAGTGAATCTTTATAGAATTCACATTTCTCATGTTGGACACATAGCCCGAACTCATCCAGACGGCTGAGGACTGCATCTACATTTTTTAGATGCTGCTCGTCATTTGACCCCGTCACTAATATATCATCTAGATAGCAATGAACATTGGAAAGACCTTGTAAGATCTGATCCATTGCCCTTTGAAAAATTGCAGGAGCCGAAGCGATGCCGAATGGTAAACGATTGTAACAGAACAGCCCTTTCAACGTGGTGATAGTGAGACTTTTGCGTGAGCTTTCTGCCAAAGGCACTTGTAAGTAAGCATTTGAGAGATCCAGTTTGGTGAAACGTTGACCCCCTGCCAATGATGAGAATAAGTCCTCTATTCGTGGAATCGGGTAACGATCAACACAAAGGGCTGGATTCACGGTTACTTTGAAGTCTCCACAAATCATCACATCCCCATTCCTTTTTACCACTGGTACGATAGGGGTAGCCCATTTGCTGCATGTTACAGGGGAGATGACCCCCAGCTCCAATAGACGATTTAATTCTGCCTCCACTTTCTGTTTCAGTGCGTAGGGTACATTGCGTGCGTGACAAAATCGTGGCTGGAACTGTGGTTTGAGTGACACTGTAGCCTCAATACCTTTTAGCAAGCCCAGTCCTTCTCTGAAGACATTTTTGTGCTTTGCTAGCAGTGTTTCCATTGACCCTTTACCCACACTTTTAATTTCACGCCAATTCGGCTTAATTTTTATCTCTTCATTTCTTCATTTTAGCTGACGCTTTTATCCGAAGCGACTTACAATTGCTATATTTCAGAGGTCGCACGCCTCTGGAGCAACTAGGGGTTAAGTGTCTCGCTCAGGGACACATTGGTGTCTCACAGTGGATTCGAACCCGGGTCTCTCACACCAAAGGCATGTGTCTTATCCACTGCGCCATCACCACCCGATAATTTTCCTGAGCCACTCTCTCCCGAAAAGTGGTGGGGTATCTCCTTCCACGACACAGAGTGGTAATTTTGCTTTCTGTTTATTCATTGTCACTTTGACTATGATGACCCCTACTGGAGACACCGCCTCACCTGTATAGGTTTTCAGAATCACATCTGTCATTCCCAATGGTTTATGGGCTAGTCGTTCATTGTAAAGTTCTCTTGAAATCAAAGAAACTGCAGCTCCAGTGTCTAATTCCATTTCCAAGATTTCACCCTCTACATTTGGCTTTAGACAGATGTGTGATAATTCCTCCTTTCTAGATATCACATGCAGTGCCAATTCCGTATCAGTAGTATCATCACTTGACGAATCTTTCACATTCATGTGATGCACTCTCTTTTTCTGTTGGGCATTTTTCATCCTCACTGATTTAAACTATTTATATTCAGTTGTGTGTTTTGCTTTAATTCTACAAACTTTGGAAATGTGGCCTTTTTTTACCACAGTTGTGGCACTGCTGCTCTTTGAAATAACAATCTTTTTCACTGTGGTTTGTTCTTCCACAAAGGTAGCATTTGCTGCCCCCTTGCTCTAGCAAGGACATTGCATTCACTTTCAAAGAGCCACTTAACTGTTGAGATTCCCTCGTGGCCGTTTCCATAGACACTGTAATCTCCACTGCCTTTTGAAACGTGAGAGCTGCTTCCGTCAGTAGCCGTTTCTGTGTAGACTCCGTTTTCAGCCCGCACACAAAGCGATCTCTTAATGCATCCTGCAAATGTGTCCCAAATTCGCAGTGTTCACTCATCTTTTTCAAAACTCCAACATACTGCGTTACTGTTTCTGTTTCTTGTTGATTGCGGTTATGAAACCTAAATCTTTCTGCAATCACGATCGGTTTCGGCGAGAAATGTTCTTTCAAAACACGCACAATGTCATCAAATGACTTCCCACCCGGTTTATCAGGAGCGAATAAACTACGCAGCAGTCCGTATGTAGATGCACCCATTAAACTTAGTAACACAGCAACTTGTTTCTCATCTGCTATGTCATTAGCAGCAACAAATTGTTCAAACCTTTCTATGTAGGTAGCCCACTGTTCGGCTGACTCATAAAAGGCATCCATATGACCGATAAACACAGCCATTTCGTCGGCTGTCGTTCTACAAGTTCACTACATGCATCAGATCTGCAGTATGGGTTCAATTAGGATTTTCCTCGTCGCCAAAATGTTATATCTTTGTCTTTATATAACACAATGAAAAGCGGAGACGATTGCCGTGTCGATTCATTTCTGTTTACTTGGGAACTCAGTCTTCTTCATGTTCAACACAACATACAAAGGGGGTGAGCTAGAGCGCCCTCTAGTGCGCAGGCATATTAAGTGCATATATCACACCGCGTTGAGCATTGTAGCCAATCACAGACATGTATATAAAGCGCATGAACACAGTGGCAAATCAGAGGCGTTTTAAAGGCCCTGTTTACACGAGAACGCTTAAGGGTGAAAACGTAAAAATATTTTATCAGATGTGCCTTTCGTTTAGACGACGCCGGCGTTTTTGGGGCTTAAAAACGAAAAAAGTGAAACCACCCTCCAGAGTGGAAATCTTAAAAACACTCCACCGTCGCGTTCCCGTCTAAAGGGTAAAAACGTAAAAGTCTGCTGGAGTGAAGGCACCGATCTGCTCATGGGGGCTCTCGTCGCGTACGCGTTTACGTCACAGGCATGCGCCAGTACAGGAAAATAACAACAAACATGTCGGATATTTCCATACGTCGGACCTTCAAGTTGCCCTTGCAGGTCTGATAAACATACAAGAGTCTTTTCAGCAGTTGTACGAAATATTCTCGGATACTATTACTGATAGTATTACTACAGATAGTATTAGTATGTACGCAGGCACGTGGACTTGGGCTTCACATTGCCACCCAGCCGCCTGGAGTGCATACTACATCAAACTCACCATATGCACGCAGATTCCCCCCCCCTCCACAACACTCGTCTAAAAGCAGAATAAAAAGTGATAACGCAACTCCACTTTTGCATTTTCTCTTCAGATCGTTTCCGTGTAAGCATAGCCTACGAGTCAACATGCGGAGAATTCGCTCAAAATGTATGTTCAGAATCAGCACAAGCTTTATCCTTTCGCAAATCCCCTCATAAACAACAAAGTCTAGACGCAATATAAATGAGAGATTCACTGTGCAGTGCAGACAACTTCAGTGTTTATGACGAGAGTTTTAGGGAGAGTGCACCGACAGGGGGTGTTGTGAGGTTTTGCTCCGCCTTCGCGTGCAGCCGTGCATGAGCGCAAAACCTCACAACACACACCCCCTGTCGGTGATTGGTTGGAACATTATTTATTTTGGTTTTGAGTGGTTGTGTCACGGTTCACCGTCACATCATGCACTACGTTCCCCAGAATCCTCTGACACACCTGCATTCACTCTCCGCTCAATTACCAGTCACACCTGTTCCTAATCAGTCACCTCGTTACCCAGCCCTATAAAACACTCACGCACACCCCAGTCATGGTCAAGCCTCCAACAGGAGAAGACCGTTACCCACGATTTCCCGAAGTTTCCAAGTCTGCCAACGAAGATCCATCACGTAACTATACCCACCTCTGAATATACTCACCTTTGTCTCCCTGTCTTGCTGTCTCCAGTATCCCAGCCTGGTTCCCCGTTTCCCGAGTCCTACCATTGAATCCAAGTGTTCCACGTGTCCACCGAGATCTCCTTGTTCCTCCCTGGGTCTGAAACAGAAAAGTATTCGTATCACTGAACATTGTCTATCCACGTCCAATTCTCTGATGAAGGATCTGCTCACCTGGGATCCTCTGCACGACGTGATCGTCACCGCACCTTCACATGAACTCTGTCTCTGCATACATCACTGTAAAATAAACTCACGTTTGTGATTCACTTACCTCCGCCTCTGTGCCTTGTATCCTGACAGAAGGCTTGACCTTAACCGACAAAGATGAATTACGAACTCTGTGTTCCACAAGATGGCCGGTCTCTAGAGGATTATGCAGGGATTTATCTTCATCTTTTCCAGAACCTGAAATTGAATGAGGAAGCTCTCACATATGAGTTCTGGAGTGGGCTGGATGATATTCTCGCCCAGCAACTGTTGTTGGGAGATCTCCACCTCCCTTTGGTTGAATTCATGGACCGCACGCTGTGGGTGTGTGGGTCCTCATTCACCGTGGGAGATATCCAGCACGATCTCCACATTCAGCCCAAAATCCACGTCAGCCCCGCCAAGCCTGCTTTCCACGTTGGTCATCTCAAGCCTGCACGCCATATCACGGCAACCATCAGATCAGTTCATGGACTTCCAGGATCGATTTCCAGCCTGGCCGATCTCCCGCTGATGTCACTGCGTGGTTCCAGATGGGCCATCAAGCCAAAGTCTCGTCCCGCAGAGCCTTCCCCGGAGATCCCGTTCAGTCCAGCGCCCTCTTGCTCTCGGAAACGGAGGAAGAGGAAGAGGACTTCATGCACCACACAGTGCCCGAAGACCAGTCCTGAGTTTCCTTCGCCACTGGTCCAACCCAGCCCAGATCTTCAAGTTGCGCCCACAGAGTCAGAGCCAGTCTTCGAGCGAGAGCCAGAGCCAGTCTTCGAGCGAGAGCCAGAGCCAGTCTTCGAGCGAGAGCCAGAGCCAGTCTTCGAGCGAGAGCCAGAGCCAGTCTTCGAGCGAGAGCCAGAGCCAGTCATCGAGGGAGAGCCAGAGCCAGTCTTCGAGCAAGAGCCAGAGCCAGTCTACGAGCAAGAGCCTGAGCCCGTCAACTGCCCACCAGAGACTGAGCACACCGTACGTGAGTACCTCCAAGAGGACACTGCGCTGATTGTAATGTCTGCAGCGATCCTGTATGTGTGGGCTACACAAACATCAGTTCTGACCAATGAGTCCAGACCCAGGCTCCCTGATGTGCTGGCCCCGTCCAGTTCCAAGTCCCATGATGTGCTGGTTCCGTCCAGTTCCAAGTCCCATGATGTGCTGGTTCCGTCCAGTTCCGAGTCCCATGATGTGCTGGTTCCGTCCAGTTCCGAGTCCCATGATGTGCTGGTTCCGTCCAGTTCCGAGTCCCATGATGTGCTGGTTCCGTCCAGTTCCGAGTCCCATGATGTGCTGGCCCCGTCCAGTTCCGAGTCCCATGATGTGCTGGCCCCGTCCAGTTCCGAGTCCCATGATGTGCTGGTCCCGTCCAGTTCCGAGTCCCATGATGTGCTTGTCCCGTCCAGATCCGAGTCCCATGATGTGCTTGTCCCGTCCAGATCCGAGTCCCATGATGTGCTGGTCCCGTCCAGTTCCGAGTCCCATGATGTGCTGGTCCCGTCCAGTTCCGAGTCCCATGTTGTGCTGGTTCCGTCCAGTTCCGAGTTCCATGATGTGCTGGTTCCGTCCAGTTCCGAGCCCGCTGATCCTGCGCCAGAGCCCGCTGATCCAGCGCCAGAGCCCGCTGATCCTGCGCCAGAGCCCACTGATCCTGCACCAGAGCCCACTGATCCACCGTTGGCCCTGCCCAGCCCAAGACCCTCTTTGCTGCCGGATCCCCCCTTTCCTGTCAATTTCCCCATTAAAATTTTGGGGGGGCACCCACCCGAAGGGTCCTCGCCGCCATGGCCACCCGAAGGGTCCTCGCCGCCATGGCCACCCGAAGGGTCCTCGCCGCCATGGCCACCCGAAGGGTCCTCGCCGCCATGGCCACCCGAAGGGTCCTCGCCGCCATGGCCACCCGAAGGGTCCGTTCCACCATGGACGCCCAAGGGTCCCACAGCTCCGCCCTGGACGCCCGAGGGTCCGACAGCTCCGCCCTGGACGCCCGAGGGTCCGACAGCTCCGCCCTGGACGCCCGAGGGTCCCACAGCTCCGCCCTGGACGCCCGAGGGTCCCACAGCTCCGCCCTGGACGCCCGAGGGTCCCACAGCTCCGCCCTGGACGCCCAAGGGTCCCACAGCTCCGCCCTGGACGCCCGAGGGTCCTACAGCTCCGCCCTGGACGCCCAAGGGTCCGACAGCTCCGCCCTGGACGCCCGAGGGTCCCACAGCTCCGCCGTGGCCACACCCACAGTCTGTTCCATCACGGCCACGCCCACAGCCTGCTCCGCCGTGGCCACACTCACAGCCTGCTCCATCACGGCCACGCCCACAGCCTGCTCCGCCGTGGCCACAATCCGCAGCCGTTTCCACCCTGGTCCCACGAGCAGCCAGCTCCGCCCTGGAGGCTTCCTGTCCTGTGCAACCACGCCCTCGTCAGCCTCCAGGGCGCCCACCCTCCCACCCCTTTGGATGTTATACGGCGCGAGGACGCGCCTTCGGAGAGGGGGGGGTACTGTCACGGTTCACCGTCACATCATGCACTACGTTCCCCAGAATCCTCTGACACACCTGCATTCACTCTCCGCTCAATTACCAGTCACACCTGTTCCTAATCAGTCACCTCGTTACCCAGCCCTATAAAACACTCACGCACACCCCAGTCATGGTCAAGCCTCCAACAGGAGAAGACCGTTACCCACGATTTCCCGAAGTTTCCAAGTCTGCCAACGAAGATCCATCACGTAACTATACCCACCTCTGAATATACTCACCTTTGTCTCCCTGTCTTGCTGTCTCCAGTATCCCTGCCTGGTTCCCCGTTTCCCGAGTCCTACCATTGAATCCAAGTGTTCCACGTGTCCACCGAGATCTCCTTGTTCCTCCCTGGGTCTGAAACAGAAAAGTATTCGTATCACTGAACATTGTCTATCCACGTCCAATTCTCTGACGAAGGATCTGCTCACCTGGGATCCTCTGCACGACGTGATCGTCACCGCACCTTCACATGAACTCTGTCTCTGCATACATCACTGTAAAATAAACTCACGTTTGTGATTCACTTACCTCCGCCTCTGTGCCTTGTATCCTGACAGGTTGGTGAAACCCATTGTTTTTGTGTGCAGATCTCAGAGCCTAGGCTGCCTACAGAGACGCATTTTTTTGACGGCCTGCTTATGGGGCAGGCAGCTAGCGGATCGTTAGGAAAGATTAGATGAATGTGATCATTTATGTTTGGGCCTTTTTTGGGCCTGAAATTGCTGATACAACCTTTAAAGTGAGCGCTATTTACAATCTAAATAATAGTTTTGTTTTTCGTGATTCTAGAGGACCAGTGGTTACGTTCACACAGTAAATTATATTGAGTGATAAATGCATTTAAATGTGGGAGTGAATCCGCTAAATTTTAGTCCTGTGAGTCATGAAATTGCGATGATTGACATAAGTCCCCTTCCGGTCGACCACCATGGGACCTTATTTCGGAAAAATATTGTATGGTAGTCAATGGCGAGAGACAACAAATATTTTGATCTCGTTTGAATTGTGCCCTGAATTACACATATGATGTTTGTCAATTTAAAAGATACATTTTAAAGTCAAGAAAGTCGCAGTTTGATGTAAAACTGTTGAGGTATAAGACTGTGAAAATACGTAATTACAAAGACTACAAACCCAAAAAGCGCACATTTTCTCTCAATGAATGAAGCTAACTTTACTGAAGCTAACGTCTGTCATTTTTTCTATAGTCTTACGTTATAATCGTAACGTTACCCGTCATGCCTGGGTGTTTTGTACCAGACTGCACACATACGAGCAACGGATCTTGCTCGTTGTTTCGCTTCCCGGGAGATGTAGTTCATTGAGCGATTTTCACATTAAACTAAATGTTACTCTTCTGTTTTATTACAAACTGCGACTTTCTTGACTTTCATAATTATCTTTTAAACTGACAAACATCATATGTGTAATTAAGGGCACAGTTCAGACGGAATAAAAAGATAAGTTGTCTCTCGCCATTGACTACCATACATATTTTTTCCGAAATAAGGTCCCATGAGCCGGAAGCGGAGGGGAGGGACTTAGGCTCTCTATTCGGTTGTTAAGTCTGACGTCACGCGTGACGTTTAGCCTCTTCCGGGCCCAAGCGCTCCGCTCGTCCACTCCAGATCCTAGACTACATAAACCCTTTTCTTAAAGGGCTTTTTTCGCTTCAGTGCCAGTGGGTGTTACTAGGGATTAAGGGATAGCACCCACTGGCGCCAAAGTTTCTTCAATCGTTTAAGATTTGTAACTTACCTTATCAACTGCAGCCATTTTCTCTTATCTTTCTCGTCACAGGGAAAGCGGTAGAATGACAGTTGAATGTCACTTGTTTTTTTTAACTCCGATCTATTTAAACAACATGGGAACACGTTAAAACTCGGGCGAAAGCGGCAGGTAGGTAGATAGGACCCGGCCTTTGGACCCGGAAACAGTATTATCGGAGAGTGGTTACGTCACGACTTAACAACCGGATAGTAAACAAAGCAACATGAGAACGTGATAATTGCAACATATTGGCGTTTAATAATTTTATGATTTTTATCACATTCACACTTTAGTCATTACATACACCTTTCAGAATCTCCCAAATGTATTTTTTATGTATTTATTAATAAGAAGGACCATAAAAAACATTGTTTCTATTTAACGGTAGTACTGCACTGAAAAAGCTTTTTCACATAACAGATGTTTAATAGCCTAGCTAGTCCACAAGACAAAATACAAACACACAATACAAGACTAATTACTTAATTTTAATATTGTGTGTCAATACCTGAATGATCCACAACTGTTTTTGTTTTTGTAATGGTTGTTCATGAGGAAAAATCCTCAAGCTCCTGCACATTCTTTGCTTTTCCAGCATCTTCTGCACATTTGACTCCTTACTAGCAGTGACTATGATTGTGAGATCTATCTTTTCGCACTGGTGACAACCGAGGGACTCATACACATCACTACCATCTACCGCGAAGGGTAAAGGTACTGTTATATCACCCTTTTTAATTTCGTTGAGGTTGTGTTCCCACATCGTTAGCAAGTTTGAATCGCTACATCTTGAATGACTGTCAACTGTTGAATGCATGAATGTCACTCACGTCCCGCTTGTTTACTTCGAACCGGAAGACGCGCCCACTTTTGACGCAAAGCCTCATGGGACGTAGGAAACTTGTGGAATGGATATTTCACAAGGGGGTAATCTATAGACATAATATATACATAGACACCCTATTGGCCGCTTTGGAGCGTTGCTGCGATACGTCAACGTGTCCGCCATTTTGCTGAGGGCAAGACTGCACTGTAATCAAATGCAAGTAAACGGGTGAGCTGCGGTTTTCCTGGATAAAAACAATAATAACGTTTACATTTATCAGCCGATTATAGTGGTTTGTACTTGGTGTACGTTTCTATTTCTTATTATATAATGACCAAATACAACCAAAAAAAAAAATTTCAGTCTTGTTTGTGAAAGTTAATTCCCCGAGATCTGTTTTCAATTGTGTGGTGACTTGTACAGCCCCACGCAGCGCACGAAACAGGCATTTTTCTCAATTCCTATAATGAGAGGTATAGGAAAGTTGCCCTCCTTGATATGGCGGCGCCGTTGACGTACGCTCCAGTAGCCAATAGAGCGTCTATGTATATATTATGTCTATGGGGTAATCTATCAGCCGGAAGTTGAAGCTGCCTCCGGGGGCCGCCATTGTAGCTGGCTATCACCTGCTGTTAGCATCCCATTGACTCCCATTCATTTTGGCGTCACTTTGACAGCGAATAACTTTACATCTGAGGCGTCCAACGACTCCATTTGTCCATTATTTATTTCTAAAGAAACACGACAATGTATAAAAGGCTCCATTACTTTGTATCTTACGTTATGGCCCCGTAGAAGCCATTCTTGTAAAAATAGGCTAAAAATTGCGTCATAACCACGCGACTTTATGTCGCACAATAGAGACATTACCGTATAGACAGGAGGAGAAGCTCGCACAGTCTCGCAGGCAGTCTTTTACTGTCTAAAGTCAGCCCATGGCATAGATAGACAGAGTCCATAAAAGCAACGCGACAAAATATTTAAACAACTTTTTTGAGGAATTGGAAATAATTAGATATGTGGCAAGTGAATACATATGAAGTAACATTTATCCACGAACTTTAAATTATTTATCTACTACTACACCTACGGGGGATGGGGAAATTAATTATCAGGAAATTATACAGGCAATGTAAGAAGAAAAAAAACATCTCAATGTCTATCGCGGTTAACGTTGTTCCTTTATTTATTTACAGATCTACGCTTGAAGATGAATGTGATCCCGTTCGGAAGCCATATGTACAAAATGCCTACATAACGTGAAATAAAGAAAAACGGTTTTGTTAAATTGTTTGTGACCATGATTTATTAGCCAAAACTACATGATTTAACACCTAGCTCACAATTCTTTATATATTGGAATATTATATGGTCATGTAATATAGAATGGATACGAAAATGACTCGAGGGGACAGTATTTTATAGTATGGTTCCTGGGCTCATACTAAGAAGTATTTTTTGGATGGGTTTGATGTAGAAGGAAACGAAAAAGAAGGGAAAAAATTATTTGCATATGTGCCTATATTTGAATCATTTTTTAATTTTGGAAGATTGTGCTGTAGCCTACATGCATTTATTTATCTGTTATTTTAGATTGTATTATATGTGTGTGTGTGTGTGTGTGTGTGTGTGTGTGTGTGTGTGTGTGTACTAGCCAAATATTTAAATCGAATGGATATATACATAAACATGTTCAAAATAAACTAAACTAACTAAAATTACTAGAACTGCAGATAGGCTACTCAAACGATTACAATCCTAAAGTAGGCTATTTTAAAGTCAATTTTAGCCACTTCTTTTATCATGTCATATTGTAATTATATAGCGTAATATGTTATATTAAATTAATTATTATAATTATTAATAGTATTGTAATATATTAATAAACATTATATTATGTTTTCACAATACTAAACGATTTGATTTACAAAACACACACACACACACACACATCAACATGAGTTTACTCTTTACTCTGATGCGTCATTGACCGTTCGAGATTAGCTTGCTTGCGCCTGCTAGTCAAAGCCCTTATTTCTGGAGAGCCGTGATACTTCGACCTTGGAAACTTCTGATCATCATTCAAGACAAGTATTGTGTTATAGGTGGTATTTTGTTAATTCAGTGTGATAACTTTTTGTTGGCTTTTTTCTTTTCTTTTTCTCCACACAGCTACTAGAAGATTTACAACTGTCAGTCAGGTTGCTCACGTGACATAAACGTCATCAAGCTCAGTTTGAGCCTGCGCAGAACGCTTGGCTATCAGGAAGTGAGTGCCCATGTTGGGCTTCAACTCTCTCCGTTGAAATCAACGGGGTCGCTGTGTCCATTTCTTTTACTGTCTATGAGTCTTCTGAGGTGAGGAGAGCAGTTCACGGTATTTCTCATCTTTACAAAACCATCAAACATACAGTTTGATTAAGCGACAGACTCATTTCTGTATTGTTTTCATCGATCACAGCGATACTTGTGCGTTTTTCCTGGCGTCTTCTCACTGAAATAAACATTTAGTGCAGCAGCAGCGAGCATGAGGAGAATATGTGGAGTTCATTCAGACCTGAGAGATTTTGAGTGCTTTTGTGTTCGTTTGTGTGATTGTTTCGATGTTTGGAGTGAGAACTGTTACTGAATGTCAAAAGTCAAAGTTTGAGATCTGTGAGTGGAATTAATAGGAATCTGTTGAATGACGGACACATAACTCGGGTTCGTATAACGTGATTCTTTACTGGAGAACTGGATTAATCACATGTAGTTTTTGGACCAGCTACCACTGTACAGGTTTCGTGTCCTCTCCACGGATTCCCCAAAAGTACAATTGCGATTCAGATGTAACTAAGAACATAATCAATGTTCTACAGAATCGATCTCAAGTGTTATTAAGTTGACTTGTGAGAGCCAACTTACTGAAATCCTATTTAAACATTATTATTATTCTTCTTGCAGGTAAAATTTACAACTCTAACTCCTCCTAGAGCTTTAACTCCACATACTCCAAACTCGGCTCGGACCCTAAAACTGTTCTGACTCGGTATGCTATATCTTTTCTAACTGATCGGACTTACGGTTTTCCTAAAAATGACGATCAAAACTCGGAAAAAACCATTTGAAATTCCCATTGACTTAACATTGCGGAATGTTCAGATTTTCAAACTGGCCAACTGTCAAAAATTCAAATCTAAACTCCTTGAAGCCCTAGACTGAATCAAACTGCCATTATACTATATGAGCCATTGAGACTCATTTAAACTAATACATTCATCTATCTATGACACTTTATCTATCTATCTATCTATCTATCTATCTATCTATCTATCTATCTATCTATCTATCTATCTATCTATCTATCTATCTACCCATTCTTTCTTTCTAATCTTTCTTTCTCTCTATTTTTCTTTCTTTCTCTCTTTCTTTCTTTCTTACTAATCTTTCTATCATCTAACTATTTCTATCTATCTATCATCTGGCTATTTTATCTATTTATCTATCTATCTATCATCTGACTATTTTATCTATCTATCTTTCTTTCTAACTAATCTATCTTTCGTTCTAACGAATCTTTCTTTCTTTCTAACTAATCTATCTTTCTTTCTTTTCTAACTAATCTATCTTTTCTTTCTTTCTTTTCTAATTAATATATTTATTTCTAACTAATCTTTCTTTCTTTCTAACTTTTCTTTCTAACTAATCTTTCTATCTTTCTTTCTCTTTCTTTCTAATCTTCCTTGCTCAATTTCTTTCTCTTTCTTTCTTTCTAACTAATCTTTCTTTCTAACTTTCTTTCTAACTAATCTTTCTCTTTCTAATCTTTCTTTCTTTTCTAACTAATCTTTCTATCTTTATTTCTTTCTTTATAATCTTTTTCAATCTTCCTTTCTAACTAATCTTCCTTTCTAACTTTCTTTCTAGCTAATCTTTCTATCTTTCTTTCTTTCTCTCTTTCTTTCTAATCTTTCTTTCTAACTAATCTTTCTTTCTAACTAATCTTTCTTTCTAACTAATCTTTCTATCTTTCTTTCTCTCTTTCTTTATAATGTTTTTCAATCTTCCTTTCTAACTTTCTTTCTAAGTAATCTTTATTTCTTTCTAACTAATCTTTCTATTTTTCTTTCTTTCTCTCTTTCTAACTAATCTTTCTATCTTTCTTTCTTTCTCTCTTTCTTTGTAATCTTTCTTTCTTTCTAACTAATCTTTCTTTCTAACTAATCTTTCTATCTTTCTTTCTCTTTCTTTCTAATCTTCCTTTCTCAATTTCTTTCTCTTTCTTTCTAACTAATCTTTATTTCTAACTTTCTTTCTTTCTAATCTTTCTTTATAATCTTTTTCAATCTTTCTTTCTAACTAATCTTTCTATCTTTCTTTCTTTCTCTCTTTCTTTATAATCTTTTTCAATCTTTCTTTCTAACTAATCTTTCTATCTTTCTTTCTTTCTCTCTTTCTTTATAATCTTTTTCAATCTTTCTTTCTAACTAATCTTCCTTTCTAACTTTCTTTCTTTCTAGCTAATCTTTCTATCTTTCTTTCTCTCTCTTTCTTTCTAATCTTTCTTTCTAACTAATCTTTCTTTCTTTCTAACTTTTCTTTCTTTCTAACTAATCTTCCTTTCTTTCTAACTAATCTTCCTTTCTAACTTTCTTTCTAACTAATCTTTCTATCTTTCTTTCTTTCTCTCTTTCTTTGTAATCTTTCTTTCTTTCTTTCTAACTTATCTTCCTTTCTAACTTTCTTTCTTTTCTAACTAATCTTTCTTTCTATCTTTCTCTCTTTCTAATCTTTCTTTCTAACTAATCTTTCTTTCTTTTTTTTTCTAACTAATCTATTTCTTTCTAACTAATCTTTCTTTCTTTCTAACTAATCTTCCTTTCTAACTTTCTTTCTTTCTCTTTCTAATCTTTCTTTCTTTCTTTCTTTCTAACTAATCTTTCTATCTTTCTTTCTTTCTCTCTTTCTTTCTAATCTTTCTTTCTTTCTAACTAATCTTCCTTTCTAACTTTCTTTCTAACTAATCTTTCTTTCTAACTGATCTTTCTTTCTCTTTCTTTCTCTTTCTTTCTAACTAATCTTTCTATCTTTCTTTCTTTCTCTCTTTCTTTGTAATCTTTCTTTCTTTCTTTCTTAATAACTAATCTTCCTTTCTAACTTTCTTTCTTTTCTAACTAATCTTTCTTTCTATCTTTCTCTCTTTCTAATCTTTCTTTCTAACTAATCTTTCTTTCTTTTTTTTTCTAACTAATCTATTTCTTTCTAACTAATCTTTCTTTCTTTCTAACTAATCTTCCTTTCTAACTAATCTTCCTTTCTAACTTTCTTTCTTTCTAACTAATCTTTCTTTCTTTCTTTCTCTCTTTCTTTCTAATCTTTCTTTCTAACTAATCTTCCTTTCTAACTTTCTTTATTTCTTTCTAACTAATCTTTCTTTCTTTCTCTCTTTCTAATCTTTCTTTCTTTCTTTCTAACTAATCTTCCTTTCTAACTGATCTTTCTTTCTCTTTCTTTCTAACTAATCTTTCTATCTTTCTTTCTTTCTCTCTTTCTTTATAATCTTTTTCAATCTTTCTTTCTAACTAATCTTTCTATCTTTCTTTCTTTCTCTCTTTCTTTATAATCTTTTTCAATCTTTCTTTCTAACTAATCTTCCTTTCTAACTTTCTTTCTTTCTAGCTAATCTTTCTATCTTTCTTTCTCTCTCTTTCTTTCTAATCTTTCTTTCTTTCTAACTAATCTTTCTTTCTTTCTAACTAATCTTTCTTTCTTTCTAACTAATCTTCCTTTCTTTCTAACTAATCTTCCTTTCTAACTTTCTTTCTAACTAATCTTTCTATCTTTCTTTCTTTCTTTCTTTCTAACTAATCTTCCTTTCTAACTTTCTTTCTTTTCTAACTAATCTTTCTTTCTATCTTTCTCTCTTTCTAATCTTTCTTTCTTTTTTTTTTCTAACTAATCTATTTCTTTCTAACTAATCTTTCTTTCTTTCTAACTAATCTTCCTTTCTAACTAATCTTCCTTTCTAACTTTCTTTCTTTCTCTTTCTAATCTTTCTTTCTTTCTTTCTTTCTAACTAATCTTTCTATCTTTCTTTCTTTCTCTCTTTCTTTCTAATCTTTCTTTCTTTCTAACTAATCTTCCTTTCTAACTTTCTTTCTAACTAATCTTTCTTTCTAACTGATCTTTCTTTCTCTTTCTTTCTCTTTCTTTCTAACTAATCTTTCTATCTTTCTTTCTTTCTCTCTTTCTTTGTAATCTTTCTTTCTTTCTTTCTTAATAACTAATCTTCCTTTCTAACTTTCTTTCTTTTCTAACTAATCTTTCGTTCTATCTTTCTCTCTTTCTAATCTTTCTTTCTAACTAATCTTTCTTTCTTTTTTTTTCTAACTAATCTATTTCTTTCTAACTAATCTTTCTTTCTTTCTAACTAATCTTCCTTTCTAACTAATCTTCCTTTCTAACTTTCTTTCTTTCTCTTTCTAATCTTTCTTTCTTTCTTTCTAACTAATCTTTCTTTCTTTCTTTCTCTCTTTCTTTCTAATCTTTCTTTCTTTCTAACTAATCTTCCTTTCTAACTTTCTTTATTTCTTTCTAACTAATCTTTCTTTCTTTCTCTCTTTCTAATCTTTCTTTCTAACTAATCTTCCTTTCTAACTTTCTTTCTAACTAATCTTTCTTTCTAACTGATCTTTCTTTCTCTTTCTTTCTCTTTCTTTCTAACTAATCTTTCTATCTTTCTTTCTTTCTCTCTTTCTTTGTAATCTTTCTTTCTTTCTTTCTTAATAACTAATCTTCCTTTCTAACTTTCTTTCTTTTCTAACTAATCTTTCTTTCTATCTTTCTCTCTTTCTAATCTTTCTTTCTAACTAATCTTTCTTTCTTTTTTTTCTAACTAATCTATTTCTTTCTAACTAATCTTTCTTTCTTTCTAACTAATCTTCCTTTCTAACTAATCTTCCTTTCTAACTTTCTTTCTTTCTCTTTCTAATCTTTCTTTCTTTCTTTCTAACTAATCTTTCTTTCTTTCTTTCTCTCTTTCTTTCTAATCTTTCTTTCTTTCTAACTAATCTTCCTTTCTAACTTTCTTTATTTCTTTCTAACTAATCTTTCTTTCTTTCTCTCTTTCTAATCTTTCTTTCTTTCTTTCTAACTAATCTTCCTTTCTAACTTTCTTTCTAACTAATCTTTCTTTCTAACTGATCTTTCTTTCTCTTTCTTTCTCTCTTTCTTTCTAACTAATCTTTCTTTCTATCTTTCTTTCTTTCTCTCTTTCTTTGTAATCTTTCTTTCTTTCTAACTAATCTTTCTTTCCCACTAGAAACACCCTAGCAACTTTAAATTACTTCAAACTATACTTTAAACATTAAACTACTTTAAACTATATAAAACTTTAAACTAATTCAAACTTTAAACTAATTTAAACTTCAAACTACTTTAAAATTCAAACTAATTTAAACTTTAAACTCCTTTAAAATTCAGACTAATTTAAACTTTAAACTACTTTGAAATTCAAACTAATTTAAACTTTAAACTACTTTAAACTTCTTTAAACTTTCTGGTCCAAACTTTCACAAGCCAACTTAAAGTTTGTCTCGACAAACTTTTTCTAGTTATTAAAATATACTGGAAAATATACTGCTAAATAGTTTACATTGAGCCATATTAACAATCAATCAATAAATAAATTGATTGATCGTACATGACTGTTAATTCACTTTGACATAGAACATTATAATTGTATATATAATCTTTCTAAGTGAAGAGATGGATGTGTAAAGGGAAGGAAGTGTAAAGTAGACAAACGGCAGTGTGTGTTTGTGGTGTCCATATCTCAGGAGATCAAAGTATCTGAGGTTCTGTTTGTCTTACAAAGTAGAACATTTGCTTGTCCAGAAAAAAATTAAATCTGCATATTTATGATATTTGAACCTTTATAAATGGCTTTCCCCCCTAATCGTTTTAAATATATGCTTCATCTATCATTTTAAATTCTTAAATTAGATACATAAATAAATGGTTCAGTGAATCTTTGACTCAAAATAATTTGTTCAAAACGCTGAATCATTCAGATGAAGTGATGGTTATGTGTTTCTGTGAGATGCGTTACGGTTCTTCTATTATATTTGTTTGGAACTATTTTCGCTGCTGAAATGGAACAAAAACAGTCAGTATCGTGTCTAAAATGTAAGTGACTTAGGTCAATATATTTATTACTTGTTACGTTCCACATACGTTTTTGTATTTTTCTTTTTTCCTATTGTGCCTTTGTTTCTATTTGTTTCTATATTTTATTCTTAGGTTGTGATCATTGGCTGTCCATCAGTTACTGTGTGATTAATAGATAGACAGACATAAATGCTTAGAAGTGTCATTTATTATAAAAACAACTCAGTAATTGATATATTTTTTTTATTTTGGCAGATCAGCTCCTCCCACTGCCATCACATCATCAGTGAAGCTCCTCCCACTGCAATCACATCATCAGTGAAGCTCCTCCCACTGCAATCATATCATCAGTGAAGCTCCTCCCACAGCAGTCACATCATCAGTGAAGCTCCTCCCACTGCAATCACATCATCAGTGAAGCTCCTCCCACTGCAATTCTCCAATAAATGCTGTAAATTCCCATCAGCTGCAAGTGAAGACGAGCATGAAAGCATCAGGAAGAGCTGAAATCTGCAAAGACTGAGTTTATTAAAGAGGACAGTGAGAACACGAGTGATCCAGAACCTGCAGAATGAAACACAATGAAGATCCTGAAGAACAAAGAGGTTGGTGTTTATTCTTCATTCATTCATGATGCTGAAGAACATTCATGTTACAAACATTCAAGCACTTCATCACTTTTAGATAAACAGTTACACTATGAAATGGTTGAACAAGGAAGATTTGAGACATTTTTATATTTTTTGTCAACATCAGATCAAGCTAAATACTATTTTAACTGTTTTTGTTTACATTTATTTTATATCTGGTTCACATTTTGCTACAACATTACCAGAATTTGAGTCATTTTCAATATAGTTTACAAAATTGCTTTAGGAATAATCAGTAAACACCAAGTTACTGCTAAAGTTGTATTTGTCAAATATCATACAAGTTATTCATAATTAGAGATTCTTCATACAGTAACTTTGGTAACAGGGTTGATGAATACAGTCAATGCTACAGTTTGTGTATAAACTGAGATAATGGATTGAGTTTATTCTCTTGTCTTCCCATCATGCAGTAGAAACGGCCATTAATAATTAAAACATTAGAGTAAAATAAGGCTGGGCAAGTTTATTTGTATAGCACATTTCATACACTATGGCAATTCAAAGTGCTTTACATAGAAAGGACTAAAAATAATCACAAAATAAAAGCAAGGGAAATCAAAACATTTTTTCCAAATGCTTTACATAGAACGGAATTAAAATAATAATATATTGGCAATTCAAAGTGCGTTGCATAGAAAATAAACACAAAATAAAAGCAAGGGAAATTAAAACAGTTACAAAAGGAATTAAGATAGATAAATTATACAGTTATTACCAAATTGGTAAGCGTAAAATGAATTTAAGTAGTAAAAAGATGATACATAGAATACACTTCTCATCTGGCAATCTTATTTTGCATATAGTTTTACTCTTACACTGTGTCTGTGGTGTTTATTCGGCGTGCGTATAAATTTCATTGGACGTCTCAGATGGACCCGATTTTCCCCTAAAATCGGACAGGAAGCGCTCTAGGACTGACCTCGGGTTCTGGTTTATCATATTGTTTGCATTTTACTCTGAGGTTTCCCCATGATGGTCCCTCTTTCCTGTGGTTTTCCCGTGACACCCCTATATAACTCTAGACATCTCTAGAGAGATCAATTTTCACCTCAATTGAAAAAGGTGAGCACTCGCAATTTGCTCACAAATTGTATCAACCAGACCCTCAGAGTTTCCCCCAATACACTACGGTGGATTAAGGCAAGGCAAGTTTATTTATATAGCACATTTCATACACAATGGTAAATCAAAGTGCTTTACATAAAAGCGATTAAAATAATCAAAAGAAATAAGAATAATTGAAACAGTTTAGAATAAAAAATAAAATAAAATACAGTAAAAACAGTCGGACGCACAGTGGCACAGAGCTCATTCAGTAAATGCACAGCTAAACAGAAGTGTTGTGAGTCTGGATTTGAATGTGACTGTAGGAGCACATCTGATCTCTTCTGGAAGCTGTTCCAGCATAGTAGCTAAAAGCAGACTCTCCTTGCTTAGAGTGAACCCTTGGTATTTCTAGCTGATGTGATCCTAATGATCTGAGTGATCTTTTGGGTTTATATTCAGTGAGCATATCTGCAATGTATTGAGGTCCTAGCCCATTAAATGATTTATATACCAGTAATAATTCCTTAAAATCAATCCTAAATGTAACTGGGAGCCAGTGTAAAGACCTGAGGACTGGTGTGATGTGTTCATATGTTCTGGTTCTGCTCAGCGTTCTGTATGAGCTGAAACTGTCTTATGGTCTTTTTGGAAAGGCCAGTGAGAAGTCCATTACAATAATCCACCCTGCTGGTGATGAAAGCATGTACAAGTTTCTCTAAGTCTTGACTGAAAACAAAGCATCTAATTCTTGCAATATTTTTCAGGTGATAGTATGCTGATTTAGTTATTGCTTTGACATGACTACTGAAACTAAGGTCTGACTCTAGAGACACACCCAGATTCCTGACTTGATGTTTAGTTGTTTGACCATGTGGAGGAAATTCAATATGTTCTAAATGTTTGCATTTTCTTATATTCATAGAATCTTAGAAAACATGATGGAACTGTTATAATCTCTTATGAATGTATGTATATGACCTTGTATACATGGCTGGACAACAATTTGTGTGTGACTAGTTTATGACTGAGAAAGAGGGTCCCCACTCAAGGATAGTATGATAAACAAATCTAACAAAGAGTTAATTATGACTGGGACATATCTTTATTTAGCCTAGAGAAATAACCTTGGGAGAGTCAGGACTAAAGGAGGGGGATGCCCTCGTCTCGTTGTCTCACTCTGCAGCCACTCTGTGTGACTGTACGACTGTTGTCCTTTTCTTGCAGGAAAATGAACCTAATCAAAGAGTATTGAAAATGTTTGTCTCTTATTCAGTGATAGAAAATTGTTTGCCACCACAACCCCTAGGGGTGGGGGAAAAAATCGATTCTTAGATGCATCGCGATGCGGACGTGGACGATTCTGAATCGATTCACAAATGTCAAAAATCGATTTTCAAAAAAAAAAAAAAAAAAAAAAATATATATATATATATATATATATATAACACGCAAAAGACGGAACTCTGAAGTGCGGAAGTGCAGACGGTCCGTCTGTGGCGTGCACATAACAGAGACGCGATGGCTGAGCGTGAAAACCAAACACTCTCCTTGTTAAAAGCTGACGTGTGAAAATATTTTGACTTCTATGAAGTTGAAAGGGGAAAGGAGCTGGACAAGAGCCACACTATTTGTAAGCTTTGTAGAATAAAACTAAAATATTTCGGAAACATGACGAATATGAGAAGCCATATGACACGTTTCCACCCAGAGGAGGAAAAACACTCCTGTACCGGTCGTTGTTATATTATTAATTTACTACAAGTATGCTGCTAGTTCAGGCACACATTTATTTTCCTTTTGGTTCTTTGCAATGTTAATAAAATATATTGTATGTTAATTCTTTATGGGTCATTACTTTGTACTTTTAAAGCAAAGTATTTATAGTCACACACACACACACACACACACACACAAAAGATTCAGATAATCGCTTTAGCATCGAATCGCAGCCCTCTGAATCGTAATCGAATCGAATCGTGAGGTGCCTAGAGATTCCCACCCCTAACAACCCCTAGCGTTAAGGTATGCATTCACCTTGAGAACTTCATCTTGGTTTCCAAAGAAAGTTTTGGCACATCCAACTTCATCAATGCATTGGCAAAGAGAGTCAATGGGGCTGTAATCGTTAGACGATAGGGAAGTAGATCTGTGTATCGTCTGCATAGCTGTGGTAAGAGATTTGGTTCTTTCTCATTATTTGGCTCATTGGGAGCATGTACAGGTTGAATAGGAGTGGCGCAAGAATTGAGCCTTGAGGAACTCCGCATGTCATGGATGTCCACTCAGACTTATGATCTCCTATACTCACATAATAACCTCTCCCTACCAAGTATGACCTGAACCATTTTAGGACTATCCCAGAAAGCCCGACCCAGTTTTCCAGCCTGTCAAGAAGTATGTTGTGATCGACAGTGTCAAATGCAGCACTGAGGTCGAGTAGTACCAGGATTGATGTTTTGCGAATATCGTTTATTATCTTTATGAGCGCTGTCTCTGTGCTGCGATGCGGTCAGAAACCAGATTGAAAATTGTCAAAGTATCCATTTGAGATTAAGAATTTGTTCAGCTGATTGAAGACAACTTTTTCAATGACCTTGCCAATGAAATGAAGATTTGAGATAGGTCTGTAATTGCTCAATATGTTGCTATCCAGATTGTTCTGCTATCCAGATTTCAGGAGGGTCTCTGTAGTTTTAAGAGAAGTGAGGCATTTACCACTCCTAGGAGATCTGCTTCTAAACAGTTTAACACACTTTTGAAAAAAATGTGTGGTAACACTTTCAAAAATGTTACCACTAATTTCTTCAAAATCAGACCTAGTAATTTTTTTGTGGTGTGATCTGTCTTACCTCAGTGCCAACTCAAGGATATGGCGCTGGTCCTCTCAGCGATGCCCGTCAAAATAAAATATTTTGATATTTTTAAAATGTCAAATATCGGCCGATATATCGGTCGACCACTAGTTGTTTGTTTCTGTTAATAATATTTGAGAAGAATTTAAGTCCAGCTTTGTCTATTTCCTAGGGGTGTGAACCTACACTGGTTTCACGGTTCGGTTCGGCTCGATTACGATTATCATGTCTTTGGTTCAATTCGATATCACAATGCATTGGCGATGCATGCACTGCATCCTCAATTTTCCATTTTACTTTACCCCCTGCATATTGTATTTGTGCGTGACACGATTTACACAGTTTGTTTTCTCCAGGTCGTGCTTACTAGGTTGTTCATAAAAGCCGAAATAGCTAGAGATCTACACCCACTGGACCCAACGCAACAGTGTGCGGCGCAGGACTAGTTTTGATGGCCGAGTGCGTGCGCAGGCAGTAATGCACTTGTGTGTGTGTAAGAGAATAAAACGATACGCTGAACTCTCGCAAAAAAAGAAATATCTATGAATAAAACCTCTAAAAATTAATAATTTGTTATTCATCTGTTGCACAAAAGCAACTAAAACAAAATAAAAACGATTTAGAGTTTCTATTTATAACATGTTTGCAGCAATGAACAATGTAGCCAATCACAGACATATGTGTTGATTTCTAGAACGCAATGGCCAATCAGAAGCATTTAAGATAGACTCCCCTCAACGCTCAAAACGGAGTTTTTGCTCAGTGCTGAATTCTGCATGCTGGCAAATCCTTTGATTATAACAAATTAAGTGTAGATATTATGAAAGATGCGTTGATAACTGATCTGTGAGATTGCGATGAGCTGAAATGTCAGCTTTTTAGGAATTATTAAGGGAGCGCACTTTCCACGCATTCAGTCATGCCAAACCATGCACTCAGTCGCAGCTCACATTTAACATATGAACGTTTGTGAATGAATGCTTTAATGAGAAATAATTAATCGGGAGCATTTATGCTGATGTGTAGGTGGTGGCGACACGTAGGCTAATTTGAAAGTATGTCATGGAGGTAGGCTACTGTTGTAAACTTCTTCCTTCTTCAGTGTAGGAGATTTAGAAGCGAAAGACCAGGAGACTTGGGGTTATCTTTTAAGCAGAGTTCTTCATTGCTGTAGCATCGCGGTAGTCACCAAGTCTAACTCAATATCTAAAAACACAGTGTTTTATCCTTCCAAAGGGGGAGGGGTTTACATAAAAGGGGGAGGCAATCTGAACAAAGCATGTAAATGTGAAGTACAGGAATCAGCACTTTACCGGAAGTTCCACAGCCCTGATCTCGTCAGCATAACAGTGTGATTCAAATGTAAATATCCTAATCCAATCAGCCAGACTCTTCACCGACTGGGACAGTGGCTCCGAGAGCCATTAGAACAAAAGGTGAGAGTTTCAGTAATCTGCCCGACTGTATCACCCATCTTAATGGCCAGGAAGTGCATACAGACAAAAGCTAATGTCCGACACCTGAATTGCTTGACTTACAATAGAGAGATCAGGACTGGCAATGAATCTCTTACTGATAATTCTGATATCATCATTTATACTTCAAATGCTAATTTCAGTTTATATACTATTGTATTGGAACCTAAATTAAATCATTTAATAAATTTGTAACACTACACTACAGAACAAAAATCAATAAATAGAGGCTACAGCCTACTTTTTCGCGGGCGGGAGCGGGACAAAACATGAATGTTGCGGCCGAGTGGGAGAAGGTAACTTATATTTTTTGCGAGCGGGACGGTATCAATCCGTACCGCGCAGGTCTTTAGTTGGAGCTCTTTAGTTCACACTCGCGTCTCAGCTCCCTCTGCCGCTGAATGCTACCACTACAAAGCATGTACGCGACAAATGATGTCAGAAAAGCGTCAGTACATTATATTCGGTTATGGTCTATTACTGAACCGATAGGAGTGTAAATATTAATCGATTCGTATCGATGCATCGATTATACAGCCGACGATTCGATGCATCGATGCGTCTGCAAGAGTATCGATTAATGTGTTTGTTTTGCCGCCTGTCTATTTTCAGCATCCGCTCATATGCGTACAAACGATTGTTGTAATGCACTGGGCTAACGTTAGTTAGTCACCGAACTAAACTGCCAGTGTGAATGCACCCTCAGTCACTTAGTCTGCGAATTCCAAGCTAGCAGTTACTAACGTAAACAAACAGGCGCTAACGTGTACAAAAGGCTACTTCAACAGCTTACTTGAAAAGTCTAGGGTGCTTTCACACCAACTTGGAACGGAACGGGCACGGTTCGCATGAAAAATCGCTAATTATGTAAACGCTGTCTGTCATGCGGACCCGGGTGCGCACTGGGTTACCAAACCCGAGACTGCCTGGTGGAGGTGCGCCGAGTTCGGTTGCACTCGAACCGTGCCGCGGCTCGCGTGAATGTGAAAGCATCACGGACTCGGGTGCGCACTTGTTCAGGAAGTAAGTGACCTGCGCATGCTTTTTAGCTGATTATGATGTATTTAGTTAAATAAAACACATGTAAGGGATGATAGTGTTGATAATTTACCTTGGATAAGAGCGAGAGTGAGTCTGCAGTGTATTCGCACACACATAGCGCGTAGACTCAGGGCGACAAATTAATGGAAATCCACTGTCTCCTGCGTTTGCAATCAGCAAAAAGCCAAATGCGACACACAGTAAACCGGTGTTGTTCACTCAGTTGTGCATAATAGCACCAAATAAAATAAAAAAACACAATATATTGACCCGCGTTCTGTTTTCTATCATGCGTCGTGCACGTTTGCGATGACGTAAGATGCACGGAAACGCACCAGGATTCGATAGAATCAAGTTTTGAACTGTATGCAGTAACTGTTTTATTTGCTGTTCTATTTGCAGTGCATTGAGCACAACATACACATTATGTGAATAGAATACTGTTTCTGTATTCTCAATAAATGGCAAATTATAAACATGTTTGTTGATTTATTTGAAACTTAATATATATCATGTAAAAATATCGAGTATTGAATCGAATCGCGGGGAATTCTGAAGTATCGAAAATAATCGAATCGTTGGCTTAAGAAATCTGGTATCGAATCGTCATGTAGGCTCCGATTTACACCCCTATGAACCGATACCGAATCGTCCTCGTCTACATCGTAGAAACTATTAATTTCGACACCCCTACTAGTTCCACATTGAAAGCAAGGAGGCTGTCTTTATAGATGTTATATAATGGACTACACGTGTTTTCTTCCGCCAAATGCACTCAGCTTTTCTGCATTGTTTTTTCATATTTTGCCAAATAAATATCAATCTCAAAGATGGTGTCAAAATATGGGAGTATTGTATATTTTAATGTTAATATCATGTTAGATAATTGTCATTGATCAAATATACTTAAAATAATTGGAAGGTAAATTGACCTCATTTATAGAAAAGGACATATAATCAATTTATAAAAAGGCATCACGTTGTCTACTTTCTACCATTACATCAGGGCTCACTCTCATGTCCTTTAACATTTTATATTTCTCTCTTTGAATTATGTTGATGTTCTGAAAATTTTATAAATAATAATAAATTCAATTATTTGTTTCTGTCATGTCAGACCTGATGGAAGAGAGCGAGGAGATGCTACAGTTTGTGTATAAACTGAGACAATGGATTGAGATTATTCTCTTGTCTTCCCATCATGCAGTAGAAAGAGCTCCTTCATAGAGCCGTCCATGAAGGAAAAGTCTAGTGTGAACGGCCATTAATAATTAAAACGTTTTAGTAAAATGAATATCAATCTAAAAGTTGGTGTCAAAACATGGCAGTATTGTATATTTTAATGTTAATATCATGTTAGATAATTGTCATTGATCAAATTAATAGTTCTTGCTAAAGAAACATGGGATTCGTGCCTATAATGTTTTAAAAATAATTATTGGAAGATACATTTACCTCATTCATGGAAAGTTTAAGGACATAATATTTTATAACAGTTGTCTACTTTCTACTATTACATCAGGGCTCACTTTCATGTCCTTCCACTTTATATTTCTCTCTATGAATTATTTTGATGTACTGAAAAATAAATATAATATTTTTTCCTTTCATGTCAGACCTGATGGAAGAGAGCGAGGAGAGAGAAGAACTGAGTGAAGTGGAGGAGAGAGAAGAACTGAGTGAAGTGAAGGAGAGTGAAGAACTGAGAGAAGTGAAGGAGGAGAGAGAAGAACTGAGAGAAGTGAAGGAGGAGAGTGAAGAACTGAGTGAAGTGAAGGAGGAGAGAGAAGAACTGAGTGAAGTGAAGGAGGAGAGAGAAGAACTGAGAGAAGTGAAGGAGGAGAGAGAAGAACTGAGTGAAGTGAAGGAGGAGAGTGAAGAACTGAGTGAAGTGGAGGAGGAACATCATGTCAAACCTGGAGAAAAACCTTTGAGTCGCTCAAAGACTAAAAAGACATTTTTAAAGAAAAGAAAAGCCAAGAAATCTTTCACCTGCACTCAGTGTGGAAAGAGTTTCACAAGCAAATGCAGTCTTGAGATTCACATGAGAGTTCACACTGGAGAGAGACCGTTCATGTGTGATCAGTGTGGGAAGAGTTTCACAACCAAAGGAAGTCTTGATGTTCACACGATGATCCACACTGGAGAGAAGCCGTTCTCATGTAATCAATGCGGCAAAAGATTTCATATTGCATCAGACCTGAAGAAACACCTGAGAGTTCATACGAAGGAGAAGCCGCATTCATGTTCTGTGTGTAGAAAGAGTTTTTCACAGCTGCAAAGTTTACATAGACATCAGAAAATTCACACTGGTGTGAGAGAGTACATGTGCTTTGAGTGTGAGAAGACTTTTACTACAGCGGAGAATTTAAAACGGCACCAGATAATTCACACTGGAGAAAAACCTTACAAGTGTTCACACTGTGACAAGAGATTCAGTCGGTCATCACATCTGAAAACACATGAGATGATCCATACTGGAGACAAGCCGC
This sequence comes from Gila orcuttii, assembly GCA_026230005.1. Taxonomy (NCBI): domain Eukaryota; kingdom Metazoa; phylum Chordata; class Actinopteri; order Cypriniformes; family Leuciscidae; genus Gila; species Gila orcuttii. Next base: position 62,383,391 of record JAPDVR010000003.1, read on the forward strand.
ATGTATGCCATCAATGTGGAAACAATTTCACAAACAAACATATTCTTGATGTTCACATGAGGATCCACACCGAAGAGAAGCCGTTCACATGTGATCAGTGTGGCAAAACATTTCTTAGGTCATCAGACCTGAAGCCACACCTGAGAGTTCATATGAAGGAGAAGTCACATTTATGTTCTGTGTGTGGAAAGAGTTTTTCACGGCTGCAATATTTACATAGACATGAGAAAACTCACACTGGTGTGAGAGAGTACATGTGCTTTGAGTGTGAGAAGACTTTTACTACAGCAAACTGTTTAAAACGGCACCAGAGAATTCACACTGGAGAAAAACCTTACAAGTGTTCACACTGTGACAAGAGATTCAGTGTGTCATCAACTCTGAAAAAACATGAGAGGATCCACACTGGAGAAAAACCTTACAAGTGTTCACACTGTGAAAAGAGATTCAGATGGTTAACAGATCTGAAAAGACATGAGAGGATCCACACTGGAGGAAAACCTTACAAGTGTTCACACTGTGACAAGAGATTCAGACAGTCAACAGATCTGAAAAGACATGAGATGATCCACACTGGAGGAAAACCTTACAAGTGTTCACACTGTGACAAGATATTCAGTCGATCATCACATCTGAAAACACATGAGAGGATCCACACTGGAGAAAAACCGTTCTCATGTGATCAGTGTGGCAAAACATTTCTTAGGTCATTAGAGCTGAAGAGACACCTGAGAGTTCATACGAAGGAGAAGCCACATTCATGTTCTGTGTGTGGAAAGAGTTTTTTACTGCTGCCATATTTACATGCACATGAGAAATTCCACACTGGTGTGAGAGAGTACATGTGCTTTGAGTGTGAAAAGACTTTTACTACAGCAAACAGTTTAAAACTGCACCAGAGAATTCACACTGGAGAAAAACCTTACAAGTGTTCACACTGTGACAAGAGATTCAGTCAGTCATCAACTCTGAAAACACATGAGAAGATCCACACTGGAGAGAAGCCGCACACGTGTGATCAGTGCGGGTCGAGTTTCTCTATTAAAACTCACCTGAAGCGACACATGAAGATCCATGCAGTGTAGAAACCACATAAACAAAAGTCTGAGATCACAGTAAGTAGTTTATTTTCATGTGATGAGCAACAAAGTCTCTTCTGTGTAAGTTAGCCACACATCACTCTATAGCCAAATCTCTCCTCTCCACCTATAGCCGGTGTGTGGTGAGCACAGGACACTTTGTTGATTGATTGATATCTACCAACAGGAATGTCTAATTTGTCAGTTCAGATCAATAAAAAAAAAAAACACCACTAATTTGCTCTCTGACAGTAGGTGGTGCTCATGTAAAGCAGAAATTAGAGGGTGACACGGGAGTGGATTTTCAAACCTCTCCCGTCCCACTCTCACAAATAAAATCCTGTCCCGTCCCAATCCCGTGATACATAGTGATTTTGTTTCCCATCCCTCGGGATTCCCGTGTCCTGCGGGATTCCCGAAAAAATGTCAGCCTCTAGTGTGGAGCACGTCATTCACTTTACCAGCCACACCAAAGCAAACAGGAGAGCATAAAGAGACGGGGCAAATAGAATTTAATTCAAAATTTAAATATAGAGTTTATTTATAGAAACTGTATATTTGTGTATAAAGTTGGGTATCAGTTTTATTACGATTCCCGGTCCCGCCCACTCCCGCTGACATTTTTTCCTTTCCCGTCCCAATCCTGTGATGCATAGTGATTTTGTTTCCCATCCCGCGGGATTCCCGAAAAAATGTCAGCCTCTTGCAGAAATAAAGCAGAAAAAAATATTTTGATACATTAACAATAAACGATACATTAAAGGGGTGGTTGATTTTTATTTAACTTTTTTAACTTTACGTAGTGCATAAGTTTGCTGTGCCTAAAACATCTATAACGCTCAAAGTTCAAAGCAAAGGGAGATATTTTTGTTTTAAAGAAATTGCTTTTTTTAAAGGGTAACTAATCCCTAAAACAACTTAATGCTGCTCATTTGGCTCAGTGGTTCATGTAGGTTGTCTACAAACCAGAAGGTTGGTGGTTCAATCCCCGGTTCCACCTGACCAAGTGTCGAGGTGTCCATGAGGAAGACACCTAACCCCAGCTGCTCCCGACGAGCTGGATGGCACCTTGCATGTGAGTTCCTTCATACCACTCACCAGAAACCGCATTCATTGTATGGCTTGTTTTTCATTGTGACAAGTGTCTGCAACTATGCCAGGGGACAACACCCTGATGGAAAATTATAGATTAAGAGCTGACGGGAATGGGCTTTCAAGAACCATCTGAGACCTTGAGGTGATTGTCATTATTTGTTGTGGAGACAGTAACAACTTATTAAGAAGGTACTTGATTCAATTGGCCCGAGTATTTTGTCTATTATGAATATGAGTTTGTCATCTGGTTTTGTTCCGGTTAGTTTTAAGCATGCGGTTATTCAGCCCCTTTTTAAAAAAATTAAACGGCTTAGACCCCTTTGACGTGAGTAGTTTTCGTCCGATATAAATAAAAAAGATACTGGAAAAAATTGTGAATGCACAGCTTAATGACTTTCTAATGATATCCTACGAGGTGTTGATTCTGGAAACAGTGTTATTTTGCTTTTGTTAGATCTTACAGCAGCATTTGATACAGTTGATCATAACCACTGATCAACATTCTCAACATTCTCATTGATCGTATTAGGGATCAGGGGCCGGTTGCACCAGCTGTGCGTAAGTTACAACTTAGCCTAGTTTTGACTTAAATGGGCACTAAGTTACAACTTACGCACTACTAAATATTTTTCCGTTGCACCATTAAACTTAGTTTAAACGTAACTCTACGTTCCACCAATGAGATGGCAGTCAGATTACATCGATGAGCTCGTAACTGATAATGAAGAACCGCAAATTCGTCGACGAGTTTTACGAGACCGACATCATCCTTTGGATATTTATGATGATGTCGACATATTTGCTCGTTTGCGCTTTAAAAGAGAGGGAATAATGCGGATAACGGACATGATCGCGGCTGATATTCAACATGAAACGGACCGAAACGGCGCTCTCTCCCCAAGCCTTCAAGTCTGCGTCGCATTACGTTATTTTGCTACTGGATCATTTCAAAACTTAGTCGGCAATTGTATACAAATTCATAAATCTACAGTATGTAGAGTGATCCGCAGGGTGTCACTTGCCTTGTGTCGCCACATGAACAACTAACTCACGTGTGCATGCCAAGCATAAATGTACAAAACACAAACAGGCAAAAATTCCATGCCATTGCCGGTTTCCCTGATGTACTTGGCTGCGTCGATGGGACACAAATCAGGATAAAAGCACCAACAGTGGATGAGAATGCTTTTGTGAATAGGAAGGGATTTCATTCACTAAACACCCAAGTCATCTGTGACCCAAGTTTGTGTTTCTTAAACTGCGTTGCTAGATGGCCAGGTTCAAAGCACGACAGCTTCATCCCAAGAAGATCAAACATATTTGAAAAGTTTGATTCCGGGGAGTATAGTGGCATTCTGCTGGGTGATTCTGCCTACCCACTTAAAAAGTGGCTGATGACACCATACTTAAAAAAAGTTTAATGTTTTGATTTTGACAACGTTTGTTGTAACGTCTTTTTTAAACTTTCGGTTAGTCAAGAATGGGTTTGAAATTCCGCGCTGTTCAGACTATTTCCTGTTTACCTATAAGAAGGCTTGTGATTGGCTTAAAAAAATATACGTCATTCTATGCGTCAACGCATTACTTTACGGAGAGTTTACGACCTACTAGCTACGTTCTGCCTTACGAACAAATGGTGCAACAGAATAAAGTAAAGAGTTAGTTACAAACTAGCTAGTAGTTACTAAGCCTCTAGTGTGGACTTTACGTTCCAGTTTAAGTAAGAACTTACGAACAGCTGGTGCAACCCTACCCAGGTTGGTATTCGGGGCTTAGCCCTGAATGGTTCTCTTCCTATTTGAAGGATAGGACTTTTTCAGTCAGTTTAGGGGATTATTTTTCTTCAGTTTGCCCCTCTTGTGTGTGGGGTTCCACAGGGCTCTATACTGGGAGCAATTTTATTTTCCCTTTATATGCTCCCTCTAGGCTCGATTTTTGAGAAATTTGGGATTCAGTATCATCTGTATGCGGATGATTCTCAAATTTATTTATAGAGATGCTCCGATCAGCATTTTTGGGGCCGATTACCGATCACTAAAATCATGATCTGCCGATCACAGAATGGCAGGGGAATGGGAATCTTTTATCTATAATCTAGAAGAGTTTGCACCATTTGTAGAAATGAAACTAACTTAAAAACAGTAGAAATAGGCTACAGTCAAGATCTTGAAGAACCACCAAGTGTTATTTAATTGTATTTAGAAAATGCGATAACTTAAGGCTACTGTAGGCCATCTTTCCCAAATAAGGCAGAGTAACATAAAACTATTCCAAACAAAGAGGGGTCAGGCAGACCAACACACATTAGATCAGCTTAATGGGATGGGATCAAGTTACACTTAGGCATACTTGGAAATTGTAGCCTCTTAATACACTGACTACATTTAATAATTGGCATTAAAATGTAAAACTTGTTTGCCAAAAAGGACAAAACTATGGCAAGTGTTTTTTTTCTGTTATTATTATGAACGTCTGATGTAGTAAATAAAACATCCCCAGTTAACTAGCAGAGCATTCATTTTGTTCATTTGTTAAATAAGAGGCGATCTAGCGCAGAAATGTGTTTAATTGTTTTTTCATCAAGTGATCAAAGTGCTCGTTGATCAGTGGCGCGGATACTGTGTTCTCTTGTGGCTTGCGCACAGTCTTCACTCGGACGCGCGCTTCAATCCGTTGTGGAGACTCTCTAATCGTTCCGGTGAAATTACAAAACAAAATATACACAAACGTGTCCCTGCCCTGATATACAACAACTGATAAACATTATCGGTTTTGATGAGAAGAAAAAAAAAAACTATACTAGTGCAGATTAGAACCCAGGACCTCTGACACGCTAGGCAAAAGTTCTGCCACTAGACCATTATTTATTCTCGCCGTTAGCAATGTCTTTGTCGGACACTTTGAAAAACTTCCAGATGGGAGGAGGAGAACTCATGTTGCCACTGGCAAGCTCCGCTCTGCTGTTGTGTGCCCGTGCGCCGCGCATGCAGTTGGAAAAAAGTCACGCGAGTAATTTACGTCATGTGATCGGCTTTTTTATCGCCGATCAAGCTATTTTTAGCTAATATCGGCCGATCATGATCAACGGCCGATCAATCGGAGCATCACTCTTCATGCATGTTTGGCCGATGTTAAGAGTTGGTTTGCGAATAACTTTCTCCAATTAAATGAGGATAAGACCGAGATGATTTTATTTGGAAATAAGGGGTGTGTGGATGATGACTGCCTGGGGTTGTTTCCTGGGAAAAAAACTGTCTAGCGTGAGGAACCTTGGTGTCATTTTTTACTCTGAGCTTAAATTTGGCCGTCAAATCAATGATGTCAGTAAGAATAGTTTCTTCCGTCTTAGATCAATATCTAAATTGAAATCTATGCTTTATTTGACGATATGGAGAAAGTTGTTCATGCCTCTGTGTCATCCCGTTTGGATTATTGTAATGTGTTGTATCTGGGTGTGAGTCGGGCTTCTCTCTCCCGTTTGCAACTCGTTCAGAACTCAGCTGCCAGACTTTTAACGGGTTCTAAGAAGAGAGAGCACATTACTCCGGTGTTAATTAAATTACATTGGTTACCCATACTATACTGAATTAAATGTGACTGATTTAATCAGTCACTGTCAATCCAGTAGATCTCTGCGCTCAAATGATCAATTGCTTCTCATGTTTCCGCGATCCCGTTTAAAATGTAAAGGTGATCGTGCATTTTCTGTTGCAGCTCCTAGGCTCTGGAATGACCTTCCTCTGTCTGTAAAAACTTGTCCTTCATTGGGTGTTTTTCAGAGTGAGCTTAACTTTGTTCTCTTTAGCATTTGATAATGCTTTGTAAGTTGTGTATGTCATATGTTTGTATTGTTTTTTTATGTCTTTGTTTTTATTTTCTCTTTTATACCTTCTGTACAGCACTTTGGTTCTACTTGTGGTGTTGAAAGTGCACTATAAATAAAGTTGAGTTGAGTCTGTCTGTCTTTCTGTTATCGGCCTGCTAAAGCAAGCTTAAACAAAATAATGATAATGAACCCAAAACAACCCAGCTGACTTTTCTAAAGATCAAATGAGTAATAAAACAGACATGCTTTGAAACTGGTTAAGAGACTATGTAAAATTAGGTAAAAGCTACAGGGAAATGTGAAGTTTAAAATCTTATTTAAAACTTAAATATTTTTAACATCAAAAGACATGAATATGAGAAAACGAGCAGTTAACATAAGTGTCTAGTAGGGCTGTACTGTCCGAGTCGATTAATTGGTCGATGCGTTCTGGTTTGACCAAAATTCTGATTTGTTGTTTTTTTGCCGCGTTCATTTAATTGTATTTTCATTGTATGTGTTAGTTTGGGGTACTAATATTCCGCCTGAATAGTGTGTATATTGTGTCATTAACCTTTGGAATGAGTGTTTTATCATTACAGATGGGTTATGGCAAATAACAAATTTTAAAGAAGCTGATAGTTCTGAGTCAGTCTGATTAAAAGACAATACAGAACATGGGAAGAGCTTTAAGTTGATTGGTCATCAAGCTCTGTCTGAAAGTAATTAGGATAAATTTGAAATACATAATGCATATCAGGACGGTAAACAAATTGTGAAAATTCCACAGGTCACACCAAAAGGGACGACCGGCTAGACAAGCGGTCACTAAAAAATACTTGTTTTAAATGTCTCCATTCACAGGTGCCAGCAGCAGGAGATGGTCCACTGTACAAACATGGTTGAAAGGTTGGAGATTGTGACACTTCCATCCAAACATCTCACCTTAAACTACACTAACCAACCTCAGCAAGCCCACACGCCAACGCAAAGCATAAAGTGAGGGATCAAGGACGTGCTAGTAACGTACCTCCCCTGCCAACGCGGGAAAGCCCATGGCAACGGTTCGTAAAGAGCCACCCTGGAGAAGACGAGATGTCCATCGGGCGACGAGATGATCAACACACCTAGAGGAGGATGTGGTCCAAATAATGGTTTAAGTTTAGCTGAAGAATCTGTTTTTGTGGTAATTTTGATGATTTTATTTGTTATTGTGCAAATGTTTTCAGGAAAAGTAGAAAATCTATTAATGTAATAAGCTAAAAAGATGGTGCGTAATTGGAAAAAGGCTGAATGTGTAGGAGTTACGATTGTATGTGTTGTTCTGATCATTTTGATATTCATGGGTGAATACGACTGGTGAAAACTGCTGTCTATCCCAAGGATGAACAAAATTATGCAGATGATTTGAGTAGCGGAAGTTACAGTGAAATGTATTAATTATGTACCGTTGTTTTTGTTTTTCCTTTTCTTTCTGAGGACGATGATATGTAAAGAGGGTTGCAAGCAGCAGTCATCCGTGTTACGAGATGGCATAAGGACAGGGTTTGAAATTAGGGATTTTTATTCTACTTTTAATCTTTGCATTTTTATTGGTAACATTTTTATAGAATCAACCAGTGGTGTTGAATTGATATGGTCTTCCTACTGTGCTCTATACTAATTCTTGTTTATACTGCGGTGACTGAGGGTCCGATTATTCGGAAGTGCGATAACAGTGCTTATCTATTTAGCCCGGCTTCAGATAAAGTCTTTACTTACTTGCTAAATAATTACGGGACTTTCCCCCACAAAAACAGCCTTAAGCTTTTTCTTTTAAATCCTTTCTTCACAAGTTTAAGAAGAGTTATGATGTAATGACTTAAACTTGCATTATTATTATTACCATTATTATTACTGTTTGATCAATCAGTTATAAGAGAATGATAAAAAAAAGAGGGATTGTTATGGCAATTTTTGTTTTTCATTGTCTTTCAGATACTGCAAAGGAATGTCATATGGTTTTGCCATTTTTAGAGGGATAAGAGAGTGGGGACTTCTCTGAAATGTATGTAGTTTATATACCTGAGAAAGCAGAAGCGGGACACTCCAGAAAACAGACGGGCAAGGACCTCGGACCTCCAGGTCAGAGGTCATCTAGGTTGGGGGGGCTAAAGGGTTAGCTAGCGATAAATCTGATCGAGCAATATGGATCCTTTGTCTGTGGAAAACTACTGGGAGGAAACTATGTAGGGAAAAGTACCTCAGAAATAGTCTTAAGATTGCCCTGTTCTGTCTTCAAGGGTGTCACTCTTGCACAGCGTAACTTCTGTGTACTGGACTGAACCTATTCTTGCTAGAATAAATACTTCTCTTTTTATAAATTCGACTCTGAGTTTCTCTTACGCAGTGATGATGTTTAATGAGAATTTTTGCCACAATACTCACAATAAAAACAAAGTGTTGTGCTTTTTGCCAAATAAAGAAAAATAAACGTGATGTGAGTTCTGCCTTCTTTCTGTCAGTGAAGTCCATTCTGAAACGTGTACGAAAATTAACTAACTCAGCGAATACTCAGTCACACAGGCATAAAGCTTGAATTCTCTTCTTTTAAATTAAGTAATTTATATAAAAAAAAATATATATATATATTCTCAGTTTATGTAATCTGTATGAAAAGAGAGAGGTGTCCGTCGTTCTCTTCTCAGCTCGAGCTCATTAAGTGTTAATGTGACGCGTGCTATTCAAACACAAATGATCTGAGGTAATCCATGAAAACCAGTCACCGCCCACATCAGCTGGATAAAACAAAGTTTAATAAGAATCATGTATTCTACGTCATCTTGTTACGCTGTGAGGAATAATACTATCTTAATAATAATTCTGGGAAATTTACATCAGACGTTTCGGTTTCACTTCGAGGAGCAACGATCCAACTGATTATTGTGAATAGAGGGTATGCACGTGACGTCAGCGTTGGCCGGAGTGACTGGGGTTACGCCCACTAAGTGGCAAAAACACTGAGCGGCAGCATTGGTTTTCAGCGTGAATGCTGCGGAAAAACACAAAACGCGTCTAAAACGGGAAAGAGCTTTGAGACTGACTGTACAAATAGATTTGACAAGAAATATGAGGTATATTTTTACAGACTACCGAAAGCTACAGAACAGAGAAGCAAATAGATCGCTGCAATTCATAGAAACAACTGGACTCCAGGCAGCGAAAGGTGGATTTGCAGTTATCATTTTTGTGTCAATATGCTGAATTTAGTGGTAAAATCATTCTCTATATATTGTATTGTTATATATTGCAGTGACAACTCATCAATCAAATATTTACCACTGTATATTCTGTATAATTTGACATTTTTAAATAAACACTGACAAAAAAACTATACAAGTTTTAAGTCTAGACGATATGATGATATATATAACATTGATATAAGTGATCACCTGGATTTAGACCTGCCTATATTGTATTTATATAAAGCGTTCACAGGCAAATTTGCTGTATGTATTTCCCCGGTGTCAAAATCAGGCACATATAAATGTCAGAAAACACGATTCCTGGCTGAATGTCAATATCCATGGATTACTGGATCTTTAGTAAGTTGTAAGGAACACTATATTGAGTCCAATCTTTAGTTTAAACTGATAATCGTTTGTTTTACTTGCGTTTTCGCAGTTTCCCCTATTAAATCCAGTCACGCAGCTGCTCTTCTGCCACTCAGTCCGGCTGAGGGGGCGTGTTCCGACGGGAAAGTGACGTTAATGCATTCCCTCTATAGTAAGTTCTTTATTTTGTTCTAATCGTGTGTAGGGAACCTGGGATATTCCTATTAGCTCAGATACCGGGAATATAATTTTAATAACTAATCATGAAACATGATCGGGGATCACCTACAAATTATAAAATTACCCGTAAGGGAATAAGTTGCCAATGTTCTGTATGAACGATTGAATGCAAGGAACAATTGTACTATCAATAATCAATCACAAGAATTATAATTAAATATTAATATGTCAATTGTCTACAATAGATCGATTGTAAGGATAATCTTTAAGGGGATTAATTTATGATCGAATCATCTGCTTGTCCAGCAAACCTGATCATTCGATCTCCATCAATCTCACAAAATTATCCTCCTTTATAGACTTTCAAGAGAAGCTATTCCTCTGGCCACGAGGATTAACTTCCCTGTTCTATAACAATACCTTTTTAACCCTCTGAGGTCTGAGGTGTTTTCTGGGTCCTGGAGGTGTTCTGACATGCTCTGACATTTGTGCTTATTTCTGTTACTTGTAACATTTTCATGGCTAAAGTCTTATTACATTGTATTCAGCACAAACTCTGCTACAGTAATATGTCAGCAGCATGTATGTAAAAGTTTGGAGTTTTAAGATAATAATGTTTATGCGTGGTTTGTGAAAAAACAAAAAACAAATCTCACTGAAATAAGGTCATAAAACCCATAGTGATTATTTCTTCACAAGACTTTTGAAAATTGTATCACGTAGCCTAGAATATTTGCTCCAAAACTACGTGAAAATCATCCTGCAGACTCATTTAGATAAGACAATATATTGATTTAAAATTTGTATGACGTGTTTTGTGTGAGAAAGCTTTATGCAAGGAGGCGTGAATCTCTCATTAAAGCAACACTACAGGTCCTTCTCAAAAAATTAGCATATTGTGATAAAGCTCATTATTTTCCATAATGTAACGATAAAAATTAAACTTTCATATATTTTAGATTCATTGCACACCCACTGAAATATTTCAGGTCTTTTATTGTTTTAATACTGATGATTTTGGCATATAGCTCATGAAAACCCAAAATTCCTATCTCAAAAAATTAGCATATTTCATCCGACCAATAAAATAAGTGTTTTTAATACAAAAAAAGTCTACCTTCAAATAATTATGTTCAGTTATGCACTCAATACTTGGTCGGGAATCCTTTTGCAGAAATGACTGCTTCAATGCGGCGTGGCATGGAGGCAATCAGCCTGTGGCACTGCTGAGGTGTTATGGAGGCCCAGGATGCTTCGATAGCGGCCTTAAGCTCATCCAGAGTGTTGGGTCTTGCGTCTCTCAACTTTCTCTTCAAAATATCCCACAGATTCTCTATGGGGTTCAGGTCAGGAGAGTTGGCAGGCCAATTGAGCACAGTAATACCATGGTCAGTAAACCATTTACCAGTGGTTTTGGCACTGTGAGCAGGTGCCAGGTCGTGCTGAAAAATGAAATCAGATGGAAGCATGAAGTGCTCCAAAATCTCCTGATAGCTAGCTGCATTGACCCTGCCCTTGATAAAACACAGTGGACCAACACCAGCAGCTGACATGGCACCCCAGACCATCACTGACTGTGGGTACTTGACACTGGACTTCAGGCATTTTGGCATTTCCTTCTCCCCAGTCTTCCTCCAGACTCTGGCACCTTGATTTCCGAATGACATGCAAAATTTGCTTTCATCTGAAAAAAGTACTTTGGACCACTGAGCAACAGTCCAGTGCTGCTTCTCTGTAGCCCAGGTCAGGCGCTTCTGCCGCTGTTTCTGGTTCAAAAGTGGCTTGACCTGGGGAACGCGGCACCTGTAGCCCATTTCCTGCACACGCCTGTGCACGGTGGCTCTGGATGTTTCTACTCCAGACTCAGTCCACTGCTTCCGCAGGACCCCAAGGTCTGGAATCGGTCCTTCTCCACAATCTTCCTCAGGGTCCGGTCACCTCTTCTCGTTGTGCAGCGTTTTTTTGAGCAGCCACACTTTTTCCTTCCCACAGACTTCCCACTGAGGTGCCTTGATATAGCATTCTGGGAACAGCCTATTTGTTCAGAAATTTCTTTCTGTGTCTTACCTTCTTGCTTGAGGGTGTCAATGATGGCCTTCTGGACAGCAGTCAGGTCGGCAGTCTTACCCATGATTGCGGTTTTGAGTAATGAAACAGGCTGGGAGTTTTTAAAAGCCTCAGGAATCTTTTGCAGGTGTTAAGAGTTAATTAGTTTATTCAGATGATTAGGTTAATAGCTCGTTTAGAGAAACTTTTCATGATATGCTAATTTTTTGAGATAGGAATTTTGGGTTTTCATGAGTTGTATGCCAAAATCATCAGTATTAAAACAATAAAAGACCTGAAATATTTCAGTTGGTGTGCAATGAATCTAAAATATATGAAAGTTTAATTTTTATCATTACATTATGGAAAATAATGAACTTTATCCCAATATGCTAATTTTTTGAGAAGGACCTGTATATATTTAAACGTTTAAAATACATTAAATCAGTATTTTGTCAAAGTTTAGAATTATTTTTGTTGTTGTTTGAGGTCTTTTGAAGTATCTTGTTATTGCAATAATGCTATATAAATTTTGCAGTAATACCAAATAAATTTGCAATAATGCCACAAGTTACCACTAAAAGAAAATACTTGATTGCAATTTCATATTATTTCAATAATCAAAATGTATAAAATGAATAACTTTAGAATAAGAAATTAATTTTTAAAAGGAAATAAAAACAAAAAACAAACAGCTATAGGCGGATATGAACAGGAGTGAAGAGTAAACACCTGTGTGTCTGTGTGTGTTTGTGTGTGCGCACGTGCATGTGTGTGTGTGTGTGTGTGTGTGTGTGTAATCATGCTCATTCCACATTGTTTTTTTCTCTAATGCCAGGCCTTCATTTATGTGTGAACATTTTTAGATTCATGCTGGAATTTTTGATTTTATTTCCCAATTTCTATAAAAATGCTCTTTTGCTGTCACACCTGTTTGTTTGTTTGTTTGTTTGTTTGTTTGTTTGTGTGTCTCTCTGTGTGTATGTGATGTGTGTGTAGTCATGTTCTTTCCATATTGCATTTGTGCTCTCATATCATACCTTCATTTGTGTGTGAAAATTTTTAGATTTATGCAGAAAGTATTGATTTTATTTCCCAATTTCTATAAAAATGCTCTCTATTGTAGTCACACCTCTCTCTATCTGTGTGTGTATTTGTGTCTGTGTGTGTGTGGGCGCACATGTGTGTGTGATAATGTTCATTCCACATTGTATTAGTGATCTAGTACCAGACCTTCATTTATGTGTGAGAATTTTCAGATTTATGCTGGAATTATTGATTTTATTTGCCAATTTCAATAAAAATGCTTTCTATTGGAGTCACACATGTGTGTGTGTTTGTGTGCGTGTACACGTGTGTGTGCAAGTGATCATGTTCATTCCACATTGCATTTGTGCTCTAGTACCAGGACTTCATTGCGGTATGGAAATTTTCAGATTTATTCTGGATTTATTGATTTTTTTTGACAAATGAAAAATAAAAAACACATTTTTGTTTATAAACCATGTTTATTTACTACGAAAAAGTCGATTGGGGTCATATAGACCCCAGGAGACATAGTAGAGTGTCACGATTTCGATTTAAAATCGAAATTAAGATCAAAATTAATTCACAATCTCGAACTTCGAATTAAAAAATGGAATCGTCGATGCTGCCAAGCTCGCATGTCACGTCCGGTCGGCGTGCCAAGCGGGAAAAAACAAGCGTGTTGAAGTGCTGCGAGTCTATGGTCAACCTCCTCTAACTTAGCTACAGCCACTCAAAAGAAAGCATGGCAACTGCAGATGCAGGAGACCCATCGACAGAACTTGAACCCCCTCCTCTTTCATTGAAGTCGCAGGTGTGGACGTTTTTTGGATTTCCAGTGAGTTATGTTGACAACGTTCGCGCTTCAAAAAAGCCACAGTTTGCAGACATCCCAAGTCTCGCGGAAGTTCCGGGAGTCTCCCGCATATTGATAGCGGCTCCCTGATGCACGCAAATTAGTTAAAATCTCCTGGAATCTAGAGTGAGCGAGCAAGAGCACGCATGCGAGACAGAAAAAACTGTGCTCCAAACCGTATTGCGCGCACGGCAGAGAGGGAGAGACCTTGCGGGTGTGCCTCGTGAAGCGCATGTAAGACAGAGAGCATCCTGATTGGCTGGTTTCGGCTTTAAAAAAGTAAATGTAAAAATCGAGAATCGAATCGAACCGTGACCTTAGAATCGAAAATTTAATCAAATCGTGGATTTGGAGAATCGTGACACCCCTATTTATTATTCATTCATTCATGATGCTGAAGAACATTCATGTTAGAAACATTCAAGCACTTCATCACATTTTTTTAAATGGGTACGGAATTGTATTATTATTATTATTATTATTTCATTTTCAACAAATGGTCAATAAAGGGAGGTTTGAGAAACTCTCATAATGATTGTCAAAATTAGGTCAAATAACAGCTGTTTTATTTTACAGTTATATCAAGTTACCCACTTTTGCAGCCATGTTACCAAAATTTTGGACATTTCTCAATATAGTTTATATGTGTCCAATGTAATCTGTATGAAACTAAAGAGTTGTACAGGTTCTCCTGGCTCAGCTAATTATCATTATCGTTAATGTGATAATTGTACCGTGGAATGTCCTAGAAAGAGTGATGTAACGATATTCGAACTGAACCGTAAAACCGCGATACAGAACCCATGATTCGTATCGCGATACTCTCATGGCGTACCGAACATGCCCCGCCCCCTGCTACCCCGGCCCCGCCCCCTGCTGGAACACGCCCCCTGCTGCCCCGCCCAGCCCCGGCTCATTGGACCTCATGTCTTAAGTGTACACAACGAATTCAGTTTTGTAGCCTAAGCACCATTAACACCATATAATAGCAAGCTCCGTGTTTTGTTACTTTCGATAAGAAAGGTGTAATCTTTCAAATTCTGACTATTTGATCACAAAATTCAAACAATAAATGCCGTTTTGGCGCTCTGTGATGTGGCGTGACAGATCACTGTACTAGATCCTCATTTCAAGCGGGGGCGCGGGGCGCATGTAAACGCGATCATCTCTTCCTCAGTTACAGAATAAACATTAATGGACACCTGAAGGTATGTTGAAAGATACAGTATACTTACTGAAAGGCATCATAACTCGTGTAATCACTCAATCAGTGTTTCAGCAGCGGAACGACGTCAATAAAACAGCTTAGTTTGTCACATACAGTAGCATTATATTTACCTCAGCAGAAGTCATCCAGTGTCCACAACTTGTTGGTTCCTAGAGAAATGAACTATTGCACTAAATAAATGCACTATATTGCCTATATATTATATTTTACTTAGCCTGTTTGTGATATCTTGATTATTTATTCTATGTTTAAAATATCTTTCATGAAAATGACAGCTTCTGTGAAATTATTATATTTTAATAATGAATTTCTAAAAAATAAATAGCATCTGAATTTAGGCTAAAAGTCTAGGCTCTGTTGTTAACCTTTAACGTTATAGTAATGTGCGGGCTCCCTATATAGTTTACAGCATTAGCAGATTTTTTTTTTTTATCCTTGCGAAACGTTTAATTGTAATTTAATTAATTTAAAGACAAAGACAAATTTTTTCATTAAACTACTGTTTAAAAAAACAAACAAAAAAAGCAATGTTGGCTGTCTAAACCCGTGGGAAGAACCGAACCATCAGTTTTGTGTATCGTTACACCCCTACCTAGAAACCTAGAAAATATTTGTAGAATTTGAAATAATTGTTTTCTATTTGGAGATATTTTTAAAAATGCCATTTATTTCTGTGATGTAAATCATTACTCCAGTCTTCAGTGTCACATGATCCTTCAGAAATCATTCTAATATGAAGATGTTCTGTTCAAGAAACATTTATTATTATTATCAATGTTGAAAACAGTTCAAAACAACAGCATTTATCTAAAATAGAAAGCTTTTGTAACATTACACACTACCTTTCAAAAGTTTTGTTTTGTTTGTTTTTGTAAAGAAATTACTTTTATTCATCAAAGATGCCTTATATTTATGTGACAGTGAGGACATTTAAAATGTTACAAAATCTTAATTTTTATGACTAATAATGTCGTTAATTATTAATAATTAATTGTTAATAATTATTAATTATATACCCCCCCCCCCGCATACAGCCATTCTGACATTAACAGCCCTATTTTAAAGATGTAGAAGAGGAAGAGTTGTTCTAGTCGAGCACATTTGTGAGCATCCGTCTTTTCACATGCAATAGAAAGTCACTCTGTGTGCATCTCACAACAGTTCCTATACGAGCGATTTATAGATTATCATGACAGAATATGCTAATTGAAGATAGTTAACTCTAGCCTGACTCCGCCCTCCTACGTACTTCCGCTCAATTTTCATTTTCCTTCAGTACTACGTCTGGGATTCTGCTGTAGACTTTAGGTGTGTTCGACTTCATGCAGCTCTGCGCAGACCGATCGGCGGCAGACTTGAAGCAGTGCATGCCGGTTAGAAATTTTGTCCGACTTGATACAGCGCCGACGCCACGTGACTGACGTATGCCATCAAAGTACCGCGAGAGCGATTCGAGAGTAGCCGGAGAACTCAGCCAGCACAGCTTCTGAATAGCGGCTGCACGAACTCTGATGACGACACAGCTGTTCCATGATTGGCCGGATTCAGCGCATGACAACGATCACGTGTTTTGTGTTAATTCGAACACCTTTAGTTCCTTTTAAAACCTATGTTTAAAACTCACAAATCAGTTCTTTACAACAGTAAACACTCTTTTCATGTAGCTGCAATGCTATATTGTGTCATGTTTATCAAATTAAAACTGATTAAAAAACGTAGACTTGATCTTTATTCTTGTTCAAACAGACGCTGTATGAAGCAGTAGGCTACATTAATTATTGAATGAAAATGTCTCTTAAACATCTGTGTATTATTTGGCAAATATTGCATTTATTTCATTTCAGCTGTGGTAAAGTATGCAAACACCACGTGAGTGGTCACTGCGGGAACCAGAAAGTGTCCGACTTCACGTCTCCGTTTGCAGCTCCTCCCCGCCTGCACGTGGCTACTCTCGCCGATCGCTTACATCCAGCCGCAGCCGATGTCGAACACACCTATTGGTTTTCTTTGATCAAATTTTTACTGGGCCAATCAGCGAACAGAGGGAGTGGCTGAGAACGATGACGTCGTGCGTTATTTTGAGTTGTAGTCTCTTCTCTTTGGGCCTCTAGTTAGTTAAACTAGTGTAATTGCGTAGAGCTACGTCACACGTAGGCTCACTATTGGTCGACGCTGGTCATGTGGGTGATGCGTGTGACGTACAACAACAGATCATACGCTGTTAAACTAGTAACCTGACTCAAGGCCCAGAGAGAAGGAAATGAATAGTTGAAATAAAGTCGTTATTTTTGTGAGCTAACCCTTTTACCGAATCTCAGCGTATAGGCTTGCCTCAAAGACCTGAGAAATACACTCACCTAAATGATTATTAGGAACACCTGTTCAATTTCTCATTAATACAATTATCTAATCAACCAATCACATGGCAGTTGCTTAAATGCATTTAGGGGTGTGGTCCTGGTCAAGACAATCTCCTGAACTCCAAACTGAATGTCAGAATGGGAAAAAAAGGTGATTTAAGCAATTTTGAGCGTGGCATGGTTGTTGGTGCCAGACGGGCCGGTCTGAGTATTTCACAATCTGCTCAGTTACTGGGATTTTCACGCACAACCATTTCTAGGGTTTACAAAGAATGGTGTGAAAAGGGAAAAACATCCAGTATGCGGCAGTCCTGTGGGCGAAAATGCCTTGTTGATGCTAGAGGTCAGAGGAGAATGGGCCGACTGATTCAAGCTGATAGAAGAGAAACTTTGACTGAAATAACCACTCGTTACAACCGAGGTATGCAGCAAAGCATTTGTGAAGCCACAACATGCACAACCTTGAGGCGGATGGGCTACAACAGCATAAGACCCCACCGGGTACCACTCATCTCCACTACAAATAGGAAAAAGAGGCTACAATTTGCAAGAGCTCACCAAAATTGGACAGTTGAAGACTGGAAAAATGTTGCCTGGTCTGATGAGTCTCGATTTCTGTTGAGACATTCAGATGGTAGAGTCAGAATTTGGCGTAAACAGAATGAGAACATGGATCCATCATGCCTTGTTACCACTGTGCAGGCTGGTGGTGGTGGTATAATGGTGTGGGGGATGTTTTCTTGGCACACTTTAGGCCCCTTAGTGCCAATTGGGCATCATTTAAATGCCACGGCCTACCTGAGCATTGTTTCTGACCATGTCCATCCCTTTATGGCCACCATGTACCCATCCTCTGATGGATACTTCGAGCAGGATAATGCACCATGTCACAAGGCTCGAATCATTTCAAATTGGTTTCTTGAACATGACAATGAGTTCACTGTACTAAAATGGCCCCCACAGTCACCAGATCTCAACCCAATAGAGCATCTTTGGGATGTGGTGGAACGGGAGCTTCGTGCCCTGGATGTGCATCCCACAAATCTCCATCAACTGCAAGATGTTATCCTATCAGTATGGGCCAACATTTCTAAAGAATGCTTTCAGCACCTTGTTGAATCAATGCCACGTAGAATTAAGACAGTTCTGAAGGCGAAAGGGGGTCAAACACAGTATTAGTATGGTGTTCCTAATAATCCTTTAGGTGAGTGTATATAGAAAGCTTGAAATGTGTACTTTTAAACAAAACTATTCAAAACGAAAGAAACAGGGCCCCCGCGGATCCTTAAAAAGTCTTAAAAGTCTTAAATTAGATTTTTTAAATATAAGGCCATAAAAAGTCTTAAAAGGTCTTATTTTTACTAATGAAAGGTCTTAAATTTCCGATGGCAATTTGACTTAGACATATCTAAATGTTTTCCAAATTAAAACTATCTAATTAGCATACTTTTTTATTTATTATTCGTTCTTTGTGGATTTGCTTGTTCACGTGACATTTCGCGTCACATTCGCGACAGCATTACGTCTGTCTCCTGCACGCGAAACAGCAGGAGAGAAGGAGAAGTGAGTCTGGTTAGTAATAAGTGAAGCTGGTAATGCTGTTTGAGATGTTCACTCCTCTTCTGCTGAGATCTTCACAGATTTAATGCGCTGCCATACATGTCACATTTTTTTGCCGTGCTTATTCCAACCAAAATTCAACATCTGTTTGACGTTGAAGCTTGACGTCAAACAAACGTTGGGTTTAGACATCAACCTGATTTTCATTTTCAACCAAAATATGACGTCTGACTGACATTGGATTAGTTGGAGTCCAACGTCTGCCTGACGTCACATTGACGTACTGTGCCTGCTGGGAATTTTCGGTAGTCATAGGATAAGTCACTGCAGGACTGAGAGTCAAATCTTCTGACAATGACAGAAATAAAATTTGATCACAACGGTCATTAATCGGCTGTCGTGAACATGTCAAACTAACGTTCAAAGACTTCAGATTTTAGCCTAGGATCAGAGGATTCTTTTAGGATTTGCTAAATTTTTCTCAGATGGCCAAATCGCGGCCAAAATCGCACAGTGTGAACCCGGCTTAAAGCCAGATAAATAATAATAAAGCAACACCATAGTCTGCTGCAGAGAAAAAAACTCCAGTGTTAAAGGGGACATATCATGCTAAATCCACTTTTTTAGCCCTTAAATGCATTTTGTTGTATATTTGGAGTGTTTATATGTACAGAAAAGTTGAAATTAGTCTCTTCAGGTGCTTCGTTTTCATTTTCATCTCGCTCCGGGTCCGACTCTGGCTCGAACATGTAAGGCTTTCCGTTGTTGACATTTAGTTAATAACGTGTGAATAAAAAGTTTCTGTGCCGCTAGATAATCGTATCTCTGCTATCAAACTACAAAAATGACCACACGGGGTGGAGTTGAACCGAGTGTCACCTCTGCAACCAGGAGAGAGGGCGGGGTATGAAGTGTCTCAATTGCATTTAAAGAGACCGCACCAAAACGAGTTGCTCTGAGACGCACATCAGAAAAGGGGTAGAAAAGGGGCCTGTGGAGCTATAATAATGAGGAATTCAGACCCAAGCATTGCAGTTCCTCTTTATATAGACCACAAATGTATGATTTATATGTAAAAAGGAACGATTTAAAAGCATGATATGTCCCCTTTAAATAAACATGCTCCACACTCAAAAGTGTTAAAATATGAGTGTTAAAGGGATACTCCACCCAAAAATGAAAATTCTGTCATCATTTACTCACCCTCAAGTTGTTGCAAACCTGTATGAGTTTCTTTCTTCTGCTGAACACAAAGGACGATATTTTGAAGAACGATTGGAATTTTGGCACCATTGACTTCCATAGTATTTTTTTTTTCTACTATGGAAGTCAGTGGTGCCAAACAACTGTTTGTTTCCAGTTGTTCTTCAAAATATCTTCCTTTGTGTCAGCGAAGAAAGCTTTACATGTCATAAATGCAGGAAATTAGTCAGGCTGACTGAAAATGTTTCAGAACTAGAGACACACATTCAAACTTTAATTGAGGATAGACTGTCAAAGAAAATGTAAAAAAGCATGATGGGACTCCTTTCAAATCTAGCTCCAATATTAACATTTAATCATGTCCATTTAACATTTAACATTTCAAAAAAGTATCATGTTAACTTCACTATTAGCTTCACAACCATCATGTATGTTGCAGGTGCCCATCTTTGAGACGAGGAATGATGGGAGGGAGAACCTCTTAGGGGCGCTGTTGATAGCAGGAGAGTTTGTCATCCCTGAGGTGAGATTTGATTTTAATCCTCTGTGAGTGATGCCTTTGTAGCCATTACAAATGTAGTATGAACAAGATACTGTCCAATGTTTGTGATGTTTTTAAGACTCATGTTTTGGAGGATGTTAGGACTGCAGTTATAAAATAGTTGACAGAATTGCATTATTAATTAGTTTAAACATTTAAAACTATTTAGTATTTAAAGGGGTCATATGACGGTTCTGAAAAAAGTCATTATTTTACACATTATTGTTGCTCCTCTATGTCCCGCCTTTCTGAAACGCGTCGATTTTTAGAAGATCATCGTTGTGAAAAGCGCGCTGTGCTCTGATTGGTCAGCTATCCCGTGCATTGTGATTGGTATGATTTCCTTTAGCGTGTGACGGAAATGTCACGCCCCTTACCATATTAACCCTCTGGGGTCGAGGAACGCGCCGGCGCGTTTTGCTGTTTTTTTTTCCACATAGCAGCAACATAGACTTAAAATACTCCGTCATTTTTGGTCATATAAATAAAATCAATACATGATTATAAACTATAGAGGGTCTTCTTTTTTTTGTGTACACTCACATTAACATCAAAACCGTGTGCTTTTGTAAAATGAAGAAAATAAACAGGGTGTGCTTTCTGCCTCTCTGTCTCTGTTAACTTTTTTTCTGGAGCTCGTCTCTGAACTTAAACAAAACTCAGCGAATACTATTCACCCAAGCATGAGCAATATATCTTTATGATCATATAAGTTTGTACTTTTAAAATATCTAATTCAAAACTAAAATAAATATTCTCTGTTTATGTAATCTATAAAAAAAAGAGAGGGGTGTCAGCCGATCTCATTATCGTTCTCTTAGCTCATTATTCTGCTAATGTGACACGCCCACGGACAGCGCACGCTATTCAGAAGCAAATGATCTGAAGCGACACATGCAAACGTGTCAACGCCCCTCATAAACGCGATAACACAACAAATGTAATCATCAGATTAATGTACCTTTTCGTATTGCGAGCCTGTGACTGTGAGGAGTAATCCTGGGACATTTACCTCAGAACATGTGCTGGTTTATTTTCATTTTGAGGAGCGACCGATCTAGCCGAGAAATGTGAGTAGCCTAAGTTTTTTATTCTTGTGCTTTGTTCTAATGTCTGTAAATGCAAAAAGACTGTTTAAATTTGAATCACGTTTCTGTGTGTGAATGAATTAACGGCACAGATGGGCGCTGTTGTTTATGTTTAGCCTATGTTACAGATGAAATATGAAAGACAACATTTCGTAGTTTTGGATAGATTATAAAGTTTTTATTCTAAAATATCAAATAAGCTTTTGTCATCCAGTTTCTGCTCATATTTTAAATATATAGTAGGCTATGTTCTGTCAAAAATAAACTCATCAACTAAGATGTTATTATAGTGTTTGTTCCAATGTAAGCTATATAAAAACGAATGAATCCTTAACTTTAAAATATGTATGATAATACTGAGGAATACTGTAGTAAGTTTTTTTCATTCTCAAGTGAATCGCGTTTCTGTGTGTGAATGAATGAAAGGCAGAGATGCGCTGTTTACCACAACTCGCAAAAAGACAGTTTAAATTTGAATCGCATTTCTGTGTGTGAATGAATGATCCGCTTTTAGCAAACTATATTACTATACTGAGATGAGTAAAAATCGACTGAAATATGTTGAAATAAAATGTATTTGTATAAGCAACGTATTAAACTGCAAATTAACATTTATATTTCTTATATAAACGAAAGACCTACAGACATATGAAAGACAACATTTCGTTTTCTAGTTTTGGATAGATTATACATTTTTACTGTAAAATATTTGCCACCTCAAATAAGCTTTTGTTTGCCAATTTTTGCTCATATGTTAAATAGCCTATAGTATGTTTTGTCAAAAATAAAGTAATCAAATAATATGTTATTATGTGTTTGTTCCAATGTAGCCTAGGCTATATCCAAAGTAATGAATCCTTTGAAATATGTATGATAAAATGTATACTTTAGTTTTTACAAAGAAAGATTGCACTTGAATTGTTGTTGTAATTGTAACATTTTTAATAAAAAAAAATATGTACAAGGTAGATGTAAACAAACTATTAAAAGGTAAATATAAGCCTTTTCTTTAAATATTTTTTATTGAGTTTTATTAGTGACAAATTTGGGGAGAGGATACATATTCCAAAACTGAAAATACAGTATGAGAATTAACTGCACAATTACTAGACATGGAAAAATATATAAAAAATGAGATGCTTCCAACTGTGAACCAATTTGGTAGAATATTGGTATACCAATTTGGTATATATATATATATATATATATATATACACACACACATACACACACATAT
The DNA here is from genome assembly GCA_026230005.1 of Gila orcuttii. Lineage (NCBI taxonomy): Eukaryota > Metazoa > Chordata > Actinopteri > Cypriniformes > Leuciscidae > Gila > Gila orcuttii. The sequence continues at coordinate 62,406,288 of JAPDVR010000003.1, forward strand.
ATACTGCTCTTGCATTCTTTCTTGTGGCTCAATGACACACCTGAATGAATGGCTCATTAAGTATGCGGGCCCCATTGTCTCCTCAGGTGTGAACCACTAAATATGCATGATGGTGTTGAAATCGTTGACGCGCCTTGCGCATATTGCCTTTTCAAACAAAAAGTGTCTTACAAAATTTTAATCAATGTATTGTTTTATGTGAATGATTAGGCAGGATGATTTTCACATCGTTTTAAAGAAAAAACTCTAGGCAACGACATCCATTAGTCAAAAGTCTTATTGACACATATTTAGTATGTGTTTTGTGGTCTTATTTCAGAAACTTTATTTTTTATTTTTTTCAATAACCATGCATAAACAATATTCCCTCAAAAATACAAACATGTACATACATGTTGCTCACATATTATGATAGCCCTGTTTGTGCTAAATAGAGTGTAATTACACCTTTGCCATTAATATGTTTATAAGCAACTGAAAAAGCACAAATGTCAGGGCATGTCAGAGCATCTCAAGGACCCCAAAAACCCCTTAGACCCCAGAGGGTTAAGCAATAATGACAGGTGATAATGTCGGTTCTGCCTTATCAATTTGAGCCCAAATCAGATCCGGATAATGCAGATGACCAAGCGGAGCGATCAACTTTGACAGCGCGACTGGACAAGAACGTATCAGATTGGTAAGGTTTTATTTCATTGGGGACATGATTACTGATTATAATGACTACTGTCTTTTTACGTGTCATGCCGTAAAGAACAGAGACTCACTCACTCTCAGGACAAGCATTCCGTGTGGCTATGAGCGTGATATTGCTCATATATTTCCAATTATATAATACAGCTTTCATTCTACAGGTCAATCAGATACCTTGCAACCTTGCTTCGTTCCAGAATAAATCTGAGTTTTTTTTAATGAATGGATTACTAACTTGAGGTCAGTCTCTTGCCGCCACCTACTGGCGTAACTATGTAACCTGCACTTAAGTCGTTGATAAATCCCTGTCATTAACATACTGTTTCTCAGTACCAATTACTCTTAACATTTTAATATACAACATTATTTATGTAACAACAATAGCAATCAAATATTTAATGTTATTAGTTGGAAGTGTAATTTTTAAATACCATATATCCATAATTTGAGTTTTTTTTAAATCCTTAAAAAAACAAGCAAATGCAAACAAGTCATAAGATTGCAATATAATTACTTTGTTATTATTTAAAATTAAATGCTTTACATTTTACAAATGAAATCCCTTGTTTTCTTCTGTTATTACATCTTTTTGCTGATATATTTTTATTGAATTTTACAACACATTTAACACAAGAACATAACATACAATTAATACAAACATAACTTACTCAAATCCCTCCCCCTCCACATTAACCCTGGCAGTCGTAAAAAAAAAAAAGAAAGAAAGAAAAAAATTTATAAATAATAATAATATTAATAATTACTTAAAGATACAGTGCTTTATATCACACACTCCCATTCAGCATTAAGCATATACTACAACTTCACACATCTATAGCCTCTTCAATATCTCCTTCTTTAACAAATCTCAAGAACGTCTCCCAAATTTCGTAAAATTCAGAAGACTTCCCCTTGATCACATATGTAAGCTTCTCTAGGGCCAAACTGGATTCAGCCAAAGTCCAAGAGAAGGACAACTTGTATTCTTCCAGCAAAGGGCAATTGAACCCCTGGCTTGTAGTAGGCACAAATCCACCAGTTTTTTCTCTTTGACGGGCAGAGAGCAATTGTCAACATAGACCCCCAATACACATATTACCAGACTTAAAGAGATAGGAGTAGTAAATTGAGATACATACTGAGTCACTTTGCTCCAAAACTTTTGTACCTCCCCACATTCCCACACACAATGAAAAAATGTGCCTTGGAAATTATTGCATTTAAAACATAAGTCAGGAATACTAGGGTTAAATTTATTTAATCTCACAGGTGTGATATATGTTCTCATTATCCAATTATATTGTAACAGTCTCAAACGAGTATTTATAGTTTGAGTTTGTGCTTTTAGACATATTGTACCCCACTCATCTGATGAAATGTCTTTATTTAAATCCTGCATCCATGCTCATCTTTTATTTTCAGAATTTTCTTTATGATTCTGTATCAGTATATTATATAATTGGGTAATTCGCCCTTTACTGAAACATTCTTGTGTGGAAAAGGTTTCCAGTGTGGATAATGAAGGGAGTTGCAAAGAATTCTTTAGTTTTGAAAAATAAAACTTCTGAGCTGCAGGTATTTAAAAAACATTTTCCGGGGTATATGAAACTTTGATACCAGATTGTCAAATGACATTAAAATATTGTCTTCATATAAGTCCATCAATCTAACTATTTACAGTCATCAGTCGTGTTGGGAATGTTGAGGCTGTTTCATCCGATTTAAAACTAGTTAAAATCATTGAGTGGTTTGTAACAGAGAGATGTGTCAGGTTGAAACGCTTTTCACTGGATGTCTCAACACTGTTTAATAATAGTGTCCGGGACCGGAAGTAAACGCAACTCCTTTAAGCTTGCGTTCCGTTATCCACTGGCCTGCGCTGCGTAGTTCAAAGTAAACTAGTGAGACAGCTGAAAACAGCGCTATTTGTTCTCTATTTGTTGTTACTGACTGAGAAACCGCTTCAGATGATTCAGTGACAGAACGGTCTGAACGAATCCGAATAATTTCAGACCGTTATGCAAGCGCGTTTGGCCAATTCATGGAAAGGAAATAATCTAACCAAAGAATGATTAATTCAGGAATGATTGATATCGCTGTTTCAGTCGACAGAAATACGGGACACACATTATAACTGTTGAAATATTCGGACTGAAAACGTTTCTCAGGTCAGTCGGAGCGCTCATGGTACACACACAGTGCGTATAGAATCAGAATCAGAAAGAGCTTTATTGCCAAGTGTGCTTGCACACACAAGGAATTTGTTTTTGGTACTGAGGCTTCCAGTGGACATATACAAATACAAATACAACAAGAAACAATACTACAAATTATAAGAATAAAAAATTAAAATATAAATATATGAGAATAAAAGTATCACAGTTGGGTTTAGTCAGAATAGACATTTTCAGATTTACAGATTATGAACATATTTACAGTGTTTTGAATATTATAAATAAATAAATCTACATATAAGTATCACCTGAGTTGTAGGGTATTGCACTAAACAGTGGGAGTATTGCACTTAAGGCATATGCCTTGGGAGGAGTGTTAACTGTTCAGAAGGGAAATGGCCTGTGGGAAGAAACTGTTCCTGTACCGAGATGTTCTTGTGGCCAGTGATCTGAGTCTCCGTCTTGACGGTAACAGTTCAAACAGGAGGTGTCCAGGGTGAGTGGAGTCTGTGATGATTTTACCTGCTCTCTTCCTCACTCTGGAAGAGTACAGGTCCTGGAGGGTTGGCAGGGGGGCACCAATGATCCTCTCCGCAGTCCGGAATGTCATTTGTAGTCTCCTGATGTCTGATTTGGTAGCTGAACCAAACCAGACAGTGATGGATGTGCATAATACAGACTTCAATGACGGCTGAGTAGAACTGAATCAGCAGCTCCTGTGGCAAGTTGAACTTCCTCAGCTGGCGAAGGAAGTACAGTCTCTGCTGGGCCTTTTTCACGATGGAGTCAATGTGATTGTCCCACTTCAGGTCCTGAGAGATGGAAGTGCCCAGGAACCTGAATGACTCCACTGCTTCCACAGTGCTGTTCATGATGGTGAGTGGGGGGAGTGCTGGGCTGTTCCTCCTGAAGTCCACGATCATCTCCACTGTTTTGAGCGTGTTCAGCTCAAGGTTGTTATAACTGCACCAGACAGCCAGCTGTTCAACCTCCAGTCTGTAAGCAGACTCGTCACCATTTCGGATGAGACCGATGACAGTGGTGTCGTCGGCAAATTTCAGGAGCTTGACAGTGGGGTCTTTAGAAGACCAGTCATTAGTGTACAGGGAGAAGAGCAGTGGGGAGAGAACGCACCCTTGGGGGGCGCCAGTGCTGGTGGTGAGAGTCCTGGATGTGAGTTTCCCCAGTCTCACTCGCTGCTGCCGGTCCGTCAGGAAGCTGGTGATCCACTGACAGATCGAGGATGGTATGGAGAGCTGGGTCAGTTTGGCTTTGAGAAGACCAGGCATGATGGTATTGAAGGCCAAACTGAAGTCCACAAAGTGGATCCTTGCATAAGTCCCTGGTCTGTCGAGATATTGCAGGAGTCCCATGTTGACTGCATCATCCACAGACCTGTTTGCTCTGTAAGCAAACTGAAAGGGATCCAGCAGGGGTCCAGTGATGTCCTTCAGGTGGGCCAGCACCAGTCTTTCAAACGACTTCATGACCACAGACGTGAGAGCAACAGGTCTGTAGTCATTAAGTCCAGTGATTTTTTTTTTTTTTTGGGGACAGGAATGATAGTGGAGCGTTTGAAGCAGCAGGGAACTTCACACTGCTCCAATGATCTATTGAAGATCTGCGTGAAGACCGGGGCCAGTTGGTCAGCGCAGGCTTTTAAACAAGCAGATGAGATGCCGTCTGGGCCTGAGGCTTTCCTAGTCTTCTGTTTTTTGAAGACTTGGCTCACGTCCTCCACACAGACCTTAAGCTCAGGTTGGATGGCAGGAGGGGGGAGTAATGGGAGTGCAGGAGGTGATGGTGAATGTGTGAAGTGCAGGTCAGAGTCGGTGTGTGGTGTGAATGAGGGCTTTTCAAACCTGCAATAAAATGAGTTTAAATCATCAGCCAGGTGTTGATTGTCCACAGATCGGGGGGATGGTGACTTGTAGTTGGTGATGTTCCTCAGGCCATTCCAGACTGATGATGGGTCGTTGGATGAAAAATGTTTTTTCAGTTTTTCAGAGTAGCTTCTTTTAGCAACTCTGATCTCCTTTGTCAGTCTGTTTCTGGCCTGGTTATACAAGATTTTATCCCCACTTCTGTAGGCATCCTCTTTGGCATGACAAAGGTGTTTGAGTTTCCCAGTAAACCATGGTTTATCATTAGTAAATGATAAGAATGTCCTGGTAGGAATGCATGTATCCTCACAGAAACTTATATATGATGTTACAGTATCTGTGAGCTCATCCAGATCGTTGGTAGCAGCTTCAAAAACAGTCCAATCAGTGCAATCGAAGCAGGCCTGTAGATCCTGCTCTGCTTAATTAGTCCATCTTTTTACAGTCCTTATTACAGGTTTAGCTGATTTCAGTTTCTGCCTGTAGGTCAGTACGAGATGAACCAAACAGTGATCAGAGAGCCCCAACGCTGCTCGTGAAATAGCCGTATAGCCGTACAGCTGCAGGCGCCACTGCGGTCACGCGCATATCTAACCAAATTTAGCCGCACCGCCAGGAAAAGAAGAGGAGGGAGGTTGGGGTGCCCTCGGGCCGGATGGAGATGATTTGCGGGCCTGACCTGGCCCGCGGGCCGCCAATTGAATAGCCCGGCCATAGACGGTCACACTGAAAGTCTTGACTGAGACCTTAGCCTATTTCCAATGAAGATTTCGACTGTATACGAGCCAGAGTATCCAGTGCTGGTGTTTGTGATGGTCAGCGATCCGGTCTGATTGTCAAGCTGTAGTCTGTCTCTGAATCTCTCATCAACACTATCAGGAATGATCTCATGTGCTCTGATTTTAGCTATGTGCGTGGCTTCAGATCTAAATCTCCACAGAATCAGATCATCACTGTGTATTTGAGTAACATCAGTGTGTAGAGTGAACGAATCCCCCTCCATCACTTCTGTTGACTTCATTTAATCCGTCTCAACACCTCGAGAACACACAGGAAGTTATTTTAGTCATTATACGATGATTTCTTATCACTGTATATTTATTTAGTTAAAATTTCAGTTAATCATCATATTAAAAAAATTTACTAAAAAACATAACTTACCAACTAAGCGCCACAAACCCAGACAGACAAAAACAAACGTGCAAGACATTTTCTTCAGTGAGATAATAAGCCTGAAAAAGCAACTCTGTGTGGTTAGTCACACATCTCTCTGAGAAAGCCAGTCTCTAAACTAGCAGAGGAGCAGTTCCTTGTTTGGCAGTCAATGCTATGTGCAGACGTACAGTCAGTGTGTGTTTCACACTCTTAACACTCGTCTTCTGTGAGAAATAGACACCTTCAAATGTGACGTTACCACAGACTGTAAAAGTGTGTGTGACATTTCTGAAGCCTAAAGTAGGCGGAGAAAAAGAGCCTAAAGAGAGCTTTATTATTCAGTCCATTTCAAATTCTGATTTTGGACGCATTTCAAATGGATTAAACCATAGATATTACCTCAGAAGTTCAAGTAAATGCACTAGAAATCCACACTCTTTCAGGGATGTGTATCTATTGCATGGACGGAGAGAAAGCACTGACACTTGGACGGTACTTTTTTTTTTTTTTTTTTTTTACTTTTTAATTAATACTAAAAAGTTAAATAAGCATATGTAGTCTATCTGTCCCGTGAGAGCAACAGTACCGCAGAACGAGTGTAGCCTCTATATCTATAGACGTTTTTAAATCTGAAAACTCAAAAAAGCAACGAAATTGTCGTAGTCCAACGGCGTGAGTGAAGGTATAATGTGTGTATTAAATTGTATGAAATAATCCCCAAAAAAGCACAAACATGGCAGAGATACACAAACGGCTAGCAGCGACAGCAGCGGCAATCCACCTGTCACTCAAGTGGCCACGCCCTTAATTATGCAGAACTTAAGGCTTAATATAATTTAAACGGATGAGTTATAAAAAAATCACCCCCTCACAGTTTTCATGAAGGGCAAAATTAGCTATATAGACCAAAACCACTTTTTGCACCAGTCTGTAAACATATTTTTTCCTGCTGTAAAGTGGAGCATTTCAACATGGGGGAGATGCAGATGTGACTCACTTTTGCAGCCGGCTTCAAGCGGCCAGTCGATGAACTGCAGTTGAACTCACTTCCCTGTTGGTCTCAAGAGAGAGACAGGAAGGTTGCCGCTTGAACATTACACAATCTTCCTGTTCAAAACTAACACCTCTGGTTAACACTGTGTGTTTCCTCTGATCATATGACTGCTTGTGTAGCGCAATGACTGAGTATTGCACTCCAAGAATGTCATGTATTTATAAGTCATGTATAGTGTGTAGTGTTAAATATAATATAGTGACAAATGTTACAGTCTTATAGCGCACCAGTAGGTGGCGGCGATGTTGCGTGGTGTTGGTTATGGAACCGAGCTCATGTGTTAAGCCCAAGCGGCAACCTCCGTCTCCCTCTTGAAACCAACACGGAAGTGAATTAAACTGCAATTCATCGACTGGCCGCTTGAGGCTGACTGCAAAAGTGAGTCAAATCTGTATCTCCCCCATGTTAAAATGCCCAACCTTTACCGCAGAAAAAAATATGTTTACAGCCTGGTGCCCTAAGTTGTTTTGGTCTATACAGCAAATTTTTCCCTTCATGACAACTGTGAGGGGGGTGATTTTTTTTTAGATCTCATCCGTTTAAATTATATTAAGCCTTAAAATGCTGCATAATCAAGGGTGTGGCCACTTGAGTGACAGGTGGATTGCCGCTGCTGTTACTAGCCGTTTGTCTGTTCTCTGTTAGCCATCATGTCACCTCAGCTGATTCCAGCTGCTGAACTTGTCATCTCTGCCGTGTTTGTACTTTTTTCGGGATTATTTCATACAGTTTATTACACGCCGCCCTTATACCTTCGCCCACGCCGTTTGATTCCGTCGTTGTCGAGTATAGAGAGAACAACCAGCGCTGTTCTTCAGTTGTGTTCCTCTGTGAACATGTACTCATGGATGTCTGACAATATCATTGCTTTTTGGAGTTCAGATTTAAAAACGTCTAAGATCTAGAGGCCACACTCGTTCTGCTGTACCGTTGATCTTACGGAGCAGATAGACTATAACATGCTTATTTAACTTTTTAGTGTTCAATAAAAAGTACCGTCAGAAGAAATCCTGCAGGTGTCAGTGCTTTCTCTTCGTCCCTTAAATGAGCGCGGATTTCTAGTGCATTACTTGAACTTCTTAGGTAATATCTATCAGAATTGAAAATGGACTGAATAAAGCTCTCTACGAACTTGACGTGCGATGCCGCGCTGACTGACATGTATGCGCATGAATCACTGTCACACTCACACACACGCTCAGAGCAAATATTGTAAGTTACTGCATGAGAATAATAATGCATCACAATACACATAGTATCACGGTTAGTTATGTCTTTTAACTATTATAGTATTTCAAAGGGCAAAAACATGAACTTTAACTATTGGCTTTAGGTCTATTTCTTCAAGTCAGCTGTCACTTTAGCGCAAGGCCAGTAGCACATTAGCTTAGCCTGAGCAAACTCGATCACGTCGAGCTAGGCGGGTGAAGTTTCAGCATCCAGGCACCTCAACTCCACCCACGTCCCGCCTTTTTGCCCATTTTCGTTTATCCGGGAGTGACGCACTGTGACGCGCTTCCAAGATGGCGACGAGCGACTCCGCCCACTTTAGGCTTCAAAAACGCTCTTCAGAAACCTACGGGTGACGTCATGGACACTACGTCCATATTTTTTTACAGTCTATGGTTAAGCCTCGCGTGAGTTTTGAGCGAGACTTCCCCGTGAGTGATGGTGTGTGATAACCATGAGAGCTGTAGCTAAACGCGATTTATTCCTGTTTTGCAGGTAAGCTGGTGGAAAGTTTGTGAGACTTGTGTATTAATGTTTGTGTATATTCCCGAAGTGTTTGCATAGAGTGTGATCATATATATGTTATATTAAGGCGAGACACGGCAGGCAAAAACATCGTTTTTTTTTCACTGGTCAATTTTGAGATTTTGGGATATTTGTCTTCAATAACATGTCTTCTTTCAGACTTGTGGTGAAAAAAAGTCCGAAATACACATTTAGGTCTTTATTTTACTACACTTTGTCTGTTTGCGTCTGTAGATTTCTCATAAATTCATCAAAACTTGTCGTTATAAATCATCATGCTGCTCCGCGATCGCGATCTGCACCCTGTCATCACACACACCGTTAGAAAGCTCTCTCTCTCCTGAACAAGACTGCCGGATCCAAATATGGTCATTTCCTTTTTATCAGCAACCAATCGCGAAAGTAAAAGGGGGGATTTTACTCTAAATGCGCAATCTCATTGGCTGATGCTAAATCTTTAAAGCACGTTTTCTCAAAATGACTTTTCTCTCATACTCCAAGTCCGAAATCTCCAGTTCAGTAGCACCTATATACACCAAACTTTCCAGTCTTGTACCTAGTTATATTATGAAGACATTTACAGAGGGATTTGTAAATATATTATTCCTAGCCTGATTTATATAACATTTTATTCCCAAAAACATGGCGAAAATCATTTTTTTAAGGCTATTGGCAGTATATTCTGATTTACAGGATAACAAAAGTAGATATCCATAAATCCCTCTGTAATTTTTTCCCCATCTGATATGTGAACACAATGAAAAAATAATTTTGAACCTGGCTTTGTCCAATACTCAGATTTCGTTTTTTAAAATATATGCAAAATAGCCCATATTTAATTAGACAATGCCTCTTTTGCATATTTAAACATTAAATTACAGAAAACTTGTAATACATTTTTTTCTCATCTTAATGTAGGTAATCAACTGGCAAAGTTTCATGGTGATATCTGATAGTTAAAACAATTACCCTATTCACCTGTAGTGTCTCGCCTTAACCGTGCTATGCGTTGATTATTGAGTTTGCACGTGTGTTAATATGAGTTCACATGGTCATTTATACGGGTGTTGTTTATAGAGAATATAGCAGATATGTTGTTAATTAGTTTGTGCTGAACTATGAGAACATTTGCATGTCTACAATGTAATGTTTAAAACGTGTTAAGCCTCGCGTGAGTTTTGAGAGCGAGACTTCCCCGTGAGTGATGGTGTGTGATAACCACGAGAGCTGTAGCTAAACGCGATTTATTCCTGTTTTGCAGAATAAACACACTTTAAATGTGCAACCCCCTTTGTGAATTATTCATTGCACACTGGGAAGTGTTACATATTTTGGCGAGCCAGCCAGCCAGGAGCTGCAAGTTACAACGAGTGAGCTCCAGAGACGAATCTAGACAGCAAAGCAGTGTAAAATGGCAAGCATGGATGAGCTGCGTGATCAGATCAGCCGAGAAATACTGAAGCTGAACAGCTCTGATCTTGTTCCAGTGTGTCAACGCCTAAAATGTGATGAGCCTGTCGGAGGGTTTGAAAGCAAAACACGACGTGGCCTCATCAGACTGGTGGAGAAAACGCTGGATGACATAGAAGAGATAGAGGATGAGGAGGTATTTCTTCGGTGTCTGGAGGATCTGTTGCTGCAAATAGACACTCGGATACAGCCAACTAAAGCTGCATTGAACATTACACCACATGAGCCAAATGAGTTAGATATGCTGAAAGAGAAATATTCCAGATTGCAGATGGAACAAGCTCAAGCCCGTCAAATATTTGAAGAGGAGATTGTCGCAATGGAGCAAAGACTGAGGGAGGAAACTAGAGCTATCATAGTGACACCACCTGCGCTGTCTGAAGTGACTCTAAGGAGAGAGTTCTGGATCTGTGGACAAATTGGGGAGGCAGCACAGTGAGTAAACTGTCCTAAACCAGCCTCATGAACCAGATTGAGTCTGCACTGAGAAAGGGTCATTTAGAGACAGAAATCATTGAAGCTGTGACACGCGCGGTGAGCCCAGGCCTCCATTTAAGAGATATGCTTGAAATAAAACGAGATCTCACTCTTCCGACCTTGAAGACAACCCTGAGAGGACATTTCAAAGTTGATCCACCATCTGACCTGTTACAAAAGTTAATGAACATGTCACAAGACCCAAAAGAATCAGTCCAGAACTTTCTGTTTAGAGGAATTGAGCTCAGAGAAAAGTTGCTGTGGAAGCTGAGTGAGGAAGATGAAGGTGAGCAGTTTAGCCCAGAATTAATTCAAAGGAAATTTCTACGCTCCATAGAGACCGGACTACTAAGTGAAGGGGTGAAGCTGCAACTTAAGCCCTACCTTAGCAACCCTAGAATCAAAGATGATGAGCTGATAGAGCGAGTGAATGAAGCTGCAAATCTAGAACAAGAGCGACAACAAAAACTGAATAAGACGTTAATGAGTAAATCGCCAAGACTGAGTGAAATACAAACCAACATATGTCCGTTTGAGTCCCAGCTACATTCTCAAGGTTGCATGGAACCCAAGAGAGATGACAGAGTACCTGCAGTTAAAGCTGATTCAGCCACCAACAGCAGAAGGAGTCAAGTCAAGCGGGAGGAGGCAGATTCAAACACCAGCCAACTGATTGAACAGCTCAGAGCAGAAGTCCAAGAAATGAAAAAGATGGTGAATGAGACGATGGAGACAGCTAAGCTGCGTGGCAGAACGGAACGAGCAACACCTGTAAATGTCAGCAGACTGCGAGGTTGTAGAGCCTGTCAGGAAGCTCGAGTCGGTGAGCAGTGCGAACATTGCTTTCGTTGTGGACAGGAGGGCCATCTTTCCAGAGGTTGTCGGCGACCCAGAGAACAGCAGGGAAATGGGAGAGGGCTGCTGCGTCGGGACCCTCAGTAGCCCTTGAGACAAAGTCCCCCCTCGATTACTCCAAGCAGACAGTGAAGCTGAATGAATAAAAAAAAAACTGTTAATGACATTCCTCTTTACCATAATGTGAAGCTGATAAACCTCATTGGCAGAAAATGTCTGGTTCAATGTTTGCTGGAGGGAGAACCCGTGGTAGTTTTGTGGGACACGGGTGCACAGGCAAGTTTTATCAATGAGGAATGGAGAAAAGAGAACGTACCTCATCGAACAGTAAGACCTCTCCATGAACTGCTGGAGTCCGGTACCCTGGTGGGGTTAGCTGCAAATCAGACTGTAATACCGTTCCTGGGCTGGATTGAAGCTGAATTCAGTTTAGGCACAGACTCAAGTGCTACTCCGCCGTTACTGGTTCCAATATTAGTATCCACTGACCCACAGGTAGCTGAACAGCCTATCATTGGGTTCAACGTAATTGAAGCAGTTCTCAGTCAAAAGAGGGGCTATAAGTCAGAAAAAGATACAATCTGCGAAGTGAGTAAAGCTTTCTGTGTGCCATTCAAAACAGCAAAGTTGGTGCTCAAGTTAATTCAGTCTACAGATTCTGGAAGTGAAGCAGGTATTGTGCAGACGGGAAGGAGACTAATTAATTTACCAGCTAACCAAGTCACAACTGCATTGGTTAAGATCAATACAGGGTCTCAGTTTAAAGGTCAAAGTCTACTATTAGTCCCAAGCAAAGAGCCCTCACTGCCAGAAGGGGTTGTTATTGAAGGAGTAGTTACTGTTCCCGCTGACAGATTTGCAGTTGTACCAGTGCCAATTGCTAACACCAATAATTATGCTGTTGCCTTAGATCGTCGAATAGTCCTGGGTGATCTTCAAGTAATAAAATCTGCTTTATCTGTGGCTACAGAGCAAACGAACAGGGGCGAGTCCACAGTCAGCAAAGACCAGGACAACATTGATGACAGTAACAGTAAGGAAAATGTGAGTAAAGGTGATTCACAGAGACAAAAACCTAGCCAGTGGGATCCTCCTGTCTCCCTGGATCATCTGAGTGGAACACAGAAGGAGATAGTGAGACGAGTGTTGAAGGAGGAGTGTCATGCTTTCGGCTTTGATGAGGATGACATCGGCTGTATTCCGTCATTGAACCTGCATATTACACTTCACGATACCTCACCGGTGAAGAAAACATATGTGTCAGTTCCAAAACCGTTACATCAGGAAGTGAAAGAGTACTTACAAGACTTACTGAATCGTGGGTGGATTGAAAAGTCCAGGTCACCCTATGCATCACCGATGGTCTGTGTAAGAAAGAAAGATGGGACATTGAGATTGTGCTGTGATTACAGAGAACTGAACAGAAAATCAGTACCTGATCGACATCCAATTCCAAGAATACAAGACATGTTGGACTCCTTAATCGGTAGTTCCTGGTTTTCCGTGTTGGATCAGGGAAAAGCTTATCACCAGGGGTTCCTGGATGAGAAAAGCAGACCCTTGACTGCCTTCATAACTCACTGGGGACTATACCATTGGGTGAGGATACCTTTCGGCCTCAGTTCAGCACCAGCCGAATTCAAACGGAGTATGGAGGAGTGTCTGGTAGGTCTTAGAGATGTTGTGTGTCAACCCTACCTTGATGATAATCTTGTCCATAGCTCTAGTTTTGAAGACCATGTCAGTCACCTCAGAGCTGTTTTACAGAGATATCAGCAGCATGGTGTAAAGCTCAGCCCTCGTAAATGTGAGATCTTTACATTTTCATTTCTTCATTTAGCTGACGCTTTTATCCAAAGCGACTTACAATTGCTATATATGTCAGAGGTCGCACGCCTCTGGAGCAACTAGGGGTTAAGTGTCTTGCTCAGGGACACATTGGTGTCTCACAGTGGATTCGAACCCGGGTCTCTCACACCAAAGGCATGTGTCTTATCCACTGCGCCATCACCACCCATCTTTCAGAGGAAGGTGAGATTCCTTGGACGCCTGGTGTCAGGAGATGGATATACAATGGATCCTGCTGAAGTGGCTGCTGTGCAGGCCTTAAAAGATAGAGTTCCTGCCACTGTAGGTGATTTGAGAAAGCTGCTTGGATTTATCTCATATTACCATGCATACATACCTGATTTTTCCAGACTGGCGAAACCCCTGTATCAGCTATTAACATCACCTGTGGAGAAAAGAGTAAGAGGAAAATGTATCAACAGACGACACAAAGGTGGTCTTCCATCAAACACACCGATACAGTTGACTCAAAGCCATCAGGAGATGTTGAACTTTCTCATTGACAAACTGACCACCCCACCAATATTGGGCTATCCAGATCTCACCCAACCGTTCATTCTGCACTCTGATGCATCACAAGAGGGGCTGGGTGCTGTGTTGTACCAGAGGCAGAACAGTAAATTGGTGGTGATTGGTTATGCTTCCAGAATGCTAACTACACCTGAGAAGAATTACCACCTTCACTCAGGGAAGTTAGAATTCTTAGCATTAAAATGGGCGATATGTGAACGTTTTAGTGACTACCTGTACCATGCTCCCCATTTTACAGTCTATACTGATAATAATCCTTTGACTTATGTTATCTCCACCGCCAAGCTCAACTCCACAGGCCATAGATGGGTGGCTCAGCTAGCAGATGTCAACTTCTCCATAAAGTACCGTCCTGGCAAGAGCAACGCGGACGCTGATGGTCTGTCCCGGACGCCAGTAGCCATTGATCAATTCATGGAGCAGTGCACTGGAAGAGTGAGTCAAGAGGTCATCAGTGCGTCTATTCAGGGAGTGTTGGTAGGGGTAGACACCCCGCTTGCCTGGGTTACTGCAACTCAAGTACAAACCCTCCAGATGGTGAGTGATACTGCTGTGTCTACGTCAGACAAACCGTTCACACTGAAGCAGATCTTAGAAAGTCAAAGGAAAGATCCTGTAATCGGTCGAGTTCTGCAGTATAAAGTGAATGATCAGAGACCATCAAGACAAGTAGTCAAAACGGAGCCGACAGATGTGAAAATGCTTCTGAGACAGTGGCAAAAATTGTACATCAATGAGCACGGCATACTTTACAGAAAAGCCGGTGGAAGAGACCAGCTTGTTTTGCCAAAAGAATATCACCAGACTGTATTCGATGAGCTTCATAAAGAAATGGGACACTTAGGAGTAGAGAGGACAGTGAATTTGATTCGGGATCGGTTTTACTGGGTTCGTATGCATAGTGACACAGAGCATTTCATTGCCAATGTATGCGAGTGTTTAATGCGGAAGAAACCACATAAGGCTACAAGAGCTCCTCTTGTCTCAATCGTCACTACACGACCGTTTGAGCTAGTGTCTATAGACTTTTTACATCTGGAAACCTGTAAGGGAGGGTACGAGTACATTCTGGTTGTCATAGATCATTATACTCGTTTTGCACAAGCTTATGCCACTAAAAACTAATCAGCCAAGACGGTGGTGGACAAGATCTTTAATGATTTTGTTTTACGTTTCGGATTCCTAGAAAAGATTCACCATGATATGGGTAGGGAATTCGAGAACCAGTTGATGTACCAACTGCAGAAGTGCTGTGATGTGCGAGCGTCTCATACTACCTGTTATCATCCACAAGGAAATGGACAGGTAGAGCGCTTCAACAGAACATTACTGTCTATGCTGCGGACCCTTACAGATGCAGATAAAACTCAATGGAGAAAGTCACTGGAGAAGATGGTTCACGCTTATAACTGTACTTGCTGTGAGGTCACCGGTTTGTCCCCTTTCTATTTGCTTTATGGTCATTCCCCACATCTGCCAATCGATCTGCTCTTCAACCTACGGCCAGCAGAAGGGAATGAGAATTATGCTGAGTATGTGAAGAACTTGCAAACGAGGATGCATCAAGCTTATGAGATTGCCTCCAGAACAGCTAACAGGGAAACCTCAAGGAGTAAGCAGGGGTATGACAGGAGAATTCATGGAATTGACCTTCAGCCGGGTGGACGAGTGCTGGTCCGTAATCTATCTGAGAGAGGAGGACCCGGTAAGCTCAGATTGTACTGGGAAAACAGAGTGTACGTGATTGTAAAAAGAAGGAGTGACGAGAGTCCGGTGTATGAAGTCGTACCGGAAGGAGGAGGTAAAATGAGAGTGTTACATCGGAATCTACTTCTCCCTTGTGATAGTTTGCCATTGGAGAACTCCGAAGCAACACCACAACCAGAGACAGTGAGAGAGACAAAAGTAAGCAGAAAAGACAGAAAATGCTTGGAAGAAGGTCAGAGTGATATGTCAGAGAACGAGGATTTTCAAGATTGTGAGCTAGTGCTACAGTTTCCTACTTCCTTGAGGCAGTGCCGGAAGTCTGTTTGTCTCAATCCGGATGTAGAACCGTTCACGCCAAATGTGGAACAGCACTGGTAGCACGAGTCACAGAGAATAGAGGAGATAGCAGAGGATGGGCCAGAGGAGCGGATGGAAGAGTATCTTGGAATGCCTGTGGGACAGTCGGGGGTATCGGAAGAACAAGCATCAGTTGAGAGCAGTGGCGGCTCCTGCAAAATCTCTCAGGGGGGGCAAATGTTTCAATCAACTTTATCGCATGCAGACTTTTTAATAGATTTAACTTTAGGGTTTGAGGGTTGAGATGTGCAGGAATCAACTTAAAACAGGTTTTCTTTCGTTTCCTGAAAAGTAACAGTTTTGGACAAGGCTTCCATCCGACAGCGATGATTTGTGTGTGTGTGTGTGTGTGTGTGTGTTACGTTAATTAACATTTTACCTAAATTCAAGCTCAAATGGAGTTTGACAAGGGTTTTTGACCAGTAAATGCATTTTCAATCTTCTCAGATAGTTTATTTTATTAAAGATTCCACTAACTTTAGGTGGCGACAAATAATATTGTTGACTGAATCGTTGACGTGTAGGATAAAGATTGTGTTGGTGTTCGAATGGAATGTACAAATTTCAAAGTACAATGCTAGGAGTAAAAAAGACTGCTACCATCCTTTCCTAAACTGATTGTAAAAACAAAGTGAGATTTTCCAACACTCGAGTATTTATATGGTCACCAATAAATACCTCCTCTGCTTGTCTTTCTTCTCCCAAGGCCCTCCAAGATCTTTTTGTTCCTGTTGCTAACTTGTTACTTGCTCCTGCTCCTGAAATGAGCTCTGGTCCTGATTACTACGACGGCTGAATGGTATTTCTTTTAATGACACGATAGAATTAACTGCGTTCGCCATGATGTTGTTCAAGTTCAACTGGCCTCAAATCGCGAGATGTCCCAACAGTCTCTCTCGCTCTCGTTCTCTTTTTTATTTTTATTTTTTAAATCACATTTGATAAAGATATTAAAGTAGTGTTTCATTTTTTCTTGTTGTTCAAATTCAAAATTGTTTTCAAATATTATTTGTCACTTAATCTTAAAGATTTTTAATAGTGTATGTTTGTTCCCACCAATCGCTGCACAAGTTAAGGATACGTATGATGACGTAAGCACGTTAGTGCGAGCCCTCCCGGAACCCATAGAGAATGCATTGCAGTGCCTGCAGTTCGAAAAAAAACATCTTTGAATGTAAGTCTATGGGAACACTCTGGGCGATTCTCAGCCAGAGTGAAATCGCCCAAAAAGAGGCGGTACTCTACAGAACGTGACATGACGCTGATTGGACTATATCCAGAGGCACAGTGACGGCTAGCGTAACTCTGTGGTGATTGAATGAGATTGTGAATGTGATTGAAAAAGTCCCTTTCACACTTTGGTGGTGCGTCGCCCAATCGCCCTAATGAAGAAACCGCCCCTGGTTGAGAGTGAGGATGATGACTCTATACCTTTCAATTCTTATCCAAGGAGAGAACGCCGTCATCCAAAGACTCTGACTTATGACTCGTTCGGGTCAGCCATCTGTGGTGGAAGTTGCGATATATAGACTAAATGTGAGTAGAGAGTCTGCTGTCCAAGGACTGTGGCGACCATGGACAATGTTGGTTACCAGCTAAACTTACATTGATTGGCCACACTTAATCAGGACTTGTGTGGAAACTAATGTTTTCATGGACAATGATAGACGTGGAAAGTGAAAAAAAAATGATCTTTTTCAACTGCTGAACATAGGCAACTAAGGACATTGTTGACTTACTCTACAAAGTAAACTATGGGTAGTAGACTAAAGAATTGTCTGGCCGAAATGGGGAGTCTATTACAAAAGAATGTGTATAAGCGAGAAGTGTTTACTGTTGCTGGAAATATAATATCATTGTGCGACAATGGACAATGCAACCAATGGTTAATTTGACCTATTGTAGAGTGTATTTCAAGTGTTTGAAATTTAAGTCATCACTACTATTATAAGGTGTTTGCTGCGAATGCAATTGATTATCAATTATAGTCAAATCTTAAATGTAGTAAACATTTTAAATTTAGTAGTGGAGAGTGTAGCGCAATGACTGAGTATTGCACTCCAAGAATGTCATGTATAAGTCATGTATAGTGTGTAGTGTTAAATATAATATAGTGACAAATGTTACAGTCTTATAGCGCACCAGTAGGTGGCGGCGATGTTGCGTGGTGTTGGTTATGGAACCGAGCTCACGTGTTAAGCCTCGCGTGAGTTTTGAGAGCGAGACTTCCCCGTGAGTGACGGTGTGTGATAACCACGAGAGCTGTAGCTAGACGCGATTTATTCCTGTTTTGCAGGTAAACTGGTGGAAAGTTTGTGAGACTTGTGTATTAATGTTTGTGTATATTCCCGAAGTGTTTGCATAGAGTGTGAATCATATGTTATATTAACCGTGCTATGCGTTGATTATTGAGTTTACACGTGTGTTAATATGAGTTCACATGGTCATTATGGGTGTTGTTTGTAGAGAATATAGCAGATATGTTGTTAATTAGTTTGTGCTGAACTATGAGAATCTTTGCATGTCTACAATGTAATGTTTAAAACGTGTTAAGCCTCGCGTGAGTTTTGAGAGCGAGACTTCCCCGTGAGTGATGTGTGATAACCACGAGAGCTGTAGCTAAACGCGATTCCTGTTTTGCAGAATAAACACACTTTAAATGTGCAACCCCCTTTGTGAATTATTCATTGCACACTGGGAAGTGTACACACTTGCATCTTCTGTATCAGTTGTGTACGAGATCTCTAGATGTCCTGAGTGAGATCTGGATCTCAGAATCGCTGAACCGCTGACCGATATAAAGTTGGTTTGACGTTGGAAGTTTGACATTAGACAGATATTCATCCGCTAAAAACTTCAATATATCCTGATTGGGTGAGTATAATGTATAAAATTTGGTTTACCTGCAAGGTATTAGGACGTAGAACTGAACACAGATGACAGTTTATTTGTTTTTAATCCTGCTCAATGTTTTCAACACAGAAACGCTCCGGAAGTGACTCGCATGTGCTTAGTCCCGGTAGGGACCATCTACGAAGTACGTGTAGGTGGAAGCGGAGGAAACTGTCAATGGTTCCCCATCAAAAATTATAATATATATATATATTTTTAATCGCGATTAATCGCATGGTTTTCTTGCGATTAATCGCGATTAATCGCATTGTTATGCGCAAAATTGAATAATGACTTCTAAAGTAGTGTATTGCGCACTTTTGATTTAAATGTACTGCTATATACACAAAAGTGCAATAACTTTAAACAAATAAGGTGCTTTTATACCAGCAGTATTCCCTTTACACAGTAATCTCAAATCTCAACTTAAACATTAATGTAATCAAATCAAATATTTAAACAAAGCTATTTGCCACTGCCAGGGCATTACCTTTTATCTAGTTTGTTAAAACGAGTCCAGTTTTCTTGTTTTTTTTCTGAACAGGTATCAACAGGTATCTTTTATCAGGGAGCAGCAGAAACAGTCTATGTAGTAGTCAGAGGTCATGATCACTACTATATAAGTCGACCAACGTAGCTTAGGTTTGGTCATGCCATAGTTTCCCACGTCAGATTACATTAAACAGAGTAAAAAAAACAGTTTATACGTTATACTTACGCTGTTGCTGTGTAGCGCGCGTACACTTCGGCGTACCCTGACGTGCACCTCTCCAAAAATGTAACGTCAATTCTACGTGTACCGCAAGCGCTGTGATTGCTACAACCGCTCCCCGGGTTTCACATGCTCCCTCTGCATGTGTAATTGCGCGTCAACGCGGACAACGACGCAGAGATATAAATGAAAACCAACGCGTAGTCTATAGCGTATTGTCTTCGGCGTAAGTCCGACGCATTAGTATAAATCAGCCAAGAGTGAGGTGAAGTGGTCGAGCACAAGGTGCAGCGACAAGCGGGTGCGTTCCTGTGAAACCTTTGCGGTCATGCTCGCCTCAAGCACCCGCCCGTGCCCGCTCGTTGCCGAAGTTGAATTGTCTATAACTTTTTATAAAGGACGCGCAGCACAAATCATTAGAAGAGAGACTGATCCTCGGCTCGCTGTTAGTCAGTTTCCAGAATCTAAATAGTTATCTATAGGTTTTATAGGTAATATCCATAGAGCGCCTGTCATTCACTCGCGGAGCGCAACCCTTTAACTGTTCACCAGAGAGAACCTGCCTCTCTCCACTGCTTGTTTGGGTGGGTTATTTGCTGGCTGACCAACATCCCACCCCTCCTGTGATCATGGTTTGACTGTAGGCCTATGTGTATTCAGAGCCAGTGAGCAACGGACTTTCAAAATAATAATAATAAAAAAAAACTGCGTTAACGTGCGATAAAAAAATTGTCGGCATTAATTAATAAATGCGTTAACGCGATAACGCGTTAACTTGCCCAGCCCTAATATATATATATATATATATATATATATAATTTTTTTTTTTTTTTTTTTTTTTTTGTGAGAGAGCAACTTTGAAACGTACTAACACAACGCTCACTGGCAGATTAAATAATAATGAATGTTATTATTGACTAGGCTATATGTTATTACTACGATCTTATAATAACTACATCCTAAATAAAATAATGAAACTAAAGCATTTGTATTTTGCCTTATTTAAAAAAAAAATGTTTTTTATTTATTTAAAAAAAGAGTATTGCATTTATTGGCAATTTACTGATTATCGGTTCATCTGCTTATCAGTGTTGGCTATTTATTGATATCAGTGCATCCCTAAAAATACAGTAATAAAATCTAAATCTCAAAACACACTCCCTTTAAAAAAATAAATAAAATATATTCAGTCTCTTTAAGCAAGAAAATCATCCTCATCTTGACATGTTTTCCAATCATGTTCATCTAACGGCCCCATGCCTTTTCCATTTGTTCATGATTTACTGGACAAGGATTAAGCATAAGGATTTTTTTAAAAATCCTGAAATTATTTGATTAATTTTAATGTAGATAATATAGATGATGTAAATTAATAACTATACATCAAATGTATAATGGTACCATATAAATTATATGGTAAGCCTCTTATTCAAAGGGAAAAAACATTGTGATGGTGAATTAAAATAAGAAATATGATTGTAAGGGTTTTCTTTTATTTTGTGCTTATTTTAATTTTCATTATTTTATTTTCCTTATGATTTATTTAACACCTTTAATTATTAAATACTGCAGTCACCTCATAAAGCTGTTAAAACGTTAAAAGTGATTTACTCAGTAAATACTCAGAATAAATAAAGTAAACAAAACAAAGAAAGTAGATATTGATTATATCTTTGAATACTATCTTGCTATTACTAGCCTATAAATGTAATGATTAAAGTAAAAGTCCTGAATCTGAAGCATTTGCATTTGGCTTATTCCAGGAACTTATTTTGTGTTACAAACTTTCGGCAAAAGACATGCCATTGAAATGTATGACAATTTGCATGTGAAACCAAAAACAATGTACTAATATACAAATACACATAAGACGGTGGGGTGGGGGAGCGGGCATAAAACATTCTTACACTTACATGACATGTGAAGTATATAGTTTATACATTAAATGCAAAATGCATTAAATCCAAATTGTACATCAATTCTTCTGGTAAAAAGCATGGATGACGTTGGAAGGAAATGCTATTTTGATATCTAAACACTTTAAGTGTTCAGAAAGGGCCACTATGCTCTCTGGGCTTTCACAAAAACCTTTGGATGTGCTTTGACAACTAACTGGGTAATTACTTTCAACATATATTTTCCTGAGACAAGAGTTGAACACAAATTAGCATTTTGTTCCAACAATGGCAGTGGGAAACATTACTTGGCAAACATTACATCATGCCAGGTACATCAAGTGATAGGATGGAAATACTTGCATTCAATAAAGACAACATTTCTCTGCATTTCAAAAGAGCCTACATCATTGTTTCCAATATAAACACTTTTCATAGTATTACATCTTTGCTCCTCATACATTGTAAAGGCACTGTGCCAGGCTTTTTTTTTTTTTAAGACTGAAAGCAACCCTTTACAGGAGTATGTAATCATGAAGAGGCAAAGACAAATAGATAATATTTTGATCCGCCTCATACCCACCTCATATACCACTAAGATCGATCGCAGACACACCAGTGAACCTGTCAACAATTGGTCAATCTCAAAAGTGGATCTGAAACAAAAACAAACATCTCTGTACACAGCAGATCAGATATTACTTTAAATAATCATATGCTTTAAACTAATTGCTAAGCATTTTCAATCTGTCTAACAATAAATAGTATTTGCAGATCAAATACCATTAGTCCAAAAATGAATGTGAAGTGGTGGAAGTCGGCAGAAAAAAAAAAAACAATTACACCCTCCATCACTCAGAGTTCAAAACTCTGCAAAGTGGCTCATGATATTCATGACCTATGAATTTGTCCATTTTAATTTCATGGCAATTTTAAAATATACCATAACATTTGTGCACATCTAAAAAGCTGGAAGTCATCTTTGTTTAATATGCATGTTACACTTCTTATACCATTTACTCTTTTGCTCAAGACACAAGAAAGTAATACTTATCTACTGAAGCATTATTTCGCTGGTGTGATAATGTCTGGAGATCGAGGTGCAGTACGCAGACAGACTCTATAAAAGGTGTCAATGTACTGTTATACATTGAAAATATGGAAAAATATTCTTAAATACTAAAGTGAAAATATCCAACCTTTATTTCAGGTGGACTTTGGAAACTTCCATGCCATTACCAGTTTCCTAAGTGTAAATGGAAACCACTGGAAGTTTCCGGTGAAAGCTTTCAAAATAACAATTAAGTCCTTATTTAAGGATATCAAAGCTTAGCTGTAATTTAAAATGTTGAAAGTGAAAACACACATTTAAAGAAGATACATACATGAAAAGTATAAGATCACCACATTTCCAAAATGAAAACCAGAGATTTGTTGTAGTCCATGGGTCCAAATAAAATAAATATAAAATATCATTAATTAAATATGTGTATGTAGGCAACAAATATTTATTTAGGGTGTATTTTCATCCACGTGGTAATTAAAGTGTGTGTGGTGAGAGAAATATGTGTAGCCTCCAAGTTGGTTTTACAATCCTGGTGCTGGGGAACTCTGCTCTACACACTTTGAATGTCCTATAAGAGGAGACAAAAAAAAAAAAAAAACCTTTACTAATTTCCCCTAGCTTTTTCATGATGACTGAACTTTTGTAAATGACAGTTATACGAACTGAAAATAAGTTTTCTGTGACACACAAAACAACGTTTAGTTGAGTCAACTTGACATTATTTGTTTTCTGGAGAGATTCAAATATTCTGTAACATTTTTTTTTTTGTAGCTGAGCCAATTCAACATTTTTGGTCGATTGGAAACAGAAGTTCTTATTAAGAATAAGGTTCAGATGTAGATTTTTTATTGAAAATGTTTGGTCACCATTTTGGTGATGAGCGTTTCCTTGGGTTGGGGAGTTTGACTCTTGGCTTGTTATGTGAGTTTGTGGTCTTTGTAACAGTGTTTCACAAAACACATAATATGTAGCAAAGAAAGCCATGATCAAAAATTATCAGCATGATCAAGAGAACAGCATCATAAAGGGGAATAGTTCACTTTTCTTATTCCTGAAAAGTGATTATTTGTGAATACATTATATTTTCCAGCGAAACTTTAATGCAACAGATCAGACATTCTGAATTTTGATTTTTAACTACATTGGGGGATTTTTTTTAAAACACACACACACACACACAGACATCAAGAATCAGCATATGAGTCTCAACAATGGTGACATGCTTCATGCCGCAATGCATGCTGGGAGCCTGATTTTAATACTATGGTGGCTCCCAGCATGCATTGCGGCATGAAGCATGTTACCATTGTTGAGACTCATATGCTGATTCTTGATGTCTGTGTGTCCAAAAAAATGTTCCCTTATAATTTAAAATCAGAATTCAGAAAGTTTAATCTGCTGCAAGAAAGTTTTGCTGGTAAAATATTAATAAAAACTGTTCAATTTTGATCAGAAATAAGATTAATGATTTACTCTAGTTTATGAGAGTAAAATCTTGATTTCTTTTTCTTTGGAACAAATTATGTGTTTTGGTAAACACTGTTACAAAGACCACAAACTCACACAAATATCCAAGAGTCAAACTGCCCAACCAAAGGTAACGCTCATCACCAAAATGGTGATGACCAAATTATTTCCAATGGACAAAAAATGTTGAATTGGCTCAACTACAAAAGATTTGTTACAGAATAGTTGCACCTCTCCAGAAAATAATTCAATAGCTATTGAATTCAATAGCATTTATCCTGGATTACAGTAATACCGCAAACTCTTTAGGAGGCTTTGCGAGATTGTGTACCATTTTTGCTTTCAATAACAGGTGTTGTGCTGTAGTTTTATGAATAACAAAAACACACATTTGTTCTTCTATTAACCAGTAACAACACACACCATTTGAAGGTGAGTTAGAACACTTTATTCATTATCAATGAGCTTATGTCTTTCTTTAAATATCAATATCATGCCTTGTGCTGTGGTTCTGTGAATAAATACAACATCAAAATGTTCTTCTATTAACCAGTAACAACTCACACCCTTTGAAGTTGAGTTAGAAAACTGTCTGAATTTTTAAAAGAATGATTTTAAAATTTGAATATCAAACTCGGTCATAACAACTGCAACATGTTCCTCTAGGGGGCAGTAATACCGCACACTCTTTAGGAGACTATGCGAGATTGTGTACCATTTTTGCTTTGAATAACACGTGTTGTGTAGTTTTATGAATAACAAAAACACACATTTGTTCTTCTATTAACCAGTAACAACACACACCATTTGAAGTTGAGATAGAACACTTTATTCATTATCAATGAGCTTATGTCTTTCTTTAAATATCAATATCAAACTTTGTGCTGTGATTCTGTGAATAAATACAACATCAAAATGTTCTTCTGTTAACCAGTAACAACTCACACCCTTTGAAGTTGAGATAGAAAACTGTCTGAACTTTTAATGAATTTATTATCAGGTTTGAATTTAATTCAATAGTATTTATCCTGGATTTCAAATGAAAAAGTCGCCTGCGTGTAAATAATGTTTTAGGTCCAAGCAACAAGTCACAACCTTTGAAGTTGAGTTAGAAAACTGTCTGAATTTTTAAAAGAATTGATTTAAAATTTGAATATCAAACTCGGTCATAACAATTGCAACATGTTCCTCTAGGGGGCAGTAATACCGCACACTCTTTAGGAGACTATGCGGGATTTTTTACCATTTTTGCTTTCAATAACATGTGTTGTGCTGTAGTTTTATGAATAACAGAAACACAAAATTGTTCTTCTAGGACACTGGGGTCTATATGACCCCAATCGACTTTTCCTTAGTAAAAAAAAATGGTTCCCTTCATCTCAGTGGAATAAGATTTTGTAACTTTTCCTACATTATCTATCTATACACACACAAAAAAACTGGGCTTGATTCGGTTGTTCTATAGGTATGTAAAAAAATTTTTTACACTTCTGGTCTTCGGGGTCAATATGACCCCACATTGAAATGAATGGGAAAATCGAAAAAAATGTGTTTTTTATTTTTCATTTGTCAAAAAAAATCAATAAATCCACAATAAATCTGAAAAGTTCCATACCGCAATGAAGTCCTGGTACTAGAGCACAAATGCAATGTGGAACGAACATGATCACTTGCACACACACGTGTACACGCACACAAACACACACACATGTGTGACTCCAATAGAAAGCATTTTTATTGAAATTGGAAAATAAAATCAATAATTTCTGCATAAATCTGAAAATTCTCACACATAAATGAAGGCCTGGTACTAGATCACTAATACAATGTGGAATGAACATTATCACACACACATGTGCGCCCACACACACACAGACACAAATACACACACAGATAGAGAGAGGTGAGACTGCAATAGAGAGCATTTTTATAGAAATTGGGAAATAAAATCAATAATTTCTGCATAAATCTAAAAATTTTCACACACAAATGAAGGTATGATATGAGAGCACAAATGCAATATGGAAAGAACGTGACTACACACACACAACATACACACAGAGAGACACACAAACAAACAGGTGTGACAGCAATAGAGAGCATTTTTATAGAAATTGGGAAATAAAATCAATAATTCCAGCATGAATCTAAAAATGTTCACACATAAATGAAGGCCTGGCATTAGAGAAAAAAACAATGTGGAATGAGCATGATTACACACACACACACACACACACACACACACATGCACGTGCACACACACAAACACACAAACACACAGGTGTTTATTCTTCACTCCTGTTCATATCCGCCTATAGCTGTTTGTTTTTTGTTTTTATTTCCTTTTAAAAATTAATTTCTTATTCTAAAGTTATTCATTTTATACATTTCGATTATTGAAATAATATGAAATTGCAATCAAGTATTTTCTTTTAGTGGTGACTTGTGGCATTATTGCAAATTTATTTGGTATTACTGCAAAATTTATATAGCATTACTGAAATAACAAGATACTTCAAAAGACCTCAAACAACAACAAAAATAATTCTAAACTTTGACAAAATTCTGATTTAATGTATTTTAAGCGTTTAAATATATATATTCATAACAAAAGCTGTTATAAGAGCAGTAAGTCACATCCAGAAAAATGAATGGATCTCTATGGGGCCTCTGCTGGAAGTATATGGTAATTACACTTTAAGGCTAAAAATATATTATCTACAAAAAAACATCTAACCAGCAGATGGCAGAATTATGCATCTAACACCTAGATCAATATCCAGAAACGATTCCTATTTAAATTTGATCATCATTAATGTGTTTTTTCATAATATTTTTAATATTTCATACGTATGCTAATGGTGTAGTGGAGGAATTCTGCAGTAAATAGGTAAAAAAGTACTTCATATCTCCCAAAACACAGCATTAATGAATAGATTAGAAGTAAACAAAAAAAATGATATATTATTTGTATGATTAAAAATGTATATTTTTTGTACAATTACTCTATCAATTGTTGGGGTCATATAGACCCCAAAGCCCTGAAGTGTAAACAGGAAATGAAGAACTTTTGGAGGTTAACCAGTAACAACACACACCCTTTGAAGTTGAGATAGGAAACTTTATTTATTTTCAATGAGCTTATGTCTTTCTTTGAATATCAATAGCATACCTTGTGCTGTGATTCTGTGAATAAAGACAACATCAAAATGTTCTTCTATTAACCAATAACAACACACACCCTTTGAAGTTGAGTTAGAACACTTTATTTTCAATGAATTTATTATCAGGTTTGAATTTAATTCAATAGTATTTATCCTGGATTTCAAATGAAAAAGTCGCCTGCGTGTAAATAATGTTTTAGGTCCAAGCAACAAGTCACAACCTTTGAAGTTGAGATAGAAAACTATGAATTTTTAAAATAATACATTTAAAATTTGAATATCAAACTCGGTCAAAACAACTGCAACATGTTCCTCTAGGGGGCAGTAATACCGCACACTCTTTAGGAGACTTTGCGAGATTTTTCACCATTTTTGCTTTCAATAACACGTGTTGTGCTGTAGTTTTATGAATAACAGAAACACAAAATTGTTCTTCTATTACCAAGTAACAACACACACCCTTTGAAGTTGAGTTAGAACACTTTATTTATTTTCAATGAGCTTATGTCTTTATTTGAATATCAATAGCATATCTTGTGCTGTGATTCTGTGAATAAAGACAACATAAAAATGTTCTTGTAGAATCCAGTAACAACACACACCCTTTGAACTTGAGTTAGAACACTTTATTTATTTTTAAAGCATATATGGATGGAACAATTGAGCGTTTTTCCTCTTCGTTTTGTACTTTGCAGACGGTCCCTATCTGCTGTTTTACATTACAAAATGTATAGGTTGTGATACAGTAAAGCTGATTAAAACACATAAACTACACTGCGTGTTCTCGTCTACGTTTTAAAACAGTTCGAACACAACCTGTTTTTCGTTCTTATGTCAAATCGTTATTGATGTATTGAAGTGTTTCGGAGCTGAATCTCTGACAAATGTCAAACTTCCAACGTCAAACCAACTTTATATCGGTGAAGCGCTGTGGGAGGATACAGATATAGATTTAGATAGATAGATAGAGACAGCTGCTGCAAAACAATTCATAATGTAAACAAGCTTGTGGGACAAAATAAGCAATATGACAGATTAAAATGTTATCTGATCTAATGAAAATAAATGAAGATACAAGACAAACTAAATCAGTCTGTCAATAAAATACAATCAACTTATTCATATAAATAATGGCTTTTTTTTAAGAATTAAAAATAAATAATTTTTGAGTTTGACAACAAACACCACAAAAATACAACTAAACAGCATAGTTAATAAATAAATAAAAAATAATACTTTCTGAATATTGACTCTCAGTCTTTATTCACCTTTTTATCATGGTTAATCAATAGAATAGAATAGAATAGTTCTAATAAAGGCTCATTGTAGCGCAGTGTGACAACATGCCCCGCCTGAGCAACTGGGATTTAAACCCTGCCAGTGTTTCTGCTGTTAGATCAGCATTAAAGAACCATATAAACTGTTAAATAGCAGATATAAGATAAAGAAAATTTTTACAAATTTACTTTTGTTAAATAAATGTTCAGTGATATTTTCAAAATATATATATTTTTTTAATTTTGGAACAATTCTTTCTCTATATAGTGTCGATATGGCAACTAGTAAACACATGTAACGGAGGCCAGCTAGTAGTTGCTGTGCGAGTAAACCTCACTCCTCTGATCTCAATAGGTGCTCTAGCGACAGATGCTAGAGGCTGCAGTCTTTAGCCTCCTTGTTAGAGCGCCCGACTCTCATGCCGGAGACCCGGGTTCGAGGCCCGCTCGGAGCGGGTCGAGTGGGACCCGGGTGAAAGGGGTTACATTGGTGCCGTGACCCGGATGGGAGTGAGGTTTAGGGGGGTGAGTGTAACGGAGGCCAGCTAGTAGTTGCTGTGCGAGTAAACCTCACTCCTCTGATCTCAATAGGTGCTCTAGCGACAGATGCTAGAGGCTGCAGTCTTTAGCCTCCTTGTTAGAGCGCCTGACTCTCATGCCGGAGACCCGGGTTCGAGGCCCGCTCGGAGCGGGTCGAGTGGGACCCGGGTGAAAGGGGTTACACACACTAAGTTTCATTATGATGGCATGTGTGAAAAGTTTTAAACCATGTGTGTTACAACGAGCCCCGCTTTAGTTTGTGCCTCGCTCACTGGTGTAGTCTACGTGATACGCAGGTATACGCCGTATACCCACTAGAAAATGTCAAGGATTTCCGTATGCGCACTAGGAAATGTCAAAGATCTCCGTATACCCACTTTAAAAACCGTGAGGATTCGTAACAATATCGTTTTGTGAAAGAACTTTCATTCATAAATTCACCCCGCCGTGGCGTCTGTGTTTGCGCAGCGACACGGATCGAATCGCGGAATCCAGCAACAAATGTAACTTAGCCTACTGTAAAGCGGAACGTCACGCAATTCGGCCATTTTTGAATGAATAAATCAAAAGTAATGATACAATGAGTCAAATATCGATATGTACTAAGTGTCTATGAATATTAAAGCTCAAAAAGAAATAAACTCTGAATGTTCTGCGTGTTTCTGTGAATGAGCGCTCAATGTGTGTACACACTGACGCGCGCGTGACACTTGTGGTGTTTTCAGCGGCTATGAGGACATGCACACATTTGAACTTCATTGCAGAGCTTATATGAGAGTCACTCCACAAGAATTTTACCATTTCATTTGATAAAACTATCGTCATTCATTCGTGTCATATACACACTCACAAACTTTAAAGTCTTCATGACAACCTGTCAAAATCAAAGTTTTGTATAACTTGAAGAAAATATAACAGAAATATATTACTATTGCACAGTAGAGTATACTTCAAGTAGGCCTAATAATAATAATAATAATAATAATAATAATAATAATAATAATAGTAATAGTTTATTAAAACACACAGAAGCTCAAATGTCTTTCATTTACAACCCACCAAAATCAAAGTTTTGTATAACTTGAAGAAAATATAACAGAAATATATTACTATTGCACAGTAGAGTATACTTCAAGTAGGCCTAATAATAATAATAATAATAATAATAATAATAGTAATAGTTTATTAAAACACACAGAAGCTCAAATGTCTTTCATTTACAACCCACCAAAATAAAAGTTTGTAGAGATAAATAAAGTAACTCGAGGGAATTATGAAAGAAATCGCATAGTAAGATGTACTTTTTATAATAATAATAATCAAATCTATTAAAACATAATTTTAAAGGAATATCACACAAGTTTTTAAAAAGTAAATTTTAAAGCCGGGGGGGGGGGGGGGGGGGGGGTGCTGGTATATCACAGTATACCCACTACAAAAAACTAGACTACACCACTGCTCACTCCTATTTCACTGTATGGGATCATGCAGAATATATGACATACACCTAGATGAGCACTTTACAGAGTTAGTGTTGTGACTGTAAGACATGTTCTTCCGCTCTTGTTCGCAGGTGTGTCTGGTGAAGCAAAGAAAGTGTCCGTCTTGGAGGGAGATTCTATTACTTTACACACTAACCTCACTGAAATACACAAGATTGATCTGATGATGTGGATGTATGGAGCTCAAAGCGCTATTATCGCTAAACTCAATGGAAAAAGCCAGACGTCTTCGTTTTATGACGTTGATGATGGGAGATTCGAAGACAGACTGCAGATGGACAATCAGACTGGATCTCTCAGCATCAGTGACGTCAGGACCAAACACTCTGGAGATTATCAGCTAAAGATCATCAGCACTGAGACCTCATACCAGACCTTCAGTGTGACCGTCCACGGTGAGTAGCGCAAGTCTGAGCATTTTATAGATCTGCGTGCAACACAATTACACTGACACATGCAGAACTTTCAGTGATCAAGCGGTGAAATCTTAAAAACTACTCCTGTTTGTTCTCCAGATGTGTTTTTTGCTGGGATAACAAACAGTAAAGAGGGAGAATCCGTCACTCTACATACTGGTGTTAATGAAAAACAGAAATATGATGTGATTCTGTGGATGTTTGGACCGTTGAGTCCAAACTCTTTCATTGCTGAAATCAACACTACGATCCATAAGATCTCGTACAGTGATTATGTGAGATTCAGACTGGATGGTCACACTGGATCTCTGACCATCATAAACACCAGAACCACAGATACAGGAGTTTATCAACTACAGATCACCAACACTAAAGAAACCTTCTACAAGAGATTCAACGTTATTGTCAGTGAGTAGACCACATTTTAATGATCCAATTTGTTATGCTTTGTAATTAATACTAACAATGATTTAAATTTATATGGTAATGTTATTTATTGAGCATGTGTGAAAAGATTTAACATTTATCAATTTTGCATTCATTTTTTATTTAATTTTTTTAGTGAGAAATACCTTGAAACTGTTGTCAGGATTTGCATAACAATGTTTAACTTTTAGGCATTTAATCTTCACAATGTTAATGACTTCCAGCAGGGAAAATATGAAGTCAATAAACAATATCAATTCATCACCATCATAAACACTAAAATAGTGTAATCTAGTGTAATTCTGTCAATAACCAGCAAGCAATTTTGAATTTAAAAGACGTCTAATAGCCGTTTCAAAGTCGTGACTACAGATTGACCATGTCATGAAATGACACTGATATCTTGTAGATATCATAGCTGGTCTATTGGGTCTATAGTTCACCTGACGGTTAAATGACGTCTATTGCTTGCTGGATAGTCGGTGTTTGGTTGTTTCACATCAAACTGCTGTAATACAGATTATATTTACAGACAAAAAAAAAAAAAAAAAAATCTGTATGACCACCAAAATAATAACTAATCATATTTGAATTAGTGTCATGCTAACGATTAATACATTATAAAGGAAAATAATCAACTTTGAAGTGTCATGAAACCTGTTTTAGCTCAAGTCTACATCACATCATTTTGAAAAATGAATGAACCATTTGAAGGCTCTCCGCTTCGGGTCGGGCGGTTCTTTGCCTCCACATCCTACATTAAAAACATTTAATGCAAAGCTAGCCATGGATTATCCCTTACTTATTTAACTCATACATGTACGGTCAGACTTTCAGGACAAATTTACAGTAATGACTGTCTCTCTCTAGCGGTTCCTGAGCCAGGCCTGTCTTCAGCCACACTGATTTGTTTCTGTGTGCTGCTACTTGTGGCTGTAGCTGTAACCGTTGGTGTGTGTTACTATCGCCGCAAGTACTCGAGACTAAAGCGTAAGTACTACAGAGTCAAGTTTTGATCTACTTAAGTACTTTAAAGGTTTAAAGGAGATCATTTAGCACCATAAGAGTGAGAAACTGTTACTGTGTGCTATTCTGAGAGATTAAAACTGGGCAATTACAAGATATTAATCTAAACATTTCTGTATTTTCTTGAAGTCCTGAAATTTAGTCCTGAGTTTTATTAGTCAAGCAAACTTAAATTTGTGTCCGTTTGCTGATTTTACTGGTAGTTGTATCAGTTTAACTTCTGAGAAATAAGCTTTTTATTCTCTGGGTGCAATGAACAGATGAAATGAAGACAAAAGAAGTGACAGAGGGAGATTCTGTCACTCTACACACTGGCATAACCGAACTACAGAAGTATGATAAAATACTCTGGAGGTTTGGACCTATGGGCTCTATCATCGCTCAAATTTCTGTAAAGACCAACGAGACCTCGTCTGGCGATGACGAGAGATTCAGAGACCGACTGCATCTGAACAGTGAGAATGGAGATCTCACCATCAGAGACGTCAAAATCACACAGTCAGGAGATTATCAGCTGAAGCTCATCAGCACCAGAGAGAAAAAATCCAAAAGATTCAGGGTTATGCTCTATGGTGAGTAGTAGAGATGCTCCGATCAGCATTTTTGGGGCCGATCACCGATTACCGATCACCAAAATCATGATCTGCCGATTGCCGATCACTGCCGATCACAGAATGGCAGGGGAATGGGAATCTTTTATCTATAATCTAGCAGAGTTTGCACCATTTGTAGAAATGTGTTTATTTAATTTTATTTAGAAAATGAGATGTCTTAAGGATACTTAAGTAGGCCAGCTTTCCCAAATAAGGCAGAGTAACATTAAATTATTCTAAACAAAGAGGGATCAGGCAGACCAACACACATCAGATCAGCCTAATGGGAGGGGATCAAGTTACACTTAGGCATATTTGGAAATTGTAGCCCCTTAATACACCCACTACATTTACTAATTGGCAACAAAATGTACAACTTGTTACACCAAAACTGGCTACTGATAAAAGGACAAAACTATGGCAAGTTTTTTTTCTGTTATTATTATGAACGTCTGATGTAATTGAGCAGAATGCTCTTTTATGAAGTTACTTCATTAAAGGACATATCTAATGAGATTATGCCTGAAAAGGTTTTGGATTTTTTATCATATGTTCATTTAAAAATATATATTGTATAAAATGACTTCTTGTTTATATTTGTTTTGTTTTATTGTATTTATATGATATTTGTATTTTTATAATTGAATTTTTGCCATGAAAATAGCTTTGAATGCTGACATGGCATTAAATAAAATAATCTGAATCTGATGTAGTTGAGGAACCAACTATGTCAGATAAAAAAAAAAAAATACCACCACCACTTTTGAAACATCTCGCGGCACGAATGTACCAATACAAATAAATAAAAACATCTCCAGTTAACTCAGAGCATTCATTTTGTTCATTTGTTAAATAAGAGGCGATCTAGCGCTGAAATGTTTGTTTTTTTATCAAGTGATCAAAGTGCTCGTTGCCGCAGCGATCAGTGGCGCGGATACCGCGTTCTGTTGTGGCTCGCGCGGTGCACGGTCTTCACTCGGACGCGCGCTTCAATCCATTGGGAGACTCCCTATTCGTTCCGGTGAAGGAGAACTCATGTTGCCACGGCCAAGCTCCACTCTGCTGTTGTGTGCCCGTGCGCCACGCATGCAGGTGGGAAAAAGTCGCGCGAGTAATTTACGTCACGTGATCGGCTTTTTTGATCGGCGCTTTTGGGGTTCGCCGATCAATCTATTTTTAGCCAATATCGGCCGATCATGATCGGCGTCCGATCAATCGGAGCATCCCTAGTGAGTAGCTCAATCTTTCAATGGAAATAATATCATAAGGGATGCTACTCTATAGCTTTCTTGCTTTCTTGCCAAGATTTATTTTTAAAGTCAGGATACTGTGTTTGCAGCTCATTTTTACTAATGTGATTTCTAGGAGAAACAGGATGTTTAACTCTTTCTCTGCCTGCGTGTTGTTATACACTCTAAAAAATGCTGGGTTGTTTCAATTTAACTTTGGGTAAAATTTTTCAATTTTTAACCCAACGTTTTGGGTTTGTCCATATTTGAGCCAAAATTGGGTTAAAACAACCCAGCATTTTTTAGAGTGTAGAGAGATATTTTGTTGTATTAATATCTGAACAAAGAACTCTCTGTGATGGTACCGGTACTGTGATGGATTTACCGATCGTAGGCTTCTGGTAGGGACTCGTAGGAGCGAGTGAAAGTAGGAGGGAAGAACCACAAGTACTAGGACCGTTGCTGTTCACTCTGTACATGCTACCATTAGGAGATATCATTAGGAAGCATGGCATTAGTTTTCACTGTTATGCTGATGATACTCAGCTGTATATTTCTTCAAAACCTAACGAAAATTACCAATTCACAAAATTAACGGAATGCATAGCTGATATAAAAAATTGGATGACTTGTAATTTCCTACTTCTAAATTCTGAAAAAACAGAGATTCTAATTATTGGACAAAAAACTTCCTCACGTAATAACCTAGAATACTGTCTAACACTTGATGGCTGCTCTGTTAAGTCTTCGTCGTTGGTTAGGAACCTGGGTGTGCTCTTTGATACCAATCTTTCATTTGAAAGTCTCATGTCTAGTATCTGTAAAACCGCATTTTTCCATCTTAAAAATATATCTAAATTACGCCATATGCTCTCATTGACAAATGCGGAACAATTAGTTCATGCGTTCATGACCTCAAGGCTAGATTATTGTAATGCTCTACTGGGTGGTTGCCCTGCACGTTTAATAAACAAACTACAGCTAGTTCAAAACGCAGCAGCTCGAGTTC
Organism: Gila orcuttii; assembly: GCA_026230005.1. Classification (NCBI taxonomy): domain Eukaryota; kingdom Metazoa; phylum Chordata; class Actinopteri; order Cypriniformes; family Leuciscidae; genus Gila; species Gila orcuttii. The sequence goes on from JAPDVR010000003.1 coordinate 62,441,461, forward strand.
TTACCAGAACCAGGAAGTATGACCATATTAGCCCGGTTCTGTCAACACTGCATTGGCTCCCTATTAAACATCGCATCAATTTTAAAATATTGCTGATTACTTACAAAGCACTAAATGGTTTAGCTCCCCAGTACTTGAGTGAGCTCTTAACTCTTATACTCCTTCACGTCTATTGCGATCTCAAAATTCCGGCCAGTTGATAATACCTAGAATATCAAAATCGACTGCTGGCGGTAGATCCTTTCCCTATTTAGCACCAAAACTTTGGAACAGCCCCTAATTAAATAACAAATGATCATTTTGACGGAAGTGAATCAATCAAAACTAACTTTAGCTGGAAAATAACATTATTCAAGAACCACTATGAAGCCAAAACAATCTCTGTTACCTTAAATTATACGCTTATCTCTGTAAAGCTGCTTTGAAACAATCTACATTGTTAAAAGCGCTTTATAAATGAAGATGACTTGACTTGACTGGACGAGAAGTTGTGTTGCATGCTCAGTTAGAAAAGGCCTGATCTTCCTGATGTTGTGCTTCCTGGGGTTAAGCATCCTGATATCTTCACAGGTGTTGGGTTGTCTCTTCACGGGTGTTGGGTCGTCTCTTCACAGCACTAAGTGGGGAAGCGTAGTGTCATAAATCAGTGGTTCCCAACCATATTTCTGGAGCCCTCAACACTGCACATTTTGTTTCAATCAAACACACCTGATTCAGCTCATCAGTTCAGTAGTAGATAATCCAAGACCTGAAATGGGTGTGTCAGACGATATGCAGTGCTGGATCTTGGTAAAGATCATCAATTATTAACTTAGTTTCATTTGTTCTCATGTTCACTTTTCTTCATGTTTTGGTTGCTCATGCAGTGGATTCACTACGATTCTCAGAGGGAGAAACCGTCCCTCTAGACACTGGTGTTAGTGAACTACAGAAGGATGATCAGGTGCTCTGGAGGTTTGGATCTGAAGACACCATTATAGCTCAAAGAGATGGACACACCAATCGGCTCTCATATATTGATGTTGATGACGGGAGATTCGAAGGCAGACTGGATATGAATTATCGGACTGGATCTCTCACGATCCCAAACACCAAAAGCACAGACTCTGGAGTTTATCACCTACAAATCAGCAGCAGAAATAATGTCTGGTATAAGAAGTTTAGAGTTACAGTATGGTGTGAGTAGCTTGAGTTTTAATGAAATGATAGTGTTAATACCCCTTATATTCAGTATTCAGTGAACCTGTGTGCTCTTATGATCATATTTGTCTATATTTTTCTGTTGCATGTTTTGGCGTGACATGAAGTGGATACACTAAAAGTGACAGCGGGAGAATGTCACTCTAAACACTGATATTCCTGAACTAGAGGAAGACAGTAAGATCCTGTGGACACATGGAGATAATGAAACCTGCATTGCTGAAATCAACAGACCCACCAGTAAGATCTCAGTGTATCGTGGTAATGATGTGAGATTCAGAGACAGACTTCAGCTGGATCATCAGACCGGATCTCTGACCATCTGGAACATCAGCATCGCACATTCTGATGTTTATAAACTACAGCGCAGCAGCCGCACAGGGAACCGATGCAAGAGGTTCATGATTATTGTAGACGGTGAGTATCTCGTGTCTTTTAACATAATAATAATAATTTAGATCTACAAAACTACAATTTATAAATGCTCTTAAAGGGTTATCTACATGTATTTCACTTGATCTTATGAGCACATTTCTCTTCTATATGGTGCTGTGAAATGAAGAAATCAAAGTGCGAGTGATGGAGGTTGATCGTGCCAAACTAGAAACTGATGTTCCTGAACTACAGAGAGATGCTCTGATACTGTGGATGTTTGGCCCCGAAGACAATCTCATAGCTAAAGCTGATATGGAGAACAATAAAATGTCAACATATGATGGTGATAATGGCAGATTTAGAGACAGACTAGAGCTGGACCGTCAGACTGGATCTCTCACCATCACAAACATCACAAACTCTGACTGTGGACTTTATAAACTCAAGATCATTAGCAGCAGAGAGACCAAATACAAGCGATTCAAAGTTACTATTCCAGGTGAGTAGCACAAGTTATTGATTATTATAAAGATCTTATTTAGATCAGATCTCTGTGAAGATGCGGTAAAAGGCACACAGCTTTCTTGTTGTATTAAACTGCTAGTAATGTTTATTAAAAATTATAAAATAAAAAAGTATCCAGTTTAAAGTTAGAAGTCCTACATCCATGCCCCAGTATAAAAAAGAAAACATAAACAGCCTGTATTAAAAAAAATACTTATATTTGATTTAAATGTGTCTTAGATCAAATAAAAGTATTTTTCTCTTTAGATCAGTGTATTGCAGATTTATAGAAACAGTAGTTGTAACATCTACAGTCATTACTGTCTTTTCACCATCTGTGATTCTTTCTGTTTTCTTACAGGGAACAGAGGGAGAGAGATAAACAGAGAAGATGCTGAGGGATCCCTTCAGAGAGAAAACTCAGTGGAGATACCCTTACTTCCAATAAACAGAGGCAGTAGTGTTTGACATTTTAATCTTATCCCCATTTAAAACAGACACTATCTGTGTGGTGCTGTCGAGCTGTGAAATGAGTAAAAGGTCATTTTGATTTGTAGTTATTACACCAGTATCCCTCACCTGATGTATGTGAAGACTTGAAAAGCAGGTTAATTTGCACATTTAACTAGTGCCAGCTGGTGCTAAGACTGTTTGGCGGTGGCGTAACAAACTGAAAGCACACCGTCAGCAGCGAAGGACTGAATGTAATTGTTAAATAGCCATTTAACAGGTGATATAACCGTCCTTAGCTAAAAAACAAAAAAAACAATTGCAATTCGACTGTTAAAGTGTATAATGAGGTTCCACTAAATGTATCATTTATTATTGTTTTGTGTGTGTGTGGCTCAGGGAGGACGGCATCCTAGCGCCCTTTATTGGCAGCCATCATTGTGTTTAACCTTGAGGTCAGAATATGTTTATGTGTCTCTAAAGGCAAACTGTGTGTCAGGTACTTGAACACTCTCCTCAATGTGATAGGCTAGCTTTTCCAGTATTTTCATGACACTTTTATTGCCAAACATATCTACACAGGGTGTGAAATATGGGGGAGCTCGGCTCCCCTTCATAAGACATGGGCTCCCCTGAAAATGTAATTTGTGAAATTTTGGGGGATCTCAAAAAATATTGACAATGTGTTATTTTGACGTGCAATTTTAGTTTTGTGTAATGTGATGATCGTGGATTATTATGTGTAAAATAGCAAACATATCATTCATTCATTCCAGCGCATTAAACCTAATTCACCTTAATAAAGATAACTATACATGCTATTCTTGTCATGAGAATCAAGGTGTGCTGGCTCATGTTTAGTACATGTTAACTCAAAGATCGTAGAAAAAATATCAAAGTTGGAGGCCACTGATCTACACACGAGTCATTGAAATCCATTCTGCAGTTTATGGTCGATTCTGTGTTAAGGTAAGACATGTTATTCCCAATTATGTGTTGTGGCTGGGTTACTATAGGTCTGTGTGACTCTCGATGTCTTAGGACTAAATGAATGGAGGAATTATGGTAATCTTCTGTTGCCCAGCGATCATATTTATAAAAAAATTGGATGTCTCTGACATGGAAAAGTTCTCAGCTTCACGTCAGGGCATAGGTGTCATTTACACTGGGGACGCTGCACAGCAAAAACTCCAGTGTTAAATTAACTCTCCTGGGAGTTTATATGGCTCCAGACTCAAGAGTGTAAAGTGTTAAAATATGAGTGTTAAATTAACACTCAAGAGTGTTAAAGTTAATGAGATAATTAAGTGATTACTTGAGTGATAATTGAGCATTATTGAAGACACCTGATGTTAACAAGCAGAATCACTGAAGGAGAAAATCACAAATTGTACGTCACCATTATGGAGATCAGTGTTTGCTTTAGTTGGGTTCTTGACCCTTTTATTTTTTTTCTTGAGATATTGTTTGTCTGTTGTTATTCAGTTATAGCAGCCAGATGAACAAAGACAAAAAGTGATTGGATGGTGTTGGTTATGTTTTGACATAATCATGTTGTGATTTGAAAATCTAAATTTACTGAGATAGTTTAACTTGTTAATTACAACTGCTTTGTGATTCTACAGCATAGGACTTTCAGTGCTTTTAATATAATCAAAAATATCTAAAAAACTTAAAAACAATATTTTATTTAGAAACACAGACATCAATAATCAGACTGTGAATCTCAACAATGGTGACAATAATAAAGCATGTTGCAGTGCATTCTGGCAGCCACCAATCACAACTCATTAATGGCTCCCATCATGCATTGCGGTATGAATAAATTATGATCTGAATTGTCTATATAATTTACTTTTCCTAATTGAATAATCTGCTCGTCACCATTGTTGAGATGCATAGATTGAATCTTGATGTCTGTGTGTGCCTATAAAGACTCTTTTATTTTTGAAAACAACTTTTAAGAAATCCTTTGTATTATATAGAAAATTCTAGATCTTTGACGTATAATCAATGATGTTGTAATTAACAACATGTATCTATGTCACAAGATTCTTAATAAGTTCAGTGATCAAGTTCATATGATGATTACATCATAACATAATCAACAACATCAAATCACTTTTTTCCTTTGTTCATCTGGCTGTTACAACTAAATAACAACAGACAAACAAATTCTAAAGTTAAAAATATAAGGGTCAAAAGCCCAACTAAAGCACACACTGATCTCCATAATGGTGACGTACAATTTGTGATTTTCTCCTTCAGTGATTCTGCTTATTAACATCAGGTGTCTTCAATAATGCTCAATCATCCCTCAATTAATCACGTAATTATCTCATTAACTTTAACACTCTTGAGTGTTAGTTTAACACTCATATTTTAACACTTTACACTCTTGAGTCTGGAGCCATATAAACTCCCAGGAGAGTTAATTTAACACTGGAGTTTTTGCTGTGTGGGGACATGTCCCCCCACCACTTTTTGAAATACAGAAAAGAAAGAAATACAGATACAGAAAGAAACAATGTACATTGTCCAAAAAAAATAACAAACAAAATAAACTATGACTGATTCTAAAATTACCCCAAAACATGCATGCGCCGATCAGTAACTTGAACAAATTCTTGACACAGTTTCTTCTTGTCCAAGTTATCCATTCTCTCTCATGACAAACAGGCATGCATTCTATGTGGGTTGCAAATCCCACATTGTTTTAATTTTATCTGGTGTTATTTGATGCAGATATGTTGCGTTGTATGCTTATGGTGTGTGTTTTCTTTTACATATGTAATGAATTTCATTGTAATCATTGACTTAACGCGCTGCTGTTTTCTACATTAGACATTAAGCCTTTTCATGTGCTTGTCCTTCGGACAAGTAAATCTGTCATTCACTTGTCCGAGTAAAAAAGTTGCTTGTCCGGATTATTTTTGTGTGTGTGTGTGTGTTAATTTATTCTGAAGCAATATTCTCATCAGTGTTCAATTAGCTTTGATATTTAAATCGGCATATTGTAATATCTGCACCTTTAAAGGGCATCTCCTCCCTCCCCCAATCTTATTAAATGTATGCTTCATCTTTCATTTTAAATTCCTTAATTTGATCAATAAATTAAATTATTTAGAATAATAAAACACTATAGGGCTGTTACCCTAGGTAGGGCTGATCAAATTAAATCATTTACACTGAAAAATTACAATTGCATAAAATAATGTTATGAAATTGATTTAAATATACAAATAAGAAACGTTGGAAAGAATAATACTACTTTTAAACATAACACTAAACCGCCAGTAGGTGGTGGCAGGAGACCGTCTTAATGAGTGAGTCATTGATTCATTCAAACGGCTGATTCATTCAAGAATGAGACAGATGTTTATGAATGGGTCATTGAATCTTTGACTCAACCGATTCGTTCAAAATGCTGAATCATTCAGTAATGAAAACAGGTTGAGTGTTCCTGTGAGATGCGCCGTGGTTCTGCTGTGATTTTTGTTTGGAACTATTTTTTGCTGCTGAAACAGAACAAAAACAGGCAATATTGCATCTAAAATGTAAGTGACTTAATTTTAACTGTTTATTGAACTGTGGTGGTATTCAGGAAAAAATAATTGAGGTTGCTTAACATATGTTAAAAATATAAAAACTCCACATTTAGATTTTTTATAGGCAGTATGTTGTTAACTGACTGTGTGTGTGCTAAGTGCTGCGCTCATTTGTGTAGATTTCTCCTCTAGAGGCTGCGCGAGCGTCAACAGCGCAACCTTACCATCAGTAATACATTATCCACAATCGATCGCAACTTACAATAAATGTAATAAAGTCAGAATCATTCTCTCGGATTAGTGATTCCCTAGTTATTTGTTTATTTTTGGTATTGATATATATTTGTTCTAATCAGGCTACTTGTCCGGTCGGGCAAGTAAAATTCTCTTTTACTTGTCCCTTCAAAAAATGCACTTGTCCCGGACAAGCGTTAATGTCGAGCCCTGGGCCACAGTATGGTGCTTTGGCACTGTTCGGTTGAGCTGGTGTTGCAGGGACTGTTACATGTGCAGTCGACATTGTTGAGGGTTTTATGCTGACTATTTTCGTGTTGTTGACTGGCCTACGCTATGCCCATTTATGATGCGTTGTATTCAATATTTTTCCCGTCCTGTTGTAATGTTTTTTTCATCCGATCTTTTGTCCCCACCACTTTTCAACACAAACTGACGCCCCTGCGTCAGGGTCTGAGCAGACGTACGCACTTTTCCCTGAGGCAGAGAGTCGGAGAACTGCGGGTGTGTGGAAATCTAAGTAATTCTCGGCCCTCGTCATTCATGGGTCTGCAGTGAGTGGTGTGTGTGTGTGAGTGAGTGTGTGTGTGTGTTTGTGTGTGTGTGTGTGTGTGTGTGTGTGTGTGTGTGTGTGTGTGTGTGGTCCTCAGTATCTGTACACGTGGTGTGTGCTGATCCATGAGGACGGGAACACCCAGGCTGGGAATCTCTTCAGGAACGACTCCAGCTGCTCGGAGCGCTGATCTGAACCGGATAAGTAATGAGCTGAGACGGCCAGAGAGATCAAGCCCTCGTCAGGAGACGCGTCTGAGGACTCGGGCGGCTGAAGACGAGAAACACACATCAACACACACAATAAACACCTCCACACTCCTCATGTTAAATCTGTGGTTCTTTAGCTCAAGTCCACCTGAATCTCAAACCAGAAGTTCCAGGCAGGAGTGTCGAGGCCGTGAAAGTAATCTATGGAGTCTACTCCGCTGGGGTTGTAGAGCAGCTTCCCGTCGCCCAATGCCCAGGACATCAGAAACGCGCCGTCGTCAAGCTGGACCAACAGAGACATGTGACTCGGACCTGAGCGAGAACAACAGGAGACGCTGAACATGTGGACATTATTCATCATTAATAAACACAACTAAACCAGTCAAACACACTCACTGGGTTATTGAACGCTGCTGATTATTTCATTTTACTCTCTAAACAAAGGAAAATATTTGCATTGATGGATGGATGGACACAAATTTAAATAAATAGCGAATATAAATGTAGATATGCATGTATATTATAAAACGAATTAAAAATATATGATTTTTTTTAAATTAAAGAAATGCAACAAATTCAAAAATATGCTACATATACACAGTTATATATTTTAAACAGCAGCTTTAAATATAAAAAAAAACAGTTTTTGAAGAATAGTCATCAACAGTCATTCTTTTTGATTTTTATTTATATATGCATGTGTTTTTTATATATTATGATGTAATTATTTTTTATATAATTACTAAATATATTATTTGCATATAATTATTCAACTAGTTAAAATGTTAATACTTTTAATACTAAAAGCAGTTTACATTATCAACATATAAAGTTGCAATTATAAAACTAGTAATAAATGTAAATATTAGTCATTTGTATTTGTTGTACTAGTTAAAAATGGTAAAATTTGTAATATATAAATTTAGACTAAAAGCAGATTTAATAATTGATTAAAGCTGCAAGCAGCCTTCCAGCCTTCCAATGGATTCAAAAAGTAGTTAAAAATACTTTGCTTTAAAAACTTTATAAGAAACTTTAATAACCAAAGTATTCTTACTTTTTAACTTCTTACCTTATGAACTGTTCATTCAGTTCATCCAGATGCTGAGGTTCAGTAGTTAAAAAGAGAATGAACACAAAATTAAGATTTTTTTATTTAAATTTGCTGCATGTTATATTTATAGAGTTCCTTTCTTAGACACCACGTCTGGAACTAAAACAACTTTTCCACCACTTAAGGCCACAGTACCTCTTGCGGCCTGGGCATGTGCCACACAGGATTCAAACCCACGACCGGAATGGTTCGGGATTCAGGACATGTGGTTTAGCAACTTGCGCCACTCAGAGGACGTGAATTACAAAGCTGCAGAGGAGAGGCTTCAGTGTAAGAATAAGCACACAAAATCATGTTAATGAGATTAGCATGCTAAGCTAGCTTAAGGCTAATGTAGCTTATGGTTATCCTGATAGCTGAAGAGCCACATTAGAAAGAATGGCATCTGGTTAGCATGCTAACCAATTATTATGCTAAGCTAACTAAGGCAACAAACACAGACTAGGTAAACTTTGCAGACGAATAAATCGGGAATGGTAGTGAATATCAAAAACCTGTTTATTTATTTCTATGCGGCTTGGTCCAAAGATCATCTGAGCAAACTTTGGGCAAAATTGAGCAAGATTTGAAGGAGGAGTAGCGAAAAACTGTTTGCTTCAATATGGCGGACAGTCACAGTCACATTCTTGGAAAATGACAAATGAGATATCGTCAGAATCCATAATCCAAGAAACATAATGACATAAAGAAATCAAATTTTGACCTATGTTTTCAAAAGTTATAAGCATATTAGCAAAACACCTTATACATCTGGAACACTAGGTGGCACTGTTCAAAATTCTCAGGTACCTTCAGGCCATGCTAATGATGATCCTTACCCATTTTTGTGCCGATAAGTCAAATATTTGATAAGATATTGCAATTTATGACAAAAATCAAAATGGCGGATACATGGTTCATCCAATCCTGGCAAAATAGGTATCCACATATTCGTGGAAAAGTTATTGGCCAAAAGAGCCATTTTTCATATCTCATGACCCGTAGGTGGCGCTGTTCCAAACTTTGGCATGGACCCTCTGATCATGCTTCCGATGAAGCGTATAAATTTTTGTTTCGATTGATCAAACTTTGGCCGAGATACAGTCTCTGAAGCAATTTTGGGTCGACCTCATTAAGTTTGCGACACCATAACTTTTAAAATAAAGTTGAATAAAAAAATTCTGTTCAGTCATTTCTGTGCATCTCAGTCCAAAGATCATTTGACTAAATTTTTGGCAAAATTGGCCAAATTTTTGAAGGAGTAGCAGCAAAAAAACTTAATACTGTACTTTTCAAAATGGCCACTACTGTAATGGGCGGAGTCTTAATGGACTAAATTGGTTGTGATCATCATGATGAGTGGAATCAGGTGTACTAAGTTTCATTTTTCTAGATCAAATGGTTCAAAAGTTATAACCATTTCAATGTTGAATTTTTGAACTAGTGGTGGTGCTATAGAGTTGGTCCTAGAGACTCAAAAATTGGTCCAGTTACTATTTATTACCATCTCTACAAGTGTACCAAATTTCATCCTTTTCTCCTATTCAATGGCAAAAATAATAATAAGAAAACTAACAGATACAATGGGGCTATCCCCTTCAGGGCTTGTCCCCTAAAAAACTGCTTTTGAAAAACAGTCATCTGTAACTAACGATGATTTTGGTAATCAAGTATTCTGCCGATTATTGCGACTAATCGGTAATAATTTGTTTTGGGTGGTAATAAAAATGGACCTAAGCAAACAATAGCCTTTTACATTACTTAAAATACATAATTACAATAAAAAGGAAATATTAATTGGTTCAAACAAAGTATCAAAAGCAAGGGATATGGATTTATTGACTCTGTAAAAATAGATCATGTAATATACATAGTAAAAACAATAATCTTATGTACATTAGAAATCTGGCAGACATCACTCCCATTTGGTTCCTAATGAAATGAGGCTGAAGTCTCACCTTTGACCTCAAAGGTCATGTTAACGGTTCCCCATTCAGTGTCCTGTCTGGATACGAGCTGGAAGTCAAGCGGAGCGCCAGGAGAGACTTCAGGAGCCGGAAGATACCAGTTCTCCCTGAAGCAACGAGAGAAAGACGTCACAAGGTTCATGAACTACATCATCCAAACCTCCGACACCATACATTTACATTTTACATTTAGCAGACGCTTTTGTCCAAAGCAACTTACAAATTAGGACTAAATTAAGTGAGTCATTGTGAAGAGGCAAAAACAACGCAAGAAGTGCTCAAAATACAAAGTTCAGGCATTGTTCAGAGTAGCATAAGCGAGGATATAAAGGAAAAGGAAAGGTTTTTTTTTTTTTTTTTTATGAGGATAAGTGCTCACGGAAGAGATGAGTTTTCAGCTGTCTTTTGAATGTTGTCAGGGATTCTGCATTCTGTATGAGGGTGGGGAGAGCGTTCCACCAGCATGGAACTGTGAATGAGAATGTTCTGGAAAGTGATTTTGTGGCTCTCTGTGATGGAACCGCGAGACGTCGCTCGTTGACCGATCGTAGGCTTCTGGTAGGGGTGTAGACTCGTAGAAGTAAGTGTAAGTAGGAGGGAGCTGAGCCTGTGATAGATCTGTAAGCAAGGATCATCTGGTTGAAAGAGGAAGAGCTGTGTGTCATCAGCATAGCAGTGGTAGGAGAAACCATGTGCCTGTATGATGTGTCCCAGTGATGTGGTGTAGATGGAGAAGAGCAAGGGTCCAAGAACTGAACCCTGAGGAACCCCTGTGGTCAGCTGATGTGCTCTGGATACCTCACCTCTCCATGCAACCCTGAAGGACCTGATGATTCACAGTATCGAAGGCAGCAGACAGATCCAGGAGAACGAGTGTGTGTGTGTGTGTGTGTGTGTGTGTGTGATACACTCACGTGATGGAGAACAATGGGAAGGGGCAGTAGTAATTCTGACAGTGTATGTGGATGCTGTCGTTGATCTCCGGGATATGAGGAGTGATGTGCTGCATGCCGGTATAATCCAGACTGTTGATCCAGAATCCTGAGTCTGAGCTCTGCAGAGATCCGTCCAGCGTGTGGAACGTGCGTGTGATGTGCTGAACACGAACACACACACACACACACACACACACACACACACACACACACACTTGGATTTAGACACATTTTACTGAAGAATTAATCTAAAATGCTTCACAAAAAAAACAACAACATAAGATTAATATCTGTACACAGCAAAAACTCCTGTGTAAAATGAACTCTCCTGGGAGTATATGTGAGACCACACTCAGAAGTGTTAAAGTGTTAAAACATGAGTGTTAAATGAACACTAAGCATTGTTAAAGTTAATGAGATAATTAAGTGACGATTGACCATTATTGATGAACACCTGCTGTTAACAAGCAGAACCACTGAAGGAGAAAATCACAACCTTTATCGCCATTATGATGATCAGTGTGTTATTGAGAAAAAGAAGAAAGCACATAAACATTTGAAATGGGCCGTTATTGTGACAGCAATATGATACAATTTTAAAACATGTAGGCTATTTACAACATTAAAAATACAAACCAAACAGCTTTATGTTACCTTATGTAAATAAGAGGCTGCATTATCTTGTTTCCACTAATTTCCATATTTTTAAAATTACATCCTTTTGAGATTAAAAAAAATGAGACAAAAATGAGAATTAAACAATAAATATAACATTATTTTCCTATTAAATCAAATACGAATGTATTCGTATTATTCCATGTATATGACATTTTATTTACAGCAATCATGCGATCACGTGATCAACCCCTTCGCAGGACCATGTGATCACAAAACTAATTTAAACTCACCATTTAAACAAGGATTTATTCCTCTGAACCAGTGATGTGTTTTGTATGATTGAGATACTATTACAGTATTTATTAGGATTTTGAAAAGTTGAGTTTTTATTTTTATATTTTCTGTTTAATTTCAATTTTAATTAACGTTTTAGTCATTTTATTGTTTGTTTGTCCTTGTCTTTTTAAATATGTCTTTATAGTTTTTTATGGTAGTTAACATGAACTAACAATGATAAATACTTCTACAACATTTATTAATCTTAATGTTAACCTCAACATTAAGTAATACATAATTAAGATAAAAAGTTGCATCTCTTAACATTAGTTAATGCATTGTGAATTAACATGAACATTTTTATTAACATTGAAAAAGATTAATAAATGCTGTAATATTACATTGCTCATTGTTAGTTCATGTTAGTGTATAACTAATATTAACTAATACCTTATTGTAAAGCAATACCATTTTTATAAAGGTTTAAAATTAAATTAAAATATATATAAAAACAAATCTACTTCCAGCTAATGCTTATTTTATTTCCCGACAGGACAGTATGTTATGGTTTGAGTTTGAGTAAACTCTGGTACCTGAACAAAGACTCGTTTGGGTCGCGGGCTGGACGGGTCACCAGAATACGGGAAGAACAGACCAGAGCAGACCAGAACAAACATCAGCGTGAACACTGACCCCAGAACAGCCAACACACACTTCGTGCTGCGCCACAGATAGATGAAATGCATCTGGAGAGAGAGAGAGAGAGCGAGAGAGAGAGAGAGAGAGAGAGCGAGAGAGAGAGAGAGAGAGAGAGAGAGAGAGAGAGAGAGAGAGAGAGAGAGAAAAGAGAGAGAGAGAGAGAGAGAGAAAAAGAGAGAGAGAGAGAGAGAGAGATTTCAATGTATTTTCTTTAATTACATTTTGTATTTTCTTTTCCCAACATGATGACAGGCGAAATTGCTCCCCTCTTGTTCCCATTAAAATTCAACCCATTCTCCGATACTTGTCCGAGAAATTATGTTCCTATACTGACGACAAGAATGCGGGACATTCTTAAAGCGCTTTACGTGAAAACCGCTTAATCTGGCTTAATGTTGTAAGGCAGTGATATTGGACGACCAAATTCAGTATTCACCTCATTACATATGTAGCTTCATAAGTAGACGAGCCCATAATATGAATGCAATCAATTATCCTACATGTTAAGCATTTTCTTTATAACAACTTTCCATAGGGAGAAAACGCTTAATATAGAAGTATTGTCTGTCCACTTTGTTTACGGTGCCGTTGTGTTAACTGTAGATGCTGATGACAAGAACATGTAATGTAGAAGTCGTTTTGGCCTTTAATCATATAAAACAGAGAGAAAAGCAAAGGGATGTGATGGAGACGCTAAACAAGAGGCTAAGGTTCAGTAATGGTCATGCGACTCATTCTATTGACGCCAGAGGAAAAGGCACTAGAGGGCGCTCTTAGAGTCTGTGTATTGACACAAAAACCCTAGAAATTAAACTTAGCATTATTTACATATTTTTGAAAAAAAAAAGATGTATATCTTTTATATTATTTTTAATAAAATAATTATCTTGTATTAGGAAAATTAGCTTGTATCTGCTTATTCTATTAATCAGTGTTAAAATAAAAAAAGAAGAAACAGCATCTTCCATATTTCATTTCTGGTTTAAAAAAGGAAAAAGGAATGGATGCAAAAGTACACGAAATTTAAGATGATTTAATCTCTGGTTGTCATACTTTGAATGTTTGAATTGAAATGTTTGAATTTAAAGGTTTGAATTTTGAATGTTTACATTTTAATTGACTCTGTTACAGTTAGTCTGTATGACTCACAAAATAGGTAGACAGAATCACGGTTGCCACGGTAACAATTGACCCGATGAAGAAGTCGGGTCGGATTCCCCTGGTTCCAGTGCGGCCCTGGATGGGTGTAAACATCTCGCAAATCGCCCAGATGAGGAACATGATGTGGACATATGGTAAGGCAAGACCCACCAGGTACAGGACAGTGTACAACAGAGATGCTCCTGCACACACACACACACACACACGTGCCACTAAATCATGAATGACCTCATTTAAACATCAGAGCCCTGATTTCTGCCCTTTGACCCCATCTTCAGCTAAACTACTGTTGGACTTGAACCGGCGCTGCACAGACCGATCGGTTTATGACATTAAAGCACCGCGAGAGATTAGAGAGCAGACGCTCCTTATGCTTTTGAATCACTCTCGCGGTGCTTCGATGTCATAAACCGATCGGTCTGTGCAGCGCCGGTTCAAGTCCAACAAGCCTAGTAACATGGCAAATATGAGGGCTTGAATACACAAAGACTAATGACAACAAGAGCAAGTCGAACAAGCCTACTTTGTTGTGTATTGAAGTTTGAATGCTGGTCCATGTTCCAGGGTTATGGTTTCTAGTCAAGTATCTAGGTCATGTTTATTTTGTGTTTCATGCTTAACTCATGGTTCACATTTGTTGGATAATCACCATTATAATAAATGTATAATGTATTTGGGTCCTGTGCATCATGATTTTTTTCTGCGTCCATGTCAGCATTGTTACAGTGAGAGCATATCATTTTTTTCTACACAGTATTGATCAGTATACCTAACAAAAACATTTTCACTTATTTAAAAATAGATTTTTATAGCACTTAAAAAAGCAATAACAAAAAAATGCATAATATACAATTAATATCTTAAACAACCACGACAGCTGTAAAAAGAAATATGCTTCAAATACACCAAATAAGCTTAATCTCAAAGGAATAATGTAGACACACAATGTTTTACTGTACTGATAACTGTCCGCTAGTGGAGACGGGGCGAGTGAATGTGAATCAGGTGTGTGTGGCGTGAACTCTGACCTCTGGTTCTGATGAACATTCTGAGAAGCACTCTGCTGACGAGCGGAAACACCACCATCATCAAAGGCACGTAAGCCGAACACAAGCCATGCACAGTGAGGAAGAGCAGCAAACACCACCACAACAGCAGACTGACGTCGAAGAAGAGCTCGGCCAGATCCACACGACTAGCGCTCTGAATACACTGAGAGAGAGAGAGAGAGAGAGAGAGAGAGAGAGAGAGAGAGAGAGAGAGAGAGAGAGAGAGAGAGATTATCAGATGATTATCAGATAGCAATTAAAAAGCGATTACCTGACTGAGTTCTTCTAACTCAGTCAGGTAATCGGTAGAAAGGAAGGCAGACATGAAGGCGTGTTTGAACTCATCCCAGTTGGTTATCTTTAACTTTTCAGCTGCACACCAACTCCTGGACCTGTTAGCACTGCATTGATTGTGGCTAGCAGGTCCACATCCATGAGTGGTCTGAGCGACAGGAAGTTTTCACACTTTTCAATGTACTCCAAAACATCACAGGTTTCAGGGTTTTGACTAAAGGTAGGAAACTCTAGGTTGATAGGAGGCTTGGGTGTCGACGACGATTGACGATCAAATGTCCCCAAAAAGAGAAAAAATATTATCTGCTGGTTCCAGGCCTCACAGAAACACAGGTTGTCCTCCAGCTGAAAGAGGATAGTCCAGGAAAAATATATATTCCAGACTAGTGCGTCCACTTGTAAAGCAGCTCAAAAGTCTAATACTCCATGACTCTTTTTCTCAGAGATCATCTTTTTGGACCAAAAGCTCTGGAGTTAGGTAGCCAAAAGCATGCCACCTCACCACACACGCCACAATCAAAATGGCCGCCCTTTCCCTCTTATGAGCTTGCCCATCATAATAAAAGTCTTTAGTGACCAACAAAAGCCCCCTAATTCCCCCTAGGTGAGCATCGTGCTGGGCTTTACTGTGGCAGTGTCACAGCATAAGAAGCTATACAATAAGAAATAAAGCAACCAATCAGTTGAACGTACAAAGTCAACGCTCTAGTAGGCTACATCGGTACAGTTAAATAGCCTAAATTTATAAAGTCATGGAAATTCACTTTGCCCTTAGCGAAAACGATTTGCCAGGGAACAAATGATAGATTACTGAGACCACAGATCACCAGTTAGATATACATGATAATGTTAATGAGCGCTGAGCACCCGCTGATCGCCTGGATCTCACAATCAAACTTCCAAATAGGCGCCATCTTTATAACTAAAGCACTGAGCTTTAAACAACTACATTCTCGCCTGAAAAACTCTTCAAACTACATTTCGTGAATACAACAACAGTAGTATTTTTAAATTACATGGGTTTACTCCTCCGCCATTGACGCTTGTTGGTTGGTGCGAGATGCATTCTGGGATACCTGGCTGTCTCAAATCCACACAAGTCACCTCTCTATGCATCCTGGGTAAAAGGGGCGGATCAAGAACACATCGGGGATTTAAACTGTATTGGCTAGATGCAAGCCCGGCTGCAGGATGGTGGCATGTGAAATTGTTCAGGGGGCTTAACTTTATACCATCAATGAACAATACACACTGAAAACTCGCTTTGGAACGACAGATTTTTAAATGCAGCGCTCCCTAAAACACTCCATATGCAACTGTACAGGTAACCAGCAACTGACTAGCAAAGTTTAAACAGCGTAATAATGATAGATCATGTCCTACCTTAATTGACTCCCCAGAGTGAGTTTTTTCATGACCGTTATTTTAGAACGTTCCCCCTTAATGTTTCCATGGCGACGCGTCATTTTTGTCACGTGACACACCACAGCCACAATAACACTGTATGACAGATCTATCGATTTTATATTGTTTTTCCTTTTTTATTCAAAATATTCACAAACTTGCTTACAATGTCATCAACCATCTGATATTCCGATTCTCAAACATGTGTGAGTGAGTGTGTTTGGGCGTTTAAAACCCTTTATAAATAATCTTGATCTTGATCTATAACATGAGATGGGCGCCACCATGTTTCTTTGCGCCGCAGTTCAGAGAGTCCTGTCTGTCATCAGTTTCTCCCGAAACACATGTAAGAAAGTGGCCGGTGAACTGGGAGAAGAATAGAGTAAACTTTATAGTTTCTTCCACTATGTTTGTCTGATATGAATAACACACGTCGGCAAATTCAATTTGAATATATTGTTATTGCTGCTTCCACAGACATCAGTGTGTATTTTACAAACTCCAAATGTATTGTTTTACCAGTGCTTATCTGTATTTAAATATCTGAAACCTCAAATAAACATTATGTGGTTGAAAACACTGCATAGTTTGTGATATATGACAGCGCTGAGCTCGTCCGACTCTCGCCAACACGCGAAAGCACAGTTTGAATCTGGCAGTTCTGTCACGACACTACATTATAAATCCCATGTGGGACCGTACCGCTCAAAAGGTTAAACATTGTATTTGTTACCATGAATACAGAAATGAAACTGAGGGAGCACAAATCAGATCTGAGGGGGCAATGCCCACTTTTGCCCCCTTGTGGTGCCGGGCCTGGCTAGATGTGAACTTTGAACTGGAACAGTACTTGGGCAGCGACTGATGACGTTTCACAAGAACACATATTGAGAAACAGTGTCAAGATTTGACTCTTGTGTGGTGTGTTTTGTCCCCTCACTCACCCTGTAGTACAGACTCTTGGCCAGCGTGTGTATCAGCAGGATCATGCCGGCGGCGGCGGATCCGTACAGAGAGACGGCAGCGTAGAAGTGTGTGTACCAGAACATGGAGCGACCCATGAGTGTGACGAGCAGAGCCACCAACAGAACCAACAGCAGAGCCATGACCCAGCTCAGGAGCACCACACACACCGCACACACCAGATCACGGGTGTACCGACAGCCTACTACAATACACACACGCGCCAGATCACGCGTGCACCGACAGCCTGCAGCAAAACAAATGTTACATCAAGGCTAACATCAAATAATATATAAAATAATAATTATATAATAATTATATAAAATATATACAATAAATATTCTATAATATTTAATAAGTATAATGTATATTATCAGCATTTCAGAAATATAGCAATTATATAAGCCTTCTGATGTTCGATAAAAAATTATTCTAATTTGAAAAAATGCCCATTAATGAAATATCTGAATAAAACCATTCAGCGATATCATAAAATAAACACAACTGATGTCTGGTCATGTGACCATCACGTACCCACAGCGCTGCTCAACATGCACTTCCAGCCCAGGTAGATCACCGTGGCGACGGCAAACACACAGTTGATGATGGTGCCAACGCGAGCGGAATACGCCACCATTGTCAATCCCAGCAGGTCGAAGAACACCATGTTACCATGGCGATGCTCCGAGGAATCCGCCAGCTCATCCGACATCACCAGGTGCTTGAGCACAGATAGGATGTTGTCGCCTAGAGACAGAGAGAAACAGGAAGTCCATCATTCTCAAAACAACTGATACGTAAAGCAAGGCATCCATAGGCAGCAAAACACACATTCACACAAGTTCACACTATCATATCATTAAATAGAGTGAAGATTATTTGCATTTGGCGTTTTGTCCGAAAGGGAAATTAATTATCTGAACGTGCTCCTCCCGATCTTTATTAATAAAACATCATTTAGTGTCTGCAATTTACTCATCTTTATGGATTGTGAGGAGAACCAGATCCGGATTCAGACCCAGATATAAGATACAGATACTTGTAGAATAATAAATACATATATAAAAATAAAAAAAATAAAAAAATAAAAAAATATATATATATATATTGCACTTATTTGTATTGGTTAAAAAAAAACGTGTGTGTGTGTGTGTATGTGATCTTCTCTCCCATCTGGAGTGTCTTGAGCAGAACATCAGCTCAGATCTTCACTCTTACTCTCTCAGAAACAGATGTTTTACTCCTCAGGTCCTCATATGAGTCTGTGGATCAGGAATCATGAGTCTCACCTGCTCTCTGGATGGAGTCGATGTGGATTCGCTCCGGAGTGTCATATTTAGTGTGATAGAGGTAACCGTTCTCTATGAACGCAAGATCAATCCCTGTAGGAGACAGAAGAAGAAGAAGTCTTTAACATGATGGGAATCTCACAGTCTTGATAAAGACTCCTGATTTATTATTACCAATAACTTTTCTTTTTATATGAACAATATACACTCAAAAAAATGGTTTTGTGGCTCTGTTACTTTTACCCAAGTATGTTTTGTTAAAGTAACACATATATTTATTTTACCACCAAAACACTATTGTATTGCATTCAATTAACTTAACCTGTCACTCAAAAGAAATGACTCTTTAAACTTACTCAATTTAATTATGGACAGTGGTTCCACACAAGCACATTATTTTTTATTAACATTAATGGAATTTGTTGAATCTATGTAAGCTCCTTGTGTTGTGACAACACAACTGAATCAGAAAGAATCTATGTGAAATAGTAATGTCCAAACAAATCAACGGAATTGCTTCCCTGTAACTGATACAGACTTAACTGAACCGATAGATTTTCATCGAACCTTCGTACAAGGTTAAAAACTAGTTCAAATGTGGCCATTGTGGACATATTTTCAACATAATTTATGGTCTCATTTAGACAGAATTACTTTGACTATTGCTGTCAGATGATCTTAGTGAGAATTAGCAGAAGTTTAGATATTTAGATAATTAGATATTTAAATATTTGTTTCATTTGAAGTGTCACCATTGTGGTGATCAGTGTTTGCTTTAGTTGGGCTCTTGGTCCCTGTAAATTTTACATTAAACTTTCATTGGCTGCTGTAACTGTGTGTTTGTATAACACAATTGTTGTGGCAGAGAAAGCCAAGAAAAAGTTAGATCAGGTGTTATCAGCTCAAAGTTGATAATGACATAATGATCACAAATCAAGTTTCAAATTTTGAGTTTAAAATTGTGTTTATGTTTGGCATTACCAACCTTGTGGAAGTGCAATATTGGTGCCAATAGAATAAGAAATATTTTTAACATATAAAAAGCATGTGCACATGATGTTTTGAGCAAATGTATTATGTAGTCACACACAGACGTCATGATTTTGGATATGAATCACAACAACGGTGACAATCAAAACAAAAAAGCTTGGGAATCAATGATGAGTTTTGAACTATGAAAGCTACCCACCATGCATTGCAGCATGACCATTTTTTTTTATTGTCACCATTGTTGTGAATCATATGTAAAATCTTGATGTCTGTGTGTGACAACATGATATGTTTGCTCTGAAGATCGTATGCACATAATTTTTATCCACCTCTAAATAAGTGATCATAAAAATGCTATTGGTGCCAGTATTGCAGATACACATGGTGGCGGCTAGAAATGCGAAAGTGTCTGATTACATTAGATGAATGTTTTGTAAAGCTTTCATCATCAACATCAACATGAAGCTGATAACACCTGATCTTACTCATTTTTGACTTTCTTTGCAACATCGATTGTGTTATACAAACACAGAGATACAGCAGCCAAAGAAAGCTAAAGTAAAAATTAAGGGGACCAAGAGCCCAACTAAAGCAAACACTGATCACCACAATGGTGACACTTCAAATGAAACATCAACATCTAAACTTCTGTTAATTCTCACTAAGATCATCTGACAGCAATAGTCAAAGTAATTCTGTCTAAATGAGACCATAAATGATGTTGAAAATATGTCCACAATGGCCACATTTGAACTAGTTTTTAACCTTGTACGAAGGTTCGATGAAAGTCTATATCGGTTCAGTTAAGTCTGTATCAGTTACAGGGAAGCAATTCCGTTGATTTGTTTGGACATTACTATTTCACATAGATTCTATCTGATTCAGTTGTGTTGTCACAACACAAGGAGCTTACATAGATTCAACAAATTCCATTAATGTTAATAAAAAATAATTTGCTTGTGTGGAATAGGGATGGGCGATATATCGCACGATATTGTTATGCGCATCTCGTCAGTAAACCCGGTTCCTTGATTAGTAGTAAATCGCCTTCACCTGCTTTCAGATGGAGCGGCATTTACTACACAGCACAAACTCCAGTGTTAAATTAACACTCAAGAGTGTTAAAGTTAATGAGATAATTAAGTGATTAATTTAGTGATGATTGAGCATTATTGAAGACACCTGATGTTAACAAGCAGAATCATTGAAGGAGAAAGTCACAAATTGTAAGCAACCGTTATGGCGATAAGTGTTTGCTTTAGTTGGGCTCTTAACCTTTATACATTCACTTTAAATTTGTTTGTCTTCTGTTAATTAATTATAACTGTCAAATGAACAAAGAAAAGTGTGATCTGTTAATGTTGGTTATGTTCTGGCATAATCATACAGTGATCTGAAAATGAGTCTTATTGAGATAGTTTGGTTTAACTTACTGACAACAACTTTGTGATTTTAGAGCATATATGAGTATAGGTATGTTTTTTATAATGCCAAATATTTAATAAACATTGTTCTGATCAAAACACTTTTAAATAAATTTGTTTAGAAACACAGACATGAATAATCAGCCTATGAATCTCAACAGTGGTGACAATAATAAATCATGTTGCAGTGGCTGACACCAATCACAACTCATTAATGGCTCCCATCATGCATTGCGATATGAATAAATTATGATCTGAATTTTCTATGTAATTTACTTTTCCTAATTGAATGTTCTGCTCGTCACCATTGTTGAGATGCATAGACTGAATCTTGAAGTTTGTGTGTGCCTAAAAATAATATTTTTTTTTTTTTAGAAAATAACTTTTAAGAAATCCTTTATATTATAGCTAAAATTCTGGATATTCATGCAGAATCACAGTTATGCTATAACAAACAACATAAATCAAAAACATAAAGTTCAAATGATGATTGTCATAATATAACCAACACCATCAGATCACTGTTTTTCCCTTGTTCATCTGGCAGTTATAACTCAGATAAAGCAGACAAACAAAATCTAAAGTTAATAATACAAGGGTCAAGAGTCCAACTAAAGTAAACAATGATCGCCATAACGGTGGCTTACAATTTGAGATTTTCTCCTTCAGTGATTCTTCAGGTGTGTTCAATAATGCTCAATCATCACTAAATTAATCACTTAATTATCTCATTAACTTTAACACTCTTGAGTGTGGACTCATATACACTCCCATGAGTGTTAATTTAACACTGGAGTTTTTACTGTGTACAAAGAGCCGTAGTTAACTGATAAGCTGAGCCATATCGCATTAAATATCGCTGGCGATACGTCCGCGATATTGATGCGATATGGCTCAGCTTGTCAGTGAACTACGGCTCTTTGTAGTAAATGCCGCTCCATCTGAAAGCAGGTGAAGGTGATTTACTACTAATCAAGGAACCGGCTTTACTGACGAGATGCGCATAACAATATCGTGCGATATATCGCCCATCCCTAGTGTGGAACCACTAATTAAATTGAGTAAGTTTAAAGAGTCATTTTTTTGAGTGTACATCACTTAATGAATTACGTATTATTACTGTAAATTTAAGTTTAATCTCTAACTTGTTAATACTGTATTGTTGTATGTCAATGTTCTGCCAATCAGAGCTGCTGTTTTTGATTTGTCTTGTTTTTTACCATAACTTCAGATGTTTTACAGTGTGCATTCCATACCAGGAATATTCCCGAAGTCCCTGAAGATGCGGAAGTCTGTGTCTGAGGGAATGAATCCGCTCTGGAAAACCTCCTGACCGACGACTGAGGCGAACGGGTGAACAGCAGCTTGCACATACGCCTGGACCAGCCACGGGTTCTCTGGACCTGACACACACACACACACACACACACACACACACACACACACACACACACACACACACACACACAAAATGCTGGGCCAAAATGCCAGGGACGATTTTTTGTCCTGGTCCAGCCCTGATTTTGGTCCATCTACATCTATGATGATATGATGATGATACTATGTTAAAGGTGCCTTATGTCAAAAAATCAATTCATACTCCACATATTCCATACCAAATGGGGGCAGTATACCTCCAGAAAGTTGGCCTACTCTAGTCTGTTTTTTAGTTTCAGGTTGTTAATCTTCTAAAACCGTCAAATAGTCCGCTTTGTCCCGCCAAAGCCTAATTTGATCGGTGAGGGATGTAGAATAGAATGACTGCTGCCGCTGCGCTTGACAGGGCGCATTACGAGCAGAGAGAGAGAGAGAGAGAGAGAGAGAGAGAGCTCGGCCGCGCGCGCGCATTCTCACGTCTACAAACAACACGAGCGTGGTCCTGCTCTCTCTCCCTCGCGCATATTAATCAAATCAATTGACACTATAGTAAGACCACAGTTTCACGTGGAGCATTTGGAGATTTTTAGAGATTAAAGAGATACAAGCCGTGCGAGTTATTCGTGTGTTGCAGTTTGGCTGGTGGTTATGTATGTTGCCCGCATACCGCCTCCCATGGCCGAAACTGGTATTAGACACCGGCCGGGCCGGGGCTAGTAATTTAGCATGCTAATTCAGGTTTATATCTCGGCAGCACTATAACTTGTCATTTTTTTAATTACATCATTGCACTTATTTCTTCTCATTCTTTTGATGCGTGTAGCTCATTTTCTGGATATTTTTACCTCAATTTTTACATATGGCACCTTTAAAATGGCTAAACACCACAATATGGAACACAACCTTGTTTTTCACAATGTAAATTTAAACATAAAAATGGGAAGCCCAAAACTGACTGAAATGTGAGGTAGTTAGGGGGGTTCGGGGGCATGATTCAAAATCCAAAATTTGGATTTCTCTGACCAACATATGTGCAATTTAGGGCTTTTGAAGGCCAACATTTTTTTTGATAAGAAATAGCTTTAAAACTTTGTCATTAGATTATTTGTCAATACCTGCTCTCTCCTCATCTTCATCTTTCTTTTTCTCTCAGTCTCCTTCTGCCCTAATTCTTCCCCTCCTAAAGCTGAACTGACTGATAGTCTTTTCATTTTCGTCTGTGTCAGTGAAGAAAGTAAACATAGGCTCAACTGATATGTATATGTTTTATGAATCATTTTCTGAGACAAGTTAATTTACTCAAGGATACCAGGAAAGCTGTAGCCTAAGTCAGTATTGCCAATAGGAATCTTCTACAAGCTTTGGAATTTGAAAACGTCTGTTTTTAAATGTTAAAAGTAATTTTACGTAATAGTCTACGTTTAACGCAGTTGGTGGAATTGGCAGACGTTCCCTTAAGAATGCGCTGTGGAAATGCGTCAAAGCATTCTCAGGTAGGCTATAAATTAGTGTTGTTACGATACTAGAATTTCTAACTTCGATACGATACCTTGAAAATTATCGATATTCAATACCATTTTCGATACCACAGAGAAAAAAACTGCCACAATATTTTTTTATTTAAAGCTAAATATAACAAGTCTAGAACATGACAATGAGGTATATTTTACATGAACAAAAATGTCCTGAGTTCTATCTGTTAATATTTTTTCATTGGACCAGAGCTAACATGATCCGTTGTGTTTTTATTACCTACTGTTATCAAAGATTAAAATATACTGTAACACATGCATTGTTCATCGGTCATAAATGCTGGTTAATACATTAACTTAATTTGATGAACAGATTTAAACGCAAACGTGCGTGCATCACACGCGGAAACAACGCTCACTGGATCGACATGAAGTCAAGTCACCTTTATTTATATATTGCTTTTAACAATACAGATTGTGTCAAAGCACTTAACAGTATCAAATTGGAGGATAGTGTCAGTAATGTATAATAATAAGATTAAACATTCAATTTTCAGTTAAAGACATTTCATTATTGAATTCAGATATGCCATTGTCTAGCTCAGTTTAGTTTAATTAGTATCTGTGTAATCAAATTGATGATAATCGCTAATGAAGGCAAATTGCAGAATTAAATAATAATTTTTGAATAAAGTTAAACAGACACAAGTTAATTTACATTCGACCACAGTTACAATATTTATGTAATGCCAAACCAGCAGAGGGAGCCCTCACCTGAGTACTGACTGTGTTCCACTCCCTCTGCTTCTTCTGCACTCATTTCCTGTTTGACTGCTATTTAACCAGAGACCATTCTTATTCTCATTGCGAAGTATTGCCAGTTTACCTGCCTTACCGAGCGTTATTTCCTGTTGATCCTGCTGGTCTACTGTGTATGATTCTGCCTGGTTACCTGTTTTTCGATTTTCTGGATTATCCTCTTTGTTTTGGTTGCCTGATCGGACTGATGTTTTTGCTTGGACCTTTTGCCTGCCTACTCACTCTTGCCTTTTGGAATTTCCCTTTGTATGTTGAAAGATCCGACTGCTACCTTGGTTTTGACCCTCTGCCTGCCTTATCGTATTTGTTTGTGGAAACTGTCTTTAATAAACTTCCGCACATGGATTCTCACTCAGCCTCAGCGTCCTCGTTACAGAATACTTCGCCTCCCATGAATCCAGCGGAAGTTTCGAATCTACAAGCAGCATTCGCCTATCAAAGCGACATGTTAAAGGGATACCAGGAACAACTAACCAAGCTCCAATCAGTCAACGAACATCTAACGCACTACATCCGATCACTCCCACAGCCCACGCCAAAGACGGTAAGCTTTGCTCTTCCTGAAAAGTTTGATGGTACTGCTGAACAATGTAAAGGCTTCATTCGTCAAATCAGACTGTACATTGATCATCAAGGGGATAAATTCGAATCAGAGGAGAAGAAATGTGCATTTTTAATGACATTGCTAACGGGGAGAGCTATCGACTGGGCTGCAGCAGTTTGGGACTCTGATTCACGGTTCAGATATTCAGTGGATTATTTCATCCAGCAACTCCGTGAAGTGTTTGAATACCCCGCCGGAGGCAAAGATGTGTCAACACAAATCATTAACATCACACAAGGTAACCGCACCGCTGCTGAATATGCTATTGAATTCAGAACACTAGCTGCACAGAGTGGTTGGAATGATATTGCTTTAAAAGCCATGTTTCACCGTAGTCTCAACACGGAACTGCAAACCGAACTAGCTTGTAAAGGAGAGAATTCCTCTTTTTCTGAATTTGTCACTCTTGCCATTAAAATTGATAACCTCATGAGACAAGCTCCGAAACGCAAGGGCAGCAGGGGAAATCAGGGCAATTCACAGATTCCAGTCACTATCGAGGCACGCACTCACGATGAACCTATGCAACTCAACGTCTCCCGACTTTCTGAAGGGGAAAGGGAGAGGCATCGGCAACATCAGTTATGCTTTTACTGTGGTGAAGCAGGCCATCGCAGTCTAGGATGTCCACACAAATCCCAAGCTGTTCCCAGGGTAAATATCGAACATTTCTCCTTACTCAGTAACAAATCATTTACTTTACCCATTACTCTCAGGACTGACACACTTGTTCTTGAATTAACAGCGATGATTGACTCTGGAGCTGCTCTGAATTTGATAAATAAGGACATTGTCACGAAGTATAACATCCCCATGCAACCATGTACCCCAACTATCAAAATCAAGGCCATCGATGACACACTCATTGGAGAGGGGATGACTCATCAGACAAAAACTCTCACACTTAATGTTGGTTTGCTGCATCAAGAGTCTATCACATTGTATATCGTTGATTCTCCCAAATTCAAGATCATCCTGGGACATCCCTGGCTATCTATTCATGACCCTGACATTTCCTGGTATCATGGTGAGCTGACTCATTGGTCCACATTTTGTAAAAATCACTGCACCCCAACCATGTCTCACAACCAGCATTGAAAGTCCAGATACCCTCAAGACTGTGAACATCCCCGCCTATTACTACAATCTTTCTGAAGTCTTTAGCAAAACCAAGGCCGCACAGCTCCCACCACACCGACCCTGGGACTGTGCTATTGATCTGCTTCCCAATGCCATGCCTCCCAAAAGCAAAGTTTACCCTCTCTCCCGTACCGAAAGTCAAGCAATGGAAGACTATATTTAAGAGGCTCTGAACTCAGGTTTTATTCATCCATCTACATCTCCAGCAGCTGCAGGATTCTTCTTTGTTGAAAAGAAGGATGGAGGACTAAGACCCTGCATCGATTACAGAGGACTAAATAATGTGACTGTCAAATTTCGTTATCCCCTTCCTTTAGTACCCTCTGCCCTAGAACAGCTGCGGGAAGCCACCATTTTCACTAAACTGGACCTAAGAAGTGCCTACAACTTAATTAGGATAAGAGAAGGTGATGAATGGAAGACTGCTTTTCTCACCACCAGGGGGCACTATGAGTACCAAGTTATGCCGTATGGGATGGCCAACTCACCCGCCATCTTCCAGTCATTCATCAATGAAATCTTCAAGGACCTTCTCAACCAGTTTGTGGTAGCCTATATTGACGACATTCTCATCTACTCCAAGTCTGAGGCAGAGCATATCAACCATGTTAAAATTGTCCTTTCTCGATTACTCGAAAACAGCTCTATGTCAAAGCAGAAAAATGTGAATTCCATGTTAATCAAACCTCGTTCCTAGGCTACCACATAAGTCACCATGGAGTAAAAATGGATGAATTAAAAGTTCAAGCAGTCACCGAATGGCCCCAACCCACAACAGTCAAGGAATTACAAAGATTTTTAGGCTTTGCAAACTTCTACAGACGGTTCATCCGCAACTACAGTACCATAGCGTCCCCCCGAACATCACTTCTAAAAGGTAAACCCACAAAGCTAAGCTGGAATAAAGAAGCCACCAATGCCTTTGTCATACTGAAAGAAAGATTCACCTCTGCCCCCATTCTGAAACACCCAGACCCCAGTTTACCTTTTATAGTAGAAGTAGATGCCTCCGACTGTGGAATCGGGGCAGTACTCTCACAGAGACACGGTCAACCAGGCAAACTGCATCCATGCGCATTCTTTTCAAGAAAACTAACCGCCGCTGAACGGAATTACGATGTAGGGAACAAGGAACTGCTATCCATGAAGGCAGCCATCGAGGAGTGGCGACATTGGTTGGAGGGAGCGGTCCACCCATTTCTAATCATCACAGATCATAAAAATTTGGAATATATCAAAAGTGCAAAACGTCTCCACGTCAAGCTCGTTGGGCTTTATTCTTTACCCACTTCCAGTTTACAGTCACCTATCGACCCGGCAGTAAGAACTGTAAAGCAGATGCCCTCTCCAGACGATACGACCTTCCCACAGAACATCTCACCACAGAACCCATCCTTCCTCACTCTGTCATCCTCGCTCCAGTTTCCTGGGACATCATGGAGGAATTACAACAAGAACAACAACACGAACCACAACCCGCTCACTGCCCTCAGGACAAACAGTACGTATGTCTACGACAACGTGTCATGCAATGGATCCACACTTCCATTAGTGCAGGCCACCCCGGTATTTCTCGTACTATTCGTCTGCTACAAAATTCATTTTGGTGGCCTGCAATGGCCAAAGAGGTCACCGCTTATGTAAAGTCTTGTCCAGTCTGTGCCCAGTCCAAAACCCTTAAAGAATTACCCTCCGGTCTCCTACAACCACTACCCATCCCACAACACCCATGGTCCCACCTATCCATAGACTTTGTCACTGATCTACCTCCCTCCGACAATTGTACCACTATTCTAGTCATTATAGACCGTTTCTCAAAATCCTGTCGTCTAGTCCCATTAAAAGGACTACCTACAGCCATGGAAACAGCCCAAGCCCTGTTCCACCATGTCTTCAGAGTATATGGTCTCCCAGAAGATATTGTCAGCGATCGAGGCACACAATTCACTTCCCAAGTCTGGAGGGCTTTCTGCAAACAACTGCATATCAACGTTAGTCTCACATCAGGATATCATCCTCAAGCTAACGGCAAAGTTGAACACCTCAACCAAGAAATAGGCAGATACCTACGAACCTACTGCAGTCGAGAACAACATCGATGGTCTGAGTTTCTACCTTGGGCAGAATATGCTCAGAACTCTCTCACACACACATCCACAGGCCTGACCCCCTTCCAGTGCGTCCTGGGGTTCCAACCTCCCTTGGTCCCGTGGTCTGGCGAACCTTCCTCAGTCCCAGCGGTGGACGACTGGATCCAACGTAGCGAGAGGGTGTGGGACAGTGCACACGTCCGTCTCCAGCGGGCCGTGAGAACACAGGAGTTCCAGGCCAACAGACGACGTCGCCCACACCCTCCCTACCAACTAGGACAACAGGTCTGGCTCTCGACAAAGAACATCAAGTTACGGCTGCCAAGCAGGAAGCTCAGTCCAAGGTATGTTGGCCCTTTTAAGATTCTCAAGAGAATTAATGAGGTAACTTACCAATTGGAGCATCCTGATAATTACCGCATCTCTCCCTCCTTCCATGTCTCCCTCCTCAAACCGGTCCACCCGAATGCTGACCCTGGCCATGAGACCCCAGAACCACCACCTCCATTGGACATTGATGGAACTCCTGCTTATCAAGTGAATGAGTTACTAGACTCAAGACGAAGAGAGGGTCGGCTCCAATATCTGGTGGACTGGGAGGGCTATGGACCTGAGGAGAGATCATGGGTAGCCGCCCGGGACATTTTGGATCCATCTCTCATCGAGGAATTTCATCGAGCCAGACCTGACCGACCAGCGCCACGACCACGGGGACGCCCAAGTCGCTCCTAGAGGAGGGGGTTCTGTAATGCCAAACCAGCAGAGGGAGCCCTCACCTGAGTACTGACTGTGTTCCACTCCCTCTGCTTCTTCTGCACTCATTTCCTGTTTGACTGCTATTTAACCAGAGACCATTCTTATACTCATTGCGAAGTATTGCCAGTTTACCTGCCTTACCGAGCGTTATTTCCTGTTGATCCTGCTTGTCTACTGTGTATGATTCTGCCTGGTTACCTGTTTTTCGATTTTATGGATTATCCTCTTTGTTTTGGTTGCCTGATCGGACTGATGTTTTTGCTTGGACCTTTTGCCTGCCTACTCACTCTTGCCTGTTGGAATTCCCCTTTGTATGTTGAAAGATCTGACTGCTACCTTGGTTTTGACCCTCTGCCTGCCTTATCGTATTTGTTTGTGGAAACTGTCTTTAATAAACTTCCGCACATGGATTCTCACTCAGCCTCAGCGTCCTTGTTACAATTTACTTGTCTACGATTCCTCAGCCAGATTATGTTAACTTTAAGAATTACGGTGAAAAAACGAGACAACACAGACTCATATCAACAACAATACAAGGCCATCTTGGTTAATGTTTCAGAAAAGTTAAAATGAGAAGAGCTACAGTGTTTCTTTTAGGATTTTTTTTTAGCAGTGGGGGCAGGTCTGTCCAAACAACAAACACCCCTGATGCTGAGCATATGCTGCTAAATGGTACCCCTGGAGCCAATTCCTTAAGTCTGTTTTCACCTATAAAATAATTTTAAAAAATGAGTGATGTGAGGGATATTGATAGTCAAACAATCTTTTGGGTGCCCGCAGCCCGCTCGCAGTGTGAAGCGCGTGTCCGCGCTATTCTCCGACATGCCCGCTCGCGGTGTGTAGCGCGTGTCCTGTCCACGCCATTCTCCGACTCCGACATGCCCGCTCGCGGTGTGTTTTTTACGCGTGTCCGCGCTATTCTCTGACATGCCCGCTCGCGGTGTTCTTTATCAATCAACCAAAGCCGGTCGCGGGGGCGCCGCACTCGCCATCTTTCCATTCACTTTTGCTATTTAACCAGAGCGAATGAGACGAGTGGGTCACGTGTGGTGTATGTCAACGCGCCTTTGGAGAGAAGTGAACGTGACTGCTCGGCTAGTAGGCTATCGGTGTATCGATACTTCGGGTAATTAGTATTGGTACCGTTCAGATAACACTACTATAAATATAATAAATAATAATATAATAAATAATAAAATATATTACAACAAGGGACAACAAATGTCCGGCGAATATCAAACCTAAAACTAACTTTACCGCGCTCAACCACCGTGAGTGCATTTCACGCATTAGTAATCGCTGGCGTTCAGCGGGGAGGGGAGGCGTGATGCACTCAAGTCAGACAGAAGAACCGTGAGAACATAACGTCGGGAAGCGTATTTGTGAAGGCGGGGCCAGGCGGAGATATTCAGTTTTGATTTGATGAATGATGAGAATCATTGAATTTGATGAGAATGATTTGATTTGAATCTATTTATTTATTAATTTATCTGAGGTGCCGAAACGCAGTTCCGGAACTTTCCGGCCCACTTTAACCCCTGCCTGTAAGTCTCAGAATTGAAAATTTCCTTGTTGGTCCAAAAACATCTTTTATTGAACTAAGCCCAGAGAACGACTCGTTGTGGAATGTGCCTATATATATGACGTCATAGATAGGCTAAAGACCGCCTCCGCTGAAAAATAATAAACTACGCCTACTTCATTATTGCAACTTTGGCCCCGCCCACTTGTGTGTTAGTGAGATGACGAGGAGAGAAAATCCATACAGGATCACTGGACCTTCCAAAGGATCCGAATGCTAGGAATGTGCTTTTTTTTTTCAACAATGTGAATGTCTCAGTTGAGCATTATTTATTTATATCCGGTACATTTCACTGTGGATTATTTGGTAAATCAGTCGCAATTTCGGCGCAGGCTTTGCAAACAGATTTTTACTATATGGAGTTGACAGTATTGCCACAACATGTAATTAATGGTGTTAATTCGTATGTCTGATCTGGGCGTTTACACTGAAATCTCACAGCAGCCAATCACAGCAGTGGGCGTTTACACTGAAGTCTCACAGCAGCCAATCACAGCAGTGGGCGTTTACACTGAAGTCTCACAGTAGCCAATCACACCAGTGGACGTATAAATTTAAGCACTAAATGGAATAGCTCTGCAGTACTTGAGCGAGCTCTTAACACATTATAGTCCTTCACGTCCATTGCAATCTCAAAATTCCGGCCAGTTGATAATACCTAGAATATCAAAATCCACTGCTGGCGGTAGGTCCTTCTCCTATTTATCACCAAAACTTTGGAACAATCTTCCTAACATTGTCCGGGACGCAGACACACTCTGTCAGTTCAAATCTAGGCTAAAAACACATTTATTTGGCCTAGCATACACATAACACATTATAGATTATGTAAGATATATATAAGATAATTGTGTTGGTCAATTTAGCTCAAAGGAATTATTAATTAATTTATAGGGAATTCGAAAGAATCACTTATTACAACCGAGCAAGTGACTCGTTCGCGGTTCATTTGAACTGGCTGTAACTATCAGCTCTGCAGCGGATATAAAATATTCAACTCTAGTTAAATACTATTTGTTAGCAAGGTAACTTAGATCAGCAGTTTAAGACATTAAATTCGTAAGCACATAACACAAGTAACACTTTTCTTTAAAATACAAGCAAGACTTTATTGATTATTCTAACACATAAAACTAATATCTAACACAAACACACACACACACACACACATTTATACGAGTTGCAGAAAGAAAGAAAGGGTGAGGAAAGAATGAGTTTTAAGAGTGAGATGATGAAATCCCAAGTTTCTATATGCACTTATAAGACATAACCTGAACAAACCATCAAGCATTAATTTAACCCTTTGTTTCTTAAGTGGGTTATTAAATCTATATCAATGCACCAGTTCAGTTTAAAAGTCTAGAGGTTACTTGCGTGTCATTGCTTTGCTTTTGGGGTTCCCTTTTTGTCGGCGTAAAAGGGGTTTCCCGGGTTCTTTGGTCAGCCGGTGTCCTCGTGCCTGATGTCTTGGGCGGCCAGTCACGTGGTGTGCTGGCGGGTTAATTAAAGTCTTTGTTGAAGCTGGCTTTGCAAAAGAAACGTAGACCAAAATCTTGCCGCAAAACTAAACTTAGAACCGAGACTCACAACTGAAAAGAAAGGAAACTAAGAAAAGAAATGTAAATTGAGATGAGAGTAGACAAGGGCTTGAATGAAGTTGTTTAACCCATGTTCTTCTGATCTTGATTTGGGTTCTTTTGTCTCTGCGCGTATACATGGTTACTAGTCTGTCTGGTTTCTCCGTCATGGCTTCTGCATGACGGTTTTGGAATCTACTTTTTCATTTTCTCTTCTCGTCTTCTGCTCTTCTTTTTTTTTAGCTTTGTTCGCG
The DNA here is from genome assembly GCA_026230005.1 of Gila orcuttii. Taxonomy (NCBI): domain Eukaryota; kingdom Metazoa; phylum Chordata; class Actinopteri; order Cypriniformes; family Leuciscidae; genus Gila; species Gila orcuttii. The sequence continues at coordinate 62,474,367 of JAPDVR010000003.1, forward strand.
TCTAAGATTTTAAACTCAAAAGTTCGTCCAGCCTCCTGGAGATATCTAACCAATTAGACACTGGCTTTATTTAGGAGGTGGCTCTATTTTCTTCTTATCGTAAATCATGCGTTATCTGTGATCTCCTTGCTCTCCAGCACTAGCAGAGAGAACAAGAGGCCACAGTTTAGACACTATTACCATTATAAGAATACAAAACAATTTACACAGATTTCAATCAAGCCATCTTTTGAATTAAGAACATACGATCCTGCTGACAGGAAACACGACACACTTTCATTCACACACCTAATAGTTATAACAGTTACATGAATCATATGGCATCTAAGCATATTAGACACACACATATATTGTAGAAACAACATAGAATTATGTAGTTGCATGATGTTTGGTTCTAAGTCCATCGAGAATTGTTCTGGGGTGATTTTACATTTACATTTACATTTATTCATTTAGCTGACGCTTTTATCCAAAGCGACTTACAATTGCTATATTTCAGAGGTCGCACGCCTCTGGAGCAACTAGGGGTTAAGTGTCTTGCTCAGGGACACATTGGTGTCTCACAGTGGATTCGAACCCAGGTCTCTCACACCAAAGGCATGTGTCTTATCCACTGCGCCATCACCACCCCATTTTATGTATTGTTATGGGTAAAACCTCAGTTCTCTGGTTTGAAGAGAAGAGAACTTTGGTTTGGTCATTCAGAGGTCCTTAAGGACTCCAGGGGGTCTGGAATGTTTGGGGTTTCAGCAACTTCTGCTCTTGATATCTTGATCGAGCTGTGAGCTCTCAGCATCTCTGAACCAATCAGTATTCTCAAAACTATCTCACATTGAGTTTGGCTCAGTTCTCTTTGAAGCTTGCATGGCCATAAAGTTCTTAGCTGGGGGTTTTCGTTGGTTAGGTAGACTGGCAGGAGCCGGGATGGGTGATTTGAGGTCTGGAATGTTTAGTTCTGTGTGGAGTTACGTTTGAACAAATCACCTGGAAGATTCAATTGTGTTTTGGTTCGCACTCAATCCTACAATTATAATTATAATTTAATGTTAGGCTGCATAGTTTAGAGATCAGCCGGAACCGGGAACACTACCCATAAATCCCTGTTACATCATAAGAAGGATGGTGTCTATGCTAATATTAGTCTCTCTGTTTATCCGAGGTTTACACGACCTCACCTGGACACAACGACAATGCAGTCCTGAAGTGTCAACTAGTCTCTCCCCTGTGGCCTCCCTCCCTTTACCTCTCTACAGATAAAACGTTGTCGTGATAATTCTGGTTCACGTGGCTATGCGGAAGCAATAAAAGTTCTGTATTTTAAAATTTTCAAGGCTTGTACCTTGGAACCTATTTCATGGTTTGCGTTCTCGAGACACCAGGTACTGTTTTGTGCAAATGAGCGGCCGGATAGCATTAAGAGTTTTCTGTTAGAACGGAAGTGAATCAAATAAATCTAACTTTAGCTGGACAATAACTTTATTCTAGAGCTGCTGTAAAACCAAAACAATCTCTGTTACTTTAATTTCCTATTATCACTGTAAAGCTGCTTTGAAACAATCCATATTGTTAAAAGTGCAATATAAATGAAGGTGACTTGACTTGACTTGACTAGAAATCACTTTTACAATGAAGCTTCATCATTTATTCTAGTTTTTCAAGACCATGTGAATCCTGGGGTGAATTAAAACAAGAAATATCTTGATTTTTAGCTGCTTTAGCTGATTGTCATGCTTGCTCTGTGTTCTCGAGGCCGAGAACCGCTGATTTAGCGAGGCACGAGCGTGAGTAAATGATGACAGAAGATGAGGTGAATCTCTTTAACTCTGGCACTTGTTCTACAGTGCAGATTCTCCTGCTACAGGCATTCAGCTCTGATACACACAGGTGTGTGTGGAGTGTTTACCTGTCTGAAACACCAACTCTTTCCCTCCCACTCCTGCTGCCTCCAGGTTCACAAACGCTCGCACCTGCTGAGCCCAGGGATGCTGGGTAATGAAGCCGTGACTCCCCTGAGAGAGAGACAGATGTTAACAGAGATAAAACTACACCTTAACATGCAAGAGTGTGTGTGTGTGTGTGTGTGTGGCAAACACACAGTGAGACCATGAATGGTCAAAGTGATGTGAGCGATTCACATGAAACCGACTGAACACATTTCACTAAGATAATCACATGCTCGCTGAGGTCATCGTGCTTGGACAACTTCTGGCCCCTGTCATCCAGGCCAGCCCGCGTCACCCCCTCTGTCTGCTGGCTATCTGATGTTCTCCGACAACATCACTCTAAACTCAGGGCTGCAGAGAGGAAGTGACGCAAATCAAAATATCCTACTGACCTTGGTCTTTATCAATCCCTTCTCTCTTCCTTCTCTGCTAATATCTCTACTGCTAAAATGACTTACTATCACAGCAAAATTAACAATTCTTCTGACTCTCACAAAACCTTTTGCTCTCTTCTCAACCCTCCTCCTCCTCCATCAAGTCATGTCAAGTCACCTTTATTTATATACTGGTTTTTACAATACAGACTGTATCAACTGCAGCTGCACAGTGATAACATGAAAATAATACAACAAAGTTGTTTCTAGAAGAAAATTGCATCATCGTCCACCTTAAGTAAGGCAGATCAATAATATTGTTGAATATTAAATGTCTCCAACTAAGCAAGCCAAAAGCCAAAGCAACAGTGGCAAGGAACCTAAACTCCATCAGTGACAGAATGGAGAAAAAAACCTTGGGAAAAACCAGGCTCAGTCGGAGGGCCAGTTCTCCTCTAGCCAACGAACGAACAGTGTATGATTATGATTCGGGCAGCATTACAGGTCAGAAGTCAGATTGGATCAGAACATTCAGAGTATTTATGCTTTTCCATTTGGTTGGAAGTCGGAGCCATCATGCTAACAGCTGACGATTTACCCAAGCAGATGGTATTTGCTTGGGTATAATTGTCGGGTTTATGCTACTCTGAATAATGCCTGAGCTTTGTATTTTGAGCACTTCTTGCGTTGTTTTTGCCTCTTCATGATGACTCGCTTAATTTAGTCCTAACTTGTAAGTCGCTTTGGATAAAAGCGTCTGCTAAATGACTAAATGTAAATGTAAATGTAAACATCCACTGGCTCTACACCCCTATACCTAAACTCATTACTCCAGACTTACGTGCCATCCAGAATCTTGTGTTCTGCAAGTGAATGTCGCCTTGTGGTGACACTTGATCCATTGATACTAACACTTGCTTTTCTCTTCTCTTCTACTTTATATCTATATATATAAAAAAAAAATAATAATAAAAAACTTCAACTGCATCAGAATAAACTGGGAAGGGTCAGAGTACTTACATATTGTTTTCCTATTGTTAGTGTAAATGTAAATGTCAAATGTAAGGACTGGGCTAAGAGGGTGAATCTGAATAACTAAATACATACTGCTAAAGACCAAAAATCTCTGAATGTAAATTAACCCAAACACACACACACACACACACACATTCCCCCACCAGGGAAGACCACACTCAGGACAGAGCGTGGTGTCCGCTTACAAGACATTTTATGACTGATCGGAATGTCCCAAAGGAAGTGGATTCCAAAGCGAAAAGAAACTTCTTTTCTTTAAAAGACATTTAACCAGATATATTCAATGTGTTTTATGTGTGTTTGTTGAATTGTACGAACAATGTATACAATCTTATCTTACGATTTGTCTTTTATGTGTTTGATCTATGTTGTTGGGAAACTCCAATGGGATAAGGTTTCAAACTTTGCAAACTATGAGTAACCAACTCCATGTGAGGCAAGTTTGGATTCTCTGAGCTCCAATCTTCGTTCCACATTTAGCCATTTATATCACATCTTGCTAAAACTTTGTGACACATAGGACTATAATAATTGTGAAGATTCTGCTCTTAAACACCCGACGAAATTAGGGTTTCAAATGTCTCTCTCTTAGACAAAGAGCAATAAAAACCAAAGTCCCGCCTGTGAAATTCCAACCCTCTAATTGGCCAAGCCAACAGGAAGAGGCTGGATTTCTCCAAGGTGATAAATGAGGCTTCCCCCCTCCGCTCGTTCTCTTACTTCTCTGGTCCTCGTGTCATAATGTAACGTCTCGCCTCCGGGCGAGCTCTTCGCCTTTCTTTTATTTGTTTCTAGTTTAGTTTGTGTATTTCAGTCTTAGATAAGTCTCCGTGTTTAATTCCAATCGACGAGTGAAACGAACACCGCGTGACATATCTCTTCAGCAAATCCATCTACAAGGGACCTTTAAACGAGCGCGCGCTCGCTTTGAAGGAGAAACACGCGCATCTGACCACGTGACGCGCCGGACCGAGAGACGCACGCGCGTTTCTTCACCAGCCATGCAAAGATGTAACGTTAACTCCGCGTGATTTCACCGTAGAGATCTTTATTTCTTTTCTTTGTTAGTCAAAGTTTTGTTTTCCGTAGTCGACTCTGTTCACTTCCACGAAGTGAAACGAACTTAGCCTAACTATTTTCCTTTGGTAATGTTACCCCAAAGACTTTGAACGTCCGTTCAACACGCGCGCCAAGAAGCACCACGTGATGCTTCCTAAAGGACTCCGCTCACGCAGGAATGCCGCGACACAGAGAGACCCAGAAATTTGAGCAAGTATATCTCTTTATAGAGCTTCTAAGAAGCATTAAGATGATGTTTTCGTGTTGTTACAGACAGGTGACTGTCAGGGTGAATGTTGCCAATGCTCTCTCTCTCTCTCTCACTCCCTCTCCCCCTCTCTCTCTCTCTCACACGTGTATCCATTGTCCAAACGCCCCGCGTTGTTGTCATTGTCTGTTAATGTTTGTAAATACATGTATTCCTGTAACGTAGTAAATACATAAGTAGTTCTGCCTTATTAAATTCATTATATTCATTTGATTGATGTACTGCCTCTGCTCATTTTCCAAGTCCCTTAAGTGCCAAAGGTCTAACTTAAGCTACAAGCTTTACAAATTAAAGATACTTTAAAGAGTATTTGGTTTATAGGGCAGAAAACCCAATTCTAGTGGCCACAGAATTGCGTTTCCTGAAATCCTATAAAGTAGGATGATATTGTGGATCCCCACAAATATTATTCTGACAATTGAGCTAATTAATTTTGCCTGTTTTGTAAGACGTGGTCCGTGTAATTAATTACAATCAACTTGTGGTTAATTGCAAGGATACACATGCATGCATGCAGGTAAAATGACACATCATCCCTTAGCGGGAGATTTATTAACATGTAAGACTGATCTAATCCAAACATGTATGAATAATTATTAATTACCAATTATTAATTATGATATGCAAATTCCCCCACGGATTAGATCCGCCCCTGAGTCTTTACATAATTGGTGGAGAATGCAGGCACACTTTAAACTTGTTTATTAGCAAATTCAGTTTCAATCTATGTCTATATTGTGATTTATTATTGTACGTGCGCCTCGAGTGAGCGAACGCAATGCGAACTCACCGGCTGACTGAAGGCAAAAAGCCGCTTTCAGTTCAGCAAAACTAAAAAGTAAACTGCAGTTTCATAGTTTCATAGTATTAAATTTGTCCTACAAAAGACGAAGAAACCTCTTTTGAGCGACGACATTTTTAATGTTAAACTCCCCTGTCCGAACGATGTTCTTCTGTCAGGGTGAAGACAAGAGTTAGTGAAACGATGCTCTTTCACTATTCTTAAAAAGGCCTTATATTATAATCGTTAGATTAACGATAAACTCCTGGTTAAACATTGACGTAGCTACTCAAGTGTAAAAACCTAAAGCATATTTAATCATAAGTGCTATTTGATATATGTTATGGGAGTCGAAAAACAGACGACAAATTCCTGTTTTCTTTGCACAGCGCAGCGAAGAATCCTGCCAGACGTGTTGTTAAAATATAGCACCAAAAAAAAAAAAAAAAAAAAATCCAAAACCTAAAAACATTTTAAATCATAAGTGCTATTTGATAAATGTTATTTGGATCCAACCGACAGACGTATAATTCCTGTTTTCTTCTACACAGCGCAGAGGAAAAAACATTTCCTGCAAGACGCACGTGTTTGTTAAAATGTAGCACAGACAAAAAAAATCCAAAACCTAAAAACATTTTAAATCATAAGTGCTATTTGATAAATGTTATTTGGATCCAACCGACAGACGTATAATTCCTGTTTTCTTCTACACAGCGCAGAGGAAAAAACATTTCCTGCAAGACGCACGTGTTTGTTAAAATGTAGCACAGAGAAAAAAAATCCAAAACCCAAAAACATTTTAAATCATAAGTGCTATTTGATAAATGTTATTTGGATCCAACCGACAGACGTATAATTCCTGTTTTCTTCTACACAACGCAGAAAAAAAAAAAATCCTGCAAGACTTGTTGTTAAAATATAGCACAGAAAAAGAAAAAGAAAATCCAAAACCTAAAAAAAAACAAAAAACATTTTAAATCATAAGTGCTATTTGATAAATGTTATTTGGATCCAACCGACAGACGTATAATTCCTGTCTTCTACAAAAAAAAAAAAAAAAAATCCGCTGAGATTTAATTTCGATAAGTGTGATCACTACAGAAAACAAAGCGTCTGCACGCTCAAATTTTAATCACACTGAATGTTATTCCGCTGACAAACACTAGAGGGCAGCCTTGAGGCCTAAGTGCTTGACAGTTCTCGAATTACGCTCCGCCCCCCCCTGATTTCATCCTGCATGAACGAAATGTCGCCATCGTGTGGACACTGGTAACAAGGTCATCCTTTCCTAAACAATTTCAGATTTTCCCAGTGAATTTCTGAAAGTGTGTTTCTAACTTTCAATGCATGTGCAAGTTCCAGTTTCACTAACATGATTCTGTTCTGAAGTGGCTTTCTCCCAGTTGGTTTTATTTTGGTCATTATCATTGATACCTCACCGTAGTCGTGATCATCATCAAATATAATGCCAACCTTTAATTTCCTACACTTATTCAAATTTGGTTTGAAACAAACAAATTTCAAGATCAATTTGAATTAAGTCTCCTTTCCTGTTGGGAATGGTTTTATGGCTTTACTTCTATATTTCCTTCTTCAAATTATTTTTAATAATTTTGATTTGATACGTTATGACAACGATATCCTCCTTACTATTCTAGAAGTTACTCAGCATCTATGCATACGCTTGATTTGAATTGTATTTAAACCCGTTTGAATGCAATTTAAATCAAGTTCTCTGTCAGCCAGGTTGACCACTAAGAGGAAGTGGCCCAAACCCTTTGTGGCCCAAACGCTCCACTACAGCTTGCTTCCTCCCGTGCTCTTCCTGCTGCACTTAATCTCTTCTCTGAATGGAGGCTAGGTTGTTCTGATAATTAACATGGTCATAATTCCCTTTTTGTTTGTACCATAATTCTAGTAAAGCCGTTGCCTTTGATTTTTCTACAAAAAAAATAGACACTCAATTTGATTTAGATAGAGAGAGCTTTAATTCATGTTGAGGTTCACTTGTCCTTCATCCTGTTCTGTGTTTGTAGGTAGAAATTTCTCGCGTGCTGTGGTGATTTGACAGTCATCTCTGCTTGGGGGTCCAGCATGCTGGTTCGTCTGACCTGCGTCACCAGCGCTGGCTGAGCGCGAGTCCCGGACTTTCCTGTGTCTCTCCGTTGGTGCGGCCCGCAACACGACATCACTAATTTGGCACTGCCGGTTGTGTTCAAAGTCAAGTTGCGTGAGAGGGCGCACATCGGTACAGACATGCGGAAGGGCCTGGGACACTGCTGTCAAGTGTTTGGGGACGACAGAGAGACCAACCACGGTGCTGACTCCAACCCGAATGACCTCATTTCACCCCAGGGAAACTAGAAAAGGTATTAAATCCATCCACTTAGTATTGGCCACAGAATCTAGAGATTCCCCCGGTCATTGAAGTGTTTGGCTCCCTTCTCCTCTCCGAGCCACAAACCGCAGGCTTAGGCCTCCTCTTCCCCTGTAACACTTCCTGTGTACTATTAACGCCATTTCATTACAGACCTTTCCATCTTGGATTGTTGCATGTTACTTCAAACTTTGCTATCTTGCCATTGCTCTTTTCTGTTGTGCTCTGTTCCTTTCAGTTCACCTAGAGACAGAACCTATCTGAGACAACAAGGAACCCCGAATAATAGTTTGACAACCAAGCCGTTAGCATCAACAGGTGACCCCTAAGCTACTGCCCCGTTAAAAAAAAAAAAAAAAAAAACTTTATTCAGGCCCATGCTGACCTACCCAAAATGTCCCACCGAATGATTTAAATGTCTGCATCAGTTAACCAAAATTTTCACACACGGCATAGCCCGTATTATAGCTCGTTAAACGTAGAGCGAAATTGCACTGGTCTCTTTGTGTGTGTGTTGTGTTCCTCTCGCCCACAATAAAGGCAGTATGTTCCGGTCCTTCAGTCCCACAACCCGCTGGGACCACCTGGAGACATTGATGAGAGTAATGACACCTCTATTCCTGCCCAAGGTCGCCAGTGAGTCAGAGCCCCGAGCCAAGAGCATCGCAGACGTGGACAAGCTAATGGCGCACAAACCAAGCCAAAGCTCCCACGACAAAGACCGGCCAGACACGTCAAAACCTCGCTTGCCCAGCCCATCGCACAAGCACGTCTCCACGAAAGGAGCCGCATCGCCCTGGAGCCCGAAATTGCAACGCTGAGGATGCAAGCCGAGGATGACAACGACCCCGAGCTACAGAAAGAAGTGGAAAGACTTCAAACTGCCCTGTCTGATCTTCATCGACACAGACAGAGAAAAGAACCAGAAAGGAACTCAACGAGAAACTCAGACCAAGTGAAGCCCCTTGCAAAGAGCAGTGACTGAACTTAAAGAGACTCGAAAGCCACGGCCTGCGAAAGAAACTCGCAAGAGGCCCGTGCTACCATCCACAAGCTCGTTCAGCAGAGACAAGATCTCGAACACGAACTTGACAACGTTCACACAGTTGCAACACTCTTATAAACTGCAGCATGACCGGAAAAGGGGAAACACACACCACAAGTTTCCCCTGACCGGTCCGCACCTTTCAGCCAAGAACCCAGAGCTGTACAGGGGGGTGAAAGCCCACTGTTCAAAACATCACCAGCCAGCCCACATAGCATGACTACTCAACAGCTAAGAGAAGCTTACACCAAGCAAAAGACTGTGTCCGAAAAGACTTTAAAAAAAACCACAATCTACTCTGTCTCTGAACCCTACGCAGAGCTGCCACTAGAGGGCGCCCCACAACACCATAGCCCTGTTTACAGAGAGTCAAGACCGTTCCAGGCCAACAGAGGGCAGCACTACTGCGATGGTGTTCGTCCAAGACACCAAAGCGAACGCTTTGACAGATTCTGGGACCTGCAACAACCACCCGACCACCCAGAAGGTGGAGCCACATGGGAAACCGACCAATGGCCCAGAAAGAGCCGAGCCCCATCGACCAGACCAGCAAGCCCAGACAGCCCAGAGCAGAACTACTCTCGACATGCCACTGGTAAGCACAAGTCTGAACCCCCATCAGAAAAAAACAGTGCCGCCACATCTGAGACAGCCGAGACCCTGAAGTCGCTGAAAGAGCTTCTTCACAAAAGACTTTCCGAAGGAGACAAGAGGGACGAGACAGACATCCTATGTCTCAGCGTAAGACCTGAACCAGGCCACCAGAACACTGCTCGTCAGCCTCAGAGCACAGAGCTAACTGTCACATCACAAAATGACAGCATCACCCAGCCACCACAGCTGACAGCTGCCCAGTCTGAGCCAGACGGCACAAGTTCCCATGTTTTGGCTACCTGCCTCCGCAGCAAACCACATGAGACGGGCCCTAACCGCCCATCGATCACCACACCAGCCCCTACGCCAAGACTCCTGGGGAACCTGATCAAAAGGGGGTGGGCCCGGAAACTCTACCTACCCATCACTCTAGACAATGAGGTGAGCCTTGAAGCCCTGGTAGACACCGGCTCAGACCTCACTCTAATGTCAGCTCAACTCTTTGAAAGACTCAGTGCTAAAGCTAAGATCAAACTCTTACACCCCAAATGTGTGAGCTGAACGTGCAGTCGTATAGCCAGAACGACCTACGGCTCGAACAGAGAGCTCCCATGTACCTGACAACTGGTCCTTTGAGTCCTACCCACCCGGTGTACATCTCACAAATGGACACGTACCCCTTTCTGACTGGCAAAGACCTGCTAGACTGCTCTGAGCTTTTATTAGACTTATAAACACCTGGCCGTCTGGGCCCAAGTTCAAGAACCCCGCCCCCTCCGGTCACAGAGGTCACGAGAACTACAACAAAGCCAGACTCCAAAATCACAGAGTTCCCCGGAACTCCAGCAGCCATCCATGGGTACACAGCCTCACCACCAAGTCAAGGTTCAAGTTCGCTACCCTGCACCTTCCAGCTCGCCAAAGACCACGCAATGCCCACTCAACGATGCGTGACCTAATGCAGAAGGCCTCTAACACAAAAGGCCTCCTCAGAAAGAATTCCTAAAACCCCAATGATTTTGAACTGCAAAACCAGAAGACACTGCACGAACACAGTGCAAGACTCTGCTAAAAAGGTCCCTGATCAGCATAGGACATAGAACTTTTAGAAGTAGATGAAAATGTGTGCTCAAAGAGTTGCAAGACTCTGCATTCGTAAAATTAGAATTTTACTGATGTAAAAGAATCTTAAATGGGCGTGTAAATCTCAACGGCCAACAGACTATGCACGACTCTTTTAAAAACAAACAGTTTCTAGATGCTGGTTGAATTAGCACTGCTAAACATTAGGTTTCCTGACAATGAAGGGTTACAGCAAACACTAGCTCCAAATAGGGCATACGTCACCCTGGCGTCAGAGTGTAGTAAAACCACCTGAGCCTTAAACTACTGTTAACCTACAGGCGTGCATTTGATCTTTGCGATCCAACTAGAACACAACGTGCAATACGCATTTTTGATCGTTGGCTTGTCTAAATGCAGATAAAACGATAGCTGGAATTGACATCTCTACTTTAAGTGAAAGAGTCTTAGATTTCCAACTAATATCAGTAAGTTCAGCCGTAAAGCGTAAGTCTGTTTGACAAAGGAATCTCATCTCAGCAGCTTGTAAACTGTACCGATATCTATCCTGCTTTGGTTAAAGAAATCCAAATTGCAGTATTGCTAAACCTGTTTCTGACAAAGAAAGCTCAGGACAGTGTTATATATACGTAGACCTGGGTGATGCTCCCCTTTCTACAATGTAAAGCCCTTACAAATTATTGTTAGATTGATGTAATTCACCTAAATTTTTAGCTGCATCTACAAGCAGAGAGCTACCTAGTGATCAAAACTGTTCATTCGCTGAAAAGTCAGCATTTATGCATGAGAGGGACGTAACTATATAGGCTTAGACAAGCTTTGACTTACAGCAAATCTATTTCCTCACTCTGTAACCAAATAGAATAAGTTGTGTAAAGTAAAGAGAAGAGTTCCATGAGTAAAATTAGCAAATGCCAAAACACATTTGCATTTTACTGAATGTAACATCAAGTTCTTGAAAGACTTAAAGTATAGGCGCCCCCTTTTAACCCGTTTAAACATGCATAACTCAGTAAAATGTGCAGACATTCTTCAGGTACTGTTGAATTGTTCTGACATGCTCTGGTTCCCATGACAACAACTGGTCACAGGAAGTGCTAACTTGTGATGTCACTTTGTAAACAAACCAGCCTAGGTGGCTAAGCTAACCTAGCATTCATCCAGTTTAGGCTAAGCTAAATAATAACTTCTACAATTAGCAGTTAACATCATTCACTTGAAGCCTTAATTACAGCTTTTGTTTACACAGTGCAAAGTATTCTAGAATACTTTCTTTAACCCCAGTTAGGGTTTCTAATTCTTCACTTTCCGTACTTTCAGTTCTTCTCAGCTAAATTTCACCTTCACTAGTTAGGCATAGTCCTGGCTGAGCGCTGTAGGTTAAATTTGCAGATGCCCTGTCAATTAAACTTAAGTTTAACTACATGTAAACTGTGTAGCTAGAGAAGAATTCGTATAGTAATGAGAATTTCCATCAGCATGTTGATTAAACCTTTGGAGGGACACACACAGTGTGGTCTTGAACACGCAACCGCTGTAACCCACTATGGAGTGTTGGTCCAGACAAACCCAAAGTTTAGTCACTAGTGCTACTGATTATTCTCACATTCAGATCATTACCGCTGTTTTGATTACTTTATTTTTTTTTATTTTTTATTTCCACTTTGATAATAATGGCAGTCAGCTATTCCCTTGTCTATTCGGTCATCTATATGATTTAATTCCATTTCCTCTCTTGTTCGAATGTGGTTCCATTTACCATTGGGCCCAGAAAGGAAACAGAGACACCTTTATTTGTGATTGTGTTTATTTTCAACAAGTGCACTCATTTTTGTGACCCTGCAACACAAGTAATTTCAACAATTACTAGGGCATAACTATAGTCCTGAGGATTGATAATAAGCATAATTTGGATAGGAAAGCTGTCTCTTTTCCTCCTATCCTTCACTTCGTCAAGCCGTAGTGAACCACCATTTAAGTCCAGAGAAATAATTTAGTCATAAGAACCATCTTAAGTCATTTATTTCATCTCGGCTATGCCCCTTCCAGGAAACACTCTAGGAACCACACAAGTCTTAGCCTCCTAACATCCACAGCTAAGATGATAAAGATACAAGAGACACATCACTAGCTAGATACACATGAAGCACCTAACTTTATGCTACATATCTAGCGAACCCATTAAACAGTGGTTCTGAACTTTTAGGGTCATGCATTAGTCTCTCACCACAAGTGTGCCAAAGTGTCACAGAGCCTCTGCTTAACCTGACCCCAACCCTCCAGCTTACCAAAGACTATGACAAACCAATGGACACTATGAGAAACCACCTCTAACCCCTCCAACCACCCACGAATGCCGTCTGAACCCACCGACGACCTTGCACCAATACACCTTGCACATGCTGCGTGCACAAGACAACATTCAGCGTTCTGCACCTGATGCCATCACTGCGCCACAGCTTGTAATGCCACAGTGCAAAAGGGGGGTCATGCCAATGTATGCCCATGATGCACCATGTGCTGCACACCGCAGCACCAGAGACACTTGCAAGACACCGAAGCAAGTGGCATACCGGCGTGAAAAAGACTGTCCAAGCCAACCAAGGACAACACCTGCTGAAATTTTTCCTCCCTTTCTCTCTCTCTCTCTCCCTTTCACTTTACCAGGATGCTGCTGTGGTTCACCATCCTGTGCCTTCGGCCAACCAGAGGGCAGCCACCGCCATTGAACAGCATCTCCCCAGGCCCGGCATCAGGCACCATCATGAGGGAACAACCGGGACTCCTGACTACCAACTTCAGGACCCACACCCAGAAAGTTCATGTTCGTCTCGACCCCTGCAATGTTTACAGGGCACCCTACGCCAGCGCAGTAGCCCAAATACCGCTGGGCAGGTGCCCGATGGACAGACTCCCTCACTCACGCCGGGGCCGATGCACATGCTCAGCCAACTTGAGAAAATGACTATCACACAAGCGGAGTTAGGTGGACACAACCACCGCTCCAAACAGTTCCGGGGAGCTTTGCCCGGAGCCGCCGCCACTCTGTTTAACACTTGTATGTCCAGTGCGAATACAGTGAACCTAGCCACCGTGAGGCGGCATGCAGCAAAAATTCAGACTGAGATTCCACAGATAAAAGAGCAACTCACAACACAGAGTGCACCCCTGCAGACCATCGACAAGACACTAAAGGGAATTGTGGTAATTTTCAACACTCACAGCGTTCTGCTGACCCAGACAGTGAACTCCATGAAACAGCTGTTTACAGTCTTCTAGAATGACTTTGCTCAAACTCAGCTGGTAACAGCCCTGATGACAGACACGCGGCCGGAGGTGAACTCCATTGACAGCCTAGCTATGGGTAGAATTCCACCGCACCTGATACCCTTAAGCCTTGTGCAAACCGTGCTGGCTTCCGCCATCACCACGCCAGCTGACTCTCTACAAATACACCTTGCCTACTCACTGATTAGTGCCAGCCCACTCTGCATGTACCACAAGCAGAGAAAAGGGGGCTTTCTCCTAAACTTACCCATCCCAGTCAAGCCGAATCCACCGGCTGAAGAACATTGTCAATGTCAGATTCTGAAAGGTAACACTCACATCAAGATCTGCACGCCGTATGTGATTGACTTGCGCGACAGCGACACTAAGCTGTCCCCAGCTCCGAATCCACACATGTGCACACTGACCAAAGACACTCACTATCTCTGCCCTAACAAACCCTTCCTCAGAGACAACACTGATGGAATCTGCAGGCTGCAGATCAGCGACACCCGCTGCCCTGCCAAAGCTAAGCCTCGCACTTAAGTCATCGAGACCCAAGCAGAGATTGTAGGTGACAGGGCTCATTAACACTCCTGTGCGCACAGCTTAGAAATGGAAATCCCATCCTTCTCCAGTAACCACACTTTCACCCTAACTCCAGAACGGGAGTTGTGGTTTGCGAAAGGTGGGGGGGTCCCGGCGAATTGACATTTATCCTATCGACACAGCCCTCCAAGCTTTGTCTCAACTGCCCTACTTAACCACCACACCTGCTGTCCAATCCTGGATTGCGGCTGACCCTACGCTGGGTACCTCTATCAACCACACCCAGACGCTCGACAGTCATCCTGCGCAAGAGGCTCAACAAGGTGCGAACATCTACAGCCAAGCCCACGGGACCCTCAGGAAGAGGGTACCACGCTGGAGGCTGGTTCAAACTTAATCAAGCTGAGCCCTCAGCCTCAGCCTGAGAGCACCTGCTACCCGATCATCATGATTCACCTGTCATCCGTCCATTGTGATGATTGTTGTCTGATTAAGTCCACACAGGGACTTCATCAGACAAAAAGGGGGACTGTAAGGACTGGGCTAAGAGGGTGAATCTGAATAACTAAATACATACTACTAAAGACCAAAAATCTCTGAATGTAAATTAACCCAAACACACACACACACACACACACATTCCCCCACCAGGGAAGACCACACTCAGGACAGAGCGTGGTGTCCGCTTACAAGACATTTTATGACTGATCGGAATGTCCCAAAGGAAGTGGATTCCAAAGCGAAAAGAAACTTCTTTTCTTTAAAAGACATTTAACCAGATATATTCAATGTGTTTTATGTGTGTTTGTTGAATTGTACGAACAATGTATACAATCTTATCTTACGATTTGTCTTTTATGTGTTTGATCTATGTTGTTGGGAAACTCTAATGGGATAAGGTTTCAAACTTTGCAAACTATGAGTAACCAACTCCATGTGAGGCAAGTTTGGATTCTCTGAGCTCCAATCTTCGTTCCACATTTAGCCATTTATATCACATCTTGCTAAAACTTTGTGACACATAGGACTATAATAATTGTGAAGATTCTGCTCTTAAACACCCGACGAAATTAGGGTTTCAAATGTCTCTCTCTTAGACAAAGAGCAATAAAAACCAAAGTCCCGCCTGTGAAATTCCAACCCTCTAATTGGCCAAGCCAACAGGAAGAGGCTGGATTTCTCCAAGGTGATAAATGAGGCTTCCCCCTTCCGCTCGTTCTCTTACTTCTCTGGTCCTCGTGTCATAATGTAACGTCTCGCCTCCGGGCGAGCTCTTCGCCTTTCTTTTATTTGTTTCTAGTTTAGTTTGTGTATTTCAGTCTTAGATAAGTCTCCGTGTTTAATTCCAATCGACGAGTGAAACGAACACCGCGTGACATATCTCTTCAGCAAATCCATCTACAAGGGACCTTTAAACGAGCGCGCGCTCGCTTTGAAGGAGAAACACGCGCATCTGACCACGTGACGCGCCGGACCGAGAGACGCACGCGCGTTTCTTCACCAGCCATGCAAAGATGTAACGTTAACTCCGCGTGATTTCACCGTAGAGATCTTTATTTCTTTTCTTTGTTAGTCAAAGTTTTGTTTTCCGTAGTCGACTCTGTTCACTTCCACGAAGTGAAACGAACTTAGCCGAACTATTTTCCTTTGGTAATGTTACCCCAAAGACTTTGAACGTCCGCTCAACACGCGCCAAGAAGCACCACGTGATGCTTCCTAAAGGACTCCGCTCGCGCAGGAATGCCGCGACACAGAGAGACCCAGAAATTTGTGCAAGTATATCTCTTTATAGAGCTTCTAAGAAGCATTAAGATGATGTTTTCGTGTTGTTACAGACAGGTGACTGTCAGGGTGAATGTTGCCAATGCTCTCTCTCTCTCTCTCACTCCCTCTCCCCTCTCTCTCTCTCTCACACGTGTATCCATTGTCCAAACGGCCCGCGTTGTTGTCATTGTCTGTTAATGTTTGTATACATGTATACATGAATAAATACATGTATTCCTGTAACGTAGTAAATACATAAGTAGTTCTGCCTTATTAAATTCATTATATTCATTTGATTGATGTACTGCCTCTGCTCATTTTCCAAGTCCCTTAAGTGCCAAAGGTCTAACTTAAGCTACAAGCTTTACAAATTAAAGATACTTTAAAGAGTATTTGGTTTATAGGGCAGAAAACCCAATTCTAGTGGCCACAGAATTGCGTTTCCTGAAATCCTATAAAGTAGGATGATATTGTGGATCCCCACAAATATTATTCTGACAATTGAGCTAATTAATTTTGCCTGTTTTGTAAGACGTGGTCCGTGTAATTACAATCAACTTGTGGTTAATTGCAGGGATACATATGCATGCATGCAGGTAAAATGACACATCATCCCTTAGCGGGAGATTTATTAACATGTAAGACTGATCTAATCCAAACATGTATGAATAATTATTAATTACCAATTATTAATTATGATATGCAAATTCCCCCACGGATTAGATCCGCCCCTGAGTCTTTACACAAAGGTCAGCCGTGCCGTAACCTCTCACCAGCAGCCCGCTCTCCTCTGCCCCGTTGAACAGGAAGATGACGCCGTGTTTGAGTGGTGTAGAGAGATTGGCCAGAGAACGTAAAACCTCCAACATCACTGAACAGCTGACGGCGTCATCACTGGCTCCTGAAACACACACACACACACACAAACACAAACACACACGTTATTGGTCAAATAGTACCTGCAATTAATACAGATACACTAGAGTAAAGCATGCAAAAAAATCTAGAAACATGATTCAAAGAAAATAATAAAACATGCTATGGATACAAATGCATAAAACCATTAATTATAAGCAAGATGCTGATAATGCAGTTACAAAAATAAAATGTAATCCTGTCAATCAAATGCATTCAAATCATAACTGACTAGGATTTCACATAAATCCAAATGTGAAAGAACAACAACACTGTTGTGAAACAAAATCACATTCTGACTAAAACCACAACACCTATAAAGGTTATGCGTGTGACGTCACCATTGGCCGGAGTCACTGCGGTCACGCCCACTGAGTGGCAGAAACACTGAGAGACAGAAACACTGAGAGACAGAAACACTGAGAGACAGAAACACTGAGAGGCAGAAACAATGAGCGGCAGAAACACTGAGAGAGAAACACTGAGGGAGAAACACTGAGAGAGAAACACTGAGGGAGAAACACTGAGAGAGAAACACTGAGAGAGAAACACTGAGAGAGAAACACTGAGGGAGAAACACTGAGAGAGAAACACTGAGAGAAAAACACTGAGAGAGAAACACTGAGAGGCAGAAACACTGAGAGGCAGAAACACTGAGAGACAGAAACACTGAGAGACAGAAACACTGAGAGGCAGAAACACTGAGTGGCAGAAAAACTGAGTGGCTGAAACACTGAGAGACTGAAACACTAAGAGGCAGAAACACTGAGTGGCAGAAACACTGAGTGGCAGAAACACTGAGTGGCAGAAACACTGAGAGACTGAAACACTGAGCGGCAGAAACACTGAGCGGCAGAAACACTGAGCGGCAGAAACACTGAGCGGCAGAAACACTGAGAGGCAGAAACACTGAGAGG
This sequence comes from Gila orcuttii, assembly GCA_026230005.1. Lineage (NCBI taxonomy): Eukaryota > Metazoa > Chordata > Actinopteri > Cypriniformes > Leuciscidae > Gila > Gila orcuttii. The sequence continues at coordinate 62,492,338 of JAPDVR010000003.1, forward strand.
TAGAAACACTGAGAGGCAGAAACACAGAGAGGCAGAAACACAGAGAGGCAGAAACACTGAGAGACAGAAACACTGAGAGACAGAAACACTGAGAGACAGAAACACTGAGAGGCAGAAACACTGAGAGGCAGAAACACTGAGAGACAGAAACACTGAGAGACAGAAACACAGAGGCAGAAACACTGAGAGACAGAAACACTGAGAGGCAGAAACACTGAGTGGCAGAAACACTGAGAGACAGAAACACTGAGAGACAGAAACACTGAGAGGCAGAAACACTGAGTGACAGAAACACTGAGAGGCAGAAACACTGAGAGACAGAAACACTGAGAGACAGAAACACTGAGAGGCAGAAACACTGAGAGACAGAAACACTGATAGGCAGAAACACTGAGAGGCAGAAACACTAAGAGACAGAAACAATGAGAGGCAGAAACACTGAAAGACAGAAACACTGAGAGGCAGAAACACTGAGAGGCAGAAACACTGAGAGGCAGAAACACTGAGAGGCAGAAACACCGAGAGGCAGAAACACTGAAAGACAGAAACACTGAGAGACAGAAACACTGAGAGACAGAAACACTGAGAGGCAGAAACACGGAGAGGCAGAAACACTGAGAGACAGAAACACTGAGAGGCAGAAACACTGAAAGACAGAAACACTGAGAGGCAGAAACACTGAAAGGCAGAAACACTGAGAGGCAGAAACACTGAAAGACAGAAACACTGAGTGACAGAAACACTGAGAGGCAGAAACACTGAGAGGCAGAAACACTGAGAGGCAGAAACACTGAGAGGCAGAAACAGGCAGAAACACTGAGAGACAGAAACACTGAGAGGCAGAAACACTGAGTGGCAGAAACACTGAGAGGCAGAAACACTGAGAGGCAGAAACAGGCAGAAACACTGAGAGACAGAAACACTGAGAGGCAGAAACACTGAGAGGCAGAAACACTGAGAGGCAGAAACACTGAGAGGCAGAAACAGGCAGAAACACTGAGAGACAGAAACACTGAGGCACAGAAACACTGAGTGGCAGAAACACTGAGAGGCAGAAACACTGAGAGGCAGAAACAGGCAGAAACACTGAGAGACAGAAACACTGAGAGGCAGAAACACTGAGAGGCAGAAACGCTGAGAGGCAGAAACGCTGAGAGGCAGAAACACTGAGAGACAGAAACACTGAGAGGCAGAAACACTGAGAGGCAGAAACACTGAGAAGCAGAAACACTGAGAGACAGAAACACTGAGAGGCAGAAACACTGAGAGAGAAACACTGAGAGGAAGAAACACTGAGAGGCAGAAACACTGAGAGACAGAAACACTGAGAGGCAGAAACACTGAGAGAGAAACACTGAGAGGAAGAAACACTGAGAGGCAGAAACACTGAGAGGCAGAAACACTGAGAGGCAGAAACACTGAGAGACAGAAACACTGAGAGGCAGAAACACTGAGAGACAGAAACACTGAGAGACAGAAACACTGAGAGGCAGAAACACTGAGAGGCAGAAACACTGAGAGGCAGAAACACTGAGAGAGAAACACTGAGAGGCAGAAACACTGAGAGGCAGAAACACTGAGAGACAGAAACACTGAAAGACAGAAACACTGAGAGACAGAAACACTGAGAGACAGAAACACAGAGAGGCAGAAACACTGAGAGACAGAAACACAGAGAGGCAGAAACAGGCAGAAACACAGAGAGGCAGAAACAGGCAGAAACACTGAGAGACAGAAACAATGAGAGGCAGAAACAGGCAGAAACACTGAGAGGCAGAAACACTGAGAGGCAGAAACACTGAGAGGCAGAAACACTGAGAGGCAGAAACACTGAGAGACAGAAACACAGAGAGGCAGAAACAGGCAGAAACACAGAGAGGCAGAAACAGGCAGAAACACTGAGAGACAGAAACACTGAGAGGCAGAAACACTGAGAGGCAGAAACAATGAGAGGCAGAAACAGGCAGAAACACTGAGAGGCAGAAACACTGAGAGGCAGAAACACTGAGAGGCAGAAACACTGAGAGGCAGAAACACTGAGAGGCAGAAACACTGAGAGACAGAAACACTGAGAGACAGAAACACTGAGAGGCAGAAACACTGAGTGGCAGAAACACTGAGAGGCAGAAACAGGCAGAAACACTGAGAGGCAGAAACAGGCAGAAACACTGAGAGACAGAAACACTGAGAGACAGAAACACTGAGAGGCAGAAACACTGAGAGGCAGAAACACTGAGTGGCAGAAACACTGAGAGGCAGAAACAGGCAGAAACACTGAGAGGCAGAAACACTGAGAGACAGAAACACTGAGAGGCAGAAACACTGAGAGACAGAAACACTGAGAGACAGAAACACTGAGAGGCAGAAACACTGAGAGGCAGAAACACTGAGAGGCAGAAACACTGAGAGGCAGAAACACTGAGAGGCAGAAACACTGAGAGGCAGAAACACTGAGAGGCAGAAACAGGCAGAAACACTGAGAGACAGAAACACTGAGAGGCAGAAACACTGAGAGACAGAAACACTGAGAGGCAGAAACACTGAGAGGCAGAAACACTGAGAGGCAGAAACAGGCAGAAACACTGAGAGACAGAAACACTGAGAGGCAGAAACACTGAGAGGCAGAAACACTGAGAGGCAGAAACACTGAGAGGCAGAAACAGGCAGAAACACTGAGAGACAGAAACACTGAGAGGCAGAAACACTGAGAGACAGAAACACTGAGAGGCAGAAACACTGAGAGGCAGAAACACTGAGTGGCAGAAACACTGAGTGGCAGAAACACTGAGAGGCAGAAACAGGCAGAAACACTGAGAGACAGAAACACTGAGAGGCAGAAACACTGAGAGACAGAAACACTGAGAGGCAGAAACACTGAGTGGCAGAAACACTGAGAGGCAGAAACACTGAGTGGCAGAAACACTGAGAGGCAGAAACACTGAGAGGCAGAAACACTGAGAGGCAGAAACACTGAGAGACAGAAACACTGAGAGACAGAAACACTGAGAGACAGTAACACTGAGAGGCAGAAACACTGAGTGGCAGAAACAGGCAGAAACACTGAGAGACAGAAACACTGAGAGGCAGAAACACTGAGAGACAGAAACACTGAGAGGCAGAAACACTGAGAGGCAGAAACACTGAGAGGCAGAAACACTGAGTGGCAGAAACACTGAGAGGCAGAAACACTGAGAGGCAGAAACACTGAGAGGCAGAAACACTGAGACAGAAACACTGAGAGGCAGAAACACTGAGTGGCAGAAACACTGAGAGGCAGAAACACTGAGAGACAGAAACACTGAGAGACAGAAACACTGAGAGGCAGAAACACTGAGAGGCAGAAACAGGCAGAAACAGGCAGAAACACTGAGAGACAGAAACACTGAGAGGCAGAAACACTGAGAGACAGAAACACTGAGAGGCAGAAACACTGAGTGGCAGAAACACTGAGAGGCAGAAACACTGAGAGGCAGAAACACTGAGAGGCAGAAACACTGAGAGGCAGAAACACAGAGAGGCAGAAACACAGAGAGGCAGAAACACTGAGAGGCAGAAACACTGAGGCAGAAACACTGAGAGGCAGAAACACTGAGAGGCAGATCACTGAGAGGCAGAAACACTGAGTGGCAGAAACACTGAGTGGCAGAAACACTGAGAGACAGAAACACTGAGAGGCAGAAACACTGAGAGGCAGAAACACTGAGAGGCAGAAACACTGAGAGGCAGAAACAGGCAGAAACACTGAGAGACAGAAACTAGAGGTGGGCGGATCGATCCTGAAGTATCGATACTTCGATTCTGACGTGGTATCAAAAAAGGATCGATCCTCACATAAAAATATCGATCCAAATGTGTATTTTTTTACCAGTAATTTTTATTAATTTAGCACGCAATTCAGTGCGTAAAATAGGCTTCAAAGTGGAAAAATAAGCAAATGTTAGTGGGTAATTGTGTAGGATAGAACTTTTTCTCCTAGTCATCTGTATACAAGACGAAACCAATCAATCACAGAGAGCGTTCGATGCTGGTGCTTCACTGAGCTCACAGGCCCAGTGCGTTTGGGAAACGAAGCCTTGCTTAGATGACAGAGAAACAATCGGGAGTTATTTCGCAATAAACAAACCACAAGTGTACATAACGGTTCAAAATGTTGACGTCAGTAAGATTTTTTTAATGAAATTAATATTTTTATTCAACAAGGATCGATGCATTAAATTGATCAAAGGGTTTTACACTGTTAAAAAAATATATATACTTCATATAAATGCTGTTCTTTCAACTTTGTTCATCAAATAATTCTGCATAAAATGTATCATGGTTTCCACAAAAATATGAAACTGTTTTCAACATTGATAATAATATGAAATGTTTCCTGAGCAGCAAATCAGCATATTAAAATGAATTATCATCATGACTGGAGTAGGCCTAATGATGCCGAAAATTCAGCTTTGATCACATGAATAAATTACAGTTTACTATGGCAAAGAAAACAGATAGCCTATGTATGTATTTTTGATTAAATAAATGCAGAAGAGAATTAAAAATCTTACAGACCCCAAACTTTTGAACAGTACACTAGTGTACAATAGTACATTTACTATAATTAGGGTAGTTTTGTAAAAGTCACTGACTAATTACAGGTGAGTTGAGAGCACAAATCAAAAAATATTTAGTAGTCTTGAAAACGTATTCAGATTTAGCATATTAATTATGCATTAAAGTTCATACAAGTTCAAGTGCTTGCTTTTAAAATGAAAAATATTGGTATCGGTATCGATATCGGCGATACTGGCCCTGTATTTACTTGGTATCGTATCGATATCGAAATTTTCAGTATCGCCCACCCCTAACAGAAACACTGAGAGACAGAAACACCGAGAGGCAGAAACACTGAGTGACAGAAACAATGAGAGGCAGAAACACTGAGTGACAGAAACACTGAGAGGCAGAAACAGGCAGAAACACTGAGAGACAGAAACACTGAGAGGCAGAAACACTGAGTGACAGAAACAATGAGAGGCAGAAACACTGAGAGACAGAAACACTGAGAGGCAGAAACACTTAGAGGCAGAAACACTAAGAGACAGAAACAATGAGAGGCAGAAACACTGAAAGACAGAAACAATGAGAGGCAGAAACTATGAGAGGCAGAAACACTAAGAGACAGAAACAATGAGAGGCAGAAACACTGAAAGACAGAAACACTGAGAGGCAGAAACACTGAGAGGCAGAAACACTAAGAGACAGAAACAATGAGAGGCAGAAACACTGAAAGACAGAAACACTGAGAGGCAGAAACAATGAGAGGCAGAAACACTGAGAGACAGAAACACTGAGAGGCAGAAACACTGAGAGGCAGAAACACTGAGAGGCAGAAACACTGAGAGGCAGAAACAATGAGAGGCAGAAACAATGAGAGGCAGAAACACTGAAAGACAGAAACACTGAGAGGCAGAAACACTGAGAGGCAGAAACACTGAAAGACAGAAACACTGAGAGGCAGAAACAATGAGAGGCAGAAACACTGAAAGACAGAAACACTGAGAGGCAGAAACACTGAGAGGCAGAAACACTGAGAGGCAGAAACACTGAGAGGCAGAAACACTGAGAGGCAGAAACACTGAAAGACAGAAACACTGAGTGACAGAAACACTGAGAGGTAGAAACACTGAGAGGCAGAAACACTGAGAGGCAGAAACACTGAGAGACAGAAACACTGAGAGGCAGAAACACTGAGTGGCAGAAACACTGAGAGGCAGAAACACTGAGAGGCAGAAACAGGCAGAAACACTGAGAGACAGAAACACTGAGAGGCAGAAACACTGAGAGGCAGAAACACTGAGAGGCAGAAACACTGAGAGGCAGAAACAGGCAGAAACACTGAGAGACAGAAACACTGAGGGACAGAAACACTGAGTGGCAGAAACACTGAGAGGCAGAAACACTGAGAGGCAGAAACAGGCAGAAACACTGAGAGGCAGAAACAGGCAGAAACACTGAGAGGCAGAAACACTGAGAGGCAGAAACACTGAGAGGCAGAAACGCTGAGAGGCAGAAACACAGAGAGGCAGAAACACAGAGAGGCAGAAACACTGAGAGACAGAAACACTGAGAGGCAGAAACACTGAGAGGCAGAAACACTGAGAGACAGAAACACTGAGAGGCAGAAACACTGAGAGAGAAACACTGAGAGGAAGAAACACTGAGAGGCAGAAACACTGAGAGACAGAAACACTGAGAGGCAGAAACACTGAGAGAGAAACACTGAGAGGAAGAAACACTGAGAGGCAGAAACTCTGAGAGACAGAAACTCTGAGAGACAGAAACACTGAGAGGCAGAAACACTGAGAGACAGAAACACTGAGAGACAGAAACACTGAGAGGCAGAAACACTGAGAGAGAAACACTGAGAGGCAGAAACACTGAGAGGCAGAAACACTGAGAGGCAGAAACACTGAGAGAGAAACACTGAGAGGCAGAAACACTGAGAGGCAGAAACAATGAGAGGCAGAAACACTGAGAGACAGAAACACTGAGAGGCAGAAACACTGAAAGACAGAAACACTGAGAGGCAGAAACACTGAGAGGCAGAAACACTGAGAGGCAGAAACACTGAAAGACAGAAACACTGAGAGACAGAAACACTGAGAGACAGAAACACTGAGAGACAGAAACACTGAGAGACAGAAACACTGAGAGACAGAAACACTGAGAGACAGAAAAACAGAGAGGCAGAAACACTGAGAGACAGAAACACAGAGAGGCAGAAACAGGCAGAAACACAGAGAGGCAGAAACAGGCAGAAACAGGCAGAAACACTGAGAGGCAGAAACACTGAGAGGCAGAAACACTGAGAGGCAGAAACACTGAGAGGCAGAAACACTGAGAGGCAGAAACACTGAGAGGCAGAAACACTGAGAGACAGAAACACTGAGAGACAGAAACACTGAGAGACAGAAACACGGAGAGGCAGAAACACTGAGTGGCAGAAACAGGCAGAAACACTGAGAGACAGAAACACTGAGAGACAGAAACACTGAGAGGCAGAAACACTGAGAGACAGAAACACTGAGAGGCAGAAACACTGAGAGGCAGAAACACTAAGAGACAGAAACAATGAGAGGCAGAAACACTGAAAGACAGAAACACTGAGAGGCAGAAACACTGAGAGACAGAAACACTGAGAGGCAGAAACACTGAAAGACAGAAACACTGAGAGGCAGAAACAATGAGAGGCAGAAACACTGAGAGGCAGAAACACTGAGAGGCAGAAACACTGAGAGGCAGAAACACTGAGAGGCAGAAACACTGAGAGGCAGAAACACTGAAAGACAGAAACACTGAGTGACAGAAACACTGAGAGGTAGAAACACTGAGAGGCAGAAACACTGAGAGACAGAAACACTGAGAGGCAGAAACACTGAGTGGCAGAAACACTGAGAGGCAGAAACACTGAGAGGCAGAAACAGGCAGAAACACTGAGAGACAGAAACACTGAGAGGCAGAAACACTGAGAGGCAGAAACACTGAGAGGCAGAAACACTGAGAGGCAGAAACAGGCAGAAACACTGAGAGACAGAAACACTGAGGGACAGAAACACTGAGTGGCAGAAACAGACAGAAAAACTGAGAGGCAGAAACAGGCAGAAACACTGAGAGACAGAAACACTGAGAGGCAGAAACACTGAGAGGCAGAAACGCTGAGAGGCAGAAACACAGAGAGGCAGAAACACAGAGAGGCAGAAACACTGAGAGACAGAAACACTGAGAGGCAGAAACACTGAGAGGCAGAAACACTGAGAGGCAGAAACACTGAGAGGCAGAAACACTGAGAGGCAGAAACACTGAGAGAGAAACACTGAGAGAGAAACACTGAGAGGAAGAAACACTGAGAGGCAGAAACACTGAGAGACAGAAACACTGAGAGGCAGAAACACTGAGAGAGAAACACTGAGAGGCAGAAACTCTGAGAGGCAGAAACTCTGAGAGACAGAAACTCTGAGAGACAGAAACTCTGAGAGGCAGAAACACTGAGAGACAGAAACACTGAGAGACAGAAACACTGAGAGACAGAAACACTGAGAGGCAGAAACACTGAGAGGCAGAAACACTGAGAGGCAGAAACACTGAGAGGCAGAAACACTGAGAGGCAGAAACACTGAGAGGCAGAAACACTGAGAGGCAGAAACACTGAGAGGCAGAAACACTGAGAGGCAGAAACACTGAGAGACAGAAACACTGAGAGACAGAAACACTGAGAGACAGAAACACAGAGAGACAGAAACACAGAGAGGCAGAAACACTGAGAGACAGAAACACAGAGAGGCAGAAACAGGCAGAAACACAGAGAGGCAGAAACAGGCAGAAACAGGCAGAAACACTGAGAGGCAGAAACACTGACTGGCAGAAACACTGAGAGGCAGAAACACTGAGAGGCAGAAACACTGAGAGGCAGAAACACTGAGAGGCAGAAACACTGAGAGGCAGAAACACTGAGAGGCAGAAACACTGAGAGGCAGAAACACTGAGAGACAGAAACACTGAGAGACAGAAACACGGAGAGGCAGAAACACTGAGTGGCAGAAACACTGAGAGGCAGAAACAGGCAGAAACACTGAGAGGCAGAAACAGGCAGAAACACTGAGAGACAGAAACACTGAGAGACAGAAACACTGAGAGGCAGAAACACTGAGAGACAGAAACACTGAGAGGCAGAAACACTGAGAGACAGAAACACTGAGAGGCAGAAACACTGAGAGGTAGAAACACTGAGAGGCAGAAAAAGGCAGAAACACTGAGAGACAGAAACACTGAGAGGCAGAAACACTGAGAGACAGAAACACTGAGAGGCAGAAACACTGAGTGGCAGAAACACTGAGAAGCAGAAACACTGAGAGGCAGAAACACTGAGAGGCAGAAACACTGAGAGGCAGAAACACAGAGAGGCAGAAACACTGAGAGGCAGAAACACTGAGAGGCAGAAACACTGAGAGGCAGAAACACTGAGAGGCAGAAACACTGAGAGGCAGAAACACTGAGTGGCAGAAACACTGAGTGGCAGAAACACTGAGTGGCAGAAACACTGAGAGACAGAAACACTGAGAGGCAGAAACACTGAGAGGCAGAAACACTGAGAGGCAGAAACACTGAGAGGCAGAAACACTGAGAGGCAGAAACAGGCAGAAACACTGAGAGACAGAAACACTGAGAGGCAGAAACACTGAGAGGCAGAAACACAGAGAGGCAGAAACAGGCAGAAACACTGAGAGACAGAAACACTGAGAGGCAGAAACACTGAGAGGCAGAAACACTGAGAGGCAGAAACACTGAGAGGCAGAAACAGGCAGAAACACTGAGAGACAGAAACACTGAGAGACAGAAACACTGAGAGGCAGAAACACTGAGAGGCAGAAACACAGAGAGGCAGAAACAGGCAGAAACACTGAGAGACAGAAACACTGAGAGGCAGAAACACTGAGTGACAGAAACACTGAGAGGCAGAAACACTGAGAGGCAGAAACACTGAGAGGCAGAAACACAGAGAGGCAGAAACAGGCAGAAACACTGAGAGACAGAAACACTGAGAGGCAGAAACACTGAGAGGCAGAAACACTGAGAGGCAGAAACACTGAGAGGCAGAAACACTGAAAGACAGAAACACTGAGAGACAGAAACACTGAGAGGCAGAAACACGGAGAGGCAGAAACACTGAGAGACAGAAACACTGAGAGGCAGAAACACTGAAAGACAGAAACACTGAGAGAAAGAAATACTGAGAGGCAGAAACACTGAGAGGCAGAAACACTGAGAGGCAGAAACACTGAGAGGCAGAAACACTGAAAGACAGAAACACTGAGAGGCAGAAACACTGAGAGGCAGAAACACTGAGAGGCAGAAACACTGAGAGACAGAAACACTGAGAGGCAGAAACACTGAGTGGCAGAAACACTGAGAGGCAGAAACACTGAGAGGCAGAAACAGGCAGAAACACTGAGAGACAGAAACACTGAGAGGCAGAAAAACTGAGAGGCAGAAACACTGAGAGGCAGAAACACTGAGAGGCAGAAACACTGAGAGGCAGAAACAGGCAGAAACACTGAGAGACAGAAACACTGAGGGACAGAAACACTGAGTGGCAGAAACACTGAGTGGCAGAAACACTGAGTGGCAGAAACACTGAGAGGCAGAAACAGGCAGAAACACTGAGAGGCAGAAACAGGCAGAAACACTGAGAGACAGAAACACTGAGAGGCAGAAACACTGAGAGGCAGAAACACTGAGAGGCAGAAACACTGAGAGGCAGAAACACAGAGAGGCAGAAACACTGAGAGACAGAAACACTGAGAGGCAGAAACACTGAGAGGCAGAAACACTGAGAGGCAGAAACACTGAGAGACAGAAACACTGAGAGGCAGAAACACTGAGAGGCAGAAACACTGAGAGGCAGAAACACTGAGAGGCAGAAACACTGAGAGACAGAAACACTGAGAGGCAGAAACACTGAGAGAGAAACACTGAGAGGAAGAAACACTGAGAGACAGAAACACTGAGAGGCAGAAACACTGAGAGACAGAAACACTGAGAGACAGAAACACTGAGAGACAGAAACACTGAGAGACAGAAACACTGAGAGGCAGAAACACTGAGAGGCAGAAACACTGAGAGGCAGAAACACTGAGAGGCAGAAACACTGAGAGGCAGAAACACTGAGAGGCAGAAACACTGAGAGGCAGAAACACTGAGAGACAGAAACACTGAGAGACAGAAACACTGAAAGACAGAAACACTGAGAGACAGAAACACTGAGAGACAGAAACACTGAGAGACAGAAACACAGAGAGGCAGAAACACTGAGAGACAGAAACACAGAGAGGCAGAAACAGGCAGAAACACAGAGAGGCAGAAACAGGCAGAAACACTGAGAGACAGAAACACTGAGAGGCAGAAACACTGAGAGGCAGAAACAATGAGAGGCAGAAACAGGCAGAAACACTGAGAGGCAGAAACAATGACAGGCAGAAACACTGAGAGGCAGAAACACTGAGAGGCAGAAACACTGAGAGGCAGAAACACTGAGAGACAGAAACACTGAGAGACAGAAACACTGAGAGGCAGAAACACTGAGTGGCAGAAACAGGCAGAAACACTGAGAGGCAGAAACAGGCAGAAACACTGAGAGACAGAAACACTGAGAGACAGAAACACTGAGAGGCAGAAACACTGAGAGACAGAAACACTGAGAGGCAGAAACACTGAGAGAAAGAAACACTGAGAGGCAGAAACACTGAGAGGCAGAAACACTGAGAGGCAGAAACACTGAGAGGCAGAAACACTGAGAGGCAGAAACACTGAGAGGCAGAAACAGGCAGAAACACTGAGAGACAGAAACACTGAGAGACAGAAACACTGAGAGGCAGAAACACTGAGTGGCAGAAACACTGAGAGGCAGAAACACTGAGAGACAGAAACACTGAGAGACAAAAACACTGAGAGGCAGAAACACTGAGAGACAGAAACACTGAGAGGCAGAAACACTGAGTGGCAGAAACACTGAGAGGCAGAAACACTGAGAGACAGAAACACTGAGAGACAGAAACACTGAGAGGCAGAAACACTGAGTGGCAGAAACACTGAGAGGCAGAAACACTGAGAGGCAGAAACACTGAGACAGAAACACTGAGAGGCAGAAAAACAGAGAGGCAGAAACACTGAGAGACAGAAACACTGAGAGACAGAAACACTGAGAGGCAGAAACACTGAGAGACAGAAACACTGAGAGGCAGAAAAACAGAGAGGCAGAAACACTGAGATAGAAACACTGAGAGGCAGAAAAACAGAGAGGCAGAAACACTGAGTGGCAGAAACACTGAGAGGCAGAAACACTGAGAGACAGAAACACTGAGAGGCAGAAACACTGAGAGAGAAACACTGAGAGGCAGAAACACTGAGAGGCAGAAACACTGAGAGGCAGAAACACAGAGGCAGAAACACTGAGAGAGAAACACTGAGAGGCAGAAACACTGAGAGGCAGAAACACTGAGAGACAGAAACACTGAGAGACAGAAACACTGAAAGACAGAAACACTGAGAGACAGAAACACTGAGAGACAGAAACACTGAGAGACAGAAACACTGAGAGACAGAAACACTGAGAGACAGAAACACAGAGAGGCAGAAACACTGAGAGACAGAAACACAGAGAGGCAGAAACAGGCAGAAACACAGAGAGGCAGAAACAGGCAGAAACACTGAGAGACAGAAACACTGAGAGGCAGAAACACTGAGAGGCAGAAACAATGAGAGGCAGAAACAGGCAGAAACACTGAGAGGCAGAAACACTGACAGGCAGAAACACTGAGAGGAAGAAACACTGAGAGGCAGAAACACTGAGAGGCAGAAACACTGAGAGGCAGAAACACTGAGACAGAAACACTGAGAGACAGAAACACTGAGAGGCAGAAACACTGAGTGGCAGAAACACTGAGAGGCAGAAACAGGCAGAAACACTGAGAGGCAGAAACAGGCAGAAACACTGAGAGACAGAAACACTGAGAGACAGAAACACTGAGAGGCAGAAACACTGAGAGGCAGAAACACTGAGAGGCAGAAACACTGAGAGGCAGAAACACTGAGAGGCAGAAACAGGCAGAAACACTGAGAGACAGAAACACTGAGAGGCAGAAACACTGAGAGACAGAAACACTGAGAGGCAGAAACACTGAGTGGCAGAAACACTGAGAGGCAGAAACACTGAGAGACAGAAACACTGAGAGGCAGAAACACTGAGAGACAGAAACACTGAGAGGCAGAAACACTGAGAGGCAGAAACAATGAGTGGCAGAAACACTGAGAGACAGAAACACTGAGAGACAGAAACACTGAGAGGCAGAAACACTGAGTGGCAGAAACACTGAGAGGTAGAAACAGGCAGAAACACTGAGAGACAGAAACACTGAGAGGCAGAAACACTGAGAGGCAGAAACAATGAGAGGCAGAAACACTGAGAGGCAGAAACACTGAGAGGCAGAAAAACAGAGAGGCAGAAAAACAGAGAGGCAGAAAAACAGAGAGGCAGAAACACTGAGTGGCAGAAACACTGAGAGGCAGAAACACTGAGAGACAGAAACACTGAGAGACAGAAACACTGAGAGGCAGAAACACTGAGAGGCAGAAACACTGAGAGGCAGAAACACTGAGAGGCAGAAACAGGCAGAAACAGGCAGAAACACTGAGAGACAGAAACACTGAGAGGCAGAAACACTGAGAGACAGAGACACTGAGAGGCAGAAACACTGAGTGGCAGAAACACTGAGGCAGAAACACTGAGAGGCAGAAACACTGAGACAGAAACACAGAGAGGCAGAAACACTGAGAGGCAGAAACACTGAGAGGCAGAAACACTGAGGCAGAAACACTGAGAGGCAGAAACACTGAGAGGCAGAAACACTGAGAGGCAGAAACACTGAGTGGCAGAAACACTGAGAGACAGAAACACTGAGAGGCAGAAACACTGAGAGACAGAAACACTGAGAGGCAGAAACACTGAGAGGCAGAAACACTGAGAGGCAGAAACACTGAGAGGCAGAAACAGGCAGAAACACTGAGAGACAGAAACACTGAGAGACAGAAACACTGAGAGGCAGAAACACTGAGAGGCAGAAACACAGAGAGGCAGAAACAGACAGAAACACTGAGAGACAGAAACACTGAGAGGCAGAAACACTGAGAGGCAGAAACACTGAGAGGCAGAAACACTGAGAGGCAGAAACAGGCAGAAACACTGAGAGACAGAAACAGGCAGAAACACTGAGAGACAGAAACACTGAGAGGCAGAAACAATGAGAGGCAGAAACACTGAGAGACTGAGAGGCAGAAACACTGAGAGACAGAAACACTGAGCGGCAACATTTGATTTCAGCGTGAATGTCGCGAAAAACACACAAAACACATCTAAAATGGGAAAGAGCTTTGCGATTAACTGTATAAAGAGAAGATAATAAATCAATAGGGTGATAGATGTTGATAAATAATAAACAAACTAAAAGAGAACAAATTAGAGCAAACAACTTCTCTGGAGAACTACATTCCACCAGAAGTACCAATGCCCATACTCTCCACCCATAAATTAATCAACTAACAGTGATGTCTACAGGCAATCACATTCTGAGGTCGTACCTGTGGAAGACATGGCCGTAACAATATATATAACATTGATCTAAGTGATCACCCGGATTTAGACCTACCAATATTGTATGTATATAAAGCGCACAGACAGATTTGCTTTAAGTATTTCCCCGCCGTCGAAATCCGGCACATATAAATGTCAGGAAACATGATTCCTGCTGCATGTCAATATTTTATGAAGTTTAGTAACTTTAGTAAGTTGTAAGGAACCCTATATCGAGTCCAAGCTTTAGTTTAAACTGATCGTTCTTTTTACTTTCATTTTCGCCGTTTACCCTATTAAATCCAGTCAGCCAGCAGCTCTTCTGCCACTCAGTCCGGCTGAAGGGGGAGTGATCCGGCGGGAAAGTGACGTCAGTGCATAACCTCTATTAATCATGCATATGCAACTTTTTAGCAAGCAGACATCAGCAAACCAGATCACTGAGACTCACACACACACACTCACACATCGATGTTCCTGCTTTTCACTTTCACTTCCTGGTTTTCTAAGGATCAGAATTTCACAAAATATAAGAAATACAGAGCATTATCTGTTTATGACATCATGTCACAATTAATTCCTCAACATAATTTCTCATGAGTCAAACAACAGCCTGTCCTTTAGCTTCCCAATTACAAATGAGATCTTTAACATCTCAGTTATTTCTCCTATGCAGCGATGAGATTAAACTGAAGTCTCATTAAGTAGGCTACTTACTTTAAGACATAAAGTAGATACCATCAAAGTTGAAACTTAACGTAACTGAGATCTCCATTAATTCTCACAAACTCGGAAGAAACATAACTCTATTAAAGCACATAAACTCAAAGTCTCCTGAGGAGAACCTCAGCAGGATGATGCACAGCAAAAACTCCAGTGTTAAATTAACTCTCCTGGGAGTTTATATGGCTCCAGACTCAGTGTTAAAATATGAGTGTTAAATTAACACTCAAGAGTGTTAAAGTTAATGAGCTCATTAAGTGATTAATTGTGTGATGATTGACTAATATTGAAGACACCTGATGTTATCAAGCAGAATCACCAAAGGAGAAAATCTACTTTTTTAAGACACCGTTATGGAGATCAGTGTTTGCTTTAGTTGGGCTCATGGCCCTTAAATCATTTAATTCAGTTTTTGTTTGGCTGTTGTATCTGAATTATAACTGCCAGATGAACAAAGAAAAAAGTTGACCAGGTGTTGTTTGTTATGTTTTGACATAATCATAATTTGACATGAATATCAAATCTCTATTAGAGAGTTATGTCTACCTTGTTGATTACATCAGACCTGTGATTCTAAAGCAAATGATTTTCAGTATTATCAAAATAATCCAAAATATTTCTTAAAAATTGTTCTGATAAAAAGACTTGGGAGTTTACTGTAATTAGACACACTGACATCAAGAATCAGCCTGTGATTCTCAACAATGGTGACAATAATAAAGCATGTTACAGTGCATTCTGGGTGCCACCAATCAAAACACATTCATGGCTCCCATCATGCATTGCGGTATGAATAAATTATGATCTGAATTGTTTTAGTAATTTCCTTTCCCTGATTGAATATTCTGTGTCACCATTGTTGAGATTCATACACTGATTCTTGATGTCTGTGTGTGCCTAAAAGAAAGATTTTGTTTTATCAGAACAACTCTTAAGAAATCCTTTAGATTATTTAGAAAATTCTGGATCTTTTGCTGTAGAATCATATTGACGCCGTAAGCAACAATATACATTTAAGTCAGAGATTAGACTCTAAATGAGTTCAGTGATTCAGATCAAATTATGATTATGTCAAAACATAACCAACACCACCTGATAAACATTTTCTTTGTTCATCTGGCAGTTATAGCTCAGATACAACAGAGAAACAAATTTTAAAGTTAACAGTTTAAGGGTCAAGAGCCCAACTAAAGCGAACACTGATCACCATAATGGTGTCTTAGAAAATTTCGATTTTCTCCTTTGGTGATTCTGCTTGTTAACATCAGGTGTCTTCAATAATGGTCAATCATCACTCAATTAATCACTTAATGAGCTCATTAACTTTAACACTCTTGAGTGTTAATTTAACACTCATATTTTAACACTGAGTCTGGAGCCATATAAACTCCCAGGAGAGTTAATTTAACTCTGGAGTTTTTGCTGTGTGTGTGAAGCGTTGTAGAAACACACCTGGGCTGTCGGCCACCGTGTCGAAGTGGCAGTTAGCGAGCATGAAGTGCTGCGCGCCGGTCTTGGGCTCGAGCTTGACGGCGATGTTGGTCAGACGGTCGTAGCGGCTGATGAAGCCGTAGTATTCAATGGAGCCGCTGGGCCGCTGGACGTCCACTGTGATGGAGTGAGAGCCAGCTTTACTCTCAGACCGGATCTGCTCGATCTGATCCTGAAGGTAGTTCACCGTGATCTCGATCTCTGGGCTTCCCATGGTCCGCGGCCCGACGCTGGTGATCTGATCCAAATGGATCCTGATGCACATCATAACACAGAACTTTACACTCGCGAGCACAACTCAACTCTACTGCTTTGTTTTTATTTTACTGTTATTATTATAGTTTTGTTCCTATCGAGTTATTGCAGTTTTATTGCACCTGTGTATAATGACAATAAAGACTATTCGTTTCTACTCTATTCTACTCTATCATATCATACTTTATTCTGCTCAATTCTATTATATTATGCTCTATTCTATCCTACTTTATTCTGCTCTATTCTATTCTGTTCTATCCTACTTTATTCTGCTCTATTCTATTCCATTCTATTCTTTATGGATGTATGAAACATTTACAATAAGATGAAAAGCATTTATTTAGAAACATGAATTTTCAATTAATGCCAACTTTAAGCATCATTAGTACAGATTACTGCAGTATGATATATAAAAATAATACTGCAAATATCCTCTTCTTTTAATGTTCATAAACTGTTAATAGTTACAGCATGTTTTAATATTTCCCCCTGTCTAATCTAGGGATGCATTGAATCCAGATGTTTGGGGTTCGGCCGAATACGGAATCCACTGGTTAAGATTCTGCCGAATCGGAATACCGAATCCTACTCCCATCCTCAGTCCATTAACACAGTAAACACATTAATGAAGTAAACAACATCCACACCAGTGTAGCCTATTTTTCTTTTTGTATTTTATTTTAACTGTAAAAAAAGATTAAAAAGTAAGAGTAATGGTCGTCTGGTTAACATAGGTTTTTAGCTGTGAACCCTCCTTTGCCATAGGCTACCTGAAGTTTCTGCATTTCGGCTCCTGTCTGTAGATTCCTTCATGCACAACTCGTATTTCGGTTTCATACGCAAATGTTTTAACAGCGGCGATGTTGTGTATTGTTTAGGGTCCTTAATTGCCACCACGAGACAAATCGGCATTGCAAATTGAACATGTAGCTCGACTTGATTCATCTTCTTTTGACTGAAAGTACTGCCAAACAACACATTTTCTGCCCACGATCGAGTTCCACTTTCACTTTCTCTCAGCCGACTGCATTCGAACGGCTACATACGTAATCAACGGCGGCGTGACGTCGACCAGCGTAGCGCGCGTAGTGAAGCCTAGGGTTCGGCTCGGTGGAGAAAAAAATCTAGGTTCGACAGAAACCAAACCCCGTCAAAAAAGCCCAATATTCGGCCGAATCCGAATCCTAGATTCGGTGCATCCCTAACCCAAACAGACATATGCCTACTGATGTTTTAAACCTCATGTTATTAAGTTACAATGTAATAATCACTTATATCATTTTATCATGGCTTGGAAGATACATTTTTTTCTTGTTTTAAGCTTACAAGGCATTGAATTAGATACCTTTTTTTATTTTATTAAAGTCATGCTTAAAACAAAAATTAAAGTATATGATAATCATACAGTACTATAGTAAGGCACCTGATAGGCTGCAGCCTACTATGGTAAAGTGTAGGCTACCTGGCCCGGGTGGCGTTGAAGTGTCCTGTGCTTCTGCTGCTGAATATGAGCTGCTGGACTGAGATCAGAACCAAAACCCACATCAGACTCAGGAACCCGAGCAGCAGAAACACAGCGCAACTCTCGCGCAGAAACTCTCTCTTCACCGCCGGCTTGTGTTCGTGGCTCCGGGGGCCGTTCAGCGCGGCCTCCTCATCGCCAGCGTCCGGCTCCTGGCTCTCCTGGGTCTGGTTCTGGTTCTGCTGGGTTCTGATTCTGAGCACTGGAAAGTCTCTCTCGCTCATCTGCATAATATCTGGATTGCTCATTATGTTTAAGATCTGCTGTCTGTCTGTTCAGAAACAAACGTAGGCTATCATAAGTCCTTCTTGAAAGCTTGTTTCTTCATTCTCCACTGGTCGCTGATTCTTTATTTCTTTTGTCCGGAGACAAAGAGTCAGTTTGACGGAAAAGAGGAATAACGAGTGTTTTCCTGGTTAGTGTAGTAAGAGGGTGGAGTTAATGATTACTTCCCACAAGTGCTCACTACAGATTATTAACTCTTACTACACTCTGTGTTCAAACCATTTGTTTACAGTATAGGCCTAGTTCATACAGGACAGATGACACTATCAGGATTTCTTCAGGTTACATTTTACACAAACTTCTAGAAGTATAGGGGTGAGTCACTAAACATTTATTTAACCATAGCAAAAGTACAATTCTTACTTATGTTAATTTTTCATCTCTATTTTTGGTGTTTATTTTAAATTAGACAAATCTTGTATTCTTATATTATTTTAATCTCCAATATGTTATTTAACAGTTTCTTTAATGTTTCGCTAACCAGCAGAAGATACTCGCAGGGTTTAAAGCTCCAGTAGGTAGCTTTTGTAAACAAATATTTGTTAAAACTGTCATTATGTCCTCACAGTAGAATATGAGACAGATAATCTGTGGAAAATATCGAGCTCCTCTGGCTCCTCCCTGTGGTCCTATTGCCATTTGCAGAAATACACCGCTCCCGGTCAGAAACAACCAATCAGATCCAGGAGGAATGTCTTAGCAGTGTCAATCACGCTCGTGTACGCGCTGATCACCCCTCTCTTGCACAGCGCGAGCGCGTACCGTCGTTCGTGACTGTCCTGTTCGAACTCGTTCATCCAAATGAACGAATCTTTTTTCGAGTCATTTCGTTCATTCAACGAACGAAATGACTCGCAAAAAGATTCGTTCATTTCGAACGAGTCTTTTTCGGAGTCATTTCGTTCATTCAACGAACGAAATGATTCGAAAAAGATTTGTTCATTTTGATGAACGAGTTCAAACAGGAGAGTCACGAACGTGCATCACAGAACAGAGCAAGGCCAGCATTTGTGCTTATAAAACTTAAAGTTTTTTATTTATTTTTGAAATGACCGATCGTTTCGTTAGATAAGACCCTTATTCATCGTCTGGTATCGTTTAAAGCCCTTTGAAGCTGCACTGAAACTGTCATTTGGTCCTTGAAACGTTTGTGTCCTATTGAAGTCCATTATATGGAGAAAAAGCCTGGAATGTTTTCATCAAAAACCTTAATTTCTTTTCGACTGAAGAAAGACATCTTGGATGACATGGGGGTGAGTAAATTATCAGCAAAAGTTTTTTTAAAAGTGAACTAATCCTTTAACGTTATCTTACTAGCTATTTATAACTTATAGAAAGAGTGCAACGTTATAAAGTTACATGTATTGCAAAATACATAATGATTTGAGGACCAAGTTTGTAGTCAAAGTATGGGCAGGCCATAGTCAATGTAAAGCATATTGTTGATGTTTCGTCCCTATTAGTGAATGTTCCATAACGGTTTATAATCTGCCGTTCATCGGTGGTCCTGTTTACTAGCCTGCGCGTTCACGGCAGGCTCCGTTGTGGGGGAGGAGCTGTGGAGGGAGGGCTGTAGCGCAGCAGAGAGCAAGGGGGTTGGACCTGGAAGTTGTGCTTGTTCAAATTTTCAGGCTAAGTCAACATTTTCTCAAAACTCCCTACTGCAACTTTAAATCCCAGTTGCTCAGGCGGGGCATGTTGTCACACCGCGTTAAAATGATATAACTATTCTATTCTTTTATTTTCTATTCTATTCTACTCTATTATATTATATTCTTTATATTATATTATATATTTAAAAACATTGAGAAAAACGTGAATAAAAACTGAGTCAATTTTCATAAAGTATTTTTGTTTATGTTTTCTGATGTGTTCGTTGTCAAACTCAAAAATTATTTTGTTTTTAATTATTAAAAAATGTAATTATCTTATATGAAAAAGATGCGTCAGATCCTTAAACTATCGTTACATTACATGATCACGCTCTTATTCATGCAAATGCTTTTATACCATTTAAGTGCGATAAGACAAAAGAGAACGCTCTGTCTGTGAATGTACTGATGCACACACGACAGTATCGCCGGGATCGAATTCTCTTTAGCGCTTGAACGAACAAGAACACACACCATTATGCCAAAATGTCCGTTTTGTTAAGTATCCTTATAAGAGCAGTCAAATAAAGTATTAAATGAACGTAAAGACTTGTTAATCTAGTAAAAAAATAAAATTATCGATTGACAGCACTACTGCTAACATTACTGCATACTGCTGTGTGTGTGTTATTCCTAATAAGTCAAAGGCGCAGTGCTTTCTGCAATTGGGTCGGGTCATATTCACACTGTAGACGAACTGTACCAGAGTTCATTTGGAACCAGTGATGTTACGTATGACCCTGAAGCTTTGATGTGCACCACCTCTGTTGAGGTTCCAAGCGTACCGTACCGATACTAA
Source organism: Gila orcuttii (assembly GCA_026230005.1). Lineage (NCBI taxonomy): Eukaryota > Metazoa > Chordata > Actinopteri > Cypriniformes > Leuciscidae > Gila > Gila orcuttii. Next base: position 62,513,232 of record JAPDVR010000003.1, read on the forward strand.
AATGTGACGTGAACCACTGTAGATCACTGATTGGTCAGACAGACAGAATCGTCACTACCAGCGTCATTGTATTTGAGCCGTACCGAGCCGTACCATGCAGAGGAAAAGCGCCATTAGCTTCCAAACAAGATGGCGGATATTGCTATTAGTTTCGGCAAGTGAAGTCCCACCCACTGATCTGTAATAGGTCTGTAGCGTGAGTGGGCCAGTGGGATTTTTACATCATAAAAAGCAGGAAGTGGAACACTTAAATCCTTATTTCTCCCATCTCAGGGGAAATAAGGGAATAAATCATGAAAAATCAAAAATATGACTGGGTTTCTAAAGATACAAAGCTTAATGCAAATGGGTGAAGTGTCCCTTAAACAACAAAAAAAAACATCCTTTTGCACATATTTGACAATCGGAATATCAGTGTTTCATGCTATAGCTAATACACTTGTGAATATATTTAATAAAAAAATCATCATTCATTCAGCACTGTGTTGTGGTTGCGCGGTGTCACGTGACGCGTCACCATGGAAACGTTAAAGTGACAAGTTCTAAATAACGGTCGCCTTGAAAAACTCACGCTGGGGGGTCACATAGAATATTTTAAACTTATGTGGGAAAGGGTTAATAGAGAAACTAATTTCGCACTGATCAAACGTGTGCAGCTTCTCTCTGCTGTGGATCCTCTCATGTGTTTTCAGATGTGATGACTGATTGAATCTCTTATCACAGTGTGAACACTTGTAAGGTTTTTCTCCAGTGTGGATCCTCTCATGTGTTTTCAGAGATGATGATCGACTAAATCTCTTGTCACAGTGTGAACACTTGTAAGGTTTTTCTCCAGTGTGAATTCTCTGGTGCTGTTTTAAATCGCTCCCTGTTGTAAAAGTCTTCCCACACTCAAAGCACATGTACTCTCTCACACCAGTATGAGTTTTCTGATGTGTATGTAAATGATGCCACCGTGCAAAACTCTTTCCACACACAGAACATGAATATGGCTTCTCCTTTGTATGAACTGTCAGGTGCGTCTTCAGGTGTGATGCACTAAGAAATGTTTTGCTGCATTGATCACATGTGAACGGCTTCTCTCCGGTGTGGATCACCATGTGACGCTTAAGACTTTGATTGGTTGTGAAACTCTTCCCGCATTGATCACATGTGAACGGCTTCTCTCCGGTATGAACTCTCATGTGAATCTCAAGACTACCTTTGGTTGTGAAACTGTTTCCACACTGAGTGCAGGTGAAAGATTTCTTGGCTCTTTTCTTTAAAAATGTCTGTTTAGTCTTTGAGCGACTTTCTCCAGGTTGGACATGATGTTCCTCCTTCACTTCTCTCAGTTCTTCTCGTTCCTCCTTCACTTCTCTCAGTTCTTCTCGTTCCTCCTTCACTTCTCTCAGTTCTTCTCTCTCCTTCACTTCTCTCAGTTCTTCTCTCTCCTCCTTCACTTCACTCAGTTCTTCACTCTCCTCACTCTCTTCCATCAGGTCTGACATGAAAGAAACAAATATTACATTTAATTTTCAGTACATAAAAATAATTCAAAGAGAGGAATATAAAGTGAGAGGACATGAAAGTGAGCCCTGATGTAATAGTAGAACGTAGACAACTGTTATAAAATATTATGATACTATTTTACAAATTGATTTTATGTCCATGAATGAGCTAAATTTCTTCCAATTATTATTTTTAAAACTTTATAGGCACGAATCCCATGTTTTTTTTTAGCAAGAACTATTAATTTGATCAATAACACAATTATCTAACATGATATTAACATTAAAATATACAATACTGCCATGTTTCGACACCAACTTTGAGATTGATATTTATTTTACTAAAACGTTTGAATTATTAATGGCCGTTCACACTAGACTTTTCCTTGCACTGACTTCCATTCATACACATGTGAAAGTGGGACAACAGAAACACAAGCTCAAGTGAATAAGTTCTCACGTAAATGCGTCTCTATAACACGCATGGTGTATTGTCGTGTAATTTATACGCGAAAATGAGTTTTTACGTGCATATGAGACATAGTTTTTTGCGTGCATTTGATACGCAGTTCATTTGCGTGTAATACACACGCACCCCACACCACTAATTCTACCCAAGCGTATAATACACACGCACCCCACACCACTACTAAACCTACCCTAACCAACCATTGCGTATCCTATGCACGTAAAAACTCATTTTAGCGTATAAATTACACGACAATACACATGCGTGCTATAAAGACGCATTTTTAGCATTCAAGTGGAGTGGATTGTTTATGTTTAAATCCTCCTTTCAAAAACAGCATTTCTTAAAACTGTGACACCCAGGAAGTGACATCATCTGGGCTATTTCTACTGCATGATGGGAAGACAAGAAAATAATCTCAATCCATTGTCTCAGTTTTTACACAAACTGTATCATTGACTGTATTCATCAACCCTGTTACCAAAGTTACTGTAAGAAGAATCTCTATAACTATGAATAACTTGTATGATATTTGACAAATACAACTTTCAGTAACTTGGTGTTTACTGATTATTCCAAAAAAAAAAAAAAAAAAAAAAGTGTACACTAGGTTGAAAATGACTAAAATTCTGGTAACGTTGTTGCAAATTGTGAACCAGATATAAAATAAATGTAAAATAAAACAGTTAAAATAGCCACTGACCATTTGTTGAAAAACCCAGAACATTCTGTACCATTTCATATAAAAACTGTTTATCTAAAAGTGATGAAGTGCTTGAATGTTTGTAACATGAATGTTCTTCAGCATCATGAATGAATGAATAATAAACACCAACCTCTTTGTTCTTCAGGATCTTCAGTGTGTTTCATTCTGCAGGTTCTGGATCACTCGTGTTCTCACTGTCCTCTTTAATAAACTCAGTCTTTGCAGATTTCAGCTCTTCCTTATGCTTTCATGCTCGTCTTCACTTGTAGCTGATGGGAATTTACAGCATTTATAGGAGAATTACAGTGGGAGGAGCTTCACTGATGATGTGATGGTGATGGGAGGAGCTTCACTGATGATGGTGATGGGAGGATCTTCACTGATGATGAATTGCAGTGTGGGAGGAGCTGATCTGCCAAAATTCAAAATATCAATTATGGAGTTTGTTTTTATAATAAATGACACTTCTAAGCATTTATGAATGCTTCAATTGAAAACAGGTTTTGGCTGTTAATTCTACTCTGAACAAAATTATAAATGCAACACTTTTGTTTTTGCCCCCATTTTTCATGAGCTCAACATGAGAAGTACTCACTAACACATATTTACAGATTTGTCAACAATATTTAAGAGAAATAGGCCTTTTGTGTACATAGAAAAGTCTTAGATATTTGAGTTCAGCTCGTGAAAAATGGGGGCAAAAACAAAATGTTGCGTTTTTAATTTTGTTCAGTGTAGTTATCAGTATCCCAGAAACTATCAATGTATTGGACCTTCACCTTCTAGACGAACGTGGAGTTTTAGGGAGGTCTAAGGAGTAAAATGCATGTACTCACAGGAGATCTGAAGACATCAGCATAATAAATGAGGTGAAAACAGGAACTATTGTCATGAAATAAATAGTTTTTTCAGCAGATCTGTTAATATTGATGATCCTCAGACTATCAACACTCATTCAACAAGACATTCAGGATCATCAGCAGATCATCTCACTTTATTCTGAGTGTTTGCTGTTAGAAACACATTGACTCAGATAAATGACATAAGCCTATTAAACTGCTCTATTGAACGACAATACTGATAGTAGTAAATCGCCTTCACCTGCTTTCAGATGGAGCGGCATTTAGGCCTACTACACAGAGCCGTAGTTCACTGACAAGCTGAGCCATATCGCATTAATATCGCGGACGTATCGCCAGCGATAATTAATGCGATATGGCTCAGCTTGTCAGTTAACTACGGCTCTTTGTACACAGTAAAAACTCCGGTGTTAAATTAACACACCTGGGATATGAGTCCACACTCAAGAGTGTTAAAGTTAATGAGATAATTAAGTGATTAATTGAGTGATGATTGAGCATTATTGAAGACACCTGATGTTAACAAGCAGAATCACTGAAGGAGAAAATCACAAATTGTAAGCCACCGTTATGGCGATAAGTGTTTGCTTTTAGTTGGGCTCTTGATCCTTATATTATTAACTTTAGATTTTGTTTGGCTGCTGTATCTGAGTTATAACTGCCAGATGAACAAAGAAAAAAGGTGATCTAATGGTGTTGGTTATATTATGACAATCATCATTTGAACTTTATATTTTTGATTTATGTTGCTTGTTACAGCATAACTGTGATTTTGCATAAATATCTAGAATTTTAGCTATAATATAAAGGATTTTTTAAAAGTTGTTTTCTAAATTTAGGCACACACAGACTTCAATATTCAGTCTATGCATCTCAAGATAACTTTGATTTTTGCAGATCAGCTCCTCCCACAGCAATTACATCATCAGAGAAGGTCCTCCCACTGTAATTCACCAATAAATGCTGGAATATTCCCATCAGCTGCACAGAGACGAGCCTCAGGAAGAGCTGAAATCTGTAAAGTTTATTAAAGTGGACAGTGAGAACACGAGTGATCCAGAACCTGCAGAATGAAACACACTGAAGATCCTGAAGAACAAAGAGGTTGGTGTTTATTCTTCATTCATTCATGATGCTGAAGAACATTCATGTTAGAAACATTCAAGCACTTCATCACATTAAGATATGCAGTTAAACTATGAAATGGCTGCAAAAGTTTTTTTATATATACAAATGGTCAGTAAATGGAGGTTTCATATTGATTGTCAACATCAGGTCAAACTCAATTTAAATATTTTAACCTTTTTATTTTACATTTATTCTATATATGGTTTACAATATGTAACAATTTTACCAGAATTTGACCTGAATTGTGTGTGTATTTTTACTAACATATTTAACAAATATATACAATAATAATTCCAAAATGTACAATCTACTCCGCTTTACTGCAAACATTTGTGTTCTTTCTCGCAGTGAAATTCACTTGATCTTGTGTTTCTTGTCACACAAGCGTGTGAAATCAATAGAAGAAGTTTAGTGTGAACCGCCCTTAATAATTCAAATGTTTTAGTAGTTTTTAACATAACTATACATCATTCTAAAGGTTGGTGTCAAAATATGGCAGTATTGTGTATTTTAATGTTAATTTCATGTTAGATAATTGAGTCATTGATCAAATATTTTTAATAGTTCTCACTAGGGCTGGGCGATATATCGCATCACATTGTTATACGCATCTCGTCAGTAAAGCCGGTTCCTTGATTAGTAGTAAATCACCTTCACCTGCTTTCAGATGGAGCGGCATTTACTACACAGCACAAACTCCAGTGTTAAATTAACACTCAAGAGTGTTAAAGTTAATGAGATAATTAAGTGATTAATTGAGTGATGTTTGAGCATTATTGAAGACACCTGATGTTAACAAGCAGAATCACTGAAGGAGAGAATCTCAAATTGTAAGCCACCGTTATGAAGTTGGCCCCCCACCCAACGCAAAACGTCGTCAAAATAGGTTCAATCGTTTGTGCTGTAAAAAGTTTCGTTTGTGCTGCTTCGGTTTTTTAGATATTAAAATAATATTTTTAGGTCATTCTGAGGTCACTTAGCCCCCCCCACATGATCCAAACTCACCCAAAATAGTCTCGTTTGTGCTGGATTGTGCGGTAAGAAATTCGCTTGTGCTGCGTCGGGTTTTAAAATATTGGACACTGAATTATAGACGGTGACTTCTCCAGCCCCCTTTTTTATCTACTACAGTTGAAGACCGAAACGGCAAACCAAATCACAATATTCACTTCTGTTACCTATCCTGTGCGTTTTCAACTTTTAACGGACACTGATTGTAATAAAATTAAAATGTAATTTAGTCCTGTGATGTCAAAGCTGAATTTTCTGTATCATTACTTGACTACATGTCACATGATTCTTCAGAAATCATAGTAAAATGTTGATTGATAAATTATTATTGGTGCTCAGTTAAGAAAGGTTCTTATTTTTATCAATGTTGAATAGGCTACCCATAGCGTGGGTTTTGGATGCTTAATGTTTGTGGAAACCGTGATCATTTTTTTCACTTTTGATTAGGCCTATTTAATGCGTAGGCCTACTTGCTAAATAAAAGTAGCCTAGTATTTTTTTATATAGGCTACATTATTTAACCAAAAACTTTGAATGGTTGTATATCTTGGTTTCCAGAAGAAGAAAAAAGAACAATATTAAGCAGCACAACTGTTTTCAACATTGATAATGATCAGAAATGTTTCTTGAGCATCAAATTCATAACATTAGCATATTATAATTATTTCTGACGGATCATGTGACACTGAAGACTGGCGTAATGATGCTGAAAATTGAGGTTTGATCACAGGAATAAATTACACTACTATATATTCACATAGAAAACAGCAGTGAAATAATATTTCACAATATTACTGTATTTTTCATCAAATAAATACTAGCCTTGGTGAGCAGAAGGGACTTCTTTGAGAAACATTAAAAAATGTTCAAACTTTTGACTGGTACTGTGTGTATGTATAGTATGTGTCTGTGTAGATATATAATTTATTTAATAACTATTATTATTATGTATGTGGAAATTCATGACAATGAATTAAGTCAAAATGATTAAACTTTTGAAATTTAATCATGTACTATCGAACATCCATTTACAAAAATTGACCTTTAAAAGCTTAAACTTAAAAACACTTAATACTGACAAGTTATCTGTCTTCAAACCAAAAATACCACCCAAAGTAATAGACTTGAGTGCAAACTCCCTTAAAATAGCACACTACATCTCCTGAACAAATTATGTGATGAAAGTCTTTGTCAATTCTACTTTAAAAGTGTGCTCACCTCGAGGATATTTTTGCTGTTCTCGTGCCCAAACTTGCTGAAGTTACATTTAAACTACGACTTGAGGGCACGAATCCATTTTGCCCAGAGAGAAAGTGAGTGACAGAAAAAGGACGCAGCACAAGCGAAACTTTTACCGGCACAAACGAAGCACAAACGAACGAGACTATTTTGGGTGAGTTTGGATCATGTGGGGGGGGCTAAGTGACCTCAGAATGACCTAAAAATATTATTTTAATTTCTAAAAAACCGAAGCAGCACAAACGAAACTTTTTACAGCACAAACGATTGAGCCTATTTTGACGACGTTTTGCGTTGGTTGGGGGGCCAACTTCACGCAGGCCCGTTATGGCGATAAGTGTTTGCTTTAGTTGGGCTCTTAACCTTTATACATTCACTTTAAATTTGTTTGTCTGCTGTTATTTATAACTATCAGATCACACTTTTTTTGTTCATTTGATTGTGTTGGTTGTGTTCTGGCATAATCATGCTGTGATCTGAAAATGAATCTTTTTGAGATAGTTTGGTTTAACTTGTTGGCAACAACTTTTAGATTCTACAGCATATATGAATATAGGTATGTTTCTTATAATCCAAAATATTTAATAAACATTGTTCTGATCAAAACACTTTCAAATAAATTTATTTGGAAACACAGAAGTAGTTCTAACCCGCCACCTTGTGTCAAGATGATTTATGACCCTATGATTGACAGGTGGGCGGTGCTAACCTTTGACCTTCCGGAGGATGTTCCGGAGGCCCCTTTGATGTAGGGATTAACCTTTGACCTATCGATCAATCAAGTTGACAGGTGGGGGGGCTAACCTTTGACCTTCCGTGGTCCTCCGGAGGTCCTTTGATGTAGGGATTAACCTTTGACCTATCGATCGATCAAGTTGACAGTTGTCTTTGCCCTATTGACCTTTGTATTATACGTCAAGTTGCCAGTTGTTAGGGTTGATCTGGGTTTGACAGTTGTCTTTGATCTGTATTATGATGGATGATTTTGCCATTTAGTTTTACCCCTATTGACCCCCGGGGACTTTTTGCTTTGGGAAATTCCCTCCACGCCAGCTGTGTCGGGGTTAGTGAGAAAATAATTTTTCTAATGTTACATATAGATTAGAGTTATCTTTTCAAAACAAAAATAAAATCATCTTACCGTTTCAGAGTTGAGGATCTTTTGAAAAAGTTGAAAAGAGTTCCTCTTTTGGAAAGAGTGCCTTTTGCATTTTGACAGTCTTTGAGCTAAATGTGTGTGACATCCGATATCCTGGCATTCCTGAAGCATACTATATACATTTGCTGTGTGTGTGTGTGTGTGTGTGTGTGTCTCTCTCTCTCTCTCTCTCTCAAACACCAGCGCATGACAGGCATGGTCTCTTCGCTAAGTGTGTGCGTCTGTCTGTGAGTGTGTGAGACGTCACCCTATTCCTGCTGGGGAGTGAAAGTGAGAAAATATCTCACACTAAGTAGAGTTGAAAAACATTAATTCCTTTAAAATAAATAAAAATCACCTTACCTTTTCACTATGGAATTGGATTAAAACCGGCCTTTTGCATTTTGACAGTCTTTGAGCTAAATGTGTGTGACACCCGATATCCTGGCATTCCTGAGTACGCTATATAAATGGGGATAGTGAGAAAATATCTTACACTAACGTTGAAAAGCACTGATCTTTAAAATTATATAAATGAAATGGTTAATAAAATATCTTTTCAAAACAAAAAATAAATAAATACATTTTCACCTGGGTTGAAGAAGTAAATCTACCGCCATGTGTCTGGCCTCGTGGGTATAAGGGTTTGATTTAATGGAAGTTGTGAAGGTTTTATGTTTGAACTTTGACACGGGGCTTCACAGGATCTCCCTCCATATTCCAGAGGAGAGGGGATTGCTGAGGACGGTGAAAGTGAGAAAATATCTCACATTAACTAAAGTTGAAACACATTCCTGTTCTTTAAAAGTATATAAATGAAATATTTGTAAAATTTACATTTAGCCATTCACAAATATTTGACACTGACTCAAGTTGAAAAAACCATGCTGTTCAATTAAAAGTATATAAATTAAACAAAAATAAAATTTACATTTACAAATATAATATTTCAGAGTTTTTCTAATAATGACACATATTTTCACACTAACAGCAGTTGAAAAAGTTGAAAAACATTCTGTTCTTTAAAAGTATATAAATTATATGATTATATTGTTTTCTATCTTTTCTAAATTACTGAAACACAGTGCACCAATTAGTTTTGTTTTAGATGAACACAAAATAAAGAAAATCATCTTACATTTTCAGAGAATTGAAGAAGTAAATCCCAACACATCATTGTCCATATAAGGTATGAATGTATTTACAAAGATGCAATAAGTTTTGATACAAAATATCCCGGAGTGTTTTTCTCCCACACCGGCGTTTTGACACTCTGTGATTCAGAGTGGAGGAGGAATGGGTGTGTGTGTGTGTGTGTGTGTGTGTGTGTGTGTGTTACATGATACCCTCCGCATTGCTGGGGACAGTGAGAAAAATAAAAGAAGATTTCAATTAAGTCTTAATAAAAACGTTGTAATACAGTCGTATCTTCTATTTATCTTTTGTTTAACGGTGACCTAAAGTATAATTTTATTAATATAGTCATAGCCATAATGATTTTTGTACTGTATCCCGTACACCTAAACACAACCATCACAGAAAACAGCATTTTTACATTGTTTTTACATACTGTTTTCCATAAATTAACTAATCTCCATATTTTAATTAAATGATTATAAATATAGAATAATAAAAAGTATGTTACTAAAATGAATTCAAACGATTTAAACATAGTTTTAGCTAAATGACTTTTATATAAAAAAGTATATAAATATAAAAATACCTTACATTTTCATAGTGCCGAAGATGTAGTTCTTTATGCAATGATAAAAACAGTCCAAAGTCATAAACAAAGCCCTCCTGGTTCCTTCAGTGATAAACTACAGGGTGAAATGAATGCTTGAGCCCCAAGATGCAGGACAGATGAGCCTCTGGGGTACACTGTCACAGTAAAGTTAGTGTGCTTTCCAGAGTTTTATTCATACTAAATTCATTTAAAAGCATAATATTAAAAGTTTAAATTAGATCTTTTCAAATTAAAAGACTGTTTAAATAAAATTTTTAACGTTTTATTAAAATCGTATCTTCTTTTTATCTTCTTAGAAGACTTATGTGTGATATAAATGATTTTACATAAATTTAACCTAAGGTATTATTTTTACTAAACAGTTTAAAGCAATTTTAAAATTGTAAAGCAAAAACTGTACTTTGGTATCTTAGATCTTATACAAAAATATTTCAAACAGTATCGCAGCAATTTTACTCGTCTTAATTCAAAGCATGATCTTACTTTTTCTACGGTAGCTATGATCTAGTGAAACCCTTTACTGAGAATATACTATCGGTTATCTTCTCAAAATATATATGTAGAACTTTAAAATGTTAGCATTTGTTGATGCGACAGTTTGTCTGTTGGAACAGCCTTTGGGAGAGCTGATGATACTATAGCAGGAAACATGCCCTTTGACCTCCTCCATTTTGGAGGATTTAGTCCTTAAAGGTACGCTGTGTATGAATTTACCCCATCTAGCGGTGAAATTGTATTTTGCATTCAAACGAATAGTGCTCTCTAGCGCATCGCTTTTTCAAAAGCGTGTTGCAACTACGGTAACCGTTATGTGTCACGAAGCTACAGTACGACATGTCTTCCAATAGCACATCATCGAGTTTAACTATACATGTTCTACTGTTACGCTACCTATATAATAAATTAAACAATCAAGCAATGAAAAAAAAAAAAAAAAAAAAAAAAACCTTGTCATTTAGACCATAACATTGACTTACCTGTCGAGAAGAAAGCAGGACTTCAGCGTCCCTTTCAACTTCTTTCTCCTTCATTAGCTCTATCCACCGGGGAAAAGCTAATATTTACCCTCGTTTTGAATTTGCCGGTCACGTTTCCTTTTAAATAAAATGTTTATGCTTTTTGGTTACGAGGATTGCATTATGATGTACCGCACAGTGCAGCCTTTCAAATTTGCCGGGGGAGTGACAAGCGCCTCTCACTGACCTCCTTGAACGAAAACGCGTTGAGGTAGGCTAGTGCTTTTTGTCCCTCTCTGCTATTATAGTTTTTCAAGATGGCGGAACGACATAGAAGTCTCCATGGACTTACCCGTCCCATGCAAATAAAGATAAGAAATTCTTCGCTTACGAGGACAAGTCAGATCATTGGCAGAGCTAATTTTACACTAATGAGATCATATTTATGAATAAAGACATTGATTTTAGCTAATAGAATACTTTTTAAAAAAACTACTGTACCTTTAATTTCAGATGTGTAAATTACAAAACAGCATTTTTCAACCGAGTGAATCTACACGTGAGAGATCTTCAGAAGTCATAACTTCAGGGGTCAAGGGGTCTCCCAAGAATACTTAATTTCCCTTAAAAACCATCGATTAAGTTTAACGACACTAGCTTGCAACGCTACCCCAAAAATCAAATACTGTATTAACCTTTTCAAAGGATAATCTAACTTTAAAGTTAGAATAAAACGTTCAAAACAAAACATATCTTCATACCTGTAGTGTTCGGACGCAAGGCCATTAACTGGTTCTTTTGTTTTATACATTTACTTTGCTTATTTCTACAAATATCAGCCTGATAAATATGGAGTTATTACATGATGAACAAGATAATCATGCTACCAAATTTTTTTATTTCAGTTTTTTTAGAAAAAGCAATGTTTTAAAATACAACTAAACCATGATAACAGATAATTTTTGACAGACCTAGAAATGCATGTTGATTACCAAGTTTCAGGCATAGTGCAATTGTGCAATGTTCGAGAAAGCTAATATTGGTGTAATCTTTTGTGCGGTCTCACCCACAACGCAAAACTTTGTGTTGGCTGATCCAGGCATAGCTTTACTAAAAGAAAATAATATGCAAGTCATTATCAAACTTTAATTAAACCATATTTTATTAATATTATGGTTTCATGTTGATTTAAAGTTTTTGTTTGTTTGTTATTAACCTTTTTATTTTTTACATCCAGCACAAATTAAAGAGATGTATGAGCTAATGGTGTTCCCTGACCCCAAATAATCAGATAATGGAATGTTCACAAGCGACAGTTAGATATTCTCCCGCTTAGTATGTGTGTAAATAGTTGTGCTTAAATGTTTGGGTTATTTTTACACAACATATTTTGTCACACCGTAGCGATATTTATATAACATATTTTGTCACACGCTTGTAAAGACTATGGCCTACCTTTAAAACATAATCTTTATACAGGAATCACTCGTGTCCAAAACATCCATGTAAGATTCAAAAGACCAAATCACTAAGAAAAGAGGATTGAAAAGCATCGTTTATAACAAATACACAAAAGTTTGCAAATGATGGTTTTATTACTATTCAGATAGCAGACGACACTGTTTCACATTTTGAATGTCGGACTGTATGTGTTTTAGGTAAAGACTTTGCTTTGAGAGCCGTCAATAGTGTTTATAGGAATAAATGACCATTAATAATTTAAGCGATAGTATTTCTGTTTGATAACTAAATTGATACTTTGTTTAGTGTAACTTTCCCTCTATCTACGATGTGAAATCACACAAAGTATTAATGCAAAAAGTAAGGGGGTGTTGTGTTACACTTAAACTATTACAGCAGAATCACAACTGACTATTGCGCTGAGATAGGCGTATTCATTAAAGCTCGAGGCTGTTAAACAAAGTCCCGCACTACGGCTGATAAAATTGCACAAAAGTAAATTCTAGAGGCCAACTTGCTAAAAAGTAAATACGGCACGAACCATTTAAAACAAATACAGAAGAGCCACTTGCTACTAGTCGATTACGCCGTTTACATATTGTTTCTTTTTGTTTTTGTACAGTTTGCAAAAACTATAGTCTACGAGCGTGGTCAAACATATAGGAGTTTATGAAAAACATATCAAAAATTGAATTAAATTCTTCTATGCTTAAGACTAAACCAATCAAATTTCTTTTAGAACATGTTTCTGCTATGTCTACGAAACATCGTCATGAAAGATGAGTATTGCTGTTTTTCTGTTACCTATAAAACTATTACGCTTCAAACTCGTCTAACTATTGCACATTTCACAGCACGGTCATAGATACACAGTTATGTTGTGCATGTAGCCGAACAGCAGTTAAGCTAATGAATTGCCTTTGATAAGCAGTATTTTTACGTGTAAGGTGGGATGATTCATTTTTATTCCCTCCACACCAATACTTTGACACCAGAGTTTTAGGTCTGATCCAGAAAACAGACGGTGAGCAGTAAGTTATGAAAACATGTGGTAAGCAGTTTTTGCCCCATCATCAAAATGTTTTAACATATCGTAAATTTCAATTGTTTGATAAATTATCTAACGATTATACCTAACTATCAACAGTTATATGTGAAACGAGCTCAGTCGCATTAGAGTTGGATTCTTGTTTATACTGAACATTTGAACCGCATGTTGAGGAGCTCTAGTGTTCTTAAATTGTTTACCGCGGTTTCATTTTAACAACACTATCGTAACACTTATCGTATCGCCGGGTGTGATTGTAATGTTTTGTATGGTGTTTTTCTTTACGCTCTCCCCCTGGATATCCGTTTCCTACAGTTACCGGTAATGTTAGTGAACTCTAGGTCTTCTCTTTGCTCATATTCGACAGTATTCACATGAATTGACTTGATTTGAACCATCATCTTCACTTGAGACATTATACCATTCTAGTTTTTAAATAGCGCTTAAATGTATATTTTACCCCTTATGCGGCTATAGAATACCGCACAAGGATCTCTGAAATATTTTTTGTGTAAAACATATATTTAGGTCGTGTAAAACATCTATCTATGTTTTAAAAAATACACCAAAACAAAGAATGAAGACATCTTTGAGTGACCCTCAAAATCTCTGCATACAACAAAACACAGTGCATCCGTGTACGATGATTTATCAGAAAATTACTTTTGTCGCTTTTTCTGAATAATCTCACCAAGTGCGGGTGCTTGATAACTATTGAACAACCCTGAATTCGGCTACTCAATAAAAAAACTCAATACATTTGAATGCGCTAAAGGTCTATAACTGAACTTTAACATCTTAGTAGTTGGTAAAACTTCACTTAAACTCTGCTCAAAATAAAATACATCCTAGCTACTTTCTAAACGCTTGTTACAGAGCTTATTGCGATCCATTTACCCATCCATATGTTTTGAAATTTTAATGTTTAATCAACATTTTGTTGGAAAACATATGGTGGATTTACTCAACTTTTTATGTCAACAGGTTCTACAGGGTAATGTCGCATTTAATTAACATTGTTTATTTCAGTAAACTTAAGTTTATTACATAAGATTAATTCAATGCCATTTAGTTGAATCAGGTTAGCATTCTTAATTTAGTCCAAAACTATTAAGTTCAAATAATCCAATTGTTTCATTTATTTAGGGATTGTGTTCAACAACCTTTACAAATATATCTAATAAGATAACCTTTTACAAAATCTTTACTCGGTAAAGACTCTTATTGGTTTTGTCGCATCCAATGCCCCCCAAAGTAGTTGTTTTTATAATGATTAAAACCGTTTTAATTATTTTTAGTATGGTCTACACTTTATGGTAAAACACTAACATATCAGAAACTCTTTTAAATATAAACATTAACAAGTCAACGATTTTTTTATCTTGCTGTTAAAACACATAAATAACGTTTTATTTCAAATTGTACTGTTCCTAGTTTTCTATATTGCTATTTTAATTAAACTCATTTGTGTAATCTCGACTCAAATGGATAAGTAAAATGTTTGAAAAGTATTGAGTTGATTTAACTCCATTTATTTGTGATCCAACCAGAACAAAAAGTCGCGGCAGGCAATCATGTTTTGATCTAGGGTATAGCTGACCAGACCTTGAACTATTTCACCAAGATCTGTTTTGGCATTTTCTGACGCCAGTGACACACAGAGATCTGTAACAAACGTACACATAACGAGCAGTTCGTCGACTTCGAATTCTTCACTAGATGCACACATCACATCCAGAACTTTTCTGAGGATTACACCGGTCGGCTCTATGGTGTTAAAAAACATGGATGTCACATCGGTCCATGTCCCCACCAACCCTCTTATGACATCCATTTCTGTTTTGAGGTTTGTGACACGTTTGGTATCCCGCTCACAATCGCTTTTCTTATCACACGCAGCATCGATGATCCTGCGCATCAAGTCAACCATCTGGTCTCTAAAATGTTCTTTCAACATGACTATATTGAGTTAAGTCAGTTTAACGCAATGCATTGTGTTTGAATGAGAAAGCTAATACAACGGTGTTAAATGAAAATTATTTTTTAAATAAACTGAACAGTATCGTAAAATAATTTTAGGCTGAATTCTCTCGGACGACATGCAGGACATGGTTATTTATGGCGTCCTGATGACGACCCCCAACCGTACACACCAGGGGTGCAAGGGCGGGCCCACAATCGCAGGAGTGATAAACTCTACACAGAGACCAGCCTCAGTTACCGCACACAAGCCGTATTTCCTAACCGCTGTGTATGCCGGTAATGCTGCTAAACCCCGTTTCGACGCTACGGACAGATGCTTCAACGACGTCGGATTCGAAATCGTAAAAAACTGCGGGGGTACTACAACATCTCATTGATGAAAAGTGGAAGGAATTGATCAGAAGTTCCTGTTTGTCTGAGCTTCTTCGACTCACGCTTCAGACCCAAAAACACAAGCTTCCGAGCGTTAAAGCACAAGGCCTGGACAATTGTGCTGCAAGGACTCGCTCACGAGATTCCGGAAACTATTCGAATCTTTCACCATCAAGATTCTGGAAACTATTCGAATCTTTCACCATCAAACAGTTTCCTATTTGAAAATCTAGAAACCTCTGAAATGGCGACGCAAAAGCTGACGGAGAACGACTGCCCGTCGAGTTCCGGTGATGCGGGACACAAGTATCATCCGGCGTGTGAGTGCGCCACGGGGAATGGCTGTCGTTTAAGAGATACGCTAGACTCTATGTTTAAAGACCATTTTAGAGACCAGATGGTTGACTTGATGCGCAGGATCATCGATGCTGCGTGTGATAAGAAAAGCGATTGTGAGCGGGATACCAAACGTGTCACAAACCTCAAAACAGAAATGGATGTCATAAGAGGGTTGGTGGGGACATGGACCGATGTGACATCCATGTTTTTTAACACCATAGAGCCGACCGGTGTAATCCTCAGAAAAGTTCTGGATGTGATGTGTGCATCTAGTGAAGAATTCGAAGTCGACGAACTGCTCGTTATGTGTACGTTTGTTACAGATCTCTGTGTGTCACTGGCGTCAAAAAATGCCAAAACAGATCTTGGTGAAATAGTTCAAGGTCTGGTCAGCTATACCCTAGATCAAAACATGATTGCCTGCCGCGACTTTTTGTTCTGGTTGGATCACAAATAAATGGAGTTAAATCAACTCAATACTTTTCAAACATTTTACTTATCCATTTGAGTCGAGATTACACAAATGAGTTTAATTAAAATAGCAATATAGAAAACTAGGAACAGTACAATTTGAAATAAAACGTTATTTATGTGTTTTAACAGCAAGATAAAAAATCGTTGACTTGTTAATGTTTATATTTAAAAGAGTTTCTGATATGTTAGTGTTTTACCATAAAGTGTAGACCATACTAAAAATAATTAAAACGGTTTTAATCATTATAAAAACAACTACTTTGGGGGGCATTGGATGCGACAAAACCAATAAGAGTCTTTACCGAGTAAAGATTTTGTAAAAGGTTATCTTATTAGATATATTTGTAAAGGTTGTTGAACACAATCCCTAAATAAATGAAACAATTGGATTATTTGAACTTAATAGTTTTGGACTAAATTAAGAATGCTAACCTGATTCAACTAAATGGCATTGAATTAATCTTATGTAATAAACTTAAGTTTACTGAAATAAACAATGTTAATTAAATGCGACATTACCCTGTAGAACCTGTTGACATAAAAAGTTGAGTAAATCCACCATATGTTTTCCAACAAAATGTTGATTAAACATTAAAATTTCAAAACATATGGATGGGTAAATGGATCGCAATAAGCTCTGTAACAAGCGTTTAGAAAGTAGCTAGGATGTATTTTATTTTGAGCAGAGTTTAAGTGAAGTTTTACCAACTACTAAGATGTTAAAGTTCAGTTATAGACCTTTAGCGCATTCAAATGTATTGAGTTTTTTTATTGAGTAGCCGAATTCAGGGTTGTTCAATAGTTATCAAGCACCCGCACTTGGTGAGATTATTCAGAAAAAGCGACAAAAGTAATTTTCTGATAAATCATCGTACACGGATGCACTGTGTTTTGTTGTATGCAGAGATTTTGAGGGTCACTCAAAGATGTCTTCATTCTTTGTTTTGGTGTATTTTTTAAAACATAGATAGATGTTTTACACGACCTAAATATATGTTTTACACAAAAAATATTTCAGAGATCCTTGTGCGGTATTCTATAGCCGCATAAGGGGTAAAATATACATTTAAGCGCTATTTAAAAACTAGAATGGTATAATGTCTCAAGTGAAGATGATGGTTCAAATCAAGTCAATTCATGTGAATACTGTC
The DNA here is from genome assembly GCA_026230005.1 of Gila orcuttii. NCBI lineage: Eukaryota > Metazoa > Chordata > Actinopteri > Cypriniformes > Leuciscidae > Gila > Gila orcuttii. The sequence goes on from JAPDVR010000003.1 coordinate 62,530,804, forward strand.
GAATATGAGCAAAGAGAAGACCTAGAGTTCACTAACATTACCGGTAACTGTAGGAAACGGATATCCAGGGGGAGAGCGTAAAGAAAAACACCATACAAAACATTACAATCACACCCGGCGATACGATAAGTGTTACGATAGTGTTGTTAAAATGAAACCGCGGTAAACAATTTAAGAACACTAGAGCTCCTCAACATGCGGTTCAAATGTTCAGTATAAACAAGAATCCAACTCTAATGCGACTGAGCTCGTTTCACATATAACTGTTGATAGTTAGGTATAATCGTTAGATAATTTATCAAACAATTGAAATTTACGATATGTTAAAACATTTTGATGATGGGGCAAAAACTGCTTACCACATGTTTTCATAACTTACTGCTCACCGTCTGTTTTCTGGATCAGACCTAAAACTCTGGTGTCAAAGTATTGGTGTGGAGGGAATAAAAATGAATCATCCCACCTTACACGTAAAAATACTGCTTATCAAAGGCAATTCATTAGCTTAACTGCTGTTCGGCTACATGCACAACATAACTGTGTATCTATGACCGTGCTGTGAAATGTGCAATAGTTAGACGAGTTTGAAGCGTAATAGTTTTATAGGTAACAGAAAAACAGCAATACTCATCTTTCATGACGATGTTTCGTAGACATAGCAGAAACATGTTCTAAAAGAAATTTGATTGGTTTAGTCTTAAGCATAGAAGAATTTAATTCAATTTTTGATATGTTTTTCATAAACTCCTATATGTTTGACCACGCTCGTAGACTATAGTTTTTGCAAACTGTACAAAAACAAAAAGAAACAATATGTAAACGGCGTAATCGACTAGTAGCAAGTGGCTCTTCTGTATTTGTTTTAAATGGTTCGTGCCGTATTTACTTTTTAGCAAGTTGGCCTCTAGAATTTACTTTTGTGCAATTTTATCAGCCGTAGTGCGGGACTTTGTTTAACAGCCTCGAGCTTTAATGAATACGCCTATCTCAGCGCAATAGTCAGTTGTGATTCTGCTGTAATAGTTTAAGTGTAACACAACACCCCCTTACTTTTTGCATTAATACTTTGTGTGATTTCACATCGTAGATAGAGGGAAAGTTACACTAAACAAAGTATCAATTTAGTTATCAAACAGAAATACTATCGCTTAAATTATTAATGGTCATTTATTCCTATAAACACTATTGACGGCTCTCAAAGCAAAGTCTTTACCTAAAACACATACAGTCCGACATTCAAAATGTGAAACAGTGTCGTCTGCTATCTGAATAGTAATAAAACCATCATTTGCAAACTTTTGTGTATTTGTTATAAACGATGCTTTTCAATCCTCTTTTCTTAGTGATTTGGTCTTTTGAATCTTACATGGATGTTTTGGACACGAGTGATTCCTGTATAAAGATTATGTTTTAAAGGTAGGCCATAGTCTTTACAAGCGTGTGACAAAATATGTTATATAAATATCGCTACGGTGTGACAAAATATGTTGTTGTGTAAAAATAACCCAAACATTTAAGCACAACTATTTACACACATACTAAGCGGGAGAATATCTAACTGTCGCTTGTGAACATTCCATTATCTGATTATTTGGGGTCAGGGAACACCATTAGCTCATACATCTCTTTAATTTGTGCTGGATGTAAAAAATAAAAAGGTTAATAACAAACAAACAAAAACTTTAAATCAACATGAAACCATAATATTAATAAAATATGGTTTAATTAAAGTTTGATAATGACTTGCATATTATTTTCTTTTAGTAAAGCTATGCCTGGATCAGCCAACACAAAGTTTTGCGTTGTGGGTGAGACCGCACAAAAGATTACACCAATATTAGCTTTCTCGAACATTGCACAATTGCACTATGCCTGAAACTTGGTAATCAACATGCATTTCTAGGTCTGTCAAAAATTATCTGTTATCATGGTTTAGTTGTATTTTAAAACATTGCTTTTTCTAAAAAACTGAAATAAAAAAATTTGGTAGCATGATTATCTTGTTCATCATGTAATAACTCCATATTTATCAGGCTGATATTTGTAGAAATAAGCAAAGTAAATGTATAAAACAAAAGAACCAGTTAATGGCCTTGCGTCCGAACACTACAGGTATGAAGATATGTTTTGTTTTGAACGTTTTATTCTAACTTTAAAGTTAGATTATCCTTTGAAAAGGTTAATACAGTATTTGATTTTTGGGGTAGCGTTGCAAGCTAGTGTCGTTAAACTTAATCGATGGTTTTTAAGGGAAATTAAGTATTCTTGGGAGACCCCTTGACCCCTGAAGTTATGACTTCTGAAGATCTCTCACGTGTAGATTCACTCGGTTGAAAAATGCTGTTTTGTAATTTACACATCTGAAATTAAAGGTACAGTAGTTTTTTTAAAAAGTATTCTATTAGCTAAAATCAATGTCTTTATTCATAAATATGATCTCATTAGTGTAAAATTAGCTCTGCCAATGATCTGACTTGTCCTCGTAAGCGAAGAATTTCTTATCTTTATTTGCATGGGACGGGTAAGTCCATGGAGACTTCTATGTCGTTCCGCCATCTTGAAAAACTATAATAGCAGAGAGGGACAAAAAGCACTAGCCTACCTCAACGCGTTTTCGTTCAAGGAGGTCAGTGAGAGGCGCTTGTCACTCCCCCGGCAAATTTGAAAGGCTGCACTGTGCGGTACATCATAATGCAATCCTCGTAACCAAAAAGCATAAACATTTTATTTAAAAGGAAACGTGACCGGCAAATTCAAAACGAGGGTAAATATTAGCTTTTCCCCGGTGGATAGAGCTAATGAAGGAGAAAGAAGTTGAAAGGGACGCTGAAGTCCTGCTTTCTTCTCGACAGGTAAGTCAATGTTATGGTCTAAATGACAAGGTTTTTTTTTTTTTTTTTTTTTTTTTCATTGCTTGATTGTTTAATTTATTATATAGGTAGCGTAACAGTAGAACATGTATAGTTAAACTCGATGATGTGCTATTGGAAGACATGTCGTACTGTAGCTTCGTGACACATAACGGTTACCGTAGTTGCAACACGCTTTTGAAAAAGCGATGCGCTAGAGAGCACTATTCGTTTGAATGCAAAATACAATTTCACCGCTAGATGGGGTAAATTCATACACAGCGTACCTTTAAGGACTAAATCCTCCAAAATGGAGGAGGTCAAAGGGCATGTTTCCTGCTATAGTATCATCAGCTCTCCCAAAGGCTGTTCCAACAGACAAACTGTCGCATCAACAAATGCTAACATTTTAAAGTTCTACATATATATTTTGAGAAGATAACCGATAGTATATTCTCAGTAAAGGGTTTCACTAGATCATAGCTACCGTAGAAAAAGTAAGATCATGCTTTGAATTAAGACGAGTAAAATTGCTGCGATACTGTTTGAAATATTTTTGTATAAGATCTAAGATACCAAAGTACAGTTTTTGCTTTACAATTTTAAAATTGCTTTAAACTGTTTAGTAAAAATAATACCTTAGGTTAAATTTATGTAAAATCATTTATATCACACATAAGTCTTCTAAGAAGATAAAAAGAAGATACGATTTTAATAAAACGTTAAAAATTTGATTTAAACAGTCTTTTAATTTGAAAAGATCTAATTTAAACTTTTAATATTATGCTTTTAAATGAATTTAGTATGAATAAAACTCTGGAAAGCACACTAACTTTACTGTGACAGTGTACCCCAGAGGCTCATCTGTCCTGCATCTTGGGGCTCAAGCATTCATTTCACCCTGTAGTTTATCACTGAAGGAACCAGGAGGGCTTTGTTTATGACTTTGGACTGTTTTTATCATTGCATAAAGAACTACATCTTCGGCCCTATGAAAATGTAAGGTATTTTTATATTTATATACTTTTTTATATAAAAGTCATTTAGCTAAAACTATGTTTAAATCGTTTGAATTCATTTTAGTAACATACTTGTTATTATTCTATATTTATAATCATTTAATTAAAATATGGAGATTAGTTAATTTATGGAAAACAGTATGTAAAAACAATGTAAAAATGCTGTTTTCTGTGATGGTTGTGTTTAGGTGTACGGGATACAGTACAAAAATCATTATGGCTATGACTATATTAATAAAATTATACTTTAGGTCACCGTTAAACAAAAGATAAATAGAAGATACGACTGTATTACAACGTTTTTATTAAGACTTAATTGAAATCTTCTTTTATTTTTCTCACTGTCCCCAGCAATGCGGAGGGTATCATGTAACACACACACACACACACACACACACACACACACACCCATTCCTCCTCCACTCTGAATCACAGAGTGTCAAAACGCCGGTGTGGGAGAAAAACACTCCGGGATATTTTGTATCAAAACTTATTGCATCTTTGTAAATACATTCATACCTTATATGGACAATGATGTGTTGGGATTTACTTCTTCAATTCTCTGAAAATGTAAGATGATTTTCTTTATTTTGTGTTCATCTAAAACAAAACTAATTGGTGCACTGTGTTTCAGTAATTTAGAAAAGATAGAAAACGATATAATCATATAATTTATATACTTTTAAAGAACAGAATGTTTTTCAACTGCTGTTAGTGTGAAAATATGTGTCATTATTAGAAAAACTCTGAAATATTATATTTGTAAATGTAAATTTTATTTTTGTTTAATTTATATACTTTTAATTGAACAGCATGGTTTTTTCAACTTGAGTCAGTGTCAAATATTTGTGAATGGCTAAATGTAAATTTTACAAATATTTAATTTATATACTTTTAAAGAACAGGAATGTGTTTCAACTTTAGTTAATGTGAGATATTTTCTCACTTTCACCGTCCTCAGCAATCCCCTCTCCTCTGGAATATGGAGGGAGATCCTGTGAAGCCCCGTGTCAAAGTTCAAACATAAAACCTTCACAACTTCCATTAAATCAAACCCTTATACCCACGAGGCCAGACACATGGCGGTAGATTTACTTCTTCAACCCAGGTGAAAATGTATTTATTTATTTTTTGTTTTGAAAAGATATTTTATTAACCATTTCATTTATATAATTTTAAAGATCAGTGCTTTTCAACGTTAGTGTAAGATATTTTCTCACTATCCCCATTTATATAGCGTACTCAGGAATGCCAGGATATCGGGTGTCACACACATTTAGCTCAAAGACTGTCAAAATGCAAAAGGCCGGTTTTAATCCAATTCCATAGTGAAAAGGTAAGGTGATTTTTATTTATTTTAAAGGAATTAATGTTTTTCAACTCTACTTAGTGTGAGATATTTTCTCACTTTCACTCCCCAGCAGGAATAGGGTGACGTCTCACACACTCACAGACAGACGCACACACTTAGCGAAGAGACCATGCCTGTCATGCGCTGGTGTTTGAGAGAGAGAGAGAGAGAGAGACACACACACACACACACACACACAGCAAATGTATATAGTATGCTTCAGGAATGCCAGGATATCGGATGTCACACACATTTAGCTCAAAGACTGTCAAAATGCAAAAGGCACTCTTTCCAAAAGAGGAACTCTTTTCAACTTTTTCAAAAGATCCTCAACTCTGAAACGGTAAGATGATTTTATTTTTGTTTTGAAAAGATAACTCTAATCTATATGTAACATTAGAAAAATTATTTTCTCACTAACCCCGACACAGCTGGCGTGGAGGGAATTTCCCAAAGCAAAAAGTCCCCGGGGGTCAATAGGGGTAAAACTAAATGGCAAAATCATCCATCATAATACAGATCAAAGACAACTGTCAAACCCAGATCAACCCTAACAACTGGCAACTTGACGTATAATACAAAGGTCAATAGGGCAAAGACAACTGTCAACTTGATCGATCGATAGGTCAAAGGTTAATCCCTACATCAAAGGACCTCCGGAGGACCACGGAAGGTCAAAGGTTAGCCCCCCCACCTGTCAACTTGATTGATCGATAGGTCAAAGGTTAATCCCTACATCAAAGGGGCCTCCGGAACATCCTCCGGAAGGTCAAAGGTTAGCACCGCCCACCTGTCAATCATAGGGTCATAAATCATCTTGACACAAGGTGGCGGGTTAGAACTACTCACAGACATCAATAATCAGCCTGTGAATCTCAACAATGGTGACAATAATAAAGCATGTTGCAGTGGCTGCCACCAATCAACTTATTAATGGCTCCCATCATGCATTGCGATATGAATAAATTATGATCTGAATTTTCTATGTAATTTACTTTCCTAATTGAATATTCTTCTGGTCACCATTGTTGAGATGCATAGACTGAATCTTGAAGTCTGTGAGTGCCTATCCGGTTGTTAAGTCGTGACGTAACCACTCTCCGATAATACTGTTTCCGGGTCCAAAGGCCGGGTCCTCTCTACCTACCTACCGCTTTCGCCCGATTTTTAACGTGTTCCCGTGTTGTTTAAATAGATCGGAGTTAAAAAACAAGTGACATTCAACTGTCATTCTACCGCTTTCCCTGTGACGAGAAAGATAAGAGTAAAATGGCTGCAGTTGATAAGGTAAGTTACAAATCTTAAACGAATGAAGAAACTTTGGCGCCAGTGGGTGCTATCCCTTAATTCCTAGTAACACCCACTGGCACTGAAGCGAAAAAAGCCCTTTAAGAAAAGGGTTTATTTAGTCTAGGATCTGGAGTGGACGAGCAGAACGCTTGGGCCCGGAAAAGGCTAAACGTCACGCGTGACGTCAGACTTAACGACCGAATAAGAAAGATTTTTTTTTTTTTTAGAAACAACTTTTAAGAAATCCTTTTTATTATAGCTAAAATTCTGGATATTTATTCAGAATCACAGTTGTGCTGTAACCAACAACATAAATCAAAATCATAAAGTTCAAATGATGATTGTCATAATATAACCAACACCATCAGATCACTTTTTTTCTTTCTTCATCTGGCAGATATAGCTCAGATCAGCCAAACAAAATCTAAAGTTAATAATATAAGGGTCAAGAGCCCAACTAAAGCAACCAATGATCGTCATAACGGTGGCTTACAATTTGAGTTTTTCTCCTTCAGTGATTCTTCAGGTGTCTTCAATAATGCTCAATCATCACTAAATTAATCATCTTAATTATCTCATTAACTTTAACACTCTTGAGTGTGGACTCATATACACTCCCAGGAGTGTTAATTTAACACTGGAGTTTTTGCTGTGTACAAAGAGCCGTAGTTAACTGACAAGCTGAGCCATATCGCATTAATTATCGCTGGCGATACGTCCGCGATATTGATGCGATATGGCTCAGCTTGTCAGTGAACTACGGCTCTTTGTAGTAAATGCCGCTCCATCTGAAAGCAGGTGAAGGTGATTTACTACTAATCAAGGAACCGGCTTTACTGACGAGATGCGCATAACAATATCGTGCGATATATCGCCCAGCCCTACTTCACAATAAACTTGTGAATAGTTTATTCTAAATAGTTCTCACTACAGAAACATGTGATTTTTGCCTATAATGTTTATAAAATAATAACTGTAAGATCAGTGTACCTCATTCATGGGAAGTTTCAGGGACGTTTAATTAATTTATAAAAATAGATAAATTATTGTAATATTTTATAGCAATTGTCCGTTACATCTGGGATAATTTTTATCTCCATTCATTCCATATTTCTCTCTTTCAATTATTTAGATTATTTCGAAAATTAGTTTCTTTCATTTCAGACCTGATGGAAGTGGAGGAGGAGAGTGAAGAACTGAGTGAAGTGGAGGAGGAGAGTGAAGAACTGAGTGAAGTGAAGGAGGAGAGAGAAGAACTGAGAGAAGTGAAGGAGGAGAGAGAAGAACTGAGAGAAGTGGAGGAAGAACATAATGTCAAACCTGGAGAAAAACCTTTGAGTCGCTCAAATACTAAAAATAATTTTTTAAAGAAAAGACAAGACAAGAAATCTTTCACCTGCACTCCGTGTGGAAACAGTTTCACAACCAAACAAAGTCTTGAGCGTCACATGAGAATTCACACTGGAGAGAAGCCGTTCACATGTGATCAATGTGGGAAGAGTTTCAGCCGATCAACACACCTTGAAAGTCACATGAGAGTTCACACCGGAAAGAAGCCGTTCATGTGTGAAGAGTGTGAAAATAGATTCTCAGACAAAAAATCTCTTAAGATTCACATGAGAGTTCACACAGGAGAGAAGCCACATGTATGCTATAAATGTGGAAATAGTTTCAGTCAATCTTCATACCTTAATGTTCACATGAGGATCCACACCGGAGAGAAGCCGTTCCAATGCCATCAGTGTGGGAAGAGTTTCAGTCAAACTTCATACCTTAATGTTCACATGAGGATCCACACCGGAGAGAAGCCGTTCACATGTGATCAGTGCGGGAAAACATTTCTGTGGGCATCAAACCTGAAGACACACCTGAGAGTTCATACGAAGGAAAAGCCACATTCATGTTCTGTGTGTGGAAAGAGTTTTTCACAGCTGCAAACTTTATATACACATCAGAAAACTCACACTGGTGTGAGAGAGTACATGTGCTTTGAGTGTGAGAGAACTTTTGCAACAGGGAGCGATTTAAAACTGCACCAGAGAATTCACACTGGAGAAAAACCTTACAACTGTTCACACTGTGACAAGAGATTCAGTTGTTCATCAACTCTGAAAACACATGAGAGGATCCACACTGGAGAAAAACCTTACAAGTGTTCACACTGCGACAAGAGATTCAGTCACTCATCAACTCTGAAATCACATGAGAGGATCCACACCAGAGAGATGCCGCACACGTGTTGAGTTGGACTTCGTTTTGAATGGGGATTTTGTCTCTTAAGAAGTCATTTAAATCCTTGAATTGTGTATGTGAAGATCTCTTTAGTCTATGTTAAGTCTGGATTTTGGAACCGGTCCATACTTCCTATGGAGGAATTTTGCAATGTGTCAAGGAGTTTCACACTCTTTCTGTTTTTTTGTCCTCTTTCTGATTTTTCCCCTTTTCTGGTTCTTGTATTAAGTTTTACAGTTGTACAGGCGCTTCCTCAGTTAAGCATAATTTAAGGGGGTGGATGTAACGGAGTGTAATAGTGTTAAATAATGCATAAATGGGAACAGCATCATCTGTGGACATGTGTGATGGCATTTAATGTGTGGAATGGGGACCGCCCACAGCAGAACTAACGAGACTTGCTGTGGGTAAATTGCACGTTTTGAGCAGTCTGGATTATCAGTTAAAAGTGTATAAAACACATAAGTACTTGATTTGTTGTGGATTTTTCCTGCAATGAACTCCTTAGGGAACTCTTCATATGTGTTTGGTGTCGAATGTGTTACTTGTTTTGACTTTGTATATGTGGCACAATCGTTATTATCGTGTGCAATGTCTTGTGTTTTATAAAGAACTGATTAACTCTCTATGCATTGGATCCTTTATTTCCACGTTTTGTTTCCTCATTGTGCGGACCGCCCAGGCAAAACCGTCACATAGTCAAAGTTAAAAGGTAATATTAAATAGTCATTGAGATACAATTAAATAATCAGTGTTGGGTGTAATGCAATTCTAACTGTATTAAATAATTACTAAATAATTAAATACTTTTTTATTCTAATAGTAAAATAAGGAATTACTCGTAAAAAAATGGTACAATAATGGTATTACACTGTTGAAGAAGTAATTAGTAGCTTTTAGTAGAATAAAGTAAAAATTACAAGAATACTGTTGATCTATGTAATTGTGTGTTCTCTAATTGACTGTGATCATGATGTGGGTGGAGTAACATACACAGGTGTGCAATCATTAATAAAGTTGCCGCCGCTCTATTGTGTGAGTGTGCAGGCAAAACGCCAGATCATGTTTGAGATGCAAGTTCTTTTATCCTTCGTCATGTTACCGGTTACCTAGCTCTAACTGAGATGGCAGCGCCAACAGGTTATGGGCCCAGTAAAGAGTATGGGATCCGATGGAGTCGTTTATGTTTCGACGGAGAGGAAAAGAATTACGAACTGTGGGAAACGAAGTTCCTGGCACATTTGCGTCTTCTGTGTTTGAAATCCACCATACTGGGTGAAGCCTCTACCGTGGACGATGAGGGCGAGGAAGTGGAAGACGACAGTAAAAATGAAGAGGCATATGCAGTGCTGATCCAATTATTAGATGACAAGAGTATGTCGCTTGTGATGAGAGAGGCTGCTGATGATGTCAAGAAGGCGTTACAGATTTTGAGAAATCACTACGCTGGGAAAGGGAAGCCACGTGTGATAAGTTTGTATACGGAGTTGACATCTCTTCAGAAAGGTGTAAATGAAACTGTTACGGATTATATTATTCGTGCGGAGACCGCAATCACAGCATTGCGGAATGCGGGAGAGACTTTGAGTGATGATTTATTGACTGCCATGATTCTAAAGGGTTTACCCGATACGTTCAAACCATTCTCAATTTTTATTACGCAGAGTGATGAAAAACTAACATTTGCCGACTTTAAAGCAAAACTGAGGAGCTATGAAAGCACAGAGAAGTTTGGGCCTGCTGGTTCGGTGGAGGACAGCATAATGAAAATTAGAGGAAGAGACAATTGGAGTATGAGACTCACCTGTTACAACTATGGACAGAAAGGTCACAAAGCCGCGGCGTGCACGGTGGTTGCTGAGGAGCGCGGGGAACGGAAACAATGGTGTAGTTTCTGTAAAAGCACCTCACATAAAGATGTGCACTGTCGTCGAAGAAAGCGGGATAAAGTGAAGCAAATGATGGATGAAGATGAAATGATGGATCACACATTTGCGTTTATGGTGGAGCAGGTGAATAAAGTCCCGATTGGTGGAGTGGAAATGAAAGGTCTCATGGTGGATTCTGGAGCTACTAAACACATCGTTACGGACATTGAGAAGTTCGTGGATTTCGACTCAAGTTTCAAGCCTCAGAGCCACATACTGGAGCTGGCTGATGGAGAACGGGCCAGTGGTATCGCGTTAAAGAAAGGTACCGCAAAATTGCGTTTGAGAAATAACAATGGCCGCATTGTGGACATGATGTTGACAGAGGCACTTTATGTGCCATCATTTTCTCAAGACATTTTTTCCGTCAAAGCGGCAATTACACACGGAGCGACAGTAATCTTCAAAGAGGGACAGAACCGTCTCATTCACAAAAATGGTACAACTTTTGATATTCATATGTATGACAGATTGTTTTACTTGAGTACTGTAGCCAATTAGATTGATGAGTGTAACGCGTGCTACGATATTCAGACATGGCATGAAATACTGGGTCACTGTAATTATGATGATGTGTTAAAGTTGGAGAGTGTTACAGATGGGATGAAAATTAGAGGTAAAATAGACAGATCCATTTTGAAATGTGAAGTGTGCATAAAAGGCAAATTTGCTCAGAACAGAAATGGAGATCTAGATGAGAAAGCAGAAGATGTATTTGTACTTGTTCATGCAGATCTGGCTGGTCCTATAGAACCAGCAGGGAAAGATGGTTTTAGATTTGCCTTAGCATTCACAGATGACTATTCAGGAGCTGTGTTTACCTATTTTTTGAAGAGCAAGAGTGACACTGCCGTAGCCACTGAGAAATTCATTGCTGATGTTGCACCGTATGGTAAAATTAAATGTCTAAGATCAGATAATGGAACCGAGTTTACATCTTCTGTATTTCAGTCATTGCTCAGCAAAAATGCTATAAGACATGAAACCTCAGCTCCTTACTCACCCCATCAAAATGGGACAGCTGAAAGAGCTTGGAGGACTTTGTTTGAAATGGAAAGATGTATGCTGATCGAGAGTAATTTACCAAAGGAGGTGTGGACATATGCGGTACAGACCGCGGCTATAATTAGAAACAGATGTTATAATAGGCGTCTGGGACAAACTCCATACTATCTGATAACTGGAAAAAAAGCCTGACCTATCCAAAATGAGAGTGTTTGGGTTAGAGTGTTATGCATACAAGTATGATAAGAAAAAGTTGGATGCCCGATGTGAAAAGGCTATATTCGTTGGTTATGACAAAAATAGCCCTGCTTATCTTGTTTTCTATCCAGACACAGGGAGAGTACTCAAAAGTAGACTGGTGAAGTTTGTCACAAAAAGTACAAATGAAAGAGATACTCAGACAGAGGAGGATGTGGATTTAGAATATAGGAAGGAGGTTGAAGTCCTAGTACCAAAACTAGATAAGACTAAAATAATTCCACAAGAAATGAAAGTTGAGGATGAAGTCAGTACAAAGGGTGAAAAAGAGAATGATCTAGGTACTAGATATCCAAAAAGAGAAAGAAGACCCTCCCCCCAGTACCTTGCTGTCTATGATTATGAGGTTAAAGATGATGCAGATCAGCCATTGACTATAGACTATTGCTATCGTGTTGCATGTGATGTTCCCCAGACACTGAAGGAAGCCTTAGGCTCTTCAAAATCAGAGCAGTGGGTTTAAGCTATGGAGGATGAGATGAACTCTCTAAAAGAGAATAATACGTTCACATTAACAACACTATCAGAAGGTAAACAGGCAGTAGGGGGAAGATGGGTTTATGGTGTAAAGGAAAATCCTGATGGGGATTGTATAAAGCCAGGTATGTGGCAAAGGGTTATAGTCAAGTGGCAGGTATTGATTATAATAAGACCTTTTCACCTACTGCCGATATAACTTCAGTACGTGTTTTAATGCAGCTTGCAGCACAATATGATTTAGAGTTACATCAGATGGATGTTAAAACTGCATATCTGCATGCTCCTATAGATTGTGAAATTTATATGAAGCAACCTGAAGGATTTGAAGTTAAGTCAAGAACAGGAGAAGAATTGGTATGTAAGCTCAATAAATCACTGTATGGTCTGAAACAATCTGGACGCAATTGGAACAAGATGTTGAATGATTTTTAATTGAAAATGATTTTATTCGGAACTCAGCAGATCATTGTGTTTACAGTAAACAAATTGATGAAGACAGAATCATACTGATTATTTGGGTTGATGATCTTATTATTGCAGCGAGTAATGATCAAATACTCAGAGATGTGAAGGAAATGTTGGGAATTAAATTCAAAGTAAAAGATCTAGGAAAACTTCGACATTTCTTAGGCATTGACTTTACGCAAGAACCTGGTAAAGTAAAAATGAATCAGGAAAGATACATCTTAAAAATTTTGGAGAGATTTGATATGACTCACTGCAAGCCAAGATCAACCCCATGTGAAATCAAAGTAAAATTTGACAATGATGGTGAACCTGTTGACTTAAAGAGGTATCGTGAAGTGATTGTCAGTTTAATCTATATGATGACAAGTACTCGCCCAGATTTAAGCTTCATTGTTAGTAAATTGTCACAATATCTAAGGGGACCAAAAGAACAACATTGGGTGGCTGCTAAACATGTTTTGAGGTATTTGAAAGGTACAGCAGACTTGGAATTATTTTATAAGAGAAGTGATGTAAATCTGAAACTTGTGGCTTATAGCGATGCAGACTGGGCAGCAGACTTGAATGACAGGCATAGTATTACTGGCTGTTGTTTCAGTTTATCTAAGAATGTGCCTTTTGTCTCTTGGAAATCTAAGAAACAACAAACTGTTGCTTTATCCACATGTGAAGCAGAATACATGGCTTTATCAGCTACTGCACAAGAAAGCTTGTATCTGACCAATCTAATCAATGGAATGGATAATGTACTTGAATATGCACCAGTGACTATTTTTGGGGACAATCAGGGTGCTATTGCACTTTCAAAGAATCCAGTGTGTCGACAAAGATGTAAGCATATTGACATAAGGTATCACTTTGTTCGATCTGTACTGAATGACGGCCAGATAATTCTTTATTATTGTCCTACAGCTGATATGGTGGCAGACATTTTAACAAAATCTGTGTCTAAAGCTAAAATGGATAAATTTATGTGTTTTTTATTTGGAATGTGAATTAATTGGTATTCAGAGATGTATGTATATGATGCATTGTGTTATATTCTGTCAATTTAAGAACAAGTGGGGGTGTTGATCTATGTAATTGTGTGTTCTCTAATTGACTGTGATCATGATGTGGGTGGAGTAACATACACAGGTGTGCAATCATTAATAAAGTTGCCGCCGCTCTATTGTGTGAGTGTGCAGGCAAAACGCCAGATCATGTCTGAGATGTAAGTTCTTTTATCCTTCGTCATGTTACCGGTTACCTAGCTCTAACTGAGATGGCAGCGCCAACAAATACAGTCTTATGTAGAAGGTTTTTTTTTTTTTTTTTTAAAGAAATGTAGTCGAACTGCCTCAGACATGGATTTAAACATAATAGAAGCTTTTTACTTTTATTTGGGGTTTCAACAAAAGGAAACTCTACAGGTGCTAAACTACCAACATGGCATTACCATTTGTCTTAGGACATTACAGAATATACTGAGCCGTACTTTACATTGAAAGTGTTTTAACCTTTCATCTCTCTGCTTGGTTTGCCCATTTAAACTGCAAACTTAAAGGAGCATTTCAGCCATGGGAACATTCATCTTTATTAAAAAAAAGTGGGTCATATATGTAGTCGAAATATAATAAAATCTTCGAATTTGGTGCCTTCTTGACAGAGTAAAGAGAGAAAGTAACTGTAGGGCGCATTTGTACTGAAAACCACAATGCACCACATTGCACAGCTCTGCAAGCCACTCCCACTAATCCAGAACAAGAGGAGGTATCCGCCTATCAGATTCAGAGAAAGCACTCTTCCGTCTACAAGGCTGGGTGCCGCCAGAGTTTGAAATTCATTTCACAGAAAAAAAATGTAGTTTGTTGCCGAAATCATTATTGAATTACTCCTCGTTTCTATTTATGTTGAATGTTCAGTCCGAGTATTGTAATGCAATTTGGATTTGCAAAATAAGAATAAAAATATGTAGGCATGACCATTATTTTGTTATCTATTATCATGTAAGGTAACATTAATTCCACTGATGGAATGTTGGTTGTCCAAATTTATCTAACATACACGTGGAATAAAACACTAATAAGGAAAACAACGTAAATGTGAACCATTTATTTCAATAATGATATCAACAAAAATAATTGTGTTAACAATAAAAGTTCAACAATACAATAGTAACAACAATAGTTCCTCCTGAGCTTCCTCAACTTATTGGTGCCTGCAGTACTGGCAATCTGGAGCTGGATATTTCAGTCGGATTGCCGACACGGGTAGAACGACACACGACCACCGCCTCAACTCGAGCCAGTCCGGGCTCCTCGTCCACGACAGGCAGGTCTTCTGATTTGGCTGATGGAGGAACAGGGCGCGGCTTCTGCAGCCGATGCAGAAGACCTGCCTGTCACTAACGAAGAGCCCGCACTGGCTCGAATTGAGGCGGACTGGTCCTGTCGTTCTACCCGTGTCGGCAATCCGACACTTCGCTATATTGCGGCTCGTAAAGATACCCACGAACATCGGATTTGAGCAGAAGACTTTCAAAATCATCTTCTTCCATATCATGTTTATTTCCTTCCATCATTGTCATAACTTCCCATCTGGCCCCACGGCGCTTGTTAGCTTATGGCGCTTTTCCACTGCATGGTACGGTATGGCTCGGCTCGGCACGGCTCACTTGTGGCGCTTTTCCACTGCATGGTACGGTACGGCTCGGCTCGGCACGGCTCACTTGTGGCGCTTTTCCACTGCATGGTACGGTACGGCTCGCTTTAAATGGTACCACCTCTGTTGAGGTTCCAAGCGTACCGTACCGATACTAAAATGTGACATGGAAGCACTGTAGATCACTGATTGGTCAGACAGACAGAATCGTCACTACCAGCGTCATTGTATTTGCGAGACATCAAACCCGCTAGATTTAAATAGCCAGTAACAGCCTCCAATGTTTTAAAACTACTTGCTTGACTTGCTTGAAGAAAAAAAACTTCCAAAAAAGAAATGGCTGAATCGTGGTCAGTGGACGAGAAGCGTAGACGTTCCTCTTGTTGCCGAGGAGTGGATAAACTATAACCACGATCAGTCATAATCCCACCCACTTTGAAGCGGTACTAACTGCAGTGGAAAAGCAACCGAGCTAAAGCGAACCGAGCCGTACCGCGCCGCGCCGAGTCGTACCACGCAGTGGAAAAGCGAGGGGAGCCGAACCGTGCTGAGCCGTACCATGCAGTGGAAAAGCGCCATTAGCTTCCAAACAAGATGGCGGATATTGCTATTAGTTTCGGCAAGTGAAGTCCCACCCACTGATCTGTAATAGGTCTGTAGCGTGAGTGGGCCAGTGGGATTTTTACATCATAAAAAGCAGGAAGTGGAGCACTTAAATCCTTATTTCTCCCATCTCAGGGGAAATAAGGGAATAAATCATGAAAAATCAAAAATATGACTGGGTTTCTAAAGATACAAAGCTTAATGCAAATGGGTGAAGTGTCCCTTAAACAACAAAAAACATCCACTTGCACATATTTGACAATCGGAATATCAGTGTTTCATGCTATAGCTAATACATTTGTGAATATATTTAATACAAAAATCATCATTCATTCAGCACTGTGTTGTGGTTGCGCGGTGTCACGTGACAAGCAGTGACGCGTCACCATGGAAACGTTAAAGTGACAAGTTCTAAAAAACGGTCGCCTTGAAAAACTCACGCTGGGGGGTCAGTCAGAATATTTTAAACTTATGTGGGAAAGGGTTAATAGAGAAACTAATTTCGCACTGATCAAACGTGTGCAGCTTCTCTCTGCTGTGGATCGTCTCGTGTCTTTTCAGTTGTGCTGACTGACTGAATCTCTTGTCACAGTGTGAACACTTGTAAGGTTTTTCTCCAGTGTGGATCCTCTCGTGTGTTTTCTGATGAGATGATCGACTAAATCTCTTGTCACAGTGTGAACACTTGTAAGGTTTTTCTCCAGTGTGGATCCTCTCATGTGTTTTCAGAGATGATGAATGACTGAATCTCTTGTCACAGTGTGAACACTTGTAAGGTTTTTCTCCAGTGTGAATTCTCTGGTGCTGTTTTAAATCGCTCCCTGTTGTAAAAGTCTTCTCACACTCAAAGCACATGTACTCTCTCACACCAGTATGAGTTTTCTGATGTGTATGTAAATGATGCCACCGTGCAAAACTCTTTCCACACACAGAACATGAATATGGCTTCTCCTTTGTATGAACTGTCAGGTGTGTCTTCAGGTGTGATGCACTAAGAAATGTTTTGCCGCATTGATCACATGAGAACGGCTTCTCTCCAGTGTGGATCCTCATGTGACGCTCAAGACTGTGTTTGGTTGTGAAACTCTTCCCGCATTGATCACATGTGAGCGGCTTCTCTCCGGTATGAACTCTCATGTGACGCTCAAGACTACCTTTGGTTGAGAAACTGTTTCCACACTGAGTGCAGGTGAAAGATTTCTTGGCTCTTTTCATTAAAAATGTCTGTTTAGTCTTTGAGCGACTCAAAGGTTTTTCTCCAGGTTTGACATGATGTTCCTCGTCCACTTCACTCAGTTCTTCTCTCTCCTCCTTCACTTCTCTCAGTTCTTCTCTCTCCTCCTTCACTTCACTCAGTTCTTCTCTCTCCTCCTTCACTTCTCTCAGTTCTTCTCTCTCCTCCTCCACTTCACTCAGTTCTTCACTCTCCTCGCTCTCTTCCATCAGGTCTGACATGAAAGAAACAAATATTACATTTAATTTTCAGTACATAAAAATAATTCAAAGAGAGGAATATAAAGTGAGAGGACATGAAAGTGAGCCCTGATGTAATAGTAGAACGTAGACAACTGTTATAAAATATTATGATAATTTTTACAAATTGATTTTATGTCCATGAATGAGATAAATTTATCTTCCAATTATTATTTTTAAAACTTTATTGGCACGAATCCCATGTTTTTTTAGCAAGAACTATTAATTTGATCAATAACACAATTATCTAACATGATATTAACATTAAAATATACAATACTGCCATGTTTCGACACCAACTTTGAGATTGATATTTATTTTACTAAAATGTTTTAATTATTAATGGCCGTTCACACTAGACTTTTCCTTGCACTGACTTCCATTCATACACATGTGAAAGTGGGACAACAGAAACACAAGCTCAAGTGAATAACCCTGTGAGAAATAACACAAGCATTCAGCATTTAAGTGGAGTGGCTTGTTTATGTTTAAATCCTCCTTTAACACTTTTTTCCTCCTTTCAAAAACAGCATTTCTTAAAACTGTGACACTCAGGAAGTGACATCATCTGGGCTCTTTCTACTGCATGATGGGAAGACCAGAAAATAATCTCAATCCATGGTCTCAGTTTTTACACAAACTGTAGCATTGACTGTATTCATCAACCCTGTTACCAAAGTTACTGTTTGGTAACAAATAACTTTGGTAATTAAAAAGAATATCTATAACTATGAATAACTTGTATGATATTTGACAAATACAACTTTATCAGTAACTTGGTGTTTACTGATTATTCCAAAAATAAAAATAAAAAATGTGTACACTAGGTTGAAAAGGACTAAAATTCTGGTAACGTTGTTGCAAATTGTGAACCAGATATAAAATAAATGTAAAATAAAACAATTTCTGTACAATTTCATATAAAAAACTGTTTATCTAAAAGTGATGAAGTGCTTGAATGTTTCTAACATGAATGTTCTTCAGCATCATGAATGAATGAAGAATAAACACCAACCTCTTTGTTCTTCAGGATCTTCAGTGTGTTTCATTCTGCAGGTTCTGGATCACTCGTGTTCTCACTGTCCTCTTTAATAAACTCAGTCTTTACAGATTTCAGCTCTTCCTGATGCTCGTCTTCACTCGTAGCTGATGGAAATTTACAGCATTTATAGGAGAATTAGAGTGGGAGGAGCTTCACTGATGATGTGATGGTGATGGGAGGAGCTTCATTGATGATGTATTCCAGTGTGGGAGGAGCTGATCTGGCAAAATTCAAAATATCAATTATGGAGTTTGTTTTTATAATAAATGACACTTCTAAGCATTTATGAATGTGACCGGTAGTACAACACAGGGCTTCAATTGAAAACACAGGTTTTGGCTGTTAATTCTACTCTGAACAAAATTATAAATGCAACACTTTTGTTTTTGCCCCCATTTTTCATGAGCTGAACATGAGAAGTACTCACTAACACATATTTACAGATTTGTCAACAATATTTGAGAGAAATAGGCCTTTTGTGTACATAGAAAAGTCTTAGATATTTGAGTTCAGCTCATGAAAAATGGGGGCAAAAACAAAATGTTGCGTTTTTAATTTTGTTCAGTGTAGTTATCAGTATCCCAGAAACTATCAATGTGTTGGACCTTCTAGACGAACGTGGAGTGTTAGGGAGGTTTAAGGAGTAAAATGCATGTACTCAAATTGCAAGAAAAAATTTGGGATTAAACGTGTTAAGTGTCAATGTACAGGAGATCTGAAGACATCAGCATAATAAATGAGGTGAAAACAGGAACTATTGTCATGAAATAAAGAGTGTTTTCAGCAGATCTGTTAATATTGATGATCCTCAGACTATCAACACTCATTCAACAAGACATTCAGGATCATCAGCAGATCATCTCACTTTATTCTGAGTGTTTGCTGTTAGAAACACATTATCTGAGTCAGGATACATGATAAAAGCCTATTAAACTGCTCTATTGAACGACAATACTGATATTTCTCACAATATGGGTAAAACATCAATAACAAAAAAACAATCACTAATGACAGTCATCTTCATCAACCACTACAGATAAATAAGATCTTGTAAAAAACAAGAATGAGACTGATTGAATATGTAAAAAAATAAAATAAACAAAGGAAAGAGAATAGAAAAACTTTTGGAACAAAAAAAAAAATAATACAACTTTTTTTTTTAAATAGCCTATACGCTACAACAGATTCGGTTAAATTTAACGAAAGCAAAACGTAATTACGTAAAAGTACATTTTAAACAGAATATAACAAACTTTTAGTGCAGAACATTTTATGAATCAAAAGTTAAAATAGGCCTATCTCGCATTCAGTGTAAATAAATGAGCTGCAATGAAGTTGATTATTTTTAGTGTAACTTCTATAGAGGAATGAGAGAGTGAAGAGCGCTTCTCTCGTGTGCGCGCGCACACACTGACTGCTGAACAACAGCACTTCTGGGCATTTCTCAGTGAGAAAAGTTGTGGTCGAGTGGTAGAACTAAGGTTTCAGTAATTTAGATGACACTGGTTCAAATCCCGAATAAACATGGTCTACTGTTATTTTGTATTGTATTTTAATGCAGAGATCTGTCTAGTTCACCATATTGTTTTTTGTGCCTATATTTATCAAATTAAATTACCATGCATTTTCATTTAACACTAAGAAACAAATCTTATCCAACAGATTGACTGAATTTACATCTGTATAATAATTCCAATCGTAATTTCAAAAGCAGTTCTGTTAAATAAAATAGAAAATAAAACTTAATGGGGTTCATATGCTACAGAAAGAGTTTTTAAAAACATGATTGTGAAGCAAGGTGCGATTTCCCCCTCCACAGTAATCAATAGCCTACTTCACCAATAGACCATATAAAATATATAGATATGCAACACACACGTTTAAACAACAAACAATAAAATCTGAACCAACGCTTCTGCTCCTGCATTGAGAGATAATAACCTTTATTGCTTTGTCGACATTTATCTTTGTCAGATTATATTTACTTAAAACAAACACAGTTTACAAGTACACAAGAGGTTGCAGTTTATTCTTATTAGTCTATGCTGATCATGGATTAGCATATGAATGGGATAGTTCACCCAAAAATAAAATTCTCACTTATTTTACTCACCCTCATGCTGTCCCAGATGCATTTTACTTTCTTTCTACAGATAAATACGAATTAAGATTTTAAGGAAAGTAATCCATCTCTGCGAGTCCTAAAGATGCTTTAAAAACCACACACAGTGACCGTGATGTCCATGCGACCTCAGTGGATGAATCAATGCCTTCTGAAGTGAAACAATAGGAGAAGAAAAATACTAATAATGTAAACTGTTTTAACTATTAAAAATCACTTCCGACCAACTGTCATACATGGACTCACAGAGATGGATTATTTCCTTAAAAATCTTTGTAATTATGCATTTTGTATGTATATTATGAGAATACTGTGCATTACATGTATAGTATGCAGTTAATGTTTTGTGGCTTCTGGTCTTTCCTGTCACAACATAATCGCATCCAAGACTTTCACTTTGATACTTGTGTATATGCTGTAGTGACAATAAAGAATTTACATTTATTTGATTTTTTATTTAAATTCATTTAACTGATTTTATAAGTCATAATTGAACCTGTTGATGATTGTTCAAATATATTTACAATTTTAAATGGTGGAAGATAATATTAACTAAATGAAATCAATAAAAATTATCAGCATGATTAAAAAAATGGCAACAAAAATATTCTTTGTGTGAAATATGTAATGAAATGCCCTTTGAGGTCTGTATCATCTGACAGCAAGCCACGATTGTAATTAGTTTAAATTCCTCTTATTTAAGTTATCATACATTTTGATGGTGTAAATGCATATGGTAACAATGAGAAATTTGATGGCCATGGTTGCCAACCTTGATTACCTGGTTGAAGTGAAACTTTCTTGACGGCTGAATATATCACACACGTATACTAGTAGGCTATTCTCTTTAAATTGGCTTTATGCCCAGCTGCACTACTTCCTGAACTTCAGCCAGCTCCTTGTTTCCTGTCTGCCATTATTGGGCAAACTTGATTAATTCAGGTGTGTCTGATTATTGTTGCCATGACTACTGAGGTCAGGCACACCTGAATTAATCAATTTGTCCAATAATGGCAGACAGGAAACAAGGAGTTGGCTGAAGTTCAGGAAGTAGTGCAGCTGGGCATAAAGCCAATTGTAATAGCACAACCTAATCAGAGCCTAACATGCTAAAGAATCATCAGGAATAAACAAATATTCTCCTAAAACATTGGACACAATATTTTAAGTAGGCACATACAGTAGTAGGGATGGGCATGATTAATCGACGATCGATTATTGATCATTAAGAATTTCGTCGATCACGTTAATTTGTTGTCGATTAAACTAATGCTGGTTTTGTTGCGTAGAGTGAGTGGAAAGTGAACGGAATAAGGTTCCCCAGGCTGGCCATGTTAGCGTGGAGGTACCTGTGCATCCCGGTGTTGTGCCGAATTTCGACTCCCTGCCAAATTATTACCCCCCTCGTTGAAATCAGTATCTGATTGCCTAATCCTAACCCCACCCCTAATCCTAACCCCTCCCCCACATCTAATCCTAAACCTACCATACTAGGGGGGTAATAATTTGGCGGGGGTCAGAATTCGGCACCACACCGGCAACGTCAGTCCCCTCAGAGCGGGTGTTTTCGGCGGCTGGACTGAAAGCCTTGTTTACGCCGGGTTCACACCGGACGCTGAAGCGACGCGGAATGGAAAATCACGCGCGGTCCGGCGCCTGCCTGTTCACACCAGACGCGTATTCTTCGCGAAGGTCGACAAGCGCTTCTGCTAGTTGTTGTTTATTCAGAGCTATTTTTTTTTACATCATGGGTAGCCTAAGTAAATAACCTCATAATATAAATACACCATGTTTCTGTAACCAAGAAGTTTATACACTTCTTTTATTAATCCGTTGTCGAGACACACACGCAGCCAGAGAGAGAATATGGTAGACAGTTATAGTAGTGTATATATACGTTGAAATATACATCCTCTCTTCAAATTTATTAAATCTATTTTCCTCTTCCTGTTTCCCAGTGCGAGTAGACAGGAGGAGAGCCCTTGCCATATCTTTTGATTATAGGTTATTATAGGGTATTTTAATTTGAAAATTGCTTATATTTTGACAATTGACCGGATGGTCGAGTGTTTCTTGGTGTAACTTCCTTCCGGAATTGACGCGGATCACTCGCGGCTCGCGAAAAATAGACCAGATGCCGAAACTGGCGCTTCACGGCGCGTGCCGGCTGCACCGCGCTGCGGCGCTACGCGTCTGGTGTGAAAGACACCATATATAAAGGAGGTGTCGGGAGGAAACCCAAACTTGTGACCTCTGAGAAGGACTGTACTTAGGGTTGATACAAAATCCTCAATCTCCCCAGGTTGTCCGGTCAGAACAATAATGATGACGAATTTTACACTCTCATGCCACTCTTTAATGAAACAGTTTGACATAGACGATGTGAGTTTTGTTCATGGTTTCTAAAACAAACAAAAAATGGACTCATGAATAATCATTATTCATACACAATTGTAACAACTAATGCAATTATATTATGAAAGAAGATTTCGATATCACTACAATGAATATAATATAACAATAAACATTATGTCTCAAAAGTGCAAAATACTATACAACTGGTACAAATGGCAAATACAATACTGTCTTGAATTGTACAGACATAAATGATTAAACTGTCTGGATGGCTGAAAACCGTCAAAAAGAATAAACTATAACATTTGGCCGAGAAGGGGTTAAATCGCGCCACATCCGAAAAACATGCAGAGAGCGCATGCTGGTGTTGCGTGATCAAAGTTAAAGCCTACGATGCGCACATCCAAAATAAAACACGGTGAAATCGCTCTAAACACCATCAAAGAAGTGAAACCATCATGTAGTCTAAATTTGGTTTGGTTATTTAGCTCCAATAATGCATACATCGATAGGCAAAGTAAAATGTAAGGAATAGTACACATACTACATTAATCTAAGCAAGGAACAGACAACAATATTTACATAAACTCACATTCTCATGGACGCATGAAGCAGAACTGAAGAATAGAGATATTTCCCTCTAGATACAGGATCGGAGATGGAGCGAGTGTCTCCGATGAAAGTTACGTGCATAATGACAACAGTCAGGGGTTACGCTAGTGGAGACTGTCTGATTGGTGGAGAAAACAAAGGGGATTGCTGATAGGCCTAACTGTTGCTGGGCACGTGAAAAGTGGAAAGTGACACTACAGTAAACTAGATAATAATAATAGTAATAATAACTTATTTTAACACAAACACAAGATAAAGTCAGAACCTTATTAACAGCCGCCCCCAACTTTGGGTAGCAAAGTTGAACATGAATCAGTCAGGAATGTCTCGAGGAAGTGCAGGCAGCTTGATGAGTTTGGCGACAGGTCTGGTGTAGGATTTGTCTTTGATCTGGATCTGAGCAACACGAATCCTGCCGTCAGATCCAGGGAAAACGTCTGTGACTTTGCCAACAAGCCACAAGGCACGCGGAAGCTGCTGGTCAACAACAAGAACAATGTCATCAATACGGATGTTCTCTTGGTCTTGTTGCCATTTGGAACGGATCTGGAGGGATGGTAAGTAGTTTCTGATGAAACGAATCCAAAACTGATCCGCTAAGACCTGACAGTGTCGCCATCTGCGGCGACTGAGGAGCTCTGTCCCTGAATAAACAACCTGCGGAGTAGATGGGTCCAGCCGCCCCATCAGCAGCACATTTGGAGTGATTGGATCTGGGTCTGCCACATCAGAAGAGGTGTAACCAAGCGGTTTGGAGTTGATAATGCTCTCCACTTCTGTAAGGATGGTTCTGAGGACCTCCTCGGTGACCGTTTGTGATCCCAGTATGGCATGCAGCGCTGACTTGATGGTGCGGATTTCTCGCTCCCAGGAACCACCAAAATGAGGGGCACTAGGTGGGTTGAAGCGGAAATGGATTTGCTGGCTAGCGAGTTGTAACTGCAGAGCTGGGGCAAGGGAGTTGAAGGCCTCTTGAAGTTCTGAGCTGCCACCTTTAAAGTTTGTACCTTGATCGGACAGCAATTCGTGAGGCTTTCCCCGTCTGGAGATGAAACGGCGTAGACTCATGAGGAACGAGTCAGTGTCCATGCTGGCCAGCAGATCTAGGTACACTGCATGTGTGGTGAGGCATTTGAATATTATGCCCCATCGCTTTTCATTGCGCCTCCCTATTTTAATGACGAAAGGACCAAAACAGTCCATACCAGTCGAGTAGAAAGCTGGATGGTGTAACCTTAGACTGGAAGGCGGGAGGTCGGCCATTTTGGGGATAATGGGTTGGCTGCGCCACTTGCGGCACTCTGGACAGCGGTGTTGCTGTTTGCGGATAGCCTCTCTGCCTCGCAAGATCCAAAACCTTCTGCGTAGGTCTGCGAAGACTCTCTCAGGGCCTGGATGTGCAAGCTTGCTGTCGTAATCAGCAATGATCAACTTTGTGATGGGATGATGAGGGTCTAAGACAAAGGGATGCAAATTGTCTGAACTGAGGGATTCACAGTGTCTTAGTCGCCCCCCGACACAGATTAACTGAGTCCCTGGGTCGTATTCTGGGGCCAAAGTGATAAGCCTACTGCTGGATGGAATGGGCTTTTGGGAGGAGATGCGAGCAAACTCCTCTGGAAAACAGTCACTTTGCACTTGTCTGAAGAGAGAGAGTTCAGCTTGTCTGAAAGACTCAGCTGTGGGTTTAGAGTCTGTGGCCGCCCCGTGACATGCTCGAACTGTGGCTTCCAGTAGCTCTTGGAAGCTGTTAAACTGGCTAGTGTCAGGTAAAGGTGGATGAGGGGGAGTAGAGATGACGCCACAGAACTTGGCTTTGCGCAGCTCTGCTGAATCATCAGGGCATGTAATGTCTGGACAGGAAGACCAGGTTGACTCCCTTTCATGAAGGAAGGCAGGTCCAGATCTCCAGCGGCTGTGACTCTAGATCTGTGAGAGGGTCAGTCCGCGAGTTATATCGTCAGCAGGATTCTCACTGGAGTGGACATAGCGCCATGAGCGGCTCTCAGTTAATTCCTGGATATCCGCAACTCTGGCACCAACGAACACCTTGTAGCGGCAGGAAGGAGACAGCAACCAAGCCAATACGGTGGTGGAGTCGGTCCAGTAGATGACGGAGGAGATGGAGACTGTGAGCTCTCGTTTCAGGACTGCACCAAGCTGAGCTCCGAGGTGGGCAGCGCAGAGTTCCAGCCTCGGAATGGACTGCTGGCGGACAGGAGCAACACGTGAACGGGCCGCTAGGAACGCTACCTGGACATCATCATCGGCGCTGACAGTACGCAGGTAGGCGACCGATCCGTAGGCCCTCTCTGAAGCATCTGAGAAAATGTGGAGGCTCTGGGAGGCCGCTGGGAGGTCAGTGTCTAAGTGGACATAACAACGTTTGACAGTAATGTTAGGAAGTAATGGAAGTTCACTCACCCACGCCTGCCACAGCTGGAGCAGATCCTCGGGAAGATGAGGATCATCCCAGTCCCGTTTCTTTCCCCAGAGGCTCTGCACCAGGATTTTGGCCCGAGTGGTGTAGGGAATGAGCAGCCCTAGAGGGTCATATTGTTGAGCTAGGACTCTGTAAATGTTGCGCATCGTGGGCTCAGATTGCTTTGTGTGGCGAAGGCGATAGGTGAGAGTATCTGTTCTGCAGTGCCAGTGCAGCCCAAGGGTCCGTTCTGGGGGATCTGCACCCTCCATTGATAGCCACAGATCTCTGCTCTCGGATTTGAGTTCAGGTGGCAGATGACTGATGATGTCTGGAACGTTGGTGGCCCATTGACGCAGCTCAAAGCCACCTGATTGGAGCAGAGTCTGAAGTTTGCAGACGAGCTGCTTTGCTTCTGAGATGGATGGGAAACTTTGAAGAAGATTGTCTACATAAAAACAGTTCTCCACTGAAAGCCGAGTATCTTCATCAAGACTGCTGTGCTCAATGACGTGCTTTTGGAGGGCAAAGGTCGCGCAGCAGGGACTGCAGGTGGTGCCGAAAGGGAGCACCTGCCACTGGTAGACGTCAGGCTTGCTGCTGCGGTTCATGTCCCTCCAGAGGAAGCGTAGGAAGGGCTGATCCTCAGACAGGAGGCGGACCTGATGAAACATGCCCTTAATGTCGCTGCTCACCGCAGTGGGATATTGCCTGAAACGGAGCAGGACACCAAGGATACTGGAACCTAGGGTTGGCCCTGGAAGTAGATGTTCATTCAGGCTGGTGTTTTGGAAGGTGAATGAGCAGTTGAAAACGATGCGGTCTTTGCCATTGTGATGGACCATGTGATGTGGGATATACCATGATTGCCTGCTCTGATCTTCAGGTGATGTGAGCTTCTTGATGTAACCCGAATCCACCAATTTATTGATCTCTTGGCTGTATGATGCAGCCTTGACTGGGTCTTTGGCGAGACGACTCTCTGTGCCTCGTAGGTGACTCAGGACAGCTTCCTTAGGGGCACTGAGAGGAGGAAGACCTTCCTTCCAGAGCAGTGGGGTGGCGTATCTCTGCACTTTGTCGATGTTAACTCTGACTGTCTTCTCCTCCAGCAGTTTGATGGCCGCATTATCCTGTTTTGACCTGGTGATGAGCTTTTCATTCCGATAGGGAAGAATGTCCATCTCCCATAATCTGGACACGTGACTGAGAAGGTCAGTAGAGGAAGTGGGAGTGCTAATATGGAGACACTGGGGGGTGGAGGTCTGGTGCAGCAGGACTTTGGCAGGCCCTTGCAGAGTCCAGCCGAGACGAGTTTTCAATGCTGCGGGGCCCCCTGGTGGACCTAGGTGCACAGGCTCAACTGGAGAGAGAAGATGGGGGTAGTCTGAACCAATGAGGAGAAGTGGCTGCGCTTGGCTGATTGATTGTAGCGGTAGGCCTCTCAGATGACGATACGTTTTCCGTAGGGCCTCAACAGGATGAGAATGCTTGGAAAGGCCAAGCCCTGCCGCAGTGAAGGCTCCGTGGATGCGAAATTGTTTCTGAGGGTGGGCAGATGAGGATATGGAGAATGACACTGACTTTCCTGAAACAGTCTTGACCTCTTGACGGATAGTTCTGAGCGCCAAATCCTCACTCTGTCCCTTGAGATGTAGCTTTTGAGCGGCATTGTGAAGCAAAATGGTGCGTTCAGAGCCATCGTCGAGGATGGCGTAAGTCTCTAGTCTGTGCTTGCCATTGTGGAGAAGAACTTTGACCATCTTCAGCAATACACAGCTACTCCTAAGGTCTGGATCGAGGTAATAGGTAGCTGGTTGTCCAATCGCTGCTGTTGAATGGGCTGATTTGGTTGCAGAAGTGTTGACCTCATGCAGTATATCAAGGTGTGTCTGATTACACTGCTGGCACTTAGCCTTGAGATAGCACTGAGCAGCAAGGTGATTTCTGCCACATCTCCAGCAGCGCATGCCAGTTTTGATCCATGACACTCTCTGATCAGTGGAAAACTTCTTAAACTCTGGACACTGATTGAAGTAATGTTGAATATTGTCACAAAAGGGGCAATACTTCTTAGGTTTCTCAAGTTTAGTGCTGACGTGAGGTCGAACTTGTGATGCAGACTCAGGTGACTTAGGAGAAGGATCAGAGCCAAGCAAAACGGTGGTAGGGCGTGCACTGGACTTCTGCAACTTGGGCTTGAAGCATTTCTGGTGTTCGTCTCGTGGAGACCGTGAATGGTAAGGTTGATAGTCCTCATCCTGAACGCGGACCTCGTATTCAAGCCAATTAGAGAAGTGCACCAAAGTAGGTATCGGAGTGCGGATGGGGTCTATGTAACGCTTGAATTGTGCTCTGAGTTCATGCGGCAACTTGGACAGAAGTCGTGAAGTGTGTGACCCGCAATCCAGCTCAGCCTTGCCCTCCTTGCCTAGTTGATCTAACATACCGACCAGAGCTCTGACTTTGAGGCCGAAGAGGCGAAAACTTCGACTGTCCCCACTCCTGATTGGAGGCTCGGCCAGGACTTCATTGATGCGCTGCAGGGCTAGTTTGTGAGGTTGCCCATACATTTCAGTCAGTGAGGCCATTGTCTTCGAGTAGGGAGTTGGACTATTACTGTAGGAGTCTGCAATAAGGAGCGCGTCTTCGAACTTGAGGTGATCAACTAGTATTTGGTATTTGAACCGCTCATTTGCACCTCTGGGCAAGAGGTTGTCAAGCGCTATCTTGAGGCGGGCATATTGACGTGGATCATCATGTGTGAAACATGGAATGTCCGGCTTTGGCCCTCTGTATGTCCCCTCCACAGAGTATGTATTGTAAGGGAGAGTATACGGCTCTACATACGCTGGAGTGGACTGAATCCCTGCCTCATATGAAGGTAAATATGACACCGGAGTCGGCGGAGGGGCTAGCGGCACTTCAGCTGGAGGTGGAGGAGGTAGAGGCTCGCTCCAGAGAGGAATTGGTACAGTGTCAGGCCAGGGCGGAAGATCATCCACTACTGCTTGAAGATTGCGATTAGGAGTGGATGTTCTCTCAGGAAGTTGATAAGGCATATATGAGGTGGAGCTGTCCTCAAACTGACTAGAATGTCTTGGATCGAGATGTTGAGGCTGAGGCGCTGATCTCAGGGATAGAGAATTGAAGAGGCTTTGCATATCTCGCCTGAGCTGGTTATTCTCCTCTTTCATTTCCTGCAAAGCTGACAAGACTGCTTCGGAGCTGAGGTTCTGAGGCGCAGGTTCAACTGGATCTTGAGTGATGACTGGAGCAGGAGGTTGAAAAGCTGCTCCCTCGTTGGAGTGGCCATGGAGTGTGAGAGAAGAAAGACGACGTGGCGGGATATTCACCAGGAAGTCATCGAGGTAGCGAGGCCGACGGATATCACGGCGCGGACGAGTGTGATCCATGGTAGAGCTGAGGAAACTGAAGCTCCGGCTCGAAGGACCATATAAAGGAGGTGTCGGGAGGAAACCCAAACTTGTGACCTCTGAGAAGGACTGTACTTAGGGTTGATACAAAATCCTCAATCTCCCCAGGTTGTCCGGTCAGAACAATAATGATGACGAATTTTACACTCTCATGCCACTCTTTAATGAAACAGTTTGACATAGACGATGTGAGTTTTGTTCATGGTTTCTAAAACAAACAAAAAATGGACTCATGAATAATCATTATTCATACACAATTGTAACAACTAATGCAATTATATTATGAAAGAAGATTTCGATATCACTACAATGAATATAATATAACAATAAACATTATGTCTCAAAAGTGCAAAATACTATACAACTGGTACAAATGGCAAATACAATACTGTCTTGAATTGTACAGACATAAATGATTAAACTGTCTGGATGGCTGAAAACCGTCAAAAAGAATAAACTATAACATTTGGCCGAGAAGGGGTTAAATCGCGCCACATCCGAAAAACATGCAGAGAGCGCATGCTGGTGTTGCGTGATCAAAGTTAAAGCCTACGATGCGCACATCCAAAATAAAACACGGTGAAGTCGCTCTAAACACCATCAAAGAAGTGAAACCATCATGTAGTCTAAATTTGGTTTGGTTATTTAGCTCCAATAATGCATACATCGATAGGCAAAGTAAAATGTAAGGAATAGTACACATACTACATTAATCTAAGCAAGGAACAGACAACAATATTTACATAAACTCACATTCTCATGGACGCATGAAGCAGAACTGAAGAATAGAGATATTTCCCTCTAGATACAGGATCGGAGATGGAGCGAGTGTCTCCGATGAAAGTTACGTGCATAATGACAACAGTCAGGGGTTACGCTAGTGGAGACTGTCTGATTGGTGGAGAAAACAAAGGGGATTGCTGACTCGACGTGTCCCCACAAGCGCAAAGATGCGCGCGGCAAAAATGACGTCATTGCTGTATTCGGTGTTTCACAGGCGAGCGCGTCGAGTATAAACGCCTCGTCCGTTTGGGGAGGTGCGCGCGCAGTCTGCGGAGACTCGCGCTGCAGAGCCAGGATAAAGTATAAACAAGGCTTGACGGTCACTAGGTTGCGGTCGCGTCTGACCCCAGATCATGTCATCAACATGCTTATCTTTCTCACCAAAAATCAGTAGACTGGTGCAGAAGTTGTATGTGAGTTACTAGTTATTTTTTATGAGGCTTTGTTAAGTAGCCTAGCCTAATTGTTAGGTAGGCTAAGGCCCTGTCCCAAATGGCGCACTTAATGCGGACTTTCGGTCTCGTGGACTTAAATTGAGCGTGCTCGCCGAGTCTACGAGTCCGTAGGCCGTCCCATTTAGCATTTTAACGCTCTGAAGTGTGCTCAGCAGCGCCCCCTTTGTACCCTTGAAGCGGTCTTCCGCAAAGCCCGCATAGATGCAGGCTCCACGCACTTTAACTACCCAGGAATCCTAGCGAAATGCCAATCAGAAAACGGATGGGAGGAGATTTCGCTCACGGACTGTTAACATGGCTTTATGATATAGGCGTACATTTTACCAGTTGTTACTTACAGTTTATACAAACATTATCGACCAGTGGTTGATATATCAAACATAATAATAGCGTGTTAAATAATACGATCGCATTATGATTCATTACATAAATAGAACCGAATGTCATGGCTTTACTGAGTCATATAAACGTAGTATGAATATTGAAACCTATACATTTTTCTTAAACTCATTTACATTTTAATTTTGTGTTAAAATTGAACATTATGTATTATTATGTACAACTGTATTGATCATTTACATAACCATGACATTCGTCTGTTTGTGTTACTTAAAGTTTGGTGTCTTTTTTTTTTTTACAGGTGTTTATTAATAAATATAGGCTAATTATCAGTGTTTTCCAGAAAAGCGTTGCAAAAACCGATCACTGGCATACAGGATATTATGTTTAAGTGCACTATACTTACCAAGTCAAATATAAAATGTTAATATTTAACATTTATTCCCATTGTGCACTGTTTACTATACTATAGACAGTCAAATAATACCATGTGCAATAAGTTCTACTTAATTCTGCACATAGATTATTCTTAGATATACTCTGCCAGTACATTTTATTTAAATCAAACCCCAGAATTATTTTCGTGTCAGCAGCGCCATCTAGCGATAGTTACCAAAACTGCAACGGAGTTTCGCCTCTTGTTACTTCTATACTCTTTGACAGTAGGCCTACTTTGATGTATAATTACACCTGAATAGACTGAACCCAGACAGCAAGCCAACATTGAATAAACATTGTTTTTCCATCTGAATCATCATTATGGTTGATGTTGAAATTTCAATGCAAAATAAATGTTGAATCACCATTACCATATCGATGAAAACCTGATGTTATTAATGTTGATGGCAACAACATTGGAACAACATTGATCTATAGTTATTTTTATGATTGATTAAGCATTGATATTTGGTTTACCGGATGATCGCTGAATGTGTTGAAAAGTCATTGATTTATAGTTGACCGGGAAACGACGCTGTTGTTGAAGAGTCATCGGCATATAGTTGACCGGGAAATATGATTGAAAATGCATCGATTTTTGGTTGACCGGGAGATCAACACCAACGTACTGCACCGGACACAGCTCATTTCTGGACCTTGGCGCAAGCGTACAGGTAAGCTTGCTTAATCTTCGATATGAATGAATTTTACCAAATCAAATACTGTTAGGTTGATCGTTAGCATGGTTAATGTAGTAACCGACGCAGTGCTGCAGTCTCTGAAATAGATTTTTGTTTTACCAATGTGTCAAAATCTGCCAAAAGTACTTGATCTCTTCTAGGTTATAAAGTTAGAAAAACCTCATTGGTCCAGTCTATTTTTGTGACAGCTAGCTCAAAATACATGTATGGTACATTGCTGGTGTCGTGAAATCTATTAACACAGCACCGCTATTTCTTCTGACCACCGGAGAACACCGCGCGGAACCAACGCTAGCATGATAGTGCTCTATCTAGCGCTACCCACAGCAGTGACCACGGCGGGCCAGAATTACACAAAAGACATGGTTGGTTTACCTTTACTTTATTCAATGCAGAACTGTCTCGAGTTGTAACGTTAACTGGAAATGCAGATTAGACCATCTCTTAATAGCCTACAAATCCAAAATATGAATAGGCTAATCCTCGAGCAGTGCTGCGATGTGCGATAGTTTTGTAACTCCATTGTGTTTATTTTCAGAAATGATAACAGTCGTTTTATATAGTGCTTATGCGGTATCACGATTTTTGATGATCTTCTGCACCTTTTCTGAGCGCAGGCTTAGCCCCACATACTTCATTTAGAAGCAATTAAAATGCCTCATTAATTTTAAAGACATAGCCTTATTATTAGCCTGTTTTTGCGGTGAAATGTATGCATATTCCTCCATGCACCCAGTATAAGCAGAAAATTAATGTGCAATTTAGTCAACCAGAAAAATATTTTGTCTATTGTAACTCTAATCAATACATTTACTATTTAATTAGTTATAAGTATCTATATATAAGTGTTAGAAATGGAAATGAAATGGTCCAAACGAAAAGTGCCCCAAATCTTGGTCCTTTATTATGAACAGATAATACAATACACCAGCGCTGGTTGGAGTAGAAGCTCAGCTCAATATCCTTTGTCGAGGGTTTATATAGTGAAAGTCTTAAACAAAAGAATACAAGTCTAACCAATAAAATCAAACATTACATCATAGATATCATATAGACGTTATATAACAGCTTCTTAATATGGGCAATATCCTGTTAGATTTCCACAGGATCCTTAGGATCCTAGGAGCTTTTCAAACACACAATGTATAGAAGTGGAACGAACATAGAGAGAGAAAAAGAGAGAGAAAGAGAAAGGAGGGGTGAGCAACTTCTATTAATGAATACCAGATGTTCAACATACACACAAAAGGAAAGAAGAATGTGCAGACGTGGCAGTTATGCTGGCTAGAATAAAAATCATACATAGACTATTGTTTTGTATGCTGAAGGAGAAAGATATTTCTAACAATGGCCACTTTGATAAGATGATTATAATAGAATTATCATATCACATACGTTTCAGCATACTCCTTCTAGTACAATAATACATGAGATATTCTTCAATCAAACATTTCCTTCAAAATCACTAATACTTAACAGTTCTATTCATCAAAGCATATTTGCGAAAATACAACAGTATTCATAGCACGATGAATCTTAATGGATTCAGTTATAATTATTGCTAATCTCAATCAGCAATCTCGTTACTCGTCTGCTTCTCTTCCTCGTTCTCCTTTCGATCACCGCCTCCGCATAGGCTTATGCGTTCCCCTGGGATGGAGCTGGTTTCACTCGGCTAGCATGGATCCACTGTGGCTGGGGATCAGTCAGAACACCTGTCCTCGTCACAGCGATAACCGTGGATGGTCCTAAGTAGTTCGGCTCACCGAGTTTCGTGGGCTTCAGACACCTTATCAGCACCTGCTGTCCTGGAACAAAAGGATGAGTTGGCTTTTCTGAAGGAAGAGGGAGAGAGAGAGAGACATCACCATTTATGCCATTCAACGTTCTAACTAGGGAATCCACGTAGTCCGCGATGATCACTTCCGTGTCACCTGTGGAGAGATTGCCAGCGCGACCTCTGACCCAAGGGGTCGGGAAAGGTCTACCCATCAGAATTTCAAATGGAGACATTTTTGTGGTTGCTGATGGAGACATTCTCATTTCCGTCAGTACGGCAGGCAGCAAATCAACCCAATTTCTGCCCGTATCTAAACACGCCTTATTCAGACGTTCTTTTATCGTCTTATTCGTCCGTTCAACGTTCCCGGAGGATTGTGGCGAATAGGGAATATGGAAGTGCCAATTAATATTAAGTTCTTTGGCCAATAATTGTGTGACTTTTGAAGCAAACGGAGTTCCATTATCACTTGCGATAACGGTTGGAATACCGAAGCGCGGTATAATTTCTTTTGCAAGAACCTTTACAACCGTCTGCGCGTTTTCTTTACCACACGGAAAAGCTTCTGGCCACTTTGAAAATCGATCAACAATCACGAGCAAATATTTGTGATTTCCACATGGAGGCATGTGTGTAAAATCGATCTGTAAATATTGAAAAGGAAGCTCAGGATGCGGTAAAGCGTCATGGCGGGTTGCCTTGTGCCTGTTTGTTTGTGCACACACTAAGCAAGCATCCAATATCAACAAAGTATTCTTCCGAACATTTGCTATGCAGTATGATTGATTCAAATTTTGGATCACTTTTTCTTTTGACACGTGTGATACCCCGTGATAATGCCTGCACAGCATTACAACGGTGGATGCTGGTAGAGCGATTCTACCCTGCTTGTCTCTTAGAATACCAGCTTGATCTGGTTTTACTTCGTTCGCGGCCCAATGAATCAGGTCGGCTTGCGTAGGATTAGCTTGTAGTACTTTAATGTCCAAATCATTGATTAGCGACGAATTCATCATAGGCACCTCGGTGCTCTGTTCATTTACATATGGACTAAGTATTACTTCTTTAGCAGCCCATTTCGCGACCTCATCTGCAAACCTGTTTCCCTTAGCCTCATCTGACTCACCTGTTTTATGACCAGGTACTTTAATGACAGCAAGTTTCGATGGTTGCTGTGCTGCACTGATGAGCTCGGCCACGATATTGTGATGTGAAATTGGTTTTCCGTCGGAGGTTTTGAAATTTCTTTCTTCCCACAATTTAGCAAAATCATGGACAACGCCGTACGCGTATTTGGAGTCAGTGTATATATTGATGGACTGACCTTTTGCCAATTGACAAGCTCTCGTTAGAGCAATTAATTCTGCTACTTGCGCTGATTTATATGGCAACGAATATGCCTCAATTACACGATCAGGTAATTCAACAATAGCATATCCACACAAGTATAAATTGTCATTTGGCTTGAAACAGGATCCGTCTATATACCAATTATCTCCCTCCTCCAGGACAGATGTAGACACATCTGGCCTGCAGGCAGTCGAAGTTTGGAGTCTGGTCAGGCAGTCGTGGTCATCACTCTCAAATTCACCATCCGTCAACAACCTGTGCAGATGTACAGTTGGACCATGAATAACAGAAGTTACTTTCAATGTTAAATTATCAGTTGCTAATAATATAGCCTCATAGCCAGAACGGCGTTGAGCAGACATGTGTTGAGTAGAGATATTTTGCATAATCGTACCCACTTGGTGTGATGTGTGAACTGTGAGTGGATGTGATAAAACAACCCTTTCAGCATCCTGTACCATGATCGCTGCAGCAGCCACTGCACGTAAACAGGCCGGGAGTCCCCGAGCCACTGCATCAAGAGTTTTAGACAAATAAGCTACTGGACGGAAAGTACCCCCATGCTCTTGGGCTAGGATTCCCGCGGCCGTGCCCCCACCTTCGTGCACGTACAGATGGAAATCTCGTTTGTAACATGGGAGGCCGAGGGCGGGAGGCCTTAACAGAGAGGATTTCAAATGTCTGAACGCTTGGTCCATTTCACTTGTCCATGTAATGTCCTCTTTGTCATCCAGCGTAGCGTCTCGCAGGATTTTGTCATACATGGAACAATTCGGCACCCATAATCGACAGTAATTGACCAGTCCCAGAAAGCTTTGCATTTGCTTCCGTGTCGAAGGGTGCTTGAACGAAGCGATGGCTTTGACTCTGTCCGCCGACAGGCGAACTTGGCCTTGTGACAGTTCATGGCCGAGGTAATTGACTTTCCTCTGCACCCACTGCAGTTTCTCTTTAGATGCCTTGAAACCAGCCTCTGCTAAAACGTTGCAGACAATTGTAGTGGCAGCAGCACACAGGTCCGCAGAAGCACCAGTGACGAGAATGTCATCAGCGTATTGGAGCAGACAGGTGTCAGGAGGGAGTCTGACATCCTTCAGCGTTGCGTGCACTACAGCGGAGAACACCGCGGGGGAATCTTTAAATCCCTGGGGTAATCGAGTCCAGCTGTATTGGCAAATCTGAAAACAGAAAGCAAAAAGTGGCTGTGTTCGTTGGTCAACAGGAATGCTGAAAAAGTGGAACATAAATCAATAACAGAAAAGAATGCATGTTCCAAAGGGATAGAATTAATAATAGTCTGTACATCTGGCACAATAGGAGCAAGTGGTTTTATCAAATCATTAATTTTTCTCAAATCTTGCGTTAAGCGCCAAGAACCATTTGCTTTCCTGATTGGATTAATTGGTGTGTTATAAGGTGAATGAGTGGGGACCAGAATGCCTTGGGCCAGAAACTGATCAATGAGACCTCGAATTCCCTCCTCTTTTTCCTTTAAAAGCGGATATTGTTTTTGAAACACAGGCCTATTCGTTGTCAAAGTGGCCACATAAGGTTGAATGTCAAGTAGGCCTACGTCATCCTTATGCGCCGCCCACAGTTTCGGGTTTACCCCAGCAACTTCCTGTCCGAGCTCAGTTGCAGACACATCCTCGAAAGGAGCACTTCCTGTGTCGGTTGTAAGAGAAAAGGCTGATGGAAACATAAGTTGCAAAGAGTCAGAGTCAAATTCCAATTTAACACCCATCTTGTGCATTAAATCTCTACCTAACAAACAGAATGGAGAATCGGGAATTATTGCAAAATCATGCATTTTGAATAATGATGGTACATCATTAGAGGTAACTGGTAAAGTTGGCGTCAAATTACAAACCACAGGAACATTGTCTATTCCTATAGAATTTAGTTTTTTCCCTGTAATTGGTCCCTCATACACAGTAGAAGACAGCGATGAGATGGAGGCTCCGCTGTCAATTAAAAAAACATATGGCTTATGGTCAACATTCAATTCAATAAAGGGCAAAACATTTGACTTGTTTGCATAACTCATTGAAATCTGTGAAAAGTTATCAGAAAAATGCAGCACCTTGTCCTGGCACAGTCATTGCTTTTGCCATGCGTTTGGATAAACAGGTCTCTGTCTTTCAGAGGGAGGAATGAAGGGAGGGGGTTTTGGCATCGGGCCATCAGAGCGCCTGAACATCTGTTTATCATTATTTCGCTGAAATCTCTCAGCTCTTTTCTTACAAAAGCGTTGTGTGTGTCCGCGACACCCACAGAAAAAACACTTTACGTCCCTTCTGTTATTGGGTGGCGGGCGATTTTGGACAGCGGAACTAACTTGAAACATTGCGGGAACTTTTCCTCTGGAGTGGTCAAATGCCCCAGCAGACGAAAGTTCACGCAAACGTCTTCCCAAGTCATCAACAGAAATGTTACTAATGTTGGTGGTAGTGATTCGAATCATTTGTGCAGTCTCATCGTGCATGTTATTCAAAAACGTTGTCACAAACAGTAAATTATTATCATCAACAGGGTACAGTCTATTTTTTCTTGGTTCAGAAAGAGTTGGAATACACTCATATTTTGGAGGTAGGGTTTTGTTCTCTGCAACAGACGGCGGAATAACATTTTGTTCCACAGACTGTGAGAATCGTTTTCCGTCTTCCTTAAGCGGTGATAACCGCCCACCCTCCAACAGAGAATTTCTGTCTGTCTCGGCCGGAGAAGAAAGGACGGCAGAAACTACACTCTCTCTCACAGCCAATTCAGTTTTTGAAATCACATTGTTACTCATATTGTCAACTCTTCGTGGACCTTTGTTCCAATAGCATTGCATTTCCTTCCAGACTTTATAAGACTGTTTCATGTAAGAATAATCCCAATCAGGGTCGCCCCAATTTCCAAAAATCATGTCTTTCGCAGCGAGCATGTCATTTTCTTTAAATGAACCGTCTCGAGGAAACGGATCTAATTGTGTTTTGCCAGTTGACCAGCCAGCTAAATTTGACAAATATGGCTCCGTAAAAAATGCTTGATTATTTCTAATCATAAAGGCTTTCGGAGATTCATCTTGTAACGGTGGACTAATTTTATTCCCCATTATCAATACAAAAATTTCTCCGTAATGCAACTTAAACAAATAAGAGTATGGCCAAATAGAAAACAAAGAAAAACATGCAGTTTAGGATTAATTGTGTTAGTAAATTGGCCAATAAAGAGAAAAAGAAATATATATATAAAAACGAAAAGAAGAAAAAAGAGAAATAAAAATAAAAAAATAAAAAGAGAGAAAAGAAAGAAAAAAAAAATTAAAGTATGTATTATCTATCCATAACCAGGACCAAAGATAAAACGAAATAGAATTTGCAAGAGAAAAACCGAATATCTCGTGTCAAATCTATATTTCCAAACGGAGGAAAGTGATCAGTTTTCCTACCGTTCTTCCCGCGTTCGATCACAAACACGAGGATAACGTCCCGTATTTATTTATACGACGGACAAACGTCCCGCATTTATTCATGCGACGGACAGGCGTCCCGCACATACGACGGACTTAGCGTCCCGCAGGTACGACGGACAAGCGTCCCGCATATACGACGGACAAGCGTCCCGCATATACGACGGACAGGCGTCCCGCATATACGACGGACTTAGCGTCCCGCATATACGACGGACAAACAAACAAATTTCACCAAATATGGTGAAAATCACGGCACTATAGGTAAACTTTTCTCAGCAGACAGGAAGAATCAACCTTTTCTTTTGTAAAAAAATTTTTTTAATTATTACCTGTCTGGAGAAATCCCGGACGAGCCCCCAAATTGTTAGAAATGGAAATGAAATGGTCCAAACGAAAAGTGCCCCAAATCTTGGTCCTTTATTATGAACAGATAATACAATACACCAGCGCTGGTTGGAGTAGAAGCTCAGCTCAATATCCTTTGTCGAGGGTTTATATAGTGAAAGTCTTAAACAAAAGAATACAAGTCTAACCAATAAAATCAAACATTACATCATAGATATCATATAGACGTTATATAACAGCTTCTTAATATGGGCAATATCCTGTTAGATTTCCACAGGATCCTTAGGATCCTAGGAGCTTTTCAAACACACAATGTATAGAAGTGGAACGAACATAGAGAGAGAAAAAGAGAGAGAAAGAGAAAGGAGGGGTGAGCAACTTCTATTAATGAATACCAGATGTTCAACATACACACAAAAGGAAAGAAGAATGTGCAGACGTGGCAGTTATGCTGGCTAGAATAAAAATCATACATAGACTATTGTTTTGTATGCTGAAGGAGAAAGATATTTCTAACAATAAGTATTATAAGTATCTTGGCCTCATAAATTGTCCTTATGAAAGATGTCACTGCAAGCTAATCCTTTTTGCCTCCCTTTAATTCGAATACATCCATGAACATATTGGGCAGTTTTGAAAAGTGCTTTGAATGTAGTCCGTCTTATACAGCCTCAACAAAAATGTGTTTCTACCCAGAAATATAAAATGATTTACCTAACTATGAGATGGCAAGATGAGAGAGGGGGTAAAATCTTTGCGTGACAGGTGGAGCTGCCACTCGACCAGTCACGGATATATGTTCCATTCAGACATTATAGCACATGTGAAAGAAAATTACGTGATGTGACCATTATTCATGAATACAAATTGTTCAGTCTTTAGAAAAACCTTTGCAAGCCCAGTTTAAAAGAAATTTTATCATCTGCTTTGTGGGGAAATAATCAGGGCAGTGGATGATTCTGAATTAAATTGTTTACGGACGCTGTGATTTACTTTTTGTCCTTTTTTTTCAGATCATTAATCCACATCGTTTTTCAAGTAAGTGTAGTGTGTTCGTGCCATGTTCTGCTCCCAATCCTTGACGACAGCTTGATGGAACAAATCATTGACTAAATCACAGCATACTTTTACTTGTATTCTAGATGCCTTGACTCAACGTCTTACAACGGCAAACACCTATGACTTCGCTCAAGCTGTACAGAAGTGGCTGCCCCAGACCGAGCGGGAGGAACTGGAAGACAGACGCAGCAGGAGTTAGCACGTTAAAAGAAAAAAATGAAATGATACAATAAAAATGATTGTTTAATTTTTAAAGAATGCATGGGGTGTCATTTGTGCTAGTCTAGGTTATAGCCTTAAGGTAGGCCTATAGTTTCTATTTTCTATATTTTGCTAGCCCATCCTGGCTGTCGATAAAGCAGGATTATAGCCTAATAATAATGTTTTTAATATTATATTAAAATGACAGACCTTCAGATTAAACCTGTGGTATACTAAAACACCATTGAAGTTTTGTTGATATGCTGGGATTTCAACATTGTTTCAATATCCATTGTAATCGAAATACCATTGAAATTCTGTTGATCTCTAGGTATGATTTAAACGTTGTTTCAATGATAATAGAGGGTGCAACATGATGAAGAATCAACATCAGAGTTCGACGTTGATTCAATTACTTTATCGTTGACAGCGGGATGTTGATTTAACATCGTTTCAATTACTATTTGCTATCTGGGAAGAGATCTCTTGCACTCCTAAAAGTTTCTGTTGACAAAGTAGTAGCAGCAGCAGGTAAATACAGATAAAATTCAAAAACAAACATAACTTAATATCACTAAAATAAAATAGAAAGCTGCGCTTACAGACGCTCACATCCACACCATAGACAGTAAAAGAAATGGACACAGCGACCCCGTTGATTTCAACGGAGAGAGTTGAAGCCCAACATGGTAGTGATGGGAAGTCCGGTTCTTTTCCGCGAACCGGTTCTTTCGGACAGTTCGTTTCAATGAACCGGTTAAAAAAAACGCTTCACCAGTTCTTTTACGTCATCAAGTAATGACGTCAATTCTATCATCCCGGCGGTGAAAATCAATTAAGGCATTTGTAATCATAACTTCAGTTAAATAATAGTACTCATATATCATAATCATCTTGTATTTTCTTAATACGTTTTGAAAACGAACCCTGTAGCCTACAGGCGATGTGCAAACGCGGATGTTTTACATGTCTTAAAGATATAAAGTGCATAAATGGTCTTAATCATTTTATTATATAAACTTACATTTCGCCGAATTCGGCCACTCATTGAAGTCCTCGGTTCACCCGTGCTGCGTGCTCATGTATCAGCACAACATCAGTTGGCCGAAAGAAAGTTCTGTTTAAACTTAAAGGGTTAGTTCACCCAAAAATGAAAATTATGTCATTAATGACTCACCCTCATGTCGTCCCAAGCCCGTAAGACCTCCGTTCATCTTTGGAACACAGTTTAAGATATTTTAGATTTAGTCCGAGAGCTTTTTGTCCCTCCATTGAAAATGTACGTACGGCACACACTCTTTGTCCAGAATGGAAATAAAGACATCATCAAAGTAGTCCATGTGACATCAGTGGGTTAGTTAGAATGTTTGGAAGCATCGAAAATACATTTTGGTCCAAACATAACAAAAACTACGACTTTATTCAGCATTGTATTGTCTTCCGGTTCTGTTGTTGATCCGCGTTCACGATTCCGCAGTGACCCTGCTGACGTAAGACGCTGATGACGTGTTATCTGGTGCGCCCGAGATTCGTTTACAGTCTGAGGGAGACGCGCGCTGTATTCAAGCTATTCTACATTGTTTGTATTTTTGTATTGCTATATTTTTTTTTTAAATGGTGCGTAGGTGTGCATGTCGCGGATGTCCTAATCTCCAAAAACAAACACGGCGACGTAAAAGTGCATTACCAAAGCCGACAGATGAAAGGATTCACTTTTACTCTTTCCCGGTAAACGATCCAGAGCGACTAAAGCTATGGCTGCTATGTGTTCAAAGAGATGTTGATTTACCTCTTCAACTCGCCCGTCTACTGACATTGTGCAGTGAGCATTTTTCACCAGACGACTTCAGACCGGGTACGGGAAAGATTCGAAAACTGAAAAAAACAGCTGTGCCCAGCCTGTGTTTACCACACACAAAGGTATGTATGTAAGCAGTATGGTGTTACAGTAGCATGCTATATGCTACTGTAACAAAAGTTTTTGATTTATAGCCTCTAGGTAACAAACTACAACAGATAAATGTTATTTTATTTTTTTATTTAAATATTACAAAAATAAACTGTCCACATAAAGGGTTAGTCTTCAGTAAAAAGAAAAATATTAAATTATTCTAAAAAACATCAAATCAGTCCAAAAGCTTCTTCAGCTTCTTTGAAACCCACATACGTTCCAGATGATGATGGGTATCTTTCACGTATACTCCACACCACACACGATGGCAGAACTTTCCTGTTGTGTCTTCCCAGTTTTTCTCCTTTGAGTATCCACTCCAGTACAACACGGTATGCCACCAGTCTACACTGACTGTAAACGATAAAGAAGATACATTGTTACTACAATGGCTGTATGTGTAACAAGTCATTGTAAAATAAAAATAACATTAAATAAATACTTACTCAACACTTAGTGTGCCACCTGGTCCTTCCGGCCTCGGTCTTCGCTTCCAATTCACTTTAGGTAAGTGAAAAAACACGTCTAAAACACTGCGGCTCAGCAGGGGCGGAAAGCCGGTATCCTCCGTTATACAGTGCAATGCAGATGTCATCTCATCTGCTGAATGTTCCACATGTTCCAGCTGCGGCATTACTATGTCCCACTCGGTGCAGCACAAGCTCTCCAGTTCTGTAGGCATCGTATGGCAATGAAGACATTTACACCACCAGGTCTCCATTGCTCTTTGCCTTTCAGAAGCTTGTGACAGCGGTTGCTGCTGTGTAGGAGCTTCTTCCATCGCTCTTAGTTCTTCGTCCGTGTATTCGGGTTCAAATAAATATGGCTGGGCAAAAAAATGCAAGTCTTCCTCTGTGTCGAAATCCTTAGACATGTTTGCGAAGATTGTTTTGTTTACAGCGTGCCTCTCCCTCAAACTGTAAACGAATCTCGGGCGCACCAGATAACACGTCATCAGCGTCTTACGTCAGCAGGGTCACTGCGGAATCGTGAACGCGGATCAACAACAGAACCGGAAGACAATACAATGCTGAATAAAGTCGTAGTTTTTGTTATGTTTGGACCAAAATGTATTTTCGATGCTTCCAAACATTCTAACTAACCCACTGATGTCACGTGGACTACTTTGATGATGTCTTTATTTCCATTCTGGACAAAGAGTGTGTGCCGTACGTACATTTTCAATGGAGGGACAAAAAGCTCTCGGACTAAATCTAAAATATCTTAAACTGTGTTCCAAAGATGAACGGAGGTCTTACGGGCTTGGGACGACATGAGGGTGAGTCATTGTAAGAAATGGAAATGAAATGGTCCAAACGAAAAGTGCCCCAAATCTTGGTCCTTTATTATGAACAGATAATAGAATACACCAGCGCTGGTTGGAGTAGAAGCTCAACCCAATATCCTTTGTCGAGGGTTTATATAGTGAAAGTCTTAAACAAAAGAATACAAGTCTAACCAATAAAATCAAACATTACATCATAGATATCATATAGACGTTATATAACAGCTTCTTAATATGGGCAATATCCTGTTAGATTTCCACAGGATCCTTAGGATCCTAGGAGCTTTTCAAACACACAATGTATAGAAGTGGAACGAACATAGAGAGAGAAAAAGAGAGAGAAAGAGAAAGGAGGGGTGAGCAACTTCTATTAATGAATACCAGATGTTCAACATACACACAAAAGGAAAGAAGAATGTGCAGACGTGGCAGTTATGCTGGCTAGAATAAAGAAATGCACATAGACTGTTATATTGTATGCTGAAGGAGAAAGATATTTCTAACAGTCATTAATGACATAATTTTCATTTTTGGGTGAACTAACCCTTTAAGAGACGGTGCTATCACGCATGCGCAGTATCTCCAGCTCATCGGTTCTCCGTATCGAACGTGTCCTAAAGAGACAGTTCTCGGTTCTGTACTGGTGATTCAAGAACTGCAACAACCAGTTCTTGACTCGAGAACCGTGTGCTGAGCAGAGAACTGCTGAAACCGGTGTCGACAAAACAAAAAAAATCGATGCATGTCTCCAGTAGGCTAGGCTATGTTTAATATGTTAAGCAGTGCACCATTAAAACCTTGGCAAGAGTTTACGTCAAAGATTTATATCAACTTACTTAGAAATTAAATTAGCTGTTCCTGAAAATATTATTTTAATATAATACATGTTTAGTTTGACAGTTTTACAATCCATTCATTGTTTCCAAACTTTAAAATAATACAGTAATAATAAAGTAATTATGTGATCAACATGTTTCCAACATGTTTTATTTTGTTACACTTAGCCAACTGATGTTCAACTAAATACTTAAGAAACGTACATTTCGTCCCTCAGAAAAATTGCACGCATGATCAGCTCATCAACTCATTAGTTCTCATTATGTCGAACGTGTCCGAAAGAAACAGTTCTCGGTTCTGTACTGGTGATCTGAGTACCGCTGTACCTG
Source organism: Gila orcuttii (assembly GCA_026230005.1). Classification (NCBI taxonomy): domain Eukaryota; kingdom Metazoa; phylum Chordata; class Actinopteri; order Cypriniformes; family Leuciscidae; genus Gila; species Gila orcuttii. Next base: position 62,575,706 of record JAPDVR010000003.1, read on the forward strand.
TCCGTTCGGTAGTACGCGCATGCGCAGTACCAGCTGCTCGTGCTCATCCCTCCTCTCAGCACCAACATGTCTCAGTTCAGTGAATTGTTGGAGTTACTGGAGTAAAATATACGCCGGGATATTGGTTTATTCGATTCGGAGGGACTGTCAGGTATGTCTGAAAGTGAGTAACTTCAGTAACTTGTGGATCAGCACTGACGCAAGACGCGAACTGTTTCGAACGATTCAGTCCAATTTAGTGTACTGGTTCGACCGGTTCACTACAAAGAACCGGTTCAAAAGAACGATTCGTTCACGAACCGGCCATCACTACAACATGGGCACTCACTTCCTGATAGCCAAGCGTTCTGCGCAGGCTCAAACTGAGCTTGATGACGTAGACGTCACGTGAACAACCTGACTGACAGTTGTAAATCCTCTAGTAGCTGTGTGGAGAAAAAGAAAAGAAAAAAGCCAACAAAAAGTTATCACACTGAATTAACAAAATACCACCTATAACACAATACTTGTCTTGAATGATGATCAGAAGTTTCCAAGGTCGAAGTATCACGGCTCTCCAGAAATAAGGGCTTTGACTAGCAGGCGCAAGCAAGCTAATCTCGAACGGTCAATGACGCATCAGAGTAAAGAGTAAACTCACATTGATGTGTGTGTGTGTGCGTTTAGTATTGTAAAAACATAATATAATGTTTATTAACATATTACAAATCTATTAATTATAATAATTAATTTAATATAACATATTACGCTATATAATTACAACATGACATGATAAAAGAAGTGGCTAAAATCGACTTTAAAATAGCCTACTTTAGGATTGTAATCGTTTGAGTAGCCTATCTGCAGTTCTAGTAATTTTAGTTAGTTAGTTTAGTTTATTTAAAACATGTTTATGTATATATCCATTAGATCTAAATATTTGGCTAGTACACACACACACACACATAATACAATAAAAAATAACAGATAAATAAATGCATGTAGGCTACAGCACAATCTTCCAAAATTATTAAAAAAATGATTCAAATATAGGCACATATATATGCAAATAATTTTTTCCCTTCTTTTTCGTTTCCTTCTACATCAAACAAAATAATAACCCATCCAAAAAATACTTCTTAGTATGAGCCCAGGAACCATACTATAAAATACTGTCCCCTCGAGTCATTTTCGTATCCATTCAATATTACATGACCATATAATATTCCAATAAAGAATTGTGAGCTAGGTGTTAAATCATGTAGTTTTGGCTAATAAATCATGGTCACAAACACTTGAACAAAACCGTTTTTCTTTATTTCACGTTATGTAGGCATTTTGTACATATGGCTTCCGAACGGGATCACATTCATCTTCAATTGAATTTCAATTCTTCTATTTTGTTTGTATATGTCAAAACACATCAGCATGTTGAAACTTTGCATGCATGTTCTTCATGATAAATGAGAAAAAGTCACAAAATATCAAGAAAAAAAACAAAGGTTAACCAGTATTTCCAACAACTAGAAAATCGAAACGGGTCAAACAACATAACACAAGGGTTAAGAGTCAAGGGGACATAAACTTTTGAACAGGGTCATTTTTGTAAATGCAGCTATTTTTGGTTTTGTGGACTATATGTAAACATTTTATTTCAAATATCTTGTTCAGGACAGTACTAAATAAAAAATAACATGCATTTTGTATGATCTGGTAGTTCTGCCTATATGTTAATCGCCACAGACCAATGGTAGTTCCAAGGTGTTTACCAGCCAGAGCGAACTTTCCAAAAATTTCGCTTCGGCAAACAGCTTCAAACTCCCAAAACGAATTCAAAACTAACTTTGTTTTGGCCTGATTTTGTTTTAAATGTCATATGAGTTCGTTCTTTGGTTTCGTTTGAAGTATTTTATGGCCTTTATATCGAATTACTTTTGTGCCAATAATAATGAACGTAACTTTTGAAGAAACTAATGAAAATATAACTTGAAACTGAATAAAATATCTTTGAAACTGAAATAGAATAAGTCGCAGGCACATTTCTGACTTTGTTTTTAATACACTGCTTGTTTTGCTAACTATTTCTCAGATTTATTTCGCTGATATAAACTTACAAATGCGCTTCCAGAGTTAGGGTTAGGGAACGAGTTTTCGTTCGCCGTTCTGACACATAGCTCTCGTGGGGGCGGGGCTAGTAGAGGTGTGTTCTCATTGGCTACTGAGTTTTGGATTGACAGCTGCTTGACCTGGAAGTGAAGACGTCAGTGTTGTGTTTACATGTGTGGATGTGAGCGTCTGTGAGCACAGCTTTATATTTAAAAATCATTTAAAAATATAAAAAGTAACACAAAGTGAAAAAGTGGCAATTTGGGGTTATGGAAAAGACTTACCACGGTGAATACACAATACTAACAAGAACTGTTAATGAAACATGGAAACTGCTCCTGATGAATAGAATGAAAATCATAATCATACAAATCCATCTCAGCTAACACACGACGTACCAGTAACGTGATTTATTGGTATTTTACTTTTATTTCGTGACTTTTACAACGTAACGATGTTGCATGCTCGTAGTTTCTTTTGCACTTTATGTACAGTGAAGCGATACACAGCGTGCGCCGAAGCATACAAGCACAGTATAACCGCTGACAGGACAGGAAGGTCCGTTTTTGTGAAAAGACTTTATTTCAACGTAGACTTACGCCACTGCTTGGTAGTTCCTATTGTGCTGGGTTATGTGAAGTAGTCGTGATTCGCCTCTAATAACACAATTGCTCTAAACACGTGCACGCAGAGAGGATTTTCTTTTGTAATCGCAGCTTTGAACGTGAACGTGAATCGTGATTAGAAAATCGATTAATTGTGCAGCCCTAATATATGTACAGCTTTTCTGGGGGCGCTTAATAAACTGGGAAACTTCATATCCACAAAAAAAATAAAATCTGATGACCTGTAATAAAGTGCACTCTCCCTTTCATTTCTGCGGTGATCAGTGTCGCTCCGGAGACTAGGGATGGGAATTGATAAGATTTTATCAATATAAATGCCACTGACGATTCTGCTTATCGAGCCGATTCTTAAACGATTCTCTTATCGATTCCTGATAGCACTGTGTGGAAAAAAGTAGTCATATGCTTTTTCAGCAAAAAAAGTGGTTTTATTTGTTTTTAAGCTTACACTTGTTTAAAGGGGGGTGGGTGGAATCAGAATGCTCCACATGAAACTTTGGTCTTCCGACCTTTTACCATCGTGTTGATTTATTTTGATTAATATGTGCGAGGGAGAGAGAGCAAGCACTAGTACTAGCGCTAGCGCTTAGTTTGGAGCCGGTGAAGCCTTGTTTATACTTCGCCTGGTTCCGCAGAGAAAGAGTGCGCCCGCGACCGGGGCTCTCTCTCTCTCTCTGCTCGTTCTCTCAGTTTAACATGAACATGCGCCCTGTCAAAAGCGCAGCAGTTCATCTACATTACTCACCGATCAAATAAGGCTTAGACGGGACAAAAATCGCTTTGGTGGCCGCCCCTGTTATTGCAAACGGCATAATTTATCTCGGTTAGTAAGATACTAACTAAATACTCCTTTGCTCAAATCGCTTTGACGTCATGACACACAGATGCGTAGGACGCCATGCTATGGTGCCCGATAAAGGACAAAAAGGACAGTTGTGAGCTCATATACTATGGCTGGGACTCGGAGCAGGAGCATCGATAAGAGGAATCGTTAACGTCGAGGGCATACAATATCGTTGGTTCATAAAATTTAGAACCTGTTCTCGAATGGAACCGGTTTTCAAATCCCATCCCTACCGGAGACTGTAAGCTGGATCACGAACAGTTGGAACTGATCCATTCTAACAACGAGAGTAAATGAAGACTGCTATTTTCATTCTTCATCTTCGAGTCGATTTTTATCATTAGAGGGTAGTTGTGTACACATTTATGTTCAAACACCATGTAAAAGTGAATTTTGCATAATAGGTGCCCTCTATTTATCGCATTTTTCTTCAATATCACATAACCCTATGTGAGATCAACCAACTAAAGCCTAGTTCACACTAAATGATTTTAAGCCCGATTTGCAAATCGTTGAGCTCGCCGACAGGTCAGGGTGTTATCGCGTGCAAATCGCGGGGGATTAGCGGGCGATGAACGATCGCCAATCTGTTAGTATGAAAGAGCCAACAACGCATCAAAGACGCTCGCAGACGTGTCGCCGAGCCCAGAAAAATATCTAGCATGCTAGATATTCTGAGCTGTTGCACGACTCAAGCTCACATGATGTCATGAGCTACAGCCAATCAGAGCAAGGCATGTTCGCGTGTTGTGTTCTTCTTCGTCTTCTTCGCTGGGTATTGGCGCGCGTGCTGTTTCCGGTCATTTCCGGTTCGTTTTATTGCGTGATTTTTCGTGACAAAACATGGTTTGTAGACAAGATAGAATCGTTGGGTGACAGAGTTGTTGTCAACTCGTGTAGTGTGTTACCTCCTGTTGCGGATCAATCACGTTGTGTCGTGTGGTGTGAACTAGCTCAACAATTTGAACACTCCTGATTTCACAGAGAGCAAGTCATGTAGTGTGAACCGCACAGTTCAGCCCGACGTTTTAAAATCATGTAGTGTGAACTAGGCTTTAATGTGCAGTCGCTCATTCTGGCTGATAAGAAACTAACGAGTCTGTTTCTCAACACATAAAAATTAACCACTTACTGTGATTTCAGACTGATTGTTTTTCATATGAGTGAATAAAGAAGATAACTGAACAAACCTCTGCATGGATCATCTTCATGTGCAGCTTCAGATCACTTTTTAAAGCAAAACTCATTCCACACTGATCACACGTGTGCAGCTTCTCTCTGCTGTGGATCCTCTCATGGGTTTTTAGATATGATGACACACTGAATCTCTTGTTGCAGTGTGAACACTTGTACGGTTTTTCTCCAGTGTGGATCTTCTCATGTTTTTTCAGAGATGATGAGTCACTGAATCTCTTGTCACAGTGTGAACACTTGTACGGTTTCTCTCCAGTGTGGCTCCTCTCATGTGTTTTCAGACTTGATGACTGACTGAATCTCTTGTCACAGTGTGAACACTTGTACGGTTTTTCTCCAGTGTGGATCTTCTCATGTTTTTTCAGAGATGATGAGTCACTGAATCTCTTGTCACAGTGTGAACACTTGTACGGTTTCTCTCTAGTGTGGCTCCTCTCATGTGTTTTCACAGTTGATGACTGACTGAATCTCTTGTCACAGTGTGAACACTTGTACATTTTTTCTCCAGTGTGAATCCTCTCATGTGTTTTCAGATGTGCTGACTGATTGAATCTCTTGTCACAGTGTGAACACTTGTAAGGTTTTTCTCCAGTGTGAATTCTCTGGTGCTGTATTAAACTTTGTGCTGTAGTAAAAGTCTTCTCACACTCAAAGCACATGTACTCTCTCACACTAGTATGTATTCTTTGATGAAGTTGTAAACTGTACAGCAGTGAAAAACTCTTTCCACACACAGAACATGAATGTGGCTTCTCCTTCGTATGAACCATCAGGTGTTTCTTCAGGTTTGATGCCCTAAGAAATGCTTTTCCACACTGATCACATCTGAATGTTTTCTCTCCAGTGTGGATCCTCATGTGAACATTAAGGTGTGCTGATTGTGCGAAACTCTTCCCACACTGATCACATGTGTGAGGCTTCTCTCCAGTGTGGATCATCATGTGTCGACTAAGATTTGGTTTTAGTGTGAAACTCTTCCCACACTGATCACATGAGAACGACTTCTCTCCAGTATGAACTCTCATGTGCTGCTTGAGATTACGTTTGTCTATGAAACTCTCACCACTCTGAGTGCAGGGGAGCTGCTTCTCCCCAGTGTGGATCCTCATGTGAATCTCTAAACTATCTTTCCTTGAGAAACTTTTCCCGCACTGATCACATGTGAACGGCTTCTCTCCAGTATGAACTCTCATGTGACGGTCAAGATTATGTGTGTTTGAGAAACTCTTTCCACACTGAGTGCAGATTGTAGATTTCTTGGCTCTTCTTCTCTTTAAAAATTTATTTTTAGTCTTTGAGCGACTCAAAGGTTTTCCTCCAGGTTGAACATAATGTTCCTCCTCCACTTCACTCAGTTCTTCACTCTCCTCCTTCACTTCACTCAGGTCTGAAATGAAAGAAAATGTTTTAATTTTCAGCATATCAAAATAATTCAAAGAGAAATATAAAGTGAAAGGATATAAAAGTCGATTTCACGTGCTATTTATAGCTCATACCTTCATGAAAAATACACAGATCATAGAAGATAGCACATCATTATTTACAGCAGATTCTCATGATAAATTTTAATCTATTGCAGCGGTTTTCAATAGGTGAGGCACAGGGGAGGCGCAAAAAAAACAGTATACAGCTCTATTGATATCAGTAATTGTGCATTTATTAGCTTTAAAAAATGCATCGTTTCCTTGTCCCAATTCAACAGAAGTCAGCATTAAGGGAGGAGACAGGACCCAGCAAAAAAACGTAGGAAATTAGATCCTGAGTACTTAAATGGCGCTTTGGCGCTTTTCCACTGCATGGTACGGTACGGCACGCTTTAGCACTTTTCCACTGCATGGTACGGTACGGTACGGTACGGCTCGCTTTAAATGGTACCACCTCTGTTGAGGTTCCAAGCGTACCGTACCAATACTAAAATGTGACGTACACACACCAGATCACTGATTAGTCAGACAGAAAGTTTGAAAGTTATGAAACAACATCGCATGCTGCATTTCAAATAAAGCGCACGCCTAAAACGGCTGTAATATAGACAAACAACGAACGATTGAGTGAGACGTTTCAAATATGGCCAGGCCCAGGCAGACTAGCCTTAAAAGCTTTATTCAGAGGCCAGACGATGGTGAATCAGGAACATCTCTAATCCGCGCACTCGTAGTTTGTGTGCATTTTATTCTGTGATTTCGCCTGAATGAATAGAGAGTCTCCGCAACGGTGATAGATTGAAACGCGCGTCCGAGTGAAGATTGCGCAACTCGCGCAGCGCGTCGTCCATGCAACTGATAGCAGCGGACACGAGCGCTCAGCTTGATTTCAAAAACAACAGATTTTAGCGCTAGATATCTTATTTAATAGCGAACTAAATGAATGATCTGCTAGTTAATTGGAGATGTTTTATTTATTTGTATTAGGTACATCCGTGCCTCAATGTTTCAAAAAGTGAATGTGTGTGAAACCATAGTAAAAAACAATTGCCGTTTATTGACGCCAATCGGACGTTCATGTTTTTTTCCGTCTATTTGAAAGTTAAGCTAATAATAACATGTTGCATTCTATACGGCCTGATTATGTCATTTTTTAAGTTACATAGACTGCCTCCAGTTTTCCTCAACTTGACCAATTAAGAGGCGATATTTGACCGGCATATCATCAAAATGTCCGTAAAACGAAACCTCTGCCGGTTACTTTGACCGGCACCATTTTTTTCTAGCGGAAACTCTGATATATATAGCCAGAATTTTATATACAGGCCTATTCTGGTGGGTGCGGTGATACGGTGGCGACTCATGTAACATGTAAGGGTGGCGCAAATTTCAGAAATTTCACATTTCATAAGGATTGCATAAGCAGAGAGCAGTCTGTAGTTGGTTTTCTTTCATTTTGAATTGTTCTGTTTAAAAGTAGACATGTGAGGCAAGTAGGCTACCTTATATGCTGAGTTTCGGTTCATTTATGAGACGAGCTCCATCACGCGCTGGCGCCTCCGTTTTTTATCTATCGTCTGCTAGATTTACTTATTTATTAAATCCAGGCAATTGGTTGATGAAACATTGATTAAAATTAAGATACAATTAATACAAAACGAAATTCAGGTTAAAGAAAGGTTTTGTGCTTTCTGTTTGCTGTCTCTGTGAAAGTTTTAAAGCATCTTTTAGTGACGCTTTCGGAGCGCTCACGTCCGTAATGGAGAACACGTCCGTAACATTGTTTTTTCCTCAAATGCGAACACGAAAAATAAAATAAAATAAAATGAATATTTTATGTACTGTGGAGACTGAGAGCCAACCCTTCTTCATCCGGTGGGTAGTATTACTTTGGTTTGCGCAGTGTAATTCATATAATCACTAAAAAATATTTTGCCTCCTAAAGTTTTTTTTTTTTTTTTTTTTTAAGCAATCAGAAATCTGAGGGGTGCCACCCACTTTGAAGCGGTACTAAATGCAGTGGAAAAGCAAACCGAGCTAAAGTGAACCGAGTTGTACCACGCAGTGGAAAAGCGAAGCGAGCCGAACCGTGCCGCGTCGAGCCGAACCGTACTGAGCCGTAACAGCAGTGGAAAAGCGCCAAAAGTTAGGATTCCCCTGGTCCAAGGCTGCACCTCTGCCGCAGTGTGTGGTCTTTGCAAGGAGGTACTGGCAAATAATAGCATGAGACCATGCAAACTTCGGCGTCACATTGAAACTAAGCACACGAATTTAGCGAACAAGCCCGTTTAGTTTTTTGAACGGAAGCGTGATGATTTGCAGTCACAAAAAAACTAAATACAGTCGTTTGGCACTATTAATATAAAGGCGAAAGGGGCTTCCGGTTGAAATGGCGACGTGAATGGTCGTGTAATCAGTAGCTCCCGATAGTCAGTCAGATTTATCTCCTGAAATTCAAATACTAAACTCGTATTCTGATTAAAAAATGAGTGGGGGTGGAAGAATGAAAAGTCGGAAAACTTTTCGTAATCAAGCAAAAGGGAAGGAACAAAGTATAATCGAGGACGCAGGCACTTCACCTGAAAGGGATGGCGATGCGGGGGAAGCCAAGCTAACAGGCGAAGACGAACAGACTTTGGGTTACGTTGGACTTGAAACTAATATAAAGGCGACAGAAGCATCTTATCGTGCCGCGCTACGCATAGCGAAGGAAGGAGCAACCCCATAACATCAGCGAAACATTGCTACTCACTGCAGCTAGAGATGGGTGTTCAGTGATGCTGGGAGAAGCAGCTGCTGCTAAACTTGACGTGATCCCTATCTCTGACAATACCAGCGACGAATATCAGACATGGCTTGTGATGTTAAAGAGCAGGTCCTGGACTGTGTTTGTGAAAACCCCTTTCACGCCATTCAGCTGGACAAGTCCACTGACGTCGCACACTGTGCTCAATTTATGGTGTACGTTCGCTTTATCAAGGAGCTCAGTGTGCGGGAAGATTTTTTTTTTACGTTCCTCTAGGGCTGGACAATAATTCAATATCAATATATATCGCAATTTTTTTTTTTTTCGATAACGGTGATATGATTTTTAAACACATTTTCGATATTTCAATAGAGGGTATGCACGTGACGTCACCGTTGGCCGGAGTGACTGGGGTTACGCCCACAAGTGGCAAAAAGACTGAGCGGCAGCATTGGTTTTCAGCGTGAATGCTGTGGAAAAACACACAAAACGCGTCTAAAACGGGAAAGAGCTTTGAGACTGACTGTACAACTAGATTGGACAAGAAATATGAGGTATATTTTTTACAGACTACCTAAAGCTACAGAACAGAGAAGCAAATAGATTGCTGCAATTCATAGAAACAACTGGACTCCAGGCAGCGAAAGGTGGATTTGCAGTTATCATTTTTGTGTCAATATGCTGAATTTAGTGGTAAAATCATTCTCTATATATTGTATTGTTATATATTGCAGTGACAACTCAATCAAATATTTACCACTGTATATTCTGTATAATTTGACATTTTTAAATAAACACTGACAAAAAACTATACAAGTTTTAAGTCTAGACGATATGATGATATATATAACATTGATATAAGTGATCACCTGGATTTAGACCTGCCTATATTGTATTTATATAAAGCGTTCACAGGCAAATTTGCTGTATGTATTTCCCCGGTGTCAAAATCAGGCACATATAAATGTCAGAAAACACGATTCCTGGCTGAATGTCAATATCCATGGATTACTGGATCTTTAGTAAGTTGTAAGGAACACTATATTGAGTCCAATCTTTAGTTTAAACTGATAATCATTTGTTTTACTTGCGTTTTCGCAGTTTCTCCTATTAAATCCAGTCACGCAGCTGCTCTTCTGCCACTCAGTCCGGCTGAGGGGGACGTGTTCCGGCGGGAAAGTGACGTTAATGCATTTCCTCTATATACATAGCAGCATTTGTCACTGACTGACGTTAGGCGCGCAGCCGTCAGAAAGAGCAGAACACAATTGGCTACTTTCGTGATGACGTACACCACAGACACGCAGCCACTGCTCAGAGCAGCGGATCTCCAACGCGGCAAGTTTCAGCCACAGAATGAGCGCCCCTGACCGCAATACAAATGTGACTGAACAAGCTTCCACAAGTGAGGAGAAAGCAGACGAAATAGTATATAAGAGAGGAAAGACTTATTCAGTGGTATGAATTCAGTGGTGTTTCGGTGTTTCAGCGTGCTGCAAAATGTGCCGGAGTGTGACTGCCGAGTCCGACTAGCCGGGAACACATCAAACGCGGATCAGGAGATAGACTGTGCCGATGCGCGCGTCCGCGGTCAGGAACGTCGCGTCCACACTCTAAAAATAGCTCACCGAAAGTTCTAATGAGCAGGTATCGCTCCCTGTGAATGTCCTGACGCGCACACACACACGCACACGACGTGCAGAATCCAGTTCTCTTTCTTTAGCGCTTGAATAATAACACACACATTTATGCCAAAATGTCCGTTTTGTCAATTGTTCTTGTGAGGATACAGTCTAAATGAGTTAAATAAAATCTTAAATGAAAGTTAAGAGTAGCCTAAATGAGAAAATTAAATGCGTAAGATCCTCTCATCAGCGACAGATCTTAAAGGGACAGCAGCCATTTCTGTCTGTCAGTTAAGTTAACCAAAGAACAAAGGAGAACAGAGCAAATTACTCACTGACAGTGATGGGAATACGGCATTACTTTTTCCAGTAACGAGTAATCTAATTGATTACTCTTCTCATCTTAATAACGCCGTTACCGTTACTGCCAAAAAATGCGGCGCGTTACTATAACTGATGAAGCTGTTTTTTTTTCATCAGACCAACTAGATCTCTGAGCGAGAGGCAAATACTTTTTTTACTGTTCTTCCTTGGTTAGTGGGCAGAGCACGAGACAAGCGCAAAAATGCTGACGATTGGCTATAAGGTAGAGTAAAATGTCATTGTAAGCCAATCAGAGGTAGAGTTGGGCGGGTGTTCGAAAGCACGCATAGTAGTGATGGGCATTCGGCTCTTTTGACTCAGCTCACTGAAAAGAGCCGGCTCTTTTGGCTCACAAACGGCTCTTTAAATGACTTTGACTATAATATTTCAATTTTTATTACATAATTATTTAATTTCTATAGGCTAAATTTGTAAAAATAGAGTCGGCTCTTCAGATATGCGAGCCAGCTCCCAACGTTCACCTAAAAGAGCCGGCTCTTAGAGTCGGCTCATTCGCGAATCGCGAACGACCCATCAAAAGCTCATTCGCGAACGAGTCGATCCATCATCACTAACGCTCATTCGCGAACGACCCATCATCACTAACGGCTAACGTTCATGAATTGCGAACGACCCATCATAACGCATAGTCGGGCAGGACAGGACACACAAGGAACAACACAAGCCAGTCAGTCAACGAGAGACAGGTATGGCGACGAGCTTAACAAGCTTAATTTAATTTTGCCCAGTTGTGGCCTGTTGAGGGGCAATAAATATCAAAATTTCCAAAACATCTATTGTGTTATTTGCATTGATCCACTATATAAACATAATATCTACATACATGGCGTTTGATTGGAGGCTAGTCTCACTTTGTCCCACAGCAACATTTTTTTTTTAGATGCGTGTACAATGTTTCATGTTTCTGTTAATAATGTATTGTATTAAGTGTCCATTTCATTATAATATTCAAATTTATCATAAATAATTGAACATGTACATGTATTTTAAGTTCCGTTAAAGAAGGGTAGAGGTGGGGTCACATTTGAGCATTTAAAATTAAATTTTACTTGAAAGTAACGCAATAGTTACTTTCATAAGTAACTAGTTACTTTTAAAATTTGTAACTGAGTTACTAATTTAGTTACTTTTTGGAAGAAGTAACTAGTAACTGTAACTAATTACTTTTTAAAAGTAACTTGCCCAACACTGCTCACTGATCTTGTCTAAAGAACGTTTGTAGCTTTAATAAGGATTAATCTATATTTAATTTATAATTTATGCAGTTCAGACTATTTGATAACCTTATTCAATTTCTGTATATTTCAGTTTTATTTACACACAAAAAATTAATGGTGAACATTTTTGACTTTATAAAATGATTATCTCAAGTCTTGAAAAAAGTAAGACATATTTTTGTTATACATAGTTTAGTTGCCTACTTTTATTTTTGGCAGAATTTATCATTATAATCAACTTAATTATTTCCTGGATTTTGTAACACCATAGTCCCTAAATTTATGTAAATGCCACATATTTTCGGCACACAACCAAGTGTCTGGTTTGAGGAAAAAGCTGACTTGTGGTGTGCTCGTGTTGAACAAGGTTCGGTGGAAATCTTCCCAACCCTGGAGGATGTTGCAGAGAAGACAGGGCTGCCTCTTAATTCTGTCCATCACTGCGCATTTGAATGGGTTGCGTGACCAGTTTGGCGAGTATTTTGGAGAGGACGCAATGGGAAATCAGTGGGTGAGAAATCCGTTCTCTTTCCCTGCCACACCCCATGATGGACTCGATCTCATCTCGAATGTGGACTTGAAGCAGAGACTGGTATAAATGCCGATCACACATTTCTGGTTGTCTGTGGAGAGCGAGTTCCCCCAGATCTCCACTAAGGCTATGAAAGTCCTAATCCCCTTCACCTCCACCTACTTGTGTGAGTGTAGGATTTCTGCACTGACCATGATTAAAAACAAATACAGATCAAGGCTGCAGGTGGAGGAAGACTTGCGTTTATTTCTCTCTGCAGTGCAGTCCCGCATCAAACACCTCTGCGCATTAAAAGTGCGGCCTCATTGTTCCCACTGATATGGACTATGGAATAAAGTTGTTTAATTCTGAGATTTTATGTGGCTGAAATCGTTAAATAAAAATTATGAAAATATGTGAATCTGTTTGATTTGATAACATGCCTTCAATGCAGTTGATTGTTATATGTTATGCGTTCCATGAACAAAAAGCATTGTCGTTCATTGATCAGAGAGCTGGCCATTGTGCTGATTTTGTTTGAGACGATGTGCATTCAAATGTGCGTTTAAAAGGATAGTTCACTTGTTCACCAAACAGTTAACTGGTCCCATTGACTTCCATAGTAAGAAAGAAAAAAATATACTATGGAAGTCAATGGGACCAGTTAACTGTTTGGTTACTGACATGCTTCAAAATATCTTCCTTTGTGTTCAGCAGAAGAAAGAAATCATACAGGTTTGAAACAACTGGAGGGTTAGTACATGATGTCAGAATTTTATTTTGAACATGAACTATCCCTTTAAAGGGCACCTATTATGGCCCTTTTTACAAGATGTAATATTGGTCTTGGGTGTCCCCAGAATGTATTTGTGAAGTTTCAGCACAAAATACCCCCCAGTTAATTTATTATAACCATTTGAATGTGTCATTTTTGGGGCCTGTTTTGAAACAAGCTGTTTTGAGGCAGACGACCTTAAATGCAAATGAGCTGCTAATCCCCACCCTGCCGCTGGATGTGGGCGTAACTTGCATAACTATGGCAATTAACAGTCGGTAGAACCATAATGGCCGAGAGTGATAGACCCGCAATTGTGTATGGCATTCGGCCATACATGTTTGAACCAGAGTCCGACCCAGATGACGAAGAGACTCCGGCTGAAGAAACACGATCGAGAATGGACCAGGATGTCTCGGAATGGTTATTTGATACATTTATGAACTCATTGCGTTGTCAATGCTGTGCAACACACACACAGACACACACAAACTGTGATAACGTTGACGCAAATGTTTGAAAACACCTCAGAAATCATAAAATACACTTACTTCTTCAGGAATTGTCGTTGGAGGGGTCTGCCTCAACCACACTGTCAATCAAACCCCTTTCCCATGTTCTACGTCACAAAAAGCTGAATCTTAGAACAGCTCATTCTGAGAGAGTGCATATGAATTATTGAGATTGTAAAAAAAACACTGGGTGGATTTTTATCATTCTAGGGTGGTTTTGCTCACACACTGCCAACACACATTTATGTTCAAACAGCATGTAAAAGTGGATTTTGCATAATAGGTGCCCTTTAAGGCCCAGACACACCACACCGATTTCACATGTTAAGCATGTTTTGTTGACTTGTGGTTAGGCCTACTGATGATCAGTGATTTTTAAAAGTAGCCTCAATTAGGCCTGCATAAAGTTGGGAATTATTTGCTTTTGTAAAGAATCGTTTATGAATGCACCTCTTTTTTTAAAAAAAGCGTAAATAAAATGTCTTAAAATACAATATTAAAAAATATTTACATTTTATCAGTTGTTATTGAAATTTACTGCAGAGGTGTGTGTGGGTTAGGACAGGCAGACAGGATTTTGGGGAAGGGGGAGGCTCGGCTGTCCTTACCTACTCTAAAGGGAGGCTCACATTCACCCAATTTGAAAATCCCTGATCTATTGCATTGATCACAAGGTATTCCTCATGGAGAACAGTTTTAAAAATGCCCATTAGGGGTGTCAAGGGCTAAACAAAAGGCATGCCTGTCAGCCATTCTGGAAAGTCCATGCCATTTACTGTTTATTGCTTATATATAAATATATATATAAATATATAAAAATGTGAAACAGATGAAAATGTACAATAAAAGAGGTATAATAATAATAATAATAATAGTAATAATTAGGGCTGTAACGATACACGATATAAAATCGAAATCGCGATACTCAGGTCCACGATCCTGTATCGCGATGTAAGAAGGCAGAATCGCGACACACCCCTTCCACCTCCCAGAGTTATCCATCCGTCAAGATCCAATGCTACCACATCTTTAAATTACTATTAATATTATTTGAAGTTAACATTATAAAATATGTAGACCTACATCACAAAACTAGTTGAGGGTAAATTAACCCAAACTTAAATCCATCAAAATAATAAATTCTCAGAAAATGCATTTAATACCAATATATTGACACTTCTGTTTATATATCCATAGCCTACTCCCTTAATAAAATCCAGTACGTCCAGACATTAGAAAAATATAAGTCTACACATGCATTTTATATTTAATATGAGGGAAATACACACGCGTACACGGACGCGACACAAAACATCTTTAATATTTAGGTGGAAAAAATATAGCCTATATTTTTTTATAATTATGTGAATTACACTACAAACCAAAAGTAATACTATAGGCTACCCACCGGATGGAGGGTTAGCTCTCCCCAGAACAAAAAATATTTATTTTGTTTTATTTTTAGTGTAAAAAAAAAAAAAAATGTCGTGACAGTTCTCTGGAAACTTAAAACTGTCAGAGAATTCAAATAGAAAGCACAAAGACTTTCTTTAAATTGAATTTCGTTTTTTTATTAATTGTATCTCAATTTTAATAAATGTTTCATCAACCATTTGCCTGGATTTAATAAATAAGAAGAAAATATAGCTAGCACACAGATAATCAGGACATTGAGGTGCCGCTCACGAATCGAAACCCTATAAGCCTATAGACCTGAGAAATATATATATAGCTATATATTTATATATAGAAATATATATATTTATATATAGAAATATATATATATCTATATATATGAGTCGTACCCAACTCAACCGTACCCGGTTGAGTTGGGTACGCTGGCGCGTTCTGGCTGCCGCTCCGCTCTCCGAACAGACATTGTGATGCGTCCGTGCGTTTTACTTATGTATGCCGGGAATTTGCTTCTCTTGGTGTTAGCCTGGTGGACTTCTTTTGACTTTGTGGACTCACAGACAGGCTTATCTGGAGCTGGTGTTAAAGAAGCTTCAACGAACATGGCCTTACAGTACACCATCCGCCAGCTGTTATCCCTGAAGCGGAACTATAATATGTCTAGCGTCAACTATGCCCACTGTGACAGGGCTGGATTGCTGCGGCCCAAGCGGTATATTCATCGGAGCTCAGGACGAAGCTACATCTCTTCCTCGTCCTCTTCCATCCCAATTTTGAGCTGCTGCCGAAGGACTAGAAGACGGTCTTACTCTGGTGTTGGTGTTGATTTTACTAACTTATCTCGTCTTCCGTCTGAGTGTCATCCCTGCGATACGGTGACTGCAAGCCCTTTAAAAGCCGTGCTACTTAACGTGCGCTCTGTGAACAATAAAGCTTTGCTGCTGTCGGATTTTATCATGGACAAAAAACTAGACTTGTTTCTTCTCACGGAAACATGGCATAAACAGGACGATGGTCTTCTTTTTAAACAGCTGACTCCAGCGGGCTTTGGACTCATTGACGTCTCGCGGACTACAGGTAGAGGTGGTGGTATTATAGTTCTCTATAAGCTACAATACAAGATACACCCTGTGTCCGTACCTCCTTTTAAAACTTTTGAATGTCTTGTTTTAAATATATCTGCTTCTCCTGCTGCTCCCCATGCTGCTGTGGTTACTATCTACAGACCTCCTAAATCGAATAAGGATTTTTTGTCTGAATTTGCTGATCTACTGTCTATATTGTGTGTAAAATTTAAGAGAATTCTGATTCTGGGTGACTTTAATATACATGTAGATCAGAAAGCCTGTACCCTGGCCAAGGATTTCCTATCACTCCTGGACTGTTTTAATCTTTCTCAGTTTGTAAACGTCCCTACTAATTGTAAAGGTCATACATTGGATTTAGTTATTGCAAATGATTCTTTTCTCTCTAATCTATCTGTTACGGATGTTGGACTCTCTGACCATCTAGCTATCTTCTTTAATATTAAGATACTCCATTCTAGTAGAGAGACTACACGAACCATTTCATTCCGCAAATGGCAATCAATTGATCACACTACTTTTGTAAATTCGATTGTCAGTTCTTTAGAGGTTTTGTCCTCTGCAACTCTTGAGGATAAAATCTTAGTTTTTAATAATGTTCTTACAGCCAACTTGGACATCTTCGCACCCATAAAAACACGTAACGTCTCATTTGTTC
Source organism: Gila orcuttii (assembly GCA_026230005.1). Lineage (NCBI taxonomy): Eukaryota > Metazoa > Chordata > Actinopteri > Cypriniformes > Leuciscidae > Gila > Gila orcuttii. The sequence goes on from JAPDVR010000003.1 coordinate 62,592,805, forward strand.
AGTCAGCCCCCTGGTATAATGATGATTTGCGATTACAGAAGGCTGCATGTCGGAAATTAGAGCGTAAATGGCGTTGCTCTGGTTTAATTGTGTTTCACCAAGCATGGAAAAACTGCTTGACACATTACAGAGTAGCTATTGAAACTGCTCGATCTGCACATTTTTCAAATATTATTGAAAGTAATCAAAACAATCCTAGACAGCTCTTTCATACAATTAATAGTCTTCTTAATGCAGATGGTGTCAGTTCTCTGACTCCATCTGATTCGATGTGTAACGAGTTTCTCAAATTTTTCAGTGAAAAAATTTACAATGTTCGCACAAATATTTGCACTTCTTTTGGGTCTGCGGATCGTACAGCTGATACACTAAGTTTCTCTGGCACTTCTTTCTCCAAATTTACTATTTTACAATCTGAGATGCTCTGCAAGCAGGTTTCTCGTATGAAAACTTCCACTTGCATACTTGATTCCCTGCCGTCTAGCCTGTTTAAATCTTGCATTGGTCCTCTGTGTCCCTCAGTTCTTGCCATAATCAATGACTCTTTGTCATCTGGGGTGGTACCAGCAGCACTTAAAACTGCTGCTGTCACTCCTGTCTTAAAAAAGCTAAATTCTGATCGTAAAATTCTTACAAATTATCGTCCGATTTCAAATCTTCCATTCCTGGCTAAAATCTTGGAGGGTGTGGTTGCGGCTCAATTAAACATACACTTAGTTGAAAATAACCTATTTTAGCCTCATCAATCTGGGTTTCGGAAATTACACAGCACTGAGACTGCATTAGTTAAAGTCACTAATGACTTACTGATAGCTTCCGACTCTGGCTCCTTGTCCCTTCTCATTCTCTTGGATCTTAGTTCAGCATTTGATACAATTGACCATGCACTGTTACTTTATCGTCTCGAAAAAGTATTTGGTTTATCAGAGACAGTTCTTGGCTGGTTCAAGTCATATTTTACTGACCGCAGTCAATTTGTTTTTATGGGTGGCTATAGGTCCAAAGTTGGTGCTGTTCATACTGGCGTCCCACAGGGGTCAGTATTGGGTCCCTTACTTTTTAGTATGTATATCTATCCACTTGGCCAACTATTAAGATCTCTTGACCTTAACTATCACTTTTATGCTGATGATACGCAGATTTATATCCATTCAAGACCGGGTCAGCAAGTGGATGTTGCGCATCTTTCCAATTGTATTGCTGAGATCAAGAGTTGGATGTCTAGTAGTTTCCTGTCTTTAAATGGCTCTAAAACCGAAATTATGCTCCTTGGCTCTCCTCACCAACTGCGAAAGGCTGGGTCTCTCACTCTGTCGGTTGATGGTGTTGCCCTGGAGTTTCAAATCAAACTAAAAAATCTTGGTGTCATATTTGATGCCACACTGTCATTTGAGCCGTTTGTGCAGAATACGGTTAAGACATCCTTTTATCACCTCAGAAATATAGCACGTTTACGTCCTATGCTGTCCTTCACAGTTGCTGAGAGGTTGATAAACTCTTTTATTTTTTCACGTGTTGACTATTGTAATGGTCTCCTAGCTGGTGTATCTAAATCTTCAATCGACAAATTGCAATATTTGCAAAATTCCGCTGCCAGAGTATTGACTGGGGTCAGGGCTAGGGATCATATTACCCCTGTCTTGGAGTCTTTGCACTGGCTCCCTGTCAGGTACCGCATTGATTTTAAAATCCTTATGCTGGCATATAAGGCTTTGCACAATCTGGCTCCTCAATACTTGACAGATCTTCTATTGCCGTATACACCGTGTCGTAATCTGCGTTCCTCTCAGAGTGGTCTGTTGGTTGTTCCCAAGATGCGGCTTCGTTCTAGGGGTGATAGAGCATTTTCCTTCGCTGCTCCCAAGCTTTGGAATTCTCTACCGGCTGACATTAGGGAAGCAAATACATTAGTGACTTTTAAATCCCTTCTAAAAACATTTTATTTTAGGATTGCTTTTACCTGACTATTTTACCTGATTATTTTTGTGTTTAAAGTGTGTAGCGTTTTTTTTCTGTTGTTATGCTTGTCTGTAAAGCGCTTTGAGAAAGCAACTTTTAAAGGCGCTATACAAAATAAATGTATTATTATTATATATTGAAATGTCTACTTTTAAAACGAACAATTCAAAACGAAAGAAAACAGACTGCTCTCTGCTTATGTAATCCGTATGAAAAGTGCATTTCTCTTTGGCGCGTCCACTACTGCGAAGTAGGGCTGTCGCGGTTATGGAATTTCCCTTGCGGTAGCCTAATGTTGAGTGGCTCAATAGCGCGAAATGCGGTATTACCGCCATTTATTTATTTAATATGTATTTGCTGATATATAAATATGTTTACGATGTGGACAAAACGAGGACATTTTCAGTAACCTTTGTAACCGAAACTAAAGAGCGTCTATATGCTCATTGAAAGGATTTCACTCAGCGCGCACATTGTTATGACAACGGACTTTGAGCGAGTCATTAAACCGTTCATTCAACGAACACGTTCAAAAAAGCGGATTCATTAAAAGAGATGTAATGTGTTAATTATTTTTAACTTTGAGTTCCACTTTTCAAAGCTCAGCTGAGCAGGAATGCGTCGCATGGGTAACGCTGAAGCTGATGCTTCACTTATTAGAGACCAATATGGCATTGATTCAATGCGTGACTCGGAGATTTTATTTCCCCGCGGCTTCCTCGCGCTGTGGGATGCTGACCAGCCCTGCTGCAGACGCGCATTTATGGGAAATACCCGTGACGTGAACGTTAAAAAGATGATACACGGCAAGCTTTTCACGACTTCGAAGACAGACGCAATCGCGCGCGCTATGCTGATCTCTCTCATTCACTGTCTGTGTAAAGCCTCTGTAGGCTACACATCACCATGATAAACAGTCTTGTTATCATTATGAACTTGTTTAACATTCAATACACATGCATGAAGTTCAAAACAAGAAGGATATAGCCTTATAAAAAAATATATATATATTTGGAGCACAGAAAACAACCCAAAAGCAGCAGCCTACAGCTGCCTTTAGTTTAATAATTTGCATTGTTATTATTGTTTTTTGGTGTTCAGATTCTAGTTATTCCAAATGATATTTAATAAAAATACCGGTATATTTTTTCCTCTCAAAATCAATTTTTTCACCCCAAGCCCCGCCCCTGTGATAGAATCGCGATACGAATCGAATCGTGGGTCAAAAATCGTGATACGAACCGAATCGTGGGTTTGGTGTATCGTTACAGCCCTAATAATAATATTTAGTTTGACCTGATATTGACAATCAATATGGGCATTTCTCAAAGTTCGCTATATGACGAGGTCACACTGAACAATTTAAGGCCAGATTTTCGCTCGCCGGCAGGTTTCGGGAGATCGCCAACAATTCACCTGAAATCATAGGAAAATCGGTGCTCGTTCACGTTAGTAACAATCACGCAGTGTGAATTATCAAAGACGAGTCGCCGATGCCAGTGAGATATTTGGCATGCTACATATCTATATCTGGACCTGTCGGCGATTCACAATCCTGCGGTGTGACTGTGTTCTGACTGAAAGCTACATCGGCGATGACCGACAGCCAATGAGAGAGCAAGATACAGGGCACCGGGATGTTCGGGAGGAGTTATAGATCAGAATATCAGTATTTTAATAGATATATTTACAATTATATCAAACAAAGCAAACATATTTGCTTGACCAACAGTACATTGCAAAATTATTTATTTACCCCCAAATTCTCTTTGCAGAACACACACACTCCATGCTCTCGTCTCCCCAACCATTTCCTCCTGCATAAACTTTTTCTTTTTATCCTTTTCGCTGCAAATCAGAGCACAGACAATTGGATCGCAAGCTTCTTGCAGGCTATCATTTTTTACCATAGACATCATATAGATAGACGCCCTATCGACCGCTACTGCCTATTGGCGCGGACGAGCCGTGGGGCCGCCATCTTAAACCGGTCACCCGCTCCGCTCAGTGTAATCTGTTTGGCAGGTGCAATGAGCTGCCAGCGCATTTAATTAATCATATCTCACTGAATACCGAACTGATTTTCACGCGGGTTTTTTTGCTGCAAAGGTCATACACGTAACTACGATACAGGACACACTGAATATTTTACTCACAAAATACAAACAATAGTACGGTAATGTTAAATGTCAAATCGTACTTGTGAAAAGTAATCCCCGAGTGATGGTCCGCCGATTTGAGCAGGAATATGCTGCACAGTGCTCTGCAAATAGGAGTATGACCGGTTTAAGATGGCGGCCGCATTTCTTGCGCCACAGCGGCCAATAGGGCGTCTAGTCTCTATATGATGTCTGATTTTTACAATTTCAGTCTCGCGCGAGAGGTCCGGTCTCACGCACGTGTGATCATGCGTTATTTCCCAATAGTGTGAAACGATCCATCGTTCAGTGTGAACACAGCAGCAACTGAATGTTACCCCAGATAGTCACGCAGTGTGAAAAGAACAGTGACCCGACTACTTTGAGAATGCAGTGTGAACTTGGCATTACTGACCATTTTTGAAAACCAAAAATTAAACTGTTTGTACCATTTCATAATTGAACTGTTTGTCTAAAAGTGATGAAGTGCTTGAATGTTTCTAACATGAATGTTCTTCAGCATCATGAATGAATGAATAAACACCAACCTCTTTGTTCTTCAGGATCTTCAGTGTGTTTCATTCTGCAGGTTCTGGATCACTCGTGTTCTCACTGTCCTCTTTAATAAACTCAGTCTTTGCAGATTTCAGCTCTTCCTGATGCTCTGATGCTCGTCTTCACTTGTAGCTGATGGGAATATCCCAGCATTTATTGGAGAATTACAGTGGGAGGAGCTTCACTGATGATGAATTACAGTGGGAGGAGCTTCAATGATGATGTGATCTGCCAAAATTTCAAAAAAGTTACTGAATTTGTTTTTATGCTCATGGACAACAGAATATAAATAGTTATATTATAAATAATCTTTTGAACAGTGAAGCCGAGAGCAAGATATGCCTCATCATATTTTCGGCATTTCGCTTTAGAATGACCAGCACCTGCCTGTGATGTCTGTGAGACGGAGACCTCATCTACTGCTTTCCTCTTGCCTTTTATAAACCGATCCATCTTCCATGCGACGTCAGTTAACTTGCCAGTTTTTTTTTCTTTCTTTTATCTCCCACGCCCCCCTGCTACGTCATTTAGCAGTGTTTTTATGCTAGCAGTGTTTTTAGTGTTTTACATCAATAAAGCAATAAGAAACCAAGTTTATATTCAGGTAAATACCCTACTAAACCATAAAATGTCCATATGAATCTCTACATTTTAATAACTAGATCATTGCAATAATGTAATTAGATAATTAACGTGTTACAGTTTTTCAGAAATTATCATACAACCTTTATTAAAATAAAGAGTACCACAAAACAATATTGTTTACTATCAAACTGTATTCATATTTATCTAGGCTATATTAGTATTTATGTATAGGTTTAAAATGTCTCACGTGGGGAATGTATTTGTCAGGATCCGTTCCAACACATTTAGTAGTGAAAATAGTAGCCTAAATAAAACGGCAGCAGCGACACTTGAGTTTCCCCTCACATATCTCAAACTTTTAACTTGACAGTAACAGTTTTGAACTTCTCACTCTAAACATCGAGACAATCACACAAACAAACACAAAATCTCTCAGGTCTGAATGAACTCAACATATTCTCCTCATGCTCGCTGCTGCTGCACTAAATGTGTTGCCTATCTCAGGAGACGCACAAGTATCGCTGACTGTGATCGATGAAAACAATACAGAAATGAGTCTGTCGCTTAATCAAACTGTATAAAGTGTGTGTGATGGTTGTGTAAATATGAGAAATGCCGAGAACAGCTCTCCTTACCTCAGAAGACCTAGTCTCGCATAGCCAGACCTTCAGACTGACGACAGAAGGTCTGGACTCTATCGCAGCTTTTCTTGGCCAAGGACCGCCCAGAGCCATAGAGAGAAAGAGTTGCGACCAAGCGGCAACCTCCCCGTCTCTCTCTTGAAACCAACACGGAAGTGAATTAAACTGCAATTCATCGACTGGCCGCTTGAGGCAGGCTGCAAAAGTGAGTCAAATCTGTATCTCCCCCATGTTAAAATCCCCAACTTTACAGCAGAAAAAATATGTTTACAGCCTGGAGCAAAAAGTGGTTTTGGTCTATATAGCTAATTTTGCCCTTCATGACAACTGTGAGGGGGGTGAATTTTTTTTACAACTCATCCGTTTAAATGATATTAAGCCTTAAAGTTCTGCATAAGGGCGTGGCCACTTGAGTGACTGGTAGGGATGGGCGATACCACTTATTTTTCTTTTCGATACGATACCAATACTTTCAAGGCCAGTATCGCCGATATCGATACCGACACTTCTAAACTGACCTTTTAAATTTGAAAATGTCTTAAATTATTGAATTACTAAGATTAAAATGGGTAATGATACCGACTTAACATTATATTTTAAAGGTATTTTAACATTCAATACGCCTTAATTGGAATTTATTAGATTATATTTTTATTTACACGTGGTTACAATCTTTACTTGTAGTGGTATCCATGGAAATCTACAAAATATTATAGGCCTAGTTGAACTATGATCACTTTAATGATAATTTTCATAAGGGACTGCCAGTGACCGGCTGTTGCACCCATAAAATGCAACCTTTTTATTCTGACAGTGTATGATTTATATTAAAATTAGTTACAAAATAGAACTATGAACTTTTAACATTCAAAAAATAATTTATTTGCACCAACTATGTAGGCTACAATTTAAATTAGTTTATTGTGAAATAGCTCAAACATATGATGTTTTTCTGTCTTCTGTTAAGCATTGTTCTGGGCTGCGTTTCCCAAAGCATCAATGGTTTCTTGTGATACTTTTGGGAAACGAAGCCCTGTTTGAATGCATTGTCGGCAGTGTGTGAACACTCTCTGTGATTGATTGCTTCTGACTTGCAGCATTTGCGTGTGGTCAGTTAAGCAGGAAAATAGTTATTTACTAACAATTATTTACTAAACAGGTTATTAATCCAATTCAATGCATATTGTACGCATTAAACTTCTTGTCAAATGAACAAAATCACTGGTAAAAAAAACCCCTGTAGTATCGATATTTTTATTTGAGTATCGATACTTTCGATACTCGACGTCAGTATCGATATATTGATACTTTGTATCGATACGCCCATCCCTAGTGACTGGTGGATTGAGGCTGCTGTAACTGCTAGCCGACGTTTGTCTATCTGTTAACGTCACCCTCAACTAATTCCAGCAGCTGCTGTACTTGCCATCTCTGCAGTGTTTGTGCTTTTTTCGGGATTATTATACCTTTGCTCACGCCGTTGGATTCCGTCGTTGTCGAATATGGAGAGAACAACCAGCGCTGTATTTCCAGTTGTTTTCCTCGCATGCACTAATGGATTTCTGACAATTTCTTTGCTTTTTGGAGTATACAGGGCGGCTACACTCGTTATGCGGTACCGTTGCTCTCACGGAACAGATATGCTTATTTAACTTTTAAGTGTTAAATAAAAAGTACCGTCAGATGAAATCCTGCAGGTGTCAGAGCTTTCTCTCCGTCCATGCAATGCTATTGCAGATGAGCAAACACTCTTAAAAATACGTCTTCCAGATGTAAATATCACATCAAATAGAAGTGTGCTATCTGGGATATATATATATATATATATATATATATATATATATATATATATATATACATAAATACATATAAAATATTATTAAAAATATTATATATTATATACATCAGGTTACCGTAAGTTAGCTAACGTTAGTGAAGTGTTGGTCACGTAAGCTGTCGCTGAAATTAACCTATTATCTTCCAATAAACATTTACTAAAACTGGCTACATAAAATACAACTACAGACTAGATTCACGAGAGGTCGGCTAATGTGTGTAAAAGTAAAAAAATACAGTAATTTCATTAATTTACCAGCGAGCGTACTTCGGAAGCACTGAAAATGAATGAGGTTCAATGCTGGAACTATCAGTGTTTGGAACTATCGGCTGCTCCACGACACGCGTTACTTCCGCATTCCAACGTTCCTATGGCGGTCTATGGGAGTGTCGCAACTCTTTCTCTCTATGGCTCTGGGACCGCCCAAGAGGATGTTTGACTGACATGTAACGCAACCAATCACAGTTCATTTTGTTCCACGTCATGTTTAGGGGCGTGACAATATTATGTCGATGTCCCTACAATAACACACCGGTGTGCATCTAATAAATTATTCATTCAAGAGCGTTGTGCAAGTTTACTGCAACAATGGAGCCGCAAACTTCACATACTTTTGAAAATCCAGCGATTAGTTGATCCTGGTAAGCGCTTATTGTCACAGTTGTAAACACAACGGCTTTCTTCTTCCACGAGGGGTTTTGGCATCACAGAATTTGTTTCCACGCGAACCGTTAAAGAACGTGACACACGCGTCTTCCGGGCATCCTGTAGAATTCAACCAATCAGATCGCGACTTCGAAACTCCTGAAGTGTTTCCAGAAAAGTGTGCCATATGCATCAGACGTTCAGCCAATGGTCCGTGGGCGTGACGTCTGAGGCTGAGACTACAGAAGACCCGACGCTGAAACACTTCCATTTAAAGTGTGATTGCGTCACAGCGGTGCGACGAAGGTTGTCCCAATTCAATATTTTAATATTTCTCAATACCAAGTGGGCAAACTTCGCAGTAATTCTGCAAATGCAACAGCAGCGATTGATCACGTCACTCAGCTCGCACTGGTTATCGTTAACAGTACAACGAAATAAGATATAAAACACTATCCTGCCTCTTTTCATTAAAAAAACCCTTAAACATATTAATGGCTACACAAATGTGGTTAAGGCAGAGCCATAGAGAGAAAGAGCTGCGACACTCCCATAGACCGCCATAGGAACGTTGGAATGCGGAAGTAACGCGTGTCGTGGAGCAGCCGATAGTTCCAAACACTGATAGTTCCAGATGCAGTACAAAAATCGAGGAGAGGTTATCAAAGTATGAGCCCGATTGGCCCATAGGTGGCGCTACAGTATGAAGGTAAAAGAGTAGCAATACTCGAGAGCACGTAGATGTGAATTTGAGAACTTGTACAATAAATATTCGTACTTGTATGTGAACATTTACACTCACAGCTCCAATGTGAAAACCTGTAAAATAAAAATCTGAAGTTGAATGTTGAAGTTTGCACTCGCAGACAATAGTCACAAACCTTTATTCTGAATCTGAAGCTGCAGACAAGCAGTCACAAATGTGTAAAATGCCATTCACAGAAATACAATGACAGTCACAAGCATGTAAAATATATTTGCACTTCTTCTAACATTCAAATTCGCAGTACAACCTCAAATTGGCACTTTCAACTTCTCAAATCTGTCACTGCAAGTTCAAATTTCGCGCCTTGACTTTTGCTACTCTTTTCGCGATATATGAGGCGCAAAACTGATTTGTGCACTTGTAACTCAGTAGTGACGAAAGAGAAAAGGGGGCGGGAGCGGGGGTGTTCAAAGGAGCCGTTTTATTGGTTGGCACCTAGCCAATGAAATGGGACTTCTATTGTACGCGATGATGTCACGAAACCCGCCTCCTCGTGGATGTTCTGAAACGCTAACGTTAATGCATTAGACTTATTTAAAAGAAATGAATGATATTATCAAACTTAGTAAACACAATAATGCATACTACAGAAAAGCAAATGAGCACAGAATATGAACGCAACACGTTAAATTAAGACAGTGGTATTAAAATACCAAACTCAGGAAACACCATAAATAAAGCATACAGAAAAGCAATTGAGCAGAATATGAACGCAACTCGTTTAATTGTACGTTAAGCATTTTCCTCTCATAGAAAACCAAGAAAACGCTTAATGATGCTTAATGGACCAACAGTTATTAAAAAAAAAACACAATTCGTTATACATTATTAATAAAACACAGGCAGCTGGTTTATTTGCACTGAACACAAATTTGCTTTCTTTCGTCATATTCTGTGCTCATCTGTTTTTCTGTAGTATACATTATTAGTATGGTGTTTACCAAGTTTGATAATATCATTTATGTCTTTTAAATAAGTCTAATGCATTAAGCCATGTTAGCTTTTCAGAACATCCACGAGGAGGCGGGTTTCATGACATCATCGCGTACAATAGAAGTCCCATTTCATTGGCTAGGTGCCAACCAATAAAACGTCTCCTTTGAACACCCCCGCTCCCGCCCCCTTTTCTCTCTCGCCACTACTGAGTTACAAGTGCACAAATCAGTTTTGCACCTCATATATCGCGAAAAGATTAGCAAAAGTCAAGGCGCGAAATTTGAACTTGCAGTGACCGATTTGAGAAGTTGCAAGTGCCAATTTGAGGTTGTACTGCGAATTTTAATGTTAGAAGAAGTGCAAATTTGTATTACAAGTTTGTGTCTGTCGTTGTATCTTTGTGAATGGCATATTACACATTTGTGACTGCTTGTCTGCAGCTTCAGATTCAGAATACAGGTTTGTGACTATTGTTTGCGAGTGCAAATCTCAGAGTTCAAGTTCAGATTTCTATTTTACAGGTTTTCACATTGGAGCTGTGAGTGTAAATGTTCGCGTACACGTATGAATATTTATTGTACAAGTTCTCAAATTCACATCTACGTGCTCTCAAGTTTTGCTACTAATTTACCTTCATACTACAGCAACCAAAAGTACTAAATTGCCCATAACTCCTCGACCGAAGCACCCCATTCATTTTCAGTGTTTCCGAAGTACGCTCGCTGGTAAATTAATGAAATTACTGTATTTTTTTTAACTTTTACACACATTAGCCGACCTCTCGTGAATCTAGTCAGTAGTTATATTTTATGTAGCCAGTTTTAGTAAATGTTTATTGGAAGATAATAGGTTAATTTCAGCGATAGCTTACGTTACCAACACTTCACTAACGTTAGCTAACTTACGGTAACCTGATGTATATAATATAATTAATAATAATATTATATATATATATATATATATATACACACACACACACACACAATTCATTTATTTAAATGAGTTAGGGTTATGTGTGTATATATGCATGTCAAAATGTGTGTTTGTGTAAATATACATAAATACACATGCATTCATATATATACATACATACATACATGCATATATATATAGTATATATATATATATATATATATATATATATATATAGTATATATACATACACAATTAATATATTATGTGTATGGGTTAGGGTTAGTTATGTGTGATTTAAATATACATGTGTACTGTACACAGTACGTAGGCCTATGTGTGTTTTCTGATGAATGGTTTAGTCTATGATTATGGTAGGATGAAGGGGTACATTAGCCATACTGAAATGAATCCCGTTAACAGTTATGGATCGTATGTTAAAAACATACATGTTATGGATCGTATTTAGGAACGTAGTTAATTCACTCATTAACTATCTCTCCGGTTTCATTTTATGAAGTTAATATTTACCGAACATTGCTGCAAATATAGTCGTTGCTTTCTACGTTATGGGAGCAGTCTATTTCCCTCCTAAATCGAATATCATCGGTCTGCGGAACATAAATGGGCGTTTTATCCGTAAATGAGAACACCCCCCTTTTCTTCTTCTCCTTCTACAAGGAACTGTCAACATCCGGTCTATATTATGTCAAAATAAGGGTTGGGTTAGCATTGAACCAAACATAGGAAAGCAGGAACTTAAGTTTGAACGTAAAGCCAGCTACCGAACGTCGCAGTAGCAGTTGAAAATGTTGGGTTGTGCAGTGCATTGTTCTACTTGTCAAATAGCTTACATGCCCCTTACGATAAAAAAATAAAATAAAAAAAATTGTACTGCAGTATCAAAACAGTTTTTCCTACAGTAATTACTGCAGAATAGGCTACTGCACCTCAACACAGTTGTAGTACTGCTGTAAGTGCAATAATTTGGATACGAAAAAACTGCATTCATAACAAATACTACTACAGTGTTACCACTGTATACTTAAGATACAAGGAGCATTTATTTACAATCAGACAGCATAGTTCACAAGGGTTCCCTTATTAACACACACTAATACTTGGCTGAATATGGATATATTCAGTAAAGACACAAAGACCATTTATTTTACGTAGCAAACTTAACAAAACTTCATTGTCATTCAGTATAAAAATACAATGTAAAAAAATAAAAACAACTTATAAATACAAACTCAACTAAGTTATATCAACTAACTATACAAACTAATATCAACTAAGCTACCCTTCAAACAAACCAAACATTTGTAGGCATTAATGTCTTGCATGTGGTATAACAATGTCTTGTTATAGTGTGTTTAACAGTGTGTATGCGTGCGTGTGTGTGTGTGTCATGCATGTGTGTGTGTGTCATGTGTGTGTCATGCATGTGTGTGTGTGTCATGTGTGTGTCATGCATGCGTGTGTGTGTCGTGTGTGTGTGTGTGTGTGTGTGTGTGTGTGTCATGCGTGTGTGTGTCAAGGGCAGTGGAGCAGTGTGTAGCCTGGGTCTGGGCATCTTTGGTATTGCGGCTTCTGACCGCTGGACAGTACTGAAGAGTGTAACTACAGTGAAAGGAAGACATATGGAGAACATTAACCAAACTCAAATGTATTCTTATACCATCTTGCTGCTGCTTGAACTTGCTGCGTTGTTGTTAGAAATATCTTTCTCCTTCAGCATACAATATAACAGTCTATGTGCATTTCTTTATTCTAGCCAGCATAACTGCCACGTCTGCACATTCTTCTTTCCTTTTGTGTGTATGTTGAACATCTGGTATTCATTAATAGAAGTTGCTCACCCCTCCTTTCTCTTTCTCTCTCTTTTTCTCTCTCTATGTTCGTTCCACTTCTATACATTGTGTGTTTGAAAAGCTCCTAGGATCCTAAGGATCCTGTGGAAATCTAACAGGATATTGCCCATATTAAGAAGCTGTTATATAACGTCTATATGATATCTATGATGTAATGTTTGATTTTATTGGTTAGACTTGTATTCTTTTGTTTAAGACTTTCACTATATAAACCCTCGACAAAGGATATTGGGTTGAGCTTCTACTCCAACCAGCGCTGGTGTATTGTATTATCTGTTCATAATAAAGGACCAAAATTTGGGGCACTTTTCGTTTGGACCATTTCATTTCCATTTCTAACAGTTGTCTAACGTGTTCAACAAACAAGCAACACGGATGCATAATGTTTTTTACATCTTTACTTTGAATAACGTTTAGATGGAAAGAAACAATGTGCATTGCTGACATGTTTTTAACGTTGCCACAAAAACACGATGACTAGATTTGTCAGTATTTAACTTACCTAAGGCTAAGCAATCATAGATTGTATATAAAGCCAAACAATCTAACTCCGTTCTGGCTAGCTGAACCTAGAACTACGGCTTAAGTTAAGTCGAGCCTCAATTATAACGTTACCCATGCCATGCCATGCTATGCCATGACATCGTTAACTAACTTGCTAACTTGCTTGCTTTCGTTTCGACCACATTCTAACATGACGCTGGAATTGCTCAAACTGTACAAATAAATTATACTTACGGACATAACTTCTCATGAAACAAATACGCTAACTCTTTGCCGTAGCTACTACCATAGTAAGATTCGTAAAGACTTTTATCTAGGACTAAAAAAGCGGAAGCCAAAAGCGGAAATTATGCCTTTCCCAGAAGGCTTTCTGATTGGTTTATTAAACGCTACAGGAATGCCCATTGGGGAGTTTCTGTGGCTCGTCTGGAACGCCCATGCCGCAGTCGGACCCTCCTCCCTAAATCATTCATTTGTACATGCACAGCGTAATTATTTATATTTTATGTTGGTTGGAGTTCTGAACGGACTGCAGACCTCTTTGCGTGATCACGAAGGTAAGCTAATGGCTGAATCTGAATTTATAAGCAAGATCACGGGAATCAATAGCCTAATACAGCCCAGTTGTGCTAAAATAAATATCATGAGACGTCCATCATCAGATGAAAGCCGCTAAAGCCAGTGCTACTACCCATCCGAACATGAACACAAGCTTTTTTTCAAAAAAAAAAAAGCCTAAAACTTATCTAAGTAATATACAGTATTTCGTTGTCACCCTGCCTCTCCAAATGCAAAACTGACATTAACAAAATGCAATAATACAGTGTGTGTTTTATTTTATATTTACTGTTCAATAATGCAATCGCTGCTGTCTGTCCCATAGAAGAACATGACAGCGTATGTTTGGGAACTATTGGGGCTTACATGAACCACGTGACAGCCGTCGCGGCGACATCAAAGCGTGTCGCAACTCTTTCTCTCTATGGCTCTGGGTTAAGGCAACCACATTTGTGGTTAAGGCGTAGATTGATTATCTTTACTATATTAACAACACACAACCCTTTTGTTTTCATTTAAAAATATAACATTATAGCTGACATTTAACTAAATGTTTTATTTTATTATAGCCTAGATTAAGTGAAAAGAATGTAGCCTATCTAAAATACATATATAAAATATTTTATATATTTTAAAATATATATTTAAAATATATAAAATAAAACTACACAACCCTGTATCTTATTGTTAAGTGTCAGTTTTAATGATCAATTATAGCCATTATAAAAGAATAAATAGCCTAAAGCATGCTATATAAGAAATAAAGCTAACGATTTAGTCAAAATAAGTCAGTCAAGACACTCAAGTCAAAATAGGGCTTGGGTGTCGTGACGTCATTACATTACAGAACCAGAAAATATGAACATATCACACCAGTCCTCAGGTCTTTACACTGGCTGCCAGTTACATATAGGATTGATTTTAAGGTATTATTACTGGTATATAAATCATTCAATGGGCTAGGACCTCAATACATTGCAGATATGCTCACTGAATATAAACCCAACAGATCACTCAGATCACTAGGATCACATCAGCTAGAAATACCAAGGGTTCACTCTAAGCATGGCGAGTCTGCTTTTAGCTACTATGCCAGCCGCAGCTGGAACCAGCTTCCAGAAGAGATCAGATGTGCTCCTACAGTAGTCAGATTCAAATCCAGACTCAAAACACATCTGTTTAACTGTGCATTTAATGAATGAGCACTGTACCACTGTTCGTCCGATTGTTTGTACTGTTATGTTTTTTAATTATTCTGATTTCTTTTGATTATGTCTGTATTTCATCTTTTATTCTAAACTGTTTTAATTATTCTGATTTCTTTTGATTATTTCTGTATTTTATCTTTTATTCTTAACTGTTTTAATTATTCTGATTTCTTTTGATTATTTTAATTTCTTCTATGTAAAGCACTTTGAATTACCATTGTGTATGAAATGTGCTATATAAATAAACCTGCTTTGCCTTGCCTTGCCTTGCCTTCAAACTCATCTCCATCACTTCGGTCATGCCAATGGACAAAGACCAGGTATGCAGAACAGAACTGACAGAGGACCAACACCTTGCAGTATACAAAGTCTCCAAACAGCCTGCCTGCGAGACTGATGACACTGCTGCACCTTTGCCTGCCAATACGACAGACGACACACCAACAGAGGAGCCGTACCCAGGATTTGAGTCTCAAGTTCAGCAAATTCTAAAAGACGCTGATGCAATTAAAGATGATGCAGATCTACAAAGACTCAGACAAGTCCTTTACAAGTTCAAAGCATCCTTTGCCAAAGACTCTTTAGATTGTGGTCTCACCAAACTCCACACTGTGCGCATCCCAACGCACCCTAATGCTCCTCCCACTTTTGTCAGGCAGTAAAAGATCCCCATCGCTTCACACGAACCGATGCAAGAGATCATCGAATCTATGCTTGAAAAAGGTGTCATCCGTCCATGCAACAGCACCTATTCTGCCCCCATCTGGCCCGTCCTCAAACCAAACGGCAAGTGGCGACCCACCATTGACTACAGGAAACTGAATCAACAGGTGCCACTGTCCCGTTGGCCCATGACCCAGCTCGAGCAAGAAATACCCAGAACCAGAGGAGCCACAATCTTCTCTACAATTGATGTGGCCTCTGGATTCTGGACCATACCTGTGCATCCAGAAGATCAGCACAAGCTAGCCTTCACGTTCAGCAACAGACAATTCGCTTTCACCAGGTGCCCGTTCGGCTATGCCAACTCACCTGCTGAGTTTAACACCTCCCTGAACAAAGCATGCCCAGATGCCAGAATGAGAGGTAACCTTATCTACGTTGATGATGTTCTCATGAAAAGCACAACAGTGGCTGACCACCTGGAAGAGATAGACTATGTTATGAACCAATTATCCAATGCCAGCGCCAAGAACGCCCTCCACAGAGGACAGTGGTGTCGAACCAAAGTCAACTATGTGGGCCTACTCATCGGACCACGGGGCATCGAACCGCATTCCAGCCGTATTCAAGCTGTTCAAAACATCAAGCCACCCACCAACATCTCAGAGCTGCAAAGCTTTCTAGGGGTGTGCAATTACTCACGGCAGTTCAGCGAAAGCTACTCAGACATTGCGAAACCTCTAACAGCCCTTCTGAAAAAAGACTGCCCATTTGTATGGAAAAAAATTAAAGAAAATGCCATGAATGAGCTAAAACGACACCTATGCACAGCTCCATGTCTGGCTTACCCTGACCCACAAAAAGAGTTCTATCCAGAAGCTGGGTTCTCCAACCACTGTCTCAGTGCTGGCCTGTACCAAAGGCATGATCAAGACAAAAGAGTCGTTACATATGCCAGCAAGACACTTCTCCCACCAGAGATTAAATTCTCAGACTGTGAAAACGCTCTGCTCTGCACTGTATGGGCCATCCAGAGATTCTCCAACTAAATTGGAGCCCAAAAAGTTATCATTGAGACTTGCCACCAGCCTGTAACGTTCCTCAACAGCAAGCGCATCCGAGATGACGTGATCACCAATTCTGCGCTTAGGCCACGGCCTGGGAGCCTGCCAAAACTGCTCTGATAACACACCAGCTGCGACGGTGGATGTAGAAGAACCCCAACAACAACAACTGACCTGTCACAGGTACTTTGAAGAGAATGCGTGCCAAGGTATGCCCACAGCCTACATCGATGGATGTTCCTACCACCATGAGGGCACTCGCCAAGCAGGTGCGGGCGCACTGTGGGTAAATGACATACCGTGCCCACCACAATACTTCAAGTTGGGCCCGCAGTCATCACAATATGCTGAGGTAGCAGCCATTCTCATAACGCTGCAAATCGCGTTGACGCATAACATCAAAGAACTCCTTATGTGCACAGACTCTAACTATGCCAGACTCAGTTTCACATGCCACCTTCCAGGCTGGAAACAAAATGGCTTTAAGACTTCAAATAACATGCCTGTCACACACCAACACCTGTTCCAGGCATGCAATGACATCACAAGAACACACAACATGATTGTCTACTGGAAAAAGGTGAAAGGACACTCAAGGCAACCGGGCCTTGACAAAGACTTGACTGACCAAACTGATGCCCCTGCCAAGACTGGCGCACTGCACGGCACTCTATGGTCATCTCCAACCAACCCAACTACCTTTAACGTTGCAGTGATAACCCGTAGCAAACGAACCTTTCCTGCAACAGTACCAACCTCACTGCCTCTAACGCTAGCTCCACAGATGTCAAACAACGACATAGCAAACATGCAAGCCTCTGACACATCCATACAAACTATTCTGAATCACCTCTCAGACCCCTCCAACCACCCTATCGCACCGTCTGAACTCACAGATAACCCGTGCCTCAGACGTTTACATGACATCAAACACATGATGCGTGTGACACACAACATTCTGTGGTATGCACCTGATGACATCACTGCGCCAAAGTTTGTGGTGCCACAGTGCCTAAGGGGGGTCATGCTGATGTATGCCCATGACGCACCATGTGCCGGACACCACGGCACCAGGGCCACTTATGAGACACTGAAGCAAGTGGCCCACTGGCCCTGCATGCAGAAAGACGTGGCAGAATATGTCAGAGAATGCCTGGTTTGCTGCCAGTTTCAACCGACAAACCCAAACCACAGAGCTCCACTGCAACACAGAGGAGTCACATTTCCATGGTCAGACCTCCAAATCGACCGGGTAGGACCTCTACCCAGGTCAACGAGGGGCAACAAGTAGTTCCTCACGGTCGTGTGCCAGTTCACAAAGTGTGTAGAGTGTGTAGAGCTTCCGCCAGCACCATGCCAACTGACCCTCTACAAATACACCTTGCCTACTCCCTGGGTAGCGCCATCCCAACACGACAGCGACACACAGCTGTACCTGGCCCCGAACCTGCACATGTGCACCCTAACCAAAGACATTCACTATCTCTGCCCTAGCAAAACCTTCCTCAGAGATAACACTGACGGAATCTGCGGGTTGCAACCCATGGTCAGCGACACACTCTGCCCTGCCGAAGCCAAGCCTCGCACTCAAGTCATTGAGACACGAGCAGAGACTGTAGGCGACAGGTGGCTCGTTAACACTCCTGTGCGCACAGCTACACTCACCTACGACCAGCATGACACGGCCAACCGTGTCACCTTGCTCAACCAGAGCATGTGGATTCAAGTACCGAAAGGTGCCATCCTCCACCTTGATGAGCTGGCATCTTACCATCTTCCAAGCGAAGAGTATCCATCAGAACTGGAAATCCCATCCTTCTTTAAGAACCACAACTTCGCCCTAGATCCAGAACTAGAATTGTGGATTGCGAAAGGGGGGTCCCAGCTAATTGACATTGCTCCTATCGACACAGCCTCCAAGCTTTGTCTCGACTGCCCATCTTGACTACCTCACCTGTTGTCCAATCCTGGACTGCAGCTGACACTGCGCCATGTAGCTCTACGGTAATCAACTACACCCTGACACTGGGCTTGACCTTCATCCTGTACAAGAGGCTCAACGAGATGCGAACATCTACAGCCAAGCTCACGAAAGCCGTATCTGGAGGTTCCCAACGGGACCCCCAGAAAGAGAGTACCACGCCAGAGACCGCTTTGAACCTCTCAGGATCAGGATCAAGCTGAGTCCTCAGCCCTAAGGACCACCTGCTACACGACCATCATGATTCACCTGCCATCCGTCCATTGTGATGATTGTCGTCCGATGATGTCCATACAGGGACTTCATCTGACGAAAAGGGGGACTGTAGGGTATCTGGACTATGTCAGGACGACTCATGCACTTATACATGTAAGACTGCTTCTAACCTCTCTGACTCTGGTTCATAACTCAGGTTGGGCACCACAGACTCTGCCCCTAATGGCGTTCATTGACACTTTCGTATTGAACTGAGTTAAAACCAAGCCTCCCCCTTTCCAACAAGAAGGAACTTGTGTACAACACACACACACACACAAACACAGCAGGGGGTCAGGCCTCAAAGAGATTATCTCCTCAGAGCCAGGCCAGAATGGAGACCAGAGCACATTCCAACACCCACACACACACACACATGAAACTTTCATTAACTTCATCATATAAAGACTTTTCCGAAATATATTTGATATGTTTTTATGTGTGTCGGCATGCCCAGGTCAGATGGGAATACATATATTGCTGTTGTAGTTTTAAATTAACTATAACGTGTGTAATTATGTATCAAGCCGTATCTTTGTAATTCCTATGCTTTTTCATGTTTTGTCTGGTATCAATGTAAATCTCTCGATTTGCCCCAGCTGAATCCATATCGTACATTGTGCTGAAATGTATTTTACTATGTTTTATCATCTCTGGAGTAAAATTTAACGCATTTCTGTCACTGTCATAAAACATCCAAATGAGCATCCCAACAAGACAAAGGAACTTTCCCGCTCAAGGTTTGCTGAATGATTATTGGTCAGTGGCACTCCACAGAGGCGTGGACTGAGTTCCTTAAAGAGAACAGCTCATCGCTCTCCCCTCCCTCTTACTTCGCGCATCACCATGTAACTGCTTCGTGTCCCCCTCCGGGGATCTTTTCCTTTGTTTCTTAAGTTTTAATTTTCCATTTTCGAATTCTCCTTTGTTAATTTCCACCGACGTGTGAAATGAACTTAGCCTGAATCATCAACCGGCAACTTCACCTCAAACGGACATTCAAAATCGCCGCGCTTGGCTCGCTCTGGAAGAACGAGTGAACACGTGACACCCCCAGGACCGAGACACACACGCCGCCTTCATATCAGCCACACAAAAGAGCTATATATATGTGCAAGTATTTCGTTTACTAAGCTTTCATAACAGTAAGATTTGTTTAACCCCGTTTAGGGTGATGTTGATTTCTTGTGGTCTCTCAGAGGGTTTTATCCAGGTGAATTTTGCAAAACTGTGATCCTTACGGATCTCTCTCTTACCTTCTCCTCTCTTCGCATCATCATGTAACTGTTCCGCGTGATCCCCCTCCGGGGATCTTTTCTTTTGTTTGTTTAAGTTTTATTTTTCCTTTCTACTTTGTTCATTTCCTCAGACGAGTAAGTGAACTTAGCCTGAATCGTTTCTTTGGTAATTTTACGTCCGAGACCTTTAAACCTTCGTTCGAAAGTGCGCGCTCCGGACCCATCCGCAAGCCACGTGACTCTTCCACGGAACAAATCCACATGCCTTCGAAGCAGCCACACAACGAGCCAGTGCAAGTATATATATATATATATATATATATATATATATATATATATATATATATATATATATATATATATATATATATATTCGTATCAGGCTATAAGAGCATTAAGATGTGTTTCCCCGTGTGTATCTCAAAGGTTTTAAGGTCTGTAATTTGCAACTGATCCTTCCAGATTCTCTCTCTCTCTGTCTCATTCTCTCTCTCTCTTTATTGATGCATTCTCTTTCACACAACGAGCCAGTGCAAGTATATATATATATATATATATATATTCGTATCAGGCTTTAAGAGCATTAAGATGTGTTTCCCCGTGTGTATCTCAAAGGTTTTAAGGTCTGTAATTTGCAACTGATCCTTCCAGATTCTCTCTCTCTCTCTCTCATTCTCTCTCTCTATTTATTGATGCATTCTCTTTCATTGTCGTTGCCATTATTGTGTTTGTAAATACATTTATTGTAACGTTAGTAACTGTATACGTAGTTTTCCTTTATTAAATGCATTATATTAATTTATTGATTCTGTCTTTTCGCTCATACAAGTCCCTTTAATGTATACAATCCAAAGCTACGTGCTTTACAAATTTATTGATAGCCTACTTTAAGAATCGTTATAGAACAGGAAGGCTGTTCCTTCTGGCCAGAGGAATAGCTTCTCCTGAAAGTCTAGAAAGTAGGATAATTTTGTGAGGTTTGATTGAGATCGAATGATCAGGTTTTTGCTGGACAAAAAGATGATTCGGTCATAAATTAATCCCCTTAAAAATTATCCCGACGATCGATCTATGATAGGCATAATTGATATATTAAATATTTAATTATAATCCGTTTTGATTAAGTATTGATATACAATTGAGCTAATTTTAACCTGTCTGTACAATATAGTCTACATATGCAATTAATTATAATCCTTTGTGGTTAATTGCCTAAGTACATACATGAATGCAGATGCAGGGAAATATTATCCCTTTTTGGGAGATTTAACATGTATGATTACCTGGGTAAAACCCGTATGAATGATTATTAATTGAAAAATTACTAATTTTGAATACATATCCCCAAAGCCTGACCCAGGTTCCTTACAACCCATTTGAAAAGCGGTCAAAATCTGAATTTAAAATGGACTGAATAAAGCTTTATACGAACTTGACGTGCGATGTTGCGCTAGCATTTTTTCTAGCAAAATAATAATGCATCTTAGTGTTTTAAAAGTAGTGATTTTTTTATGCTATCATAAGCCATGTTTCCATCCTCTTGTCAACCGAATTATCTGAAGTTCGGTAAAAAAAACTCATGTGAATAAAGCTGGTGAAAGTGTGTTTCCATCCAACGGCTTTAAAGCGAATAAAAACCTGTACGTAATGACGTCACATGCTGTTTTGCGATCAAATTGGTATATCGAATTAATTTGAGACATTTTAAGGTGTTTCCATTCATTTTCGCACTGAATCGAACAACATTCAAGCAAACTTTTGCGAACAAAGTTTTGCTAGACAAAACGGAGCCTAATAGTGCTTATGTGCCAGCTGATAGCGACATATGTAAGGGAAAATGTATATGCGAGGCGGTTGTTAGCCTGAAGGGGTTGTATTCGCTATAACAACCGCCTCGCTATACATTATCCTGCTTATTACATGGCTACCTACCAAATAAATCAATAATTTGACACAAAATATTGACTTAAAAAGGAGTTTATTGATTTAAAACGGGTAGTGCTTCTGCTAAAGAGAATAGTCTGTTTCTTCTCTGAACTGCGTCCATGGCAACGGTGTGTTATACTTAGCAGCTCCGCAGTCTGTTAACAAGAAATAACACACCGCATTCTACATTAGAATTCAACCAAGCCACGTAATAACAAGCAAACCTAACATAAGAAAACAACGACGCTATAAACACATTGCTATGATGATGCAGATGCACGTAAATGCCCGACGACAACGGAGGCAGCCTGTGGTGTGGGAACGACAGCGCTCCATCAGTTCTGGGAGATCGTGGTTCAGAGACACTTCACGGAAACCCTTTGGTTGAAACATTTTTTTGCTTTGTCCACTTACATCTGTCTTTGTTGACAACCGCCATGTGTGCGCAAACAGAGCGGGAATACTGGCCGGAAATGAACTCGTCTTCTTCTATGTTTTGTGGCGTGTTGCAACCATAAAAGGGCCTAAAACTTAATCGCAATTCATTATTTATTCAGCAAATAACATTTCCATCAGCTTTTATCGCATTTGCCGTATATCGATCAAGATAAAATCCGATGAGACAGAACGTATTTCATTTGAGTCGATATTCATGAAATTTAATCGTATTTTACTGTTTCCATAAGGCATTTTTCATTCCATATCACTTAATTAGGATAAAAACGTGTGGATGGAAACATGGCTATAGTCGTGCCCCTAGCTCTCCCATTCAAAAGGCAATTTGACCGAAAACTAAAATACGGTCAATCTTAAAAGTGGCATTTCCATTCTAATTATACTTTTAAACGAATGTTTGCCTCGGGAAGATTCACAAAAAGACCCTAGGTTGCATTTTGGCGAGAGTTATGCTTTAAAGGAAAATTTTTATCTTTTTATCCACAAAACAACAGAAGAAAAGATTTAAAAGAAAAATTATGTCATACACCTTACAAATACCCATAACAGTTATTTTCCATAAATTGTTTGATTAATGCACAAATCACACACCCATTTTCACATTTATTTGCCTGAACCAACCTATACACAGCTCACCATCTGAGTGAATGATTTCACAAATCTGTGATGTCTTTATTTCAGTGTATTGTATAAGTCCAAAGTCTCCAGAAAGTTCTGTGAACACATTATATCAGTTATACACTGGGAATGAAAGTGCTGAAGTGAAAAGCATACCTGATTAAATGAAAGTGCTGAAGTGAAAAGCATACCTGATTAAATGAAAGTGCTGAAGTGAAAAGCATACCTAATTAAATTTGAAAAAAAAAAAAACAAGTCTCAACAATTATATAATTATAACATCTAAAATGGGTTTAGTTTTTATACATAGTTTTTATATTCTTTAAGTAATAGCTTTATAGCTAAACAATAATACTAAATGCAACAATAATGCAGTATATTGAGAGGAAAGTTAATATATATTCAGGCTATTGTCTTCATGATTTTATTGCATTACATGACGCAACATGACACTTCTGAACCCAGAAGAGATATACTGGGTTCTTGACCAATTGTGAATCCAGTTCCAAGGAATTTGACCTCCAACCCATTAGCACCAACAGATGCACCAGTGTCAACTCCAAGTCCAACTTTCACACCAAGTGGGCCGGCTTTAGCTGATGCACTGCCGATTTCAGCTCGAGCTATTGCTCCGGCTCCAACCATATTGGCGTCAGCCCTAGCTGAGGCGTTGGGCCCTTTGGCTTCTGCCTCAAATACACTGAATGCAGCACTAGCTCGTCCAACTCCTGCTTCTGCAAAAGCTCCAGCCTTGGGGATTCTCTTCCCTGGTTCGTCTTCAAAAGCTACCGCATATGTTCCAGTTCCAGCATAGGTGCCTTCTGCTCTGGCATCGCCTGGTCTGTCATATGTGTCTATCATATTTATTAAGCCATCTAGATCAGCATTGGCACCTGAAAAAAAAAAGCATAAATGCAGGGCATATAGTCAGACATTAAAAAAATAAAATAAAATTACGTTCATTTACCTCATCATAGCTGCCAGAACATCATGGAAATAAAAATATATTTTTACTTAAAGTTGTAAGCTGTTAGTTCTGTATTTGGTGTGATTAAGTCTTGCTCTAGGGTTTGTTCTGGCTTCTCAAACCTCTAAAGAGAGTGGCTCTAATTGTTCAAAAGGCAGTGAAAAGTGGAGCTTTTCGGGTGTGGAGATACTCTTTGTCCAACTGGCGGGAGTGTGTAGTGGATGTAGTGAATCATATTATGAAATAAAGGTTTTTCCCCAATGCACGTTGGCCACAATTATTGGCACCCCTAGAAACTCTTATGAGTAAATTTGTTTTTGAAGTGTATTCCCATTCATACTATATTTTTATAGCACACCAAGGGTGACTATGAACATGAAATTGTCCAGCTATGACTTCATGTTTCACAGGAGTATAAATATGAGGAAACATATTAGGGTTGTTATATGTTATAACCCTAAAGGCCCGTACACACCGGGACGAATATCGGCGCGCGTTATTCGCACGCGTTTTTCAACGCGTTTTTTGTGTTCACACCCAAGCGATTTTCACTGACGATGAGCCGAGTGAACATGCAAATTCATTCCCTGACATAAGATGGCGCTTAATGTAAAACAGAAATACCCCAGAAATAACAGAAAATGTTGGAAAAAGTTACAAGCCTATGTTATGTACATGAAAGACAATTAAACTCACCATCAAGGCCCATTTGCTCTGCAATACCACTCCATAACAGTTCTCTTTTATCAATATTTTTGTAGTCGCTGTCGCGTTTGTCATACAGTTCCTTATGTTCCGACACCAACGAGACCAGCAGCTCTACATTTATCTTGGCTTGCATCATCCTCGTCTTCTTCACGGCAGTGTGTAGACGCCATAGATGCCTATGGTAAGACGCTACTTGGAGTATATCTTCTTCGCCGTTATGTATGTGTGCTCGGCAAGACCGTTTTGTGTTTGAGTGCCCCCAAGTTGTGTTTTACTGTAACTTCAGAAGCTCCAGACACGTGAGCAAAAGCGCCAATCTCATTGGTCGGATAGTTTTTGACGCGGCGCGTCAAACCAAAAAAACAAACCCGAACCCGTTTTTTAAAAAAATGACGTTTACGCGTGCCGTTTTTCGCGTCGGTGTGCACACTCATTTGGCGCCCTTTGTTTAATCACGAGGCGTTAAACGTCGGCGAATATCGCGCGCGAAATTGGTCCCGGTGTGAACAGGCCTTAACAAAGGCAAAATTCCCTTTATCATCAGAATGAGTAAAACCACAGAATATAGTTCTGATGTGCAGCAAAAGATTGTTGAGCTTCACAAAATAAAAAGTGGCTGTAAAAAATATTTAAAATAAATGCAATCTCTGATAATATTATAGTTAAATGTAAAACAAAAACAAAAAACAAAATTACAACAATAGAGAAAGATATAACCTAATTGTTGAATTTGTTTTATTTTTTTATACTATATATATTTTTTGAATATTATTTTATACAATTTAAAATGTATAGTAGCCTGCCTGACCTGTTTATACTCATGATTTTTTTATGCCCATCAGGGAATGCATACTTTTTTTTGCACATTTTTAGAATTTAATTGCATCTTGACGTTATCATTGAGCGTTTTTTATTCGATATTCTAAAATGCTCATAAAAATAGGTGGATGGAAACATACTGATTCATAGACCTTTTGCAAGCTATCTTACCTGTTTGTGTGTGCGTATCGTGACAGAAACAAAATGGAAAAATATTGGTGGGACTGACTTTTAATTTAAGGTGTCATATTTATTTTTCTAAAATATGACAACAATCACCTATACTATACACAGATCACATTTTCAGAGAGTGCTTGGGAATATTTTAGAAGTAAATAAATACAAGAATTACATATATTAACAAATAACACAACTTTTTAACAAGAGTTTATAACAAGAGTTTTTGCAATGTTAGGCCAACTATTAAAATTAACTTACCAACAATTTTAGGGTGGCTTATATTTCGGTTTCCAGACATTCTGATGTCGCAAGTCTAAAAAGCTCAATAGGTCTTTGGTGGTGTCGCAAGAGCTGTGCCTCAGTCCTTCAGTCGTGCAGCTTCTGTCAAACAGCTTCAAGGTTGAAACATTTATAGTCCAAAAACTGACTCAAAACACAACCGAAAGGAATGTTTTTCCTTGTTTTGGGAATCCCCCCCGCTCCCCATACTGTGAAACTTGATGATCTCATTCATCTTATAAGATCAGAACAGTGTTGAATGAGTGTGATACATGTCTTAAAGAACAAAATCTTACACCTTTATTAATTTAAATGTTTTAATCACTATTCAGTGTCATTTTTCATTGACAATTATTTCAATCAATATAAATGGAACAGCTTAAGCCAGGGCTATTTAATTCCAGATGATCACACTGAACATTTATGGAGGGGGTGAAGGGTTGTTCTGATCTCTTTCCTTGAGGTCTATTAAATGAAAAAAATAAAATACAGAAACTGCTAATAATAATAGTATTATTGTATATCACAAATGAGTAGGAAACAGATATCAATAATATTACATATTCTGTCTCATTCAAATGCATATTCAGCAGCAAAATGTACTGATATTAACTAACATCTATTTAAAGTGAACACTTTTTCTAGGGTTAAAGTAAAGTATTATGACAGTGTGACTGAGTTGGTAACAGATAACCATGCATGGCTCCTCACACCATGGTTAAAATGTAACTATGACTATAAAACGATATTTGTCGCATTTACTAATTTACACAGACACACACACACACACACACACACGCACGCACTAAACTGCTATTTTACAAAAAAGTTTACAGTTTTTCTAAATTGCTAAAACACATTTCTCGAAACCATCACCCACTTTCTCAAAACCTTAAACACAAAACCAAATCTTCAAACCACATTCAGAGAAACTCTGACTCTTCCGGCAAAATCAAACACTTGCCTCAATACGCCTTATTCAGTCGGCTGCCATTTTGATTCCAGAGGTTGTGAGGGATAGAGTGTTTATATGGCGTACTGTTGTGTACCGGGATGTCGGTCATTCAGCTGTCGAAATAAAGAAAATACATCCTTTCACAAATTTCCACAGGAACAAGAACTTCGGAAAACATGGATTGATAAAATTAGACGTGCCATTCTACCTAATTTTCAGGTAAAAGTGCTGCATTGTTTATATAATATCAGTTCCCTTTCGTTGTCACTCCGAGTTACATCGGATGACGACGAAATGGGGTTTCGCTTAGAAAGCCTATCAACTTCGAGTATTACAAAACGAGCCAATGGCAAAGAAATGCCATGGGTCTGCAGAATTTGCATGACGTAACTCCACCCCACCTCGTGGGTATAAAAGGAGGAAGTCCGCAACAGCAGTTTATGTTTTCGGTTCGGAGCCAAGTGTATTCTTCTCTCCACAAGCCAACTCTGAATTATCAGCTTCACGAACGAGTGCCTCGAGTGTTGGTGTGACGGCGATCTCCGGCGAGTGCGTGCTTCCTGCTTATCTCTGCAGTGGTTCATCAGAGAGCGCGTGCTTCCCCGGGCGCTTCAACACGTGAGTTCTCTCTCTAAAAGAGCGCACGCGGCACGTCTTTTTAAAGACGGCTCGCCCGTGCATTTAAAAAAAAAAAAAAAAAAAAAAACGAATGGTTGCGGCAGCTTGGTATCGGACTCTGATGGGCACGAGCGTTGTCTGGTATGTTTGGGCTTGATCATACTAGAGCAGCGCTCGTGGATGACTCATGTTCTCTCTTAGGGAACATGATCATCGCGTCATATAGGTCGAGACTCTGTGAACTCGCAAGAGTGAGAGTCCCCTCATCCACCCCCCGATCTTCGGCTGGTGGCCAGGGTGACCTGAGGGTGTTGGTCTGGAAAAAGGCGCCGACTCCGTGTCCGTGACCCCAGCCTCCCCTCAACGGCGGTGCCCGCTAGTGAATAGGTGATTCCCACGAGTCTACCCTCTGGTGGCCCGTGTGTTTCATTTAAAGCTACAGAGGATGATACTATGTTTGTAGCAGCTTCACAAGGTGGGTTTGATTCTCTGCGAAGTGACGACTCGTCACAGCTGCCACCCTCTGGTGTGCATACGGCTGTGCCTGAGTCTGATCCAGAGATGACGGCCATGCTTTCCTGGGACGATTGGTTTTTGGGTAAGGCCGCCGACCCTCGTCCACGGCAAACCCCAATACCTTCCCTCCCGGACGTGCATGATGAGATCTCGAAGTCCCAGAAGACCCCCTGGTTTTCTCGGGACCGCTCACTGATCTCATCCGCCTTTCCCCCCTCGATGGGGCCGCTGTCACGGGTACACTGGGGTTCCCCCGGCTGAACGCTCTGTTGCGATGCTATGTGTCCTCAGAGTGCTTCTTCTCGGCGCAATCCTAAGCACCCGCCCGTGGTCTATGGTTTTCGTCTACATTTGTGGCGAGATCCTATAGCACCACGGGACTGGCAGCCGCCTCTCTGCAGGCCATGGCCATTCTGCTGGTCCTCGGCCCAGATGCTCATGGACTTGCACGAGGGCGGGACTGACCCAGGGCTCTTCACTGAGTCGCGCGCCGCCACTGACCTTGCTCTCCGAGCGACGAAAGTGGCCGTACGCTCCCTGGGTCAGGTGATGCCTACCATTCTGTGGCTGAACCTGTCTGATGTGCTGAATGTCGCGCGGCCCCGTCTGTCCGACGTTCCCATATCCCAGGTCGGCCTCTTCGGCGGTGCGGTTGAGAACTTCGCCCAACAGCTCTCAACCGCCCATGTGCAGACTGACGTGATTCTGTCCCGATGGCCCGCCGTCCGCTCAGATCCCTCGGTCTGCCCACTGCCGAAGGCGCCCCCCCCGCGGCTCCCACTCCGCCCGTTTAAAGAGACGGGCCGGCTCTGGAAGCCGCGGGCGGACGCCACAGCCCTCTCCAGCCCCGCCCCCCGCTACGTGCCGGGTTAAGCGGCGCTCCTGAGACGGGCTCCACAGAGATGGGACTCAGTTCTTCCAGGAGTTGGTAGCAGGACCACTCCTTTCCCCGGTGGAGGGCCGGGGAAAAATCCTTATTCTCCTAAGAACTGACTCTCCCGTCTCTGGGAAGACAGAGTTCTCGGACGACACAGAGCGCCGCCCACAAGCCGTGCTCTCCTCGTCCCCCTCTGTCCCAGAGGTGCTTGACACGGCGTGCCGTCCACGGACCGCTTCGCCCCTGTCCCCCTCTGTCGCCAGACCCCTGCCAGAGCAGGCCCCCGCGGGACGACCAGCATGGTCCTCCCCTGGCCCCCTCTGTCAGGGCGCGGTTGCTAACTGTGCCCCCACACCGGGCCGCTATGCCGTCCACGTCTGGGCCAGTTACTCCGCTTCGCTGCCCCTCCGGGGGGACGCCTGTCGTCCGCTTGATCCCGCTGGTTCAGTTCTTGGGAGTCTGGTTAGAGCTTCCCCGTCTGTCCCGCTGGATCGCGCGCACCATCAGGCTCGGCTTGCGATTCAGTTCGCACGGTCTCCTCCCCGCTTCAGGGGAGTCCGCTCCACTTTGGTCGGTGGCAATGCCCCTATCATGAGAGCAGAGATTGCCACCCTGCTGGCGAAGGGTGCAATCGAGACTGTCCCTCCAGCCGAGATGAGGTCCGGGTTCTACAGCCCCTACTTCATTGTCCCCAAGAAAACCGGTGGGTTACGGCCAATCCTGGACTTGCGCGTGCTGAACCGCTCCCTTCACAGGCTGCCGTTCAAGATGCTCTCCGCCAAACGCGTTCTCGAATGCGTGCTGCCCCAGGATTGGTTTGCAGCGATCGACCTGAAGGACGCCTACTTTCATGTCTCCATTCTTCCTCGACACAGACCGTTCCTACGGTTTGCTTTCGAGGGGCAGGCATACCAGTACGCGGTTCTCCCTTTCGGGCTAGCCCTGTCTCCTCGCACCTTCACGAAGGTCGTCGAGGCTGCCCTTGTTCCCCTTCGGGAACACGGGGTTCGCATCCTGAGTTATATCGACGACTGGCTGATCCTAGCCCACTCTCGAGATCAGGTTTGCGAACACAGGGACCTAGTGCTCCGGCACCTAGCTCGTCTGGGCCTTCGGGTGAACTGGGAGAAGAGCAAACTTTGCCCCGTGCAGAGGATCTCTTTTCTCGGTATGGACATCGACTCGGTCGCCATGTCCGCGCAGCTTACGAGCGAGCGCGCACGCGCAGTCACTGCTGACTTGCCTGAGACATCTCAGGAGCAAGAATGCGGTTCCACTGAAACATTTTCAGAGGCTCCTGGGGCATATGGCATCTGCAGCCGCGGTCACGCCGCTCGGATTGCTTCATATGAGACCGCTTCAGCTTTGGCTTCGCGACCGAGTCCCGAGGTGGGCATGGCATCAAGGCACGCTCCGGGTACCAGTTACTCCGACCTGCCGTCAGTTCCTCACCCCGTGGTCGAA
Organism: Gila orcuttii; assembly: GCA_026230005.1. NCBI lineage: Eukaryota > Metazoa > Chordata > Actinopteri > Cypriniformes > Leuciscidae > Gila > Gila orcuttii. Next base: position 62,623,507 of record JAPDVR010000003.1, read on the forward strand.
CCTCAGTTTTCTCAGGGCGGGTGTCCCCCTGGAACGAGCTTCCCGGCATGTTGTGGTCTCCACGGATGCCTCCACCACGGGCTGGGGCGCCATGTGCAATGGACATGCTGCTGCGGGCTCCTGGACAGGACCCCAGCGGCTATGGCATGTCAATTGCCTCGAGTTGTTGGCAGTACAACTTGCCCTGCACCGCTTCCGGGCGTTGCTCAGGGGTCAACACGTACTAGTCCGCTCAGACAATACCGCTACTGTAGTGTACATCAACCATCAAGGTGGTCTATGCTCCCGCCGTATGTCACAACTCGCCCGCCACCTCCTTCTATGGAGTCAGAAGCATCTGAGGTCGCTTCGAGCCATTTTCATTCCCGGAGCCCTGAACTGTGCAGCCGACGAGCTCTCACGGCTTCAGCCCCTCCCTGGAGAATGGCGACTCCATCCCCAGTCGGTTCAGCTGATTTGGGACCAGTTCGGGGACGCACAGATAGATCTGTTTGCCTCTCACGACTCGACCCATTGCGCCCTGTATTTTTCCCTGACCGAGGGCACGCTCGGCACGGATGCACTGGCGCACAGCTGGCCGCCGGGCCGCAAATATGCGTTTCCCCCAGTGAGCCTTCTTGCGCAGACCTTGCGCAAGGTCAGGGAGGACGAGGAGCAGGTCATTTTGGTCGCGCCGTATTGGCCCGGCCGGACCTGGTTCCCCGAACTTGCACTCCTCGCGACAGCACCTCCCTGGCCCATTCCTCTGAGGAAGGACCTTCTTTCTCAGGGACGGGGCACCGTGTGGCACCCTCGCCCCGATCTCTGGAGCCTCCACGTGTGGCTCCTGGACGGCTCGAGGTAGGTTTGAGTACCCTTCCACCAGCGGTGGCGGCTACCATCACTTCCGCTAGAGCGTCGTCCACGAGACACGTCTACGCGTTGAAGTGGAACCTCTTCGTCGACTGGTGCTCTTCTCACCGAGAAGACCCCCGGAGATGCTCGATCAGCGTTGTGCTTTCCTTCCTTCAGCAAGGGTTGGAGCGAAGGCTGTCTCCCTCCACCCTTAAGGTCTATGTTGCCGCCATTGCCGCACACCATGACCTAGTCGAAGGTAAGTCGGTAGGGAAGCACGACCTGGTCATCAGGTTCCTGAGAGGAGCGAGGAGACTAAATCCTCCTCGTCCTCCTCTCGTTCCCTCTTGGGACCTCTCAGTGGTTCTAACTGCCCTGAAGAGTGCTCCCTTTGAGCCCCTGCAATCAGTTGAGCTTAAGTTCCTGTCAATGAAGACAGCGCTCCTGGTTCCACTGGCCTCCATCAAGAGGGTAGGGGACCTGCACGCATTCTCCGTCGACGAAGCGTGCCTGGAATTCGGTCCGGCTTTCTCTCACGTGATCCTGAGACCCCGGCCCGGATATGTGCCCAAGGTTCCTACCACTCCCTTTCGGGACCAGGTGGTGAACCTGCAAGCGCTGCCCCCGGAGGAGGCAGACCCAGCCTTGGCACTGCTCTGTCCAGTACGCGCTCTTCGCGCCTATGTAGACAGGACGCGGTGTTCAGGACCTCAGACCAGCTCTTTGTCTGTTATGGTGGGAAGCTGAAGGGAAAGGCTCTCTCCAAGCAAAGGTTGTCTCACTGGATAGTGGACGCCATTGCCTTGGGTTACCAGCAGCAAGGTCGACCGTGCCCCCTTGGTGTGACGGCCCACTCCACCCGGAGTGTGGCATCCTCTTGGGCTCTAGCGCATGGCGCCTCGCTAACAGACATCTGCAGAGCTGCAGGCTGGGCGACACCTAACACATTCGCCAGATTCTATAATCTCCGAGTGGAGCCAGTGTCCTCTCATGTACTCGCTTCAACTAGCTAGTACCGGACCCGCTCAGGTGTCTTCGCTTGCTCGCCATTCCACTCCACGGACTGGATACGTGTGATATTCTCCTCAGGTGAGCTTCCCAAAAGCCCTGAGTTCCTCCAGCACTCCTGACGTTGGCGCCAGTGTCTATTGCCTGCGCGTCGGCTAGGTGCCTCCCGTGTGCATGGTCCCTCCCCTGAGCGACCCCCACATGTGTATTTCCACTGTAAGCCTCTCTGAGCATGTGTCTTTCCCTTGGCAAGCCACCTTGCCACCCCTGGGGTTGAAATATTCCACCTGCGGCTGGACACCCCAGTGTTCTCCATATGTTTCCTTCGGGTCATATGTGTATTCTCTAAGCCCCCCCCCTCTGGGTTGGCATTAATTGCATACTTCCCCTAGCTTGGGATATGCTTCCCAGTGTACCTTGGTATTCCTGTGTTAAATGGAGTCCTTCGTCCAGTCTATGACAGGGATCTCGATTTACGCAGGGCACTGGAAGACAGCTGAGAAGGTGGCGTGATTAGACTGGTAACCCCATTTCGTCGTCATCCGACGTAACTCGGAGTGACAACGAAAGGGAACGTCTCGGTTACGTATGTAACCCTCGTTCCCTGAGTAGGGAACGGAGACGTTACGTCTGCCTGCCACTTTCCGCTGTACCGCGGGGATTGCCTGAGCTCAGTCTTGGCTCCTCAGCGAAGAAACATAAACTGCTGTTGCGGACTTCCTCCTTTTATACCCACGAGGTGGGGTGGAGTTACGTCATGCAAATTCCGCAGACCCATGGCATTTCTTTGCCATTGGCTCGTTTTGTAATACTCGAAGTTGATAGGCTTTCTAAGCGAAACCCCATTTCGTCGTCATCCGACGTAACGTCTCCGTTCCCTACTCAGGGAACGAGGGTTACATACGTAACCGAGACGTTTCTGCATATAAGCCTGTTGGCTAATTGAAAATTTCTATGTTTTAAGCAAGTTTTACCTAGCCTGGTCCCACCAGACTCTCGTACATTTCATTTCATTTGTACATAGAGTCTGGCACCGCTCCATTGACAAGCGTTAACTTCCTTATTATTGATTAAAAGTTCTAAAAACGTTAGCAATAAAACGTTATTCTACCGTTGTTAGTGGAACGTTTTAAAAACATTATTACATTAAAAAATATATTATTCATTACAAATTTGTCATACATCTTTTTCTTATGCAAATCAACTTCAGAAACATTATTTGTATATCCAGTGACACAATACACTGAAAAACTGTTTTTCGTTAAAATATTTTTTCATGGTCAGAAAAAAAAAAGATTTTAAAATAATTATGTATTCAACAGGAAATGATTCAACAACTACAGTCAATTATAAATGTGGTTTTACCTTAAAAAATTAAATAATAAGATGTCAAAAAACAAAACAAAATCACCATTATTTATTATATATTTTACTTAATTGAACAATATTTAAAGTAGATAAGGCTATTAGGAAAATAAACGTAGGGCTTTAAAAACATACAAAAAACAGTGTTTTTAATAACTTTTGGGATTACAGTAAAGGAAAAAACACAGATTGCGTTTTATCTGATCATTCCCCATCCGTACGTTTAGCGTGATAGGATGCACTCAAAAAAATTATTCTTTAAACTTAATTTAATCATGGACAGTGGTTCCACACAAGCAAATTATTTTTTATTAACATTAATGAAATTGTTTGAATCTATGTAAGTTCCTTGTGTTGTGACAACACAACTGAATGAGAAAGAATCAATGTGAAATAGTAATGTCCAACCAAATAAATGGAATTGCTTCCCTGTAACTTAACCCAGTTAAGTTTAGTGAACATGCTTTAGTTCATTTAAAACTGGCTAAATATGTTTTGCTCAACCAACACAAGGAGATTTGTCTCAAATTACTTTACTTTAATTACTTCAAAGTAGCATTTGTTTTTGTGTGATTGTCTTGTAGAGTCATAAAAAGGCAAGATATTCAACAAATGATCAAACTGTATTTGTTAAACAGTTACAATAAACAGTGTTTTAAACAGCCTGCTCAGTCATTACATTCAAGAGTCTTTAAACTTTCGCAAATGCATTAACATTGGCTAAAATTACTTTTACAACATCACACTTTTAAGTATGCAAACTTGGTAAAGGATTAATAGAATTAAATATACATTTTGATTGACAATTTTTTTCAGACCAAAATTCCAATCAATACGTTCACCGCACTCTCCCAGCTATCAAACCAAAAATGCTAAGGTATTAAATTAGCAGTCTTGTTCTTTTGTTTCTGATTGTTTTCCATGTTGTGTTGAATTTTGGTCTGAAATCAAAGAAGGTATGCACTCAACATTTTTTTTTTTTTTTTTTTGACAGGAGATAAAGTTGATTAAAGTCTTCTGTCAAGAATAAACATTTTTGTGTGCATCAATGAGTGCATCAATGTTTTGATCTTTAATTACATTTTTGATAATTTGTATTACTGGGTCTGAGAGGAGTTGTTTTGCTGCTTTTGTTAAATATCCTTAAAAGTGTCTATGGTATGTTTAATTATATCCACACTAATCTTAAACTGAGCAGCTATTTCTTTCACCCGAAGAATAAATTTCAGCGTTTCTGATTTGATTTCTTCTGCATTTCTCTTGTGTGCTGGTTGATTCATTTCTGAGAGCTCTGTTGAATCTTGAACAATACTGTAAACGTCAAAAGCAAGAGACACAACTGAGAGAGCACCAGTGAATGCTGCTGTCGTACGGAGAGATTTGACAGTCTGTGCAGTCGTACGCACAGCACTGACACCTTTCACAGACATACGGATTTCTTTGGCAGTCTCTGCACACATTTTCCCAATTTTAGCCACATCAGCTACATGTGCAATATGTAATATGTCTCCAACCCCTCTTGCTGCTCTCAGAAATTCATTCTGCGTTAATGTCTCCTTTGGAAATCCTATTTTCCCTGTGATGTTATGAATGTTACTTCGAAGCTCAATCATTGGTGTGATTGTGCTCTGGAAATCATTGATGATCTTCTCAATAGTCTGACGTAGGTTTTTCCACTTAATGGCGTTAGTAATGTTAGATGCTCCACCCGTGACCCCTCCAGCTACTCCAGCAACAGCACCAGCAGCAGTAAGAGCCAGAGAAGCACCGAATGTGAAAGGGGTCAAAGCCAGTCCCGCGAGTGCTGTGATTCCTCCCGCTGCTCCTATTGATGATCCTACCAAACTGCCCTTCGTAGTGTTCTTGTGCATGGACTCCAGCTCATCTGTGGTGTCATGCAGAGCCTTTATTTGGTTTGTCAGAGTTTGATGATTTCTGTTAAATTCTGATTTTAGTTCTTCGATGCTTCTTTTCAATTCAAGTGTCCTGAAATATCAAACATTTTATCAGAATTAAAGAGTATTTGAGTGCTTTAGTTTTGTTGGCCATAAAAAGAGAACATATTCTGTTAATGTAGGCTATATTGAATGACTAACCACTATAAAAGAACTTGTACAAGTATTCAACCACTAAATATTTGCTAATTTTATTAAAATATTGCTGTACTTCTAATAACATCAATAAACTGATTAAGTCAAGACAAGCTTACCTTTGAAAAATGTCTTCTATTTGATTTGCATCACCTGCATTTGATGAAAAGCATAATCAAAGATTATGATAGTAAATAATGGGCAATATAAGTTACTTTTTTAATTAGTCTATATTTTCTATTGTAATTAATTATCTTATACAGGGCTCCAGAATGTGCCTAAAGTGGTTGCATTTGCAACCAACAATATTAAGTTGTGAGTGAATTTTTTTGTTGAGATCATAGTTGACAATATAAATTTACATGTAATGCCTTTTTGTGTGCTTTTTCTGTGACGAGTATCCTGTTTATTATAGGTAGTGGCCTATGTTACAATAGGCCTACTCAATTAAAATAATTTAAATATTCTAATCATTCTAAAATGTTTTTTTTTTCATATCATTATATGTATATGGCATTTCTGAACTTCAACAGCTTACCGCTAATTCCGTGTTCTTCATGCCAGAAGTTGAAACAAATTGAGCGATTACATGAGATTTGATTCATTTCAGTATGTACTGAATCTTTCAACATGTTTTGATGTTTATTTTGTGCTAAAACTAGTAAAGAAGAAGAGATGATCGGTTGACGTGTGCCCAGCGCTGCTGCTTTGCTGGAACTGTTACAGACACTAGAAAAAGTGTTGTTATCAGAAGGACTGAGAGACTCAGTCAGTGGCTGCGTTTAGATCCACAACTTTTGTTTCAATTGGACTGAATTCATTCCGATTGATGAATATGAATATAGTGTTTACATGAACGATTAACATGTATTCGGTTTTATGTGTGCGTTTATGTCACAAGACTCAGTCCTTTCAGTTTCGGCTCTCAATCCGATCAAGTGTTTACATGTCCTCTCAATTGGATTAGAAAAGGAATAAATCATTTTTTTTGTTTTTTTTTCTTCTGGAATCCTAATATATTTTACACCAGGTTGTGATTTCTGAGGGTTATTTGTTTTTTTAATTAACAGAAGATTAATCCATCCATCTCATTTTGGCTTTCCCTGTCAGGGGTCGCCACAGCAGAATCTGCACATTAGATTTCACACAGGTTTTTCACTAGATACCCATCCTGACAGTTTTTCAGTCAAACTATTTCAGTCAAACCCAACACTGAAAGCGCTCTAGAGAGGGAACGAGTACTGCGTAATATCTTACGCTATGGGCAAAATCTCTTTTCCACGAGATATTGAAGCCAAAAATTATCCTTAATTTCGAATTAATGTAAAACACATTGCAGCAGCATGCAGACATAGGCAAGACGGCTCGCGTGCCTATTGGCTGACCTGTGGCAACAGCAGCAGCCTATCGAGAGAGGCCCTGCGTGACGCCATATCCAATTTTACAGATATCCTGCACTACGTCACGTCCCGCCGAAATAGGCCTGGCCTTGACCTATAAATATAGCTCGACAGGCTGATACAAACTGGTTTTTCATCGCCAAAGCGAACCAGAGCATGTTGTAAGCACGGCAAGATACGCAGTACTCGTTCCCTCTCTAGAGAGAACCGAGGTTACGTTAGTAACCGAGTACGTTCTCTTACGAGAGGTTCTCTCGTACTGCGTAATATCTTACGCTATGGGGAACACAGTGTAAAACGCCGTGCGTACTGGGATCCGACACCAAAGTCCCAAGGGCAGTAACCCGGGGCTCATATAGTGCATAATCACCATGGACTCACAGAGAGTCGGAGAATAGAGGTTGTAAACATCATTCTCCATAAATAGCATCCTACAGGAGTTAATCATGTTAACAGCGTACCACGCAGTCAGGGTGAACAACGTTCAGCCTGAACTGGGTAGCAGTACGGGTCTTTCAATACCCATGGAGCTGTTCTATCTAGGTAGCAGTACGGGTCTTTCAATACCCATGGAGCTGTTCTATCGATCAGTGAACGATGCACAAGCAAAATTCAGCATTCTGAGCCGGCGCAACGGGGCAGATAGTGCTGATTACTAGACCGACAGAAGCTTAGCTTGTCAGGTGGGAAACTCTAGGTTATAAACCTTATAAATGTAGACGGCGAGGCCCAGCCTGCCGCCGTACAGATATCCTGCAAGGTAATCCCGCTAGACCACACCCACGACGAGGCCACACCTCTCGTGGAGTGCGCTCTGACACCAAAAGGACACTGCAGGCCCTTAGAAGTGTAAGCAAGCGCTATGGCATCGACTATCCATCTGGATAGGCTCTGTTTTGACGTGGCTAGTCCCTTAGAACGCCCGCTAAACAAAACAAAGAGCTGCTCAGTCTGTCTGAAAGCAGACAAGCGGGACACATAAGTTCTCAGTGCCCTGACAGGGCAAAGGAGACTCGCGTCCTCCTCCTCATCGTGAACCGGAAGGGCGGACAGGGAAATCGCTTGGGCCCTGAACGGTGTGTGTGCGTACCCGTGCCTTGGTTTGAGTATTGCTTTCGAGTCATTAGGCCCGAATTCCATACATGTCGCGCTCACCGAGAGCGCTTGTAAATCTCCAATGGGCTTCACTGAAGCGAGAGCCACAAGAAACACTGTTTTGAAAGACAAATGTTTCATGTCTGACAAATGGATTGGCTCGAATGGGGCACCTTTCATGGCTTCCAAAACCGTAGAAAGGTCCCCACAGGGACTGAAGGAGGTCTGGGAGGATTCAGCCTCCTAGCTCCTTTGAGGAATCGTACGACCAGATCATTCCTCCCCAGTGACTGGCCAGACGCTGGTTTAGTAAACGTTGCTATGGCCGCCACATAAACTTTGAGCGTGGATGGGCTTCTGCCCTTATCCAGTAGCTCTTGAAGGAAGGAGAGAACTTCCGTAACCCAGCAGTTTAGGGGTGAAAAGCCCTGAGCTTGAAACCAGCCAGAGAACACAGACCATTTTGAGAAATAGAGCCGTCTGGTAGATGGGGCTCTAGCCTGTGTGATCATGTTAAACACTCCCTCCGGGAGGTTAGCGGGTACCCGTTGATGGCCCATGCATGTAGGGACCGTAGTTCCGGGCGAGGATGCCAAATCGAGCCCTTGGCCTGAGAGAGGAGGTCTTTCCTCATTGGTATTGGCCACAGGGCAGTGCTGGTCAGCTGCATCAGGACTGGGAACCAAGCCTGGTTCGTCCAGAGTGGAGCCACAAGCAGCACTGAGCATCCGTTTTCCCTGATTCGTTCCAGCACTTGAGGCAGGAGCGAGACGGGGGGAAAAACATAGAGAGGGCAGTGGGGCCAGACGTTGGCCAGCACATCCCTGCTTTTGGAGAAAAAACTTCGGACAGTGAGCGTTTTCTTGGGACGCGAACAGGTCCACCTGCGCTCTGCCGAATGTCTCCTACAGCAGTCTGATCGTCTGCTGGTCTGGTCGTGCAGCGACCATTCTCCTGCTGGAACATTGTTTCTGGACAGTCTGTCTGGTCCCAGATTCAGGTGACCAGGCACATGTGCTGCTTTCAATGAAAGCAGATTATGCTGAGCCCAGACCAGGAGGCGTTCCGTCAGCCTGTAAAGGTTTCAGGACCTGATGCCACCCTGGTGATTTATATAGACCACCACTGACATGTTGTCCGACCGGACCAGGACGTGGTGACCTTTTATCTGGGGACAAAAGCGCCTCAGCGCGTTGTCGACTGCCATCATTTCCAGACAGTTTATGTGTAGAAGCTTTTCCCGTTCTGACCACTGGCCAAAGAACGGTCTGCCCTCGAGCAGCGCTCCCCATCCCGAGGTGGAGGCATCCGTGGACACCACCTTCACACTTGAGAAAGTCCCCAGACTCACGCCTGACTGATACAAGTCGGTCACCTTCCAAGGTTCCAGAGCTGAGACGCATTTCAGATCAACCTTGAGGCGAAACAGACTGGAGGCCCATGCCCGAGGTGGAACTCGCGCTTTCAGCCATACCTGCAGTGGGCGCATGCGAAGCAGACAAAACTGGAGTACCGAAGATGCTAAGGCCATAAGGCCCAGCTTTTTCTGAAACCTTTTGAGCGGGACTATAGTGCCGCGGTGGAAGGATTTCGTGGCGCGCTGAATGTTCAGTCCGCGCTCCGGCAACAGACGTGCTGTCAAAGACAGCGAGTCTAGTTCTGTGCCCAGAAAAGAAATTCTGACTGGGAGACATCGAACTTTTCGCCCAATTGACTGTGAGACCCAGATTCTCGAGATGCTCGAGTAATATGGTCCTGTGTTCTATGAGCTCTGAGTGTGATCGAGCTAGAATCAGCCAATCTTCCAAGTAGTTCAGAACTCGCATGCTCAAAAGTCTCAGGGGTGCGAGAGCCGCGTCCATGCACATCGTAAATGTACGGGGTGCCAGGGACAGGCCGAACGGCAGGACTGTGTATTGATATGCCTGGCCCTCGAAGGCGAATCTCAAGAATCGCCTGTGACGTGACGCTATTTGTATATGAAAATACGCGTCTTTCAGATCTATTGACAGAAACCAGTCCCCTTGGCAAATCTGCACGAGGATTTTCCTGGTCGTGAGCATTCTGAACTGGCGTTTCATACTGAACACGTTACACGGCACGGGTGTCGAGCGAACTGCAGCGAATAGCCTCTCTCTATAGTGTTCAGCACCCATTCTGATACCCCGCTAGGGGTAAAATGAGATCTGGGCTCTGGCCGCAACTTAGTGGCGGCCGGAGAGCTCCGGTGTGCTGTAAAGTAAACACTGTGCTTGCAGCATCTGAGGCGGGGGGCGCGCTGATCACAGCGGGCAGTCTGGCCGCACTCGATTTCTCTATGGCAGTTTGCGAAGAGAAAATGTGCGGGGTGAAACGTGGGACATGCATTTCACAGAAAACGTGGGACATGCATTATGTAGTCTTTGTGTGCACTGAGATGTGGGCACATACACTACATGTAATGCACAATCGACATGAGTCGCTGGCTGCGCTCGATTTCTCTATGGCAGTTTGCGTAGAGAGAGCGAGCGGGACAAAACCCTGTGGGTTTTAACATGTCTGTGAGTGAATGTGTACCCGGGACAGCAGGCACATTTACTGCACTCAAAACACTGTCTACCTGAGCTGACTGAATGTGTGTTGGTTTCGTTTTTACAGAAACTGCAGGACATGCGTAGTGTAGCGTTTGTGGGCACATTCACTACATGTAATGCACAATTGACACCATCGGCCGTGGCCGGAATACAGAAAATACACTTCATGTGATTTATCTGGGTCGCCGTGAAAACAGCTTTTGTGTGCAGGCAAGCGGGCCGTGGTACCGGCTTGTTTACTGCAGAATACACTGGAACAGTCGCATTTTCTGGAACTGAACAAGCGAAAATTTTTCGGTGCATTTTTTTAATTACACTCATAACACCATCGGCCATGGCCGGGATACCAGAAATTACAATCGTCATGTGATTTATCTGGGTCACCATAAAACGGCTTTTGTGTGCAGGCAAGCGGGCCATGGTACCGGCTTGTTTACTGCAGAATACACTGGAACAGTCGCATTTTCTGGAACTGAACGAGCGAACATTTTCGGTGCGAGTCTGGCCGCGGCGAGACTTAAACACCGTTGCTTACCTAGGGGGGCTAGGAAGACTTTGGCCTCGGGCTTTATCTCAATCTTCGGCCGGCGGCCCACGCAAAGGGGGGCAGCGTCCGGCAGAGCGAGAGTGCGCGAGAGCGCCCGAGAGCGGGCTGCGCGGGCGCCTTCCACTGAAGGCCGAGGCTCGCCGCGGCCTGTGAGAGCAGATGTATCAGCTCAGATTCGATGCTGGCCCATTTCCCTGACGACTCGCGGGCAAAGGAGGGGAGGTCCACAGAGCTCGCCCAATCCTCACTGTCCGACGCCAGGATAGAGCAGCTGTCCTTCTCCAGAGAAGCAGCTATCTCGTCATCACCAATGGCGGAAGCGACGGCGGATGGCCGCCGCTGTCCGTCGGTGAGTGACTCGAGTGAAGCTGGCGAAGCTGGCGGGCGAACCGGCTAGCTTTCGCAGGCTGGAGAAGGCTCGGGGACCCGTTGAGTACGGTGCTTTATATGGCGCGGCACTATAGCGGGTGGATGTGCAGACTCGGAGAAAAAATGCCAGGCGAGTCCTCAGAGTGGCCATGGCAAAAGCTCGCAATGATAGCAGCCGCTGTCAGCGAGCGCGAGAGCTGCATGATCCTCACCCAGGCAGGAAACGCAGAAGCGCCCCCATTGGATATGGCGTCACGCAGGGCCTCTCTCGATAGGCTGCTGCTGTTGCCGCAGGTTAGCCAATAGGCATGCAAGCCGTCTTGCCTACGTCTGCATGCTGCTGCAACGCGTTTTACATTAATTCAAAATTAAGAATCATTTTTGGCTTCAATATCTCGTGGAAAAGAGGTTTTCCCCATAGCGTAAGATATTACGCAGTACGAGAGAACCTCTCGTAAGAGAACTTACTAACTCGTGCAACTCCAGTGTTGGGACATGCACTCACAGCCAATTTAGCATATATAATCCAGTCACTGCAATAGTGATCCGTTTCTAGGAAGAAGTTTCCTTGCCTCCCTTTATAGTCAACAGTTCAACAGTGAATTAAAAAATTTATTAATAAAATGATTAATACTTTTTTTTCAACTTTAAGGATTTTGAGGCCAAAACACAAACTATAGCCTACAGTGGTTCTTAATCCTGCACATTTTCGATGTATCTCTCATCATTTATCACAGTGGTTTGCTCTATTTGACCGTAAGTGCTCTGCGAAGTGGACTTCACAGGATATTCCGCCATGATTCCAGTTTGAAGGGAGCGTATATGTTACATTCAAAGGGCATTAAGTGCACGAAACGAGAATTTAAATTGTATTTATTTACAGATGTATATTAACTCACACTTCTCTAGTAAGTTTTGTGTGTTTGTGAAGATGCTGCAAGCCGTGGCATAGCGCAGATCCGTGAATGAGTGTTCTGAGGTGAACCAAACTTCAACGGATTTCCCGTGCTCAGGGAATAGGGAGCAGTGGACACTGTGTAGGAATGCTACATATACAGGCAGGAGCCATCTTTGGAAAACAGTGCTACGTGCTGGTCGATGGTCACAGTTCAGCTCACGTAGCACGGCGTTCTGTTTTCCAAAGATGGCTCCTGCTTGTATATGCGAGGTGTACTGTCTTTATAAAGTATCTTCTTATTAAACTGTCTGTACACTTACAAAGTTCTCAATGCTTCGGTTTGCAGGTAGAGACCCTCATTATGCTAGCATGTTAGTGTGGGGCTATTTTGAGCCTTGTTAGTGATATTAACTAGCGATTTTTATTTTTACTTATTCTATGCCCATATACTAGCATTATAAGCTAATCTGTGGTTAAACTAAAACTAATGCTAAAACTGGGTACATTCGATTATCATGAAAACGCATCCCAGAGAACGGTCAACTCGGTAGTACCCATGTGTTATTTAGCCCTAGGTTCATTTTTGGCCTTTAAATAAGAGAGACATGCAAAATATGCAGAGTGGGTGTCGCGAGGATAGGATTAAAAACCACTGGTCTACTTTATCAGGTGATATTCACCATTTTGCGTAATATTTATACCTAGATGTTTCGGGCGTGGCCAAGCATGTTGCACGTCGGCTTGCTGAAGATATTCTCCTCATCTGTAGCATTACATATCTGCGACAATCTGGCTGCTGGAAGCTGGTATAAAGCGCTCTCAAACACTTATTTTTGTTACTATTTTGAGAGGAGTAACATTAACATATGTGGTTTCAACAGCCAGATGCATTTACACTTGCCCAGTTTTGAATGAAACGCGTTTCAGACTTCCTCCTGAAATGGTCTGAGTGATTAGATTTAAAACCTGTCATAAAAATGTTTGGCTTTTCACGATCGGACAGCCATCCGAAACGCATGAAGTCACAAAGTGTATAGCCCAAAGTGACCATGGCAAATCCATTAACAATTTATATAATATAAAAATGTGTGTGTATATATATATATATATATATATATATATATATATATATATATATATCTCTTTCAGTCAGGTTCTCACCTTCCATACTGCTCACATGCCTCATTAAAAAGTCTATGATCAAAAATAAATCATGTTTTCCAGTCTGGCTCTTCAACTCCATTACAGCCTCTTGAATGTTCATCTTGAGAAGGTCTGCAATGATAATCTTCACTCGAAACTGCTTGGTAAGCAAAGTCTTATCTTCACTTCGTTGCTTTACACAAGTCAGAACCCGTGCCATTTGTGACTTGTATGAATCTATAGCCTTTTCAGCCATATGAAGGTCAGGTAGTGCTTTAGCAATATGACCACCATCTTTCTTCATAACTGTGGTCATTGCACGATTATAGAGAGGAATAAACTTCCAGCAAACTCCGTCCTCCAAAGCTTTGCTGTACATCTCAATGCTTTCTGCAAGGCATCCCTTCTCACGGAGATTGTCTCCAGACCTGATGTAATAGTAGACCATAGTGGATGGAGACTGTTTACTTAAAAGTTTCTGCTTTGCATTTGACAAGTCCTTTTTCAGCTGTTTCTCCAGCGTCTCAATGGATGTTTCCTCATTGAAGTACATCAAGAACCATAAACCCCAACACTCATGAAGACAGGACACAAATACATCTCGCTGGTCTGAAAAAACATCATCTTCATAAACGTTGTCCAAAACATCAAGGTAAACAGAAAAAAGCTTTTCCTTTTTTGTGATTTTTGGAATTTCTTTTTCAAGAATCCTTGAGAGTCTGATTTTCACCATAGTGTTCCTGGCTTCTTTTGCCTTTTCCAGATCTTGTGATGAGAATGATTTTGTGGTTAAGAGGTTTGTTAGGGCAGAGACCATTGCCTCATGATTTTGAAAGCTGTGGTTTTCAAGGTAATGATTAAGTGCATCCTCAAACAAATTCTCTGTGGAATCACATGACATCAGTATAGATGTAAGATGGCTCAGACATGTGAGTAAGCTGTTGACAGATGTGTTCAGGCTCATCACTAGTTTAACAGAGTCAGAGAAGTGACTGGTGCACATAATTAGTTGAGCAGATCCTGGACTTCCTTGGCGAGCTGTTCGTCCGAAGGCTTGCTGTTCAACACGGACATTCAGCGGTAAGAAGGTTTGCACCACAAACAGTCCTCCTGCCTCATTTACACATTTACAGACCTTTAGGTCTGTTCCTCGACCTGCTAGATTAGTTGCAATGATGATGACTCCTGCTTTAACTGTTGAATTTATTATTGTAGAGTTATCCATATTGTCATTCACATAGAGTTTTAGTTTGTCTTTTGTGATGGTCTTTGCAAGGGCCCTATGAAACATTTCTGCACGATTGATTGTTTCACAGATGACGAGAGCTGCTCGTGGACCTCGATAGTCTGTGGAGGAAACTTGATGCTTAACAACATTACAGACAGTCCTGATCCACTCGTCCTCTTCAGGGATCACCATGCCTTCAAGCTCATAAAGTTTCCTTTGTCTAAATGAGGGAATCTTGCAGGTCTTAATGCCATTGTAGATCTTCTTCAGCATATCAAGCTCTGTTTGGTCACCCAAAGTTCCTGTGATCCCATAGATCTGGTTAGAGTATTTCTTGAATAAACAAACATTAGACATGAAGTTTGTGATTAGACCCATGTTGGACAGTTTAGTTTGGTGTTTCATCTCAAGGAACTGCTGAAGTCCTTCTCCCCATCTCATGTTGTTCTGCACAACACCAGTGCATTTGTAATCAACAGGAACAACTCCATCTCTATGAATGATACATTCATGGCCCAGAGTCATTTTGGTGGCTAGCAGAGCATTTTCAATCCAAGTTTGCATTTTACCATTAATGAGATCTTGAAGGCCTGGAATACGAGATTCATTTTGTTCCTTTATTGTCTCAGACTGATAACCATTTTTAATAATTTCAGCCAATGACTTAACTAGTGAATCTTCATCAAAGTGCACAACATGACATTTTCCATTTCCCTGGAGAACAATTGATATTTCTTGCCTTTTATTTGTACCTGCAGAACTGATTTCATTGTGTTTCCTTAAAGTACCATCAGGCTCTTGATGGTATAGTTTGAATAAATACTGAGGGAATTTTCTTACTAACGTGGTTAAAAATGCCACCATTTGCAAAACACTTGCATTATCTAGTTGTTTTAAAACATTTGTCATGTGTTCTTGCATTTGCATTAAGGGTTTTGTAGGCATAATTCCTGCATCCACAGCCATCTGCACAACAATGAGTTGATCAATGTTTTTATTTTCATGCATGATTTCAGACAGAACCTCAGAGAAGAGCTGAATGGGCCCTAATATCTCCCCAGTCTCTAAACGCTTTAGCTGGTTGACGATCAACCAAATTTCAGCCAGTATTACATTCAATGGTTCCATGAGAGGCATGTTAGTATTCAGGTAGACCACTTCAGGACCTTTGTCCAACATCAGCGAGTCCACCTCATCCACTATAACACACTGAAACTCTCTCTTAGATCTCACATCTCTTCTGTGGAAGCGTTGTCTCAGAAAATCACCTGCAAAACTCTGAGTTGTACCATAGACCACCTGGCATTCATAACACTTCTTGAGGTCTTCATCTTTTGATTTGTTGGTGTTGACATCAATGGTTATATTTAGTTCCTTATAAAATGGAAACCATTCTTTAGCGTCTCTTTCAGCGAGTACAGGGGAACTGGAGATGATATCAGGGGTTTTTCCCATCATGGCCTGATGTGCTGCAAACATTGCCACGATACACGACTTTCCCTCTCCTGTTAAAACCTGAACGAGCCGACTTGATTCAGAAAGAACAAGAATGCACCAGCTCACCATCTGAGTCACTCGAGGTTTATATTTCATTGTCTTTTCCACAGCTTTGCAGAGCTTGAACAAACTTTGCTTTATTTCTTGTAGATGTGGAGCTGTAGAAGCTGATAGACATTTGGACACAGAGAGGACAATATCTTTCACTTGTGCCATAGTTTGTTCATCAATTTCTGATTGTCTACAGATTTCCTCCACAATCTCATCCAGTGTTTTCTCATTATTGTTTTCAGCTATGTCATTAATTTTGGCCTCAACATGATCCACCATCTTATCATTCACTGTCAAATCCGACACACTTATTTTATGCATCTCCACTTGATGAAGGATTCTCATCATCCATGTGTGAAAATCTTCATTCCTGCCATTATATTGCTCCACAAGGGCTTTAAATAACGTAACAACATCATATTTTCTCCATTGTCCATTTTTAAACAGGGAAATCAGTCTTGATGACAGCAGTTTTCCTGATGCTTCCATTTTCAAAAGTCTGGAAATTCACTTATTCATATTTTTCACAATGCAATGTCTGTGTTTTAAAAAAACAAACAAACAGAAAATCTGAAAATATATCAGCTTCAGCTCATCCAGCAAACAATATTATAAAAGCAAGAGATGATAAGGATCGCTACAATAGGCTTTATTTTAAATAAAGAGTAATATGTTTGTTTAAATTAAAAGTGATTTAAAAAGTAAATCATTTAAATGTTTCCACTGAGAAAGCATTTATTTTTTATACTTACACTATCTGAGACTATTCTTCTGTGGAGTTCACAGCGAAGCTCTTAATTTATTTGTGAAAAGACAAAGCGACTTGTTTTAGATCTGGATAAAAAGAGGACGTGCCCTAGTGTTCTGGAATTTCCAGTATCCAGTATTTCAATTATGTCACGTGATTTAAAGGAATATGAGCTGCTTATTTTTATTACATTTAGGAGACATTTTGTGTAAATCTGATTTAATAAGTTATGAACTGTGTTAAATTCAGCATTTTTGCAACCTTTGTACACATAAAGCTTATTGTACAGCTCTTTGAAGTCAGCATTTACATATTCTGCAGAATATTCTTTCACTTTCAGTATTGGTGGTAAGTACCGAAACTACATAATGATTAATTATTATTGCTGTAGGTGTGGTTGCCACAACACAGAAGGAAACAGACAGGTGTTATAGTGATAACAGTGTTTATTGCTCAGTGTTGCTAATAAACTGGATGTAATTTAAGTTATGTTGCTTTTATATGAAAACAAATTAACAAGACACCCAAAGTACTTGTTATTTAATCCCATTCCAAATTCTCGTGTTTATCAATCTTTTTTTTTTTCTTTAATACAGACATGCATTTTTACATTTTTTTTTTATAAAAAATGCATCACATAACCCATAGAGATTGCACTGTCAGAGAGTTTGGGAATATTAATACATAATTTATACACATAAAAACATGAAATTAGAGTTTTAAAATCAAATATTTTAAAAGAGATCAATACATCACGGTTGTTTAAATCAATGAGCATTAAGCTGTGTCGTCAGCAAGTCGTTTCCCATCATGCTTTTGCTCAGCGAGTCGGTGGAGAGAATCCATAGCAACGAGGTCGACCCCGCACTTTCTCTTAGATCAAAGGAATGGTTCACCTAAAAATGAAAATTCTGTCATCATTTACTGTTTGGTACTGACATTCTTTACAATATCTTCTTTAGTGTTTAGTAGAAGAAAGAAATTCATACAGGTTTGAAGCAACTTGAGGGTGAGTAAATGATGACAGAATTTTCATTTTTAAGTGAACTATTCCTTTCAGACTTCTCTCTGTTCCTCATAAGAGTTGCTCTCGTCAGCTTGAGAACAGGTTTTAAGAGGAAACTCTGAGAACTTTTACTGTTATTTAGCAGAACTCTTAGTGGTAAGATCAAATGTTTTGTGAAAATAGTCTGATTGATATTGCAGATTGCTTCTATTTTTAACACAGCTCTTAATTAATTTAGACTGATATAATCAGAGTTAATTTATTTTAAGAATAAGGTTATACATACATATTTAGTAGAAAAATGGGTTTAATAACAAGCTGTTAAAATAAAGACTTTAGCAATATGCCTGCAATGTATGTTTAGAGGATAATAAGAGCAAATGGAAGTTCTCAGCTGGAATATAGACCTTATGTAGCCACGCCCCTTTTCAGCGCTGAGCTCGTTGTCTTTTGACTTCCGGTCTGTATTTTCACAGCGATCTTGCGTAGTTATGAATGAAAGGCTTGTTTAAAAAATTTCCAAGGTCTATTTGTTAAGACATATGCTTTACAATGCTTATGATAAACATTACAATGCTCATGATAACTTTCGTTAACTCTACAATAAGTAAATCAACTTCACCAGCTAATTACCCTGGACAGATGCCATAGAAATATACAGAGCGACCGCAAAAACGGAAGTTCAAAGACAATATTCTAAAGATGGCGGCGCCCTCGTTTCTCTGGTGCACAAGGTCTATACAGTAATCAACATTTGAAGTGGATCAAAACTTTTCACCAAAGTTATACATGGATTTTGAACAATACATGCACCGTTCTTGTCTTATAGGACAAATGTGATTAACTTTTTTGATCCACTTCAAATGTTGACTAATGTACATAGATACGTGTCTATTTTCCTTGAAGTCACATGACATGTAAGAAGGTTAAAGTGATTTTTTGTTTTAAACAATGCCCATTGTGCTCTGTGAGTAATGTTTGCAGGACAGCAGCAACAGGCCTGGATTTTCTCTCCGTTTATAGACTATTTGTATTACTGCGATGAACACACAGGTCTTAGGACATGATTCTGTAGTTTTTTCCAGCTTTGTGCATCTCTATAATGTGTCTTTTGATCCTGTGAATATTGTCCGGATGGATGGATGTTTCACACTAACCAATTTCATAAAGAACAGTTTTTGACAGATTTGACATGTACAACCCACACTTGTATAATTTCCTCTTTTGGAGAAGCTGAACTACTACTGTGTATGATTACTCAATGTCTTCAGTAAATTTAAAAGTAAAGATATGACTGAAAGGTGACAATCTATCAAATAAATAGCATAAAGGTTCTGTAGCTACAAAACTTTGTAACAAACTCTGTACTTTCTCTTTCTGCTTTGTCGTGTTATTTCAAGGAACTGCTATGGTGTGATATCAAAGAAATCCTGTCATGTGATTTCAAGGTAATCTGTGTACAGACTTCAAGCAGCGCTGCACATTCGGTGTGTGACATCAAAGTATCGTGAGAGCGAGTAAACAAAAAAGAACGCTGTTCAGTCGATTTGGCATGTGGATTAAACTGCAAATATGTATAAACCTGCAAAAAAGAAAAGACTGTGTAGCTACAATAAAATTGGGAAGCAAAAAATATGTGGATTAAGCCCGTCAGCTCAACAAAAGCAAGTTTAAACCATAGATTACATTACAGCTTTCTTATTCCTTCTTTAACATTTATTTTCATGCTAGTTTTATTTTTTTTTTATTAATCATTACTTGAATAGAACATATTAAAACATTGAGACAATATTATATAGATGCATTTTAAAATTAACTGAAATTATATTATGTTGTTTTTTTATTAAAATATATTTAGGCATTAACACAATGTAATGTGTTTTACTAATGTGTTTTGATAATTTGTACCATTGTTGTTAACTCGTTAAACTGTAAAGGGAGAGATGATAATTTGGTGGATGATTTAAAAATATCCGTTAATCGTCTGTAGGAAGCATATTTATTCGAATATAATAACGGTCGCCTGAGGCGCTCAACGACCACGTCATCTGTGAGCGTGAGAGTTACAATTTCAGTCGATGAAACTACAAAGCTGGCACGGAGGTAGGCCTATATATAATTACAAAATAAATTCATTATGTTTGTTATTGTTGTTAATATTATTTTATAAAGTAACGTAAGTTCCCTTTCGTAGTCACTCCGAGTTACGTCGAGTGACGGAGAATGGGGGTTTCGCCTAGAAAGCCTATCGACTTCGAGTATTACAAAACGAGCCTATGGCAATGAAATGCCATGGGTCTGCGGAATTTGCATAGCGTATCTCCGCCCCACCGCGTGGGTATAAAAGGAGGAACGCCGGCAAAGGCAGATCATGTTTTCGCTTCGGAGCCAAGAGTATCTCTTCACTCCACAGCTATTTCTGACTTCGCTCTACGAGACGAGCCACTCTCCGGTGTTGGTGTGACGGCGATCTGCAGCGAATTCACATTGCCTGCTGGTCTGTGCAGTGATCTGCCAGTGAGTGTGTTTCTCCCTGCTCGCTTCAACATCGCGGAGTTTCTCTCCTTTCACAAAAAGAGCTCGCACGCGGCACGTCTTTTTAAAGACGGCTCGCCCGTGCATTTAAAAAAAAAAAAAAAAAACAGAATGGTTGCGGCAGCTTGGTATCGGACTCTGATGGGCACGAGCGTTGTCTGGTATGTTTGGGCTTGATCATACTAGAGCAGCGCTCGTGGATGACTCATGTTCTCTCTGTGGGAATATGACCATCGCGTCATTAAGGTCGCGATCTTCGGCTGGTGGCCAGGGTGACCGGAGGGTGTTGGTCTGGAACAAGGCGCCGACTCCGTGTCCACGCCCCAGCCCCCCCTCCTCAATGACGGTGCCCGCTAGTGAACAGGTGATTCCCACGGGTCTACCTTCTGGTGGCCCGTGTGTTTCATTTGAAGCTACAGAGGATGATACTATGTTTGTAGCAGCTTCACTAGGTGGGTTTGATTCTCTGGAAATGACCACTCGTCACAGCCGCCACCTCCTGGTGTGCATACGGCTGTGCTTGAGTCCGATCCAGAGATGACGGCCATGCTTTCCTGGGACGATTGGTTTTGGGTAAGGCCGCCGACACGTCCACGGCAAACCCCAATACCTTCCCTCCCGGACGTGCATGATGAGATCTCGAAGTCCTTGAAGACCCCCTGGTCTTCTCGGGACCGCTCGCTGATCTCATCCGCCTTTCCTCCCCTCGATGGGGCTGCTGCCATGGGTACACTGGGGTTCCCCCGGCTGAACGCTCTGTTGCGATGCTATATGTCCTCAGAGTGCTTCTTCTCGGCGCAATCCTAAGCACCCGTCCGTGGCCTGTAGTTTTTCGTCTACACTTGTGGCGAGATCCTATAGCGCCACTGGCAGCCGCCTCCCTGCTGCCATGGTCATTCTGCTGGTCTACCTGACCCAGATGCTCATGGTCCTGCACGAGGGCGGGACTGACCCAGGCCTCTTCACTGAGCTGCGTGCCGCCACTGACCTCGCTCCCCGAGCGACGAAAGTGGCCGTACGCTCCCTGGGTCAGGTGATGCTCCCCATTCTGTGGCTGAACCTGTCTGATGTGCTGGATGTCGCGCGGCTGACATTCTGTCCGACATTCCCATATCTCAGGTCTGCCTCTTCGGCGGTGCGGTTGAGGACTTTGCCCAACAGCTCTCAACCGCCCATGTGCAGACTGACGTTGATTCTGTCCCGACGGCCCTGCCGTCCGCTCAGATCCCTCGGTCTGCCCACCGCCGAAGGCGCCCTCCCGCGGCTCCCTCCCCGCCCGTTAATGGGCCGGCTCTGGAAGCCGCGGGCGGACGCCACAGCCCTCTCCAGCCCCGCCCCCCGCTACATGCCAGGTTAAGCGGCGCTCTTGAGACGGGCTCCTCAGAGGTGGGACTCGGTTCTTTCCAGGAGTGGGTAGCAGGACCACTCCTTTCCCCGGTGGAGGGCCGGGGGAGAATCTTTTGTTCTCTAGAAGGAACCGATACTCCCATCACTGAGCACACAGAGTCGGGTGACAGTAGGCGACGCCTCCGTGCCTCGCTGCTCTCATCCCCCTCTGTCACAGAGTTCTCGGACCGCAGTGTGCGCCGCCCCCGGGCCTCGCCACTCCCGTCCCCCTCTGTTCCAGAGGGCGCAGACGACAGTGCGTGCCGTCTTCGGACCACACCGCTCTCGTCCCCCTCTGTCGCCAGCCCCCTGGCAGAGCAGACCCCCGTGGAACGCTGGTCCTTCCCTGGTCTCCTCTGTCAGGGCGCGGAGTTTGACCACGCCCCCGCACCGGGCCGCTATGCCACCCTCGCCTGGGCTGGTCACTCCGCCTCGCTGCCCCTCCGGGGGGACGTCTGTCGTTCGCATGACCCCGCTGGTTCAGTTTCTGGCAGCTTGGTTAGAGCTCCCCAGCCTGTCCCGCTGGGTCGCCGAACGATCAGGCGCGGCTATGCGATTCAGTTCGCTCGGTCTCCTCCCCGCTTCAGCGGAGTCCGCTTCACTATGGTCGGTGGCAATGCCCCCATCATGCGAGCGGAGGTTGCCACCCTGCTGGCGAAGGGTGCAATCGAGACTGTCCCTCCAGCCGAGATGAGGTCAGGGTTTTACAGCCCGTACTTCATCGTCCCCAAGAAAACCGGTGGGTTACGACCGATCCTGGACCTGCGCGTCCTGAACCGCTCCCTTCACAGGCTGCCGTTCAGGATGCTCACGGCCAAACGCATTTTCGAGTGCGTGCGGCCGCAGGATTGGTTTGCAGCGATAGACCTGAAGGACGCCTACTTTCATGTCTCCATCTTACCTCGGCACAGACCGTTCCTTCGGTTTGCTTTCGAGGGGCAGGCATATCAGTACGCGGTTCTCCCATTCGGGTTGGCTCTGTCTCCTCGCGTCTTTACGAAGGTCGTCGAGGCAGCCCTTGTTCCCCTACGCGAACACGGGGTTCGCATCCTGAACTATCTCGACGACTGGCTGATTCTAGCCCACTCTCGAGCTCAGGTTTGCGAACACAGAGACCTTGTGCTCCGGCACCTAGCCCGTCTGGGCCTTCGGGTCAACTGGGAGAAGAGCAAACTCAGCCCCGTGCAGAGGATCTCTTTTCTCGGTATGGAGATCGACTCGGTCGCCATGTCCGCGCAGCTTACGAGCGAGCGCGCACACTCACTGCTGACTTGTCTTCGTCAGTTCGAGGGCAAGAGTGCGGTCCCACTGAAATTATTTCAGAGGCTCCTGGGGCATATGGCATCTGCAGCCGCGGCAACGCCGCTCGGATTGCTTCATATGAGACCGCCTCAGCTGTGGCTTCGCGATCGAGTCCCGAGGTGGGCATGGCATCACGGCACGCTCCGAGTCCCAGTGACTCCGACCTGCCGTCAGTTCTTCACCCCGTGGAGGAACCTCAGTTTTCTACGGGCCGGAGTCCCCCTAGAACGAGTTTCCAGGCATATTGTTGTCTCCACAGATGCCTCTCCCACGGGCTGGGGCGCCATGTGCAACGGACATGCTGCCGCGGGCTCCTGGACAGGACCCCAGCGCCTTCTGCATGTCAATTGCCTCGAGTTGCTGCACCGTTTCCACACGCTGCTCAAGGGTCAACACGTGCTAGTCCGTTCAGACAATACCGCAACAGTAGCGTACATCAACCGTCAAGGTGGTCTACGCTCCCGCCGTATGTCGCAACTCGCTCGCCACACCTCCTCTTATGGAGTCAGAAGCACCTGAGGTCCTTCGTGCTATCTACATTCCGGGCGTTCGGAACCTTGCAGCCGACGAGCTGTCTCGGCTCCGTCCTTTCCCTGGCGAATGGCGACTCCATCCCCAGTCGGTCCAGCTGGTCTGGGATCAGTTCGGGGACGCACAGGTAGACCTGTTTGCCTCCCACGACTCATCCCATTGCGCCCTGTATTACTCCCTGACCGAGGGTACTCTCGGCACGGATGCACTGGCGCACAGCTGGCCGCGGGGCCTACGCAAATATGCGTTTCCCCCAGTGAGCCTTCTCGCACGAACTCTGTGCAAGATCAAGGAGGACGAGGAGCAGGTCACTCTGGTTGCGCCGTATTGGCCCACCAGGACCTGGTTCTCCGAACTAGTACTCCTCGCGACAGCACCTCCTTGGCCAATTCCTCTGAGAGAGGACCTCCTCTCTCAGAGACGGGGCACCCTTTGGCACCCTCGTCCCGATCTTTGGAGACTCCACGTGTGGCTCCTCGACGGGACGAGGCAGGTTTGAGTACCCTGTCACCTGTGGTGGCGGCTACTATCACTTCCGCTAGAGCTTCGTCCACGAGACATCTCTATGCGTTGAAGTGGAACCTCTTCGTTAACTGGTGCTCTTCTCGCCGAGAAGACCCCTGGAGATGCCTGATCAGTGTCGTGCTTTCCTTCCTGCAAGATGGGCTGGAGCGAAGGCTGTCTCCCTCCACCCTGAAGGTGTATGTGGCCGCTATAGCTGCATTTCACGAAACAGTTGATGGTAAGTCTCTGGGAAAGCACGACCTGATCATCAGGTTCCTGAGAGGGGCGAGGAGACTGAATCCTCCTCGTCCTCCTCTCGTTCCCTCTTGGGACCTCTCAGTGGTGTTGAATGCCCTGCAGAGGGCTCCCTTCGAGCCTCTGCAATCAGTGGAGCTTAAGTTCCTGTCTATGAAGACAGCGCTCCTGGTTGCACTGGCCTCCATTAAGAGGGTAGGGGACCTGCACGCATTCTCCGTTGACAAAGCGTGCCTGGAATTCGGGCCGGCTTACTCTCACGTGATCCTGAGACCCCGGCCTGGATATGTGCCCAAGGTTCCTACCACTCCCTTCCGGGGCCAGGTGGTGAACCTGCAAGCGCTGCCCCTGGAGGAGGCAGACCCAGCCTTGGCACTGCTCTGTCCAGTACGCGCTCTCCGTGCTTACGTAGACAGCACGCGGTGTTTCAGGACCTTAGACCAGCTCTTTGTCTGTTATGGTGGGAGACTGAAGGGAAAGGCTCTCTCAAAGCAAAGGTTGTCTCACTGGATAGTGGACGCCATTGCTTTGGCTTACCAACAGCAAGGCCGACCGTGCCCCCTTGGTGTGACAGCCCACTCCACCCGGAGTGTGGCTTCCTCTTGGGCTCTAGCGCATGGCGCCTCGCTGGCAGACATCTGTAGAGCTGCAGGCTGGGCGACACCTAACACATTCGCCAGATTCTATAATCTCCGAGTGGAGCCAGTGTCCTCCCATGTACTCGCTTCAACCAGCTAGTTCAGGACCCGCTCAGGTGTCTTCGCTTGCTCGCCATTCCACTCCACGGACTGGATACGTGCGGTTATTCTCCTCAGGTGAGCCTTCCCTTCTGAAGCCCTGAGTTCCTCCAGCACTGTTGACGCTGGCGCCAGTGTCTATTGCCTGTGCGTCGGCTAGGTGCCTCCGTGTGCATGGTTCCTCCCCTGAGTAACCCCCACATGTGTATGTCCACTGTAAGCCTCTTTGAGCATGTGTCTTTCCCTCGGCAAGCCACCTTGCCACCCCTGGAGTTGAAAGTTGCCACCCCACGGGCTGGTTACTCCAGTGTTCCTCCATATGAAGCCTTCCGGCCATATGTGTATTTCTAAGTCCTCCCTACGGGTAGGCATGCTGCGGCATATCTCCTCTGAGATATGCTCCCCAGTGTACCTTGGTATTCCTGTGTTAAGTAGGACTCCTTCGTCCGTGCCAGTATCACGACAGGGGGATCAGACTTTCGCAGGGCACTGGAAGACAGCTGTGAAGGTGGCGTGATTACACGGGGACCCCCATTCTCCGTCACTCGACGTAACTCGGAGTGACTACGAAAGGGAACGTCTCGGTTACGGATGTAACCCTCGTTCCCTGAGTAGGGAACGGAGACGTTACGTCTCCCTGCCACTTCCGCTGTACCGCTGGGTAGACGCCTGAGTTCAGTCTCGGCTCCTCAGCGAAGACATGATCTGCCTTTGCCGGCGTTCCTCCTTTTATACCCACGCGGTGGGGCGGAGATACGCTATGCAAATTCCGCAGACCCATGGCATTTCATTGCCATAGGCTCGTTTTGTAATACTCGAAGTCGATAGGCTTTCTAGGCGAAACCCCCATTCTCCGTCACTCGACGTAACGTCTCCGTTCCATACTCAGGGAACGAGGGTTACATCCGTAACCGAGACGATTTTTTTATTTTTTTTATTGACAGCATTTGCAGTTACAAACAATACAAATACATACATAAATAAACTATACATAAATAAATAAAGTACATGCATAAATAAATCATATCCAGTGGGGTCTGCAAAGTCCAGCAAGGCTAATCAACAAGCAGTCCAATTCATAGCATCACTTACAGTTATGAGTTCCAATTTCATTCAGGCACGTGATGTCACAAGTGTTGAAAATATCTTCAGAGCTTTATAGTTCTTTGAATATCTTATGGAGTCCAAGTATTCATTGACTTCACTCTCAAACACAGGAAAGAAGGGTTTAGAGCCCCTGAACTTACATTTATGGATGTGATATTTAGCGAGTAGAAATAAAAGATTAATAATGAAATACTTTCCTTCCTTGTCCGTTTTAAGGTCGACCACACCAAAGAAAACATCTTTAAAGCAAAATGAGAAATCCATAACGAAAAAGATTTGGATAAATTCAAGGACATCTGACCAGAATTTTTCTGTGTACGAACATTTCCAAAATAAATGGCAAATATCTTTATCTGACCTTTTACAGAAAGAGCATTCAGATTCAATATCTGGTTTATACCGCTTAAGCACACACTTTACTGGGTAGAATCTGTGAATTAATTTAAACGCAACTTCTCTCACTTTATTAGTAAGCATATATTTGAAAGGCAAAGACCAAACGTTTTTCCAAGGGACATTCTCTATTAACCTGTTCCAATATGGGATTATATAAGGAATAGTAACAATATCTTTTTGGTATAAAGTCCTAATAGTTTTATTTTTCGTCTGGTGCACCGCAGAAAAGCATGAACTCCCCACAGCAGTATCAGATAAATCCATATTGTGAGTCAGTGGCCATGGGAAATTAATGCCTCCCAGCAGCATTCTGATACCAGAAGGGATTGCATCAAAGACAAGTGCATACTCCTTAAAGGAAACAGGAATTTGAAATTTCCGCAAGAAATCTGAATAACTGTACAGTCTGCCATTTGTTTCATAGAGTTGGCCAACAAGTACAATATTATTCCTGTACCAGTTTTCAAAAAATAAAGATTTGTTTTTGTAGAGAATGTCCTTATTATTCCAAATGTAATAACGATGAGGCGAGAAGTTATGTTAAAATAAGAGAGACCAAGCCAAAAGCATGTGTTTATGAAAATTGGACAGTTTGATTGGGATTTTGCTAATATTATAATTGCATAATAACAGAAAATTCAAGCCACCGATTTTAGAGAAAATATAGTTTGGAATAAAGTTCCAAAGTGATGTTGGATTGTTAAAGAATTGTCTGAGCCAGTTGATTTTGAAGGTATTGCTTAAAGTTGTGAAGTCCAAAAAGTTTAATCCCCCCCACTGAATTGTGTTCATTATTACAGACTTTTTGACATAATGAGTTTTGTTTTTCCACACGAAATTAAACAACATATCGTCAATTATTTTTGATACCTTACAATCAACATCCAAAGACGCCGCCAAATAAGCAAGTCTGGAAATTCCCTCCGCTTTTGTCAGTAATACTCTTCCTCTCAAGGATAAGTCTCTTTGTAGCCAAGAGTTTAACTTTTTTTTTTGTTTTTTCAATGATTGGGCTAAAATTTAATGGACTTCTTATATTTTGGTCTTTAGTTATTATTGTTCCCAGGTATGTAACCCGATCCTTCACAAGAATGCCACATATGTTTGAAACATCACAATCTTTAACTGCTATTAGTTCACATTTTTTTAAGTTTAATTTGAGACCTGAAGCTTGTGAAAATCCTCTGATCAATTCTATCGCAGGGGAATCTGGGAGGCATTTCTCAGGAAGATGGTGGTGTCATCAGCCAGCTGACTAAGGATGATACTTCTCTCAGCCAATGTTATCCCTTCCAAGGCACTGTTAGAGACATGTAGAGCTAAGAGTTGAGAGGCGATCAAAAACAAGTATGGGGAGATTGGGCACCCTTGTTTGATTCCACGTGACACTTTAAATCTAGGTGTAGTACCGAATTTCAATTTTATTGCACTACTACCATTTGTATACAGGGTCCTGACAGTTCTGCAAAAGCCATCTCCAAATCCAAATTTTTTAAGTGCTTGCAGGATAAAACCATGTTCAAGCGAGTCAAACGCCTTATAAAAATCAAGGAACAGAATGAAGCTGTTGTCAGTGATGAGCTCATTATAATCTAATAAATCTAGCACTAATCTAATGTTATTTGCAATATGTCGTTTCCTCATGAACCTTCTTTAAGTCTATTAGCGAAAACTAGAGCAAAAATTTTGTAATCGTTATTTAAGAGAGTGATAGGACGCCAATTCTCTAGACAGTTTCTGTCCTTTTCTGGTTTTGGAATCAATGTGATGACACCCTGTGTCATAGTTGTTGGAAGTGCTTCTTTCTCTAAGCTCTCTGAGAAAACTTTTACTAGAAAGGGGGTTAGTAATTCATTAAAGGTTTTGTATAATTCAGCAGTTATACCATCACACCCGGGGCTCTTGTTGTTTTTGAGGTTTTTGATCGCCTTCAACACCTCCTCTTGGGTAATGCTATCATCACAATAGTCTCTGTCTTCTGGGGATATAGTTCTACAATGGCTAATAGAGGTCATACATGATGTAGTTGTTACCTCACAGTAATTAGATGTGTATAAATTGTTATAGAAATTATAGCAGTGGATGGCTAACTCTTTTGGATCTTCAATAATTTTTCCCTCCACTTCAATTTGATCTACAGTAGCCAGTACATTTTTACTCTTCTCAAGTCTAAAGAAGTAGGCTGAGTTTTGTTCACCCTCTTCTATCCATTGTTTTCTTGACCTTATATATGCTCCCTTAGCTTTTGATTTATAAATGTCATCCAATTTATTTTGTAGTTTCGTATACTCACATCTTTCCTCATTAGATAGAGACTCTTTTTGAGAAAGAAACGCTAGCTTCTCAATAACCTCGTCTTCAACTGCTTGTCTGTTCTTGGCCAAATCACCACCAAATTTCCTGAGAAACTTCCCCAACTCATATTTTACACTGTAAAAAAATGCCCTGTAAAATAACGGTAATCTACTGGCAGCTGTAGTTGCCAGCAATTTACTGTTAATTTACAGCATTTTACCGTTAATTTACGGCTCTCCTTTTTTACAGTATGTTACCGTAAAAATACCATGGCAGGTAACTCATATAATATGGAAAACCGATTGCTTTAAGCAGTTCAAGTTCAAAAACTAGTATTTAGACTTATAGTATCGTAAAATTCCTTCATTAGAGTCCACTGAAAATAAATATATCTTTATAAAAAACTGCAAACACCTAATATGTAATAGTAAATTAATTAAAAACATTTTAACTAAAGTCTTTGCAGTTCGTATAGCGAACAATAGCACACATGTATGTGTTAAAGAACATAGCAAGGAGATTGTCACTACATCAGCAACTACACAGTTACTGCTTTTAAATAAAGCAACAGGCAGCGTAACATCAGTGTTTCTCTGCTCATCTCTGACTGAATCACAGGCTCTACTCTCCAGCAGAATGGTGACCCACAAAACTAATTAATTAAACTAAAAGATCTCTCCTATATCATCTTGTGCAAAACACATAAAACACTTCAGTTCCATATTTACTCTCCTTATCAGTTATTGACTTTGCATTACTTTTTTGCTATGAACTTTCACTAATATTTCAGTGAAATGAACTTATTTTGTTTAATACATCTGACTGTTACATTTTACAGAATATTACTGTTTTCCCTTGATTTTACGGTAATCTACTGGCAGCTGTGGTTGCCAGTAAATTGCTGTTTTTCTACAGTTTTATACCGTAAATTAATTTACAGTTGATTACCGTTAAAATACGCTTCACTCTGTTTTTTTTTTTATCTGACACATTTAACCCTTTCAACCCCACTGCAAAATCTTCAGTTTTAAATGAACACTTGTGTGTCCACACTACAGAGAGTTGGAGTAATACTGAAGCAGTGTTGAAGTTAATTATATAATTCAGTGATTAATCAACTGATGATTGAGCATTAGTGATGAACACCTGATGTTAACAAGCAGAATCACTGAAGGACAGGATGAACAACAAGAAGATAAAAAAGCGAAACACAAGAACTACAACTGAATTCAGCCACAGAACACATTAAATCTCTGAAGATCTCAGCAGAGGAGGATTAAACAACTCCAAAAAATAGCATTAGCTTCACTTATTACTAACCAGATTGACTTTATTTTTTCATACATTAATTCCTTTTGAGTATTAACAGAGGTTTAGATGTTGTTTTGTTTCATTTGACGTTACCATTATGAAGATCAGTGTTTGCTTTAGTTGGGCTCTTGACCCTTGACTTTAACATTAGCTAATATTTGCCTGCTTTAAGTGTGTATTTTTAAGACACATTTGTTGTGGCAAAAACAAAGCCAACAAAAATGAGATCAGGTGTTGATGATCACGATGTCATTATATAATGTTTCGATCACCAGTCTCAGCCTGTGTCTATTCCTTACCAATAATATGTAGATTATGTCACTAGACTGTGAATCTACAGCAAAAGATCAAGCAGTACTGCGTAATTAGTTCTGAAGGATTTTTAAACTCATCATTCACTAAAAAAAATTGAACTATGGCTTTACTTCGACACACACTAGCATCAAGAATCAGCCAATGAATCTCAGCAATGGTGACAATCAACAAAAAAGATAACATTAAATTTGAACATCTCAAAATACGCCACTAAAAGTCAACACAAAACCAAAAGCAAAAATAAAAGCAAAAAATAAAAATTTAAGCAAATAACCAGACAATTCAGCTGCATAATTTATTCATGCTGCAATGCATGCTGGGAGTTTTTTTGGTACCCAACATGCATTGCAGCATTAAACTTATGATTTTCACCATTGTTGAGATACATACACCGATTACTGATGCCTGTGTGTGTCTAGCTGATCAAGAAGTTCAAAATGATCTGAGTATAACCTTTTTAAAATCATTAATATTTTCTGGACGTCAAATCCCTGATAGATCTTACTCTGTAAAATCACAATGACTACAAAATCAAAATTATAAAACAGCAACCATTTAACAACTTCAGGCAGCAAATGAGATCAGTGAATCAGCCCGTTATGTGATGATAGTGACTATTAACAACCAGCCATTGCCATCCTATTGTCTTCAGCTTTGTGCCATAGCTGATGTATTTAAAAGACACAGCAACAGCAGCCAAAAAATAACTAATGTTTAACAGTCAAGGGTCAAGAGCGCAACTAAAGCAATCACTGATCACCATCATGGTAACATCAAATGAAAATAAAATGATGTCTAAACCTCTGTCACCTTTTAATAAGAACTTCTGTAGACGTCTGACAGAAATAAAGTCAGTCTGGTTAGTAATAAGTGAAGCTAGTAATGGTGTTTGTGGAGATGTTTAATCCTCCTCTGCTGAGATCTTTTGCTAAGATTTAATGTATTTTATCTTGATTTCGTCTTTTTTTCTGTTCTTCTTGTTCCTCTTTCCTTCAGTGATTCTGATTGTTAACAGCAGGTGTTCATCAGGGTCTCAATTAACTTAGAAAATTAACTGAATTATTCACTCAGTCAATTGGACTATATTAGTGAACTAATGTAGGGAATAGTGAATGAGGGTGTAGGATATGATTTTGAACACAGCCTCTGAGCGCTGTTAATTCACAGTATATTCCTGTAGGCTACTTTCTCGAAAACAACAAATATCACCCCGAATGCATTTTTTCTATGGTATATTGCTGTTTAAATGGAAAACAGCATGTTACTGTAAAATTTGGCTGTTTTTTTACAGCAATTTTTTACAGTGTAGAAGCTCCCAATTTGTCCCATAATCTTTCTGAGAGTCTGCTTTAATCCAAAAGTTTTCAATCAGTTCTTTAACTCTTTGTTTGACCTGCTTATGTTCAAGGAGGGAACTATTAAGTTTCCAAAATGAAGCTTTTGGGCCCAAGGACTGATCCGAGGACAGAGCTATTGAGAGGTAGATCGCTTTATGATCGGTCAATGGAGTGTTACTGATATTGACTGAAATGCTGTTCCTCGTTAAACATCTGGAAACTAACCAGTAGTCAATTCTGGATTGTCTTGAGCAGTCCTTATTGGACCAGGTATACTGTCTGTCGTTTGGAAACTGTTCCCTCCAAACATCAACCAGGTCAAATTTATCCATGAGACAATTTAACACAGAGTTAGGAGACCCTGACCTCCTTGGTGGCCATCTGTCTAACATATTATTCATCGCTATATTAAAATCCCCTCCCACAACTAAAGAGGCATAAGGGTATTTGTTCAACCAATGTGATATTTTATCCTCTATGGTATCAAGAAGCATGTTATTCTCCACAGAAGAGTTGTATCCATATATGTTTATAATGAGTATGGTATGATTATTTTTAGTAATTACCATTATGAGAAAATGCCCTGAAGAATCTAAGTCGGTATTTTGAATATTCCCATTAAAATTGTACCTAAAGATTCCTACACCAGCTGAGTGCTCTGATCCATGTGCTAACCAGATGTTGTCTCCTCACTGTGACCTCCAAAAACTACAGTCATTGGCTGTTGAGTGACACTCTTGAAAAAAGCAAAAATCTGTCTTATTTTTCTTTGCAAACAAAAACAAGGCCTTGCGTTTCACACTATTTTTAAGACCCCTGGCATTAATAGACATTAAAGACAAAGACATAAAATAAAATCAGGTGTAACCTGAAAGCTGGAAAAATACACAAGATTCTCTCTAAACACTTAGTTAGAAAGTTGTTATAAACTCTGCAATATAAAAAACAAACCCCTAGCAAAAGACACTGGGCATGTGGGTATAGTCTGTATACATATGACAAATCTAAAAAAATAAAAAAAGAAGAAGAAAGGAAGCTATGTCCTTTGAGGAAAACATTTAAAGATTATTTTTTGTTCTCCATGTTGGCTATATAAGAACCGTTAACCTTAAAACAAACTGATTTATAAAGTGTAACTAGCGTTAGGTAACAATTGGTTAGCATAAATTATTTGACATAGGAAATAACACATTTAATTCAGTCTTTTTGTGCTTTTTATCTGTATCCTTACATTTTTCATTCTACCCATCTTTTCTTAAGTCCTAACCAAAAAATGATATTCAGCATTGAGAGCATTGTGTCTATATTTTAAAACAAAATGGCTTAGGCCTATATATATCCATCTACTGAAGAACCAAATTAATGTTATCCAATCAGACAGTAGAAAGTTGCTACTATTCATACAACTCATAGGCTAGTAGGTTCTAGCAGAGGTTCTATAGCAGTTCTACAACAGAGGTAATGTGTGAATGATTCACACTAGCAAAAGTAGAAAATAAATACGTTGGATGACTTTGAAAATACATTAGGTAACCCTTTGAAAATACCTTTTTTATTTTATTTAATTTTTTAGATTTGTATTATTAATAGTTTTTTTTTCGCATTTTTGTTGTTTAATATTTACTGTAGAATGTGACTGTAGTTTTTTTTTTTTTTGATAACGTTACTCCTGAGATGAATAATCCAACCAGAAGTAGAGCAGACAAAATTTAAGTCATTACATCTGTAAATCTGTTATCCAAACAAACCTGCCCTTACCTTAGTTAAGATTTACATACACCAAGATAGCAATGAGTCGGCGGACCGCCGGCGGCGCTCCGGAGGCAGTAGAAGCGTCAGAATGGCGTATTCGCAAACACGTTTGACGGCGCACCGCCGGCGGCAGCCGCTTTTTAAAAGCGGCAGCCGCCTTCCTACCGCCTTCGTTCCGCGGGCGGCCCGCAGGCCAGCCGCCATTCCGCCGCCGTTATACCGAAGGCGGACCTTCCGCGGCCCGTCGGAGGCAAACGCTATTTTCGAGCGAGCTGTCCCGCCGCTTATTGCACTTATATATATATTTTTAATATTTATAGCATGCAGTTTATCAAGAATAATGATTGATCAAACCAGACAAATTTCCATTTGGCATTTTAATTCCACATTTCAAAGTAACCGTCATTAAAACAAGATGTCAGATCACTGAAATATAACAGAAAAATACAAATACATATATATACATATACATACACAAACACACACTAACATGCAGGTTTCCAATTAAATTTTGGTAAAAAAAAAAAAAACACAATTTTAACACTTACAATACTTGCTAATAATATAAAGAGGTCAGGGATGAAAAGAATTACCAGTAAACACAAGTAATGAGGATATTTGGTACCAAAGAAAGTGAAGGATACCAAATAATTTGAGGTATAACATCATATTTACAAGTGATTTCTAACAATAGGATAAGTGGTAATAATTTAGAGTAAAGCTCTGGAGTAGAATATACCATTATAACCGCAATGCTGACCTGTGGCACAAGTATTTACAAGCTATATTTAACAATAGAATAACAGTTAAGCACTGTGACGGAATGAAGTACAATATTTGGTACCAGGTAATGTGCAATATCAAGTATCAGAGGTATGAAATAGTATTCCAAGCTATTTTTAATAGAATAACAGTTAAAGTCCCTGTAAAGTCAAAATTAAGTATGTGTTCTGAGTTTGTCATATCACAGAAAAATGTGTTATTAGCCACCCATCAAATTTGAATGATAAAAAAAGCCGGCAAGTACATAAAATAAGCTATCAAAATCTTGAAAAAATGAGCAGTAGTCTCTGCTCTCAAACGCTGGGGGCGTGTCCGCTGGCTGCGCTGAAACCACGCCCACTCGCGGGACAGCTGCCGTTGCCACACTCAACTGTCACCCGCTACAGCCGGAATGGATGCTCCTAGCAGCTTATTAGGTTAAATATAACATAAGCACACAAGGCAACTTACACTCATTGGTGGGCACGCACTGCCGATGATGGCACCAGTCGTCGGCGCGACGGGAGGATGAAGGCCGAGGCGGGAGATAGTCGGTTCGGCCCCATTCACCAGTAACAGCGGATTACCAGTGAATCCCAGTTGTCTCCGACGAAAGTTTATAAAACTATCCCGTGTAAAATAATCACTACAGAGCAGGGGTGGTAAAAGTACTCAAAAATTATACTCGAGTAAAAGTATATATACCTAAATAAAAAATGACTCCAGTAAAAGTAGAAAGTCCTCCATTCAAACATCACTTGAGTAAAAGTACAAAAGTATCCGATTTAAAACGTACTTAAGTACCGAAAGTAAAAAGTAAATATTCAAACTGTAAATATCAATAATTAAACAGATCAATTGTTTTGGGAGTGATATGCAATGTTTTAATTGAACAAATTATTAGATACTGCAATTAAGAATTTGTTAGATTTGCAATCATAAGAGACAATGAAGTACCTTGCATCAATTTTAAACAATTTCATTAAGTTTAGTGGCAGCATATTATGGTGCAATGACTGGTAGGCCATTCTTTGATACAAATTTTACAATTTCAATTCAATTATTGTGGTTTGATTCCAATCTTGATTCAATATAGATTCATTTTGATAAATATTTGGTACAGTAGATACATGTTAATTTTTAAATTAAGAAAATCTCACCTAATTCTGTAAACATAGGCTAGAGAGCCCTGTCAGCTGGTATTATTAAATGTTAAAAATACATGTGATTTTTCTTATAACAACTTTATAATATTTTAATGATAGCTTATAAGTAAAAATATAATAAATATATAGTGCACATATTTAGCAAAATACTAATTTATACTAATATTAAATATATTATAAAATACTAATTTTTCTAGCCAACTAACGTGCTATGGTCATTAAATGTTATTTTTTTTTCCCTGAGGTAAATGTAACGTTATGTGACATTGTTCTCCAGCTGTTTTATTGACCTCTTTCCGCGGTTGAAAAACACTGATTTATTGATATTATGTATATATATATATATATATATATATATATATATATATATATATATATATATATATATATATATATATATATTATGTACGATATACATTTCGGGAGTTGTACTCTATCTTTCAACATCGGCTACCTATTATTGTTAATTTGTGTTTATTTACAATTAACTAGTAGTAAAGAGATTAACGGCACCCCATAGCAGGCGCTAGCTATCTGTCACGTCACATTTAAAAGCTCCAAAACGGTATTTATTGTTTGAATTTCGTAATAAAATGGACAGAATCTGAGAGCTGAGAATTTGTTTTATATCAAAAGTAACCTTCTCTTTCTTGTCTGTCGGTGTCAATGTCCTCTTTGCTTCACGATTTTTCTCTGCGTGAGAAAATGGATGCGTGTCGTGAGAGCTTGTGGAAAGTGTCAATTGCGTGAGTCTCACACTGAATGAGTGAGAGTTGGCAGCTCTGCAATAGACATGTTCCATAACATTAGCTGCATCAAACAGAAGATGTGCAAGAAACAAGGTAAGCGGGAATCTCGGGATCATTGCTGGGCAGAGCTGCACCTTCACCAGTTTCTGCGGTCATCTTCCACAATGGCGAACTAACTGCTATGTGAGCGTATGCGGGCAAAGAGCTCGCGCGTACTTTTTTTTCCAAATAAAACCAAGTTTTTCATTGGTTTGGAAAGCCAGTGTAATAAATACTTGGAGCGGGCATGTGGAAATGTAACGGAGTAAAAAGTAAACTTTGTCTTTAATATTGTAGTGGAGTAAGAGTAAAAGTAGATGCAAATAAAATATACTCAAGTAAAGTACAGATCCCCGAAAAAAATACTTAAGTAAAGTAACGAAGTATTTTTACTTCGTTACTTACCACCACTGCTACAGAGGCGGGTTTTGGCGGTCATCCTCAGCTCTCTATCAAGGTGGCTCTTCACAAAATGAATCCACCTCTTCTTGATGTGATCGTTTTTAGGAAATTTAAATAAGGACACCGATCTGTTTTGTACATGATCGCATCCAGGTAGTAGGCTACGCATTTCCGTGCCGAAGACATAACTAGCAAACTGTACGCTGTAGTAACTATAATAGTACTGACAGTAACTCGCGATTGAGCGGCAAACTGATGTGACTGTGCTCTATTTATATTGTTAGTGGAGCGGCCAGCCTCAGTGGCTCTAGTGCGTCATCAAGTAGGGGCGTGTCCAGGAGCTCAGGGGCTCCAGTGCGTCATCGAGCCCTGTTTTAGACCCGCCCAAAAAATCCGGAAAATAGCAATGGTGAAAAACTGTTTAACGGTCTACTCAACAATTCAGTACTTCACAGTTCACAGTCTTTGTAATATGTTTTAGCAATACATTTCTAACATTTATAATGTGTTTAGAATTTTTTTATTTAAATTGCCTTTACAGGGACTTTAAGCACACTGATGGAATGAAAGTAGAATTATTGGTACTAGTTAATGTGCAATATAAAATATCAGGCACGAAATAGGATTTACAAACTATAATAGAATCGTTAAGCACTGACGGAATGAAATAAGCCAATACTGAAGTCACGGCAAGTAGAATATTATATACCAAATAATGTGCAGATATCAAGTATTAGATGTATAATCTAGGATTTACAAGCTATATTTAAAATTAGAATAGTTAAGCACTGTAACAAGGCTTTTTTAGAGGTCTTGATGTTACTGACTGCAGAATAAAAAAAGGGTTCCAGTTGTCAGTGATGCTGGGGTGTCAGCCTAGGTTTAAGGGGTCGGCTGTGGGTCCCTCTCAGCTGTGCGGCGCCTTTTTCCACCTTCACGGTAGGGCTGCACGATTAATTGCACGATATTGTTATGCGCATCTAATCAGTAAAGCCGGTTCCTTGATTAGTAGTAAATCACCATCACCTGCTTTCAGATGGAGCGGCATTTACTACAAAGAGCCGTAGTTAACTGACAAGCTGAGCCAAATCGCGTTAAAATCGAGGACGTATCGCCAGCGATAATTAATGTGATATGGCTCAGCTTGTCAGTTAACTACGGCTCTTTGTACACAGCAAAAACTCCAGTGTTAAATTAACACACCTGGGAGTGTATATGAGTCCACACTCAAGAGTGTTAAAGTTAATGAGATATTTAAGTGATTAATTGAGATGATTGAGCATTATTGAAGACACCTAAAGCAGAATCACTGGAGAAAACGGAATTTCAGGTCACCATTATGGAGATGAGTGTTTGCTTTAGTTGGGCTCTTGACTCTTATATTATTAACTTTAGATTTTGTTCGGCTGATGTATCTGAGTTATAACTGCCAGATGAACAAAGAAAAAAATGGTCTAATGGTAATGATTATATTATGACATTCATCATTTGAA
Organism: Gila orcuttii; assembly: GCA_026230005.1. Lineage (NCBI taxonomy): Eukaryota > Metazoa > Chordata > Actinopteri > Cypriniformes > Leuciscidae > Gila > Gila orcuttii. The sequence continues at coordinate 62,661,733 of JAPDVR010000003.1, forward strand.
CTAAATGTTTGTGATTTATGCTGTTGGTTACAGCATAACTGTGATTCTGCATAAATATCCAGAATTTGAGATATAATATAAAGGATTTCTTAAAAGTTGTAAAAAAAACAAACATTTCTTTTAGGCACACACAGATATCAAGATTCAGTCTATGCATCTCAACAATGGTGACGAGCAGAATATTCAATTAGGAAAAGTAAATTACATAGAAAATTCAGATCATAATTTATTCATATCGCAATGCATGATGGGAGCCATTAATGAGTTGTGATTGGTGGCAACAAGGATTATTATTGTCACCACGGTTGAGATTCACAGGCTGATTATTGATGTCTGTGTTTCTAAATAAATGCATTTGAAAGTGATTTGATCAGAACAATTTTTATTAAATGTTTTGGATAAGAAAACAACAATTATCATATGCTGTAGAACCACAAATGTTGCTATCAAGTTAAACCAGATCATCTGAATGAATTCCATTTTTCAGATCACAGCATGATTATGTCAAAACATAACCCACACTATCAGATCACACTTGTCTTTGTTCATTTGACAGTAATAAATCAGTAACAGCAGACACACAGAATTTAAACTCAAAGTACAAGGATCAAGACCCCAACTAAAGCAAACACTTATCGCCATAACGGTGGCTTACAATTTTAGATTTTCTCCTTCAGTGATTCTGCTTGTTAACATCAGGTGTCTTCAATAATGCTCAATGATCACTAAATTAATCACTTAATTATCTCATTAACTTTAACACTGTTGAGTGTTAATAGGCTTGTTTGAGATGAGCAAAATCTGCGCAGAACCGATCACCGGTGATCAGCGCGTAATGCATGCCGGTTAGAAATGTGTCCGAGTGCGGTCCGCCTTGCGCTGATGTCATGCTGACGTGTGTCAAAAAACTCTCGCGAGCGCAAGGCGCACGTGTGGGATTCTGCAGTCGCACGCAGTTGCTCTCCACCGACTGCGCTGATCAAAAGCATGATGGGAAACGACTTGCTGACGACACAGCTTAATGTTGATTGGTTTAAACAACCGTGATGTATTGTTCTCTTTTAAAATGTTTGATTTTAAAACTCGGATATCATGTTTTATGTGTATATGTTATGTGTGAATATTCCCAAACTCTCGGACAGTGCGATGGGTTATGCAATGTCATTTTATTATATATATAAAAAACACATAGCCTATGTCTGTATTAAAGAAAAAATGATTGATAAACACTTATTTGGAATGGAATTAAATAAGTACTTTGGGTGTCTTGTTCATTATATTTATTTTCATATAAAAGCAACAGAACTTAAATTACATCCAGTTTATTAGGAACACTGTGCACGAGCGTGAATCCCGTGAATCCCGCGATATCCATCATTGATCTCGCAGATCCACTGATGTCAGATCCACTGCGAGAAGCGAGAACTGTCCGGCTTGCCTAAGCTTTTTTCACTCCTCCTCTCACTGCAGCCGCCTACTCTCGACTACATTTAAGGCGCATCTCAAACAAGCCTAATTTAACACACTCATATCTGCATCATATCGTCCATCTGAAAGCAGGTGATGGTGATTTACTACTAATCAAGGAACCGGCTTTACTGATGAGATGCGCATAACAATATCCTGCGATTAATCGTGCAGCCCTACTTCACGGTCAGATGCTCCTTTGTTGACAGCTTCGCGAAAGTAAACATGCAGCAAGTCGAACGAGGAGAAGCTGCAGAGTTGGGAGAAAGAAAAGAAAAAAATATGTTAAAATCCCTAAAAGGAGGTGGAATTTACCGGGATACGTTAAATAGGGAAGCCAGGGACCGGTATGTGGACAAAATTGGCACTTTTAACGGTTTGGATCCATATGAAATTTGGCTCCACCGCTCCACCTAGCTGCTAGTTTAGTAACCGTTACTGCTAACAACCATTCACACATGTACTTTTAACTATGTGTTTCAAAACTGTAGTTAGTAACGTTAGCTGTCAACCCTCCCGTTTTTTTCCGGGTTTCTCATGTATTTGAGCTCTTTTCCCGCTGTCTTCCCGTTTTAGTATTTTCCTGTAAAATATCCCGTATTTTAATACTCTAATAACATTAACGTTAGCCCTTCCATCGGACCTGTCAGTCTCTGTACTGTTGTCCTGTTGCTACCCCCTTCCCCTAAGCATCGTTTTGCTTACTAACTTAAGTTTTGCTTAAAACAGCTACTAACTACACTTTTGAAACACATAGTTATAAGTACGTTACATGTGTGAATGGTTGTTAGCACTAACTGTTACTAAAGTAGCAGCTAGGTGGAGCGCAGCTTACTTTTGTCCGGATTAAGTTACTGTGCTCCCACTGTTTGTTGGAAATTTCATATAGATCCAAACCGTTAAAAGTGCCGATTTTGTCCACATACCGGTCCCTGGCTTCCCTATTTAACGTATCCCGGTAAATTCCACATCCTTTTAGGGATTTTAACATCTTTTTTTCTTTTCTTTCTCCCAACTCTGCTGCTTCTCCTCGTTCGACTTGCTGCATGTTTACTTTCGCGAAGCTGTCAACATGGCCGCCACGTCCCAGAATGCAACGCGGCGCCCAAGCCCTATTGCCTAACAATGCATGAAAAGACTGAAATCCGGCAATATCCGGGCATGGTAAACTCGGTGAACGAACTCTCTGCTCCTCATCACGGTGCGTCTCAGGTGCTGCGGTAATCACTCCGCCCAAGTAGCAGTGCTTCGCCTTCTGAGAATATAGTTCCCAATATTTATACGGTTAAAAGATGGCTGTGTCTCATATGATCTTGTTATTTGTACACTCCGTGACTATACAAATCACAACATGTAAATAGGAAAATGTTTGCGTTATTTTGTCACTTATTGGGATTAGCAGGGTGCGATTTGCCGGGAGGGATGCGTGGGATTTCCCCCTTTCTGGTCAATGTGTCCCTGCCTCTGCTTAATTATTTTTATCCCCCCCTCAAAGTGATCAGTGCTACTACACTAGTGGCGAGACGGATCACAATACTTATTACGGATCCGTGGTTTGATTAAAGTCAATTTTATTTTAAAATGCGCTACTTTGGCTGGCTCTGATTGCCGCAGGCTCTCGGTGATCACCACTCTGCAGACTTGGTCAATGTCCCGCCCACGGCGCTATCTGATTGGTTACACCTCACAAGTAATAGCCTATCAATTATGAGGCGCCGGACTGAAACTAAGCGAAGCGAACTATTTAGAACAATAGTTCAAAACAAGACGTTTGTACTGATTATTGTTGTCCATAAATCAAACTTCAATGCGAAGCGAACTGCGCGAAAGAGACCGAGTCTGTCAAGTGCGCGCGAGAGAGACCTTCTTTCCGTACATTTTTATGTGTTTTAGAGATTGAATTGAAATCAAATATTAACATTACTGCCCTAAATATTTCTGAATAGGATGTGCACTTCATAACTATTTCGAATAGTATGGGAATATAAGGTTCAGATCACTAAAAACATGTATGGAAATCGAAGAGTCATCGGTGGAGTCTGGATGTCATCTACTGGAAAAGTTTGGTACTGCGCACCAAAAAACATCCCTAAAGCTCATTTATTGAGACATCAACCTAAAATCTGGCCCAGAACTTGTTCAGATATGTAGCATTGGTTTTCTTGACATTTTAGAGTTGAAAATGTTTTGTAAATATATATAAAATACAACAATGCGTATTTTATATATTTTTTTTAATTTTCATAAACTTCTAAACTTTTTAAACTTTACTTTTACAACTTTGTTTTACTTCTTTAATAATCTGACAAGTGTGCCCTTTTAGTACCATGTTAGTTCGCAGTGCATTAAATAATGTTAACAAATAAAACTTTTTATTTTAATAATCAATAGTAAACATTGAAATTAACATTAGCAAAGATCAATAAATGCTGTAGAAGTGAAGTTCATTATTAGTTCATGTGAACTAATGTATTTAAATAATGTATGAAACCTTATTGTAAAGCGTTACAGAAATTACAACTGGTAAATTTGCGAGATTCGTCTCGAATGAAGGGATTAAGGTGCTGTCCGAGTGCTGAAAAACGTGCGTTTTCGGTGACCCCAAAGCGCACGTCGATAACGTGCGCCTTAAATAGCAGATCACGCGTCGAGACGCGCGTTTTGATGCAAAAAACGTTTCTGATGCGCGTTTTCCGTGACCACAAAGCGTATTGTACTGATTGTGGTAAAAAAAAAAGAAAAAAAAGAAGCGCGTTATGATTTGGCTTATCGTTATGGTTTCGCAATCATTATGGTTTGGCTGTCAAAACACACTCTTTTGGCGGGTCAGTGTGCAATCAGATGCCTGGCGTTTATGAATACTTTGACTTGCCATAAATTCGCCTCAATCGCGCGTCCAGTTCGTGCGAATTAGGCGAATTGACTAACACAGATAATGCATCTGTCTTTTCTATCATTTCACTGTAGCTCAGCATCTTTAACTTTAACAGCAGCAGTAAAACTTACTGGGAGGGGGATTTAATTCTTGCATGTTTTTTCGTTGTGCATGATCACAGTTCATATGTGTGGGGAAAGATAAGCTATTAGAGTAAAAATATTGCGTTAGGCTACTTCATGAGTTAATAAGAATTTTTACAATTCCTGCAAATGCAGTGATGAAGTTCATGTTCTCATGATTCATGATTTATGTGACTTATCTAACTCTGGGGGATACAGTGAATAAGCTAAAGTCCCAAAAAGTCAGCGTGTTCCTTTAAATGTGTTTAGTCTATACTGCGTGCATTAATGCATTTGAAATGTATTTCCCCTCTAAACTGCAATACATTTGCTTATACAGTATACTCCAGTACAACTTATTGTTGACATTTTTATCACTAGCTCCAGCTCTATGAACTCAATTAAAAGTGTCAGTTTTCTACATAATATTTGACAATAAAATGTCATTTATGAGTTGTTAATGTAATATTAATGTATTGTACTTAACATCTGTGTACAGAATACTTTTAATATCATTATGTAAGTCAATTAAACACACATTTAATTGCATTAATTGCGAGCAAAGTTTACCAAATCTAAACAAAATTAATTTACATTTAAATTCAGTTTAAATACATTTAATTTAAATTAGACTAGACTATAAAAATTATTGACTTTAAAATTTAGTTAGGGGAATGAGTCCAGTTTCGTGAACTCACAGAGTTAAACAACACAATGTGTTGTATATCTGCAAACAAAATAATTTCTTAATCATAAAGCGACATTGGCCCAAATTTCCCAGTCAAATTTTGAATACAAACCAGCCAATGACGTGAAGGCGCATGAGCGAATGTCACGTAATTGGTCAAGTTGAGCGTCACCATAACGACTAACTTAGTAACGAAGTCGACGAAAATGTTTGTGCATTTGCAACCTGACGCATTAAGGTAAATATTACTAAAATATTCACGTACGTTTTGATTAAACGATAAATGTAACAGAAAAAGACGTCCGTTCTTCGATTTCCGTTGAGTTGTAATTTGCACTTTATTTTACTGAAACTAACGTTACTTCGACTTGATCAGCAAGTGTCACGCATTGAGAGTGACAGTCACTCATTTCGGTCTTTTGTCATGCACTCCCGCCACACATTGTATTTCTCACGCAGAAAAAAAATATTTATAATATATTTAATATGCCTGCAGCGCCCAAAATTTATCTGGCCGCGCGGCTCTCACTAGAACCGGCAGGAATCAAGCACGCAACATGGGTTGCGGATGGTCCGGCGCGCACTTTCGAAGGCTCAAAGGTCCTTGGTGTAAAGTTACCAAAGAAATAATTCAGACTACGTTCATTTGCTCGTCTGTGGAAATGAACCATAGTAGAATACGGAAAAGAAACGAAACTCAAACAAACAAAGAAAAGATCCGAAAAGATCCCTGCGGGGATCACGGAGTCAAAAGAGTTACATCGGATCCAAGGAGGTAAGAGGGAAGAGCCAGGGTGAGAGGGAAGAGAGCATCACATGATGGAAGAAGAAGAGAAAAGAGAAGCTTGGCACAACTCTTTAAAGCACTTCTGTTCACGCCTTCTTTTGCGTGAACGAACCAATCACCTGTGAGAAGAGTGCGCGGCAAAAGTGTTCCTTCAGGAGAACTCGTGCCCACCCCCCTCCGTCCGGGGAATCCTATGTGTGTGTGTATAATTGAATTGATGAGCTTACCTAAGAAACATTTCTAAGCTATGTAACATGCAATCTGTTTCTGATGCAGAAAAGTTAGTTCATGCATTCATGATCTCGAGAGTAGATTACTGTAATGCTTTATTAGCTAGTTGTCCTGCATCCTCATTAAACAAGCTACAGTTAGTGCAAAATGCAGCTGCTATAGATTTTATCATCTCTACACTGGTATTACTGACCTATAAAGCCCTAAATGGTTTAGCTCCTGTGTATTTAACGGACCTTCTATCGCCCTACAATCCATCGCGCTCTTTAAGATCACTAAATTCGAGGCTTCTGGTCATTCCTAGGATATCTAAGTCCACTAAAGGAGGGAGGGCGTTCTCACATTTAGCTCCTAAACTCTGGAATAGCCTTCCTGATATTGTTCAGACTCGCTGTCCCAGTTTAAAAATAGATTAAAGACGGTTCTCTTTAACCAAGCATTCACATAATGCTTACGGTAAGCATTGTGTAAGCGCAGCTTACCTTTTATACTACTGCTGAATCAGATTGAATGCAGCAACTATGCTAATTATTTCCCATCTGCTTTTCTGCTGTTATCTCGGGACGCCAGGCTACATAGCGTTCGTCAGCTCCAGTTTGTATCCAGCCTCTCATGGAGACTTCAGATCCCCCAACACCTGTGATGAGATGACTAAACGCCGGCGATATGTTATGCCCTAAATGAATACATGATTAACTAACTGTATTTTTCTATGTACATTTCTGAAATGGACTTTCTATAAAGCTGCTTTGAAACAATATGTATTGTGAAAAGCGCTATACAAATAAATTTGAATTGAATTGAATATGTTTCAGGTCTGGCACTTGTTTTAAACAGTAAGCAAGAGAAGCAAAATATTGCATTGGCGTAACCACAGCTAGTTAGCCAAGCCTTTCGATTTTTCTCCTTTTCTCGCGCCTGTTGGGTTATATTCACTCGTGGCTTGTCTTGTCCGAGCTCTTTTACAACGAGTTTTTCCGCTAATGTTCTTCTTTTGAATGGATACAGCAGGTGTAGAGATTCAACTGCATTTGGGGCTAGCTCAACTCCCACGACTACATTAGCGCAGCAGGTGCACTCCACTAATTTTAGTACTAGGGGCGATATTTTCAGGGCCCCAAACCATAAAGTTCGACGAAATATAAACTTTTTTGCGTAGCAACCGGGGAACCATTGGCTTAAATTCCAGCACTGTAGGGCTGAGCAAACTGGAGCCCAGGAAAGATGCCTATTGACTACTACTACACCAACATGATAAACATAACAACATTGAAAGTGAATGCAAATATCATTCTGGAGAGTTCTAAACAGATTCCAAAGTAAAACCATTATTAGCATGTAATTAACACAGATTATTTTTCAAAATGAGAGATATAAAAAAAAATAAAAAATATATATATATAAAAATAAAGAAAGTGCCCTCTATGGGCGAGTTGCTGCTGCTGTGGTAGTTTTTTTCCTAAACCAACTAACCTGCTTTTCCCCTAACTAACTTGCTGCGTAGCATTAATGACAGACAGACTTCAGCAAATGTCCTTTAAATGCTTTAATCACGGCCAGGAGAGTTCTCAGAGCAGTTCTCCAGAGAATCTCACCCGAAAAGAAGAATACATCAGGTTTTATAGGATAAAGACAGACATATCAAAAATAAGATCAGCGTGACTAACATGTCACCTTCTATCAATATGATTGGTTCAATTGGTAAAGCAAGCACACCCCTCCCCTCCCCCTTTTCACCCTCTGTTACTGGCATAAGCAAAAATATCTCAAATCATCAAACACATTGTAAAGGGTTAAGGGGTTAGGGTACCAACACGTTCTGCTCTTTGTATTATGCCATGATATATTGAGTAATAAACTGAAATTGTCACAAAGTCTGTAAGAATGTTAGACCTAGAAGGGGAAGTCAGAAACTTGGTTAGTTTTAAAAGATAGTTTACTATCAGGTTTTATTTAAAAAGCATCACAATACATAGATAAACTTCTCATCTGGCAAAACACTGGTGTTTCACAACGGTGTTTCACAACTCCCAGTTTTACTCTGAGATTTTCCCATGGTGATTACACTGTAGTTTTAACATTTTACGAAAACATAAAACATCACAATCTCGATGATTCGATTAAAAAGTACTTCGTCTTCAAGATCACACACCACAACAATCAACCAACAAAATGTCCTGTCACTCATCATGGCTGTTAGGAAACTATTTGGTTTCTCCACTAATTGGTTTCTCCACTCCATGGATCGTCATGTGTCTCGTCAGGCTAGTTTTAACAGAGAAACTCTTTCCACACTGATCACACGTGTGCGGCTTCTCTCCAGTGTGGATCCTCTCATGCGCTTTCAGATTTGATGACACACTGAATCTCTTGTCACAGTGTGAACACTTGTAAGGTTTTTCTCCAGTGTGAATCCTCTGGTGCTGTTTTAAATGGCTCGCTAAAATAAAAGTCTTCTCACACTCAAAGCACATGTACTCTCTTATACCAGTATGAGTTTTGTAAACTTCCCTGCAGTGAAAAACTCTTTCCACACACAGAACATGAATGTGGCTTCTCCTTTGTATGAACTGTCAGGTGTGTCTTCAGGTTTGATGATCCAAGAAATGTTTTGCGGCACTGATCACATGTGAACGCCTTCTCTCCGGTGTGGATCCTCATGTGAACATTAAGATTTTGTCTGTCAGTGAATCTCTTTTCACACTGATCACACATGAACGGCTTCTCTCCAGTGTGAACTCTCATGTGAAGCTCAAGACTTGATTTTTGTGTGAAACTCTTCCCACACTGATCACATGTGAACGGTCTCTCTCCAGTGTGAACTCTCATGTGAAGCTGTAAATGTTGCCGCAGTGAAAAACTCTTTCCACACACAGAACATGAATGTGGCTTCTCCTTCGTATGAACTGCCATGTGTGTCTTCAGCTCTGATGCCCTAAGAAAAGTTTTGCCGCATTGATCACTTGAGAACGGCTTCTCTCCGGTGTGGATCCTCATGTGACGCTCAAGAGTATGTTTGTTTGTGAAACTCTTCCCACACTGATCTTTTCTTTAAAAATTTCTTTATAGTCTTTGAGCGACTCAAAGGTTTTCCTCCAGGCTGGACATGATGTTCCTCCTCCACTTCTCTCAGTTCTTCTCTCTCCTCGTTCTCTTCCATCAGGTCTGACATGAAATAAAAATATTAATTTAATTTTCAGTAAATCAAAATAATTCAAATAGAGAAATATGAAGTGAAAGGACATAAACGTGAGCTCTGATGTAATAGACAACTGCTATAAAATACTACAATCATTTTGATCAAATAAGTATCTTTCCATGAATGTGCTATGTACGAAAGCCCAACAATGCCCTCTGGAGGTATATTTATGTATGTGACTTTGTTGGTGCTTGCACGGGCATGGACAAGTCAGGGCATGTCTGAACTAGGATAAGAGGGCAGTCCATATACATAGGTTGAGAGACTGACTGCTTCTTACACAAAGCGGACTGATGCATGTTTGTTGTTCCTGTGAGTGATTGATTAAGAAGTAAGTTATCTGTTTTACATTATATGTTGTTCGATCTTTAATATTCTGTGGATTCAGTTACTGTCATCTGTGAACTGTATTAGTTTAACTAGTAATTTGAATAATTATATTTCAGTGAATTGCATGTTACTTAAATCCATGTAAAGTCAAATTGAGACTATTTTTAATACTGTTTAGTTGTTTATGTTCTGCAGTATAATTCAGATATGTAAGCTAAATTATTTATGCAATATATTTAGATTCTAGATACTTGAATACATTTTGCCAAAGTAATGCTAACTTAAGGTTTACAGATATTACTTTATATTTAACATTTAATAGCCTGATTTACTATTACTTCTGTTTTGTATAGCGAATATTCTTTATGCCATTTGTAATACTGTTTATACTAGCAAATTAATATTGTATTTTGTATTCTCTGTTCATTGTAGACCACACAAGTACCTGTAATACTTCATACATGCAGAAATAATCAGACTAAAGCCTTCTGCTGGGACCCTCTCTCTCTTGCTCCAGTTTCTCAAACCGGAAACTACTAATACCATTTCTACTAGTGCTTAACCGAACCCTTTGAGTGTCCCATACGCTCGTATATGGTACTTCGAGCCGGATGTACTTCAGTAGAGATGAATCCTGATACTGCCAGCACAGCAGATCCCGCGGCCCGACCCCGCACACAAAGAGAGCGACATCTCCCAGCCCATCTTGAGGATTATGAAGTCCAGCTCCCTGCACACCTGCACTCAGCTCCACCCCCAGCTGACGCCATTTCACAGAGAAAATCTAGACATTCTTCTAAGACCATATCCTCTGGTACAGCATCCAACACTACATCCAGGTCACGCCACAGTGCATCAAGTAGATCTCCAAGACACGCCCTGTCTGACGTCCAAGCTGCATTACTAGAGGAGAGGTTAAAGGCTCTTGAACTAGAGCAACTACAACGCCAGATCGTAGAGGACACTACAGCAGATGAAGAATGTCAGAGACTTGATGACCAAGCCAGAGAAGCACTCAAAGCCAGAGAAGCCTTGGCTAAACAAATCGCTACACGACGGCGTCTCAAGAAAGTACAAAATGAGCTTGAGGTTGCCAAGCTAGTCACCTCACTCCTTAAACAGGAAACCCATGATAGCATTACCTGTAACTTACCTGAAGCTGTCACATGTCTGTCCTGTCTTGTGATGCACATGGGTGTTTGTTATGTTGAGCCATGTGCTCTTGTCATTGTTTGATCCCTCCCCCTTGTTATCTGATTATTGGTTTATTTGCTCCACCTGTCTGTCTCGTTACCCTCCTTTGTTTGCCTCTCTATTTAGTCTTCCTGTGTTTGCTGTCCTGTGCTCGTTCGTTGTATTTGTTACGCGTGTTGTATTCTGTGCCTGTTCCTGCCCTGCCTTGCCTTGTCTGTTTTTGGATTTAGATTTGGTTTGTTTATTTTATGTTTTGTCTTATTAAAATACTTCTGCTCTGCACCTGAATCCACGGAATTATTCCCGGTCCACCCGTGACAGAACGAACGAGCCTATGTGGATTCAGCGGAGCGAACTGTGTCCGGCTGAGAGAGAGAATGGGATTTCTCTTTTTAAATATTTCTCTCTGTGTGCCCAGAGGAATGAGGAGAGGAGGGCAGCAGAGTCTTCCTCACTGGTCTCTTCTGGAATGGGATCATCGTCGTTGAGTCCGTCCAGCCTGGGGATTCCGTCTATGGTTTTGACCAACCTTCAGTCTGCACAGATCCGTCAGAAGGGACGGAGAAGGAGAAGGGGGAGACACGTCCCGTCTGCCCAGCCAGAGACTGTTCACGTTCCGTCTGCCCAGTCAGAGACTGTTCACGTTCCGTCTGCCCAGTCAGAGATTGTTCACGTCCCGTCTGCCCAGTCAGAGACAGTTCACGTCCCGTCTGCCCAGTCAGAGACAGTTCACGTCCCGTCTGCCCAGTCAGAGACAGTTCACGTCCCGTCTGCCCAGTCAGAGACAGGGCACGTTCCGTCTGCCCAGCGAGAGACTGTACACGTTCCGTCTGCCCAGTCAGAGACAGTTCACGTCACGTCTGCCCAGCGAGAGACTGTTCACGTCACGTCTGCCCAGCGAGAGACTGTTCACGTCACGTCTGCCCAGTCAGAGACTGCTCACGTCCCATCTGTCCAGTCTGGGACAGAGCAAGATATGCCCATTCGCGTGGCCGCCAAGGCTGTGCTAGACTATCTGGAGCGTCTGGCTCGGATCCTGGACATGCCGGTGGATGCTGTTCCAGAGCCGAAGGCAGAGTCAGTTTCTGCTGTTCCAGAGTCGGAGTCGGAGGCAGAGCCAGTGCCAGTGGCTGTTCCAGAGTCGGAGGCAGAGCCAGTGCCAGTGGCTGTTCCAGAGTCTGAGGCAGAGCTAGTGCCAGTGGCTGTTCCAGTGCCAGTGGCTGTTCCAGAGCCAGTGCCAGTGGCTGTTCCAGAGGCGGAGCCAGTGGCTGTTCCAGAGTCGGAGCCAGTGGCTGTTCCAGAGTCGGAGGCGGAGCCAGTGGCTGTTCCAGAGTCAGAGGCAGAGCCAGTGCCAGTGGCTGTTCCAGAGTCGGAGGCAGAGCCAGTGCCAGTGGCTGTTCCAGAGTCGGAGCCAGTGGCTGTTCCAGAGTCGGAGGCGGAGCCAGTGGCTGTTCCAGAGTCGAAGAGGGAGCCAGTGTCTGTTGCAGACCCAGTGTCTGTTTCTGTGTTTGTGTCTGTCTTTGTGACCATTTCTGTTCTAGTGACTGTTCCTGAGCCGGTGTTTGCAGTTCCTGAGCCGGTGACTGCTGCTCCAGAGCCGGAGACAGAGCCAGTGCCTGTTCCAGAGCCAGTGCCTGTTCCAGAGCCAGTGCCTGTTCCAGAGCCGGAGGCAGAGCCAATGCCTGTTCCAGAGCCGGAGGCAGAGCCAATGCCTGTTCCAGAGCCGGAGGCAGAGCCAATGCCTGTTCCTGAGCTGGTGTCTGTTCCTGAGCCGGTGTCTGTTCCTGAGCCGGTGTCTGTTCCTGAGCCGGTGTCTGGTCCCGAGCCGGTGTCTGGTCCTGAGAGGGCTTCACCGCCCTGGGGGTCTTCACCGCCCTGGCCGCCCGAACGGTCTTCACCGCCCTGGCCGCCCGAACGGTCTTAACCGCCCTGGCCGCCCGAACGGTCTTCACCGCCCTGGCCGCCCGAACGGTCTTAACCGCCCTGGCCGCCCGAACGGTCTTCACCGCCCTGGCCGCCCGAACGGTCTTAACCGCCCTGGCCGCCCGAACGGTCTTCACCGCCCTGGCCGCCCGAACGGTCTTCACCGCCCTGGCCGCCCGAACGGTCTTCACCGCCCTGGCCGCCCGAGGGGTCTTCACCGCCCTGGCCGCCCGATGGACTCTGTGTTTCGCCCTGGCCGCCCGATGGACTCTGTGTTTTGCCCTGGTCTGTTCCTCCCGTTCCGTCCTGGTCTGTCCCTCCGGTCCCGCCCTGGTATGTCCCTCCACTCCCCCCCCCCCTGGCCTGTCCCTCCTGTTCCTCCTGGTCTGATGGAGCGTCTGGTAGCCGCTCCGTAGGGAGGGGGTTATGTCACATGTCTGTCCTGTCTTGTGATGCACATGGGTGTTTGTTATGTTGAGCCATGTGCTCTTGTCATTGTTTGATCCCTCCCCCTTGTTATCTGATTATTGGTTTATTTGCTCCACCTGTCTGTCTCGTTACCCTCCTTTGTTTGCCTCTCTATTTAGTCTTCCTGTGTTTGCTGTCCTGTGCTTGTTTGTTGTATTTGTTACGCGTGTTGTATTCTGTGCCTGTTCCTGCCCTGCCTTGCCTTGTCTGTTTTTGGATTTAGATTTGGTTTGTTTATTTTATGTTTTGTCTTATTAAAATACTTCTGCTCTGCACCTGAATCCACGGAATTATTCCCGGTCCACCCGTGACAGAAGCAAGCCCACCTCAACAGAGAGCTGCTACTAGTGATATTTTCATATCATCTGACCAGGAAATGCAGGGACATTCCACGCCACAGCCTGTCTTTCTTACATCCGAGGCATCAGTATTGCCTCCTACAGCACCACATGTGTTACCAACCACAGCCTTAGCAACTGAAGCTTTTATTAATGCTCCAGACTTTGCTCCTGAGGTGCGCCATTCAAACGTAGTGACATGGTCATTACCCCCTCTTGCTGCAGCTCAGCCCACTTCAGAGTCTAGAACTGCTCTCACTTTTCCTGCACCCGTTTACCCAGCTACAGTTACAGTGCAGCCAACACCTCCTGTCACCACTGCAACCCACCATCAGATACCGGCTGTCAGTGTGCCTCCCTCAATAGCTTCACCTCCGGACCCTGTAGCCTTAGGGCCTTCAGTACATCCTCAATCATACCAAGCACTGTATCCTCACACTCAAATGGGATTCCCAGCCACTCATCCATTTCCATCTCATGCCTTACCAGCTCAGACATCAATGTATATCCCTCAAGCCCAGCCACCAGGAATAGAGATGTTAGCTGCTTCTGCCTATGGTGTCCCAAAACCTGTCATACCGACCTTTGAATCTGGACGTGAAAGTGACTTTGCACTGCGCAAAATGGCACTGGACAATCTAATGAACAACCAACAACACTTAAGTGAACAGTACAAGTATCAAGTACTTCTAGGTCACTTAAAGCTTCCCAGTGCTCTCCAGCTTGCAAAGGCATACATGCACGATCCCCAGCCATACACAACTGCATTACAAGCACTGCAAGATAAATATGTTCAACCACGCCAACTAGTGCAGTGTGAGCTAGGTGCCATACTGAATGCTCCTGCTGTAAAGTTTGGAGATGCTGAAGCTTTTGACGACTTCGCCTTATCCATCCATTCATTTGTAGGGATGCTCAGGACTCTAGAAGGCCCGAATGGTTATGAGTTAAGATGTGGATCTCATGTTGATCGCCTACTGAGCAAAATGCCACCGTCATACCGTGACAGTTTTGTGGAGTACTGCTTTAGCCATGGTATTCTCCAGACTGGCACAGACTGCACCTACACCCTACCTGATTTCTCTGCATGGCTACAGCTAAAGTCTCAGGCTAAGCGTATTTCAAACAGAGCAGCAGCGCTTTATCAAAGAGAGGTAACAAGGACCACTAAGAAGGATCTACGCACACCTTATCGTCCTAAGGACAGATCCAACTCAATCCTTTACTCCACTAACAGTACCACATCTGTTCAAGGACAAGCAGGAATCAAGACTCCCAAGTTTCAACCGTACTGTCCATATTGCAACAATAAGGACCATTTCCTGAACTCTTGCTCTAAATTTAACCCTCTAGGCGCCACGGTCGAGTTTACTCGACAAGATGCAGCACTGAATAAAACTGGTGTCAAATTTCGTTCGACCTCCCCTCCACTGGATGGCAGACATGTCATACTTCATCCCCGAATCAAAAAAAGTCATGTTTCTATACAAAATGTCCGAGTTAGAGCGCATTGAATCAGTGCGATCAAAAGCGGAGCTAGTGTGCAAGTGAGCCATTTTATCAGATCCTCTCCGCAATCGCGGCGACAGTACTGTGGTGGAGACTTTGTCTAATACCACTGGGTATGTCAGACGAGGTCGAAGTATTCATAGGACAGTTAGGAGGCAACGTGGAGGCAGGGTGAGGAGTCGCAATGACAATGACAGTAGTCCGAGCTGTGCACACTCGGCGCGCGCGCGAGGCAGATCTGGCCGCGCTGCTCGTATCATCTCACTCATGATCTGTGCCTTGCCGTGGCGAGTGAGCGTTTGAACTAAACAGGTCTTGTCTTCTTGTGTTTGTATGTCATATAAATAATATATATATGCCCCATACATGGAATCAGAGTGCCTACTGTATTTAGTAAATGGAAAATCTCTACAGCAAAAGGCCAACCACTACATGCATTCGGTTTGTTTCTACCATTTATTAGTAATGATTTACACAGTTTGTTTACTACTTACTATATACCTGAGCATTCAGTATTGTGCAATATAGCATACAGAAGGTGATGGACATTTTTTGGGGAAAGAAGTGCTGCATTTTGTCATTTAAACATGTGACTTTTCATGAAAATTCTATAATCCAAGATTGCCACCACCATATGACGTCATAATATGCCAATTAGATGGGAAAATGTAATCCCTACATAAACTTTGAGTCATCCTTAATTTTTTTCTAATTTCTCTAATTTACAGAAAGTCTCTGTCTTTTATCACTTTTAAGATATAGCCTTTTGAAATTAAGATGTCAAAATCAAACGTTTTAGGAAAAAACCTCTGGCGCCTAAAGGGTTAAGCTACTAACCACGGAGCAAATACTGAAGTGGATAATGGATGGAAAGCGTTGTTGGAAATGTGGAAGGACACATACTTCTGACAACTGCACTCTGAAGCGAGGGTGCAAGACCTGCAAAGAGCTACACCTAACCATTCTCCATGAAGCCGTACTCCAGACACAAAAGAGTGTTCTTCTGGTCAATGTTCCCAATTCCCAGGTATACTTAGAATGTTCCCAATTCCCAGGTATACTTAGATCCTCCAAATGCACCAATAGCTGTTCACACCCGACTTGGTTGGACTCTTCAAGGCCCTGTGGGGTACAGCCAAACTGCTCCCTGTGATCAACAATGTCTGAACATCTCTATAGATGTTCAGAATGCTGAGTTACTCAAGAACGTTGAGCGTCTCTGGCAGATTGACACCCTGCCCTACATTAATGAAACAGCAGCCACTCGTTCTAAACAGGACCAGCATGCTCTGACAGTACTCCAAACATACACTTCTAGGATAGAGGTGGACGGCTTTCTACGATATGCCACTCCTTTGCTCAGACAACCAAATGCTGTCACCCTTAAAGCCCCAAAGGAAGCAGTGCTGGCAAGCCTTCGCAGCACTGAACGGAGACTCGCCAAAGACCCAAACCTCTCTGAAGCATACTGCACTGAGATGAACAAATTAGAGCAAGCTGGCTACGAGGCAGAAATCTCCACTCAGGAAGCTGAAAAGTCCACTGAATCCTGGTACATTCCACACCATATGGTGAATCACAATGGCAAACACAGGATTGTGTTTAACTGTTCTTTCTCGTATCAGGGTCAATCATTGAATGAGCTCCTCATTCCTGGTCCCATACTTGGTCCATCTTTGCTTGGAGTTCTTCTTCGGTTCAGACAACACACTGTGGCTGTGAGCGGAGATGTGAAAGGTATGTTTCACCAAGTTCGCCTACTGCCAGATGACAAGGTGATCCTGCGCTTCCTCTTTATTTTAACATCCAGGGGTGTGAAGTAACGAATAACAAATACTCACATTACTGTAATTAAGTAGTTTTTATCAGTAATTTTACTTTTGGGGTAGTTTAAAAATTGTGTACTTTTACTTGAGTACATTTTATGTTATGTATCGGTACTTTTACTCGGCTATTTTCCCTCTGTTTGTGGTCGTTACTCATTACATGCTTGTTTTAATTTTATTTTTAGTCAAAGTGATTGGATCGAGTAATCGGTCTTGTGACTGTCGTCAAATAAAATTCTGTATAGAAAACTTTAACTGCCAACCGCTGTTAATCATGGCTGCTGTGGACGTGCATTCTTCCAGCATCAATTCAATCAAGATATCAGCATCTTCCTCTAATATGCTATGGTACATTTCTGATTACTAAATTATTTTTATATAGGCTAGCCTATCTACAGGGCCTGACATTTAGTGTGAGGTTGGTAGTATTGCGTACAGTGTTAACTCCCTCAAGTCCCACGTTTATAAGGCGTGAATTCCCACTCCCATTTACTTTAGACGAGAGCGATCTGTGCACTGCTGTGAAAATGTCTCTAACACGGCCCAAAGTGTGTCTGAATCATGTCTGAGTTTGACAAAGGGGAAATTAAACTAGACAGATGTCTAAATATATTTGTACATTACATCAGTATCCGATCATCTGGGGTGGCAAAGCTAATTTTTAGGGTGGCGTCTGCCATCCCATCCCACCCTTGTGGACAAGCACCTGGATTCCAGGGGTCAGAAAGTAAAAGGCCTGCCATATGTTTATTCCACCCATGAACTCACTAATTAGTTCTATCTCCAGGATGAAAAACTATGCCAATTACCAAATCCAGGTGATTGGAACAAAATACTGAGGAGGACTTTTACTTTCTGAACCTGGACTTTACACCTCTGACTTCAGCCTCAGCTGAAATCTAATAGACTATGAATCTAATAGACGCTCGGCTTTGTTGTAAAATAAAGACTAATATTTCTGGGATCAAAGATCTCTGAGAAGTGATTTCCCAAAAAGACTGAAACCACAAATATAGCAATAATAAATAATAAGTGTATTTTCATAATATCTCAAGTACAGACAGCAGAACCAGTTATCAAAACTGCAGTCTTTAATAATTTAGCCCTAGGTCACGTTTAATAGCGGGTTTCGGTACCCATCAGCCATCACTACTTAACTCAAATTTTACTTTATACATTCGGCCCCAGGTTTTATTTAAGTTATGCTTACAATCCTGTCGGATATTTTGGAAAGTTAATTTACTTGATACAGTTTGGTGTTTATATTGTTAAATAAATATAATCACAATGTTGTAAACTAAATGTTGGTAACAGTTGCAAAAAATCGAGAAGCAGATATAAAATAAATGTAAAATGAAAAAGCTAAAAGAATATTTAGTTTTACCTGATGTTGACAATCAAGAGGAAAGTTTCTAAAATCTCCCTTTACTGACCATTTATTAAAAACAAACAAACAAGAACATTTTGTACCCATTTCATAGTTGAACTGTTTATCTAAATGTGATGAAGTGCTTGAATGTTACTAACATGAATGTTCTTCAGCATCATGAATGAATGAATGAAGAATAAACACCAACCTCTTTGTTCTTCAGGATCTTCAGTGTGTTTCATTCTGCAGGTTCTGGATCACTCGTGTTCTCACTGTCCTCTTTAATAAACTCAGTCTTTGCAGATTTCAGCTCTTCCTGATGCTCTGATGCTCGTCTTCACTTGTAGCTGATGGAAATTTACGGCATTTATAGGAGAATTACAGTGGGAGGAGCTTCAGTGACCATGTGATTGTTGTGGGAGGAGCTTCACTGATGATGAAATGCAGTGGGAGGAGCTGATCTCACAAAATCAAAACACATCAGTTACTAAGTTTGTTTTTATATTAATTGACAACATAATATAAATAATGTAATGTCAAGTCTTGCAAAAATAAATAATGGAGAAAAAAAAAAGTTGAAAGCACCAAAAAATACCTCTGTTGGAACCAATGAAATGAGTTCCTGAAGAGTAATGAGATCTGAAGACATCAGCAAAATAAATTAGGTAAGAACAGAATTTTTTGACATAAAATAAAGAGTATTTTCAGCACAAGACTCCAGACTAACATTTGAGAGCAGATTACAGTTCTACAGATTAATTAAATCATACAATTTACTATTGTTTTGCATTAATAAGTACAGTTTGTTTATTGGAAATTTAACAGTAAAGCACTGAGCTTGAATTGATATTCAACATTTATTGACAACAGTAACACGTAAAAACCTCACTTTTATAGGGAAAATGTAAAAGTTTGGTGTAATTCAGGCACAATTTGAAGACAAGTTTTTGTTTTGCATGAGATTAAGTGACTTCCTACCTTCCTACCCTACCTATATATCACAATAAGAAATAGCAGACAAATGAATTGATTCTGAACCAATGACCTGAGCAGATTTATGATGTCCGTATACCCCAATTATGTTTTATTTATTTATTTATTTATTTTCTCATTGTTAATATCTGTAACCTTTCATTTGCAAAAAAAAAGAAAAGAAAAAAAAAAGACCTGAGCAGACATTTGTCCATTGTCTGGGTATAAAATAAAATATATATCTTTATGTGTCTGAATTTACTTGTGCAGAGAAAACTGTCACACACATAGTTAATAAATTATTCATAAATTGTTTGGATAGTGACAGTATGAACTAGCCTGGATGCCAGCACGAACCCCGCCCACAACATTTTTTGGTCGGGAAGTTCAGTCTGGACTCGATCCATTGTGGAGTAATTATGATCGGTTCAGAATTAGTCGGGCCAATCAAATTGCCAGGGCGGGCTTTATACGATGATGGACAGATGATCTGCAGTTACGTAATCATCACGTTATCAAAGAGCGCTTGGGTTGAACTGGTTTCCCTCAGAGATGACTGCAGCTGGAGAATTGAGATGTATAGATTCCGCTATTGCGTCTGTTGTAAAAGAAATCGACAGCGCATTCATTTTAAAAGACGAACAGAGAACTGCAATCAAGGCATTTGTCGATCGGAAAGATGTGTTTACCGTTCTTACTACGGGATTCAGCGAAAGTTTATTTTATCAGCTGGCTCCGATGGTCGCTAAGAAGCAGGCCCGGCGTCAAGGGGGGGCTTGGGGGGGCTTAGCCCCCCCTATGATAATCTCAAGCCCCCCTAGCGGTGATCTGAATGATGATTATGTGACTGAGCTTTCGTGCAGGGTTTTTATAAACACTTATGAATAAAATAACTATAAACGAGAACCGTCTGAACTGTTCTCGACTTTACCCCTTTTGTACACTGCACACGTCTGCAGTGCATTACGGCTCCGACAAGATTTTATTCTGTCCTCCACGCGGTGCCAACTCACACTAGGAGCATTTCAGAAGCTGAAGCAACGCGACTGGATGCGCGAGACCATGTGATTTGCCTGTCAGATGTGATTTTTCTTGATTTTTTGGTTTCTACCAAGGATATATTGGTGTGCAATACAATTGGGAGTCCTTACAGGGTGTTTATTTTAAAAATTTACAGTGTTTATTTACTGTTATTTTGTATTTACGGTGCGGCTTGGACGCGGCGTCCGTTGAAAATAGACTTATGTTAGCACCTATCTTTAGTGAAGCGGTGCGGAGAGCCGCTTCTGGGATGCTTCTGAAACGCCGCGTCGCGGTTGGTGTAAACACAAGCATTGACTAGAGTGGGCGCGACGAGCTCCGGTGCTCCAAGATTTGTAAAAGCCCCCCCAAGTCGTTTGTTCTGGCGCCGGGACTGCTAAGAAGATGGGACGCAATGAAAACCCTGCGGTCGTTGTGGTTTCTCCTTTGGTCGCACTCATGGAGGACCAAGTAAAAGAAGCAACACTCATGCGTAGCTCATAAAAAAACACTTACTGCGTTGCTCTGATTGGTTGTAGGTCTATCCAATTGAGTGCAGAGTTTTTTTTTTCCTGGTTCGGTTAAGACACGCCTCATAATCAAAGCCCTATAGCGCTTTGGAAAAAGGAGAACGCGGCGCACCTAGCGTTTTCTACACGTTTTTAGGCGCTATATGTGAGCGCAGCTTTATTCTCTATCAGTATCACCGGCGGCGCCCAGCAACGGCTCAGGACCTTGTTCAAAATCCTGCCGCGCCACAGAGCGGCCCATCCAGTTAACCGGCCCATCCAGTTTTCTGGAGGCCCACCTACAATCAAATTCCTGGCGCCGCTAGTGCGCCCCCAGGACGTTGGCTAAACGACTGATGCATATGGTACACTTAACTGGAAACACTTCAGGAATGTCGAAGTCGTCATCTGATTGGTTGAATTTTATCGGATTTCCGGGGGGGAGGGGGGGGGGGGCGCGAGTGTCGCGTTTATTTTCGGTCCGCCGGGAAACAAAGCGCAGACGTGTGATTGCGGAAGAAAAACTGTTGTGTTTACATGAGTGACAATGAGCATTTATCAAGATCAGCTAAACGTAGGATTCTCAAAAGTATGCGAGGTTCACGGCATAGACTCTTTAAGAGATGTCCAGGAGTTTTGTTTGAGGCACTTAGTGGAGACAAAAAGAGATATTGCTGACTGACTTGTTGCACGCCGGTCTGATGTTGTGGGGACATTTCCACGCCCCGAAACGTGACGCTGAACGAAACGAACTGTAATTGGTTGTTTTACATGTCAGTCAAACGGCCTTATGGGCGGGCCTTGGCCAAAGAAAGCTGCTATGAATTCTAGACCTTCAGCCGTCAGTCTGAAGGTCTGGCTACGCGAGACTAACAGCAGCTCGACTCCTGTGAGGTTCATTCATGCACATATGTTGATATATCGATATCATTAATCATTTCAAGAATATATTTAGATGTTTTAAAGTGTTTATCTAGAAACCGTCTTTATGAGCTTTATGTGTCCAGATTCAGTGAAGATGGAGACCGGAGATGAAACACCTGGTATGAAACTCAGTTTACACGCTTTAAAGAAAAAGACACAAATACATTCATATCAAGGGTGAAATTATTAATAATGTAGACAGAGCAATCTCATTCAATGTCAGTCATGTGTGTGGTGAAATATCATTTATTAGGCATTTAAAAGCTATATTGATAAAAATTTACAGTAACAATGAGTTGGTGACAAACTGAGCAATGAGTTTAATCAATAATTTTTTGAAGCAAATACAAACATTAAGTGAAAGTGAAAGCGAATGAGACAGATCTCTGCACCTCAAGAGAAGAAAAGAAAAAAAAGTGTCCAGTTTCAAAGCTACATGAAAGAATATCTTGCATTTGCTTGGAAGAGTAGAAGTGGGAGAGAAACTAGATGTTCTCATGAAAAACTATGAAGAATGAGTTAAAAATTAATATCAGATTCACATCTCTTAAAAATGCTATGGCCTCTTCTTCAGCTCCTGAACCATGAGCACAAGAACACTTCTGAGTTCATTTAAAATAACTACTGCTTTCCTTCATAAAAGAGAACTGAGTGATAGAAATTCATTAACAATAAAACTCTGATGCTTTTCTATCCTTTCATGTGTTTCTGACAGACTGAATCTCTTGTTGCAGTGTTGTTTTTTCCAGTGTGAATTTTCTGGTGGTCTTTCAGTTCATCTTCTGTAGTGAAGGCCTTCTTCACTGAAACACACAGCGCCGTGTCTTTTCTGCTGTAATATTAAGGATGAATCTTCTCCTTTGTGTGAATCTTCAGGTGTTTCTTCATGACTGATGCCCAGTTTACCGCACTGATCACAGTTAAATGATCTTTCTTCAGAATGAGAAGCAGAAGTGATTTCAGAGAGAAAGCCTGAGCCGCTTCTTCCCAGTGTGAACTCTCATGTGAATCTTCAGACTTGATTTACTTGTGAAGTGTTTTTTACACTGAGGGCAGGAGACAGATTTTCTGTTTTTTCCTTTCTTGTTCACGTCCATCAGGTCTAAAATAAACATTAAATCAAGTGAGATTTTAAATGAGAGACAAATGTGAAATGAAAAATGAAGCCCAAAATCAAGATCACTGATGAGTTCAATAGTCATTTTAATCCCACCATATCTGGTCATCAACTGCTGTGCATGATTATGATCTATTTTAATGTCATGAAGATGATTTGTGTTATAAATCACTAGTTTGGTCATGAAACTCTAGATGGCGCATGCTTGACGTATAAACTGTCAGCAATCACATAACTTTCTAACATTAACAGAGGAAGAATCTGGAAGCGTCTCTGTATTCTTAATAAGCACCAGAGCAAATACAAACATGAACTGCTGTTAGAAAACATGAAAATATTTGTTAACGTTTTATTTACCCCATAATAAGTAATGTCAAAAGAGAAAGTTGCACAGCACTGCTATGTATATTGCTTTATTTCTGCTTGTTTTGACATGAGCGCCACCTACTGTCACAGACAGACAGAACAGACAAATCACATGTCAAAAACAGACTGATTTTTTTATATCACACATTCATGTTGGGTTGAACCACAAGGCTCAGTACTAGGACCGCTGCTGTTCACTCTGTACATGCTACCATTAGGAGATATCATTAGGAAGCATGTTTTTTTCATGTTAGTTTTCACTGTTATGCCGATGATACTTAGCTGTATATTTCTTCAAAACCTAACGAAACTTACCAATTCACAAAATTAACGGAATGCATAGTTGATATAAAAAACTGGATGACTAATAATTTCCTACTACTTAATTCTGAAAAAAACAGAGATTGTAATTATTGGACAAAAAACTTCCACACGTAATATCCTAGAATACTGTCTAACACTTGATGGCTGCTCTGTCAAGTCCTCGTCGTTGGTGAGGAACCTGGGTGTGCTCTTTGATACCAATCTTTCATTTGAAAGTCACGTGTCTAGTATCTGTAAAACTGCATTTTTCCATCTTAAAAATATATCTAAATTACGTCATATGCTCTCAATGAAAAATGCGGAACAATTAGTTCATGGGTTCATGACATCAAGGCTAGATTATTGTAATGCTCTACTGGGTGGTTGCCCTGCACGTTTAATAAACAAACTACAGCTAGTTCAAAACGCAGCAGCTCGAGTTCTTACCAGAACCAGGAAGTATGACCATATTAGCCCGGTTCTGTCAACACTGCATTGGCTCCCTATTAAACATTGTATACATTTGAAAATATTGCTGATTACTTACAAAGCACTAAATGGTTTAGCTCTGCAGTACTTGAGCGAGCTCTTAACGCATTATAGTCCTTCACGTCTATTGCGATCTCAAAGTTCCGGCCAGTTGATAATACCTAGAATATCAAAATCGACTGCTGGCGGTAGATCTTTTTCCTATTTAGCACCAAAACTTTGGAACAGTCTTCCTTCCATTGTCCGGGAAGCAGACACACTCTGTCAGTTCAAAGCTAGACTAAAAACACATCTCTTTGACCCAGCATACACATAACACACTATAGACTTCTATAATTCAATGTTAGGCTGCATAGATTAGGTCAGCCGGAACTGGGAACACTTCCCTTAAATCCTGATGTACTCGTTACATCATAAGAAGAATGGCATCTACGCTAATTTTAGTGTCTTTGTTTATCCCGAGGTTTACCGCAGCCTGCCGGATCCAGGCCGTATCCAGATCTGATGAAGGAGCTTCGCCTGGACCCGATGACAACGCAGTGCTGAAGTGCCAACTAGCCTCTCCCTATGGAGGATCCCTTTACCACTCTACAGATAAAGCGTTGTGGGAAAATTCGGTTCGCGTACCTAACCCGAAGTGCTAAAATAAAATTCTGTATCAAATTTATAGGCAAGACAAGTAGTTTGTTTAGGCATGGTTTTTAGGGAATTACAAACCTACGCACATATTCAAACGCACATAACTATAGAATCAATTCTTAATGCGCATGTGAACGCCATCAGTGTTTATCAAAGGTTTGCATTTAAATTCTGTTTAGAGAGAAGGTGTCGTCTTAGCGGCCCCTAATTTAATAACAAATGATCATTTCGCCGGAAGTGAATCAATCAAAACTAACTTTAGCTGGAAATAACATTATTCAAGAACCGCTATAAAGCCAAAACAATCTCTGTTACCTTAAACTATGTTTATCTCTGTAAAGCTGCTTTGAAACAATCTACATTGTTAAAAGCGCTATATAAATGAAGATGACTTGACTTGACCATAATGAGTTGGATCGTTGCTCCTCAAAGTGAAACCGAAACGTCTGATATAAATTTCCCAGGATTATTATTAAGATAGTTTTAGCAAGTCGTAGCAAGACGACGTAGAGTACATGATTCTTATTTAACTTTGTGTTTTATCCAGCTGATGTGGGCGTTGACTGGTTTTCATGGATTACCTCAGATTATTTTCGTTTGAATAGCGCGCTCTCCACGGGCGTGTCACATTAACACTTAATGAGCTTGAGCTGAAAAGAGAATGATGGACACCTCTCTCTTCATACAGATTACAGGTGCTGGTCATATAATTAGAATATCATCAAAAAGTTGAATTATTTTAGTAATTCCATTCAAAAAGTGAAACTTGGATATTATATTCATTCATTACACACAGACTGATATATTTCAAGTGTTCATTCCTTTTAATTTTGATGATTATAACTGACAACTAATGGAAAACCCAAAATCAGTATCTCAGAAAATTTTAATATTGTGAAAAGGTTCAATATTGAAGACACCTGGTGCCACACTCTAATCAGCTAATTAACTCAAAACACCTGCAAAGGCCTTTAAATGGTCTCTCAGTCTAGTTCTGTAGGCTACACAATCATGGGGAAGACTGCTGACTTGACAGCTGTCCAAAAGACGACCATTGACATCTTGCACAAGGAGGGCAAGACACAAAAGGTCATTGCTAAAGAGGCTGGCTGTTCACAGTGCTCTGTGTCCAAGCACATTAATAGAGAGGAGAAGGGAAGGAAAAGATGTGGTAGAAAAAAGTGTACAAGCAATAGGGATAACCGCACCCTGGAGAGGATTGTGAAACAAAACCCATTCAAAAATGTGGGGGAGATTCACAAAGAGTGGACTGCAGCTGGAGTCAGTGCTTCAAGAACACCACTCACAAACGTATGCAAGACATGGGTTTCAGCTGTAGCACTCCTGGTGTCAAGCCACTCTTGAACAAGAGACAGCGTCGGAAGCGTCTCGCCTGGGCTAAAGACAAAAAGGACTGGACTGCTGCTGAGTGGTCTAAAGTTATGTTCTCTAAAGAGAGGCACAGAATACACGTTGCTTGAAGTCCAGTGTAAAGTTTCCACAGTCAGTGATGGTCTGGGGTGCCATGTCATCTGCTGGTGTTGGTCCACTGTGTTTTCTGAGGTCCAAGGTCAACGCAGCCGTCTACCAGGAAGTTTTAGAGCACTCCATGCTTCCTGCTGCTGAAGCACGAAGCATGAAGCATCACTTTATGGAGATGCAATTTCATTTTCCAACAGGAATTAGCACCTGCACACAGTGGACCATGGTATCTCTGTTCTTAATTGGCCAGCAAACTCGCCTGACCTTAACCCTATAGAAAATCTATGGGGTATTGTGAAGTGGAAAATGCGATACGCCAGACCCAACAATGCAGAAGAGCTGAAGGCCACTATCAGAGCAACCTGGGCTCTCATAACACCTGAGCAGTGCCACAGACTGATTGACTCCATGCCACGCCGCATTGCTGCAGTAATTCAGACAAAAGGAGCCCCAACTAAGTATTGAGTGCTGTACATGCTCATACTTTTCATGTTCATACTTTTCAGTTGGCCAACATTTCTAAAAATTATTTTTTTGTATTGGTTTTAAGTAATATTCTAATTTTCCGAGATACTGAATTTGGGATTTCCATTAGTTGTCAGTTTTAATCATCACAATTAAATGTAATCTGTGTGTAATGAATGAATATAATATCAAAGTTTCACTTTTTGAATGGAATTACTGAAATAAATCAACTTTTTGATGATATTCTAATTCTATGACCAGCACCTGTACATAAACTGAGAATATTTGTTTGTTTTTTTAAATATAAATTACTTCATTTAAAAGAAGAGAATTCAAGCTTTATGCCTGTATGCCTGTGTGACTGACTATTCGCTGAGTTACAGTTCATTTTCGTACACGTTTCTGAATGGACTTCACTGACAGAGAGAAAGCAGAACTCGCATCATGTTTATTTTACTTTATTTGGCAAAAAGCACACCACTTTGTTTTTATTGTGAGTATTGTTGTGGCAAAATTTCTCATTAAACATCATCACTGCGTAAGAGAAACTCAGAGTCGAATTTATAAAAAGAGAAGTATTTATTCTTGCAAGAATATGTTCAGTCCAGTACACAGAAGTTACGCTGTGCAAGAGTGACACCCTTGAAGACAGAACAGGGCAATCTTTATACCATTTCCAAGGTCCTTTTCCCTACATAGTTTCCTCCCAGTCGTTTTCCACAGACAAAGGATCCATATTGCTAGTTCAGATTTATCGCTAGCCAACCCTTTAGCCCCCCAAACCTAGATGACCTCTGACCTGGAGGTCCGAGGTCCTTGCCCGTCTGTTTTTCTGGAGTGTCCTGCTTCTGCTTTCTCAGGTATATAAACATACATACATTTCAGAGAAGTCCCCACTCTCTTATCCCTCTAAAAATTGCAAAACCATATGACATTCCTTTGCAGTATCTACTGAAAGACAATGAAAAACAAAAATTGCCATAACAATTCCTCCTTTTTATCATTCTCTGATAACTGATTGATCAAACATAGTAATAATAATGGTAATAATAATAATGCAAGTTTAAGTCATTACATCATAACTCTTCTTAAACTTGTGAAGAAAGGATTTAAAAGAAAAAAGCTTAAGGCTGTTTTTGTGGGGGAAAGTCCCGTAATTATTTAGCAAGTAAGTAAAGACTTTATCTGAAGCCGGGCTAAATGGATAAGCACTGTTATCGCACTTCCGAATAATCGGACCCTCAGTCACCGCAGTATAAACAAGAATTAGTATAGATCACAGTGGGAAGACCATATCAATTCAACACAACAATAATAATGCAAAGATTAAAAGTATAATAAAAATCCTTCATTTCAAACCCTGTCCTTATGCCATCTCGTAACACCAGACCTGCCAACCTTGACATTATTTTTTGAGTACTATGGGGGGGGGGGGGGGGGGATTTCATTATTCATTAATAATGAAAAAAAAATATTCATTATTAATATTGCATTGTATATAATGTGTGCTGGTCAATAGTCTAAAATTAAGAAACCCCTAGAAAACAGTAAATAAAAAAATCACTAACATCGGAACGTTGTACATGTAAGATAGGCTACATAATTTATTATTCCAATATCCAAATATGATACTAAATCTCACAGGAAAAAAAGGCTTTTATTTGAGACGTGGTGTCTTTGCATTTGTACATTTTAAACAGGACACGCATTAGCTGAATAAACGTTAGCCAATACAAACATATTTATAGAAAATAGTTGACAATGAATAGACAGGAGTCCAATAATAGCAAAACGAACCACTTATTCTAAAGAGAATATCAAGTAGACAATAAATTAGACGAATCCGACATATACTGAGGCCTGTGTTGACAGTAAAACGTCCGTCATTTAACGAATTTAAAAAACACGGATGGATCAAACAAAATGGTTTCTGACATTTTGTCAGAAAAAAAAACAACCAAGAACAAAATTTAAACTTAGCCCGTCAATTTTCATTTTACAATCATCTTCTCTCTCTCTGCGTGCGCGCGTCAGTGTTTGAGAGAGCTCGCGCAGCACTGATACAACGTACTTTTTAATCCATAAGTAACTAACGCGCTAGTTTTCATACAAAATAAATATGTAACATTAGTTTAGTTATTATTAACGCAATAACGTAACACATGCAGGCTACGTTTCTCAACACTGAGAATGAATAAATAAACGCCTGTTTCTCCAGACTCGTGTTTTATCAGTAACGTTAATCTACAAATCACAGAACTGTCATAATCACTAAGCCATAGCGATTTAAATTTTATTCAGATTTACTGTTAAGCATTACTTAAGCATTTTATAATGTGCATGGATGAATGATGTTTTCCTCTTATCTGAGTGACCATGATGAATTACGGAGTATTTTAAGATAACGTTAATACATGCGGTTGCGATCACTCATGTGATCATCGAATCCAGATTTAGTTAACTCAATACAATATTTCAACTTTCCACATCCACCCCAGCCCGTTTACCTTCAGGAGTCAGAAGTACTGTGACTACTGTACTGTCCTCGCTGACGAACTCAGTCAGACGGCGGAAGAGGGATCGAGCGGGATTACTTTATTGCTGTCGATTTTCATTCTCTTTTTAATGATAGGTCTTACGCATCTGTCAATCTTCCTCCCTTGCTGTTTGGGGAATGAACTCAGCGCTATGATTGGTCGAACTCTTCTTCTTTTGCTCTTGCTTTATTTGAGGACTGCGCGTGCACAGAGGCGCGTCACCAGGTTTTTGCGTAGTTTAGAGTGACAAATCGTACCAGCGTACTTTGAGGTCAAAACGCGTATCCCCTAAGCAAAATGCGTACAGGTTGGCAGGTCTGTAACACGGATGACTGCTGCTTGCAACCCTCTTTACATATCATCATCCTCAGAAAGAAAAGGAAAAACAACAACGATACATAATTAATACATTTCACTGTAACTTCTGCTACTCGAATCATCTGCATAATTTTGTTCATCCTTGGGTTAGACAGCAGTTTTCACCAGTCGTATTCACCCATGAATAACAAAATGATCAGAACAACACATACAATCGTAACTCCTACACATTCAGCCTTTTTCCAATTACGCACCATCTTTTTAGCTTATTACATTGATAGATTTTCTACTTTTCCTGAAAACATTTGCACAGTAACAAATAAAATCATCACAAAAACTAAACTTAAACCATTATTTGGACCACATCCTCCTCTAGGTGTGTTGATCATCTCGTCGCCCCATGGGCATCAGTCTTCTCCAGGGTGGCTCTTTACGAGCCGTTGCCATGGGCTTTCCCTTGCTGGCAGGGGAGGTACGTTACTAGCACGTCCTTGATCCCCCACTTTATGCTTTGCGTTGGCGTGTGGGCTTGCTGAGGTTGGTTAGTGTAGTTTAAGGTGAAATGTTTGTGTGGAAGTGTCACAATCTCCAACCTTTCAACCATGTTTGTACAGTGGACCATCTCCTGCTGCTGGCACCTGTGAATGGAGACAAGTATACTTAAAACGAGTATTTTCTAGTGACCGCTTGTCTAGCCGGTCGTCCCTTTTGGTGTGACCTGTGGAATTTTCACTGGTTTACCTTCCTGATGATATGCATTGTGTGTTCCTAGGGCTGGGTATCGTTCAAAACATTTCGATACCGATTCTGGTACCGATACCTTGATTTCGATACCGGTTCCTGAACAATACTTTTCTCGATACCAATTTTATGAAATCCATTTTAACAAGATTACATAACACATTACCTCAGAAAAACTTTGGTTTTATTTTTTCAGTTTGACTCATGCTCCTTAGACAGTGCACAAAGCAACCAAAAAAAGCACAAAGGAACAAAATGTAACCAACTTCATACATCAGTGCAAATAGATTTCATAAAGTTTCAGTGCAAAATTATTTTTGCTTTGGTTCTAATTAATTTGGTTCGGAGAAGAGATAAAAGCCTGCCCACACTAACAATTGACTGGTTGACCTACCGAAACAGGCCAATCATGATGCTTTCTGTCTTACATGCGCTTCGTGAGGCACATACGCACACTAGCACACACACGCAAGGTCTTTCGTTCCCTCTCTCTGACGTGCGTGCACTAGTACGCACATCGCTTTTGTGCGCTCGCTCTAGATTCCGGGAGATTTTAACTAATTTGCGGGCATCAGGGAGCCGCTATCAATATGCGGGAGACTCCTGGAACTTCCGGGAGACTTGGGATGTCTGCAAATACTGCAACGCGCACATCGAGCCTGGAGAAATGTAGCCACACTTTTGATCTTTGACTTTTCCACATCTTTAGGGGGTTGGGATGCGTACACACTTCACGTGCATCTATGGGGATTGGGACTCGGACTAGATCTGATGGCTGAGTGCGGGCATAAGGTACTCGTGTGTGCGCGGGTTGCTGGAGAATAAAACGATTTGCGGGACTCCCGCAAAATAGAATCGTTTGGGATGCTTACACACTTTACGTGAGCCACGTAATAACCGCATAAACTATTGTTAGTGATTATTGGCTCACTGACGTTGACGAGTTAACCCCTTAGGTATCGAAATCTGGTACCGAGCAAGTCGTCATTTTTCGATAGTCGATAGTATCGAGGCAATTCGGTCGGTACCTAAATGTATCGAACTCGGTACCCAGCCCTATGTGTTCCAAATTTATGCTCAACATTTGGCCAATTCAACAACCTGAAACATTATCACCAGATAATTTCTTGCTCACTTAATAGGACTCAGGGTCCCTTTCCTCTGAAAAACACTCAGCCCATGATGCTCATGTTAACAAAACATTTTTCGGGCTGTTGTTTGGTCCCTTAACCCTCTGGGGTCGGCAATCGCACCAGCGCGATTGTCTCGCTTTTTTCTTATCAGTGCAAAAGAGACTCAAATAACTCCGTCGATTTTCGTCATACAGGCAAGAGTTATACATCATTTGATCCTGTCAAATGTCTATTTTTTTTGTGTATACTCACAATAAAAACAAAGTGTTTTATTATTTTTCTTTATTTGTCAAAGCACATGATGCACGTTCTGCCTTCTCTCTGTCAGTGAAGTCCATTCTGAAACGCGTCCGAAAATGAACTATAACTCTGCGATTACTCAGTCAAACAGGTATACAGGCACACAGGCATGAAGCCTGAATTATCTTCTTTTAAATGAAGTAATTTATATAAAAAACAAATTTTCTCATTTTATGTAAACTGTATGAAAAGAGAGAGAAATCAGTCGTTCTCGTCTCAGCTCATTAAAAGATAATCTGACCACGCCCACTCTCTGCGCGCTCTATTCAAACACAAATGCTACACAGAGGCGATCCACGCCCAATTCAGCTGGATAACCCACCGAAAGAGACTCATATTTACGACGCTGTGAGGAATAATACCATCTTAATAATAATCCTGGAAAAAATTACCTCAGAATTGCAGGTAGTTTCATTTCGAGGAGCAACGGATCCAGCTGAGGAATAGGTAAATTCTTTATTCTCAAGTGCTTTGTTCTAATCGCGATAAACGCAAAAAGACTGTTTGAATATGAATCGCATTTTTGTGTGTGAATGAATGAACAGCTTTTACCTAACTATATTGCTATACTGAGATGAGTAAAAATCGACTGAAATAGGTTGAAATAAAATATTTTTGTATAAGCAACGTATTAAACTGCAAATGAACATTTGTATGCCCTAATATATAATAAAAACTATATGTTACATATGAAAGACAACATGTCGTTGACTAATTTTTGATAGATTAAAGTTTTTACTGTAAAATACTGCCACATCAAATAAGCTTATGTTTGCCAATTTCTGCTCATATGATATTATGTTTTGTCAAAATAAAGTCATCAACTAAGATGTTATTATAGTGTTTGTTCGATTGTAGGCTATATTCAAACTAATTAATCCGTAACTGTGAAATATGTATGATAAAATGTATACTTAAGTTTATATAGAAAGATTACACTTGAAATATAGTTACAATTTGTATTATTGTTGTAATTTGTAACCTTTTTAATAAAATAGCAAAAATATAGGTACAAGGTGGATGTAAACAAAATCTTAAAAGGTCAATATAAGCCTTCTCTTTAAATTATTTGTATTGTGTTTTATTAGTGACACATTTGGGATATATTCCAAAACTTTCTGTAAATACAGTATGAGAATTAACTGCACAATTACTAGAAATGTTTACCTTGGATATTATACAATTTGCAAGCACAATTTGAAGGAAAAAAAAATTGGAACTGTGAACCAATTTTGTATTATATATATATTTTTTGTCCTTGCATTCTTGTGGCTCAGTGACACACCTGAATGAAAGGCTCATTAGTATGCAGCTCCATTAGTATGCAGCTCATTATGCGCTCATTATGCAGGCCCATTGTCTTCTCAGGTGTGAATCACAGCAAGTCACGCCCCTACGCATATTGCCTTTCCAAACAAAAAGTGTCATATAAAATTTAAATGAATGTATTGTTTTATGTGAATGATTAGGCATGATGATTTTCAGATCATTTTGAAGAAAAAACTCTAGGCGAAAACATCCATTAGTCAAAAGTCTTGTGGACACATATTTAGTATGTGTTTTGTGTCCTTATTTCAGAAACTTTAAGTTTTAGTTTTTTCAATAACCATGCATAAACAATATTCTCTCAAAAATACAAACATGTACATACATGTTGCTCACATATTATGGTAGCCCTATTTGTGTTAAATAGAGTGTAATTACACCTTTGCCAGTAATTTGTTTATAAGCAACTGAAAAAAGCACAAATGTCAGTGCATGTCCAAACGTCTCAAGGACCCCAAAAAACCCTTAGACCCCAGAGGGTTAAATCATACAAACATTTTCAAAGTCATCAATTGTTTCTATCAGGTCAGGTTGTGGTGTACAGACTTGGTCAATGTCAGTCAAACAACATTCTCCCCCTTTGTTCACAATAATCATAAAACTGAGGAACTCTTTTGATAATTTGATATTGACTTGACTAATATGTCACTTTGTTGTTGCCGTCAAATCTATAACATTTTAGTTTATCTCAACCCATGATGGACGGTGATCTACAACTTCACAATTCCAATTTACATCAATCCTTAAACTGATCAAGAAAGTAATTCAAATCTACATCATAAATGACGGAAGTAATTACTTTCAGACAGAGCTTGATGACCAATCAACTTAAAGCTTGTCCAATGTTCTGTATTGTCTTTTAATCAGATTGACTCAGAACTATCAGCTTCTTTAAAATTTCATTTACCATAACCCATTTGTAATGATAAAACACTCATTCCAGAGGTTAATGACACAATATACACACTATTAAGGCAGAGTATCAGTACCCCAAACTAACACATAGACATAAAGTGCTGTCACCATCACACACACTCATTGTTCTTCCCTTTGGGTATTGTCTTTGATAGAGTAATTAGGACCTCTAGCGGTCAAGTATGGTATTGCAGGCTGAATCAGGAAGTTAGTTTATTATAGGGGTGGGCGATACTGAAAATTTCGATATCGATCCGATACCAAGTAAATACAGGGCCAGTAT
The DNA here is from genome assembly GCA_026230005.1 of Gila orcuttii. Classification (NCBI taxonomy): domain Eukaryota; kingdom Metazoa; phylum Chordata; class Actinopteri; order Cypriniformes; family Leuciscidae; genus Gila; species Gila orcuttii. The sequence continues at coordinate 62,695,898 of JAPDVR010000003.1, forward strand.
CGCCGATCTCGATACCGATACCAATACTTTTTCATTTTAAAAGCAAGCACTTGAACTTGTATGCACTTTCCTGTGCTAGAGCAGTGTGTCATGATTTATGAGGTGAATGCATCATTAATATGCTAAATCTGAATACGTTTACAAGACTACTAAATATTTTGTGATTTGTGCTCTCAACTCGCCTGTAATTAGTCAGTGACTTTTACAAAACTACCCTAATTATAGTAAATGCACTATTGTACACTAGCCTACTGTTCAAAAGTTTGGGGTCTGTAAGATTTTTAATTCTCTTCTGCATTTATTTGATCAAAAATACATACATAGGCTATCTGTTTTCTTTGCCATAGTAAACTGTAATTTATTCATGTGATCAAAGCTGAATTTTCGGCATCATTACTCCAGTCATGATGATAATTCATTTTAATATGCTGATTTGCTGCTCAGGAAACATTTCATATTATTATCAATGTTGAAAACAGTTTCATATTTTTGTGGAAACCATGATACATTTTATGCAGAATTATTTGATGAACAAAGTTGAAAGAACAGCATTTATATGAAGTATATATATTTTTAACAGTGTAAAACCCTTTGATCAATTTAATGCATCGATCCTTGTTGAATAAAAAATATTAATTTCATTAAAAAAAATCTTACTGACGTCAACATTTTGAACCGTTATGTACACTTGTGGTTGGTTTATTGCGAAATAACTCCCGATTGTTTCTGTCATCTAAGCAAGGCTTCGTTTCCCAAACGCTCTGGGCCTGTGAGCTCAGTGAAGCACCAGCATCGAACGCTCTCTGTGATTGATTGGTTTCGTCTTGTATACAGATGACTAGGAGAAAAAGTTCTATCCTACACAATTACCCACTAACATTTGCTTATTTTTCCACTTTGAAGCTTATTTTACGCACTGAATTGCGTGCTAAATTAATAAAAATTACTGGTAAAAAAAATACACATTTGGATCGATATTTTTATGTGAGGATCGATCCTTTTCGATACCACGTCAGTATCGAAGTATCGATACTTCAGGATCGATCCGCCCACCTCTAGTTTATTAGTCAAAGCACATGGTAAAGATCGTTCCAGCTGCAACAATCCTCTGATATGTTTCAATTTCTCCTTAGCAAGAACTGCCTGTAAGTAGTTTATATATTTTCGGTTTTACAGTATTTCTAATAATAGATTTGTGACGATTTCATGTTGATTTAAAACCATATACGAGTATAAATCTTTGATCTCGATTTGTGAACAGATTGTTTACTGAGACATTATATTTCATTGTAATTAAGCTTTGTTGGTATTTGTACGAGAGACAATTTCACCTTAGTGTATTTTTTGTGCTTATTTTCTGTTTCACTCCTTTGTTCATGTCTTCATGCTCAACAAGAGTCTCTATTAAACGGAGCTAAGAAGCTATATTCTGACTCTCATGTTTTTCATGACGGGAGTTTGGCTGGCTGTCTAATTTTGGTTAAGAACACCAATTGGAGGACAGTACACTCATACTAGAAACTTATGCTAACTGCTCATTTTGTTTTTTTTGCATTGATCTGAACTGACAAATTAGACATTCCTGTTGGTTGAACACGAGTTAATAGATATCAATCAATCAACAGTGTCCTGTGCTCACCACACACCGGCTATAGGTGGAGAGGAGAGATTTGGCTATCGGGTGATGTGTGGCTAACTTACACAGAAGAGACTTTGTTGCTCCGCAAATGAAAATAAACTACTTACCGTGATCTCAGCCTGTGTTTATGTGGTTTCTTCTTTCTTCTGTGGTGTTTGTGTGGATCTTCATGTGTCGCTTCAGGTCAATTTTAATAGAGAAACTCTTCCCGCACTGATCACACGTATGCGGCTTCTCTCCAGTGTGGATCCTCTCATGTGTTTTCAGATTTGCTGACTGATTGAATCTCTTATCACAGTGTGAACACTTGTAAGGTTTTTCTCCAGTGTGGATCCTCTCATGTGTTTTCAGAGATGATGATCGACTGAATCTCTTGTCACAGTGTGAACACTTGTAAGGTTTTTCTCCAGTGTGAATTCTCTGGTGCAGTTTTAAACTGTTTGCTGAAGAAAAAGTCTTCTCACACTCAAAGCACATGTACTCTCTCACACCAGTGTGAGTTTTCTCATGTCTATGTAAATATTCCAGCTGTGCAAAACTCTTTCCACACACCGAACATGAATGTGGCTTCTCCATCGTATGAATTCTCAGGTGTTTCTTCAGGGCTGATGCAATAAGAAATGTTTTGCCGCATTGATCACATGAGAACGGCTTCTCTCCGGTGTGGATCATCATGTGTTCTTTAAGGAGTGAAGATCGACTGAAACTCTTTCTGCACTGATCACATGAGAACGGCTTCTCTCCGGTGTGAACTCTCATGTGAACATCCAGAGCATGTTTGTTTGTGAAATTGTTTCCACATTGATGGCATACATGCGGCTTCTCTCCAGTGTGGATCATCTCATGCATTTTCTGATTTTCTGATCGACTGAATCTCTTGTCACAGTGTGAACACTTGTAAGGTTTTTCTCCAGTGTGAATTCTCTGGTGCCTTTTTAAACCGTCCGCTGTAGTAAAAGTCTTCTCACACTCAAAGCACATGTACTCTCTCACACCAGTGTGAGTTTTCTCATGTTTATGTAAATGTTGCCGCTGTGAAAAACTCTTTCCACACACAGAACATGAATGTGGCTTCTCCTTCGTATGAACGGTCAGGTGTGTCTTCAGCTCTGATGACCTAAGAAATGATTTGCCGCATTGATTACATGTGTACGTCTTCTCTCCGGTGTGGATCACCATGTGAACATTAAGGGATGATGATCGACTGAAACTCTTCCCACACTGATCACATGAGAAGGGCTTCTCTCCGGTGTGGATCCTCATGTGAATCTCAAGACTAGCGTTGCTTATGAAACCGTTTCCACACTGAGTGCAGGTGAAAGATTTCTTGGCTCTTCTTTTCTTTAAAAATGTCTGTTTAGTCTTTGAGCGACTCAAGGGTTTTCCTCCAGGTTGGACATGATGTTCCTCCTTCACTTCACTCAGTTCTTCACTCTCCTCGCTCTCTTCCATCTGGTCTGACATGACAGAAACAAATTATTGAATTTATTATTATTTATTTAATTTCCAGTACATCAACATAATTCAAAGAGAGAAATATAAAATGTAAAAGGACATGAAAGTGAGCCCTGATGTAATGGCAGAAAGTAGACAACTGTTATAAAATATTATGATAATGTGATGCCTTTTTATAAATTGATTATAAGTCCTTTTCCATGAATGAGGTTAATTTACCTTCCAATTATTTTAAATATATTTGATCAATGACACAATTGTCTAACATGATATTAACATTAAAATATAGCTGCAAGCAGCAATTATCGGGGCCAAGTGCAAGAAGATGATAACAGATGCCAACATGGCTGGGAAAGTCAGACCAACTGGAGCAAGGAGCAATTAAAGACATTTAAAGATGAATTTTGGCAAAACGGCTGAAAAATCATATATACAGTAACGTACAAGATGATTTAATGGTTTATCACTTTCAACCAATAGGTGGCGCAGTTACGAAATTGATGTGGTGTGGTCAAAGTGAGGTGACAATGACACGTACAAAGTTTGGTGTCAATATGTCGAGGCATTGCAGATATAAAGCCTGAATAGTCCATTTGGCATCATGCCTAAATTTTGCTGCTGCAGTATACGAAAACGGTTTTGTCTATCGACACGAAAAAATCCATAACGTTTTGTCTGCACGGTCTGGAGACGATTAGATTTTGGTGAAAATCGGACAAGCGGTCTAGGAGGAATTTGAAAAAGTAGATATTGAATGGAAATCAAGATGGCGGACAGGAAGTTCAGCCAAATATGGCATACTTGGTATCTGTGTTCTCTTCATGCCCCAAGGAAACTATTAAGACCAGTGCAGGGGTGGTGATGGCACAGTGGATAAGACACATGCCTTTGGTGTGAAAGACCCAGGTTCGAATCCACTGTGAGACACCAATGTGTCCCTGAGCAAGACACTTAACCCCTAGTTGCTCCAGAGGCGTGCGACATATATATAGCAATTGTAAGTCGCTTTGGATAAAAGCGTCAGCTAAATGAATAAATGTCATTACAAAAGGCAAATTTATTCAAAAGTTATTAGCATTTTTGGAAATTTAATTATAACTTTTGACCAAAAGGTGGCACTGTCTCGAAATCTTTTGAGTACCTTCAGGGCATGGTGATGGCACATTCTGAGTTTCGTAATGTTACAGCAATGCATTCATTAAGTATAGCAATTTACATCACAAAACTGTATTGAAGTCAATGGGAATTTCATGTTTTGTTCTATTATAGCACCACCAAGAGGCTCAGTCCCACCATTTTTTTCATGTGTCCTCAGAGTGAGCCCATACATCTTTGTGTCAATTTTGGTGAAAATCTCAATTTGCTTTGTAGTTATAGACGTTTATGTGAAAAAACACGTCAAAAATGACTGACACTTGACTTTGACTGAATTTTAAAACCCCTTACTATCAATAGCTTTGTATTTGGGCATTAGCATATAGCCAGCGACCTATGTTTTCAAACTTCTGACGGTGGTTTTGTCTTGATCGGACTAGCGGTTTCGAAGATATCCGCAAATGTTTTTTAAGCGCTAAATTAGAACGCTGCACAAACCATATGCCGGAACCTGGCAAGTCTGGTATCGTTGAACTCGGAAAGGATTCATGGGTCTAAAGATATGACTCCCGTTAAAATAAATCAACGACAGCCAGAGTTATAAGCATTTGAAATTTTTATTTTACCACTAGGTGGCGCTGTTTCGAAACTTATCAGGCTCCTTCAGGGCATCGTACTGATGACCCATGCCAAGTTTCGTAACAATATGTTCATGCGTTCATAAAATACAGCATTTTAGCACATAATTCAAAATGGCAGACAGCCAAAATGGCTGATCTGGGAAAATTGGATATCAGCCGACTCAGCATGACGCCCTGAATCTAACGAGACTAATTTTATGATTTTTGGACAAACTGTTCAGAAGTTATAAGCAAAAATTAGGGCTGGGCGATATATCGCATCACATTGTTATGCGCATCTCGTCAGTAAAGCCGGTTCCTTGATTAGCAGTAAATCACCATCACCTTCTTTTAGATGGAGCGGCATTTACTACAAAGAGCCGTAGTTCACTGACAAGCTGAGCCATATCGCATTAATATCACGGACGTATCGCCAGCGATAATTAATGCGATATGGCTCAGCTTGTCAGTTAACTACGGCTCTTTGTACACAGCAAAAACTCCAGTGTTAAATTAACACTCCTGTCAGTGTATGTGAGTCCACACTCAAGAGTGTTGAAGTTAATGAGATAATTAAGTGATTAATTTAGTGATGACTGAGCATTATTTTAGACACCTGAAGAATCACTGAAGGAGAAAATCTCAAATTGTAAGCCACCGTTATGGCGATCATTGTTTACTTTAGTTGGGCTCTTGACCCTTATATTATTAACTTCAGATTTTGTTTGGCTGCTTTATCTGAGTTATAACTGCCAGATGAACAAAGAAAAAAAGTGATCTGATGGTGTTGGTTATATTATGACAATCATCATTTGAACTTTACATTTTTGATTTATGTTGTTTGTTACAGCAAAACTGTGATTCTGCATAAAAATCCAGAATTTTAGCTATAAATATCAATATCATGCGATATACTGTATCACCCAGCCCTAGCAAAAATATATATTTTTCATATCTCCGGACCAGTAGGTGGCGATCCGCCGAAACGCAGCACGTAGCCTCAGGTCATGCTTGTGAGGACCAAGTTTGGTCTGAATCCGATAAAGCGTTGCGGAGATACAGCCTTATGTCTGTTCTCGCAAGCTCTACGTAAAATTGTTTTGTGCGTTTATCAAAAACGGTTTAGTGAATCAGCTTGAATTCCATAACTTGATTTCCATAACTAAAAAGTAGGTTTTTCAAAAAATTCTAAATGGCGGAAAAATTTCCATGACGGAAAATGACATTTGAATCATCTTGAGCTAGGGAATCAGAGGGAAAAAATTTTTTTTCTAGTCCTTGTGGTTCAGAAGTTATTACCATAAACATGAGTGCCACTTTGGACAGCTGGTGGCGCTAGAGGGAAATAATCTATCTTAATTCCTTTTGTAACTGTTTTTATTTCCCTTGCTTTTATTTTGTGTTTATTTTCTATGCAACGCACAATTTGAATTGCCATAGTGTGATTATTTTAAAGGGCCCCTATCATGGCATTTTAAAGTTTCCTAATGTTGTTGTAGAGTCTCCTACAACATGTTTACACGCATCAAAATGTAAAAAAAAAAAAAACACTTTAATTCTCACATTTCAATCACATTTTCAATGATTCTCAAACGACTCGTCAAATGAATCAATAGGCTTGTTTGAGATGAGCAAAATCTGCGCAGAACCGATCGCCGGCAATCACCGCGAGATGCATGCCGGTTAGAAATGTGTCCGAGAGCGGTCCGCCTTGCTCTGATGTCATGCTGACGTGTGTCAAAAAACTCTCGAGAGCGCAAGGCACGCGTGTCGGATTCTGCAGTCGCGCGCAGTTGCTCTCCACCGACTGCGCTGATCAAAAGCATGACGGGAAACGACTTGCTGACAACACAGCTTAAAGCTCATTGGTTTAAACAACCGTGATCTATTGTTCTCTTTTAAAATGTTTGATTTTAAAACTCTGATATCATGTTTTATGTTTATAAATTATGTGTGGATATTCCCAAACTCTCTGACAGTGCGATCTATGTGATGTAATTTTTTATTTTTATTTTTTTATAAAAACATGTCTGTATTAAAGAAAAAATGATTGATAAACTGGAATTTTATCTTTAAACTTTAAAATGGAATTAAATAAGTACTTTGGGTGTCTTGTTCACTATATTTATTTTCATATAAAAGCAACAGAACTTAAATTACATCCAGTTTATTAGCAACACCGTGCACAGGCGTGAATCCCGCGATATCCATCATTGATCTCGCAGGTGTCAGATCCACTGCGAGAAGAGAGATCTGTCCGGCTTGCCTGCACTTTTTTCACTCCTCCTCTCACTGCAGCCGCCTACTCTCGACTACATTTAAGGCGAGGCAAGGCGCATCTCAAACAAGCCTAAGCTCTCTAAATCCCTCCTTTCCGCGAGCTACTCTGCTCTGATTGGCCAGACAGATCAGTCTGTTGTGATTGGCCTACCGTGTACAGCGCGTCGAAAACAAAAACGCCCATTGCATACACGACAGCTCTGCGTGGCTCTGAGGCTTCCTTCACCGTAAACTAAACAGTAACAAACAATGTCGATTTTACCATATTAATGCGAGCGCGAGTCCGATGATGAAACATTGGAAGAACTAGTAATTCAACCCGAACCTCCATCGCAAGGACGACTCGATAATAGTGGCCCACAGCTGATCAGCAGAAGTATTTCAGTAAGACAGTAATAACAGAGTATAGAAGTACTACTACTATTGGTGATAATGTGAGTTAGCCAGTTAGCAGGAGACCTACACAATATTAAACTCAAAACTAAGTATTTTGAACTAGGGCTGCACGATTAATCGCACGATATTGTTATGCGCATCTAATCAGTAAAGCCGGTTCCTTGATTAGTAGTAAATCACCATCACCTGCTTTCAGATGGACGATATGATGCAGATATGAGTGTTAAATTAACACTCAAGAGTGTTAAAGTTAATGAGATAATTAAGTGATTAATTTAGTGATGATTGAGCATTATTGAAGACACCTGATGATAACAAGCAGAATCACTGAAGGAAAAAATCTAAAATTGTAAGCCACCGTTATGGCGATCAGTGTTTGCTTTAGTTGGGCTCTTGATCCTTATACTTTAAGTTTAAATTTTGTTTGTCGGCTGTTATTGATTTATAAGTCAAATGAACAAAGACAAGTGTGATCTGATAGTGTTGCTTATGTTTTGACATAATCATGCTGTGATCGGAAAAATGAAACTCATTCAGATGATCTGGTTTAACTTGATAGCAACAAGTTAGTTAGTTTAGTGGTTCTACAGCATATGATAATTGTATTTTTCTTATAATCCAAAACATTTAATAAAAAATCTCCTGATCAAATCACTGTCAAATACATTTATTTAGAAACACAGACATCAATAATCAGCCTGTGAATCTCAACCGTGGTGACAATAATAATCCTTGTTGCCACCAATCACAACTCATAAATGGCTCCCATCATGCATTGCGGTATGAATAAATTATGATCTGAATTGTCTATGTAATTTACTTTTCCTAATTGAATATTCTGCTCGTCACCATTGTTGAGATGCATAGACTGAATCTTGATATCTGTGTGTGCCTAAAAGAAAGATTTTTTTTTTATTTTATTTTTTTTTACAACTTTTAAGAAATCCTTTATATTATATCTCAAATTCTGGATATTTATGCAGAATCTCAGTTATACTGTAACCAACAGCATTAATCACAAACATTTAGTTCTAATGATAAATGTCATAATATAACCAACACCATTAGATCAATTTTTTTCTTTGTTCATTTGGCAGGTATAACTCGGATACAACAGCCGAAAAAAATCTGAAGTTTATAATATAAGGGTCAAGAGCCCAACTAAAGCAAACACTGATCTCCATAATGGTGACCTGAAATTCCGGTTTTCTCCTTCAGTGATTCTGCTTTAGGTGTCTTCAATAATGCTCAATGATCACTTAATTAATCACTTAAATATCTCATTAACTTTAACACTCTTGAGTGTGGACTCATATACACTCCCAGGTGTGTTAATTTAACACTGAGTTTTTGCTGTGTACAAAGAGCCGTAGTTAACTGACAAGCTGAGCCATATCGCATTCAATCGTGACATGCTTGAACATGCTTGAACTAATATGAACATTAGGGGAACAAAGCCTGCCAGCTTGATCCCCAAATTCCTGACTTTTGAGGAGGATATCATTAAGTCAGCGACGAGGGTTAAGCGACGCAGCCGAGCGAGAGGGAGGAGAGCTGGGGCTCTCCACAGGTGGAGGAAGCGGGGACACCGGGTTTCTCTCCCTGCTGTCTGCTTGTCTAACGTGCGCTCCCTCAGTAACAAAATCGAAGAGCTTATTCTACTGTTAAGGACCAGCCGAGATTTCCGGATGAATTCGGCTTTTGTCTTCACCGAAACCTGGCTGAACGTGGACATTCCGGATTCAGCGGTGGAATTACCTGGATTTAACTTAATCAGAGCCGACCGCGACAAAGGATGAAGTGGGAAGACATCAGGCGGAGGTCTGTGTTGTTATATTAATTTAAATTGGTGCACGGACGTTTCAGTATTATACAAACATTGTTGCCCCTTGTTGGAGTTCCTGGCTATAGACTGCAGACCATTTTATGCCCCTAGAGAGTTTGCCTCTGTTATATTTGCATGCGTGTATATTCCACCTGAAGTTAACACACGGGAAGCGCAGTACGCTCTAACGGAGCTGATTATAAACATTGAGAATAAGCACCCGGACTCTGTACTACTTGTTATGGGCGACTTTAATGCATGTCATTTGAAACATGATCTGCCGAAATACAAACAACTAGTTAGTTGTTCGACTCGGGGAGGAAATATACTGGATCATTTTTATTCTGTTCACAAAGCAGCATATCGTTCACTTCCCCGTGCTCCTCTTGGGAATTCAGATCATTGTTTAATCCAGATGGTCCCCATCTACAAACAAAAACTAAAACTAGCAAGGGCGGTACAGTATACATCTAAAAGATGGACGACAGAGGCAATTGGGATGTTACAGGTCTGTTTAGACACCACTGATTGGGAATCCATGCGTGCCTCTTGTGACTCTATGGACTCATATACAGACACTGTGTGTTCATATATTTCATTCTGTGAGCAAGCTTGTATTCCCACCAAAACTGTGGTGAAATATAACAACAACAAACCCTGGTTTACAAAATCCCTCAGGCTGCTCAGGGAAACCAAAGAACAGGCCTATAGAAAAGGGAATGGAGATGAATACAGGCTGGCCAGACAAAAGTTAAATAAAGCCATTAGGAAAGCAAAAAGTGCCTACAAAGTGAATATGGAGGAACAATTTGGCATTAATGACTCCTCTAAAGCTTGGAGGTCGCTGAAGAACTTGACAGGCTACAAAAATAAAAAACAACAAGTCACTCCATCTACTAAACTGGCCAATGAATTCAATGTTTTTTATACAAGATTTGAGAAATCTCCGTGCCCTCATCCTTTCCCTACCGGGGGTGTCACATTTAGAGAGGGGGAGAACATTGCCCCTCAAGATCAAGTTGACATTGATATTGACATTGAGGAGAAGGATGTGTATCGGCTATTTAGCCGACAAAATGTAAGGAAAGCGAGTGGCCCTGATGGGATTTCACCTGCCACCCTGAAGTACTGCGCTAGTCAGCTAGCTCCAGTTTTTACAGACATTTTTAATCAATCAATTGTTTTATACAGGGTTCCGAGTTGTTTTAAGTCATCGATCATTATTCCAGTTCCGAAGAAAAACAAAGCTGTGGACCTAAACGACTACAGACCGGTGGCCCTTACGTCAGTGGTCATGAAATGTCTGGAGCGGTTGGTTCTGTCACATCTTAAACCTATCACAGCTCCTTATCTTGATCAACTGCAGTTTGCTTACAGGGCAAACCGCTTGGTAGATGATGCGGTCAATTTAGGACTGCATTATGCTCTGGACCATCTTGACTCTCCTGGCTCCTATGTAAGGATGTTGTTTGTGGATTTCAGTGCAGCCTTTAACACCATTCTACCCGAGCGAATGTGGGAGAAGCTGTCACTGATGGGGGTGGGACCCTCTATCTGCCGCTGGATTATGGATTTTCTTAGTGACAGAGAACAGTATGTGCGGCTTGGCCAGCACATGTCTGATCCTCAGACTACTAACATTGGAGCACCACAGGGGTGCGTACTGTCACCATTTCTCTACTCACTGTATACCAATGATTGCCCTTCCAATAATGGTTCCATCAAGCTGATTAAATTTGCAGACGATACTACATTAGTCGGCCTTATTAAGGGAAATGACGAGTCTGCTTACAGGCAGGAAGTGTCTAAATTGGTTGCGTGGTGTGATGAGAACAACTTGGAGCTTAATCAGCAAAAGACTGTGGAAATGGTGATAGATTTTCGCAGAACACCCGCCTCCCTTCCACCCCTAACTATCAAGAGCTCTGTTGTGAAGAGGGTGGAGTCAATTAAATTTTTAGGCACCGTTATCACAAATGACTTGAAATGGGAGGAAAACGTTTCCCCCATTCTTAAGAGAGCTCATAGTGGAATGTTTTTTCTGAGACAGTTAAATAAACTGAACGTTTCCAGCTTTGTTCGGTCTAGATTTTACAGGGCCACTGTGGAAACCCTTCTTTCAGCATCGATTACTGTTTGGTTTGCATCGGCAACAGCCCAGGCGAAGGTCGGACTACAGCGTATTGTGCGCACAGCAGAGAGGCTGACTGGACAGAGGCAGCTGTCACTTAACGACCTATATGAGGCCAGAGTCAGGAAGAGGGCAGCTAAAATTGCTGCTGATCAGTCCCATCCAGCAAGTGACATTTTTAGGTTGCTTCCTTCAGGAAGAAGGTACAGAGCAGTGAGGACAAGGACCTCACGCCATCTTAATAGTTTTTTTCCAAGAGCCATTTCCCTTATGAATAGCTGATCTAGCACTATTTGGACTATTTCATTATTGGATTTGATTGTTTTAGGCATGCTTTTTCCAGCTATACGCATATATGTTTGTGTGTTGAGTTTGTGTGTAACTGATGGCCATATCAAATTCCTGTGTATCTGCTGATGCATTTGGCGAATAAAGTGATTCTTATTCTTATTCTTCTTATTATTAAATATCGTGATAGGTTTATTTGAAGCTTTGACTTAATGTTATTTTTGTGATAGCCTTTAGCTATTAGCCTAGCCTTTCTTTGATATAGCATTTAATGTGTTGATTCTGTTCTACTTTGATGTGATAACTTCACTATATGAGTCAATATCTGTATTTGTTGCTATTTCTTTGTTATCTGATAATTCCATTTAAGTAAATTGATGACACTGATTTCATTTGGGGTATTTTCAGATAAGAGTTTCAGAACTACATGAATGTTCTTTAGTCATTGTATTATTGTTCTGATTATTGTTTATTTGCTATTATTTACAGTTTTGCTCCTAATTCAAAATTCATAATGCATCTTATTAAACGGCAAAGACTAAGATGAATCCTTACTCATCTGTACTTTATGGATGGAGTTAAATTGTTAAATTGCATCTGTACATGCAAGGAGAACAGTACAAACACCATCTTTCAAGAGCAAGCGGTTTGTAAATCCTGCATTGAACTCCTGAGATTTGAGAAGCAGTCGTCAGTAAAATAAAGGGAACAGAGCAAAAGTTTAGGATTATACTGCTGTGATATCTTGGTAAAGATGAATTTTAACCACTGATTCTTCACATGCTCATCCTTGGGGAGTAAAAAATAACTGGCTTTACATTCACATCATGCACAGCGCCGTCTTCTCGACATGATGCTGTCCAGGAATCAGCTGCGGTTTGAGGTTTAAGTTTTCCTGGTGTCTGCGCGATTGCGAGTTCAATACGTGGGCGGGCAATATACTAATGTTTCGTCTTGACGTCACTACGAAACGGCTTATGACCCGTTTGAAACATTATTCATTTAATTGATTCAGGGTCGACTCTTACTTTTGAAAGACAATAACTTTATATACGGTGCACTTTCAGATTTAAAACTTTGCAGGATGTTTTCATTCACTTAGAGCTATGTTACACACTATATGAAAGGTCATTTTCAAAAAAACATGATAGGGGCTCTTTAATTTCTTTCTATGTAAAGCAATTTAAATTGCCATAGTGTATGAAATGTGCTATACAAATAAACTTGCCTTACCTTATTTTACTCAAATGTTTTAATTATTAATGGCCGTTCACACTAGACTTTTCCTTTATAGACTTCCATTCATACGCATGTGAAAGTGGGACACCAGAAACACAAGCTCAAGTGAATAACCCTGTGAGAAATAAATAACACAAGCGTTTAGCATTCAAGTGGAGTGGATTGTTTATTTAAAATTTTTAACTTATTATTATTTGATTATATATTAAATTAATGTTTGTAAAAAAGCTGCCGCAGAATGTGACGTCATTTCAGGACCGTCTGTAGAAACCTCACACGCTCAAAGTGTAGAGTGGCTTTAACTAGTTTTAAATTAACTATTTGTATTAGCATTATCTGTGTGCTACATGTTTCACTCAACCCTGTGTTACTCCTGACATGATTTTACTCCTTTTAAAAACAGAGCATTTCTTAAAACTGTGACACTCAGGAAGTGACATCATCTTGGCTCTTTCTGCAGCATGATGGGAAGACAAGAGAATAATCTCAACCCATTGTCTCAGTTTTACACAAACTGTAGCATTGACTGTATTCATAAACCCTGTTACTAAAGTTACTGTAAGAAGAATCTCTAATTATGAATAAATTGATATTTGTCAAATACAACTTTATCAGTAACGTGGTGTTTACTGATTATTCCTAAATAAACTTTTGTAAACTATATTGAAAATAGGGGCAGAGTGGGACCAATAAAAAAACAACCGGGAAATGTCGTAGACCACCGGCCCCGGGTGGGGGTTTGGTTAAAAAAATAAAACAAAAAAAAAAATGCAAAATTATAAAAAATACAATAAAAAAAATCATTTTTCTCAGGATCGATATTGTCCCCCACCACTTTTTGAAACATTGAGGCACGGATGTACCTAATACAAATAAATAAAACATCTCCAGTTAACTAGCAGAACATTAATTTAGTTCGCTATTAAATAAAAGACCATTAGACAATTTAAGAACTCAGACAAATCTCGCGGATCGATGCATTTACTTACAGGTTGAGCAAATTTTCACACACCAGGCCGGCGGATGGTGTTGCTAAGAACTTGCAATGTATAACTATTATCAGACCGGCCCTCGCGGCCTCGAAACACTACCGGGAAAAGCCCCGACTCTCCCGATTGCCACTCCGCCGCTGATTGAAAATGACTAAAATTCTGGTAACGTTGTAGCAAATTGGGAACCAGATATAAAATAAATGTAAAATACATAGTGGTGCGCCGTTATCGGCATTAACGTGCTGCGTTAACGTGAGACTCTTATCGGGCGATAAAAAAAATATCGCCGTTAATCTATTCTCAAAGTTTGGTTGGGATCATAAAATAGCTTTTTCGAATATCGTTATATTTTCGCGCAATTCCATGTGTAGCCTAGTATATTTGACATAATTGACGCCGCGCCAATGTCACAGATCGCGCAGCCGGGTATTTTCCTGTCAGGGACACAAGGTGTAAAATAAATGTAAAATACATAGTGGTGGGCCGTTATCGGCGTTAACGTGCTGCGTTAACGTGAGACTCTTATCGGGCGATAAAAAAAATATCGCCGTTAATCTATTCTCAAACTTGGGTTGGGATCATAAAATAGCTTTTTCGAATATCGTTATAATTTCGCGCAATTCCATGTGTAGCCTACTATGACATAATTGACGCCGCGCCTACTGTCACAGATCGCGCAGCAGGGTATTTTCCTGTCAGGGACACAAGGTGTATACTTTTACATATTACGTTGGGCGACGTTCCTCTCGTTACTTTATTTTAATGCAATTACATGTTGTTAAATGAGTTTATTCCAAGCGCGCTGTATCTTTTTATGAGCATGAGCGATGCTCAATTTACAAATGAATCACTCTTTTGAGTCGATTCTGTTCAAAGACTTCAAACAAGTTGGCAGATCTGTCTAAATCGTTTCGCGAATCAGTTTGAATGATCTGTTCAGTTCCTCACGCACTGAATCGTCTGAAGCGCGTTCAATCACACTCGACTCGGATTCGTAACAGGAAGATTTAAGAACATCAAGAGCGTTGGATGAAGTGGCCGTGGATCTACAGTTTAGTCTAGTGAAAGCAAATCTGCAAATGCATCATAGTTTTGCCAGCGATGAAGATCTTTATTAGTTGAACATCTTCGTAAGCTGTCTGTGAATGAATGATTCCACAGGACGATACATTCGATTTCATTTCATTCAGGTAATACGTTTTACAACTGTTAGAAATACATTTCTCCTTTTCAGCATACGTGTAGAACAGAACATACAATCTTTATTCTAGCCAGCACAACTGCCACGTCTGCACATTTTTCCTTTTTTAAGTTAAACATCTGGTATTCATTTAACATCTGGAATCGCCCCCTCCCCTGACTGTTCGTTCTTTTCTATACATTGTGTGTTTGAGAAAGCTTCTAGGATCCCCAGGATATGTTGGAAATCTAACAGGATATTGCCCATATTAAGAAGTTGTTATATAACGTCTATATGATATCTATGATGTAATGTTTGATTTTATTGGTTAGACTTGTTTTCTTTTCTTTTAGACTTTCACTATATAAACCCCAGACAAAGGATATTGAGCTGAGCTTTTACTCCAGCCGGCGCCGGTATATTGTATTATATATTCATAATAAAAGACCAAGATTTGGGGCACTTCTTGTTTGGACCATTTCATTTCCATTCTAAAAACAACCAAACAGATTATTATGCCACGATAGCACTACTAAAAAGTATGACATTATCCGTTTTTTGGACATGTACATTAATTTATAGGCTACAAAAAAACGCTTCAGAGCGTCGGCGCACTGGCAAAGGTTAACATGTTAAATAAGCTACCATTGTGTACAGTTTATGAAATGAACACCCGCCATCCCGCGGTAATGTGTGTGTGTTGCGCAGGGGCATAGTCACACGAATAGTTTACATTGATTGAAAACTAATTTATTTAAATAGGAGGACGCTATTGCCGGTAAATTCAGGTTCACATAAAATCATTATGACATATGACATTATTTTTTGATCTAACGAGCATCTGGTTTGGCGATGCAAAAACGGACTTTAGCTACTCGTGCTTGTTTTTTTTTCTTCTTCCAATTAGCCTACTATGTAAAAAAAAAAAAAAAAAAAAAAAAAAAACGACGAAAACATGTTACTTGTTCAATTAATTAACAGTTTGTTTGATGACAAATCGCTAAAGATGAAATTGGCCTCCCTTTCGGTCATTGTGAGTGTGTGTTTTTTTTTTTGTGTGTTTTTTTTTTGTTTTCGAACAATATTCGACTTTTGCTCCTCTATTGTCGAATGGCATTTTTGGCAGAAATTCACATTTCTACGCGAGGAAAACTATTCTCAAAGACTTACTTTTAGTCATTATTTGGGTAGTACATATATTCTGAATGCCTTCGGCAGAATTCAAATGAGCCATTTTAATCTAGATTAATTCCAAGATTACAGTGAGATTAATCTAGATTAAAAAAAAATAATCTATGCCCACCTCTAAAAATAAAACAGTTCAAATTGTATTTAGTTTGATCTGATGTTGACAATCAATATAAAAATGTCACAAATCTCCCTTTACTGACCATTTGTTGAAAAAAAACCCCAGAACATTCTGTACCATTTCATAGTTTAACTGTTTATCTAAATGTGATGAAGTGCTTGAATGTTTCTAACATGAATGTTCTCCAGCATCATGAATGAATGAAGAATAAACACCAACCTCTTTGTTCTTCAGGATCTTCAGTGTGTTTCATTCTGCAGGTTCTGGATCACTGTTCTCACTGTCCTCTTTAATAAACTCAGTCTTTGCAGATTTCAGCTCTTCCTGAAGTTTTGATGCTCGTCTTCACTTGTAGAGATGGGAATTTACAGCATTTTTACAGCAAATTGGGGAATTACAGTGGGAGGAGCTTCACTGCTGATGTGATTGCAGTGGGAGGAGCTTCACTGATGATGTGATTGCAGTGGGAGGAGCTGTACTAATGATGTGATTGCAGTGGGAGGAGCTTCACTGATGATGTGATTGCAGTGGGAGGAGCTTCACTGATGATGTGATTGCAGTGGGAGGAGCTGTACTAATGATGTGATTGCAGTGGGAGGAGCTTCACTGATGACGTGATTGCAGTGGGAGGAGCTTCACTGATGACGTGATTTCAGTGGGAGGAGCTTCACTGATGATGTGATTGCAGTGGGAGGAGCTTCACTGATGATGTGATTGCAGTGGGAGGAGCTGATCTGCCAAAATAAAAAAATATATCAATTACTGAGTTGTTTTTATAATAAATGACACTTCTAAGCATTTATGTCTGTCCATCTATTTATCGCACAGTAACTGATGGACAGCCAATGATCACAACCTAAGAATAACATAGAAACAAAGGCACAATAGGAAAAAAGCATAATACAAAAACTTATGTGGAACGTAACAAGTAATAAATATATTGGCCTAAGTCACTTACATTTTAGACACGATACTGACTGTTTTTGTTCCATTTCAGCAGCGAAAATAGTTCCAAACAAATATAATAGAAGAACCGTAACGCATCTCACAGAAACACATAACCATCACTTCATCTGAATGATTCAGCGTTTTGAACAAATTATTTTGAGTCAAAGATTCACTGAACCATTTATTTATCTAATTTAAGAATTTAAAATGATAGATGAAGCGTATGTTTAAAACGATTAGGGGGGAAAGCCCTTCATCAGAATCAGAAAGAGCTTTATTGCCAAATGTGCTTGCACACACAAGGAATTTGTTTTGGTACTGAGGCTTCCAGTGGACATATACAGATACAACAAGAAACATAATACTACTAATTATAAGAATAAAAAATAAAAATATATGAGAATAAAAGTATCACAGTTGGGTTTAGTCAGAATCGACATTTTCAGATTTACAGAGGTTAAAATACCATAAATATGCAGATTAATTTTTTTTTCTGGACAAGCAAATGTTCTACTTTGTCAGACAAACAGAACCTCAGATACTTTGATCTCCTGAGATATGGACACCACAAACACACACTGCCGTTTGTCTACTTTACACTTCCTTCCCTTTACACATCCTTCTCTTCACTTAGAAAGATTATATATAAAATTATAATGTTCTATGTCAAAGTGAATTAACTGTCATGTTCGATCAATCAATGTATTTATTGATTTAATATGGCTCAATGTAAAGTATTTAGCAGTATATTTTCCAGTTAATAATGACACTTGAGATCGATTCTGTAGAACATTGATTATGTTCTTAGTTATATCTGAATCACAATTGTACTTTTGGGGAATCCGTGGAGAGGACACGAAACCTGTACAGTGGTAGTTGGTCAAAAAACTACATGTGATTAATCCAGTTCTCCAGTAGAATCAACGTTATACAAAACCGAGTTATGTGTCCGTCATTCAACAGATTCCTATTAATTCCACTCACAGATCTCAAACTTTGACTTTTGACTTGACATTCAGTAACAGTTCTCACTTCAAACATCGAAACAATCATACAAACGAACTCAAAATCTCTCAGGACTGAATGAACTCCACATATTCTCCTCATGCTCGCTGCTGCTGCTGCACTAAATGTTTATTTCAGTAGGAAGACGCCAGAAAAGACGCACAAGTATCGCTGTGATCGATGAAAACAAAACAGAAATGAGTCTCTCGCTTAAGCAAACTTTATAAAGTGTGTTTGATGGTTTTGTAAAGATGAGAAATACCGTGAACTGCCCTCCTCGCCTTAGAAGACTCGACGCTGAAACTAGTATCCAGGCGCGCTGGAAGCTGTTTTATGCGAGGGGGGCTGAGGGCTGGGTTGAAAAATATGACGTCATTATGGTATGGCCCAATGGTTGTGGCTGACTGACGGCAAGACATGAACTTTCTCTGTAGTATAACGTTACATGTTGTAGCCATTAAAGTAAACATATTTAGTATCATATTTATGTTTAAATAGTATAGGCTATTAATTTAATCAATGTTGATTATGAAAGTGAGCATGCAGCATGAGAAAGATATGATACATCATACATCATGAGATGCACATATGTCTGGAGACATGGAGGGGGTAAGATATTTTGACCACTTCATTGAGTTTTGTAATGTAGAAAAACTCTTTTTAAAAGATTTTCGTTTTATATAAATTGTATCTTAATTTTGATCAATGTTTTATCAACCAATTGCCTGTATTTAATAAATAAGAAGCAATTATATAGCAGACAATGTAATAAGGCGCCGGCACAATCACTTGAACTTGGAGGGCGCCGAAGCTCAGCTTGTGCCTAACGCTGTCCATTGATGCCCACTTCATCAATCAATCATCATTCACGTAAAATGAGAGGCCAAGTCACAAACATCACTGTGTGTCAAATAAAATGTTTTATTTACGATAATAGTGATTGTCGGACGAGATGGGGATGCCTGAGTTCCCTTGGCTTCCGGTAGAAAACGCCACTGAGAACGGGGATTATAATTTCTGAGAAATAAAAAATAAAATTTTATATATCTATATATATTAGGGGTGTAACGGTTCACAAAATTCACGGTTCGGTTCGATACGATACAGTGGTGTCACGGTTCGGTTCGGTTCGATACAATACAGCAAAAAGAAAAATGCCACAGAAATGTCCTATTTATTAAAAGAAAAATTATTTTTAAATAAGTGAGTTTTCCTACATCTTGAAACTTTTAGTTTTATAAATGGGGGTAATCTTTGAAGGATAAACAAATAATGTTTTGGTCATCACATTAAAACTAACATTTAAATATGATCATATTTGAGTTTTGAAGTGCTGGAAAAAGATGTGTGATGTACTTGAAAGCATTTTACTATTTCTGCCAAACTTCTATGGTTACAGTGAGTGTTACTACAGTAACGTTAAATCCATGTTGCTGATCTGTGGACTTAAAACCTATAACTAATTCATTCATGGAACAATGTTTTTTCTTGGTTTCCACGTCAGCGCTGTTTGATCCGTTTATAACAGAGAAATTTTAATGCTTCTCACTAGATCTCGCAGTCATGTTATTACTTCAGTGGCGAATTAAAGTCCTTTGTTTACCGGATCTCCCAGCGCTGTGTAAAAGTGTCGCTTGATCATGATCGGCTTGCGCTCATAGCTCGCGCTGCACTGATGTTGATGGTCCGAACTGATAAACGATCCGTGAAGCACAAAATAATGAGTAGCGCAGTTTCGTTCCGCTTTCATTACGTTTGCCATTTGATGTTGCGCAACGTTGTGATGGTGGATTTTGGTCAGCAGGAAAAATGGTCCAACGAATCGTTCGGTTCGTTCGAATGCGTACCGAATACCGAACCGAAAGCCTCGTACCGAACGGTTCAATACGAATACATGTATCGTTACACCCCTAATATATATATATATATATATATATATATATATATATATATATATATATATATATATATATATATCACTAATGACATATTTAATCACTATAATACATGCATGTTATTTAGTGATGTGCTGCCCAATGCTAGCCCATACTTCTTCAGCCACAGGACTACGATGTATAGGCAACAGAATACAGAAATAAATAACGCTAAAATACTTGGCGGCAGTATAAGGGATTTAAAACCATTTCTTACCTCGATTTAAAGTGCACCAAACATGGCCTTGCGTTCTGGTGTGTTGCTGATGAATCTCCGAACACGAGAGATTCAAACCAGTGTCAGGTGAGGGAAGCACTTCTTGTGTGAGTAGGCTTATATCAACGATTCATGAAATATTAAAATAAGTAATCATTAGTTTATATCTTATACACTGCCCATCATTTTTTATCCCATATCAAACACAGTATGTTATGTCTATTTTACTTTTTTTTTCTCACGTTTTTAAGTATAATATTATAGTCCACCACAGCCCCCCACGAGGGGGGCTGATGCTATGACGAGGGGGGCTGCAGCACCCCCCTTCCCGCGCTATCCACAAGTTTCTTCTTCTTCTTCTGTGAGTTTTATTGGCAGCTTGCAATCTTTGTGCATTACAGCCGTCTACTGAGGTGTGATCACATTGGGACGTGAAAAATAATTGAACCTCTAAAATCCCAGAGGATCAGAGCCTAAGCTTCAGCTGGCGCTGCGTGTTCACTGTTCAGTCCTTCAGCTTCAACCTCAGCTCAACCTCCAGAAAAAAAAAATAATAATATTTGGACTAAAGTATTCTTCCTATTTGTGTTTCTTTTAGAAACTCTATCACTGCTTTGATTGTAGATTTTAATGTTGACATTAATGTTTTCACATTAAGATAAAAGGTGGAAAGAGTTATAATGACAGTATTGTTCAATACATTTCAATACAATACAATGGATTCTTTTATTAAGTACCGTAGGTTTTTTAATTTACCGCCTTTCGCCAGTATGTTTTTTTTTTACGCGGTGGGAGATGGTGAAACAGCTAACGTTAGGTTCTGTAGCACGAGTGAATTGCACACGTCTGTCTCATTTGAAGTTATATGAACTTATTAAATATCAGTGTTATTATTTTGGCTTTGTACAGTATATGGGCACGATCATTTTAACAGCATACTTTTGCACTCGATAAATTTGCTCCAACTAACACATTAAAGTTGCAGTAGGGAGTTTTGAGAAAATGTTGACTTAGCCTGAAAATTTGAACAAGCACAACTTCCAGGTCCAACCCCCTTGCTCTCTGCTGCGCTACAGCCCTCCCTCCACAGCTCCTCCCCCACAGCGGAGCCTGCCGTGAACGCGCAGGCTAGTAAACAGGACCACCGATGACGGCAGATTATAAACAGTTATGGAACATTCACTAACAGGGACGAAACATCAGCAATATGCTTTACATTGACTATAACCTGCCCATACTTTGACTACAAACTTGGTCCTCAAATCATTATGTATTTTGCAATACATGTAACTTTATAACGTTGCACTCTTTCTATAAGTTATAAATAGCTAGTAAGATAACGTTAAAGGATTAGTTCACTTTTAAAAAAACTTTTGCTGATAATTTACTCACCCCCATGTCATCCAAGATGTCCATGTCTTTCTTTCTTCAGTCGAAAAGAAATTAAGGTTTTTGATGAAAACATTCCAGGCTTTTTCTCCATATAATGGACTTCAATAGGACACAAACGTTTCAAGGACCAAATGACAGTTTCAGTGCAGCTTCAAAGGGCTTTAAACGATACCAGACGATGAATAAGGGTCTTATCTAGCGAAACGATCGGTCATTTCAAAAATAAATAAAAAACTTTAAGTTTTATAAGCACAAATGCTCGCCTTGCTCTGTTCTGTGATGCACGTTCGTGACTCTCCTGTTTGAACTCGTTCATCAAAATGAACAAATCTTTTTTCGAATCATTTCGTTCGTTGAATGAACGAAATGACTCCAAAAAAGACTCGTTCGAAATGAACGAATCTTTTTTGCGAGTCATTTCGTTCGTCGAATGAACGAAATGACTCGAAAAAAGATTTGTTCATTTGGATGAACGAGTTCGAACAGGAGAGTCACGAACGACGGTACGCGCTCGCGCTGTGCAAGAGAGGGGTAATCAGCGCGTACACGAGCGTGATTGACACTGCTAAGACATTCCTCCTGTCTCTGATTGGTTGTTTCTGACCGGGAGCGGTGTATTTCTGCAAATGGCAATAGGACCACAGGGAGGAGCCAGAGGAGCTCGATTTTTTCCACAGATTATCTGTCTCATATTCTACTGTGAGGACATAATGACAGTTTTAACAAATATTTGTTTACAAAAGCTACCTACTGGAGCTTTAACTACATTAAGTCATCGTCGATATAACAGAGGACATTCACTTAAGTTTCATTTGAACTTGTTCCTCAAAGTTAAAACACGCATGTCTGTGTTTTGATAGCTGGATTGTGCTCTTCCATAGTGTAAAATGTTTACTTGCAAACTTTGTGCACACACATGCAGTACTTTACCTGCATTTGTGAGACACATGCGCATTCATATTCATGTCGCGAATGTCAGGTTTAATTGTGCATTGCCTGCTTGTAATAAGAGTTTCAAAAAGTTTTCAGCTTTCAAAACAGGTGTGACACTATGAGTATATTTTATCAGTATCTTAAAACTCACATTAGAGAGGGGAGAAGCGTTTCATGTCCATTTCAGCTATGTGACAAGTCTTTTTCAATTGTGTCCACTTTTACAGCCCATGAATCTAGAAAACACTGTGATTGTTCTGAGGTAAACCTGATTGATTCAGTTGCACTTCCTCATAGCATACATGAGTGCTCTGAACAGCATCATGAAATGCCACAGGACTTTCTTTGCAGTGATACTGATACTGATGGTGTGGAAGAAGACACCTTTGGTGAAAGTGTGGACGAAGATCAGTTTTTGAGACATCTAGCTCTATTTTATCTCAAATTGCAATCAAAATGTCTGATTCCATCCTCCACTGTTCAAATAATTGTTGATCACCTTCAGGAAATTCATGAAATGAGTCACTCGCACCTACTTTTTAAATTGAGAGAAAAATTGAGTGCATTGGAGGTTGCAGAAGCAGACATAAATGCTATTTTGGAAATTTTGCACAGTGAAAATCTCTTTGAGACTTGTAATTCACAAAAACTTAAAACTGATCAAAAAAGAAAGACATTTTTCAAGAATACCTTCAACTATGTAGTACCAGTTCCACTTTGTCTTGGGACAAATGAGGCAGGCAAAGAGTGTTTTGCTCAATTTGTTCCGATTAAAGATACAATTGGTTCTCTATTACAGATTGACACAGTTACAGAACATCGCAAACAAGTATTTTCTGGTGTACGTCCTCACAATGTTCTTCACGATGTATGGGATGGTAGCAACTTAAAAGGTAATGAGCTGCTCAATACAGACACCTCATCCTTTAGTTTAATCCTTTATCGGGATGCTTTGGAAGTAGCCACCCACTGGGATCTGGCAGGAAAAAACATAAATTACTCTGTGTATATGCAACTCTTGTAGATATTCCTCCACATCATAGATCACGCATTGACCAGATGCAGCTTGTTTTGCTTTGCAGGGAACAGGACGTCAAGTATTTTGGCCCGGACAAAGTGTTTAGCCCTCTCATCAAAGACCTTAAAGACATTGAGGTAAGTGGCATTTATTTGCCTGATGGAACAGTGTACAGGGGAACGCTATCTGCAATTTGTGGGGATAATCTGGGCTCCCATGGCATTGGTGGATTTGTGGAAAATTTCACAAAAAGTGTGCATTTTTGCAGATACTGCAATATAGAAAGGGAAACGTTTAAAACAGATCCCTTGTTCAAAGCAAGTAAACGCACTTTACAGTCGTATAGGGATCTTGTTCAAAGTCAGACAAGTAATGCCACATCCAATGCCACTGGAGGTGTCAAATTTGACTCTGTGTTTAATGGACTACGTTACTTTCATGTGTGTCAGCCTGGGCTACCCCCCTGTCTGGGACATGATATTTTTGAAGGTGTTGCATCATATGATTTAGCATTGTACAAGAATTTTGTCACAGTGGAGAAGCTGTTCACTTACCAGGAGTTAAATCGACGAATAAATCATTTAACATACTTTGGTAATGATGCAAACAACAAACCCAGTGATGTCGTTCCAGGGAGTGACAAACTTTCTGGCCATGCAGTTCAAAATTGGTATTTTCTTAGGATGTTGCCAGGATTGATTGGAGACAAAATTGTAAACCCATCTGAAAATGAGACTTGGCAGCTGGTTTTGCAACTACGAGAAATAGTAGAACTTGTATGTGCCCCAGCTGTGTCCACTGGTCAGATAGCTTACTTGCAGGTTCTAATTGATGAGTATTTGCATACTCAATGGCAGTCTTTTCCCAATCATCCCCTCAGACCAAAACACCATTACATCAGTCACTATCCTGACCTGATTTTTCACTTTGGCCCTCTAATTCGTTTGTGGACACTGCGATTTGAGAGCAAACACTCCTATTTTAAACAGTGTGCTCGCAAATCACATAACTTTAAGAATTTGTGTCGAACACTCGCTGAGAAGCATCAGCTTCTTCAGGCATATCTGTATGCTGGGAGCTACTTCCCACAAGACATTGAAGTAGAGAAAAGCACAGAGTTTTACCCAGGTGATTACAATGAAGACATCAGACGCTCAGTTTCAAATATGAACTTTGAGCCTATTAACACTGAGGTGGCCAGTGATGTTACAGTGAGAGGCACAAAATACAAAAAGAACATGTTTGTATTGATCAGTGACTCTGATGAGGGGCTTGTAGTTGGAAAGATCAAGCTAATTCTCATTCATCAGGGTATGTCTTTACATTTTGTTGCTCAGGAATATCAGGCTGTTCGCCTTCCAAACATGGGCGTTTACAGAATTACACCAGCAGAAAGAACATGCTGTGTAGATCTAAGGAATATTTTGGATTATTACCCATTGCTTGAGTACACTGTGTGTGGCATGCCTGTAATAATTTTGCACCACTCTTTTCTCTTTTTGTAGAAAAATGTCTACCTGGTTTGAGGAGGTTAAACATTTAATTCTTCAGGCATTGCCCAGCCTGTCTCCTGACATTCTCCACCAGATCATTTCCAGTCTTCAAAGCTCAGGACTAGAATGCAAAGAAGACCTCAAATATGTTCAGCAAGAAGACCTTAAGGACATTTTACCTGTCATTCAAATCAGAAAGCTTCTTCAAATTTTTAAATCAGGTATGATGACATTTTAATCTGAATCTAAACTAAATAAGTATCTATTTCAGTGTACAGCATTTTTCCAACAAAATACATCAACTAAATTATTGTATATAGTTTCAGCCGTTGAAATATTTTAGTGGAATTGGTCATGTATACATTTCTTGTTGTACTTTCAGCATATTTTGAAGCTAATCAGAAATATAACTTAATTATTTTAATCTCTTTACTAATCTTTATTGCTTTTTCTCTATGCTGTGATATTTGAAACCCCTTCAGAAACAGAGATGGTTACTCTGAATTTAGATGCACTACCAGCTCCATCAGTGTGTTCTTCATCTTCTCCATCAACTGCAACACACAGCCTGTCTTGCCTTGCATCTCACTTAGAGGCTTCCAGGCCAAGCCTGACCTTCACACAAATGCCCAGCATTTCCAAGACTTCCAAAACTTTTCAAGTCCCTTGGGACAACATGCCTCCTGAAATCCGAACGGCAATCTCTACAGGAAAAAGACCGAAACCTGCAGAAAGGCGCCAGATGGTTAGAGTTCTGGTTGACGAAATGCGCAAGTTTGAACTTTGCCCAACACGTGCACAGTGTCTTACAATCTGTAAAAAGATTGTAAGGGAGAACCCTAACACTTTTGGAGACAAATTTCCAAATGGCTCATTAATAGGAGCGGAATATACATCACTCCTAATTCAAGTGAAGACGAGGGTTGAAAATTTGAACCGTGAGAGCAGCTTTGTCTGTCATCGAGCAAAGCCAAACTCAGGATGCAAAAGAGGACCAACGGACACCTATGGCTGTGTGAGATTTGAACCACACCTTCCCCCTGAAGAGACTGCAGAAACAATAGAGTCCAAACGTCAAAGATTACATGACATTTACAGCCATGAGGGAATTAGCAGTGTAGAGAGAGCAGAAGTAAACACTCTTATGGAGACTACATTCTGTCTTTTGCGTCAGAAACTAAATTCCATACCAGCACCTTCAGTAGAAGACATTAGGAGCCAGTGGCTATACCTCTTCCACCAGAAGTCTATTTGTGCCCACTTCAAGTTGCTAACTGACATTGATGTGCTGAAAGCCTTTGACATGTCCATGAAAGAATGCGGAAAGACTATCGTTGAGTACTTCAAGAGCAAATCAAAGAATGAAAAGGTGAAGGATGTCCTGTCCCAGCCTGAAAACACAGAGATGGCACACCTGCATATCAAGCTTCTAATGTCCCATTTTCAGGAACATGAAGATGGACTGGTGTTGCATGTAGATGTGGGTATTTAGTTTTCTTCTTTCTACTTTATTAAAGGAGAACTCCGGTCAATTTTAACATTGAGCTCATTTTTTTTTTTGTAAATTTGGAGTGCTGTCAGTACAGAGAACAACCACAAAAATCGGTGTTGCCTACACCGTGTTATCCTCTTTTTAAAATTTGCACCCTATTGACCGGAGTTCTCCTTTAAGTGATGATATGTATTCTGATTTGTGTATTGTGTCCTCTTCAGGTTGCTGCATCTGCAGCTGATGTTGAGAAGAAACTTCTACCTGGAAGTCCTCGTCTTATTTTACTGGGTTAGTATGTTAAGAAGAAACATTGACAAATGGGGAAGATACAGTAAAATAAAATAAAACATTTCTAATTTGTATACAGTTGTTAAAGAATAGGTCACCCAAAAATGAAAATTGTCATCGTTTACTTACCCACATGTTCCAAACCTGTATAAATTAATTTGCTCTGCTGAATACTCCACACTGTTGTTGTTTTTTCCTATTATGGAAGGCAATGGTGCCTCACAACTGTTGGGTTACAAACATGCTTCCAAATATATTCTTTTGTGTTCAGCAGTAAATTAAGACAGAATTACATTTTTGGGTGAACTATCCATATCCATTTACAATGAAGTCTTCTCAAAGGCAGATCTTTAAATGAGTTGTGCCAATGTTTTCGTTATTGTTGTTATATATTTATTTATTTATTTAGTTTGTTTGTTTTTGCTGTTTTTATTTTAGGTATGGGAGAGCAGACAAATGCTGTACGATGGATGATAAGCCTTGAAGGCCGTGTTATTTGTGAGTTTGTCCAGTCATCATTTTTGACTGCACTTTCAACACTTTTTGCTGTGTACTACGTCTTCAACCTGCAGTATCAAGAGGAGGCTTGTTGCACATTGGAGTTTCTTCAAAGGTATGACACTTAAGTCCTTATTGCATTTTTTTTTTTTTACCTTTCATCTTCATAAGAATTTTGATGCATCATTCTTGCATTCAATGGTAATTTGTTATATAACTGTCTTTAGACGCTTCGTTGGAATAAACCCAGAAAGAGGTTCAAAGACCTGCAGAGGCAAGGTGGTCTCCAAGAAGACGGGCAAGGTGGTGAATAAAAAGTTTTCCACAGTCAATCCAAAGGTTGCCTCTCTACTGAGAAATCTTGCAGATTTCGAGTGGGATTTCATCTAGGTAAGTAAATTTACACGTAGACACTAATTTATGTAGCTGCTTCCCATTAAAGTTATTACAGTATACCAGCTTTTTTTGTAGAACAGTTTACAATACACTACACTACTGAAAGCTCTTTTCATTTTAATTTCAGATGTGCTTTACAATGTATTACTAAAGTGTGTGTCTTTCCAAACCCATAAGACTTGTTCATCTTCAGAACTTAAATTAAGATCTTTTTAATGATATATTTCTGTCTACACAGCCTACAAAACTACTACTTTTAGGGCCGGTTTCACAGACAGGGCTTAGATTAAGTCAGGATTAGGCCTTAGTTCAATTAGGGTATTTAAGTAGCTTTTATAAACATGCCATAGATAAAAAACATTTACTGGTGTGCATCTTGAGACGAAACAAAGGCTCTGACATATTTTAAGAAATTTCAGTGCAAGTTTCTTTCAGTGAAAACAGCTCAAACATGCATTTTAGTCTGGGACTAATTTAAGGCTTGTCTGTGAAACCGGGGGTTAAGGTCTTTAAAGTAATCCAGAAGACTCCAGCGGTTTAACTTCAGTTTGATGAAGAAACGCAAGTGCTTTTTGTGTGCAGGAAAAAAAAATAACACTTGCGCCATGACGCATGCATGTTAAACATACTTTGTGTGGGGTTTTTCGCTTCATAAAATTGAGGTTAAACCCGGGAGTCACATGGAGTATTTTAATGATGCCTTTACTACCTTTCTGATGCTTGACAGTGCTGCGAAGGCTGTCCGTGGAGTGACAGAAAGTTGTTAGATTTCATTAAAAGATCTTCTTTTGTTTTCCGAAGATAAACAAAAGTGTTACGAGTTTGGAACTTCATGAGGATGAGTACAGTTTCCATTTTCTGGGTAAACTAGCCATTTAACCATGGGTCATTTTTAAACCCCAGATAAACAGCATCCTAGGTTATCTTGATTAATGTTCAGCATTGCTCATAATATACCTAGGGTTTATTTGCATATTTGTGGTCATTTCCATTGATTTTTGAATGCTGCTCATGACCCAAACGCTATGATATTGTGGATTCTTAAGTTTAACTGAGTTAAAATAGGGTTTAGAAAGAACAATAACCCAGAGTTAAGTCAGTAAAGCCCTTTTTTTGTGACGGGCATCATTGTACCATGCTGCTGCTAATAAAAAAAGCCTGTCGCCTCTTCTTCAAGCTCAAAATGTCTCCCCATTTACTCTCTCCTTCAAGTTAATCTAAATTCTTCTTAGTCATTATTTTTGTAGTGTAGCATTATGTTGCTTTTTGTCATGTACTTTTGACACTTTATTTACAAGTTAAAGTCCCCCCCCGCCATTTTTTTTTTTATCTTTCAGACTATACCTGCATCACTTTGAAGATTCCGGCATATTCCTGGCCTGTTCCTGTTCCAAATATTTGCCAGGTTTTGACTTCGATTGACTGTTATTAAACTAAAATTAACTTCAAAAATGTTCACACCATTTACTATTTCGTAAAGGCTGTTAGGGGAATGGGCACCCCAAACACATTCTTGGCCTGTTCCTGTACCAAATACAGGTTTTGACTTTTATTAAACTAAAATAAATTTGCAAATTCACTATTTCTTAAAGGCTGTTTTTATGTAAACACAAAAAGACTGATTATTCTATTGGACGTGGTTCAGTTGTTAAGTTGATTTGCTTTTTTTGTCTAAGCATTGTTGGAGAATTCTGCTACCCCTCCCCTATCTGATGCTTGAGTCTGAATGCTGTAATGCTAAAGCAAAAGTAGGCCATAGGGCAATGTAGAGATGGAAAAGTACCTAGAAACCCATGTAATGTCTAGATGACGTTAGTACAAGGTACAGGAAAGTACTAAAAAACATATATGATGTAATTTTTAAAAAAACTATACATGTGATGTTTCGCCACCAATAGATATAAGGCCTCGGAGCATGTGATCTTAATTGTGGCGTGATACCAAGGAGGAGCGAGGTGTAAAAGATAACGGTACAAACACTAATTGGATACTGGCGATAAGAAATCTGTGTGTTAACCACTGTAAGATCAGATGACTTGGCTAAACATCTCACTTTGTTGAATTGCTCAATAAAGTTCTTCTTCTGAGACCTGGAACTTCGACTCTGAAAGCTTTTTGAAGACTAACTCCTACTAGACTCTGAAAAACTGCTGACCTGAACCAGAGACCATCAATTAGCCACGACATAATTAAGGGGGGATGTGTTCAAATGTGGCCTTAAAGCCTCAAATGTTATTTGTTCTTTGACTATCTCTATCCAATCTAAGAGGGGCCATTCTTTGTCAAGTTGGTCAAGATTTGTGATTTTTGTCAAATCCCTCAAAAGCTCATTTCTTTTTTTGTCTGTTAGCACCTGTCTTTGTCCTGTTTTATCCACAAATTCTTTTTCCAACCAAAAATGAAATTTAATTCCCTTTGTTTGTTCTAGGGCTTGCTCAAATCTCTCTTTGTCTTTGTATTGGGCTAATGCCCTCCTATGCCTTTCCTTCCCGTATTCACAGATTGCAAATAAAGAAAGAAGGTAAAGGAAATATAAAAAATCAGAAAAAGACTTTTAGAATTAGTTTTCTGGGTAAACTAACTCAGAGGAGTTCGGAGACACAGCCATACATGAGACTTTGTCAAACATTATTGCTACTGATGGTGCTTCATCAGCTTCTGTGTTATGTCACAAATCTTGCTACAGCTCATATACTTCTCGTTCTAGAAATATTAGCAAACGCAAGTCAGACTCATGTCAGAGTCAGCACGGAAAGCGAATCATTCGCTCTCAACTCTCTGCCTTTGAGTATTCAAAACAGTGCTTGTTCTGTGGTCTTATTTGTGAAGAAAAAGACTCTAAAAATCCTAACAGGTGGAATCCAGTTAAAAAATGTCAGACTTTAGATAGGCCAGGCCTTCCATCCTTCAAAGATGTGATTTTGTCTAAATGTGATGAAAGACAGGATGATTGGGCAGAAGTTGTGAAGTTACGGGTGAATGACATCATGGACCTACCAGCAGCTGATGCTCAGTATCACTCCAAGTGTTACAATGCTTTCAGGAAGGTACCTCTTGACTCAAGTGCAACTGCTAGTAAACCAATTGACAGCTGCCTAGCTTCGGTCATAGACCACATAAGTGCAAACAAGACAGTGACTTGGACTGTCTCTGAATTACATGATGTTTTTGTAGCTAATTCTGGGAGTTTGTGCCGGAAGCAAATGCTAGCCAACCTGTGTGATTATTATGGTGATACTGTTATTGTACTGAGAGTTAAAGGATGCCAGACGATTGTTGGCTTTAGGCAGTACATTGGTAAATCACTCAAATTGGTAGGACAAACTGGCCTCTCTAATGACGACGATGATGATGTCAACAAGGTTGTCAGAAAAGTGCGGACAGAGGTCCAGAATATTCCATTGCCTCGTGAATATGACCTTGGCAGCTTTAGGCATGAAAGGGTCATTCAAGATACAAGTCCAACTCTCCTAAGGCTTGTATCCAGTGAAGAAACGGTGACCAAACCAGCACTCACACTTGCTCAATGCATCCAGCAGCACATCAGTAAAAGCTGGAATCAGACAACTTTGGGGCTAGCTGTAAAACTTTGTCATAAGCATGGTAGTTCAGAACTGGTTCGGAACCTAAATGAGCATGGTCTTGTTGTAACATATGATGAGGTCCTCCGGTTCAGGAAGTCAGCTGCCAAATATGCCTCAGATTATGCAGATAAGTACCTGCGGGTATTAGGACTGGAGAAGTGCATTGGCCCTATTCACAGTTGGGGTGATCATTTTAATCTTGTAGTCTTCACACCCAATGGTTGCCGCACAACACATGCCATGGCCACTCAGTTTGTGCAAAATCCTGCAGGGATCCTGTTCCCTGGAGTGGCGGCTCCAGACGGTGGGATTACATCGCTAAAAGTACCCCGTCTAACAAAGCTCCAAGCTGAGAAATTCTGTCCGGTAGCTAATAGCAGTCTTGTCATTGAACATTATACAGGCCCTAAGAAGCTGACTCCACCCGCTCTGAAAGAAGTGCCAAGAACAGCTACTGTCCAAGAGAGCATCCAAGAGAGGGTTTCTAGAGCACTGAGGAGGGATGCTGCTTGGCTCTGTCAGCTCCATTCTAATCCTCTTCCCCTGGACTGGTCGGCCTACAATGTTGTGCAAGATCGTCACAGTGATGAAGGTGTGTCTAGAATGAAGACTATAAGTGTCTTTGGACCATTGCTCGACTCACCTTCTGCTCATCCTGATCCAGTGCTCTGTACCATTACATACCTGGACACATCACTCAAGCAGCTTGGCATGAGCTACAGTCATATAACATTTGACATGCAGCTGTACAAGATTGCTTGCCAGATCAAATGGGGTGACCCACAGCGATGGGCATCTGTGTTGCTCAGCCCTGGAATGATGCACACCCTGATGTCATTCATTGGCTCAATTGGGGAGCTGATGAATTCAACAGGCCTTGAGGAGCTGGTAGGGGCATTATTTGGCGGCCTGGCATCCATCTTCAATGGAAAGGCCTGGCCTAAGGCCATGCGAGCCTTCCGTATGGTTATGTACGCTCTTCTTCATGAATTCTTAAAGGAGGGAGAAAAGAGTCATCAGCAGATACTGGAATTCCTGGAAAAGGCAAGACAGCACCCAACAGGCCGATTATGGGTAGATTGCTTTATCACTCCAACCTTAATAGCACATAGATTCTGGCGAGCAGAGAGGGAGGGTGACTGGCTGCTGCAACAACACTGCCTTGAAACACTTTCTTTCTGGCTCTGTACAATCAGAGGAACTCTGTAACCTTGGATGCAGCCTGGTATGAAATTTACTGAAAGCGCAAAAGACCCCCAGCACTGAAGACACTACCTCCTACAGAGCGCAATATGCGCCTTCATGGAAGACGTGCCCACCTACAGGTGCTGCTATGGAAAGCTGCAGACCAGCCTGATCCACCGGCTGTGGATATCACCTTGTTTGGATTGGACAAGAAGATGGGCCTAAAGGAAGGAGAGGAACTGATTATGCCCACCAAGGATTCAAGTCCAGTTGCTCCTCCTGCTTTGTTAGATGTTGTCAGCTGTGGTTGCAAAGCTGGGTTGAAACCTTGCACATCAGCAAAGTGCAGCTGTGCAGCTGCAGGTCTGGCCTGTACCAGTTATTGTTCCTGCAAAGGCAATGATGGTATATGCTGCAACATACTTACACAACACCAAGAACACAAGGGATGAAGGGTCTGAAGAAGATGATGACAGAACAGACGAGGATAGTGAAGATGATGAGGCTGCCTTTTGTTAACTAATTGTGAGGCATAGCAGTTTGCCTGAAGGTGGTAGCCATTGTGTGCTTTGTGTGGTGCGAAGGTGAGGCCCTCTTGGTTAGCCTTTCTTCTGGCGGGCTGACCCGGGTTGCGCAGACTCAGTTTTAACACTTGCGTCTGGCGGAGTTTTAACTGGGTCCTCGTTGGATCTTGTGACTTGTGGACCAACCTGGGCAGCCCTTAGCCATTCGGGCGTTGCCCTAGCGACTCGCGGGGCCTGTCTTGTATGGCATGTATATAGTGTATATTTGTACAATATTCGTTGATCACACATGGTGATGGGCTTAGGTGATTAGGTGAAACAACCTTAGAGGAGGAACATGCCCCCAATTCGTTGTCACACTCTGCAGGCACTTGTTGTAATGACTGTTGAACTTTCCTTGCAAGGGAATAAAAAATTGTTAAAGACAATTGTTACATGTTTGTCTCTTATTCAGTACTAGAAAATTGTTTGCCACCACACATCTCATTGGGTGTCTTAAAAAGCTACCCCATTAATATGTATCGTACAGTTGCATGATCCAAGTTATGTCAAATTCCCACATTGCTTTTTCCTCCAGAAATACATAACAGTTAGCCTAACAAAGATTCATTGTTTATCCAAAAAGCAATTTGAATCTTCAAAAGTGTCAGGAGGGGATTCAGCCTCACTACTCCCTGAAAACAATGCATAAACATTCACAAGAGCACTCATGATTTTGAAATGTAAGATTATTTTGTTTACCATAAAAATAACCTAAAATTATGCCTGAAAGTAATCAAAATTTGCCTAAATAAATCAAAATATGTAATAAAATTAGCTCTTTGAAATCTGAAAATGCCAGAAATGAAATCAGCATCATCTAAAACCTTGAAAACCACTCACATATTGTAGAAAGTGGCCATGCAGTGCAAAATATCTGGTCAAAATGGACGATTAAGCAAATAACGCTAATTATGCTAATTGCTCAACATATGCAAATTAGCATCCGGCAGTTTCTGTATGCTGGGGACCCATACTTCACATTTCTGCAATAAAATTTTGGTGTACTCAACATTTCCAGGTTCACCTAGTTGGCTACTAGACTAAAAGGAATACAGTATGAATACAATATCTCTGTACACAATTTACCTCACAAGGTATCAATAACTGGCTAAATAGTCATCACAAATGAATACTCAACTGTCAGATAACAAATAAACATATAAGATAAACTTCAAATAAACAGTATGACGCAGCATATAATAACAATGTGATCATAGGATTAGCGTCTCTCCGCGATCGTCATTTGCATATCGTGATCGTCATTTGCATATCTGACATTCACAATGACAAATGAGTGTTGACTAAACAATATTCACATAATTACTCACATTTGTTGCATGAACGCACAACATTGAACGATATCTTGGAGAGAACGGCTGGAACTCGCTATTGCACCAGTCTGCTGGAAACAACTATTAGTCCGTCAGAAACCGCTGCCTGTTTTCCGTTCCGGGACGGACTTTCTGACATTAACAGTCATGTTAGATCAATCAATTAATTTATTGATTGATTTAATTTGGCTCGATGTAAAGAATTTAGCAGTATCTTTTCCAGTATATTTTAATAATGACACTTAAGATCGATTCTGTAGAACATTGATTATATGTTCTTAGTTATATCTGAATCGCAATTGTACTTTTGAGGAATCCGTAGTGAGGACACGAAACCTGTACAGTGGTAGCTGGTCCAAAAACTACATGTGATTAATCCAGTTCTCCAGAAAAGAATCACGTTGTACAAAACCGAGTTATGTGTCCGTCATTCAACAGATTCCTATTAATTCCACTCACAGATCTCAAACTTTGACTTTTGACTTGACATTCAGTAACAGTTCTCACTCCAAACATCGAAACAATCATACAAACGAACACAAAAGCACTCAAAATCTCTCAGGTCTGAATGAACTCCACATATTCTCCTCATGCTCGCTGCTGCTGCTGCTGCACTAAATGTTTATTTCAGTTGGAAGACGCCAGAAAAGATGCACAAGTATCGTTGTTATCGATGAAAACAAAACAGAAATGAGTCTGTCGCTTAAACATACTTTATAAAGTGTGTTTGATGGTTTTGTAAAGATGAGAAATACCGTGAACTGCTCTCCTCGCCTCAGAAGACTCGACGCTGAATAAGTCTGACCAATAGAATCAAACATTACACAATTGGCATATCATATAGACTTTTATACAGCTTCTTTATATGGGCAGTATCCGCTAGAATCTCCTTACAAGCCTGGAGCTCCGAGGAAGCTCTTCAATGTATAACATAGAAACATAGGCTATAGAAGAAAAGAAAGAGAAAGGAGAAGGGAGGGGTTCCCTTCCTCATTAATGAATACCAGATGTTTAACTTGACATCGATAGAAAGGAATGTGCCAGCGTGGCTATTATGCTGGACCATAGAATCTCTATTGTAGCCTATAGACTTTATTGCTGAGGGAGAAATATATTTCTAACAGGGATATTGGTTTATTTCGAGTCCGAGGGACTGTCAGGCATGTCTGAAAGTGAGTAACTTTAACTTGTGGATCAGAACTGACGCAAGACGCGAACTGTTTCGAACGATTCAGTCCGATTTAGTATACTGGTTCGACCGGTTCACTAAAAAGATCCGGTTCAAAATAACGATTCGTTCACGAGCCGGCCATCACTAGTTTGCGGTAAATGCGACTGAAGAGAGGTGAGTTGAATAGATGCTCCGTCTAAAAAGTTTGATATGAGCTTTGTTTATTGTAATACAACATGTAATTTTGTTCTAAAATGCACTTTAATCTTATTAAAACATGCATGAAGTTTGTTTGAATGATGTGATGAGTTATAACATGTATTTTCGGGGAGAATTCATTAAGCATGAGTGTGCAAGCTCTGTTGGCTAAAATAATGCCTTTCACTGACATGCTGAATTGTGAGAGAAGGCCACAGACTCGAGCTTGTTCTGATCTTTCCTTTTATTCATGCAGAATACAATCTGGCCTGAGTAATTTCTGTTGTAATTCGCCGTTGTCTCGTTCATCTACCAACACAACGCAGAGCTAAATGAAGACCGGTCACTAGGGCTGGGTATTGTTCTAAATCTTTCGATACCGGTTCCTAACGATACTTTTTTCGATACCAATTTTATGAAATCCATTTGAACAAGATTACATAACACATTAGGCTACCTCAGAAAAACTTTGGTTTTATTTTTTCAGTTTGACTCATGCTCCTAGCCGGTGCAAAAAGGAACAGAAAAAGCACAAAGGAACAAAAAATGTTTTATAAAGAGCTCATGCTCGCCAAAGCTGATTTTTTAAAAATAAAAAATACAGTAAAACTTGTAATATTGTAAAATAGTATTACAAATTAAAATCTTATTTGAATATATTTCAAAATGTAATTTGTTTAAATGAATTTAATTCAAAGCTGAATTTTCAAAATCATTACTTCATTGTCACATGACCCTTCAGAAATATGAAAACAGTTTGCTGCTTAATATTTTGAAAACTATGATACATTTTTTCATGATTCTTTGATGAAAAAAAGTCAAAAGAACAGCATTTATTTAAAAATTAAATATTTTGTAACATTACACATGTTTTAATGTCACCTTTAATAACTTTAATGCATCCTATTCCTTACTGAAAAAAAATTCTGACTAACCAACACATTTTTTAACGGCAGAGTACATTCAGTATAGGTTATTATTTATTGCAATATAAACACTGTCAGAGTGATCAATAAGGTATCTCTTCATTTACCAGTCGAAGACGGAGCAACTTTTATGTTTACTCCATGCACTGTCAAGGTCTTCATCATATTTGTCGTGGTATACCGGTCTTTGCAGCAATTATTTTACCGCAAATACTGCATCGCGCG
Source organism: Gila orcuttii (assembly GCA_026230005.1). Lineage (NCBI taxonomy): Eukaryota > Metazoa > Chordata > Actinopteri > Cypriniformes > Leuciscidae > Gila > Gila orcuttii. The sequence continues at coordinate 62,733,147 of JAPDVR010000003.1, forward strand.
CTGTTGGCATCGAGCCTAGAGAAATGTACCCACACTTTTGATCGACTTACATATTTAAGATATTATGTGTGTGTGCTCGCATATGAATATGTGCGCGGAGAGTTTGTGTGTGTGTGCTCGCGTGTCATATGCGCGGGGAGAGTTTGTATGTACACGTCTCATATGAGTAGGACAGTTCCGCGCGTCTTGTGTGTGTAGAGTTTGCGTGTAGTGCATTTTATATGTATTTGTTTGAGCACTGACGTTGACGAGTTAACTCCTTAGGTATCGAAATCTGGAACCGAACAACATGTCATTTTTCGATACTCGATAGTATCGAGGATATTCGGTCGGTACCTAAAAAGTATTGAACTCGGTACCCAGCCCTACCGGTCACATAATGCATGTTCAGATATTTATACATCAAAATATTCTCAGGTTAATGTTAATGTTTACGTTCACTTTAGACCAAACCGACTATGTCTACGTTGATTCTCGTCAAGACGTGCAATTTGCCAATTTTGTGTGTCGGTGCAAGCTCAGAAAGATGTGAAAGAGTATTCGTGCGCTGTGAGACGTTTGCGTTATGAACGTGTGTTCCAAACAGAGACACTGGTACTTTCGCGTCTATGTGCGCTTGAATATTTAAATTAACAAGGCTTAAAAAGGCGTTTCACGGGTATCCATGATGATCCCAGAAGAACACGCTGCATACACGCGTTTCACCTCTATCCGTGATCAGGGTCCGAAATTAACTTTTTGGCTCACCTGCCACAGGGACTGGTATATGAAAAAATCCACCAGCCAAGCATATTTTTTGTACTTTTTTGTTTGTTTGCTGCATGGTTAAAAAAAAAAACATATTTGTTAAATCACGGGGTGCGTCGACACGCGCAACCACACGTGCCTAAAGACAATATTTCACTGAGCAAGCAAAATGAAGCAAGCGAAAAGAAGTAGCTACTGTGTGTGGGACCATTTCGACAGAAAGGGCGACGAAGTTACTTGCAAAATATGCTACGCGGTATTAAAATACAGCAGTAGGCCTAGTGCAAGTACAATGCAATATCACTGGCGAAGCAAACATCCACAAGCAAATTAAAGTTTTAGTAGGCTAACAAACGAAGTTGGCCACTCTAGCGAGACGTTATCTCTGTATTCCCGGGACATCTGTGCCATCGGAGACCCAGACTAACCCCACATCATGTAGACATGCTACTTTTTTAAAGTAAAAACTACACAAGCTGTGGATTGTGGGTGGTGATGGCGCAGTGGATAAGACACATGCCTTTGGTGTGAGAGACCCGGGTTCGAATCCACTGTGAGACACCAATGTGTCCCTGAGCAAGACACTTAACCCCTAGTTGCTCCAGAGGCGTGCGACCTCTGAAATATAGCAATTGTAAGTCGCTTTGGATAAAAGCGTCAGCTAAATGAATAAATGTAAATGTAAATGTAAATGGATTGAGGTAAGCCTGCTGCTACTTTTATTTGACGAAAAAAACGTAGTCTGATGAAAAAAAAATTTTTTTTCAAAGCATCTTCAAACTGATTCAGTGTTTTCTTTTTGTCACCTTAATTTGTTAATTATTTAGGTTAAAAATATATATTTAGTGTAGGTCTATTTTAGGTGTGAAGGTTCACACACGCTTCTCGAGGCACACACACGCAAGGTCTCTCGCTCTCTGGAGTGCGCGCGCTCTTTCTCGCTCGCTCTAGATTCCAGGAGATTTGAACTAATTTGGGGGCATCAGGGAGCCGCTATCAATATGCGGGAGACTCCCGGAACTTTCTAGAATGTCTGGAACATTCACCCGCCAGTGTGGCGGATAGCCTTTGAGATTTACTCGCCAAACGGAAAATCTACCCGCATTTGGCGCTTGGCGGGTGTTAATTTCGGACCCTGTCCGTGATGATCCCAGAAGAACACGCTGCGTACACGTGTTTCACCTGTATCCATGATGATCCCAGAAAAACACGCTGTGTACACGTGTTTCACCTGTATCCATGATGATCCCAGAAAAACACGCTGTGTACACGTGTTTCACCTGTATCCATGATGATCCCAGAAGAACACGCTGCGTACACCCGTTTCACCTGTATCCGTGATGATCCCATAAGAACGCGCTGCGTACACGTGTTTCACCTGTATCCGTGTTGATCGTAGAAGAAAACGCTGCGTACACGTGTTTCACCTGTATCCGTGATGATCCCAGAAGAACAAGCTGCGTACACGTGTTTCACCTGTATTCATGATGATCCTAGAAGAACACGCTGCGTACATGCGTTTCACCTGTATCCGTGATGATCCCAGAACGCGCTGCGTACCCGTGTTTCACCTGTATCCGTGTTGATCGTAGAAGAAAACGCTGCGTACACGTGTTTCAGCTGTATCCGTGATGATCCCAGAAGAACACGCTGCGTACACGTGTTTCACCTGTATTCATGATGATCCTAGAAGAACACGCTGCCTACACGTGTTTCACCTGTATCCGTGTTGATCGTAGAAGAAAACGCTGCGTACACGTGTTTCACCTGTATCCATGATGATCCCAGAACACGCACGCGTTTCACCTGTATCCGTGATGATCCCAGAAGAACACGCTGCGTACATGCATTTCACCTGTATCCGTGTTGATCCCAGAAGAACACGCTGCATACATGCGTTTCACCTGTATCCGTGTTGATCCCAGAAGAACACGCTGCGTACATGGGTTTCACCTGTATCCGTGATGATCCCGGAAGAACACGCTGTGTTTCACCTGTATCCGTGATGATCCCAGAAGAACACGCTGCGTACACGTGTTTCACCTGTATCCGTGATGATCTCAGAAGAACACGCTGCGTACACGTGTTTCACCGGTATCCGTGATGATCTCAGAAGAACACGCTGCGTACACATGTTTCACCGGTATCCGTGATGATCCCAGAAGAACACGCTGCGTACACGTGTTTCACCTGTATCCGTGATGATCCCAGAAGAACACTCTGCGTACACGTGTTTCACCTGTATCCGTGATGATCCTAGAAGAACACGCTGCGTACACGTGTTTCACCGGTATCCGTGATGATCCCAGAAGAACACGCTGCGTACACGTGTTTCACCTGTATCCGTGATGATCCCAGAAGAACACGCTGCGTACACGTGTTTCACCTGTATCCGTGATGATCCCAGAAGAACACGCTGCGTACACGTGTTTCACCTGTATCCGTGATGATTAGGGGTGCAACGGATCAAAAAACTCACGGTTCGGATCGTTTCTCGGATCAGAGTCATGGATCAGATCATTTTTCGGATCAGCAAAAAAAAAAAAATTGGCCTCATGTCTGCACCTATAAACACAATGATAGCTAGGCCTGTCACAATAACACATTTTCCTGGATGATAAATTGTCCAAGAAATTATTGCGCTAAACTATAATATTGATAATAAACGATAATATTGTCGTTCTGAGACCATTTTCATCTACAATAATGATAATGGCACGGCACAATAATGCAGGTACACCTTTTCAAAGATCAATAAACTTTTATATCTAAAGACTATTTAACACTGAAAACGGAAAACCTTTTAAATATTCGCAATAAATGAACAAAACAACCAAAAAAAATAAAAGCAATGGACTCTCATTCTCTGTTAACAAAAAATGCACTTACCAATGTGTGTTCACACTAAGAATCATATGCATCATGTACTTTGTGAGCATGCGTCTCATATGAGTACGTGCGCTAGTTTGTGTGTGCTCGCGTCTCATATGAGTATGTGCGCGGAGAGTTTGTGTGTGTGCTCGCGTCTCATATGAGTGTGCGTGGAGTTTGTGTGCGCGCGCTCGTCTCATATGATTATGTGCGTGGAGAGTTTGTTTGTGTGTGTGTGCGTGAGCGACTTTAGGTGTGTCTTTGTGCAATTCATATGCATTTGTTTGAGCATTCAGCAGTATACATGTATGTTTGACTACTTAGTATATGTGTATGCAAGTGTTTCATATATGTGTGCGTAAATGAAGTTTGATTTTTTTAAGCCCTTAACGGCGCCTCATATGAGGCAGAGAGAGCGCGAGAGAGAGAGAGAGAGAGAGAGAGAGAGGGACGAGCGAGAGCCCGGTAGTGCTGCGCGAATGCCAGACATCCCGTTTGTGATGGCTTTAGCCCGGTCGGATTGTGCAACAAGAGGTCGCTTAAAGCCGCGGTGATAAGCGGTTGTTGAGCAGCCTTCGTTTTCACTCTTGTCAGTGAAACATCGGGGCGATGTCGCTTCCTACACACGGTTTTATCCACTAACCTCTTTCCTTCATCATTATATTTCATCATTATATACTTTTTTTTTTTTTTTCATAAATCAATCCGCGGATCACGTGTGTGCCGAACCGAAGATATTAATCCGAACGGATCACGGATCGATGATGATCCTTTGCACCGCTAGTGATGATCCCAGAAGAACACGCTGCGTACACGTGTTTCACCTGTATCCGTGATGATCCCAGAAGAACACGCTGCGTACACGTGTTTCACCTGTATCCGTGATGATCCCAGAAGAACACGCTGCGTACACGTGTTTCACCTGTATCCGTGATGATCCCAGAAGAATACGCTGCGTACGCGTGTTTCACCTGTATCCGTGATGATCCCAGAAGAACACGCTGCGTACACGTGTTTCGCCTGTATTCGTGATGATCCCAGAAGAATACGCTGCGTACACGTGTTTCACCTGTATCCGTGATGATCCCAGAAGAACACTCTGCGTACACGTGTTTCACCTGTATCCGTGATGATCTCAAAAGAACACGCTGCCTACACGTGTTTCACCTGTATTCATGATGATCCTAGAAGAACACGCTGCGTACACGTGTTTCACCTGTATCCGTGTTGATCGTAGAAGAAAACGCTGCGTACACGTGTTTCACCTGTATCCATGATGATCCCAGAACACGCACGCGTTTCACCTGTATCCGTGATGATCCCAGAAGAACACGCTGCGTACATGCATTTCACCTGTATCCGTGATGATCCCAGAAGAATACGCTGCGTACACGTGTTTCACCTGTATCCGTGATGATCCCAGAAGAACACGCTGCGTACACGTGTTTCGCCTGTATCCGTGATGATCCCAGAAGAATACGCTGCGTACACGTGTTTCACCTGTATCCGTGATGATCCCAGAAGAACACTCTGCGTACACCTGTTTCACCTGTATCCGTGATGATCGCAAAAGAACACGCTGCCTACACGTGTTTCACCTGTATCCGTGATGATCCCAGAAGAACACGCTGCGTACACGTGTTTCACCTGTATCCGTGATGATCCTAGAAGAACACGCTGCGTACACGTGTTTCACCGGTATCCGTGATGATCCCAGAAGAACACGGTGCGTACACGTGTTTCACCTGTATCCGTGATGATCCCAGAAGAACACTCTGCGTAAACGTGTTTCACCTGTATCCGTGATGATCCTAGAAGAACACGCTGCGTACACGTGTTTCACCTGTATCCGTGATGATCCCAGAAGAACACGCTGCCTACACGTGTTTCACCTGTATCCGTGATGATCTCAGAAGAACACGCTGCCTACACGTGTTTCACCTGTATCCGTGATGATCGCAGAAGAACACGCTGCCTACACGTGTTTCACCTGTATCCGTGATGATCGCAGAAGAACACGCTGCCTACACGTGTTTCACCTGTATCCGTGATGATCCCAGAAGAACACGCTGCCTACACGTGTTTCACCTGTATCCGTGATGATCGCAGAAGAACACGCTGCCTACACGTGTTTCACCTGTATCCGTGATGATCCCAGAAGAACACGCTGCGTACACGTGTTTCACAGGTATCGGTGATGATCCAAGAAGAACACGCTACGTACACGTTTCACCTGTATCCGTGATGATCCCAGAAGAACACGATACGTACACGTTTCACCTGTATCCGTGATGATCCCAGAAGAACACGCTGCCTACACGTGTTTCACCTGTATCCGTGATGATCGCAGAAGAACACGCTGCCTACACGTTTCACCTGTATCCGTGATGATCCCAGAAGAACACGCTGCGTACACGTGTTTCACAGGTATCCGTGATGATCCAAGAAGAACACGCTACGTACACGTTTCACCTGTATCCGTGATGATCCCAGAAGAACACGATACGTACACGTTTCACCTGTATCCGTGATGATCCCAGAAGAACACGCTGCGTACACGCGTTTCACCTGTATCCGTGATGATCCCAGAAGAACACGCTGCGTACACGCGTTTCACCTGTATCCGTGATGATCCCAGAAGAACACGCTGCGTACATGTGTTTCACCTGTATCACCTGTATCCGTGATGATCCCAGAAGAACACGCTACGTACACGTGTTTCACCTGTATCCGTGATGATCCCAGAAGAACACGCTGCCTACACGTGTTTCACCTGTATCCATGATGATCCCAGAAGAACACGCTGCGTACACGTGTTTCACCTGTATCCGTGATGGTTCCCGCCTCCTTCTTCCCTGAACATTTCTACACTGGTGCCGAAACCTGGGAAGAGGGAGGAACGCGCCGTCAGAGTGTCCTCGCCGCTGTGGTGAATCCGCGGTGCCATCGAACATGGTGCGCGAGTCGCCGCCGTGAGCCGGAGCCTGCTGCCATCCGCCGGGTAGAGGAGGAGCAAGGAAAGGGGGATGAGCGGCCATGGACGCTCGAGGCGGTCCGCTGGAGTCAGTTGCCGGGGGGGCGGCAGAGCTCGCTGCTGGCCGCCTGCGAGTTGGAGGGGCGGCTGCCGTCCGGGAGGGAGAGGGGGAGTATCATGTTGGTCAACACGGACATGTGAAATTGGCTATGTACTGATGAAAAATTATTTTAAAAAGTATGTTATTCTTTAAAAATAGTATTTTTTTTATCATATATCATGTAAACAAGAACACTTGAATGAATAACTTTAAGCTTTGTAAATACATTTTGGGACACTTATGCATCTCATCAAACCCAAATGGCACCCGTTTATTCCTAAAAATTTTATGATAATTTTCAGTTTCTGCGCATATCAAATCATCTTATTTTAATGATCTAACTATTTTATAGGGATTACTATAGTTATCAAACTTATATATAATATTTCGATTAATTTGGACATTATGCTGCTATAATTATTTATCTGTAGTGGTTGATGAAGATGTGTCATTAGTGATTGCTTTTGTGTTATTGATGTTTTATCCATGTCATAGTGTGAGAAATAACTGACTCAAATAATGTGTTTCTACAGCAAACACAGCTACAAACAAACTACAGCAAAATGTGTTTCTAACAGCAAACACTCAGAATAAAGTGAGATGATCTGCTGATGATCCTGAATGTCTTGTTGAATGAGTGTTGATAGTCTGAGGATCATCAATATTAACAGATCTGCTGAAAACACTCTTTATTTCATGACAATAGTTCCTGTTTTCACCTCATTTATTATGCTGATGTCTTCAGATCTCCTGTAAATTGACACTTAAAGGTCATTTCGTTGGTGTTAGCAAACTTGGCTACTATATGCATGTTTATTTCTGTGTTTATGATTTTAACTGTTTTTCTTACCATTATTTATACTTGGAAGAATTTAAATTATTTATATTATTTTCTATATTTCTTGATAACTGTATTTTAATGAAGAAACAAAATGATGTTAGGATTAGCAATAAAAATAATTAAAAATAATTAATGAATTGGCATTAGTAATTTATATATTTTTGATTTTGGCAGATCAGCTCCTCCTACACTGGAATACATCATCAGTGAAGCTCCTCCCTCTGTAATCACATCATCAGTGAAGCTCCTCCCACGGTAATCACATCATCAGTGAAGCTCCTCCCACAGCAATTCTCCTATAAATGCTTTTTTAAATAATTTCCATCAGCTACAAGTGAAGACAAGCATCAGAGCATCAGGAAGAGCTGAAATCTGCAAAGACTGAGTTTATTAAAGAGGACAGTGAGAACACGAGTGATCCAGAACCTGCAGAATGAAACACACTGAAGATCCTGAAGAACAAAGAGGTTGGTGTTTATTCTTCATTCATTCATGATGCTGAAGAACATTCATGTTAGAAACATTCAAGCACTTCATCACATTTAGACAAACAGTTCAACTATGAAATGGTACAGAATGTTCTGGGTTTTTCTTCAACAAATGGTCAGTAAAGGGAAGTTTGAGAGACTTGTATATTGATTGTCAACATCGAATCAAGCTTTTTACTATTTTAACTGTTTTATTTTACATTTATTTTATATCTGGTCCCAATTTGCAACTACGTTACCAGAATTTTAGTCCTTTTCAACATAGTTCACAAAATTATTATTTTTTTAAGAATAATCAGTAAACACCAAGTTACTGATAAAGTTGTATTTGTCAAATATCATACAAGTTATTCATAGTTATAGAGATTCTTCTTACAGTAACTTTGGTAACAGGGTTGATGAATACAGTCAAGAGTACAATGGATTGAGATTAGGCTTGTTTGAGATGCGCCTTAAATGTAGTCGAGAGTAGGCGGCTGCAGTGAGAGGAGGAGTGAAAAAAGTGCAGGCAAGCCGGACAGATCTCTCTTCTCGCAGTGGATCTGACTCCTGCGAGATCAATGATGGATATCGTGGGATTCACGCCTGTGCACGGTGTTGCTAATAAACTGGATGTAATTTAAGATCTGTTGCTTTTATATGAAAATAAATATAATTAACAAGACACCCAAAGTACTTGTTATTTAATTCCATTCTAAATAAGTGTTTATCAATCATTTTTTCTTTAATACAGACATAGGCTATGTGTTTTTTTGTTTTTATAATAAAATGACATAACCCATAGAGATCGCACTGTCCGAGAGTTTGGGAATATTCACAGATAACATATACACATAAAACATGATATCCGAGTTTTAAAATTAAACATTTTAAAAGAGAACAATACATCACGGTTGTTTAAACCAATCAACATTAAGCTGTGTCGTCAGCAAGTCGTTTCCCATCATGCTTTTGATCAGCGCAGTCGGTGGAGAGCAACTGCGCGCGACTGCAGAATCCGACACGCGTGCCTTGCGCTCGCGAGAGTTTTTTGACACACGTCAGCATGACATCAGAGCAAGGCGGACCGCTCTCGGACACATTTCTAACCGGCATGCATTACGCACTGATCACCGGTGATCGGTTCTGCGCAGATTTTGCTCATCTCAAACAAGCCTATTATTTTCTTGTCTTCCCATCATGCAGCAGAAAGAGCCCAGATGATGTCACTTCCTGGGTGTCACAGTTTTAAGAAATGCTCTGTTTTTAAAAGGAGGAAAATCATGTCAGGAGTAACAGGGTTGAGTGAAACATGTAGGACACAGATAATGCTAATACAAATGGTTAATTTAAAACCAGTTAAAGCCACTCTACATTTTGAGCTTGAACTTGAATGCTGAATGCTTGTGTTATTTCTCACAGGGTTATTCACTTGAGCTTGTGTTTCTGGTGTCCCACTTTCACATGCGTATGAATGGAAGTCAGTGCAAGGAAAAGTCTAGTGTGAACGGCCATTAATAATTCAAACGTTTAGTAAAATAAATATCAATCTCAAAGTTGCTGTCAAAATATAGCAGTATTGTATATTTTAATGTTAATATCATGTTAGATAATTGTGTCATTGATCAAATATATTTAATAGTTCTGGCTAAAGAAACATGGGATTCTTATAATGTTTTACAAATAATAATTGGAAGTTAAATTTACCTCATTCATGGAAAGTTTCAAGGACATAAAAGCAATTCATAAAAAGGCATCAAATTATCATATTATTTTATGGCAGTTGTCTACTTTCTACCATTACATCAGGGCTCACTTTCATGTTCTTTCACTTTATATTCCTCTCTTTGAGTTATTTTGATGTACTGAAAATTAAATGTAATATTTGTTTCTGTCATTTCAGACCTGATGGAAGAGAGCGAGGAGAGTGAAGAACTGAGTGAAGTGGAGGAGGAACATCATGTCAAACCTGGAGAAAAACCTTTGAGTCGCTCAAAGACTAAACAGACATTTTCAAAGAAAAGAAGAGCCAAGAAATCTTTCACCTGCACTCAGTGTGGAAACAGTTTCACAAGCAAACAATGTCTTGAGACTCACATGAGAGTTCATACCGGAGAGAAGCCGTTTGAGTGTGATCAGTGTGGGAAAGATTTCAGTCAATCTTCATCCCTTAAAGATCACATGAGGATCCACACCGGAGAGAAGCCGTTCTCATGTGATCAGTGCGGGAAAACATTTCTTAGGGCATCACACCTGAAGACGCACCTGACAGTTCATACGAAGGAGAAGCCACATTCATGTTCTGTGTGTGGAAAGAGTTTTTCACGGCTGCAATCTTTATATACACATCAGAAAACTCACACTGGTGTGAGAGAGTACATGTGCTTTGAGTGTGAGAATACTTTTACTACAGCAAACAATTTAAAACTGCACCAGAGAATTCACACTGGAGAAAAACCTTACAAGTGTTCACACTGTGACAAGAGATTCAGTCGATCAGAACATCTGAAAACACATGAGAGGATCCACACTGGAGAAAAACCTTACAAGTGTTCACACTGTGACGAGAGATTCAGTCGTTTAGAACATCTGAAAACGCATGAGAGGATCCACACTGGAGAAAAACCTTACACGTGTTCACAATGTGACAAGAGATTCAGTCGATCAGAACATCTGAAAACACATGAGATGATCCACACTGGAGAGAAGCCGCACACGTGTGATCAGTGTGGAAAGAGTTTTGCTTTTAAAAAACCCCTGAAGACACACATGAGAATCCACACCGGAGAGAAGCCGTTTAAGTGTGATCAATGTGGGAAAGATTTCAGTAAATCTTCATCCCTTAGAGAACACATGAGGATCCACACCGGAGAGAAGCCGTTCACATGTGATCAATGTGGCAGATCATTTCGTAGTTCATCAGACCTGAAGACACACCTGACAGTTCATACGAAGGAGAAGCCACATTCATGTTCTGTGTGTGGAAAGAGTTTTTCACGGCTGCCTAATTTACATAGACATGAGAAAACTCACACTGGTGTGAGAGAGTACATGTGCTTTGAGTGTGAGAAGACTTTTAGTACAGCAGCCCATTTAAAACGGCACCAGATTATTCACACTGGAGAAAAACCTTACAAGTGTTCACACTGTGACAAGAGATTCAGTCAGTCATCAACTCTGAAAAGACATGAGAAGATCCACACTGTAGAAAAACCTTACAAGTGTTCACACTGTGACAAGAGATTCAGACGGTCATCAACTCTGAAAACACATGAGAGGATCCACAGCAGAGAGAAACCGCACACGTGTGATCAGTGTGGAAAGAGTTTCTCTATTGAAACTCACCTGAAGCGACACATGAAGATCCACACAGTGGAGAAACCACTTAAACACAGTCTGAGATCACAGTAAGTAGTTTATTTTCATGTGCTGAGCAACAAAGTCTCTTCTGTGTAAGTTAGCCACACATCACTCTATAGTCAAATCTCTTCTCTCCACCTATAGCCGGTGTGTGGTGAGCACAGGACAATTTGTTGATTGATTGATATCTATTAACTCGTGTTCAACCAACAGGAATGTCTAATTTGAACACTTCGAGGAGCAACGGATCCAGTTGAGGATTAATAGTAAGTTTTTTATTCTTATATGCGTTGTTCTAATCGCGATAGGAATACAGTTACATTTATTCATTCAGCTGACGCTTTTATCCAAAGCGACTTAAAATTGCTATATATTTCAGAGGTCGCACGCCTCTGGAGCAACTAGGGGTTAAGTGTCTTGCTCAGGGACACATTGGTGTCTCACAGTGGATTACCCGGGTCTCTCACACCAAAGGCATGTGTCTTATCCACTGCGCCATCACCACCCCTTTATATAATAGTGTCTGTAAACCGTAAAAAGACTGTTTAAATATGAATCGCGTCTCCGTGTGTGAATGAATGAACAGCACAGATGCACACTTATGTTTACTATGTTACAGACGAAATGTGAAAGACAACATTTCGTTGACTAGTTTGGGATAGATTATAACATTTTTATTGTAAAATAGACATCAAATAAGCTTTTGTTAGCCAGTTTCTGCTCATTTGTTAAATATATAGCTAGTATGTTTTGTCAAAAATAAACTCATCAACTAAGATGTTATTATAGTGTTTGAATCCTTAACTTTGAAATATGTATGAACACTTTTTAATAAAATAGCAAAAAATATATTTACAAGGTAGCCTAAATGTAAGCAACATCTTAACATGCCAATATAAGCCTTCTCATTAATTTTTTTATTATTGTTTTTTATTAGTGACACATTTGGGGAGAGGATATATTCCAAAACTTTCTGAAAATACAGTATGAGAAGTAACTGCATAGTTACTAGAAATGTTTACCATGGAAATTATACAATTTGCATGCATACCAAATAAGTCCTCAAATTCTTTCTTGTGGTACCCAGTGACACACCTGTGTGAAAGGCTCATTATGCAGCTCCTTATGCTGCTCATTATGCAGGTCATTGTCTTCTCAGGTGTGAATCAGAGCATTATTCGTGTCATTCTTAGCATTCGGTGCCATTTGAGTCCTCATGACATAATGTGGTATATTTTTGAGTAAAAATGGGCTAATACTTGTTTCTAAATTATCATCTTAAATAGTTAATCCTCCTTTACCATAGAACACAATATACATCACAGGATTAATTAATAAAAAAAATAATTACTCTGATTTTAGTGCAAGTAGGCTAAACTGCCATGTCCCCAAGTAAGCTTGCACAACTTCGGCCACAAATATAAGTAATAAAAATCAAATAAATTCCAAATTTTTCAATATTGTTGTATATTCTTATTATAATATTCCTCACCAAAATATATATTTTTTTGTTAGTTATACATGTTTAATGGTTAAAGTCTTTAAAATATGTTGTGTCCCTGAATTGAATGTTACTGTTACTCTGATGGAAAATCCCTCTGAACACGCCCATTGACTGTTCCTCTAATCACATGTCTCTCAAGAATTTGAATACTTTTTGGTGGCAAATTATCTTCAAAAAGCAGAGTAAGTATCACTCCTTAATTCACTCTTTTTTCAATGTTTTAGAATGATTCACTGAAGTGGTAAAGCATAACATGTCCACCCTGTTATGCCTATTTATAGTGGACACTGATAATTGTTTGTACTTTTGAAAATAGGGTTAATAAACAGGTTAAAAATCTTCCTCACTAATCAATGCGCACTAGTTTGTTTTTCATCACATTTGTAGCAATGGCTAACTTTAGCATAAAATGTCCCACTGTTACTGTCCACCCTGTTACTGTTTTGCACAGTAACAGGGTGGACATATTGTAACAGAGTGGGTGTAAATGCTAAATAAATGTTTACAGGTTGAATTGGTACTTATAATTAATTTATTATACATGTATTTGTTATATACCTTCAAGAAAGAGTAGCTTAAATGGTATGCATGTAGACATTTTTTGTTGTTCAATGGTGTGATTTCCACCCTGTACCCCTCTGTCCACCCTGTTACCTCTGTGTTTTTTTTTAGTTAATAAAATAAGTTCAACAAATGTTATGCATATCTTTGTGGTTAATTTTAGGGAATGAAATGTCAAAATGAAATAATTTAAAAAAGGGGCAAAATTCCATTGAAATGTCTTTTTATTCTAAAAGAAATGTGTTGAAATTACCACTGTGGCTTAAAATACAACAACTTTTTTCAAGATAATGCTCGTTAATGAACACTTTGTTAAAATACATTTGTGGGGTAAAGTGAGGGACATTTGAGCTCTTAGAAAATGTAAATATTACAATAACTCTGAATTCAAAACATTTATTAATTTAGATGAGAATGTCCTGTAACAGGGTGGACATTTGGCCTTTGCGTGAAGAATTTGGTCAAAATTAGTAAGAGTGATATCCCGAGCTGGACCAATATATTTTTCTTGTAGTGTAACAAGCCATTCTTCAGATAAAATTATTAAATCATGGAAATTTTTACTTTTTTTATAGAAATTTACCAAGCTGAAATGTACCTGAAATGATTTCTGAAGGATCATGTGACACTGAAGACTGGAGTAATGATGCTGAAAATTCAGCTTTGATCACAGGACTAAATTACACTTTTTACTATATATTCACATAGAAAACAGCTGTTTTACATTGAAATAAAAGTAGTAAAATGATCACTACAGAGGCGGGTGTTTGCGGTGATCCTCAGCTCTCTATCAAAAAGGTGTCTCTTCACAAAATTAATCCACCTCTTCTTGATGTGATCGTTTTTCGGAAATGTTTTGTACCTGACCGCATCCAGATAGTACGCCTATGCAGAGTCCGAGTCAAGGCCGAGTCTTTGAAGGGTCGAATCCGAGTCAAGACCTAGTCTTTGTAGGGTCAAGTCCGAGTCGAGACCGAGTCTGTTGGTTTTCAAATACAGTCGAGTCCGAGTCAAGACCGAGTCTTTGAAGGGTCGAGTCCGAGTCGAGACCGAGTCCATTGGTTTTCAAATACAGTCGAGACCGAGTCTTTGAAGGGTCGAGACCGAGTCCGTTGGTTTTCAAATACAGTCGAGTCCGAGTCAAGGCCAAGTCTTTGAGGAAGCAAGTTCGAGTCGAGATTTTGTCTCGAAATGTCAGTTTTTTATATTCATGATTTAATATCACCCCAGTTAATAATCAACAGTTAGGCCTACAGACTAAGCTAATTGGGACAATTGGGAATTGTTTAGAGGAGCAGTCTTAACGTCTTAATATGGACCAGGGGCGTAGCAAGCTTTTCAAAAGTGCGGGGGATGGATGTGACATTTAAATGTTGGCATTAACAGCTATTAATGACTAAAAAGCTTAAAAGGAACTTTGTTGTATATGCTGGGGTACAATTTATAAATGATCGTTCTTTCCCACTGGATTTTGTAAAACCATGTTGTGTGGACCTCTGTCCCTTTATGGGGGGTTCGGGGCATGCTCCCCCGCAAATTTTTTTTGTACATTTTAAGGTTAAACGCTCAATCTGATGCACTTTGAGAGCTCAAAATTAAGAGCTTCAACCGGGTTCGACCCATGACCTGTGCACATTGAACAAAGAAAAAACATTGACTTGTACCTAAAGAGGGCTCAAACTTATTTTTAGTTATGATATAAAGTCTCCGTCTACATTACATTATCACTGGTGTTTTAGAATGCCAAACATTTATTATAATAATATAATGATTTATATAATTATTCCTATGATGGAAAATCCATATAGCCTATAAATGTATGCTACTGTATAAATGAATATTTCAAAAGTATATTTTATATTATGCTATAGAATAGGAAAATTACAATACTTTTGTCCTAATTTCTTCACTTGTAAGAAATAAACCCTTGAGCTTTTATTTTGGAGAAAAGTGTGAGCAAAGTGCACACTTTTCTTTAAATCACGCAGCACAAACAGAATGCCTAAGTCATGTGTGGTTTAGTCTAAAGAACGAAATATAATACTGAAAACACTCGATTTTTGAGAGGAATGGGGAGAGGAGACGCAGCGAGCGCAGACACAGAACAGCCAGAGAAACAACTGAACGAGAGCGACTGTAGTAAGGCGTTTGTGCAAAACTGCAGAAAAAGTGCGGGTGTTGAACCCTCTCACCGGGAAAGTGATGGGGACGAGACCACCTATGCAGAGTCCGAGTCGAGACCGTGTCTTTGAAGGGTCGAGTCCGAGTCGAGACCGTGTCTTTGAAGGGTCGAGTCCGAGTCGAGACAGAGTCTTTGAAGGGTCGAGTCCGAGTCGAGACCGAGTCTTTGAAGGGTCGAGTCCGAGTCGAGACCGAGTCTTTGAAGGGTCGAGTCCGAGTCGAGACCGAGTCTTTGAAGGGTCGAGTCCGAGTCGAGACCGAGTCTTTGAAGGGTCGAGTCCGAGTCGAGACCGAGTCTTTGAAGGGTCGAGTCCGGGTTGAGTCCGAGTCGAGACCGAGTCTTTGAAGGGTCGAGTCCGAGTCGAGACCGAGTCTTTGAAGGGTCGAGTCCTAGACGAGACCGAGTCTTTGAAGGGTCGAGTCCGAGACGAGACCGAGTCTTTGAAGGGTCGAGTCCGAGTCGAGACTGAGTCTTTGAAGGGTCGAGTCGAGACCGAGTCTTTGAAGGGTCGAGTCCGAGTCGAGACCGAGTCTTTGAAGGGTCGAGACCGAGTCTTTGACGGGTCGAGTCCGAGTCGAGACCGAGTCTTTGACGGGTCGAGTCCGAGTCGAGACCGAGTCTTTGAAGGGTCGAGTCCGAGTCGAGACCGAGTCTTTGAAGGGTCGAGTCCGAGACGAGACCGAGTCTTTGAAGGGTCGAGTCCGAGTCGAGACCGAGTCTTTGAAGGGTCGAGTCCGAGACGAGACCGAGTCTTTGAAGGGTCGAGTCCGAGTCGAGACCGAGTCTTTGAAGGGTCGAGTCCGAGTCGAGGCCAAGTCTTTGAAGGGTCGAGTCCGAGTCGAGACCGAGTCTTTGAAGGGTCGAGTCCGAGTCGAGACCGAGTCTTTGAAGGGTCGAGCCCGAGTCGAGACCGAGTCTTTGAAGGGTCGAGACCGAGTCTTTGAAGGGTCGAGTCCGAGTCGAGACGGAGTCTTTGAAGGGTCGAGTCCGAGACGAGACCGAGTCTTTGAAGGGTCGAGTCCGAGACGAGACCGAGTCTTTGAAGGGTCGAGTCCGAGACGAGACCGAGTCTTTGAAGGGTCGAGTCCGAGACGAGACCGAGTCTTTGAAGGGTCGAGTCCGAGACGAGACCGAGTCTTTGAAGGGTCGAGTCCGAGACGAGACAGAGTCTTTGAAGGGTCGAGTCCGAGACCGGAGACCGGACTCGAGTACTACATCACTAGAAAACAGGATGACAAATCGATTCTTGGGATTTAAGAATCAATATTGGTACTTAAAAATGAGAATCGATTAAAATCGAGAAATCAATATTTTTTACCCAGCCCTAGTATCCATCCATTGAGTTTTATTATTATTATTATTGCAAGTGACTTAAGATGTTGTTGTTTTTCAGTTCATAATCAATTATCATTCAGTTGCAACTTCTACAACACAACACAACAATGTTAAAGTTCTGAGCGTCATTTTTCTAAGTTTTCTTTCTACCGCTGTGATTTTCAGGTGCTGAAGGTCAATCAGAGGATCAGGAGTGCCTGAGGATTGCTCTGATCGGGAAGACAGGAAATGGGAAGAGTGCAACAGGAAACAGTATTCTGGGAAGAGATGAGTGTGACTAGATTCAGTCAGGAGTGTGTGAAAAGAGAGTTGGTGAAGTTGATGGTCGATCAGGAACTGTTGTTGATACTCCAGGTCTCTCTGACACTGACACATGATCAACAGTAAAATAAATACTGAAATGTACACCCTTGATTTTTTTCACCTGGCCCTCATGTGTTCATCATTGTGTTGAGTTTGGGAAGATGTACAAGAGATGGACACAGTAGATCTAATGAAGAAGATCTTCAGTCCAAGAGCTGCTCAGGTCAGCATCGTTCTGTTCACTGGAGGAGATCGCCGGAGAAATAAGCCAACAGAAAAATGTATCAGTGAAAGTAACTGTGCAGAACTGAAGAAACTGAGCAGAGATTGTGTAAACAAATTCCTGGTCTTTAATAACAGTGAAAAACCAGACCAAACCTCACACTGTAAAGCCTTAAATCTATCTTTTGGTTGATTGACTGACAGTGCATATTAATATGCGGTTTGCTTAGGATTCTGATATTCTCTATTTCTATTTTTTCTGATACAATTCTATTGATTTTTTTATTTGATTTGCCTTAACTAATGATAATTGTCTTTAATTCTGTTTTTTGTCAAAATGTTGAAAAAAAAAAGTGTGTGTTGAGTTTGTGACATACACTCATTCGCTGTGTGCCAACAACGCCAGTTTATCCTTGTGAGGGTACCTGGAATATATTGTATAATTCTAGTGTTGACTTTTTACCTGTGAAAAACTAAAAGATATTGTGAAAGCAGGCATTAACTTCATTTTCTGTTGGTAATTATAATGTATAACTTCTTATTAGCTCTGTTCACTTGTTTATGGTTATCTGGGAAATGAGCGGGTGCCTTTTTATTTTGTATATACAGTACACCGCAAGGTTTTTAATGTTTTTAAAAGAAGTTTCTTCTGCTCACCAAGGCTGCATTTATTTTATTAAAAATACAAAACATATACAGTATATATATATATATCCTGTTTTTGGTTAGAGAGGAAGCTCAGTGAAGTTTGTTGTTGATTTTCATCTGTTTTTGTGCAGCTCCCTTAAACCTTAGTTAGCTTCTTTTCTGTTTATTATTTTAGGCCTTACTCTCTCCTGAAGATTTATTCCCATCTTTTGTTAACCTTTTTGATATATGAAGGAAATAAATACTTTTACTTTTCCTTAAAGTTGTGTTATGTTTTCACTCTGAGACTGAGGCTGAAGGGTGTTCTGCACATATTTTTACATCTCTACGTTATCATACTTTCTTTTTCTTTGTTACCTCCCCTAGCCTGACCAGAGAGAACATGGTACAGTATAAATAGGCTGAGACAAACAATGTAATGACAATGCAATAATTCATGATGAGTCTGGGCTAAGGATTGTGGGGACTGAGACACAACACAAGATTAAACACAATCAAACAAGTATTCCCTGCAAAACTCCTGCTACTCTACATTTACATTTAGTCATTTTTGCAGAAGCTTTTATCCAAAGCGAATTACAACTGAGGACTAGAGACCAGTCAAGTCATTGTGAAGAGGCAAAAATGACATAATAGGAGACAAGGCGAGTAGATATTAAAAACTAGCCACGATGTTGATTAAAAGCATCAGATGTGATCTAGGGATTGGCATTTTTTGTTAATTTCTCATTTCGATCATTGACAGGTCTCAAAAAACGATTCCTCAAGTATTCGGGGGGGGGCGGGGCATGTCCAGGGGGCGGGGCGTGTCCATCATTAAAATTCAAATATTTTAAGACCGTTACGACAGAGAAAAAGAAAGTCATATTGACGTCAAAGTGTCGATGTCAATTTGATGTCAAGATTTTGACTGCTGATGTGATTAATTGAGTGATGATTGGCTACTATTGAAGACACCTGATGTTAACAAGCAGAATTGCTGAAGGACAAAAACACAATTTTAAGTCACCATTTTGGTGATCAATGTTGTCTTTAGTTGGGCTCTTCACCCTAAAGATTCTAACTCTAGAGTTTGTTTGGCTGCTGAAACTGAGTGGTGAACAGCCAGATGAACAAAGAGTAAAGGTGATCTGATGCTGTTGGTTATGTTTTAACATAATCATCATTTAACCTGAATCCCTGAACTCATTTAGAGCCTAACCTCTGACTTATATTTATATTTGTTAATTACAGTATCACTGTATTCTACAGCATATGATCCTGAATTTCCAAAGATTTTCCTAGAAGTTGTTCTGATAAAACAAATATTATTTTAAGGCACACACAGGCATCTAGAATCAGTGTATGAATCTCAACAATGGTGACAAACAGAATATTCAATTAGGAAAATGAAATTACTAAAATAAATCAGATCATAATCTATTCATACCGCAATGCATGATGGGAGTCATGAATGAGTTTTGATTGGTGGCACCCAGAATGCACTGCAACTTATTACTGTCACCATTGTTGAGATTCACAGGCTGATTATTGATGTCAGTGTGTCTAAATAAAATAATTTTTCTAAGTCTTCTGATCAGAACAGCTTTTGAGAAATATTTTGAATTATATTGAAAATGCTGATAATTGTTTGCTTAGAATCACAGTGTTGCTGTAATTAACAAGGTAAAGACACTCTAGATGACTTTAGTGATTTAGATCAGGTGATGATTATGTTAAAACACAACCAACACCACCTGATCACCTTTTCTCAATGTTCATCTGGCAGTGACATTCAGCCAAACAAAATTGAAGTATTAATAGTTTAGGGGTTGAAAGCCCAACTAAAGCAAACACTGATCACCAAAATGGTGGCTTAAAAATTGTATTTTCTCCTTCAGCGATTCTGCTTGTTTACATCAGGTGTCTTCAATAGTGGCCAATCATCACTCAATTAATCACATCAGCAGAGGTCAAAATCTTGACACCAAATTGACATCGACACTTTGACGTCAATATGACTTTCATTTTTCTCCTATTTCGTGACGTCATTTTGACATAGTGTTTGATGTCATATTGATGTTACATTGATGTCAAGGTGCCCGCTGGGATGTCATGCCCAATGCAGTTATGACTAATGCATGTTAATTAGGGCCCAAGCCCTGAAAGGACGCAGAGCCCTATTGTTTTCCTAAGGATTATTATTAGGGCCCAAGCCTTGAAAAGGCGAAAGTCCTATTGTTTTCCTAAGGATTTTTTTTTTTTTCTATTATTAGGGCCCAAGCCCTGAAAGGGCGCAGAGCCCTATTGTTTTCCTAAGGATTATTTTTAGGGCCCAAGCCCTGAAAGGGCGCAGAGCCCTATTGTTTTCCTTAGGAATATTAGGGCCCAAGCCCTGAAAGGGCGCAGAGCCCTATTGTTTTCCTTAGGATTTTTTTTTTCTCTTTTATTTTTCTCACGCCTATTCAGGCACTTTTGGGGCCCTTAACATGCCCGAAAACTCTTGAAAATTTGCACGCGGGTCAGAACCCGTGGCCATCAGGGTCGGGCTGAAGATGGTACCCGGGCGTGGCAGGGGGGCTAGACAGCGCCCCCTGGAACGGGGTCCGAAAACTTGGTCCATAAATCAAACGCTTGCATGTAAGAATATGAAACTCGGTACACATATAGATCTCATCGGTTCATATATACTTAATACTCTTACTTTTTACCCCAGCCCAACAGGAAGTCGGCTATTTAGGGTTGTTTGTAAAACGCATGCAATGGAATTTAAAGTACTTCTCCTAGAGAATTCAAAGAAATGGCACAAAACTCGGTCAGCATGAAGTCAATACATTGAGGATGAAAAATTGCCAGGGGATTTTTGATATCTCGAACGGTTTGGCCGTGGCGAGGAAACGAAATTATGGCGAGAAACGTGAAACAGGAAGTGTGTTATAACTTCAGCATACCGTTACTGATCTTGATGAAACTTCAGCAGTGTGTTCGCTGTAAGAGGCCGATCACATGGATGTGACTATTGTGAGTCAAAGTCATAGCGCCACCAACTGGCAGCAGGAAGTGTGTCACTTTTTAAATGCTTTTGACAAAAGTGGGGGGGGGGGGGGGGGTTAGTTTTATCTACAGTAACAAAACTCTGTATGTATATTGTACTCTTCGAGCGGGACAACTTTCTAATTTACAGTCATTAGCTACGACCAACAGGAAGTCAGATATTTTGGTTTGAATGTGGATTTCAGATTCTGAGTTTTTAGCTACTCCTCCTAAGTAGTTTATTTTATTCACGCCCAACTTTTTCAACATGATGAAAATACATTAAAGATGCTAAATTGTGAACGGATATTGAATATCTCAAACGGTTTTGCTATGGTGAGGGATTCAATTAATGTAAAAAAAAGAATCACGAAATGTCTCATATCTTTCTAAAATGTAATTATACACCATTTATTTTTATATAAAATTATAAAAATATTAGAACTAAACCCATCTTATTCATTTTTTTCAATTAAAGAATTATGTTTAAATTTTAAAACAGCCAGAATGGTTGTTTAGTCAAAAAAAAAAAAAAATCCTAATCATACATAGTGCTATACTGCCCTCTTGTGTCCAAACTCAGGTAGGCCTATTTTATTTATATATAAATATTAGGGATGTTACTATGGGAATATTTTCCCACCGGATAATCAACGTGTGACACCGCTTGGAGCTTTAAAATCGCTAACTTGGAAGTGGAATTAAAATACGGACGTCCGCACAAGACATTAATAATGGTGCAGAGTAGAGCGAGCTTTTTCAATTAATTCCTATGAAAGTAGGAATGAACTAAACAACGTTCACTCTGTTCTGCTCGTTCCTCACCGTGGGCGCGCACAGTTATGAATGCCCGTGCAACCGTGAGCATTTTAGTTTAATTTTAAAATTAGTGCCATTTCGGGTGGATGTATTACTTTAATTTATTTAACAAAAACACAATGTTGTGTTTTATTGCGAGTGTACACAAATATAAGTAAACAGTTTGCAGTCTGAATGATGTCCTGTATGAAAAAAATGATGGAGTATGTTTCCACTGTTCCACACACACACACACACACACACAAACACACACAGGCGCACTGGAAGCTGTTTTATGCGAGGGGGGCTGAGGGCTGGGTTGAAAAATATGACGTCATTATGGTGTGGCCCAATGGTTGTGGCTGACTGACGACAAGACATGAAATTTCTCTGTATAGTATAAGGTTACATGTTGTAGCCATTAAAGTAAGAATATTTAGTATCATATTTATGTTTAAATAGTATAGGATATTAATTTAATCAATGTTGATTATGAAAGTGAGCATGCATGAGAAAGATATGATACATCATACATCGTGAGATGCGCATATGTCTGGAGACATGGAGGGGGTAAGATATTTTGACCACTTCATTGAGTTTTGTTATGTAGAAAAACTCTTTTTAAAAGATTTTCGTTTTATATAAATTGATGAAAGTGGCTTGGGAAAAGCAGGTTGTACCTAGAGCATGGCGCCGAGCAGGGGGAGTCTTTATACCCAAAGAAAAAGATGCTACAAGCATCAGTCAGTTTCGCCCTATTTCACTATTAAACGTCGAAGGCAAGATTTTCTTCAGCATTATTGCTCAGAGATTGTCAACCTACCTAGTAAAGAATGGCTTCATTGACACTTCAGTTCAAAAAGCGGGCATTCCAGGATTCTCAGGATGCTTAGAACACATCAGTGTTATCTGGCAACGAATTCAATCAGCCAAAAAGGAGAGGAAGGAGCTCCACGTGACATTCCTGGATTTGGCTAATGCATATGGTTCAGTGCCACATGAGCTTCTTTGGGCATCATTTGATTTTTTCAGGGTACCGATGTCGATAACAAATTTAGTGAAAGCCTATTTTGGAGATTTGCAATTTAGTTTCTCAACTCCAGAATTCAGCACTACATGGCAATGCTTAGAGGTTGGAATAATGGCAGGATGCACCATTTCTCCACTGGCTTTTACCATGGCAATGGAAGTAATCATTAGGGCCAGGGCCGGTTCTAGACATTTGGAGGCCCTAGGCAATATTCATGTTGGAGGCCCCCCACCGCCAATAAAAAACTCTTGGAACAAATATGATCCATAACCTTTTAATTTATACAACATTTAATTTTAAATGTTTTTACTTACACAGTACATAAGTTTGGACACATTACTATTTTTAATGTTTTTGAAAGAAGTCTCTTATGCTCATCAAGGATTTATTTGATCAAAAATACCGAAAAAATTATATATTATAAAAATTTAAAATAATGGTTTTCCTATTTTACTATACTTTAAAATATATTTCTGTGATGCAAAGCAGAATTTAGTGTCATGTGATCCTTCAGAAAACTTTATAATATTCTGATTTATTATCAAATGTTAGAAATGGTGCTTAATATTTATTTTATAACCTGTGATACTTTTTTTCAGGATTTTTTTTTTATTATTAAAAAGTTGTTTTAAAAAAGTCTTCACTATCACTTTTTATATATTTAACACATCCTTGCTGAATATTCCTGTTTTTTTTTTTTTTTTGTATTTTTTTTTTTTTGTATTTCTGATCAAATAAATGCAGGCTTGTAGAGCATAATAAAAAACTTCTTTCAAAAACATTCAAACTAGTAATTGGTCCAGACTTTTTACCAGTAGGCTACTGTATGTGCATATTAATCAAACTTCATCTAAGGTAATCTCTTTTTTGTTTAATGAAGATGTTATTGTTATTGTTATTTTGCTGTTTTATACAATTTATTCACAGTTCCAGAATACCACTTCAGTGATATATGCTTTTATCATTTTTTTCATAGCTGGTATGGGCAGGATTTTTTCCTCCCATTTAATCAATATTGACTGCAGATATTGTCATATTATTAATATAAGTAATATGATATTATGCATTGCATTGCTACCTTAAATATGCTATACACAAATCAAGTGGACGAGAAAGACACGATCGCTACTGATTAGAAAAAAAAAATCTAAACTGATATTATTGGCGATATTATTGGCGTAAGTAGGCTGATGTCAGACAGGGTATAATCTAATCATCAGGCGAATTTAGAAGATAGACCAATGAGATCCTTTATTTGAAACATTTAAAAATGTTGTAGTGTGTTGGCTTTTTAACTTTGAATACAAACGTCTTGACTTTTACTTTTGTAGCGTTTTTAGTCAGCTCCCGACGCGATGTTATTCATTATACGCGCAAATTCAAAGCGTCGCGTCTGGGCACGTTAATGACGCTCGCGCTCTTTTAAACTCGTAATAAAGCGGTGAATGATTTTTCCAGAAATGACGCTGATCTACAGTACAAGTTTATATTTAGAATACATTGCAATCACTCCAAAATAGATGACGACAACGCACACACCTGCATTACGAGCTGTGCTTCTTTGCGTGCCTATTTAGGCTTTTGCTACGCAGCACCTGATGGGCTGGCGTTAATGTGACGTAATGTAACAGTCTATGGTTAAGATAAACATCGTCACTATTTTTAGTTAATTAATAAATATTGAAATAAATTGTAGGACATTTGTACATTTTTTTATTTTTGTCCCTCTGTCTGGGCCCCATCCCGCCAATCGGGCCCTAGGCACGTGCCTAGTTTGCCTTTGCGTTAATCCGGCTCTGATTAGGGCATCAAAATGGGTAGTAGGAGGAGAGCGCTTGGCTTCTGGGATGCGACTACCACCAATCAGAGCATACATGGATGACATGACAACCATGATTACAACGGTAGCCTGCACTAATCGGTTATTGGGAAAGTTAACAGATAATATTGAATGGGCACGAATGCAATTTAAGCCCTCTAAATCAAGGAGCATCTCAATAATTAAAGGCAAGGTAGTAGATAAAACATTCTTCATTAATGGTGAGGCAATACCAACAGTTTCTCAGAAGCCAGTGAAGAGTCTAGGGAGATGGTACGATGGGGATCTAAAGGACACAGTTCGAGTGGGAGAAGTTAGACGACAAGCAGTGGAAGGGTTGAAGAGCATAAACAGCTGTGCTCTACCAGGCAAACTAAAACTCTGGTGTTTTCAGTTTGGTCTACTGCCAAGGTTGCTGTGGCCACTGACTGTGTACGAGGTTTCTTTGACAACAGTGGATAAGCTGGAAGCGTTAATAAGTTCATACATCAGGAAATGGTTGGGAGTTCCACGCTGCCTCAGCAGAGTGGGACTTTATAGTAAAGGAGTATTGCAGCTGCCAGTCTCTGCTTTAACCGAGGAGTTTAAGTGTGCCAAGGTCAGACTGGAAATGACTTTAGCAGAGTCACGCAACAAATGTGTAAGGGAGGCAGCCCCTGTGGTAAAAACAGTTAGAAAGTGGTCAGCAAAGAAATCTGTAGTAGAGGCAAAGGCTGACCTTCAAATTGGGGATATCGTAGGTCAGGTGCAGCATGGAAGAGGGTGTTTTGGGCTCAGTTTAGCTCCTCCTAAATGGCACAAGGCAGGCCCAGCTCAAAGGAGGAAGCTGGTAGTCAACGAGGTGCGAAAGCAGGAGGAGAGGATGAGATGTATAAAGGCCATTTCCCAGGCCAAGCAGGGAGAGTGGATGAGATGGGAGAGTGTGGAACAACGCAAAATGGGCTGGCAAGACCTTTGGTCAATGGAAGAGAGTAGGATCAGTTTCCTTATTAGGTCAACATATGATGTTCTCCCATCACCGCAGAACCTAAACCTCTGGGTAGGAGAGGATCCCTCTTGTCCTTTGTGTTCATCACCTGCCACATTAAGGCACATTTTGACAGGGTGTAAGGTGGCTCTTAGCCAGGGTCGGTTTACTTGGCGCCATGACCAAGTATTGCGATGTTTGGCTATAGCATTGGAAGGCAAGCGTAGTATGACCTAGCAAAACATTACACGCAGAATACAATATTCCTCTGCCCAGGCGAGCAACCACCAAGAAAAGGTGCTAGCACCAATTCTCGCCCAGGACAACTGGAAGCTGCTAGGGACTGGAAGATGCTGGCTGATCTTGATCAACGGCTTATTTTTCCACCTGATATTGCCACCACTAACCTACGACCAGATATTGTTTTGTGGTCTGGATCAGCACGCATTGTTCAACTGATAGAGTTAACAGTGCCATGGGAAGATGTGGTAGATGAGGCATATGAGAGGAAGAAACTGCGGTATGCTCATCTGGCCACTGAAGCAGAACAGCGAGGATGGAGAGTCCAGGTTTATCCAGTGGAAGTGGGTTGTTGAGGTTTTGTGGCACACTCTACAACCCGGTTCCTCAGAGACGTCGGATTCAGTGGCCAAGAGTTGCATCTCACAGTAAAGAACTTATCTGAAGCAGCAGAAAGGAGCAGCAACTGGCTGTGGTTGAGACGGAAAGATTCTAGCTGGCTGTGTACAGGCCGCCATGCTACGGTTTCGTAGAATTCTTGAAAACTTGAAGAGTCTGTTGGTTTATTTGTACAGGTTGTATAGTATTTACAGTCATTACGTTTCTGTGTATATTGCGTGAATGACGGGTGGTTGGGCAGATATTGTGTTTTGCGGTAGGTGGTAGAGCCCGACCGATAAAGGATTTTGAAGGCCGATACCGATACAAATATTTGTTGGTTTTAAAATCCGATAAACCGATATATCGGCCGATATATTTATTTTTTTTTCAGAAACGCGCAACAAAACATTAACAGATTTCCCTAACATTAGTTATTTGTAGTTATTTATGAGTTTTAACTAAAATAATATGATAATGCATTTTAAAAAGAAACTTGTTTCTTTTATTGTCACAACAGAACAGAGGAACATCAAAATATATTAAAGTTCTGATAAATAAAATGTATAAAAATACAAACTTAAGATATGAAACGTAAAGTCCTTTGAAGAAAAACACAAAAACAACAACAACCAAATCAAAGTTACCAGTATTAAAAGACTTGGTATAGCTTCATAAATATAACTTTGAACTATACTACTTATAAATTGCTAACAGTATATATGATGTAGTGTACTGAATCAGTCAATCCTCAATAGCTCCAGTCCAGCAGAGGCAGGTTGTAGTACAAGAAGCAAAGTTTCTCTGCATTATCTCCTTTCAAAGAGGTTCGCCAATCCTCATAAATATTCCCTATGGTGCTGAACACTCTTTCGCTCGCCACAGAGGAGGGTGGACAGGAGAGGTACTGCCTTGCCAAAACTGACAGTCTGGTGAAACGGTTGGTGTTGTGTTTCCACCAATCATATGGATTCCCACTCTTTCTGTCAATGACAGGCTCTCTGAAGTACCGTTCTAGCTCTTCGATGATCCCCTCTGGTTCCACTGCCTCACTGGTGGATGGAAGGAGCACAGTGTCATACAGCGAGTCTAAGAGACTGGGTACTTGGTCCTCTGTTATTGGCCTTTTGGGATCGGTCTCCTCAGATGGAGTTTGCGTGGCATAATCTGGTGGACTGTTCTCCATAGCCTCTTTTAGCCAGGTTTTCACTTTTACCAGAATTTCTGGTACCAAAGGCCGCTCTTTGTAGCGTGGGTCCAGGGCACAGGCAAGCACCACCTCTTTAGCGTCTTTAACTTTTGCAAATCTTTTTTGCAAACTGTCCAGCATGAATTTTCTTGTGGTTTGAATACCCCTGGTGGTTTGGTCCCTCTGACTCCAGTAAACGTTGTAACACTGCTAAACATGGGATAATGCAGGATGTGGATGAGTCCTCTCTGCTGAATTCCAGTGTCACCTCCTCCAGTGGTCCAAGGGTCTCTGCCAGGTTCGACGCAATGGACCATTCCTCTGCTGACAGACATGAGAAATGTCCATGGTCGCTAGCATACGCAGTGATGGCTCTTTTCTGTTTAATCATCCTCACCAACATGTGCAGTGTCGAGTTCCACCTTGTCTGTACTGCCTGTATGATCGAATGCTGTGGGACACCTAGCTCCTCCTGAATTTTAGATAGGCGTTGCTGTGCCGTAACAGAGTGGTTGAAGTGAGTTGCAATTTTCTTCAGCTTTGCCAGAATGTCCACCACCACTCTCTGGGAACTGAGGCCATCATTGATAGCTAGGTGCAGTATGTGAGCACTGCAGCTCAGGTCTGGCATCTCAACAAGGCGCATGCCTTTCACCATATTTGCCCCACAGTCCCTGAGTACAAGCATGACCCGCTCCTCATCAATTTCCCATTCTTCAAGCATGGACAGAAATGTCTCTCCAATGTACTGTCCTGTGTGGGACTGTGACAAGGATTTCACGTTCAAGACAAGTTGGACCTTTTTCCAATTCTTGTCAATGAAATGAGCAGTCAGGCTCATGAGTGCCTCATTTGACCCTGACCAACAGTCGGTGGTAAAAGAAATGCTGTTTCCTGCATTTTCAACTGACAGCAGATTCTTTATTTTGTTTACAACTCCTGTGTAAATCTCATCCATCTTCTTTGTACGGAAACATTTATCTGTCTTTAATGGGTATCTGGGCTCTGCTGTGGCCATAACCCTTTTAAACCCTGCACCCTCAACAACTGTAAAAGGCAGGATGTCAGTGGCTATCATCTCCATCAGGAGTTTGTCCATTTCTTGAGTTCTTGGATCATTTAGAGTCCATTTTGTGGTTTTCTCTAGCACTTGTTTTAGGTTTGGCTGTGTCATACTCATCAATGATGATGTGGTTGGCTGTGCTTCTTTTTGCCTCTTCTCGTACATCTCTTTGTGTTTTGATTTAAGGTGTGCCCACAAGTTGGATGTATTTTTAAATTTGAGGCTGCCAGATCCCTGGCTCACAGAGGCTGTACAGATGTTGCATGTGACTGTACCTGATGGGCCTTTTGTGAAATGCTCCCATACTTGACTTCGTCCACCACTTGCCATCTGTCAAAATATAAAGTAAACAAGCCAGATGAGATATACAAAAAACAACATAACATAAAACGTAACACAAACATACAAATAAAATGATTGCTGCTACAGCCACAACTATTACTACCAGCATTATTATTATTATTATTGACAGTAATAATTACAAAAAATAATGATGACATTATTACTATCATCATCATTTATATTATCATTAAACAAGATAAAGGTCATTCCTAAATGTTTGTGTGCGTGTGTATTGTAATAATTAGTCCCTACATTGCCTTATAAGCTACCTTATAATTACAATGTCAGCTTGCTTATCCCTTTACCTGCACTTTTTAAATTCTTTCCATCAAGCTACATCAAACCATTTTCAATCATCAGTTGCTGCCTGCCTTCTAAAACCTACTATTTAGCGATTCTAAATCCATTATGTCACTCGTTAATGCTGCGGCTGAACGACAGTCTGCAACGCACACTTGGCGTCGTTGGATTTCACACACATGTAAAAGAAAAGCTAACTTTGTATTTTATGCACAAGATACGTTTGATACTTTTTCTCTGTCTAAATGTTCACTCCTCGCTAAGGGTGGAACGGTACACAGAAGTCACGGTTCGGTTCATACCTCGGTTCAGACATCACGGTTCGGTACGATTTCGGTACAGTGGAGTGAAAAGCAAAACAAAAATGCAGAAGGCATTTTTATAAATGTGTTAAGCCTTGTATTTTTTAAATAAGTTTTATTAATAAAGGCATATAACCAGTTTATTTGTAGTGCACTGACAATAGTTTTATATAATTCGTTTATTAATTAAATTATTAAAAAGACAAAAAGACCTTGAGATATGTTTGGTAATTGTACCTGAATTAATTTAAAATTAATTTGCTATATTTCAGATCAATATATTTGTTTTCCTTCATTTTAATTAACCCTAACTTTATTCTCATCTGAATTATAACTAATTGATTTCCGTATAAAATAATACTACTATTAAAAACACATTTGATTTTCTTTTTTAATCAATGTAGAATGTAACTTAAAAATAAACAGATTATAATAAACGTACCGTTCCACCCCTACTCCTCGCAAGTCTAACTTACATTTTACAATGCAGGGACTGTAACTAGAGATGCTAGTTATAAATACAGTAATCATTACTTTATTTAGGCAGAAAAAGTTCTTTGTGGTTTCCAAGCTCATTAATGTTAACGTTTGCGGTCTTCCACTGATGATAGTGGCATTAGCTAGCTTTGTGGTTAGCTAGTCTATGATGAGCCATAATTTAGCAATGGATAACGTCATACTGCAAATTGCAAAACATACATTTTCAATATAACAGGCCAAGGAGAGATGATACGTCTCATTGCTATAACTGTCACGCGCTATTAAAGAAATACTTCAGTCACATCGTCAAAAGTTAAAAGGACAGTCAGTCAACTGCACTGTAACAACGTAACGTAATTATTACTAGCTAATTCCGCTTCACTCTCGGCTTATTTAACAGCAGCAAAACTGGACATGATATTTATTTGAGTTAAGAGAACTGATGGGGATGTTCTTTTAATTGTTATTCAAGCAATGTATGTGACCAACTCACCATGGCATGAACACACTTCACCGATGATCTCACTCGCGGATAACTGATTCTCTCTGCCCGACTCTGGCTGGTGACCGGCTGGATCAGCAGGTTGTAGGATGTGTGGCGCGTTATACACGAGTGTTGCCAACAGGGACGGTGTAGAGTGCCCTCTGGTGGACAAACTATACAACTCCAACACTCATGACATGGTTGAAGGGTGTTTCGTCCATTTTTTTTTATTTTTTTTTTTTATATTCATTTATCGGCCATTATAAACGCCGATACCGATAGTTTGGAAAATGCCTAATATCGGCCGATAATATCGGCCTGCCGATAAATCGGTCGAGCTCTAGTAGGTGGTATGCCATACGGAACCGTTGCCACTGAAACTGCATATTAACGCACCAGTGGGGCTCGACAGCCTTAGTCAAACGGGTTGGCGCGTATGGTTGGGTTGCGGAGAGATTGTGAGATTGTGATTAGGTCTTAGCAGCAAGAGGGAAGTAGAGGTCAGTAAGCTGGGCTGAGTTGAGTGGGGGACGGAGGGGGGTGACTCTGGGACGCCAGAGTCACTCTCGAGCCCTCTTGAGGTGTCGTGGGCTAGTCGACGAAACACTGAGGACGGAAGGTGCCCACTTGAAGACCCTAGAGATGTTCCCTACTCCGCTCAATCCAGAGGGTTGTTATGGGGGGACCGCACTGTGGTTGCAGCCGTTGTGTGTGCTGACGCGCAAATACACTGCAGCTATTAACACCAGATAGAAGAAGATTCACGTCACCAGATGGAAAGAAGCGTAAATGTATGGAGAAGCATAGGTTACTGTAAAGCTACGTCTTAGTTGGTGCTTATCTTGGCGAAAGCCGAGTTCAAATCAGCATGAAGTTTTAACATCTACTCTCGTGTAATGAAAATCATCAATCGTATCTTAATTTTGATCAATGTTTTATCAATCAATTGCCTGTATTTAATAAATAAGAAGCAATTATATAGCAGACAATGTAATAAGGCGCTGGCACAATCACTTGAACTTGGAGGGCGCCGAAACTCAGCTTGTGCCTAACACTGTCCATTGATGCCCACTTCATCAATCAATCATCATTCACGTAAAATGAGAGGCCAAGTCACAAACATCACTGTGTGTCAAATAAAATGTTTTATTTACGATAATAGTGATTGTCGGACGAGATGGGATGCCTGAGTTCCCTTGGCTTCCGGTAGAAAACGCCACTGAGAACGGGGATTATAATTTCTGAGAAAAAAAAAAAATATATATATATATATAAATATATATATATATTAGGGGTGTAACGATACACGTATTCGTATTGAACCGTTCGGTACGAGGCTTTCGGTTCGGTTTTCGGTACGCATTTTCAAACCGAACGGTTCGTTGGACCATTTTTCCTGCCGAACATAATTTCGTTATTTCAAATGTAGGCGCGTTGCGCGTGGCAAGCGCACTCGAGATGCTGGCGCGACCACAACATTGCCCAACATCAAATGGCAAATGTAATGTAAGCGGAACGAAACTGAGCTACTTGTTATTATGTGGTTGACGGACTGTTTATCAGTTTGGACCAATGCAGCGCGAGCCGATCTTGATTAAGCAGCACTGTTACTACACAGCGCTGAGACATCCAGTAAAGAAAGCATTTGAATTCGCTATTGAAGTAATAACATCGCTGCGAGATCTAGTGAGAAACATTCACATTTCTCCGTTATTAACGGATCAAACAGCGCTGACGTGGAAACCAGGAAGAAACATTGTGCCATGAATGAACTATTCAGTGTCCACAGATCAGCAACATTCACCATGGATTTACTGTAGTTACACGAACTGTAACCATGGACGTTTGGCAGGAATAGTAGGCTATAATGCCTTCAAGTAACATTACGTCGGTTTTATTTTGACATTATGAATACAATTGCTGCCCCCAAATGTTAATCTGAACTAAAATAAACCTTTGTTTATAACTACTACAATATATAACAAGCAGTGATGGGAATAACGGCGTTATAAATAACGCCGTTACTAACGGCATTACTTTTTCCAGTAACGAGTAATCTAATTGATTACTCTTCTCATCTTAATAACGCCGTTACCGTTACTGCCAAAAAATGCGGCGCGTTACTATAACTGATGAAGCTGTTTTTTTTTTCATCAGACCAACTAGATCTCTGAGCGAGAGGCAAATACTTTTTTTACTGTTCTTCCTTGGTTAGTGGGCAGAGCACGAGACAAGCGCATAAATGCTGACGATTGGCTATAAGGTAGAGTAAAATGTCATTGTAAGCCAATCAGAGGTAGAGTTGGGCGGGTGTTCGAAAGCACGCATAGTAGTGATGGGCATTCGGCTCTTTTGACTCAGCTCAATGAAAAGAGCCGGCTCTTTTGGCTCACAAACGGCTCTTTAAATGACTTTGACTATAATATTTCAATTTTTATTACATAATTATTTAATTTCTATAGGCTAAATTTGTAAAAATAGAGTCGGCTCTTCAGATATGCGAGCCAGCTCCCAACGTTCACCTAAAAGAGCCGGCTCTTAGAGTCGGCTCATTCGCGAATCGCGAACGACCCATCAAAAGCTCATTCGCGAACGAGTCGATCCATCATCACTAACGCTCATTCGCGAACGACCCATCATCACTAACGGCTAACGCTCATGAATTGCGAACGACCCATCATAACGCATAGTCGGGCAGGACAGGACACACAAGGAACAACACAAGCTAGTCAGTCAACGAGAGACAGGTATGGCGACGAGCTTAACAAGCTTAATTTAATTTTGCCCAGTTGTGGCCTGTTTAGGGGCAATAAATATCAAAATTTCCAAAACATCTATTGTGTTATTTGCATTGATCCACTATATAAACATAATATCTACATACATGGCGTTTGATTGGAGGCTAGTCTCACTTTGTCCCACAGCAACATTTTTTTTTTTAGATGCGTGTACAATGTGTCATGTTTCTGTTAATAATGTATTGTATTAAGTGTCCATTTCATTATAATATTCAGATTTATCATAAATAATTGAACATGCACATGTATTTTAAGTTCCGTTAAAGAGGGGTAGAGGTGCGGTCACATTTGAGCATTTAAAATTTAAATTTAAATTTTAAATTTACTTGAAAGTAACGCAATAGTTACTTTCATAAGTAACTAGTTACTTTTAAAATTTGTAACTGAGTTACTAATTTAGTTACTTTTTGGAAGAAGTAACTAGTAACTGTAACTAATTACTTTTTAAAAGTAACTTGCCCAACACTGATAACAAGGAGCTGTTTTGTTTTATATGCTCCTAAGAAAAGTCAAGTATAGCTCCATCATTGCTCAAAGTAAAACAAATATCATACTTCATGATGATAGTTTTAAAAAAAATATAATGAAAAAAAAAAAAAATCAAGGAAATTTCTCTGGCATTTCTTTATTTTTGCTGTATTGAAAACGTACCGAACCGTACCGAACCGAACCGTGACACAAGTGTATCGTATCGAACCGTGAATTTTGTGAACCGTTACACCCCTAATATATATCACTAATGACATATTTAATCACTATAATACATGCATGTTATTTAGTGATGTGCTGCCCAATGCTAGCCCATACTTCTTCAGCCACAGGACTACGATGTATAGGCAACAGAATACAGAAATAAATAACGCTAAAATGCTTGGCGGCAGTATAAGGGATTTAAAACCATTTCTTACCTCGATTTAAAGTGCACCAAATATGGCCTTGCGTTCTGGTGTGTTGCTGATGAATCTCCGAACACGAGAGATCAAACCAGTGTCAGGTGAGGGAAGCACTTCTTGTGTGAGTAGGCTTATATCAACGATTCATGAAATATTAAAATAAGTAATCATTAGTTTATATCTTAAACACTGCCCATCATTTTTTATCCCATATCAAACACAGTATGTTATGTCTATTTTACTTTTTTTTTTCTCACGTTTTTAAGTATAATATTATAGTCCACCACAGCCCCCCACGAGGGGGGCTGATGATATGACGAGGGGAGCTGCAGCACCCCCCTTCCCGCGCTACTGTCGTCAACCATTCGAGATGAAATTATATATTTTTAACTTTTAGTGCGGAGCTGTCACAGAAACGACTCGCCCACAGCAGTTCTCTTCAACTCTGCTGCAGATCGTTCAAAAACACAGTGGCCTATAGCGCCACCAGCGCAGCCAATAGGAAGGGCAATCCCATTATTGCAGGATTTACTTAAAGAACTCTCAACCTATAGTATTTATCCCGTCACATATACAGCCACCCCCGTTGAACCTGCTGATTCTTTGGATGCATCTGTAAATATTTGTACTGTATCATCATACATTACATCTAGGTACTGCTGTACACTTTGATACAATCCCGTCTTGCCTATATTTTTAGCTTCTAGATTAACTACAGGATCGCAGAAAAACCAAGGTGGAATTGTGCTCAAGTTAACAGTTTTGCTGCAGGGTATAGTACTGATTCCCATATCTGCCTCTTTATTGCTACTCCATCCAAAACTACTATTCACAATGCGACCATATTCCCAGCATTCCTCTAACACCAACTTTGTAGGATGTGTATTTTCATGCCCTTGTAGGTTTACCCAATATGCTAAAGAAAGTTTTAACCTCTTAAGATTTAAAGGCATTTCCCCTACTTCTACTTGCAGCGCTGGGATAGGTGATGTTCGGAAGGCTCCATTACACAGCCGGAGAGCTTTGGCCTGTACCCTGTCCAATTCAACTAATGTAGTTTTTGCTGCTGTTTTATATACTGAACATCCATAGTCAAACACTGATCGGATTATTGCAATATAAATTCTTTTTAAAGAAGAGCCTGACGCCCCCCAGCTATACCCTGAGAGACGATTGATTGCTTTCTTACACTTGTCCACCATCTTCTGAACATGATTTTTAAAAGTAAGTTTACTATCAAACCACACACCAAGATATCTTAAATCATTGACCTGTTTGAGAGATTGTCCATATATCTTATATTGTTGGTTTTACCCTTTTCTTAGAAAAACAGATGAATTGCGTTTTTTCTACTGACAGACGGAACCCCCATTCAACTGACCATTTTCCAACCTGACTAATTGCTGTTTGCATCCTTTGCTGTAAATTGTCAATATTACGTCCCCTTACCCACAATGTTCCATCATCTGCATATAATGCCCTGTTTATACTTTGGTTCACTCCATCAAACACATCATTAATCATTATATTAAACAAAATTGGACTGCATACACTACCTTGTGGGGTGCCATTATCTATTGTATATGTACTTGATGACTCTGACCCTATCCTGACCTCTATGGTTCAACCCTTTAAAAAATCTTTGATCCAGTTGAACATTTTACCACCTATTTCCATTTTATTTAACTTAATTAAAAGTCCTTCTTTCCACAGCATGTCATAAGCCTTCTCGATGTCAAAAAAGGTTGCCAAAACAGATTCTTTGTTAACTTGTGCTTTACGTATCTCATTCTCTAGGCAGACTACAGGATCCATAGTTGTTTTTCCATTACGGAAACCACTCTGGTATGGTGTCATCAGCCCTCTGCTTTTTCCTTTTGGCTTCTCTTATAATTCTCTGGCTTTAGCCTGTGCTCTTTTATACTCCAATAAATTATCAAATGAATGATTAGATTTAACAAATGTAAGGGCTTTATTCCTGTATTTAACAGCCTCTCTACACTCATCAGACCACCATGGTACCATTTTCTTCTTCTTTGCTCCAGATGTTTTACCTATTGTTTCCTCTGCTGACTCATGTATTATGTTAATAATCATATTATTCAACTCCTCAATGTCGTCACTCAAATTTGGCATGACTTCAATTTATTTGCTGCTTGTTTTAAAATTATATAGCCCCCAATTGGCCTCTTTCATTCTCCATCTTGGAATCCAATTTTCTTCAAAACTAACACTTTGACTCCTTATCTTTACCCAGTTAGGATAGTGGTCACTGCCCATTGCATTGTCACTGCTCACATCCCACATGCAAGTACCTGCTAGTTGCTGTGACACAAATGTAAGATCAATTGCAGATTCTACACCATGAGCTACGTCATACCGAGTGCCTCTTCCATCATTTAGACACACTAACTGATTATCATCCATAAACTCCTCAATGATATCCCCATCTCCGTCTGTTCTAGCACTTCCCCACAAGGTATTATATGCATTAAAATCTCCACATACTATAACTTTAGATTTGTCCACACCACATATACTCTCCAACATGTCTCTAGTTATTTTTTGACAAGGATTATAAAAGTTTATTATTCTAATTTTTGTTTTGTTGACCCATGCCTCAATTATAATTATCTCAAGCTCTTCACTACTATTGATAACTCAATTTTTGAGTTACACCATGGTGAAAAACACCATGTTGGGTGAAGCTGACAACTCCACCACCCATAGCAAGGGCTCTATCCTCACTGCCACAGACTTTTACAAAGGATTGCAGTTCTTGAAACAAAGTTAATTGCGGGACCACCAAACCAGACGGAACACACAACAGAGCTTCATCATGGATGCCCTCAGCATACAGCCGGTGAGTCCCAGAAATCTAGTGCTCCTCGACAGGCTATACTGAGTGTAGAGAAACAAGCCGATCGACTTACAAATCGATGGCACAAACAGGGAGCGAGACCCAAAGGCACTCGAGACATCAGATTGTCCCGAGCATCACATATTGCCGCAGTAGCATCCTCTACCCCAGATATGGCTATGACAAGGATTGCAAACACTGGTCTCCTACCACCACCTATACATCTTGAGAACAGATTTGAAGTATTAATGAATGAGGAATCCCCAAATTGGATGAATGAACACAGACTGAATCAGCCAGTAGCTAACACTGATGCTAACTGGGGCTCAAGGTCGAGCAGACAGCGGCACTCAGCTCAGAGCGCAGCCGGGCCCAGGACTCTGATAGTGGGCGACTCCATAATCAGAAACATTAGCATCAGGGATACAGCTACGTGCTGCCTTCCACAAGCAACAACTTCTGATGTAAACAGGGAACTTCAGAACATTCTTATGAAACATAAGACTGCAAATCGACTCATCATTCATGTGGGGAAAAATGATATTCATAAAGAGCAGTCGGAACTCCTTAAGAAGGATTTCAATGAACTTTTTGAAACACTTAAAAGACTGAAAGTTCAAACATTCATCAGTGGACCACTCCCAGCAAGAGGAACAAACAGGTTTTCACGGTTGCTTGGGCTTAATACATGGCTGCAAATAACCTGCAATATAAAAGGAGTGAACTTCATTGACAACTTCAATCTTTTCTGGAGTCAGAGGCAACTGTTTCAACAGAATGGCCACCACCCAAACAAACTTGGTTCTAGAGTGCTAAAGGACAATATCTACTTCTCCCTCCGTCATCCTTCTGCAGTGTGTGCCAATCCACTCAACCTGAATGGCACACACACACCTGGATACAGTATGAATGACCACAGGACTTCACTTCAGCACCTGAATGGACATGCGGTTGACACATCACACAAGGACAATGATAACACCACTCAGCCACAACAACCTCTGCTCACGGACACAATCTCAGCTGAGCCCTGCCCACAGAGCTCACCACAGACAGACTGTGACATACTAGCACTTCTCCAAGATTCAGCACCCAAGGACGACTTTCTGGAAAACGGCCAAGGAAACCAGGACAGCATATTACAGCCTCCGATAACACCAGAGCAACAGCCCTCACCGGACACGTTATCCCTCTCACCAGCATCTCCACTTCTGTGCTTCTCAGAGAAAATGGAACAACTGGTTTATGCTGGAACCAGACTATCCCACTCTTTTGCTGCGAGCCCCCAGATACCAACCAAAAAACGTCAGGCCCCACAACCACCAAAGCCTGCGGGCCCAGCTCGCCCTCCCCCTGTGAGAGCTCTTCGGCCTCTGCCACAGCGCCAGGGCCCACACCCCCCTCCATCTGCTCGAAGTGAACCAAAAACAACTGATACCAGCTCTCAGTGATATGTGTCGGGTCCCCGCTATGATAACAATAACTTTTTCAAATGTTTACAGAACAAGCGGGAACCCAGTGTGCCTGTATCTTTCGCTATTGCTGTTCGATTACATGATAGAAAGTCTAAGGCCTTCAAAAGCCGTACAGCAAACACATCTAATCTGGTGCCTATTACACGACAAACTAAGATTTCTGTGTTGACAAAAAGAAAGACTGTTAAGTTAGCACTTTTAAACATCCGCTCACTTAAAAATAAATCACTTCTAGTCAACGACTTAATAACCACATACAACCTGGATTTTATGTTGCTAAATGAAACTTGGCTAGAAGAAAGCTGCAGTGCAACAGTCCTCAATGAAACAGCCCCTCCTAACTTTACTTTTATGAGTGTCTGCAGAGCTGTCAGAAGAGGTGGAGGTTTAGCTGCTTTAAAGATGTCTATGAATATAAGCAAATATCATTTGGGAATTACCCGTCTTTCGAATATCTGGGTACTGTGTTAAAAGGTGCTCCACGCATTTTACTTATCATTGTTTACAGGCCTCCAAAATACTCTCCAGCCTTTGCTGATGATTTTACAGAACTGTTGTCAACTATTTCCTCAGAGTTTGACTGTTTTATCATTGCTGGAGATTTTAACATTCACATAGATAATGCAGAAACCAATATGGCAAAAGAAATCAAAACTGTTTTAAAAACTTTTGATCTGACTCAGCATGTACATGGACCCACACATAATCATAGACACACTCTAGATTTACTTATCAGTAAGGGTCTAAACATTTCATCGATTGTTATTAAGGATGTAGCACTGTCTGATCATTTTTGCATTTTCTTTGATATATTGATCTCTCCTGCCATTGAAGCTAGATCTGTGTCTGTCAAGAAGAGATGCTTAAATGAGAACACTAGTGTACTGTTTATGAAGGCCATATCTTTAACACCAAGCATATCTGCTGACTCTGTTGATTTTCTCCTTGATTCTTTTAACTCAAAAGTTAAGAGCGTAATTGATGATATTGCTCCTGTGAAAGTCAGGAAGAATAGTGGTAGACAAAAAGCACCTTGGAGAAACTCAACAGCAGTGCAAAATATGAAAAGACAATGCAGAAAAGCAGAGCGCATGTGGCGGAAGACAAAACTTGTAGTCCATTATAACATCTACAAAGACAACATCCATGCTTTCAATAAGCATGGATGTTGTCCATGCTTATTGCCTAACCCTAACCCTAACTAGGCAAAGCTAGACAGACTTTCTTCTCGAATATTATAAACAGCAATATAAACAACACACGCACTCTTTTTGCTACTGTAGAGAGACTGACAAACCCCCCAAGCCAAATTCCCAGTGAAATGCTCTCAGACAGCAAGTGCAGTGAGTTTGCTTCTTTCTTCTCTGAGAAAATCAATAATATCAGAAAGGTGATCAGCTCATCCTTGAGTTGCGCTGGGGTCAGGCAGTTCAGACCACAACCTGAGAAAGTAGTCACTGTGTCTGATTTTGAAGAAATTGATGGCAACATTTTGGAAGAAACCGTACAGCACCTTAAAACATCAATCTGCACCCTTGATGCACTTCCCACATCTTTTTTCAAAAAGGTGTTACACAGCTTAGAAGCAGATCTCCTAGAAGTGGTAAATGCCTCACTTCTCTCTGGGAGTTTTCCTAACTCCCTGAAAACTGCAGTTGTCAAGCCCCTCCTGAAAAAGAGCAATCTGGATAAGACCATATTAAACAACTATAGACCGATCTCAAATCTTCCTTTCATAGGCAAGATCATTGAAAAAGTTGTCTTCAATCAGCTGAACAAATTCTTAAGCTCAAATCGATACTTTGACAATTTTCAATCTGGTTTCCGACCGCACCACAGCACAGAGACAGCTCTCATAAAGATAGTAAACGATATTCGCTTAAATACTGATAAAAGCAAATTATCAGTGCTGGTACTACTCGACCTCAGTGCTGCATTTGACACTGTCGATCACGACATACTTCTTGACAGGCTGGAAAACTGGGTCGGGTTTTCTGGGATAGTCCTAAAATGGTTCAGGTCATACTTGGTAGGGAGAGGTTATTATGTGAGTATAGGAGACCATAAGTCTGAGTGGACACCCATGACATGCGGAGTCCCTCAAGGCTCAATTATTGCGCCACTCCTATTCAACCTGTACATGCTCCCAATGAGTAAAATAATGAGAAAGAACCAAATCGCTAACCATAGCTATGCAGACGACACACAGCTCTACTTAGCCCTATCGCCTAACGATTACAGCCCCATTAACTCTCTGTTCCAATGCATTGATGAAGTAAACAATTGGATGTCCCAAAACTTTCTTCAGTTAAACAAAGACAAAACTGAAGTCATTGCATTTGGAAACAAAGATGAAGTTCTCAAAGTGAACGCTTACCTTCAGTCTAGGGGTCAAACAACTAAAAATCAAGTCAGGAATCTGGGTGTGTCTCTAGAGTCAGACCTTAGTTTCAGTAGTCATATCAAAGCAATAACTAAATCAGCATATTATCACCTGAAAAATATTGCAAGAATTAGATGCTTTGTTTCCAGTCAAGACTTAGAGAAACTTGTGCATGCTTTCATCACCAGCAGGGTGGATTATTGTAATGGACATCTCACTGGCCTTCCCAAAAAGACCATAAGACAGTTGCAGCTCATACAGAACGCTGCTGCTAGGATTCTGAGCAGAACCAGAAAATATGAACATATCACACCAGTCCTCAGGTCTTTACACTGGCTGCCAGTTACATTTAGGATTGATTTTAAGGTATTATTACTGGTATATAAATCATTCAATGGCCTAGGACCTCAATACATTGCAGATATGCTCACTGAATATAAACCCAACAGATCACTCAGATCATTAGGATCACATCAGCTAGAAATACCAAGGGTTCACTCTAAGCATGGCGAGTCTGCTTTTAGCTATTATGCCAGCCGCAGCTGGAACCAGCTTCCAGAAGAGATCAGATGTGCTCCTACAGTAGTCACATTCAAATCCAGACTCAAAACACATCTGTTTAACCCTGCATTTAATGAATGAGCACTGTACCACTGTTCGTCCGACTGTTTGTACTGTTATGCTTTTTAATTATTCTGATTTCTTTTGATTATTTCTGTATTTTATCTTTTATTCTAAACTGTTTTAATTATTCTGATTTCTTTTGATTATTTCTGTATTTTATCTTTTATTCTAAACTGTTTTAATTATTCTGATTTCTTTTGATTATTTTAATTTCTTCTAAAGCACTTTGAATTACCATTGTGTATGAAATGTGCTATATAAATAAACCTGCCTTGCCTTGCCTCACGCACTGCTGTATAACCATACAATGTAAAGTCAAGTGAGGGTTTTAGCCAGGATTCCTGAATACAAATAATGTTAGGTTTAACTGATTGCTCCTGAATGTTCTGTTTTAGTTCTTGTCCATTTGCAATTAGACTCCTCGCTCTTCCATTTCCAAGTACTTTTCTGCCGCTTTTGCAATTATCTTAGTTCTCTCTGTTCGGCTACATGCTTGGGCAGAACAGTTAATGATTTCCACCATAAACGCTACAAACTTTCTCTTTTCCACTATAAGTGTATCCTTGGTAACATTGCAGCACTTATGTATGCTTTGAACTGGGGGTTGAGTCACAGGTGCTACTCTACTATTATTGTCAATGGATTTTACCTTTCTAAATGCCTCAGCGTAAGTAAGCTTTTCTTTTACCTTCATATTCTGAATTTGAACCGCTTTTTTATGTGCATCACAGCCTTTGTATGCAGCACTATGCTCTCCTCCACAGTTACAACACTTGATTTTAGCTCCTCTCTCACATTTCCCGTACTCATGTTCCCCTCCGCATTTGGCACAACGGAGTTTACTCTTACAGGCTGCTGCAATGTGCCCAAAACGCTGACATTTAAAGCATCTCGTAGGGGGAGGGATATATGGCCTTACTATATAGGGATCTCCCAGTCACGTGACCCCCAGCCATTTTGACGGAATACATCCATCAGCTACTCAGTGGCAATGGATCTATTATTAGGGGCAAAGAGTGTAGAAGTTGTTCTTCTATACTCTTTGTTAGGGTTGGGCCACCCCTAATAATAGATCCATTGCCGTGGGTAATATATATTATTAGTATATTATTATACTAATAATATAATTACATAAAAACGTTTTGACATTGGGCTACAGTGTGTTAAGGTTAGGTAAATGCATTTACCAGTGACTCTGAAGCTAACTGAGCAGTTCCACGGCTCTCTTCTCTACTCTTTACTACTACTTTAATACTGTTTCTAGCTAATGTTGGTAGGTTTTTTTTTCACTGCTACAAAAAAAAAAAAACGTACAAAAATGTAGTCAACCCATACACCGTTAGAACCGTGAAAAAATGCACAATAGTTATCATAAAAGGCGACAGCTAAACGTTTGATTAACAAATGATTTTCTGTTTAAAGCAAAAAAAAAAAATAAATAAAAAAAAAAAAAAAATATATATATATATATATAACGTTTAAAATTGGGAGCCTGATGTGTCCGGCTAAGACAAGCTTATGTTATGCTGAATGCTTGGTAGTGCACACAAACATTGCGGATTTCTATGGCAACAGTGGATTTAACATTTGATCCCGAACTCAGAGAAATCATTCATTAGCCTTCGAGGGGACAACTTACCTGATCCAAACTGAAGACTGCAAAGCTGTGTTGAGTTGGACTGTGTTGAGTTGAAAGCCAAACACCATCATCAGCGTTTTGCCTGTTTATTCCTGCCAACCACTTGTTTCTCCGTTTTTTTTTTTT
This sequence comes from Gila orcuttii, assembly GCA_026230005.1. Taxonomy (NCBI): domain Eukaryota; kingdom Metazoa; phylum Chordata; class Actinopteri; order Cypriniformes; family Leuciscidae; genus Gila; species Gila orcuttii. The sequence continues at coordinate 62,776,464 of JAPDVR010000003.1, forward strand.
TTGGGATACGGTATAAAGATATTCCTTTTGTATGATCACGCATCTGATCGCATCCAACTGCACAGCATCGCTCGGGCATGATAGAAATATTTCGCGACGAGCTGTATTATCACCAGCGGTATAGCATTTTCTATTCCGTCAAAATGGCTGCTCCAAATGCCGTGACGTCACGCGGGACATCCCTATAGCTGACATACCCAATTCTGATTCTTTCAGGAATTTTGTCTTCCTCTAGAGTCAACAATACAGACAGGCTAGGCCCCTTAACACCATCTCTTGTGAATGGTAAAGGTTTAACTCTCGTTACTCGCACCCCTCTTACATTAGCCCTGATTTCTTCTTCAGTTATCTCAGTTGACACTCCAGATATTACACCCATAACCTTCCCTCTGTCTTCCCATACTTGTGGCTTAACCTCCTTTCCAAGCAATGATTTACATTTCATTAATCCATGCTGCTGATCTCTATCTCTACATATAATCAGTAGGTTCCCATCTCGTAAAGTTTTAACAAACCGTACGTCACCTACCAGCTTGTGAATAGCATCACTAACCTTCAAGGGATTTGATGTACAAGGAGATTGAAATCGCAGAATACCTTTAATTTCAGAACTTTGTTCTTCCTCTCCCTTTTCTCCTTCAGATTTTCTCTGCTTTCTTTTCATTTTTTTTTTTCGATTCACTATCCTCCATTCTTCGTTGTTTGATTTTCCCTCGTTACCCGTGTCTACCTCAATCTCACTTCCTGCACCTCCCGGATCACACCTCATTCCTCTCAACTCAGCCATTCTGCACCGCTCTCTCCTCACAGGTGTCAGGCCGGCCTTATCCACAAGTTTCCTACGTCCCATGAGGCTTTGCGTCAAAAGTGGGCATGAGTGACACTCATTCATTCATTCAACAGTTGACAGTCATTCAAGATGTCGCGATCCAAACTTGCTAACGATGTGGGAACACAACCTCAACAAAATTAAAAAGGGTGATATAACATTACCCTTCGCGGTAGTCCCTCAGTTGTCACCAGTGCGAAAAGATAGATCTCACAATCATAGTCACTGCTAGTAAGGAGTCAAATGCAGAAGATGCTGGAAAAGCAAAGAACGTAGCTTGAGGATTTTTCCTCATGAACAACCATTACAAAAACAAACAAAAACAGTTGTGGATCATTCAGGTAATGACGCACAATATTAAAATCAAGTAATTTGTCTTGTATTGTGTGTTTGTATTTTGTCTTGTGGACTAGCTAGGCTATTAAACATCTGTTATGTGAAAAAGCTTTTTCAGTGCAGTAGGCCTACTACCGGTAAATAGAAACAATGTTTTTTATGGTCCTTCTTATTAATAAATAAATAAAAATTACATTTGGGAGATTCTGAAAGGTGTATGTAAACTTATGACTAAAGTGTAAATGTGACAAAAATAATAAAATTATTAGACGCCAAAATATTGCTATTATCACATTCACATGTTGCTGTGGTTACTACAATTTAGCGGATTCACTCCCACATTTAAATGCATTTATCACTCTTTTTAATTTACTGTGTGAACATAACCACTGGTCCTCTAGAAGTACGAAAAACAAAACTATTATTTAGATTGTAAATAGCGCTCCCTTTAAAGGTTGTATCAGCGATTCCAGGCCCAAACATAAATGATCACATTCATCTAATCTTTCCTAACAATTCGCTAGCTGCCCGCCCCATAAGCAGGCCGTCAAAAAAACGCGTCTCTGTAGGCAGCCTAGGCTCTGAGATCTGCACACAAAAACAATGGGTTTCACCAACCACTCAAAACCAAAATAAATAGTGTTCCAACCAATCACCGACAGGGGGTGTGTGTTGTGAGGTTTTGCGCTCGTGCATGGCTGCACGCGAAGGCAGAGCAAAACCTCACAACACCCCCTGTCGGTGATTGGTTGGAACACAATTTATTTTGGTTTCACCCCCTGTCGGTGATTGGCCTGAAATCGCTGATACAACCTTTAAGCCATCACTTACGCGTTCTGCACTCTCCCTAAAACTCTCGTCATAAACACTGAAGTTGTCTGCACTGCACAGTGAATCTCTCATTTATATTGCGTCTAGACTTTGTTGTTTATGAGGGGATTTGCGAAAGGATAAAGCTCGTGCTGATTCTGAACATACATTTTGAGCGAATTCTCCGCATGTTGACTCTTAACGATCTGAAGAGAAAATGCAAAAGTGCAGTGGCGTTGCGTTATCACTTTTTATTCTGCGTTTAGACGAGCGTTGTGGGGAGAAATCTGCGTGCATATGGTGACTTTGATGTAGTATGCACTCCAGGCAGGGCCGGCGCTCCGCACACGCACATCACGCACTGCGCGTAGGGCACCAAGTGCTTGGGGGGGGGGGGCACCAAAAAATCTGGGTCGTGAAAAATCATCACAATAGGCTACTAGTATAAATAACAAATTAAATATATCTAAAGCATGTTAATATACAAAAGCAATACAAAAGTAATATAGGCCTAGACCAAATTAGTTGAGAAAAAGGTGAATCTCCTGTGCCAATCTCCCTCTGGTGCCCCCCCTTCCCCACCTCCCAGTGGTCTGTTCGATTATGCCTCAATCAATGTCAAATTTGGCAGACACCGACCTCAGACATGGCCTCGAAAAGGCACCAAGAGTCGGGGGCGGAAAAAAGGAAAAAGAAAAAAACACCAAGCATTTGTGCTTAGGGCACCCAAATGGCTAGCGCCAGCCCTGACTCCAGGCGGTGGCAATGTGAAGCACTGCCACACAACAACCCCAAGTCCGCGCGCCTGCGTACATACTAATACTATCTGTAGTAGGCTAATACTATCAGTAATGGTATCTGAGAATGTTTAGTACAACTGCTGAAAAGACTCTTGTATGTTTATCAGACCTGCTAGGGCAACTTGAAGGTCCGAGGTATGGAAATATCCGACATGTTTGTTGTTATTTTCCTGTACTGGCGCATGCCTGTGACGTAAACGCGAACGCGACGAGAGCCACCGTGAGCAGATCAGTGCCTTCACTCCAGCAGACTTTTACGCTTTTACCCTTTAGACGGGAACGCGACGGTGGAGCGTTTTTAAGATTTCCACTCTGGAGGGTGGTTTCACTTTTTTGCGTTTTTAAGCTCCAAAAACGCCGTCGCCGTCTAAACGAAAGGCACATCTGATAAAATATTTTACGTTTTCACCCGCAAGCGTTCTCGTGTAAACAGGGCCTTTAAAACGCCTCTGATTTGCCACTGTGTTCATGCGCTTTATATACATCTCTGTGATTGGCTACAATGCTCAACGTGGAAACAACACAAGTAGTTTCGTTTCGTTTTTGAATAATATTGTGTCCTCTAGTGCCCGGACTCGACTTTAGATTTTAGAATCGGACATTTTTCCGAGTCTAAAATGTCCGAGTCCGTGTCAAGTCCGAGTAAAAATTCATCAGAGTGCGTGACAAGTCCCAGTTCATTCAAAATTGGACTCGAGTTCGAGCTCCCCAACTCTACCAGCTGCTCCTCATCAATGGCCAGAGGAGCCGGTATTTAAGCAGAACCGGAGAGAAGAAGAGGAGAGCCAGAGAGATTATTCTTCTCTCAAGGGAAACGTTGCCAGTCGCTGAGTGTTCCTCTTGTTGGTGTGTTTAAGCTTAAATGTGGCGTTCACAGCCTCTCTCTATTGCTTATTTGCATCTAACTGACGCTGCACAGCTAACTTTCGCATGGCTGTAAAATTAATATTGACTTTATAATGAGGAATCTGCTATTTTTTGGCACATCTCATTATATCAGACCTTGCCATTACATACGGTGCAACTCTGTTTTATGAGTATCATAAGTCTTTCTCTTTAAAATCTGCCATGTATATTCAACGGATCAACCAAAGACTGGACTGGATGGCTTTAATAAGCAGATATTTTACCGGCAATCGCGCTCTGTCTTGCTCTTTATTCGGCTCATTGCTTCCATGTATTATTCTGTATATATTTTATGAATTTTTGTAAGTATAACATCAACCTGTCCAGGGACAGCGTTTGGAAATTAGCATTTTTTGCTATAACTTGGCACATGACATCTCTTCTTTTTTAGACTAATGTTTAAGCTTAAGTTTAGGCTTTAAGTTTCTCAGTTTTAATGTTGTCTGTTGAGTGTCCAGCAGATGGCGCCAAATCTCCATTCAAACTGATGACGTTTGATCTTCCGCTGAATCAAACAGCTTGTATGATACGAGTCTTTATTAACATGATCAGCTCACCGTTATTATACATTACAGCATCAGATCTGGGAGATTATTGTTGGCAGAATTAATAACGCTTACTGAACAAGCTTGTCACGTGTGTGTCTGTCTGTGTGTGTGTGTGTGTGTGTGTGTGTGTGTGTGTGTGTGTGTGTGTGTGTGTGATCCATCAATATATGCTCGTTCTTGCTCTCAAGATTCCTGAATTGTCATAAAGCCACATGCAGGAATACCGCCTCCTCCGCAGGATCACGTGATGATGATGATGGTGTCGTCACTGCACCTGATAGCAATAAATCACGTGGAACCGAAAGTGAAAGTGAACAGCAGCTCGACTCCTGTGAGGTTATATCCCTTTCATGCACATATGTTGATATATCGATATCATTAATCATTTCAAGAATATTTTGAGATGGGTTTTTAATGTTTTAAAGTGTTGAATAGGAATAGGGATAAATTGAATTGAATAGGGCTTGGGCGCCGCGTTGCATTCTGGGACGTGGCAGCCATGTTGATGGATACTATATACGAGAAAATACGGGATATTTTACAGGAAAATACTAAAACGGGAAGACAGCGGGAAAAGAGCTCAAATACGTGAGAATTCGGAAAAAATGGGAGGGTTGACCGCTACTAACTACACTTTTGAAACACGTGTGAAAAGTACATGTGTGAATGATTGTTAGCACTAACGGTTACTAAACTAGCAGGTGGAGCACAGCTTACCTTTGTCCGGATTACTCTGTTCCCACTGTTTGCCGGCTCTTTGTTGGAAATTTCATATGGATCCAAACCGTTAAAAGTGCCGATTTTGTCCACATACCGGTCCCTGGCTTCCCTATTTAACGTATCCCGGTAAATTCCACATCCTTTTAGGGATTTTAACATCTTTTTTCTTTTCTTTCTCACAACTCTGCTGCTTCTCCTCGTTCGACTTGCTGTATGTTTACATTCGCGAGGCCATCAACATGGCCGCCACCCCAAGTAATGACGTCATGACGCCCAAGCCCTATTGACTTGAAAGAGCAATTTCAGGTTACTGTAACATTTCAAAGTTATGGACCCAGTCTGACAATACAGTTAGAAGAGTTATCACATTGTGGGGTGTTACAATTTGGGGGTGTTTTACTAGTGTTTTGATTATTTTGACATTTTTTACTGTAGTATTTTGAAGTTATTGACCCATGAAGGGACCATAACTGTCACAGAAGGACCGATGGCATGTTGTTATAGTCGTCACCTGGGAATTAGGTTCGACCTGACATTTTTGTCAAAATTGAGTTATTCACATATTCTTATTCTGTGACAGCTTATTATGTGATGGTTTCTTTATAAGTTGTGTACAATTATAATAGAATTAAACACTCACAAAAGAACACTGAAAAACTGTGATGACTTTATTTCAGTGTATTGTACAAGTCCAAAGTCTCCAGAAAACTCTGTGAACAGTGAACACATTATAACAATTATAGAATGGGAATGAAAGTACTGAAGAGAAAACTATAACCGCATAAACAAAAACAAATATTAAAGAAAAACAAGAGTCTCAACAATTACATTATTATAAAATCTAAAATAACACATAATTTTATGTTTTCATATTGTTAAAGTATAATTATGTGTTTTAGCTAAACATCAATAGTAATACTACATTAAGGGGCAAAGTTGATATAATTCATGTTACTGTTTTTGTCTTCATGATCGTATAGCGTTACATGACGCAACATGACACTTCTGAACCCAGAAGAGATAAACTGGGTTCTGGACCAAGTGTGAATCCAGTTCCCAGGAATTTGACCTCCACCCCATTAGGACCAATAGATGCACCCGTGTCAACTCCAAGTCCCACTTTCACAGTAACTGGACCGGCGCTGGCTGATGCACTGCCGACTTCAGCTCGAGCTATTGCTGAGGCTCCAACCACATTGGCGTCAGCCCTAGCTGAGGCGTTGGGCCCTTTGGCTTCTGCCTCAAATACACTGAATTCAGCACTAGCTCGTCCAACTCCTGCTTCTGCAAAAGCTCCAGCCTTGGGGATTCTCTTCCCTGGTTCGTCTTCAAAAGCTACCGCATATGTTCCAGTTCCAGCATAGGTGCCTTCTGCTCTGGCATCGCCTGGTCTGTCATATGTGTCAATTATGTTTATGGTGTCGAGTAGATTAACATCAACTGATGCAAGGCTGATGCGAGGCTGCTCCAAGACATTAAATTCCATGGTTTCCGTTCTAAATAAAACAAATTAGCGTCAGTGCAGTGCAACTGGACAAACATTTAAAACTAAAAACAAGGGAATTAACCTCACAGCTGCTTTCTTATTTATTTTAATGTTAGAACATCATGAAGATGAAAAGATATTTTTACTGAACCTTGAAAGCTGTTAGTTCTGTGGTTGGTGTGATTTAGTCTAGGATTTGTTTCGCCTACATAATTCTCTAAACAAAGTGGCACTAATTGTTCAAAAGGCCTATAAAAATAAAAGCAAATGTGATATTCTGCATCTTCATAATCTGTTATGAGATATGAGATTGCTATTTGTGTAGAGACTGTATCTAGGGTCAGCATATACAGATAGATACATTAGACACTTTATCTGTATTCATAGTAAATGCTTATTTACCATTTCATACCAGCATCCAGAAAGACCACAATTGACTTCTCCATAGACTTCTAATTACCCATTCATTGCTTCGTCCAATCCGTTGCTCATCTACTTGGCATTCATTGTTATCATCCATTTGTGTAGTTGTTTCTGTTTGATTATTGCGTAATATCATACAGGTGTAAAAGCATTTTTAATTGACATTAAATTGTTTAATTAGGGTTTATACCTGCTAGGTTCCATGAGAGAGTTGAAAATAAATCTTCTCATTACTACTACTAAGAAAATGTAATCTGTAGCCACATCAGACCAGCGGTTTGGAGATTGGATGGATGGATGATTCAGCTGTGGGCGCCATCTTCTGGCCAGACACGGGAATTCATTTGAAGCGACCGTCACAGTACATTATGGGTATTCTCTAGCCGTTGTGTGTAATTTGGATGTACACTTATTATTGAGGTGTATTGTGGGATTGAATGAGTGCACTCGAAAACATCCACTGTGATTTCAGACACCAGTACAAATGGCTGTCCCCTCAAATATTGCCCTGTTTATGGGCATATGGGACGATTTCGGACACCGCCAAGAACTACAACTGACTTCAGACACAGCCTTAGATGAAATCTAAGAGAAAAGAAGACATTAAATCTGTGAAGATCTCAGCAGAGGAGGATTAAACAACTCCACAAACAGTATTACCAGCTTCACTTTCTACTAACCAGTGGCTGTATTCACAAAACATTTTATCCTTTCTCCTTTTAACATTTTCTCCTAAATAGCAGTAAAAGTTTTTAAGAGTTTTCTCTTGTATGACAGAAATAAAGTAAAACTGTTAATCATAAGTGCATTAATGTGTAATGGCTGGAAAGTCAGTTGTAGTTCTTGTGTTTCTCTATTTTCTAATGAGAAAAAAAATCTAACACTAACTCTATCTAATGGTCAATAATCTCTTAATTATCTCATTAACTTCAACACTGCTTCAGTGTTCATTTTAACACCCTGTATGTACACTAAAGCCTGGTTCACACGGCAGGATAATTAGGCCGATTTTAGCCCCGATTCACCCCTTCCGACAATCTTAAGGATGCTCCGATTATCGTAAAATAATCTGATCAGATATTCCTGCCGTGTGTGGTGTGTTAAGAGTGCTCTCGTCCCGATTTCTCCTCGTGTGTGGTGTCCCCTGGGGACAAACGAGCACGCAGCCTGTGGACTGTGGCGTGTAGCCAATCAGAAGGCGAGGTGACGAGGCGCAGAGGAAGCACCGGGAAACAAAATCAAAACAGTCCATGCTCGCGTTGTCTCCACTTCTTTGACCATCGCCTTTCCTTTTGATAACGCTTTTTTTTTTTCGGTTAAAAACAAACTACAAACTATCGCCACTGCATCCTCTTCGTCCGCCATGATTGTTTACTCTGAAGTCACGTTTGATCTCGAGGGATTTTGCGAGATTTTCCGTCTGACCTGGGAATGCTCGGGAGTCAATCTTCAAGCAGTAAACCATCATGTAAAGTACAGTTTTTTATTAATAGAATTGATAATTCATAATTCACAGATTTAATGTCTTCTTTTATCTTCAGCTGATTTCATCTAAGACTTTGTCTGAAGTAAGTTGTAGTTCTTGTGTTTCTGCTCGTCTCTTTTTCTATTCTCTTCTTTTCTTCAGTGATTCTGCTTGTTAACAGGCTTGTTAAGGCTGAGATGACTCCATATTTAATATACACAGATTTTGTGGCTCAGATAAAGTCCAGTTCTGGTTTATTTCTTTCCTCTTGGCTGACATGTGGCATTGCTATGGCCTGCTTGTGGCCCAGATCTGGCAAACAGGAGTGGGCCACCCAAGGGCCGTCATTCCACGCTGTATGTGGGCCAGATCCGCATCCCACAAGTGCCAGATGTGGGCCGGATCTGGGCCGAAACAATGTTGCTATCTGGGTAGTCTGTGCCCGCTCTCCCTACTTCAAATCATGAACAGGCATGATCTCACATTATAACATATTTAGCCTGACCCAAACTTAATTAAGCACAAGAAAAGAGATTAATTAAGTGTAAAGCCTTTGACACGTGGTTGTAATCTTTTAAGAACCAGAGCCGAGATATCTCAGTATGGCTCATCAGTTAAAGGAGCATTTCACCCGTAGGAACATTCATCTTTATTGAAAGTGGGTCATATATGTAGTCGAAATATAATATAATATAATATAATAAAAATTTCGAATTTGGTGCCTTCTTGACCGAGTAAAGACAGAAAGTAACTTTAGGGTTCATTTGTACTGAAAACAACAACTCCCACAATGCACCACATTGCACAGCTCCGCAAGCCACTCCCACTAATCCAGAACAACGCTGATGAGGTATCCGCCTATCAGATTCAGAGAAAGCACTTTTCCGTCTACAAGGATAGCTACCGCTAGGGCTGGGCGATATATCGCAGGATATTGTTATGCGCATCTCGTCAGTAAAGCCGGTTCCTTGATTAGTAGTAAATCACCTTCACCTGCTTTCAGATGGAGCGGCATTTACTACAAAGAGCCGTAGTTCACTGACAAGCTGAGCCATATCGCATTAATATCGCGGACGTATCGCCAGCGATAATTAATGCGATATGGCTCAGCTTGTCAGTTAACTACGGCTCTTTGTACACAGCAAAAACTCCAGTGTTAAATTAACACTCCTGGGATATGAGTCCACACTCAAGAGTGTTGAAGTTAATGAGATAATTAAGTGATTAATTTAGTGATGATTGAGCATTATTGAAGACACCTGATGTTAACAAGCAGAATCACTGAAGGAGAAAATCTCAAATTGTAAGCCACCGTTATGGCGATCATTAGTTGCTTTAGTTGGACTCTTGACCCTTATATTATTAACTTTAGATTTTGTTTGGCTGATGTATCTGAGTTATAACTGACAGATGAACAAAGAAAAAAAGTGATCTGATGGTGTTGGTTATATTATGACGGTCATCATTTGAACTTTATGATTTTGATTTATGTTGTTGGTTACAGCATAGCTGTGATTCTGAATAAATATCCAGAATTTTAGCTATAATAAAAAGGATTTATTAAAAGTTGTTTCTAAAAAAAAAAAATCTTTCTCACAGGCACACACAGACTTCAAGATTTAGTCTATGCATCTCAACAATGGTGACGAGCAGAATATTCAATTAGGAAAAGTAAATTACATAGAAAATTCAGATCATAATTTATTCATATCGCAATGCATGATGGAAGCCATTAATGAGTTGTGATTGGTGGCAGCCACTGCAACATGCTTTATTATTGTCACCATTGTTGAGATTCACAGGCTGATTATTGATGTCTGTGTTTCTAAATAAATTTATTTGAAAGTGTTTTGATCAGAACAATGTTCATTAAATATTTTGGATTATACGAAACATACCTAAATTCATATATGCTGTAGAATCTAAAAGTTGTTGCCAACAAGTTAAACCAAACTATCTCAATAAGATTAATTTTCAGATCACAGCATGATTATGCCAGAACATAACCAACACTATCAGATCACACTTTTTTTTGTTCATTTGACTGTTATAATTAAATAACATCAGACAAACATATTTAAAGTGAATGTATAAAGGTTAAGAGCCCAACTAAAGCAAACACTGATCGACATAACGGTGGCTTACAATTTGAGATTTTCTCCTTCAGTGATTCTGCTTGTTAACATCAGGTGTCTTCAATAATGCTCAAACATCACTCAATTAATCACTTAATTATCTCAACTTTAACACTCTTGAGTGTTAATTTAACACTGGAGTTTGTGCTGTGTAGTAAATGCCGCTCCATCTGAAAGCAGGTGATGGTGATTTACTACTAATCAAGGAACCGGCTTTACTATCGCCCAGCCCTAGTTTAAGGATCAAGAGCCCAAATGTGATTTTTCTCCTTTGTTGATTCTGCTTGTTAACATCAGGTGTCTTCAATAATTGTCAATCATCACTCAATCACTTAATTAGCTCATTAACTTTAACACTATTGAGTGTTAATTTAACACTCATTTTAACACTTTAACACTCTTGAGTCTGAAACCAAATGAACTCTTAGGAAAGTTAATTTAACACTGAAGTTTTTGCTGTGTGAGTTCATGGGTGGAATAAAAATATGGCAGGACTTTTACTTTCTGACCCCTGGACTTTCCACCTCTGCTTGATGGTAGGGACTTGAGACTTGACTTACTCCCATCTCTGCTATATTGCGGCTCGTAAAGATAGCCACAAACATCGGATTCGAGCAGCAGACTTTCAAAATCCTCTTCTATCATGTTTATTTCCTTCCGTCATTGTCGTAACTTCCCATCTGGCTCCACAGCGCTTGTTAGCTTAGCTTCCAAACAAGATGGAGGATATTGCTTTTAGTTTCTGCAAGTGAAGTCCCACCCACTGATCTGTAATAGGCCTGTAGGGTGAGTGGGTCCCACTCCCACCCCCTGGATAAATGATGAGCTAGTGTTTGTAGTCTTAACCCTTATACAAAGAAATGGTACTTTCTGCTTATGACGCAAAATGACGATTTTTACGTCATAATAAGCAGGAAGTAAAACATTTAAATCCTTATTTCTCCCATCTCAGGGAAAAATAAAGGAAAAATCCACGATCATTATAATATATGACCAGTGTTGGGCAGTAACGCAGTTACTTTTGACAGTAACTAATACTGTAACGCATTACTTTTTAAATAAATTAACTCTGTTACGTTACCATATGGTGCGTTGTCCGTTACTTTTTTAAATTAATTAATTTTGGCTGAAGTGTAGCCTACAGCGGCAGCCTAACCATCAGCGATGCATATAGGATTGGTGGATGCCAACCACTGTAAACACGCAGACGCACTGTAACATTCTCATTTTCCACTAGAAATTTTCCTCTACGTCTCATCAGCAATTTCGATGCCGGCATGCTCTGCAGCAGCTGAGCACTGAGGAGCGAACGTACAGTGACGTGACATAACTGCCAGATTCAAACTGTGCTTTCGCGCTATTGCTGGCGCTGAGCCAAAGACGGACGCGCTCAGCGCTTGTCATATCACAACTGTTCAGTGTTTTTAACCACATAATGTTTATTTTAGGTTTCAGACATTTAAATACATATAATTCAGATTGCTTTCATTTATTTATTTCAAAATGTTTTGTGTTATGTTGTACATTGTTGATAGTTTTAAGCTGTGAAAGGAAAATTTTTAAGGGCTCAACAACAGCTTTTATGATGCAGAAGCCACTTTAGTTTTTGATTCTGAATATATTATTCAGCTTGTTTTGTTATTTATTTCAGAAATCCTTGTGATATATTCAGTTTGTGCTGGTCTGACTTAAATAAAATAGTGTTTAAAAATTACATTCTGTTTAAGTCAGTTTTGTGTTTGTATAGACCAGGGGTCACCAACCCTGCTCCTGGAGAGCTACTGTCCTGCAGATTTTAGCTCCAACCCCAATCAAACACACCTGGACCAGCTAATCAAGCTGTTCAGGGTTACTTGATAATTACATGCATGTGTGTTGGAACAGGGTTGGAACTGAAGTCTGCAGGACAGTAGCTCTCCAGGAGCAGGGTTGGTGATCCCTGGTATAGACCATAACGCATAAAAGGGCATTAATGGGAACATTAAAGAACTTTTTTTTTTAAAGTAACTAAAAAGTTGCTTTTAACAGTAATGCATTACTTTTTGGTGTAAGTAATCAAAGTAATTGAGTTACTTTTTGAACGAAGTAACTAGTAACTGTAACTAGTTACTATTTCTTAGTAACTAGCACAACACTCTATATGACTGGGTTTCTAACAATACAAAGCTTATTGCAAATGGTGAAGTGTCCCTTTAAGAACAACGTAGTGTCGTCACTTTCCTGATGACGTCACCACTCGTGCCTCAATTCCCATTCCGTGAGCGTCGAGTCTTCTGAGGCGAGGAGAGCAGTTCGCGGTATTTCTCATATTTACACAACCATCACACACACTTTATACAGTTTGATTAAGCGACAGACTTGTTTTCATTGGGAACAGTGATACTTGTGCGTCTTTTCTGGCGTCTTCCTCCTGAAATACACATTTAGTGCAGCAGCAGCGAGCATGAGGAGAATATGTTGAGTTCATTCAGACCTGATCGAGTGTGTTTGTTTGTGTGATTGTCTCGATGTTTGTACTGAGAACTGTTACTGAATGTCAAGAGTTAAAGTTTGAGATCTGTGAGGGGAATCGATCTCAAGTGTTGCTGCTGCCGTTTTATTTCTACTCTTTAGAAACATTTGGATTACAGTTACTTTACATTGTTAAAAAATAAACTGCAACAGATACTGCTAGATACTTTACATTGAGCCTATGAGTCACGCGAGACATTTTAAATCTATACATAAATAATATTGTATCTATTACACTTGGAATAATATTGCTTGTGGTGCTCTTTATATTTAAACGTTTGTTTTCAGTGTCTGCACATTTTAAGTAGTTATAAAATCAAACTTTATCAAGTTTTCGTATTGAGCAGTTTTATAGGCTTGGCTCATCAGTATTAACAGATCTGCTGAAAACACTCTTTATTTCATGACAATAGTTCCTGTTTTCACCTCATGTATTATGCTTATGTCTTCAGATCTCCTGTACATTGACACTTAAAGCTAATTTCATTGGTGGCAACAGACTGATGGGATTTGTTGGTTACTATGTACCTTTAATTCTGTGTTTATGACAACTGTGTTTCTTACCATTATTTATATTTGGAAGAATTTAAATTATTTATATTAATATAAAATAATCACATCATAAGTGAAGCTCCTCCCACTACCTGTATTTTAATGAAGAAGCAGCATAGTGTTAGGAATAACAATAAATACAATTTAGGAATTAGCATCAGTTACTTAAATAGTAATATCTAAGTAATTAGTAATAGATAGAAAGACATAAATGCTTATAAATTTAATTTATTATAAAAACAAACTCAATTTTTTAGTTTGGCAGAACAGCTCCTCTCATCATAAATTAAGCTCCTCCCACAGCAATTACATCATCAATGAAGCTCCTCCCACCACAGTCACATCATCAGTGAAGCTCCTCCCACTGGAGTTCAGCAATAAATGGTGTATATTCCCATCAGCTACAAGTGAAGACGAGCATCAGAGCATCAGGAAGAGCTGAAATCTGCAAAGACTGAGTTTATTAAAGAGGACAGTGAGAACACGAGTGATCCAGAACCTGCAGAATGAAACACACTTACCCCTTTTCCACCAAAGCATTTTGAGAGCCGGTTCGGAGCCGGTGCCTGCGCGCGAACCAGTTCTTTGTGTTTCGACAGCCAGAGAACCGGTTCTTGGCCAGGAAAACTGGTTCCAAAGCGGCACCAACTCTTTGCTGGACTGGAACCGTTCTTTTACCACGTCATGCTTACGTCGGGGGCTGGGGGCGGGTTTAGATGTGTTCTAAACATCTTTTCTGACCATAATATAGGATCGCAAAGCCCGGAACATTTGCAGAAACACGATGTAGTCCGCCTTTGTAATTGTTATGCTTGAAGTTGGCGCAAGCGTTTCTATTTTTTAATTTTTTTGAAAACATTATAACTAAGCAACGAAGAAAACAGTCACAATATAGAACAAATAAATGGAAAGGGGAAAAAAAAGACACAAAACAGGGGTACATAACTAATCCGAAAAGATTACATATCAAAGGAAAAGATTAAAAGACTTACATATTTCAATTGTTTTTGAAGCCTTCTTGGTACACGAGTTAGAGATAATCCCAAAGTAATGTTGTACTTGCAAGCGTTTCTAGCTAAGACGTATGGCGACGTACACAGTGACGTAACGACGTCGTTCGCTGGGCGCTCTAGTCAGTGGAAAAACAAACAGGTTCTGAAATGGTTCGCAAGTTGAACCAACTCCGAACCAACTTTGAACCAGCACCAGTTCCGAACCAGTTCTTTTTTGGTGGAAAAGGGGTAACTGAAGATCCTGATGAACAAAGAGGTTGGTGTTTATTCTTCATTCATTCATGATGCTGAAGAACATTCATGTTAGAAACTTTTTTATTGTTTAATAGGGGCCGATTGCCATGACTTGAGAGAATCATTTTAGTCAAAAATGTTCACCATTAATGTTTTGTGTGTAAATAACATTGAAATAATGTGAGACCCAATTTCCACTGTAATGTAAAAACAACATAAAGACAGTATATTTAAAATAATTGTTTACTAGCATCTTTTTATAAATGAAGGCCAGTATCACTGATATTAATATAGCTACTGATGTCTTGATGAAAAGGATTTTCCCCCCAAATTTTAAACATTTATTAGGCTTAAAAAATATAACTTTTAATTTAAGTGAACTTTAAACAATCCTCACATAAACCCATAATAAATTTCATATTTACTAGGGGTGTGACAAGACGCTTATCTCACGAGACGAGACATGAGATTAGGTTCACGAGAACGAGACGAGACGAGATTTTTGCAGAATTTTTCAGAAATCCTCAATGACAAAATTCATGACTGGAAAAATAGTATGCAGGTGCATTTTGCAATGTTTTAACTACATATCTTCTAATGCATGTCATTTCAGGTCTACTTTATGAGTATGAATTATCAAATGCATTGAAAGAAAACAATGTACAAGCACTGTAAAAGGTTTTTATTGACTGGCTTTTCTCCTGTATGATTTCACATTAGTCTCTTCAGACCTAACTGTACATTTAAGAGCTTTCAGAACATCTGATTGAGGCTGTGTGTGACCTCCTAACTGAACTCCTTGAAGTCTTATTAAGTGCAAACAATAAGTGCAAGTGCAACCATAATCAAAGTTAGCACACAGACTCTTTATAATTGTTTTGAAATTGCTGTTTTATTTTGCACCGGCAGTTATAGGGTTAATGCGGTGAGTTCGGAAAAGGCCGGGTAGAGAGAAACGAGGCTGGTGTGTTTGTCTCTACAGTTGTTTTTGCGTTCCGATTATAAGTTCAGAAACGGAGCCTCCCTTGTCTGTTGTCCTTAAGACATTACAGTAGCTACTTTCTCAATATTCGAAGTGCAAACAGAGACCATAGCTGCAAATAAACAGTCCAGACATGGGTATTGGGAGACGGACTATTTGTATGTATGCAGCCTAATTTGTGCGCAATGCACATCAGGGAGCTTGTGTTTTACTTTCACTTATAAATTCGTGATCGCGCATACTCTGTGTATAGGGAGCAGTGGTGCTGAGCGCATTCTACAAGATAAGACATTTATCAGACGTTTAGTCTATGTTGCGCAACGAATCCTCCGCCATCGTCACGCGATCAGTGAACTGTGATTCGTGCTGCACTGATTGCAATGGCAACTCGTGCTGGATGAGCAGAGCAGACTTTTACATTAGTTTATAATGGTTTTTATTTTTTTATAACAGCAAAACGATAGTTTAGGCGAATGTGAGTGTAGCGGTGGAATATTCTATGGTAATCTCACCCTCACGCTCAGTCATGGCGATATCACGAGACCGCTTTTCACTCGACGGGAAATCTCGTCATATTTAGAGAGCACACCCCTAATATTTACCTGTGCCCTTCCTGTCTTAATTGAATAAGGTTATCAAATAGTCCACACTTGTCGTGGAAATTCTTTTATCTAGACCTTAAAGGTGCTATCAGCGATTTCAGGCCCAAAAAAGGCAGAAACATAAATGATCACATTCATCTAATTTTTCCTAACGATTCGCTAGCTGCCCGCCCCATAAGCATGCCGTCCAAAAACTGCGTCTCTGTAGGCAGCCTAGGCTCTGAGATCTGCACACAAAAACAATTGGGTTCACCAACCACTCAAAACAAAAATAAAGTGTTCCAACCAATCACCGACAGGGGGCGGGTGTTGTGAGGTTTTGCGCTCGTGCACAGCTGCACGCAAAGGCGGAGCTGAAGAAGAAGCCAGCGTCTATCAACAAACCTGCATACGCTCTGCATACGTACGTCATCTCCTTCATCGCTCTGATTGGTTTTAGTTCTATCCACAATTGCGCCCAGAGGCATTTGAGCGACATCCGTTGGTGACACCCCTCTGGAAATGGTTTGTCTATGAAGCTTTGCCAGACCATAACTCAGTTACTACTGAGAATGGTCTGGTTTTAACCAGGCTAGGTAATTTGCTCTGTTCCCATTAGGGATGGGCATGATTAATCGACGATCGATTATTAATCATTAAGAATTTCGTCGATCATGTTAATTTGTTATCAATTAAACTAATATGGTTGTGTTGCGTAGTGTGATTCTTGAAGCAATGAACCGCTGGATTGCACCACTGTGAACGGAGTAAGTTGCCCCGGGCTGGCCATGTTAGCGCGGAGATACCTGTGCATCCCGGCGACGTCAGTCCCTCAGAGCGGGGGTTTTCGGCGGCTGGACTGAAGAGTTTGTTTACACTCGACGCGTCCGCATGAGCGCGAAGGTGCGCGCGGCAAAAATTACGTCATTGCGGTATTCGGTGTTTCACAGACGAGAGCGTTGAGTATAAACGCCTCGTCCGTTTGCGGAGACTCGCGCTTCAGAGCCAGGCGAAAGTATAAACAAGGCTTGACGGTCACCAGGTTGCGGTCGCGTCTGACCCCAGATCATGTCCCCCAACCTTTATATCTTTAAGTCTTTGGTAAAAACCCACCTGTTCTCTTTAGCATATTGATCTCTTTTTTTGATTTTTTTACTATTTTACAATTGAGTCTCTGACAAGGCTACTCGTAGCTTTGCTGCTTTTTATGTGTTTTATGGGTTGTTTTGCTGTTTTTACTTTTCTTATTTGTGTGTTCTGTAAAGCACTTTGGTCTGTCTAAGCGGCTGTTTAAATGTGCTATATAAATAAATGAACTTGATCATGTCATCAACATGCTTGTCTTTCTCAACAAAAATTAGTAGATTGGTGCAGAAGTTGTATGCGAGTTATTTTTTATGAGGCTTTAAGTAGCCTAATTTGTTGTTAGGTTGGCTAATCTCTCTCACACTCTTTCTCGACTCCGTGCCTTGGATAGTTTTGAGTTACATTTTGAGTATTATGTTTTTGGTTAAGTTATTGTTTAACATGATTTTTTTTTTTATTATTATTTATTATTTTGGAACAAACGAGGGTCTCTGTTTAAGAACGCCAACTCGCAGCTGCAGGTTCCGTTGCTTTAGATCACCGCAGCGCATATCTTCAAGTTTAGCCAGTTTAAGTGCCACAAGTTGATCATCTTGTAATGAAGATCTCATCGAGAAAAAACACGCTGTATTTTTGTATTTTCATTGCATTTTTAATTTATAAAAAGTTAAACAAATAATGAATTTTAATATATAAAAAAATATTAATGATTAATCGATAGTCGATCGTTAATTCTCCCGACGATCGACTAAGAAAATTTAATCGAATGCCCATCCCTAGTTCCCATTGTTCTTTGGTTAACTTAACTGACAGACAGATTTAATGGCTGCTGTCAATTTAAGATCTGCCGCTGCTGAAAGGATCTCAAGCATTTAATTTTCTCATTTACTCTTGACTTTCATTTAAGATTTTATTTAACTCATTTAAGACTGTTCTTGTGAGGATATTCGACAAAACTGACATGTTGACATAAATGTGTGTGTTATTGTTTGTTCAAGCGCGAAAGAGAACTGGATTCTGGCGTGCTATCTGCGTCGCGTGTGTGTGTGTGTGTGTGTGTGCGCGTCAGGACATTCACAGACAGCGTGATACCTGCTCATTAGAACTTTCAGAACAGGGGTCGGAGGCAAAATAGTAATCCACAGAACAGGCAAGAAATCCAAAAACAAAGAGACATGAAACCAGGGAAAACGCTCAGAAATGCAGTGCAACAACGTACAAAACTTCGCATATGTGCATCCCGGCAACGTCAGTCCCCTCAGAGCGGCTGGACTGACGGTCACCAGGTGTGGTTGCGTCTGACCCCAGATCATGTCAACATGCTTATCCTTCTCAACAAAAATCAGTAGACTGGTGCAGAATTTGTATGAGTTACTAGTTAGTTTTGATGAGGGTTTGTTAAGTAGCCTAATTAATTGTTGTTAGGCCAATCTCTCTCACCCTCTTTCTCGACTCCGTGCCTTGAATAGTTTTGAGTTACATTTTGACAACCTGTATTATGTAACCTGTATTAAAAAGTATCATGTTTTTGGTTAAGTTATTGTTTAACATGATTCTTTTTTAATTAATTATTATTTTGGAACAAACGAGGGTCTCTGTTTAAGAACGCCGGCTGCAGGTTCCTCTCCTTTAGATCACTGCAGCGCATATATCTTCAAGTTTAGCATAACCGAACGTCCAGTTTAACTGCCACAAGTTGATCTTGTAATAAAGATCTCATCGAGGATATTTTTTGTATTTACATTGCATTTTTAATTTACAAAAAGTTAAATAGTGAATTTTAATATAAAAATATTAATGATTAATCGATAGTCGATCTACTAAGAAAATGTAATCGAATGGCCATCCCTAATCACTATTAATCGAGGTATACTCTACTGTACAATAGAAAGCCTCTTTTTCTGTTATTTAAAGTTAAACCAAACTTTTATTTTGACAAGGTGTTGTAAAGACTTGAGTTCCTGTCTGTGTATGATATGACAAATGTCGATAGTTTTATCAAATCAAATGGAGTGACTCTGCAGATGAAGTTCATGCATAAGACGCTGAAATCAGCGAGTGTCATGCGTGTTTCAGTGTGTGTTGTAGACGAAACTGCGTGCTCTTTCACACAGACACAGCAGAACATAGACTTCATATTTCATTAGCAGTCTTTTTGAGCTTTAATATTCACAGTCACTAGTCCGTATCTATATCTGATTATTTGTACAGCCTTTTGCTTTATTCATCCCACAATTCTGTGATCGTCCTGGGTCAGAGTCTAATTTCATCATGACTCTCGACGTTAAACTGACCTCATCTAGGATCACGATGTTAAACTGATCCACCCCCTTGCAGGGTTAGTAACCCGCTTGGGGGTAATCAACTTACTCCGAAAGTCACTATGACCGACTGCAAACCTACCCTGTTCGCAGCCGATTGATGATGATGATGATGATGATGAATTCTGTGACGTTCAGTTTTATACAGTAAGTTCCATTAGTGACTGGATTCTGTGATTCCATCCTGTTTTCTGCATCTCGGGAATCAAATGCTCTAAAGTGAAAGTGAAAGTGACACGTACTTGGAATTTGACCTCTGCATTTAACCCATCCAAGTAAGTGCACACACATTAGGAGCAGAGTAGTGAGTAGTGAACACACACACAGCAAACGTGGAACACACACCCGGAGCAGCGGGCAGCCTTGAGTGGCGCCCGGGGAGCGATTGGGGGTTAGGTGCCTTGCTCAAGGACACCTCAGTCATATTCCTGCAGGTACTGGAATCGAACCAGCAACCTTTGGGTCACCAGTCCAACTCTGTTACCATTAGGCCATGACTGCCCCACATGCTGTTTGCAGTATTAAAGAGTTAGTTTTGTGAGTTATTTATTGTTGTGTTATAAAGTTGTTACTATTAGTTCAAGAAGGGTATTTAATAGCGGTCCGCTCTCTACACACTCTACATAGCGCTCTTCATGGCCAGTGAATAGATACAGCAGCTGTTTCAGCAACACACTGGTATGAGTTTATGAAAAA
The DNA here is from genome assembly GCA_026230005.1 of Gila orcuttii. Taxonomy (NCBI): domain Eukaryota; kingdom Metazoa; phylum Chordata; class Actinopteri; order Cypriniformes; family Leuciscidae; genus Gila; species Gila orcuttii. The sequence goes on from JAPDVR010000003.1 coordinate 62,796,898, forward strand.
TACATATCGTCTCGAAATTTAAACCGGTTTACCGCCCAGTATTAGTCATAACCTTAGACTAATAATCAGACTGATGAGTGTCGTGGAAATTCTTTTTAGACTTTTATCAATAATTGGAATGACAGCTGGAGATCTCAAAAGTTATAAGTATAAGCTTTTATTTCTTATATGAAAGGCAGTTCACACAACAGACAGAGTCTGACATGAGAAGGGCGACGACTTCCCTTTTCGTCCAGTTTATATACACCAAAACTTCACACTTATTCTAACACCCCTTGGTTGTACGCACACACTTACACACATATGTCATCTAAACAATTAAGTATATTTTCCAATGCAACACCTTTTCTCTTAAGGCGGGCGTACACGGTGCGAATTCTGACGGTCGGAAGATCGTATGTCCACGCACACTTTACGAGTGAGTTTATCCGAAAATCGTACAGAGGCAGTGATATACGACACGATTTTATGACCTGCTGAATTCCGAAGAAATCGCACGAAGTTCTGCGCCAAAAACTCTCATAACTGCATATAAAATATTGATACAAGCCGTGATTATTTTGCTACATATATAGGCTCGTTTTCAGCACCGGGAAACGGACGTCCGGTCACCCTTGTGTGTGTGTGTGTGTGTGTGTGTGTGTGTGTGTGTGTGTGTGAATGAGTTAAAAAACTTAGTTACGGTAGGCTACACATTCAAAAAATAAAATTTCAAGCTCTCTGAATGATTAATTAGCCATTTAAACCACCTCATCATGTGAGTGTTTGCAATTCATTTTGCTGCGAGAAGCTAGCGCAGTGAACAGGGCTTGAGTGAGCTTGAGCGCGTTGTGAGTGAGGGCGCGGGTGCCAGATCCCGTGTCGCCAGATCCACATAATGGAAAGGTGACAGTAGTATTAATTCTGGACTTGTGTTTTGGATTAATGTCACACTTTAGGAAGTTATTAAAGTGGTTCGTGATATATTAATCTTATTTCCAAAACACAAGCTTTATTTCGGATTTTTATAATTTCTTTGTTTTTGTTTGTTTTTGCTTGTTTTTCGTAGCAATATCTGGCAACATTGTTCTGTCGGCATTAATAAAAAAAAAGATTAGGCTGTAGACAAACTGTAATTGCTGTTAGGAAGATACAAACGCAATGATCATCGTGACGTGTAAGAATCTGTAAGAAATGTATAACACTATCAAAAACAATAGCATAATACAGATCTGTATGTTACAGAATGAAATATGCCAAATACTGGCCAGCAGGAACACGGCAGATGCTGTTTAGTTAACCTTTCACAAAGTCATCATAAAAACATTAATTGAAGCAGTGTTTCTAGTAGTCCACACCATTTTCGTCTTTCTTCTGTGGATTTTCTCAGCTCCTGATTGGTCAAATTCAGATAGATCGACAAATCGGCTCATTCAACCGCACACACCTCACGAATGCAAGCCGACAGCTCCCGAACTTTTTCAACATGCTTAAAAATTATCGGGAGGTCGAGAGGTGCTCGGCTCGTATCTTCCTCGCACACGATACGAGCCGCGACATGCGAGCATAACCGATTTACACGCGATTTCTCCCGAGTGAAAAAATCATCTGCGAGCTCGTAAAACAGCAAAAAATCGCACCGTGTACGCCCGCCTTTAGTGCAAGTGAGCTTATCCGTTTTAGAGAGAAACAAATTGTTCTTCTGCGAATGCTCTTTTCAACTCGTCTTCAGCAAATAAGGAAGAAGATGCTATGCAGCTTGCAGTTTCTTTAACACCATATATGGTATAAGCTGGTTAGATTAAAAATTTCCATTACATGAGTTTGTGAACCAGTAAAATGAACCAGTAAAATAAAATGTAAAGAGTAAAACAGAATAATCAAATGTCTATTTAAATTATGATATAAATGACCAATAATTAATTGAACTGGAACGCAGTGAAACTTGTGTTTCTGATGTCCCATGTCACATGCGTATGAATGGGAGTCATTGGAATTAAGTCTAGTGTGACTGGACTGTAATAATTAAAACGTTTTAAGTAAAATAAATTAAATATAAATCTAAACATTGGTATCAACATTATGAAACTATTGTATAATTTGTAATGCTAATATTACTTTAGATAATTGTCATTGATCAAATATATTTAATAGTTCTTTTTTTGTGTCTATAATGTTTTAAAAATAATTATTAGAAGATCAATGTACCTCATTTATGGAAAGTACTTTTTGTTATTACATCCGCGCTCTTTTTATGTCCTTTCACTTCATATTGCTCTCTTTGAATTATTTTTGTTGTACTGAAAATGAAATAACTTTTTCTCTTTGATTTCAGACCCGATGGAAGAGAGCGAGGAGAGTGAAGAACTGAGTGAAGTGGAGGAGGAGAGTGAAGAACTGAGTGAAGTGGAGGAGGAGAGTGAAGAACTGAGTGAAGTGGAGGAGGAGAGTGAAGAACTGAGTGAAGTGAAGGAGGAGAGTGAAGAACTAAGTGAAGTGAAGGAGGAGAGAGAAGAACTGAGTGAAGTGAAGGAGGAGAGAGAAGAACTGAGTGAAGTGAAGGAGAGAGAAGAGCTGAGTGAAGTGGAGGAGGAGAGTGAAGAACTGAGTGAAGTGAAGGAGGAGAGAGAAGAGCTGAGAGAAGTGGAGGAGAGTGAAGAACTGAGTTTAGTGAAGGAGGAGAGAGAAGAACTGAGTGAAGTGGAGGAGGAGAGTGAAGAACTGAGTGAAGTGAAGGAGGAGAGAGAAGAACTGAGAGAAGTGGAGGAGGAGAGAGAAGAACTGAGTGAAGTGAAGGAGGAGAGAGAAGAACTGAGAGAAGTGGAGGAGGAGAGAGAAGAACTGAGTGAAGTGAAGGAGGAGAGTGAAGAACTGAGTGAAGTGAAGGAGGAGAGTGAAGAACTGAGTGAAGTGAAGGAGGAGAGTGAAGAACTGAGTGAAGTGGAGGAGGAGAGAGAAGAACTGAGTGAAGTGAAGGAGGAGAGTGAAGAACTGAGTGAAGTGAAGGAGGAGAGAGAAGAACTGAGAGAAGTGGAGGAGGAGAGTGAAGAACTGAGTGAAGTGAAGGAGGAGAGTGAAGAACTGAGTGAAGTGAAGGAGGAGAGTGAAGAACTGAGAGAAGTGGAGGAGGAGAGTGAAGAACTGAGTGAAGTGAAGGAGGAGAGTGAAGAACTGAGAGAAGTGGAGGAGGAGAGAGAAGAACTGAGTGAAGTGAAGGAGGAGAGTGAAGAACTGAGAGAAGTGGAGGAGGAGAGTGAAGAACTGAGTGAAGTGAAGGAGGAGAGAGAAGAACTGAGTGAAGTGAAGGAGGAGAGTGAAGAACTGAGTGAAGTGAAGGAGGAGAGTGAAGAACTGAGTGAAGTGAAGGAGGAGAGTGAAGAACTGAGAGAAGTGGAGGAGGAGAGAGAAGAACTGAGTGAAGTGAAGGAGGAGAGTGAAGAACTGAGAGAAGTGGAGGAGGAGAGTGAAGAACTGAGTGAAGTGAAGGAGGAGAGTGAAGAACTGAGTGAAGTGAAGGAGGAGAGAGAAGAACTGAGAGAAGTGGAGGAGGAACATCATGTTAAACCTGCAGAAAAACCCTTGAGTCGCTCAAAGACTAAAAAGACATTTTTAAAGAAAACAAAAGCCAAGAAATCTTTCACCTGCACTCAGTGTGGAAAGAGTTACTCAAACAAACAAAGTCTTGACCTTCACACGAGAATCCACACTGGAGAGAAACCATTCATGTGTGATCAGTGTGAAAAGAGATTCTCAAACAAAAAATATCTTAAGATTCACATGAGAGTTCACACCGGAGAGAAGCCACACACGTGTGATCAGTGCGGGACGAGCTTCACACAAAAACATAATCTTAATATGCACATGAGGATCCACACTGGAGAAAAGCCGTACTCATGTGATCAGTGTGGAAAATTTTTTGCTCAATCATCATCCCTTAATATTCACATGAAGAACCACACAGGAGAGAAGCCGTTTACCTGCACTCAGTGTGGAAAGAGTTTCACAACCAAACATAGTCTTGAGCGCCACATGATAGTTCATACTGGAGAGAAGCTGTTCTCATGTAATCAGTGCGAGAAGAGGTTCAGAATCAAACAAAGTCTTCAGATTCACATGAGAGTTCATACAGGCGAGAAACCGCACACGTGTGATCAGTGCGGGATGAGCTTCACACAAAAACAACACCTTCAAGGACACATGAGAATCCACACTGGAGAGAAGCCGTATGCATGTGATCAGTGTGAAAAGAGTTACTCAGAAAAACAAAGTCTTGACCTTCACACAAGAATCCACACTGGAGAGAAACCATTCATGTGTGAACAGTGTGAAAAGAGGTTCTCAAACAAAAAATATCTTAAGATTCACATGAGAGTTCACACCGGAGAGAAGCCGCACACGTGTGATCAGTGCGGGACGAGCTTCACACAAAAACGTAATCTTAATATGCACATGAGGATCCACACTGGAGAAAAGCCGTACTCATGTGATCAATGTGGAAAATGTTTTGCTCAATCATCATCCCTTACTGTTCACATGACTATCCACACCGGAGAGAAGCCATTCACATGTGATCAATGCGGCAAAACATTTCATTGGGCATCACAGCTGAAGACACACCTGACAGTTCATATGAAGGAGAAGCCGCATTCATGTTCTGTGTGTGGAAAGAGTTTTTCACAGCGGGCAACTTTACTTAAACATCAGAAAATTCACACTGGTGTGAGAGAGTACATGTGCTTTGAGTGTGGGAAGACTTTTACTACAGCAAACAATTTAAAACTGCACCAGCGAATTCACACTGGAGAAAAACCTTACAAGTGTTCACACTGTGACAAGAGATTCAGTCAGTCATCATCTCTGAAAACACATGAGAGGATCCACACTGGAGAGAAGCCGCACACGTGTGATCAGTGTGGAAAGAGTTTCACTTTAAAAGCTCATCTGAAGCTACACATGAAGATCCATGCAGTGGAGGGACGTGCGGCGAGTTCCTCAAGGGCAGGGGTTCAAATGTAAAAAAAGGGCATATATATATATTTGCTTTATATATTGAAGGGGGTGCTTCAGTGTACAGGTCCTTCTCAAAAAATTAGCATATTGTGATAAAGTTAATTATTTTCCATAATGTAATGATAAAAATTTAACTTTCATATATTTTAGATTCATTGCACACCAACTGAAATATTTCAGGTCTTTTATTGTTTTAATACTGATGGTTTTGGCATACAGCTCATGAAAACCCAAAATTCCTGTCTAAAAAAATTTGCATATTTCATCCGACCAATAAAAGAAGTTTTTTTAATACAAAAAAAAAAAAGTCAACCTTCAAATAATTATGTTCAGTTATGCACTCAATAGTCAATACTTGGTCGGGAATCCTTTTGCAGAAATGACTGCTTCAATGCGGCGTGGCATGGAGGCAATCAGCCTGTGGCACTGCTGAGGTGTTATGGAGGCCCAGGATGCTTCGATAGCGGCCTTAAGCTCATCCAGAGTGTTGGGTCTTGCGTCTCTCAACTTTCTCTTCAAAATATCCCACAGATTCTCTATGGGGTTCAGGTCAGGAGAGTTGGCAGGCCAATTGAGCACAGTAATACCATGGTCAGTAAACCATTTACCAGTGGTTTTGGCACTGTGAGCAGGTGCCAGGTCGTGCTGAAAAATGAAATCAGATGGAAGCATGAAGTGCTCCAAAATCTCCTGATAGCTAGCTGCATTGACCCTGCCCTTGATAAAACACAGTGGACCAACACCAGCAGCTGACATGGCACCCCAGACCATCACTGACTGTGGGTACTTGACACTGAACTTCAGGCATTTTGGCATTTCCTTCTCCCCAGTCTTCCTCCAGACTCTGGCACCTTGATTTCCGAATGACATGCAAAACTGAGCAACAGTCCAGTGCTGCTTCTGGGCGCTTCTGCCGCTGTTTCTGGTTCAAAAGTGGCTTGACCTGGGGAATGCGGCACCTGTAGCCCATTTCCTGCACACGCCTGTGCACGGTGGCTCTGGATGTTTCTACTCCAGACTCAGTCCACTGCTTCCGCAGGACCCCAAGATCTGGAATCGGTCCTTCTCCACAATCTTCCTCAGGGTCCGGTCACCTCTTCTCGTTGTGCAGCGTTTTTTGCCACACTTTTTCCTTCCCACAGACTTCCCACTGAGGTGCCTTGATACAGCACTCTGGGAACAGCCTATTTGTTCAGAAATTTCTTTCTGTCTTACCCTCTTGCTTGAGGGTGTCAATGATGGCCTTCTGGACAGCAGTCAGGTCGGCAGTCTTACCCATGATTGCGGTTTTGAGTAATGAAACAGGCTGGGAGTTTTTAAAAGCCTCAGGAATCTTTTGCAGGTGTTTAGAGTTAATTAGTTTATTCAGATGATTAGGTTAATAGCTTGTTTAGAGACCCTTTTCATGATATGCTAATTTTTTGAGACAGGAATTTGGGGTTTTCATGAGCTGTATGCCAAAATCATCAGTATTAAAACAATAAAAGACCTGAAATATTTTAGTTGGTGTGCAATGAATCTAAAATATATGAAAGTTTAATTTTTATCATTACATTATGGAAAATAATGAACTTTATCACAATATGCTATTTTTTTGAGAAGGACCTGTATATGTAATGAGTGAGTATAATCAAGGTATTAATCAATATCTTTCCTTCTAATATCAAATGAGTTGAATGACTTCTCTGGAGATTTTACTTTGTTATAGAAGTTACCAGTGTGATTACTGAAATGTTCTTTTCATGTATTCTCTAATGTCTGTATTTGATATCTGAATGCAGTAACAGTGCTTGCTCATCTAGTTTGAGAAAGGTCTTCAACGTGTTAAAACATACATGGGGTCATTGAAGCCAATAGTTTAAGGGACCATTTCTTTGTTAAAGCCTTACTTTCCAGTTAGACTAAAGTTTAGCTATCCTTGAAAGAAATAACTTGTTATCTTGATGTTTTGAGACGACTCTCCTGTTTATAGTTAGAGCCTGGCCAAATCCAACCTTGGAAAAGCTGTGTGTCGGTGTGTGTGTTATAGTCTTCTTGGTTACAGGTTAAGGAACCACTGGCATTATTGGAGATTGACTGAGTTGTTGTTCTGGACATGCTGGCGCCCAGCAAACCCAAATCTGTGACCTGGAAGGTCACGACATGCCTAACTTCAGGATCCGAGTGTCAGCCGCATAATTGATGGAGATATGCTTCAGTCTATCTGTATATGTGTGGAGAGTTTGCTTAGACTATATGTGTTCTTAGCCAATCAGAAACTGCAACCTGAAGCAATGACGTAGTTTAGACCTTGGTGAATGATGTGAACTGCTGTGATCTTTGTAACTGTAAGGCGGGCGGCCTACAAACTCCTGTGTGAGTCTTGAAGCTGAACTTCTGCTGATGAAACTGCAAACTATCTTCAGTAAAACTTTTCTACAATTTATTATATTTCTGACTCCGGGTCTTCTTTCAAATATCTGGTTCTGGGTCTTTGACTGTATAACCCCTTACATTAAAATAATGCTTGTCTCTTCTGTTTTTGTTGCAAAGATAGCCTATCTAATTATGATAATAATAGTCATTTAAATAAAAAATATCTAAATAATACCATGTTATATATATATACTGTTAACTGTCATCGGCCAGTGGCCCATGCATATCGACTGTCACTAAAAATCAGTGGTAAAACGTGAGTAACTTATACAACTACATTTAGATTATTAGACAATGTCGAAATATTGAACTGTTGAACATCTGAACACAAATAATGATCAAATGCACATCGACGGAACTTTCTTTCGTCTGTTCTCCAAAATAGGTGCTCGAGCCCCTGCCCTATTTCAAAATTAATCAAATGTGCCCTTCTCTATGGAATGCCAAAGCTGACTTAATTAAAAATAAATAAATACATAAATAAATATACGAAGAAATGTAAAAAAGCATGTAACAAATAAATGAGTATTTATACTTTTATTTCCTTATTTATGTATAATTGTATTTTTTCACACATTTTTTAATTTTTTATTTATACATTTATTCATTTATCTATTTACACTTTTATTTATTTCCACATTCATTTATGTATATATGTTTTTATGTCTACATTTATTTATTTTCACATTTATTTATTTCTACATTTATTTATTTACACATTTATTTCTACATTTATTTATTTCTACATTTATTTGTCTGTATGCTAATGAGGGGGGCGTGTTTTACCTCAGACATCAGCAATCAAGCTCAGAGTGGCCGTGCTGAAGCTTTGAGGCCACAGTGACACCTTGTGGTGTGTGACCAAACGAAACGCAAGAGGTGTGCGGACAATATCACATTTTAAGTTATGTATATCACCCTAACTGTGTGTAGTGTAGGCTATATAGGGTTAACACATAGCACACATGAACAGAAACTGCACTTCAACGGGTCTGATAGCAGACACTTGGACATGGAAGCGCATGAAAGTATCCACTATTAATAACAATGTAAACGCGGTGGATAGGGCTGATAAGATAATTTAAGCTATGGCCGCGAGACACTTCTAAGAATTCGTGAGGAAGTTTGTGGATTGTCATCTGTCAGTACTGGTCTGAGGTGTGCTGATTTTGATGCATGCCCCATTCGAGGCAAGCGAGGCCAGGAGTCTGGTCGGGGAGCAGAGCAAAGGGACTGGGCGGAGGTATCGCCACACACGCCGAACATCTGAGCCCCTGAGCGGGGATGCTACAGGCTACCAGTGGCGGAAGCGCAGACACCGAGGGAAGCGAGGGGGGTTGCTTGTGAAGCTGCGCAGCCGCCAGTCTAGGATCCCGCTGCCGTCCATCTACCTGGCGAATGTCCAGTCATTGCCGAACAAGACGGACGACCTACTGAGCCGCATTAAGACCCAGTGCGAGGCCCGGGACTGCTCCGTGTTTTGTCTGACAGAGACGTGGCTACACAGCGGCTTGCCGGACTCTTCTTTCCAGCCGCTGGGTTTCTCTGTCCACCGCTCGGACAGGGTGAAGGAGCGCACCGGGAAATCGAAGGGTGGAGCTGTGTGTTTTTTAATTAACGAACTTTGGTGCACGGTTTGTGTCATCGTGAACAAAACTTGCAACGTTAACCTGGAATGTCTTATTTTGAAATGCCGCCCCTTTTATCTCCCACGGGAGTTTTCGGTAATGTTCCTGTCTGGTGTTTACATACATCCGCGGGCGGACATTTCTGTTGCCTTGCGGGACTTAAGTGACATTGTACACAAATTTGAGAACTCCCATGTTAATGCTGTGGTTATAGTAAGTGGTGATTTTAATAAGTGTAATTTTAAAACTGCTTTTCCCAACTACTATCAGCATGTTAAACATCCAACTAGGGGAGCACATATTCTGGATCACTGTTACAGTAAAGTAAAATCTGCTTATCAATCTAGTCTCAGACCAGCCTTTGGAAAATCAGATCACTCCTCTGTGTTACTTCTTCCTACATATATACAGAGGAGTAAACAATTAAAACCTTCGTCAGGTATTGTCCAGTGTTGGACGAAAGAGAGTGAAGTGAAACTACAAGGATGCTTTGATGCTACTGATTGGTCTGTGTTCCATTCAGAAAATTTTGATGAGTATTGTGATGCAGTGACTGGGTACATTGATTTCTGCATTGATTGTTGTGTTCCAAAAAAGGTAACTAAACGGTATGCTAGCCAGAACCCGTGGTACAATGGTGATGTGAATAAGAAAATACAACAGCGTGCCGCGGCTTTTAAATCTGGTAACACTGCTGCTTATAAGCTGTCCAGATATTCTTTGGAGCGGTCAATTAAAGCTGCTAAACGAGCCTATGGAGCTAAGATAGAGGGACATTTTATGGAGGCGGATCCACGACGATGTGGCAAGGGTTAAATTCTATTACCTCTTGGAAACCTAAAGGAGGATCTATCAGTAATGTTGATCCATCCTTGCCAAACGAACTAAATGAGTTTTATTGCCGTTTTGAGATTGGAAATGTTGAACCTGTTGTTTTTCCTGCTTGTAATGAGCAGAGTTTTACCATCATTCAGGAGGACGTCCAAAGGATCTTGTCCAGGACGAAGGTTAGGAAGGCACCTGGACCGGACGGTATTCCTCCTCGTGTCCTTAAACTGTGCTCCGAGCAACTTAGTCCTGTTCTGACTGATCTTTTCAACATGTCACTGGTGAGGTGCACTGTTCCAGTTAGCTTTAAAAGATCATTTATAATTCCAGTGCCCAAGAAGACACCTGTGACGAGTCTGAATGACTATCGGCCAGTGGCCCTCACATCTGTCCTGATGAAAACCTTTGAGCGGTTGGTGTTGGACTTTATCAAAGATCAATGTCTGTGGACCCACTACAATTTGCATATAGGAAAAACAGGAGGGTTGAGGACGCCATTTCCTTTGCTTTGAACTCTGTCTATAAGCATCTAGATGTACATAAATCATATGCTAGAATGCTATTTATCGACTACAGTTCAGCTTTTAATTCAATGGTCCCAACAAAGCTCTCTCACAAATTGAAATGTCTTGGACTCCATGATGCCATTTGTAAATGGATTTTTAATTTCCTCACTTGTCGACCACAAAGGGTCAAAATCAATGGTTGTATTTCAGATGAGCTGTATGTTAGTACTGGTTCACCTCAGGGGTGTATCTTGAGCCCCCTATTGTTCACATTGTATACTCATGACCTTGAAGCATCCAATGCTAATAATGTGATAATCAAATATGCCGATGATACAACTGTCATTGGGCTGATCAGTTCAAACGATGAATCTCATTATCGCGAGGAGGTGGAGAATGTTGTTCAATGGAGTAAGGAAAACAATTTGCTTTTGAACACTTCTAAAACGTGTGAACTTATTATTAATTTTTGACATAATAGGAATGAGGTGCCTATTACTATTCATGATTCCGATGTGCAGATTACTGAGAAATGTAAATTTTTGGCGGTGACTCTTTCTCATGATTTGAACTGGAGCTCAAATACGACTAACATTGCTAAGAAAGCGAGACAGCGCCTCTTCTTTTTACGCAGGCTTCGAGAGTTCCCCTCAAAATACTAAGATTCTTCTAAATTTTTACTATTGTGTAATTGAGAGTGTCCTAAATAGTTGTATTACCGTGTGGTTTGGTAATCTCACCTTGAAAGAGAAGGCGGCTTTGAACAAAGTGGTTCGTTCAGCCAGCAGGACTCTTGGCTGCACTTTGCCGCTCCTAGAGGTTACATATAAAGCTAGACTTTTAAATCGAGCTTTAAAACTTGTTAATGATGCTTCAGGCCATCCTGCAGAGGCCTTCTTTGAGATGCTTCCCTCAGGGAGAAGGTATCGCTCGGTCAAATGTTCCACTGTTCGCCATTTAAACAGTTTCTTTCCCCAAGCTGTGATCACTTTAAACAAAGCACTTTAAATTAGGCACTTTAATTTTATGTATGGATTTTATTGTACAGTGTTTTATTATTGAGTTTTATGTGGCACTTGCTTGTTTGTATTATGTTATGTCCTTCTATGTGTTGACAATTGCACCTGAGCTTCTTGCACATTCTTTTCCAATGAGGTTTTATACTGCAAATGGCCAATAAAGTGAATCTCTGAAGAGCTTGCATTTATTGTCGATGAGACTCGCACACCAGCGCAGAACGCAGAGAGAAACCAGCGCACATTTCACTGACTCCTACGCAAGCATATTGATCAATGAGTTTGAAACGCGACTCAATACACGGTTTACATTCGCGTTTCATAATTTCGTATGCATAACAGGTGACAATTGAAATGCTTAAAACACAACCCATATTTCATAGATGCTGCTCTTAGATACTGATTAATCACAAGTCATCAATTTGGAATTATTCTTAAATCAAACAAAAGGGGCTCATGTAAACACAGCTAGTGAGCCACGCATCTCACCCCATGCATTGGAGGCAGGCGGCCTAACGTTACTTTCTTCCGCCACCTCGCAAACATGCCACCAACATTAATAAAAAAATGTCTGCATTTAAAAATGCCGTAAAAAAAAAAGCCCATGTATGAGATAATTTTATTATAATTTCGCCCCCCGAACTGAATGAATCAGTATTTGAATGAATCGGTCTGGATTAATGATATGACTCACTCGTTTAAGACAGTGACTTACCGCCACCTACTGGCTGGTTTAGTTTCATATGTAAACATACAATTTAATTGATTCCATCATTTCATATTTCTATATTCATGTATTTTTAACATTAATCTCATAACGACTTTTATGCAATTGTAATTGCAGTGTAAAAGCATTCTCCTCTGTATTAAGATTTTGACTTTTAATAACTTAATGACTTTTGTTAATTTTATTTGACTGATAACAGCCATAGTGCCTTATTATTATAATAACTGAGTAGTTTATCGATTAATATTAAGACCTTGACATATATGATGATGTATAGCCTACCTATTTAATAAGGTTTGCGTAGGTATAAAATCAATTTATAGGGGGAAATATCACCACGAGCATGGGCACGACAGGTGCTGTTTGAATGGGCATGATGATGCGTCTGTCCTCCACTGCATGGGGTGAGATGCGTGGATCACTAGCTGCGTTTACATGAGCCCCTTTTGTTTGATTTAAGAATAATTCCAAATTGATGACTTGTGATTAATCAGTATCTAAGAGCAGCATCTATGAAATATGGGTTGTGTTTTAAGCATTTGAATTGTCACCTGTTATGCATACGAAATTAGGAAACGCGAATGTAAACGTTTCCTAATTTATAATGTTAGTCGCGTTTCAAACTCATTGATCAATATGCTTGCGTAGAAGTCAGTGAAATGTGCGCTGGTTTCTCTCCGCGTTCTGCGCTGGTGTGCGAGTCTAATCGACAATAAACGCAAGCTCTTATCAGCCCTATCCACCGCGTTTACATTGTTATTAATAGTGGATACTTTCATGCGCTTCCATGTCCAAGTGTCTGCTATCAGACCCGTTGAAGTGCAGTTTCTGTTCATGTGTGCTATATAGCCTAGTTAGGGTGATATACATGACTTAAAATGTGATATTGTCCGCACACCTCTTACGTTTCGTTTGGTCACACACCACAAGGTGCCAATGTGGAAATAAATAAATGTAGAAATATATAAAGCTGAAAATTAATAAATGTAGACATAAAAAATATATATACATAGATTAATGTAGAAATAAATAAAAGTGTAAATGAATAAATGTATAAATAAAAAAATAAATGTGTGAAAAGATACAATTATACATAAATAAGTAAATAAAAGTATAAATACTCATTTATTTGTATTTTTTACATTTCTTTGTATATTTATTTATGTACTTATTTATGTATTTTTGCTTTTTTACATTTCTTCGTATATTTATTTATTTTTAATTAAGTCAGCTTTGGCATTCCATACACTGTAAAACCCAACAAGTTAAGCTAACTCATTTCATTTGAGGAAACCGATTACATCAATTCATTTAAGTTTATAAAAAACAATAGTTATGAGTACTCTGAACTTATTTTATTTGAGTTCACTAAAACAATAATATTTCTTAAAACACAATTAAACTTTACACTGCATTTAATACTGTATATAGCTGAAACTTCACTTTATTGAGTAAAAACAGTGAAATGACAAACTTTAAATGAACTCAGAGCACTTGCAGTTACTGCTAGCTCACAAGATCACACACAAAGTCAAATCCAATGAGTTAAGATAACTCATTACATTTGAGGAAACCGATTACATAAATTCATTTAAGTTTATAAAAAACAATAGTTATGAATACTCTGAAATTATTTCAGTTGCGTTCACTAAAAGTAGATATTGCAGTCAATAAATTAAGTGATTAATTAAGTGATTAATTAAGTTATTGTTGAGCATTAATGATGAACACCTGCTGTTAACATCACTGAAGGAAAGAGAAACACAAGAACTACAACTGACTTCCAACCACAACATTAGATGAAATCAACTGAAGATAAAATATGTTTAAATCTCTGAAGATCTCAGCAGAGGAGGATTGAACAACTCCACAAACAGCATTACCAGCTTCACTTATTACTAACCAGTTTGGCTTTTATCATGCGTCTACAGAAGTTATTATTGTGAATGAACAGAGGTTTAGATGAAGATGATTTATTGAGTTTCATTTAAAGACACCATGATAGTGGTCAGTGTTTGCTTTAGTTGGGCTCTTGACCCTTGACTTTATAACAGCAGTGTTTCCTCTGGCTGCTGTAACTGAGTGTTTATGTAACACATTTGTTATTGCACAAAAGCCAAAAGAAAATTTTGTATTGATGATGATTTATGGAATGATGGATCAACATTTGGTGTCTTGATTCTCTGATCTTTTCTAGAGAGTAATCTCTGATAAACAGGTGATATATAACTTGTAGTATTCATTATAAAATAACTGTGACTCTGCTGCAAGGCCCTTTCAATCAGATTTTAAAAACGTCTATGGTATCATGCTGACTTATACAGACATCAAGAATCAGTATATGAATCTCAACAATGGTGACCATTAAAAAACGATTCATGCTGCAATGCATGCCGGGAGCCATGGATAAGGTTTGTATTATGGTAGTACCCAGCATGCATTGCAGTATGAATAGTTTTTTTAATGGTCACCATTGTTGAGATTCATATGCTGATTCTTGATATCTGTGTTGGTTTTGGTAATGAATCACATTTTCTGTAAAATCCTTCATACTATCTGAAATTCACAACATTGCTAGTTCTTATGTTGTAGAATCTATTTTCAAATACAACTAATAATATATTCATAGATTAGACTCTGAATGAGATCAGTGAATAAAAACATTAAGTGATGATTGTCATCATCAAACCTTGACCTTCATCACCCGATCATACTTTTCCTTGACTTTTGTACCATAACAAATGTTTTATAAACACTTAATTACAGCAGCCAAAGAAAAACTTGTACTCAAACGTCAAGGGTCAAGAGCCCAACTAAAGCAAACGTTGATCTCCATCATGGTGACCTTAAACCTTGTATTTCTTGTGTTTCTCTTTCCTTCAGTGATTCTGCTTGTTAACAGCAGGTGTTAATCACTAATGAACAATCATCACTTAATTGATGATTAATTAACTTAACTATACAATTATTATTCAATTATCATTCTGGGATCTAGAAATGTTCTATAACTCATTCAGTTTGAGTTCTGTTTCAGTCATTCAAGACACTTCAAGTTTCTGTATTATTTGAGTGCAGTGACCTCAATTTAATTGAGTAAATAGTACTGTTAGGTTTTACAGTGTACTTCTCAAACAAATATCAATGATATTATTGTGGTCAATAAAACAAAATGCATTTGATTATAATTAACATGAAAATGTGCACAAAACTAAAGTAGCCTAAATTCACGTTTATTTTACGTTTCTGTCAGTCTGAGGTGTCGTTGCTATAACGCGTTTCTATGGGTTGCATCACTTGTGTCAAGTTGCGTGTGTTTTGCTTCGGTCTTGACCAAAATAAACCAAACAATTTTTCAACTTTTTTTTCTTCTCAATAATAAAAGGTTGTGTGTCGATTCAATTAAAAATCCACATCATATATTTTAAAATATTACATAATTAATTGAAGCCTGTTTTGATATAATACACCGACCAATCGTCATCTGGCACAACAAGTTCAAATTTCATTGGACAATGTGAAGTGGAACGTAATTTTCCGGTCATTTATGAATAAATCGTTTTAAAATTACATGGACAGACGAATTTACATTTATGAAGCGATCTGAATCTGACGTTGAACTAATGGATGTTAATTGACTACAAAGCACTGCACAAAACCAGCACCAAAAGTAGCATTAATGGTAAGTATAGTCACTTGTATTTAGTCTATATTAATACACCATTTACCATTTGATGAAACTATCATAGTTTGTTAAATGAAGCCCAGGCCTACAGGCTTATTATGTGAAGAGTAGGCTGACAACAACACGCGCAATGGTGACTTTATTATTTGAACATTTTTCATAATTTTGCAGCAATAGTATAACATTTGCACACATATTACTTTTTTTTTTTAAAGAAATCCCTTATGTGCATCAAGCCTGCATTTATTTGATCAAAAATACAGAAAAAAATTATTACAATTTAAAATAATGGTTTTCTATTTTAATATACTTTTTGATATAATTTATTGATGTGATGCAAAGCATATATATATATATATATATATATATATATGCCCCTTTTTTACATTTGAGCCCCTGCCCCTGAGGAACTCTCTGCACGTCCCTGATCTTCATTGCTGGCAAACAATATGATGCATTTGCAGATTTGCTTTCACTGTACTGTAGGTCCACGGCCACTTCATCCAACGCTCTTGATGTTCTTAAACCTTCCTGTTACGACTCCGAGTGTGAAACCGCTTCAAACGGTTGTGCCTGAAGGGAACTAAACAAATCATTCAAACTGATTCGCGAACCGATTTAGACAGTTCTGCCAACTTGTTTGATGAAGTCTTTGAACAGAATCGATTCAAAAAAGTGATTCATTTGTGAATTGAGCATCGCTCATGGCCCGCGTGCTTGGAATAAACTACGCATTTAACACAATACATTGCATTAAAATAAAGTAACGAGAGGAACGTCGCCCAACGTAACGAAGTAAAAGTACAGTTTTTTCATTTGAAATGTACTCGAGTTAAAGTAAAAGTACCCACATTTAAATCTACTCTTAAAAGTAAAATTTTTTTCCAAAAATACTCAAGTAAATGCAACGAAGTTGTTAGTACCCACCTCTGACCACACCCACTCCCCTCCCTTCTTCTCACAGCCACCCACGCCCTATTAAGTTGCATTTTTTCAAAAAGATTGTGAGCTGAAAGAGGGGGGTTTCATGAGAAATAACATTATTGTCTTTCAGTATAGCAGTTTTACAGGCTTTTATCATGTATCCTGACTCGAATAATGTGTTTCTATCAGCAAACACTCAGAATAAAGTGAGATGATCTGCTGATGATCCTGAATGTCTTGTTGAATGAGTGTTGATAGTCTGAGGATCATCAATATTAACAGATCTGCTGAAAACACTCTTTATTTCATGACAATAGTTCATGTTTTCACCTCATTTATTATGCTGATGTCTTCAGATCTCCTGTACATTGACACTTAAAGCTCATTTCATTGGTGTCAGCAGACTGAGGGGATTTGTTGGCTACAAATATTACTTTTATGTTTCTGACAGTTCTTTACTACTTTCTAGATATTTGCGCTCCTTTTAATGAATAAACACAATAATGTTAGAATTAGAAATAAAAATGTGTGAATTTGCATCAATTGTTTTACGATAGACAGACAGATACATTATTTAATGTGTCAATTAGCATATGGATAAAATACAAAAAGGGTATACGCACAACCGGCGCTACGTCAGATTCGCGCCCACTTTTGGGGGAAAATAAACTAGACTTCCCATAGAATTCAATACAAAATAGCGTCACAAAACAACGTCCGTACACAGCCGACAGGCGTGAATAACTTAAGAAATCACTAAGATTAAACATGTCAAGTAATTATATGTCCACCGTGCCTGCCATAGAGTCTGAAACCTGCCATACACAAACTTAATTTGGTCAATTTAAAAACATGTTCCTTCATTCTCCCAGCGTCAAATTGGTGTATAAACCCCACCCAGTGGCCAGAGGTGTCTTTCTTTTACTGTCTATGGTCTTACCCGGACATTTACTCGTAGTCGTACCTCATCGAGTCACCATGGTAAGCCAGTGGATGATTTTACTTCGTTTTTGAAAGTAAACATCTTTAAATGTATATATTTTGTCTTATAATATACATTATAATATATATTAGAATATATATAACCCCACTGGGTGGGGTTGTTACACCAATTTGACGCTGGGAGAATAAAGGGACATGTTTTTAAATTGACCAAATTAAGTTTGTGTATGTATCTTTCACGCTCTATGGCAGGCAGGGTGGACATATAATTACTTGACATGTTTTATATAAGTGATTTCTTAAGTTATTACGCCTGTCGGCTGAGTACGGACGTTGGTTTTTGCCGTTATTTTGTATTGAAGTCTATAGGAAGTCTAGTTTGTTTTCCCCCAAAAAGGGGCAGGGACGAAATTGACAGTTAAGTTCCCGGATGTGCCGGTTGTGCGTATACAGCAAAAAAAAAAAAAAAAAAAAAAAACAATCGGACATGTTCAAACACTGTATTAAAGGATCATAGTGCAGCCCAAAAATACTATTTAATTGTCATTGTAATCTTTATACTTTGTCACCAAGAAGTTTTTAATAATTTAAATTAACTTATAAATAATAATATAAATAATTTAAATGCAGGTATATATTTAATACAGGTCAGAATAACTAGGTTGCTTAATTTTGACACAAATATATCTGTTAAGCTAACATTATTTAACCTATGTTTTGAATTTTTTTAGCAAAAGATATTTTAAACATTAAAATGGCCAGTCAGACATCTGCTCTTTGACCCTATAAAAACAAACTTAGTTACTAATATATTTTTGATTTTGGCAGATCCTCTCCTCCAACCAATATGCGGTTCAGTCAGTGAAGCTCCTCCCACAGCAATTACATCATCAATGAAGCTCCTCCCATAATAATTACATCATCAATGAAGCTCCTCCCACAGTAATTCCCCAATAAATGCTGTAAATTCCCATCAGCTACAAGTGAAGACGAGCATCAGAGCATCAGGAAGAGCTGAAATCTGCAAAGACTGAGTTTATTAAAGAGGACAGTGAGAACACGAGTGATCCAGAACCTGCAGAATGAAACACACTGAAGATCCTGAAGAACAAAGAGGTTGGTGTTTATTCTTCATTCATTCATGATGCTGAAGAACATTCATGTTAGAAACATTCAAGCACATAATCACTTATAGATATGCAGTTAAACTATGAAATGTTACAGAGTTTTTTTTTTCAACAAATGGTCAGTAAAGGGATGTAAAGTCAAACAAAGTATAATGTTAGCTCTGGTTTATGGTTTACATTTTTTTGCAACCATGTTGGAATATACCAAATGTTTTACGAATGATGAATTCCAAAAAACAAATGAATTACCCAAATGTTGGATATTTCTCAGTATAGCGTATATATGACGAATTTACAGTGTAACTTATGTGTAAGTATAAGACCTTACGTGTAAGTATAAGGGAACAATATGTAAAGTTTTGGTAATAAAGGGGGACCAACCAGGAGAATTGACAAATGATTTATACTGTAATTATTTTAGCACTTTTTAGAATCTAAAGCGCTACCGATAATTATAATTTAAAAAATTCAAAAAAATAAATACAGAAGCATGGAATTCATTTATTATGTTTTAAAAGTTTTGGAAATTGGAAGATCAATGTACCTCATTCATGGAAGGTTTCAGGGATAATTTATAAAAATGCATCAAAATGATTGTCTGTTACATTAGTTATGTCCTCACTTCATATTCCTCTCTTAGAATTATTTTGATGTACTGAAAATAAAAATTTATTTATTTCATTTCAGACCTGATGGAAGAGAGCGAGGAGAGTGAAGAACTGAGTGAAGTGGAGGAGGAACATCATGTCAAACCTGGAGAAAAAACTTTGAGTCGCTCAAAGACTAAAAATACATTTTTAAAGAAAAGAAGAGCCAAGAAATCTTTCACCTGCACTCAGTGTGGAAACAGTTTCACAACCAAACATAGTCTTGAGAATCACGTGAGAATCCACACTGGAGAGAAGCCGTTCAAGCTGTATGCATGTGATCAGTGTGAAAAGAGATTCTCATACAAACAATATCTTAAGCTTCACATGAGTGTTCACACTGGAGAGAAGCCATTCACGTGCCATCAATGTGGAAAGAGCTTCAAAATATCATCAAACCTTAATGTTCACATGAGGATACACACCGGAGAGAAGCCGTTCACATGCGATCAATGCGGGAAGAGTTTCAGAGATTCAGCAAACCTTAAGAAACACATGAGAGTTCATACCGGAGAGAAGCCGCATGTATGCAATCAGTGTGTGAAGAGTTTCAAAGATTCAGCAAACCTTAAGATTCACATGAGGATCCACACCGGAGAGAAGCCGTTCTCATGTGATCAATGCGGCAAAACATTTATTAGTGCATCAGACCTGAAGAGACACCTGAGAGTTCATACGAAGGAGAAACCACATTCATGTTCTGTGTGTGGAAAGAGTTTTTCACTGCTGTCATATTTACATAGACATGAGAAAACTCACACTGGTGTGAGAGAGTACATGTGCTTTGAGTGTGAGAAGACTTTTATTACAGCAGACAGTTTAAAAAAACACCAGAGAATTCACACTGGAGAAAAACCTTACAAGTGTTCACACTGTGACAAGAGATTCAGTCGGTCATCATCTCTGAAAACACATGAAAGGATCCACACTGGAGAAAAACCTTACAAGTGTTCACTCTGTGACAAGAGATTCAGTCAGTCAGAACATCTGAAAAGACACGAGGGGATCCACACTAGAGAAAAAACTTATAAGTGATCACACTGCGACAAGAGATTCAGTCATTCAGGATATCTGAAAACACATGAGAGGATCCACACTGGAGAGAAGCCGCACACGTGTGATCAGTGTGGAAAGAGTTTTGCTGTCAAACGCTACCTGGAGAAACACATGAAGATCCATGCAGTGGAGAAACCACTTAGGCTGCGTTTACACTGCAAGTCTTAATGCACAGATCAGATGTTTTGACCATATCTTTTTTTCGGCCCACCTTTTTACATTCACTATATTTGTAATTCACAAAATTTGCAATAAGGTTTCATTTGTTAACATTAGTTGAAATATTAACACACACTGAACAATATATTTCTTACATAATATTATCTTTGGTAAAGTTAGTTAATGCAAATACAGTTTTGTTCATTGTTTGTTAATACACAGTTAGTTTTGATTGATTTACTTCCATCGCAATGATCATTAGTTATTAACTTAGGGGCAGATGTGATGCAGCTGACAACTGGAATAAGATTGAAGAAATCAGTGATAGGATTCCAGTGCCGCCGATTTGGTTGACAGGTGACCAGATCAGAAGGTCCCTTAAAAGTATTAGGCCCTATAAAGCATCGGGTCCAGATGGCCTCAAGGGCAGAGATTTAAAGATATGTGCAAATGAACTAACTAGCCCCTTAACAAAATTATTTCAGTTTCAGTTTATTAAATTTACAGATCGTACCCAATACATGGTTATCATTTATACGGCCCCTTCCTAAAAAAGTGAGAGCAAAAAATCTAGAGGACTTACGTCCTGTGGCTCTTACTGTCACGTTTTCAATGTGTTTGAGTTCTGTTTTGTGATCTTGGTTTCCCCTGTCTTTGTGATTTTGGTTTAGTCCTGTTATTAGTTCAGTTTTGAGATCTTGTTTCCCCCCGTCTTTTGTGATTTTGGTTCAGTCCTGTTAGTTTTCCCGGTCTGTTTAATTAGTAATTCCCTTCACCTGTGTTCTGTTAATTATCCCATTAGTCCCTGTTCATTTAAGCCCTGTGTTTTCCCTCAGTGTTTGTCCGTCGTTGTCCTTGTATGGTTGTTTTCACTGAAGTCCTGGAGTTTTGTTTTTTTGTTCCTGTATGTTCCAGAAAGTCAAATTTGTAAATAAATCAACTATACTGCTATTCCTGTGTCCTCGTCTTCAGCTACCCGCAACAACCCTGACAGAACGACCGACCAGTATGAAAACCGAGAATGAGCCGAAGGAGGAAGAACAAGGTGGTGAGCCCAATTCACACACCTATCCTCTTTCAAGGTGAGCGCTCATTAGAAGAGTATGCGGGACGTTACCTAGAGCTCTATGATGACGGGACGTTGGATGAAGAGGAACTGAAGCAGAGTTTCTGGGGTGGTCTGAAGGACCCGCTAGCACAGATACTTCTGGTAAAGGACCTAAAAATGTCCTTCTTGGAGTTTATGGATCACACGCTGTGGGCGTGTGGATCCAACTACCTCGTAGAAGATCTCCCACTCCAATCAGTTCCAAGCCCGCCAGCGCCTGAGCCCGTCGCCTGCCCGCCAGCGCCTGAGCCCGTCGCCTGCCCGCCAGCGCCTGAGCCCGTCGCCTGCCCGCCAGCGCCGGAGCCAGTGTCTGCTGTTCCTGAGCCGGAGCCAGTGTCTGCTGTTCCTGAGCCGGAGCCAGTGTCTGCTGTTCCTGAGCCGGAGCCAGTGTCTGCTGTTCCTGAGCCGGAGCCAGTGTCTGCTGTTCCTGAGCCGGAGCCAGTGTCTGCCGTTTCTGAGCCGGTGTCTGTTCCCGAGCCAATGTTTGTTTCTGTGTTTGTGTCCGTCTTTGTGGCTGCTACTGTTCTAGTAGCCGCTGATCCTGCGCCAGAGCCCGCTGATCCTGCGCCAGAGCCCGCTGATCCTGCGCCAGAGCCCGCTGATCCTGCGCCAGAGTCCGCCCAGCCGGTCCCATCCACGTCTGCTGATCCAGAGACGGTTCCCGTTCCTGAGCCGGTGTCTGTTCCCGTTCCTGAGCCGGTGTCTGTTCCCAATCCTAAGCCTGTCCTTCTCCCCAAGAAAATTTTTTTTGGGGGGGCTATACACCTTCGCCGTGGCCGGCCAAAGACCCACGTTGGTTTCCCCTGTCTTTGTGATTTTGGTTTAGTCCTGTTATTAGTTCAGTTTTGAGATCTTGTTTCCCCCCGTCTTTTGTGATTTTGGTTCAGTCCTGTTAGTTTTCCCGGTCTGTTTAATTAGTAATTCCCTTCACCTGTGTTCTGTTAATTATCCCATTAGTCCCTGTTCATTTAAGCCCTGTGTTTTCCCTCAGTGTTTGTCGGTCGTTGTCCTTGTATGGTTGTTTTCACTGAAGTCCTGGAGTTTTGTTCTTTTGTTCCTGTATGTTCCAGAAAGTCAAATTTGTAAATAAATCAACTATACTGCTATCCTGTGTCCTTGTCTTCAGCTACCCGCAACAACCCTGACAGAACGACCGACCAGTATGAAAACCGAGAATGAGCCGAAGGAGGAAGAACAAGGTGGTGAGCCCAATTCACACACCTATCCTCTTTCAAGGTGAGCGCTCATTAGAAGAGTATGCGGGACGTTACCTAGAGCTCTATGATGACGGGACGTTGGATGAAGAGGAACTGAAGCAGAGTTTCTGGGGTGGTCTGAAGGACCCGCTAGCACAGATACTTCTGGTAAAGGACCTAAAATGTCCTTCTTGGAGTTTATGGATCACACGCTGTGGGCGTGTGGATCCAACTACCTCGTAGATCTCCCACTCCAATCAGTTCCAAGCCCGCCAGCGCCTGAGCCCGTCGCCTGCCCGCCAGCGCCTGAGCCCGTCGCCTGCCCGCCAGCGCCTGAGCCCGTCGCCTGCCCGCCAGCGTCGCCTGCCCGCCAGCGCCTGAGCCCGTCGCCTGCCCGCCAGCGCCTGAGCCCGTCGCCTGCCCGCCAGCGCCTGAGCCCGTCGCCTGCCCGCCAGCGCCGGAGCCAGTGTCTGCTGTTCCTGAGCCGGAGCCAGTGTCTGCTGTTCCTGAGCCGGAGCCAGTGTCTGCTGTTCCTGAGCCGGAGCCAGTGTCTGCTGTTCCTGAGCCGGAGCCAGTGTCTGCTGTTCCTGAGCCGGAGCCAGTGTCTGCTGTTCCTGAGCCGGAGCCAGTGTCTGCTGTTCCTGAGCCGGAGCCAGTGTCTGCTGTTCCTGAGCCGGAGCCAGTGTCTGCTGTTTCTGAGCCGGTGTCTGTTCCCGAGCCAATGTTTGTTTCTGTGTTTGTGTCCGTCTTTGTGGCTGCTACTGTTCTAGTAGCCGCTGATCCTGCGCCAGAGCCCGCTGATCCTGCGCCAGAGCCCGCTGATCCTGCGCCAGAGCCCGCTGATCCTGCGCCAGAGCCCGCTGATCCTGCGCCAGAGCCCGCTGATCCTGCGCCAGAGCCCGCTGATCCTGCGCCAGAGCCCACTGATCCTGCGCCAGAGTCCGCCCAGCCGGTCCCATCCACGTCTGCTGATCCAGAGACGGTTCCCGTTCCTGAGCCGGTGTCTGTTCCCGTTCCTGAGCCGGTGTCTGTTCCCAATCCTAAGCCTGTCCTTCTCCCCAAGAAAATTTTTTTTGGGGGGGCTATACACCTTCGCCGTGGCCGGCCAAAGACCCACGGAGGCCTGAAAGAACACCACCACGGCCGCCCGAGGGGTCCTCACCGCCACAGCCGCCCGAGGGGTCCTCGCCGCCCGAGGGGTTCTCACCGGGGTCCTCACCGCCACGGCCGCCCGAGGGTCCGACAGCTCCGCCCTGGAGGTCCGAGGGTCCGACAGCTCCGCCCTGGAGGTCCGAGGGTCCGACAGCTCCGCCCTGGACGTCCGAGGGTCCGACAGCTCCGCCCTGGACGTCCGAGGGTCCGACAGCTCCGCCCTAGCCACGGCCACAGCCTGCTCTGCAATGGCCACGGCCACAGCCTGCTCCGCCCTGGCCACGCCCACAGCCTGCTCCGCCGTGGCCACGCCCACAGCCTGCTCCGCCGTGGCCACGCCCACAGCCTGCTCCGCCATGGCCATGTCCACAGCCCGTCCCTCCCCGGTTCCCCGAGCTACCAGCTCCGCCCTGGAGGCTTCTTGTTCCTGCACCACCTTGCCCACGTCAGCCTCCAGGGCGCCCACCCTCCCACCCCTTTGGATGTTATACGGCGCGAGGACGCGCCTTCGGGGAGGGGGAGGTTCTGTCACATTTTCAATGTGTTTGAGTTCTGTTTTGTGATCTTGGTTTCCCCTGTCTTTGTGATTTTGGTTTAGTCCTGTTATTAGTTCAGTTTTGAGATCTTGTTTCCCCCCGTCTTTTGTGATTTTGGTTCAGTCCTGTTAGTTTTACCGGTCTGTTTAATTAGTAATTCCCTTAATCTGTGGTCTGTTAATTATCCTATTAGTCCCTGTTCATTTAAGCCCTGTGTTTTCCCTCAGTGTTTGTCGGTCGTCGTCCTTGTATGGTTGTTTTCACTGAAGTCCTGGAGTTTTGTTCTTTTGTTCCTGTATGTTCCAGAAAGTCAAATTTGTAAATAAATAAACTATACTGTTATTCCTGTGTCCTCGTCTTCAGCTACCTGCAACAACCCTGACACTTACATCAATACTCGCTAAATGCATGGAAAGATTTAGTTATCACCTTAAACCATAGATATCAGAGCAACTAGATGTACTGCAATTTACATTCAAATAGCAAAGAGGGACAGAGGATGCCACGCTCACTATGGTTGATACAATTGCTAGTCATTTACAACAAGCAAAGGCTTATGTGAGTGTTCTTATTATTGATTATACCTCTGCCTTTAATACTATGCAGATACATTTACTCTTGGAACGTCTCCTGGTTCGAGGTGTAAATGGAGGAATAGTTAATTGGATTTTTTAATATCAAAAAGAATTTTTTAATAAATAGACCACAGCGAGTTTGTGTTAGGGGGTTTAAGTCAAATATTATGTTTTTAAACAAGGGACACCCCAAGGATGTGTCCTGTCACCTCTTTTGTTTTCTGTTTATACAAATGGTATAAGAGTGCAACATGAGAATTATAAATTATACAAATACGCAGATGATATGGCACTTGTGGCACTTTTATGGAAAGACTGTGCCCATTTTGAGTACGAGGAGCAGGTTTTGAAACTAGAAAAATGGTGTGAAGCAAGTTCTTTATTGATAAATGTAAGTAAAACAAAAGAGTTGGTTTTAAATTATTCAGAGTCTCTAACAGAAATAATATTATGTGATCAAACAGTTGAAATAGTGAAGACTTTTAAGTATTTGGGAACCATGATGGACTGTAAATTGAATTTCTCTGATAATGTGAATCTTATTTGTGAGAAAGCAAATCAAAGGCTATTGTTGCTACAGAAATTGAGAGAATTTTCTGTAAGTCAGGATGTTCTGCAAAGAGTTTATATAAGTTTAATTGGGAGTATTTTAGGGTATAATATAACTGTGTGGTTTGGACGAGTTACATCTGTGAATAAAGTCAAATTAGACAGAAATACAAGAGTAGCAGGAAAAAATTATAGGATCTAAGCAAAAATCAGTCGCACAGATATATCAAACTGCTGTTCACAGAAAAGCTTCGACTATAACAAGAGACACAACACAACACTTGGATCATGTTTTTGAATTATTGCCATCACGTCGTCGCTACAGAACACCAAAAGCGATTAAAGCAATATATAAACAAACTTTTGTAAGTCTTTTGAATAAGAGAAAGGAAATGTGAACATTTTAATCTTTGATATTGTGGATGTTGTGTATTGTTAGATGTATTGAGTGGATGTTGTGTATTGTTTATTGTTAATTGTTTTGTGATTATATGGTGAGACCAAAGACCAATTTCAGCTAAGGCTGAACAATAAAGTACTACACTAACTAACTAACTTCTAGACAGGCTGGAAAACTGGGCCGGGCTTTCTGGGATAGCCCTAAAATGGTTCAGGTCAAACTTAGAAAGGAGAGGTTATTATGCGAGTATAGGAGACCATAAGTCTTAATGGATGGTTTCAGTCTGGTTTCAATAGTCATGTCAAAGCAATAACTAACTCAGCATACTATCATCTCAAAAATATTGCAAGAATTAGATGCTTTGTTTCCAGTCAAGACTTAGAGAAATGTGTGCATGCTTTCATCACCAGCAGGGTGGATTATTGTAATGGACTCCTCACTGGCCTTCCTAAAAAGACCATAAGACAGTTGCAGCTCATACAGAACGCTGAGCAGAACCAGAACATATGAACACATCACACCAGTCCTCAGGTCTTTACACTGGCTGCCAGTTACATATAGGATTGATTTTAAAGTATTATTACTGGTATATAAATCACTCAATAGCCTAGGACCTCAATACATTGCAGATATGCTCACTGAATATATTCAGATGACTAGGATCACATCAGCTAGAAACACCAAGGGTTCACTCTAAGCATGGCGAGTCTGCTTTTAGATATTATGCTGGAACAGCTTCCAGAAGAGATCAGATGTGCTCCTACAGTAGTCACATTCAAATCCAGACTCAAAACACTTCTGTTTAGCTGTGCATTTACTGAATGAGCACTGTACCACTGTGCGTCCGACTGTTTGTACTGTATTTTATTTATGCATCCTCCTTTTGATTCTAAACTCAAATGACATTGAAAATTGGACAAGAGACAAATATAAATTACTTAATTGGAGAAATTAAGAGATGAAACCCTGCTGATGGCCTGGGTCTGTGGTGGAGTAGTGAGTTTGATGTGTGATTAAACTCGAGGTTCTGTGGGGTGCGGACTGGATCGACTCCATTCCTAGAGCTTCCAAACAAATGTGTTTTTTTGGGGGGTTTGGACTGATGGGGCAGTGAACCCGAGGTTACCCCGTGAGTCAATCCTAGAGCTCCTCCTGTCCGGTTTTAGGGAAACATGATGCTCTTTTACTGTCATATGATGGTCACACACATCTTAAAGACTTAAAGATTTCTTCCACAAAAGCAATGCATCAGATTGTGTATGATATTGAGTTTTTTGATGGTGTCCGCTGTACACAGCAAAACCTCCAGTGTTGAATTAACACTCTGAGTGTGGACTCATATAAACACTGAAGCAGTGTTAAAGTAACACTGAAACAGTGTTAAAGTTAATGAGATAATTAAGTGAATAATTGAGTGATGATTGAGCATTATTGAAGACACCTGATGATAACAAGCAGAATCACTGAAGGAGAAAACGAGAATTTTAAGTCACCATTATGGTGATCAGTGTGTGCTTTAGTTGGGCTCTTGACCCTTAAAACATTAACTCTAGATTTTGTTTGTCTGCTGTACGTGAGTTATAACAGCCAGATGAACAAATAGAAAAGGTGATCTGATGGTGTTGGTTGTGTTTAAATATGATCATTATTTAACAATCATATGACCTGAACTCATAGAGAGCCCAAATTAGGTTTACTTTATCAATTATAGCAGCACTATTCTTGTACAGCATAGTGTTTTAAACTTTTACAAAGTAATCAAAATAAATTTTTATACACGACTCAAATACAAAATAATTTTTTTTTTAATCGTTTCAGTTTTTTTAGACACAAAGACATCAAGAATCAGCCTGTGAATCTCAACAATGGTGACATTTATAAAGCATTTTGCAGTGTATTCTGGGTGCCACCAATCAAAACTCATTCATGGCTGCCATCATGCATTGCTGCATGAATAAATAATGAGCTTATGTTCAGAGGTGATCTGTTTGTCACCATTGCTGAGATTCATACACTAATTCTTGATGTCTGTGTGTGCCAACATAATTTGTTTTGAAGTTTTATTTTTTTGATCATTTGGTTTAATTGAAAAGGCCAAAAATATGATGCCATACAAGCACAGTGCTGTCATAATTAATTAATGCGAACCTGACTGAGAAATTGGCCTACATAAGAGTACAGCGATTCAGATCATATGACTGTGAAATAATGATTATGTAAAACACAACCATCACCATCAGATCACCTTTTCAATATGTTCACATGGCTATCATAACTCTCGTACAGCAGCCAAACATAATCTAAAGTTGACGATTTAAGGGTCAAGATCCCAACTAAAGCAAACACTGATCATCATAACGGTGACTTAAAATTCAGTTTTTCTCCTTCAGTGATTCTGTTTGTTAACATCAGGTGTCTTCAATAATGCTCAATAATCACTCAATAATTCACTTAATTATCTCATTAACTTTAACACTGCTTCAGTGTTTATATGAGTCCACACTCAGAGTGTTAATTTAACACTGGAGGTTTTGCTGTGCATATAGAAAGCAGAGACTTGTGGCAGGCAATCTTTTTTATAATAATTATAAGTAACTTTATTACATTTAGTTTCTCAAAGGTTACATACAAAGTAAAAAGTTAAAGTATAATAAAATTAGTTCACAAGTTCCACCAGCAGGTGTCAGGCTTGGATCATCAAACAATGGAGAAGCTGGCTCATCTTCCAGTGTCGAACACATACATGGAATACTGTACTTTTTATAATGTATATTACATATCACACCTCTTCATTACATATTCAATCTCATATGCACAATTTATCCAATCCCAGATCGTGAACAATGATTAACTCCTTTAGTCCTTTCACAATTCTCTTATAAAAAGTTCTGCACTCCTTCATCCTTCTCCTTCGAGCTCGGCCTTTCAGCATTCTCCTTCTTTTGGTCTGGAACACAACACTAAGGTAATACTTGCTTTTTCCTTACTATATGCATGCCTAATATTTGTTTCTTAATACTGGTTACATTCCATTTATTTACTCCTTGCCTCAAGATAATTTTCCCAAATACGGCTCACTGTGTTTTCTTTTATCATCTTCCAATAAAATTTTTTTCTCAAAACCAGTCTCTGTGGAGTCTTTATAAACCCAATAAAATATTTTTTATCAAATTATGTATAAATTTGCATCATATAGCCATGAATGTGTTTTGTGTGCTGGCATGAAGAACGTCACCATCATTGTGTTTCATATACCGAATGTTGATGTCTGTGAGTGTTTGACTGACTTAATCTAGTTTTAAACCGAACTTTACCATGTACAATATTTCACAAATCAACATTTAGCAGCTGAAACAATAATATTGTTACAAATTATATATTTTTGTACTTTTTCAATTTCTTGGGTCATCAATCACAGAAAAATCAGTCATTTTGTCTGTTATTTAAACCGACATGTTGATCTGCTTTATCAATGCAGAAATGTTTTTCATAAACACCTGCAATCACTGATAAGCAATAACTAAATGAAAGTCAAGGGTCAAGAGCCCAACTAAAGCAAACACTGATCTCCATGATGGTGACCTCAAACTAAACATTTTCAATATAAGACATCAACATCTAAACCTCTGTTAATTCTCTATAAGATCTTCTGTAGACGTGACAGAAATAAAGTGAGTCTGGTCACACATGCCAACACTCCCGATTTTTCCGGGAGACTCCCGAATTTCAAAGCCCCTCCCGAAAATCTCCCGGACCGACCTTTCTCCCGAATGTCTCCCGATTTCCACCCGGACAACAATATTGCTACACCATCCGTCACTGGGCGCCGTTTCAGACCGAACAATAATAAAAGTTACACCTCGAAGTCAAGCGCGGCAATCAGAACAGAAAAAGAAGCAGAAGAAGAAGGGGAAAAGGAAGAAAGAAGAGACCATGGTGAATAAAAAGAGAAAATATGCCTGCAAATTCTTAACTGAATGGAAAAAAGAATTCACGTTCATCCAGGACAGCTCGAAGGGGAAGGGATATATGCTGCCTGCAAATTTTGTAGATCAGACTTCTCCATTGAACACGGTGGCCGAACGGATTTAATTACACACATAGGGTCAGAAAAGCACAAGGCTGCGGCAATGCAGCACTGGTCACAGCCCAGTATTTTGGGCCATCTTTCCAAAGGTGGACCCGATGGTGTTATTTATGCCGAGACAAAGATGGCTATGCTGTTAGCTACAAGCAACATCCCGTTCACATTTGCGGATGTTTTCAACAAATCCGTGAAGAATATGTTCCCTGATTCAGATATTGCTCACCAGTATGCAAACAGAAGAACAAAGGCTACTCAAATAGTGAAAGGTGAGTGTATATAAAATAATACAGTTTTCTAAGAGTTAGGGTTGAGACTTGTCCCTTCATAATATGGATTTGTTCCTTATTTTAAGATTGAATTGTTAAAGAAAAATAATAAATGATATATATGACAAATATTAATTTTATGTTGATCTTGATCTATTTTTCATCTGATGAAAAATCAATGTTAAGTTTCAACCTTGATTCAATGTTGGTCTGCTATCAGGGGTATACTATGTTTTCACTATAGGGAAGGTTTACATCTATCTTGAAGTTCTTGTTTAAAAATAATAACATGGATTTGAAAAATAATATCATAAAAAATATGGGGGTGGACAATGTACAGAATGGATTCAGAGAGGAGGGGGGCCTAAAAAAAGGTTGAAAATCACTGATATAGTTCATTTCATTCACAGTGGGGTAATTCAAAGTTTGTCTTGTGTGTCTGATCAGTTTCTCACTGAACTGTACACATTTTCTGTTGTGCTAGTTTCCGTGTGGCATTGATTGCAAGCTTAACAGCCTCAGCATGTCTGAATCCTTTGCTCTCAGCCTCCTTTATGGTGCTCTCCTTCTCCTCAAGGGTCACCATCTTCTCCAGTACTCTGCGTATATCTGATACATTTACAAGAGGATACATAAGAAGTTCTGCCATGAACGTGTCAGTAAAAGATTTCTTAGCTTCATGTCGTGACTGCTCTGCTAAACGCCAGTATATTTCCTGCCATTCTGTTTGAGTGACTCGTTTGTTTTTCTGTTTGAACTGCTCCACTTTCTCATCCAAGTTTGGCTTCTGGATCTCCTGAATGCATTTCTCTGTTCCTTCAAACATCTCATTTGTAAAGTGTCCATTTTCTTCCATCATCTTCTCTATTTTACTGATCAGATCTTTGAACTGTGGGAAACTGGCAGAATCATTGTCTAAACAGAAGAACCGGTTTCCACAGTTCCGTACAAGGGTTAGAAGATCTGGATCACCATTCTGTAGGAACTGCTCAATGGTTTTCCTTTTCTTCTCTAACTGATCTTTGTGAGTGAAGATGATCATGGAATATTTTTCCATCTGTTCTCCAAACACTTCTTTAAGCTGCTTTATTGTATTCTTCTCCTCCTCAGTGAATCGATCCACTTTTATGACGATAATAAAAGCGTGTGGTCCAGGAGACGTGTAAGTTATGCATTTCAGTATTTCGGTTTTAACCTCCTTTTCATTGAGTTTATTATCATAAAGTCCAGGCGTGTCGATCACTGAGATCTGTTTACCGATCCTCTTTGTAGTTTTTGACTGACACTGTTTCGTCTGAGAGTTTGAGCTGGCTGACGATTCAAAGACGTTTCTGCCGATGATGGTGTTTCCAGTGGCACTT
The DNA here is from genome assembly GCA_026230005.1 of Gila orcuttii. Classification (NCBI taxonomy): domain Eukaryota; kingdom Metazoa; phylum Chordata; class Actinopteri; order Cypriniformes; family Leuciscidae; genus Gila; species Gila orcuttii. Next base: position 62,828,774 of record JAPDVR010000003.1, read on the forward strand.
TTCCCAGCTCCAGTTTTTCCCAGCAGAACCAGTCTGATCTGGTCTTTCCTTTCAGGATCTTCTGCTGGAGACTCTCCTGAAACTACAACAGAACGATCACAACACTCATCAACATCAATGTGCTGTTTATTTAAAGCTTAATACTCTCAATAAACTCTCTTTTTAGGTCAGTCGTACAAATTTTTAGAGTTTTTTTTTTTTAAGACATTTTCAAATGCCCTTAATTAATTTTAGCATGAAAAATCATATATTGTTGAAGTAATTTAAAACATAAAAATAATAACTGTCTCATTGCTGTCAATTGCTGATTGTTCTTTTTTTTTTTTTTTTTACTTACATTTGGTATCAGGCTCATCTTTGCTTGATCTCCTTTTCATTTTTTCCATGACAAATTTCCCTCCATTTTCTCCCATTAAAACTTCAATCTTCTGCAGTAGACCATTTACGGTCTTCTTTTTTTTTAAACAATGAAACTTTCCTCCACATTCTGTCACCAGTTGCTGGAGATCTGCATGATCTTTATTTTGTAGATATTCATCAATGGTCTGATTCTTGTCCAGTTCATCTCCGTGTGTGAACAGAATCATGATGTATTTCTGAACTTCAGGACCAAATAAACCTTTAATATAATCCAAGATCTCCTCCTCATTTTGCACAGGTTCCTCTAGAGGAACGGTGAGCAGAACTGCACTGAGACCTGATGAACATCGAGAGATCAGCTGATCCTTCATCTTCTCCAGCTTCTCATCATTCAGATCTGGATCCAGTAGATCTGGACAATCGATCACACACACCTGCTTCTTTCCAGTCTGAGTTTCACCCTCACACACTTCAGACTCATGTTTCTTCTTACGCTTTTGGACTTTAAATGGTCCTTTTCCCAGTATAGTGTTTCCTGATGAGCTTTTTCCAGAACCCTTCCTGCCCATCAGAAGAATCCGGATCACTGGATCATCTGGACTGGAGCTGCTGATCGCTGACATATCTGAAATTAAAATATAAAATAAGACATAAGGTCATGTTGTCATTCTTCTTAATACAGGCCCCACCCCTGTCAACACTTTAATCTCACAGTGATGTCACCATGTGGTCACAGCGTCATCAGTGTGAGTCACAGTGAGCTAAAAGAGTAACTCGCAGCACTCTCAGTGTGTGCTCAAACTATGGCCACAATATGAGCTCATCCCAGCTAGAAATGTTATTGGACGTGGACTCCAACATCACTCAGACATCAAATTTATATCAAAATTGCTTTTAGATACGCTTTTGGATCACTGTGAACTCACATTGTGATCATATGGAGAGATCACTGTGAGATCAACGTATTGAAGGGGGAACCACCCATGCAGTAACATCATTGCAACTTTCAAGGTCCAGAAAGGTAGTAAAGACATTGTTAAAATAGTCCATGTGTCTCCAATGGATCAACCTTACTGTTATGAAGCAACAAAAATAATTTTTGTGTGCAAACTAAAAATTATATGTATATGGATGTCATATTAGATGAGGATTTTGTTAATGTATAACTGTGAATTGACATCCAGAAAATATTAAGAACATTAAAAAGTTTATGCTCAAAACATTTTGAAATTCTAGATCAGTGAGACACACATACATCAAGAATCGGCGTATGAATCTGTACAATGGTGACAATCAAAAGTTTCATGCTGCAATGCATGTTGGGTACCAGTGTAGTACAAAAAAATAATTTATGACTCTCAGCATGCATTGCAGCATGAATAAATTATGCAGATGAATTGTCTGGTTATTTTGTTTAATTGTAATTTTTTGCTTTTATTTTTGCTGTTGGTTTTGTGTTGACTTTTAGTAGCGTGTTTTGTGTTTTTGTGATTTGATGTTATCTTTTTTGTTGACTGACACCATTGTTGAGATTCATTGGCTGATTCTTGATGTTTGTGTGTGTCTCACTGAAGCAATAGTTCGCTTTTTGTTTCTTTTTTTTTTTTAGAGCATGATGAGTTTAAAATAAAATCCTTCATAACTGTTTGTGCAGCACTGCTTGATCTTTTGCTGAAGTTTCACAGTGTAGTAATAAAAAACAATGTATTAAAACAGTGGTTCTCAAACCTGTCCTGGTGCACCCCCAACACTGTACGTTTTCTTTGTCTCCCTAATCAAACACACCTGATTTAACTCATCAGCTATGGAATATGGGTAGCAATTTTCAATTTGAAATGTAATATGCAAAATGATAATGCAATATTTAAAATGACAATGCAATATGTAAAATGGCAATGCATTTCTGCATTTAAATTTACATTTTCCATTACATTTGTGCAACGTTTGGTGCAAAATGAAAATGATAACTTAATTATATAATTTACATTTGCCATTTCATACACTAGTTTTAATATGTAAATTAAATGCATATTTTAACGCTTTATAAGTTGAAAAATTTAAATTAAAATGTATTAAAGAAATTATTAGATCTGTTTAAAATGTTCAAGCAAAAACTGTAGCAAAATTATCATTTAAATGTTATTTTTATTAATTGCATTTACACTCACAGTTAAGACACTTGCGATTGCATTTTCATTAATGTCCCGCAAAGAATGTAGCAAAATTCAATGTACAATTTGAAAATGCATTCCGAGCCGATCACTTGCACGCCCCACCCCGGCGTGTAAAGCGAAGTAACAGCACAAGCGAAGTAAAAACGATTGAGCCTGTTATTTTACAGCGCCTTTTACTTGAAACTCAAAGAAACATGTAAACAATAACTAACAACATCTTCCAATCTAATCTTAAAAGGATCAATTTAGCAACAACATTTGTTAAGAATACTGTGATTGCTTGAGTTCGTGTGAAGACATTTCTTACCTGTAGATGAGGAAGGCTTCTCTGCCATCTTCACTAAAAGTGACTTCAAAATCCAATATAATGCTTCTTAGAAAACAAATAAAGCACATTTATAAATCACACTCTTTATGTGAAATATATTGAGTATTTTGCCAGCAAAACCCAGAGAGAAAAGTAGCTCGTGTGGTTACATTTATTTCCGTGTTGACATGCTCCTCGCTGCAGTTAAACCTGTTCTACCTGTTACCTGTTAGAGGAGCAGACTGATACACCCAAAACCCCGAACAAACTTTCAAACAGAAGGCTGCGTCCTAGTAAGGTTGCATATCTCATCTGCCACGTCATCACGAGGCCATCTCAATTCTATATGGGGAGGCTGCAGACCTGGAGCCGGCAGATATACGCCCCTGGCAGTTTTACGCCCCTGACAGTTTTACGCCTCTGTTGTTCCTGGTGCGTCCAGTAGAGGGATATACTGCGAAATAACATCATTAAATCGACTCTTACAGATTAATAAATTAAATTGTTCATTTAAATATAAACGTTAGAGTAGATCTGCACGGATTAAAATGTCTGTAGCTATTCAGTTGGGCTTCACTCACTTCACTCAGTTTACAGAATGTGTTTTTGTGAATTGAAAAATTAAAAACACACAGTTGGATCAACTATGTTATGACAAGTATATGACCTACTGCAGTTATAGGCCTTTCCACCGTAAATATGTTGTTGTGAATTTATAGTTACATTTAGATATTAACCAAATTTAACCCATTACAGTATACCGTGTAATCATATGGATCCTTGATTAGCTGTAGTACTATTCTCTATTGGTCGTCATACAGCTACAAAACAGTGTCCTACACAGCATTTTATGAAGACAAACACAATTTAAAAGAAAGACACAATATTGTTGTTCAGAATTTTTTTTCTATTAACACCTTTATGAATTATGATGACTCCCCTATGGTTTGCCCCTCTTCTTTAACTATTTTTTAAAAGGAAATCCATGGTGATTTTATTGTGTGTGTGTGTGTGTGTGTGTGGATTGCATATTGCATCAATTTGCTCCTGATCTTCAAAGTACAACGGCACAAGCACTTGTTGGTGGAACAATAGTGAAAAAAAGTGTCAAGCCACTTTGATTTCTTTTGGCCACCAATGATGGACTGTGCAGAGAAAATTGAAAATGACATTAAAACCATGTCCATGTATGTCTCTGTAAGTTGTTTATTTTGTAAGTCGTAAAAAAAAGATGGGTGTTTTATAAGTTTAGAGAGAGATTTTCATCTCAGCTAAAGCAAACACACACCTTTATGAGATGCAAGTTAAAAAGAATTTGGTAAAGACAGAGTATGATAAAACCCACATTAAGTGCACATACCCAACATTTTAGTCCAGACCAGTAAGCTATTTTAAGAAATGATGTTGGAAATAATCAAAATATTTGAGTGAGTGTGCAGTTCAACTGTTTACTTAGAGATTTACATACATGCATACATATATGCCTATTATAAATGCGTCTTTTGTGTGTTCACACCATAGGCTATAAAAAAACAAGTTCATATTCCATTATCTACTGTAATGTTGCCCCAGAAACCATGTGGAGTATGTTTTAAACAGGGTCTTACCAGAAGAGGCCATCTCACGCAAGCTAAAGACAGGCAACAAAATAAAATTAATTTTAAAGTGAGTAGAGAAAACTAGGGCAGCTAAACCTACACGTGGTATAGCTAAGTTTAAGCCAGATTGAACATAAACCTGACCGTCAAGAACTTTTTGTCTCTCGAAATAAATTATAGACCCATCCATTGATATAGAAATGAATTGATATCTACCTACCAAGCTTATTGGGGATTGCCCCACTGAAACTGGTGGATTATATTATTGACCGCTGCAGAACTCTGGTCAGGGAGTCGGAGTCATCAGATGTAGTTTAGTCGTTTATTGCACAAGATTGACCATATACACATAATAGTGTATTTGAGGTAGTTTCTGAAATAAATAATATAACAGAAATAAATACTCACCGTCTAAGCATATTCAACAACTTAAGAGATTGCAAACCCAAATATAAACATATCTGTAAAGTGCACTGACACATGAAATATAAATGTAGGAATATATTAGTATGAGTCTACAATAACAAACTGCATAGTGCAATGAAACAGTCTCATTAATACAGGCAGTAATAATTCACAACCAGTGAAGGATATTGTCCCACGGAGAAATGCACTAAAGGTAATAACTGAACATGAACAATACGAGCCGCGATGCTAGCGGGCTAATCCACTCGTTAAGCAGGATCAAATTACACTTAGAAAGATCGCTAAACATCAACTACATCACAAACATGGTCTAACTTAGCGCAGTTGAGATACAGTGTGACAGTGTTATTAATATACATAAGGAAAACTTACTTTGTCACAAACGTTATCTTGCACATAAACACTGAACATGTGAATGTGTTCACGCGATATGATCGCTCCACTGGAGTAGCTTGGTGAATAGGCAATTACACTGAGTCTGTGCGTGCTGAGAACGCTGCACTACGTTATTTGCGTACAACGCAACTTAAAACGTCACACACGTAGCCAACTTAATAATTAAAGGGAGAGAATTCACAACAGCCGCCCCCACAATTGAGCAGCAAATGGGTGATCAAGGAATTCTCTAAATGTCTTTGGTGTTACCTTCTAGAGCAGGCAACTGTATCAAGCGCGCAACTGGTCTAATGTAAGCTTTACCGTCAATGACAACTTCAACAGTTCGCACACATCCGTCACTGCCTGGCAATGTCTTCCGAACTCTGCCTATGGGCCACTGAGCTCTTGGGAGTTGCGGATCCACAATCAGTACAACGGAGTCGACCTCCAGGTTTTCTGAAGCTTTATGCCACTTCTGCCTGGTCTGAAGCGTAGGCAAGTAGTTTCTGGTGAACTGTAACCAGAATTGATCCGCCATGTTTTGACAGTGACGCCACCTCCGCCGCCCCATGTCTCCTGGAGCATATGTCACCTGAGGGAGAGATGCATCCCGCCGCCCCATAAGGAGAAGGTTAGGAGTAACTGGATCGATGTCGGCCACATCTGTTGAAGCATATCCCAGAGGTTTCGAATTGAGAATCCCCTCCACTTCCACTAGGATTGTGGACAGAACATCCTCTGTGACTACTTGGTTCCCAACGGCTACCTGTAGAGCATTTTTTATAGAGCGGACCTCACGCTCCCAAATTCCGCCGAAATGTGGAGCACTGGGCGGGTTGAACTTGAAGTCAATTTGGTGGTCTGCAAGACGGATTTGGAGTTCTGACTCCATGCTAAGGAAGGCTTCCCGTAGCTCTATTTCTGCCCCGCGGAAGTTAGTGCCACAATCTTAACGGATCTCACGGGGTTGACCTCTTCTGGCTATGAGCCGGCGGAGTGCTAGAAGGAAGGCATCGACATCCATCGAATTAAGAAGCTCGATGTGAACTGCCCTTGTTGTGAGACATTTGAAGATCAGACCCCAGCGTTTCTCATTCCGCCTTCCTATTTTGACCAGGTATGGGCCAAAGCAGTCAACACCCGTTGAATAAAAGGGTGGACAGAGTAGACAGAGGCGTTCTGGTGGCAAATCTGCCATTTGAGGTACCTTTGGTTGCGCTCTCCAGCGCTGACAGGACTGACAATGAAGTTGATGGTGCTTGATAGCCTGGCGTCCTCTGAGAATCCAATACTGCCTCCGTATCTCAGCGTAGACCCTTTCAGCTGCCGGATGTAACAGACGCTCATCAAATTCTTGAATAAGGAGCTTTGTTACTGCGTGTCTTGGGTCCAGTACAATGGGATGGATTTGTTCTGGGTCTGAGTTTGCAAGCCTTCTTAGACGGCCCCCAACTCGTATCATGTTGGTCAGGGGGTCCCACTCTGGAGCGAGGTTGACTAATCGACTGTGTACGGGAATCAATTTCTGTGCCTGAAGGGCAGCTACCTCTTCCGGGAAGCTCTGAGCTTGACATGCCCTCAGCAGGACAGCTTCTGCCTCTCTGTTACTCATTATCACACTGTTCGAGGCGGCCGCCCCTTGACAGGCTTGTAGAGTTGCCCCCACTAACTCTCGCCAGGTCTTGAATTGCGTAACATCAGGGAGGTTGGACTCTGTTTCAACCGCCATTACGGAGTAGCAGGTTAGGCCTTTCAATTCTGATACTACTTCTGACTGTGCATTTTCAGGTCTTTTAGGCCAGTGTTCTGGGCTTTGTTTCAAGAATGGAGGCCCTTGACTCCATCGACTGGGCTCGGCCAAACTTTGGAGGGTTTTACCTCTCGTTATGTCATCAGCTGGGTTATCCTGCGTATTAACATACCTCCATGAGCTGTGATCTGTTAATTCTTGGATCTCTGTGACTCTTGTCCCAACGAACACCTTGTACCGGCAAGAGTCTGACTGAATCCACTCTAGCACAGTCATGGAGTCTGTCCACAGAATTGTCTGATTGATGGAGAGTGTCAGCTCATCCCTCACCAGTTTGGCCAGCTGAGCTCCAGCTAAGGCAGCGCAAAGCTCCAGGCGAGGTATAGACTGCTGTCTCTTAGGAGCAACCCGTGATCTGGTCATTATGAAGGAAACATGAATGTCACTGCTGGTTTGAACGGCCAAATATGCCACTGCCCTGTACGCTCTTTCAGAGGCATCACAGAACACATGAAGGGAACTGTGCTGTTCTGCTGCAGTTGTGAAGGCTGGTGTGTAACAGCGAGGAATGGAAACTGCAGTGACTTGTTTAAGCTCGCTTTCCCAGTTGGTCCAGGCGGCCTGAAGGTTTGGTGGTAGATCTGGGTCATCCCAATCTCTCTTTTTAGCCCACAACTGTTGGATGATCACCTTTGCTCTGGTGGTAAATGGTAGTATGAACCCTAGTGGGTCATATTGGGACGCCAACACCTGGTAAGCAGCTCTCATTGTCAGTTCTGCATGTTCAATGAGCCGATAATGGTAGCCAAGGGTATCAGCTGCACAATTCCACCTGAGGCCTAATGTGGGCTCCATAAGATCAGCACGGTTTTGCACTAACCACTGCTCTGCGGCTGATGACCGGGCTTCCGTCGGAAGATGAGCTACCACCACTGGATGACTGCTAGCCCACTGTCTGAGGTCGAACCCTCCTTCTGCTAACATGCTGCGTAACTGATCCACAGTTTCCTTGGCTGCTGGGACAGTAGGGAAGCTTGTCAGGCAGTTATCCACGTAGAAGCTTTGGTGGACTAGCTGTTGTAGCCCTGGATATTTGGCTTCGGAATTGCAAGTATGGTGTTGCAGAGCAAAGATGGCACAGCATGGACTGCTTGTTGTGCCAAATGGCAGAACCTGCCACTTGTATACATCTGGAGGGTTTTCACTCTGCAGATCTCTCCACATGAAACGAAGAAAGCGCCTGTCTTTCGGCAATAGACGGACCTGATGGAACATGCCCTTGATATCTGAGCTTACTGCTACAGGATGCTGTCTGAATCTCAGGAGTACTCCTAACAGCGTTGGTCCAAGTGTAGGACCTGGGAGGAGCTGATCGTTCAAGGACAGGCCATGGTATCTGAAAGAACAGTCGAACACCAGTCGTTGCTTATTGTTATGACTCACGAGATGATGTGGCAGGTACCATGCTTCTGTTCGTGTCGCTTCCATTTGGTTGAGTTTGACTACGTAACCTGACTCAATGAGTTTGGCAATCTCTCCTGAATAGATTGAAGCCTTTTCAGGGTCCTTCTGGAGTCTCCTTTCAGTGCTCCTCAGATTTGCAAGGACAGATTGCATGGACCCCTTAAGTTCTGGAGCACTGGGGTTCCACAGAAGAGGGGTGGCGTAACGCTGTACTCCCTTGACATTGTCTCGCTGCGTTTGAGACTCAAGCAACTGCATAGCCTCTTTGTCTTGCCTAGACCCGACAACCAGTTTCTCGTTACGAAAGGGCAGCACATCCAGTTGCCATAACCTCTCCACATTTCTGTAGAGAAGATCGTCTGGGTGGGCAGTGGATATGAAGAAACATTGCTGCACTGGTTCTTGGCCTGTGGTACTCATTTCCGCCCCTTGAAGTGCCCAGCCGAGAGCTGTACAAACTGCCACGGGTCCCCCTTTGGTGCCTTGACGAATAGGCTCCTTAGCAGTAATAAGGTGAACTTGGTCTGAACCTATGAGCACCAATGGACGTACCTTGTGAAATGGCTGTAACGGAACTCCTCTTAGATGTGCATACCGTCTCTGAAGAGTCTGAACTGGGTATGACTGTTCCACCAGATCAATGCCAGAAGCCGTGAATGCTCCAAACACCTGATAGTGTTTCTCTGGGTTACCTCTTGGAGAGATATCAAAGGCGACTTTCGAGCCATTGAGGTGAGTAGTGTCTGGTCGGACTGTACGAAGTGCTAGAGTCTCAGGTTCACCTTTAAGCTGGAGCTGCTGCACGGCAGTAGGTAGGATCATGGTGCGCTGTGCTCCGTCATCTAATATAGCATAAGTCTCTATTGTCTTTGATTTGTGGTGCAACAGCACAGGCACAACTTTCAGAAGGACTCTGCCTGATGCAAAGGATGGCAGGAGGTAGATGCGGCTCTCCGAGGCAGCGGATGATTTATCGGTTGCATGCCGTCGGGCCACACCATGATGCACTTGAAGGTGAATACCACCACAGTCACTGCAGGGTTTCTTCAGATTACATGTCTCAGGCGCATGGGAACGGGCACATTTCCAGCAGCGGGTCCCCTCTGAAATCCACTTACAAAGATCAGCCACTGTCTGTTCTTTAATACTGCCGCATCGAGTGATGTAGTGGTCTTTGCTGCCACAGAAAAGGCAGTTGACTTTGAGGGGGGTCTTCTTCCAAGACACCTTAGGATTGGGAAATGCTTTATCCTTAGTGGGTGCTGCACCATGATACAAGGCTGCACTTTGGCTTTTTGGTTTAGCTGCACTCTTCTCCTTTGAACCGCTGGGATCCCTTTCATACTGGTAGCGTTGCACTAACCTACTAGACAATCTCTGTTGCTGAGCTTTGACGTGGAGCCACCCTGCGAAGTCTTGTAGGTTGTACGGGTTAATACTGGGGGAGTTGAGCTTCCCTTGTAGCTGGAGAAACTCTATGAAACCATCTCGCAAGTACTTTGGCAGTTTACTAACCAAACGATCCACATGCGAGCAGCAATTCAACTCCATCCCTCTGGGTCCCTCCAACGATAACAGCATGCTCACTAAGAGGTGGACGCGGAGAGCAAAACTCTGGAAACTGCGAGCATCGTTTGGTTTCACCTCTGGTGCTGTGAGGATTGCTGCTATTTCGCTCTGCGCTAGCTGATGGGGTTGGCCATATTGTTACTGAAGAGCTTGCATAGCTGCAGAGTATGGGTATGGATGATGGCGGCAGGACTGGCCAATCATTTGTGCCTCAGGCAGTTTAAGGTGTTCCAGCAAGATATGGTATTTGTATTTCTCATCTAGGTCTGCATGAGGTTCAAGAAGATTGTCCAATGCTAACTTCAGATTAGCGAATTCCCTTTCGTTGTCATTTACAAAATCAGGAATCTTTGGCTGGGGGGCAGCATGCAAAGGGCGGTGAGGCACTAAGTATTCTGATCGCTTCAGTGGCTGGCTCAATGGATATAGAGAAGTGCCTGCAAGAGCAGGAATGTTCATGGCAGGAACTGAAGCACTGTGCAGGGTTTGAGGCACTGACACTACTGGAGGCATTGTAGTATAGTGAGGAACTGAAAAACTGGATGCAGCTGGAGCCGCGACAGGTTGTCGTGGAGAAGGTGCCACTGTTGTATAGTTGTAAGGCACTCTGGGATGATGGTAGGTTGGCGTGGGAGCTACTAGCTGTGGGTGCACCTGAGGCTGAAAGGCAGATCCACCATCGTCATAAGGGCAAAACTGTGTATTAAGCAGTAGTGGCAAAGTGTCTGCTCTTGTGGCATGTTGGTGTTGACGCACGGCGGCAGGTAATGTACCAGACGAAATTGGTGAGTACAAAGGGAGTGAAGTGACTGGCTGTATTGGTACAAACCCATGATTGAAGTGCTCTGCCTCTGCAGTAGGTGTGCTTACATTTATTTGTGTGGCACTCACATGTCCTTGTCCTTTGGTATGTAACTCAATATCAGGTGACTGTGATGAATGGGAGGAATTACTCGATAAAGGGGTCGGATGAGGTGAGTTTTCTGGAGGTGATGTCGTAAGTGGTGTGACAGGCTTTACACTTTGCACCTCTTCATCTCCTTCTTCCCTCAGGAATGATGTGATATGTTTCATCAGCTCCTGACGCCGATGCTGTCGTTTTTCATACTGCTTGAGTTTGCTCTGAAGCGCAGCCATATCAGCAGCCTCCTCTCTTTCCTTCTCAGAGATAGACTTCATTAATTCCCTCAGTGAACTCATACTTAATGAGTCTGTGGAGCTTGAGGCTGGATGCTCACCCTGGCTGGAGGCTGGTCGTGATTGACTAATTATGCCCACTGCGGCTGCTGCTCTTCTCTGCTCCGCTGACACCTCTGCTGTAGGTGGGGAGGAAAGAGCAGGTCGGTGATGGCTGTAGTCAAGGAGATACTCCTCCAGATGCTTGGGTGTGCGACGATGCCGTGAGGGTCTGTCTAACGTCTCAGCATGAGGGAGAGAGGTTGATCGCTCTTCCGATGACATCACTGCAGTAGTCAATAGATCCGGCTCGAAGGACCATTTATTGGGGATTGCCCCACTGAAACTGGTGGATTATATTATTGACCGCTGCAGAACTCTGGTCAGGGAGTCGGAGTCATCAGATGTAGTTTAGTCGTTTATTGCACAAGATTGACCATATACACATAATAGTGTATTTGAGGTAGTTTCTGAAATAAATAATATAACAGAAATAAATACTCACCGTCTAAGCATATTCAACAACTTAAGAGATTGCAAACCCAAATATAAACATATCTGTAAAGTGCACTGACACATGAAATATAAATGTAGGAATATATTAGTATGAGTCTACAATAACAAACTGCATAGTGCAATGAAACAGTCTCATTAATACAGGCAGTAATAATTCACAACCAGTGAAGGATATTGTCCCACGGAGAAATGCACTAAAGGTAATAACTGAACATGAACAATACGAGCCGCGATGCTAGCGGGCTAATCCACTCGTTAAGCAGGATCAAATTACACTTAGAAAGATCGCTAAACATCAACTACATCACAAACATGGTCTAACTTAGCGCAGTTGAGATACAGTGTGACAGTGTTATTAATATACATAAGGAAAACTTACTTTGTCACAAACGTTATCTTGCACATAAACACTGAACATGTGAATGTGTTCACACGATATGATCGCTCCACTGGAGTAGCTTGGTGAATAGGCAATTACACTGAGTCTGTGCGTGCTGAGAACGCTGCACTACGTTATTTGCGTACAACGCAACTTGAAACGTCACACACGTAGCCAACTTAATAATTAAAGGGAGAGAATTCACAACAAAGCTAATCGTTTATAAATAATAAATGTTGCATCATTGCTAAACAACAATAACTTTAGCAGATTATTTAACATACAAATGACAGAATCTATCATTTTTTGTCAGATTTTCATCCTAACGATAAAAATCTTGATTATACGGTATTATTACTTTGTCTTCTGGGCAAGATTCATCTTCATAAAGACAGAACCATTCAATGATCCTGATTTAAGAATATTCTCCTCTGATATAAAGTCCCTTTTTTCTTCTTTTAAGAAAATGTCAAAACCTTTAAACTCAAAGGTTTCTAAAATAAATAATATCATTGAATCTGTTGTAAAGAACCTTTAATTTTTTATGTTGACAAAATGTAAAATTGTATTGATTTGTGTAACCTAATTCAATCTCTTTTGATGTCCCCCTTGTTATTTTTTTTCTCTTTCTCACTGTTAATGTCTTGTATCCTTTCATTTGCAATACAAAATAAATACATTTATTAATAAAAAAAAAAAAAAAAAAGATTATTTACTAACATACCTCAATTCGTGTCGCTGTACAGCCTCCCCCTACTGGACGCATCAGGAACAACAGGGGCGTAAAACTGTCAGGGGCATAAAACTGCCAGGGGCGTATATCTGCCGGCTCCAGGTCTGCAGCCTCCCCTTAAGCCTTGTTTATACTCGACGCGTCCGCAAGAGCGCGAAGGTGCGCGCGGCAAAATGACGTAATTGCGGTGTGGGCGGTTGTGCGCGTTGGGTGCGCAAGACCCCATTTCGCCTGGCGGTGTGCACGGCACTTTTTGTAACATCGCGCGCGGCGCCGCATCCGAAGATGAACGACTTCGAGCCGAATCTGGCAGAACTGGTACGTCTGCACCAGCATGTTTATGATCCTTCTATACACAGAGACATTTGCATTGATGGGCGACCATAAAAGCCTCTCATTTTGTGAATAGGAACACATTTGCATTAAGCACCCAGTTTGCACTTGTCTAAAGTAACTGCTTACATTTACAAAATAAGCCTACAATAGCAGAAGTAAGCCCTGCTGATTAAATTAAGGTTTAAACAATCTTCAATAAGGCTTCAGTTGTTTAACTAGTTTGTACAAAAAAGTATAATAAACCTACTGCATTTATTACTCTTTTAATATGGATCAGCTATTAATAAACTACTAATAAACGGCAAACTACTTCTTCACTGCTGATTCCTGGTGGTTTAGAGGAGAATTACTCCGAGTCGCCCCCTGTCGTTTCACAGAATAGCACAACGGCGAGCGCGTCAAGCATAAACGCCTCGTCCGTTTGGAGAGGTGCGGGCGCAGTCAGCGGAGACTCGCGCTTGTGCGGACGCGTCGAGTATAAACAAGGCTTTACTCTCTCAATTTGAAGAATCTTTGGATTGCATCAATCCTTTCTTTCTGTCACCTACAATCCAATTCACAAAAAAGAACTGATGGAAAACGGGTCTGCACTGAGCTTTTCTGAGATCATTTTGAAATATAAGACAATAATAATGTTGTTGGAGATTAAGGCATATCTGTTATCTTTTGTTTTGGTGTAAATTAATCACTTAATATTAACTGCCAATAAGCCATAAAAAATCCTAATTTTACAGAGAATGACTTCTGTTATTTTAAATTACATTCAAAACTCTGTAAAATTACAAACATTATCTGTATATTAACAAACTGTTTTTTTTTTTAGTATTATATAATTAATGACACATTAAAGTAATTCTCATGTTTTATACAGGAAATTACTGTATTATTTATTTGTTTTCTTAAATTACATACAAATGCATGTAAAATTACAAAAAATAACCCATAGCCCATTATATTTAAGGTTTATGTTCATACTACAATTGTTTTATTTAGGTGCATTTTTACATTCAAGCTCACCCAGCCAGCACAGCCATGTGGGGCCCACATGGGTTTGACCTGGGCTATCTAACCTAGGGCTGCACGATTAATCGCACGATATTGTTATGCGCATCTAATCAGTAAAGCCGGTTCCTTGATTAGTAGTAAATCACCATCACCTGCTTTCAGATGGAGCGGCATTTACTACAAAGAGCCGTAGTTAACTGACAAGCTGAGCCATATCGCATTAATATCGAGGACGTATCGCCAGCGATAATTAATGCGATATGGCTCAGCTTGTCAGTTAACTACGGCTCTTTGTACACAGCAAAAACTCCAGTGTTAAATTAACACACCTGGGAGTGTATATGAGTCCACACTCAAGAGTGTTAAAGTTAATGAGATATTTAAGTGATTAATTGAGTGATCATTGAGCATTATTGAAGACACCTAAAGCAGAATCACTGAAGGAGAAAACCGGAATTTCAGGTCACCGTTATGGAGATCAGTGGTTGCTTTAGTTGGGCTCTTGACCCTTTTATTATGAACATTAGATTTTGTTTGGCTGTTGTATCTGAGTTATAACTGCCAGTTGAACAAAGAAAAAACATGATATAATGGTGTTGGTGAAATTAAGACATTCATCATTTGAACTAAATGTTTGTGATTTATTCTGTTGGTTACAGCATAACTGAGTTTCTGTATAAATATCCAGAATTTTAGCTATAATATAAAGGATTTCTTAAAAGTTGTAAAAAAAAAAAATCTTTCTTTTAGGCACACACAGACGTCAAATTTCAGTCAATGCATCTCAACAATGGTGACGAGCAGAATATTCAATTAGGAAAAGTAAATTACATAGAAAATTCAGATCATAATTTATTCATACCGCAATGCATGATGGGAGCCATTAATGAGTTGTGATTGGTGGCAACAAGGATTATTATTGTCACCACAGTTGAGATTCACAGGCTGATTATTGATGTCTGTGTTTCTAAATTTGTTTGAAAGTAATTTGATCAGAACAATTTTAATTTAATGTTCTGGATTATAAGAAAAATACAATTATCATATGCTGTAGAACCACTAAACTGTTGCTATCAAGTTAAACCAGATCATCTGAATGATTTTCATTTTTCAGATCACAGCATGATTATGTCAAAACATAACCAACACTATCAGATCACACTTGTCTTTGCTCATTTGACTGTAATAAATCAATAACAGCAGAAAAACAAAATTGAAACTTAAAGTATAAGGATCAAGAGCCCAACTAAAGCAAACACTGATCGCCATAACGGTGGTTTACAATTTTAGGTTTTCTCCTTCAGTGATTCTGCTTATTAACATCAGGTGTCTTCAATAATGCTCAATCATCACTAAATTAATCACTTAATTATCTCATTAACTTTAACACTCTTGAGTGTTAATTTAACACTCATATCTGCATCATATCGTCCATCTGAAAGCAGGTGAAGGCGATTTACTACTAATCAAGGAACCGGCTTTACTGACGAGACGCGCATAACAACATCGTGCGATTAATCGTGCAGCCCTAATCACATTCAAAACTCAGAAAATAAAATACAGAAAAATTACCATGAAAAATGAACATATCACATTAGGCTTGTTTTTACCATGTGTATCTGTCATATTGTGAGTTATTTCTGTTATTAACTATGGGTGATAACGTTTTGACGTTATATGTAATAAAGTTAATGTTTTACATTAACATTAATCATCATGAAATAAACCATCTTCCTTTCACTAGTTTACACACAGTAACATGCATGAAGCAAAATGTACAGGCTTTACATCTGGACTGTTCAGTGCCATTGAACACCAATACATACACGAAAACTTTTAAATGAACACATTATATTTTAAACCAGGTATTGGAAGTAGCCTACATACCTGTACAATTTCAAAGAGAGCAAAAGTTCAGGATTCTCTCTCCATTCAGAATCAGCCTAACATAAGAAAAAGTTAAACTGAAACATGTGGGCTACATTACAAGACGATATAATGGCGAGCGCGCTAGCATACAGCAAAACAAACCACGAGGCGAGCTATGTTAGCAATTTCTTAAGCACTCAAAACAACAGTTCTCGACACATCTTGACAAAATGTATGTGCACTAATCATAAAATACACGTACAAGTTACCATGTGCACTAAAGATAAAGTTACAACCGGGATTTTTCAAGCTTACATCGCACTGATGTGAACACGTACCTCTCTAAGTCGAGTAGAATGCAGATTTTAAAGAAACGAACGCGAAAATTCAGTATATGAGCATCACTCTTGCCTCTGTCCAATAGAGGGCGCACTTACAACAAACAACTCTCACAATACCTGTGAAATGACTGAACAATACAAGACTCACATAATACTCACATACCCACAAAATAGAAAATGAAAGGTTGCAAAAATATTTGTCATTCTTTAACCTGTTAAATAAGCATTTATGTCTGTCTATCTATTCATCCTACAGTAACTGGTGCCAATTTATTAATCATTTTAAACAATTTTTATTGCTAAAATCCTAACATTATTCTGCTTCTTCATTACAATCCAGGTATCTATAAAAGAAAATCCAACTGTATTTCAATTCATATAAATTGAAATACAGTAAAACAATTGATGCTAAGTCACAAATTTTTATTTCTAATTCTAACATTATTGTGTTTATTTATTAAAAGGAGGGCAAATATCTAGAAAGTAGGACAGAACTGTAAGAAACATAAAAGTCATATTTGTAGCCAACAAATCCCCTCAGTCTGCTGACACCAATGAAATGAGCTTTAAGTGTCAATGTACAGGAGATCTGAAGACATCAGCATAATAAATGAGGTGAAAACAGGAACTATTGTCATGAAATAAAGAGTGTTTTCAGCAGATCTGTTAATATTGATGAGCCTCAGACTATCAACACTCATTCAACAAGCCATTCAGGATCATCAGCAGATCATCTCACTTTATTCTGAGTGTTTGCTGTTAGAAACACATTATTTAAGGCAGGATAGATGATAAAAGCCTGTAAAACTACTCTACTGAAAGACAATACTGTTATTTCTCACAAAATGTAATGGATACACTCATCTTCATCAATCACTACACCAGCATATTATGCATAATATAGACAGATACATTTTTAATGTGTGAATAGCATATGGATAAAAGACAAAAAGGTATACAGCAAAAAAATAATAAATAAATAAATCAGGCATATTTAGAACAAAAATCATTTGATGACAAACTACAACACTGTATTAAGGATCATAAAAGGTCTTAAAGGTCTGAGGTGGGAAAATATGATTTTTTGGAGGTTTAATATGTGTCTAATTATGCGGGCTATTTAGAAAATGATTTATATGTAATTTAAATAATAATCCAAGTTGAAATATTACCGAATCCCAGTGTTTACAGAATGATTGTAAACATTTTTCTGTCCTACATTTTCCCTCAGACTCTCGACGCTTCACTCTCCAGTCTCCAGTCCAGCCGGTGGCGGTAAGTCATGCGTTTGTTTTCAAGATTAGTTTACAGCTTGATCTCTGGTGTTATACACATGGTTATACATCGTGCTACTGGCTTAATACAAACTGTTATTAATGTACTTTTAGTTAATTTGGTACATTTAGTAGTAGATTTTTAATCGGGTCAATAAATGCCTGTAATATTCCCATCCGAGCTGGAATGTCTGGAGAACTTTGCTGCAACTGAACTGAGAAGATCGTGTTTGTAAAAGAGGAGGAGATTGAGGACTCGAGTAAACCACAACCCTGGAGAATAACACACGAGGAACAAGCAGGTTGGTGTCTATTCTAGATTCATCTTTAATGACTGTTCTGGTACATTAATCTAACAAAACTTTAGACAATTTTTACAAGCCTTACAAACATTTCCATGTGATAAACCATCGAAAGTACCACACGAAACTGGTGTGGTAATTGTGTAGTAGTATTTTGTTGTTTTTTTGGGACTCTTTACCACACGATTTTGTTGTACAGTATTTACTATTGCTGTGATATTCTTGTGCTACTACTGTCATATTCCTGCAGTAATACTTGGAATTTCCTGTAATGAACCTGTGGTCCTAGTGTAAAAATAATCTTTTATGGTAACATTTAGTATTCCTGCTAGAAAAGTCACATATTAAACCTCCAAAAAATCATATTTTTTCCACCTCAGACCTTTTATTAGTTACAGTGTTTTTCAGATTTAAAAACCTTTATTCTCAACCCTGTAAGTTTAAAGATGATTCACACAAAACTTATCAGTTACAACTTATTGCTCATGTGTCCCTCATTACAATTTAATAAATGTAACAAAATCGTGTGGTACTTTTCACATTTTTTGGGGGACTAAAGTTAAAAATAGACATATTGAATTTAAGCTTCTCGCAATTCTCTATTCCTGTAATATTTTATTTCTGTTATGGTAACATTCTATAGTATTCCTGTTAGAAAAGTTGAACAGATTGAGGGCAAGCGTGTTGGTCAAATGGCTAGAAGATCTAAATCACCTCTCAGACTTCCAGATCAAAAAGTTGTAAGCTTAAATTTTAATGGATATAGAATAGAACTACCGCAATTTTAAATGCATAGCAATGCATTTTATTAAAGGAAAACAAACAAGCATTTTTACAATTTCTGCCTCTCATTTGCCACCTCAATTGAAGGATGACCCATGTGAGGAAAATATGTTGAATTCACTCAAGCCAAAGTTTCTTCGTTGTTCTTCGTTTCTTTAATTGTTTCGTCAAGCCAAAGTCAAGTTGAGCCTATGATGAGCCACGTGAGACATTAAATCAATACTAATAAATATGAATAGCTTTTTACTCTTGGAACAATCGTGCTTTGTGGTGCTCTTTATCTGATAATTTTCAGTTTCTGCGCATATAAAATGTTATTATTTTAATGACTACTAAGAGAACCACTTTTATGATCCCAGACTAAGGCCGGTGACACACTGACTGCGTGGCGTGAGCGTGGCGTTTCTGTTGTGTGGCGGCTGCGTCGCGTTTTCTGTGTCTTTGCCATAGACTGTAATAAAAAGGAATATGATTTAGAAAGCGCTATAAGCTCCAGCAAGATAAAGTCATTTTATGCAAAGTGCAAACCATAGACCTTTATCTACAAATAAAGAATAATAATGGGAACATTGATCTTGAAGAGAGTGTCGTCGTGTTGCTGTTTGAATGCTGAATGGAGAATGACTGAGGAGAGATGAGTTTCATTAACTTTAACTTAAAGACTTAAATATTTCATTTTACCTCACATTATGCTATTGAATGACTTTAGAAGTGTTGGAATATAGTGCGAAAACTTTATGGTGCTTTACAATGTTCACAATAGTAGCCTATGCACAATATCAGAGCTCACTGAGAAGCTGCAGCCGTGGCGGGATGATTTTAGGTGTGGCGGCCCGCCACGGCAGAATGAATGTAGCGGAAACACTGCATTAAAGGAACAGGGACGGCAGAACCAATATACAAACATTTAATATATATATTGACAGATTTTAACCTGGGTTACACTGTGATGGAGATGTATCTTTTTTAGAAAAAGGACCATCTAGTCAAAAATTTGGAAGAATTAGCTATAAGACGGTTAAACTAGAAACATTTGCTTGGTTATGATTGTGAGGTGGTGGAATATGGCGAGACTGCAAAAACGATGGCAGAGTAATCTCTCAAATATATCCACACACTGAAGCAATACAAGTATAAAAGGCGCCTTTGTAACTAGCTAGGATCGCGGGCATTCTGATTCTGACACTAAAGCATACTGATCTGAGTAAGCTTAAAGTTTAAATTAATCTGAGATCAAATTAAAAACTTTAAAAAGTGATAGGGCCTTCTCGTCGAATGCTCCAAAACTTTGGAATTCCCTGCCTATTGAGATTAGACAAGCTGAATCTCTTAGTGTTTTTAAAACATCACTTAAAACTTATTTGTTTAGGGTAGCTTTTACATAATTGTTTATAATTGTCTTATTATTATTAATCCTATATTTCATAATGTTTTTATTTTTGTATTTTATTAAGTTTTTCTGTCAGTAATGCATTGTTTGTTTAATTGTATGTTTTATTCTTTTGAAGCGCTTTGAGATACTTTTTAAAGGCGCTATATAAAATAAAGTTTATTATTATATTATTATTATTATTATTATTATAGGCCTGCAGTTCTGAGCATACACACACACACACACACATAGGCCTGCAGTTCTGAGCATACACACACACACACACACACACACACAGTCCTGTAGTTCTGAGCATACACACACACACCCATAGGCCTGCAGTTATGAGCGCGCACACACACACACACACACATAGGCCTGCAGTTCTGAGCATACACACACACACACACACACACACATAGTCCTGTAGTTCTGAGCATACACACACACACACATAGGCCTGCAGTTCTGAGCGCGCACACACACACACACACACATAGGCCTGCAGTTCTGAGCATACACACACACACACACACAGGCCTGCAGTTCTGAGCATACGCACACACACACACACACACATAGGCCTGCAGTTCTGAGCATACACACACACACACACACACACACACACACACACAGGCCTGCAGTTCTGAGCATACACACACACACACACATAGGCCTGCAGTTCTGAGCATACACACACACACACATAGGCCTGCAGTTCTGAGAGCGCACACACACACAGACCCATAGGCCTGCAGTTCTGAGCATACACACACACACACACATAGGCCTGCAGTTCTGAGCATACACACACACACACATAGGCCTGCAGTTCTGAGCATACACACACACACACACACACACAGGCCTGCAGTTCTGAGCATACACACACACACACACACACACACACACACACATAGGCCTGCAGTTCTGAGCATACACACACACACACACATAGGCCTGCAGTTCTGAGAGCGCACACACACACACACACACAGACCCATAGGCCTGCAGTTCTGAGCATACACACACACACACATAGGCCTGCAGTTCTGAGAGCGCACACACACACACACACAGACCCATAGGCCTGCAGTTCTGATCATACACACACACACACACACACAGGCCTGCAGTTCTGAGCATACACACACACACACACACACACACATAGGCCTGCAGTTCTGAGCATACACACACACACACATAGGCCTGCAGTTCTGAGAGCGCACACACACACACACACACAGACCCATAGGCCTGCAGTTCTGAGCATACACACACACACACACACACACACAGTCCTGCTGTTCTAAACATACACACACAAACATACATAGGCCTGCAGTTCTGAGCAAAACAAGATTTTTAAATCTACAATTAAAAAAAAAAAAAATAAATAATAAACAAAAATGAAACAATCCACTCCACTTGAATGCTAAACGCTTGTGTTATTTCTCAAAGGGTAATTCACTTGAGCTTGTGTTTCTGCTGTCCCACTTTCACATGCGCATGAATGGTGTGAAAGTCTAGTGTGAAGTGAACGGCCATTAATAATTCAAACATTTTTAGTAAAATAAATATCAATCTCAAAGTTGGTGTCAAAATATGTCAGTATTGTATATTTTAATGTTAAAGTCATGAACTGACTTTTTAATTGTTTTTATATTGTTGTCTGAGGTCAACGTATGACGTTCGCTTGGTTTTTACATTCAACAACATCAAAATGAATAAGTAATAGGCTATTTTCCACCCTGGTTTTGAGCCTAGCTCCTGAACGCTCGGCTGTTATGGGCGTGCCGCATTGAAGACTTGGAAATAAACGTCCACTGCTATGATTGGATAACAGTTTTGCATATTATAATGAGTTTCATGTAATGCGCAAATCGGTGGGCGGGGCTAAACAGGCAGTGTTGAAGTAGGCGTTGATCTTCCTCTGCGGAGGTGGTGTTTTATACCCTGTGACGTCATAGATCCTCACTTTGAAATACCCGTCGTTCGCTGTGCCTGGTGCCAATAAAAGTTTTTATTGGACTAAAGGCCCTTTCACACCGGACGCGTAACGAAAAAGTGAAACGGAAAAGCGAATAGTTCGCGTCAAAACCATTCACATCAGCCGCGACGCGAATTTGCGACGTTCAGAGCTTCAACATTACAAAACTTTCGCACCGACCGACAGCTGAGAAAACACGGACACTTCATCATCATCATCATCCAGTGAAGACGAGCTTTTCGTTTTCTTTAAAAGACAGAAAAGAAGGTTTTGTGTGCACCCAATCTTAAAGAACAGAGAGTCTGAAGGGGAGTATGCTAATCTTGTAAAGTAGCTAAAACTTTGCCACAAAGAACCGTCCAAAGTAAGGATTATGCATTAAACATTTGAATTGTTTATTAATAAACTAGTGTTTTCTGTCAGTTTTCGGTATGAGACGCGCTCCAGTTCACGCGCCGGCGCCTCGTGTCCTATTGTCTACTATATTTGTTTCTTATTCCTATTAATCCAGGCAATTTGTTGATGAAACATTGATTAAAATTAAGATACAATTTATACAAAACGAAATTCACTTTAAAGAAATGCTTTCTACAAAACAAAACTTAATAAGTGGCCAAAATTATGTCTGACCCATTCCAAATGTTTTCGATATATTGGGCATCTTATGATCCTTATACTCATCTCATGCGGTTCCCTTTTCATATAGATCATCAACATAGATGAAATAAAAAAAATAGCATTATATTATTTAAACATATATATGAAACGGATGTTTTGTTTGAGTTTTTTAACTTATAGGACTATTTAAGCGTCACCCCACTCCGCTTTATTTACGCACATGCTCTGGTGTGTGGCCTATACATGCATGCAAAAATAATATGAAACGCACAACCATGAATGTTGAAAAGATTCTACATCAATTATTTCCCTCCTAGTCAAAAATATTATAAATCATCAGCAGCTATATATCCCAGCTATTTTATCCCATGCCTCGTTCTTTTGCTGGTAAGAAACACCGTCATGTCATAAATGGTATGCGTGCGTTGAGATGGGGAATTGGCAATATAAAAATGCTGTCATTATAAAAGGTTTCTAGTTTCAATGTATTGCTTGTTTTTAGTTTACATTTCATGTTGTGACACTTAATTCTTTCGCACATAATGCTGCTACGTCAGAGCGGCCAAAGCGTCAACAAGCTTCACCTTTGTTTCCTTGTATGTGATTGGCTGAAGCCTTTTCTGTCGCCGCAACAGTAAAAAAAATCGACATCGAAGCAAAAAATATAAAAGTCGTTTTTTCGCCGCAGCACATTCGCGTTCGGTGTGGAAGCACTCATTACACAAACAGCTGGTCAAAAAATAAAACAATCGTGCAAATTATTCGTGCGTCAAAATCGCGTCCAGTGTGAAAGGACCTTAACAAGGGAGTTTTCAGTTCTGAAACTTACAGGATATTCTTATAGTATGATGACCTCTTATGTCAAAAGATCAAGGAAAATTTCTTTTCTCAGTTCATCACCACCCCTTTAATATCATGTTAGATAAATGTGTCATTGTTCAAATATATTTAATAGTTCTTGCTAAAGAAACATGGGATTCGGGCCTATAATGTTTTTAAAATAGTTGGAAGATAAATTTACCTCATTCATGGAAAGTTTTAAGGACATATAATCAATTTTAAAAAGGCATCAAATTATCATAATATTTTATAACAGTTGTCTACTTTCTACTATTACATCAGGGCTCACTTTCATGTCCTTTCACTTTATATTTCTCTCTTTTAATTATTTTGATGTACTGAAAATTAACTGTAATATTGTTTTCTTTCATGTCAGACCTGATGGAAGAGAGCGAGGAGAGTGAAGAACTGAGAGAAGTGAAGGAGGAACATCATGTCAAACCTGGAGAAAAACCTTTGAGTCGCTCAAAGACTAAAAAGACATTTTTAAAGAAAAGAAGAGCCAAGAAATCTTTCACCTGCACTCAGTGTGGGAACAGTTTCACAACCAAACATAGTCTTGAGCGTCACATGATGATCCACACCGGAGAGAAGCCGCTCATGTGTGATCAGTGTGAAAAGAGATTCTCATGCAAACAACATCTTGCACGTCACATGAAGATACACACCGGAGAGAAGCCGCATGTATGCCATCAATGTGGAAAGAGTTTCATACGATCAGAACAGATTAAATTACACATGATGGTCCACACTGGAGAGAAGCCGTTCTCATGTGATCAGTGCGGGAAGAGTTTCACAAACAAACATACTCTTGCTCGTCACACGAGGATCCACACCGGAGAGAAGCCGTTTACATGTGATCAATGCAACAAAACATTTCTTTTGGCATCAAACCTGAAGACACACCTGAAAGTTCATACGAAGGAGAAGCCACATTCATGTTCTGTGTGTGGAAAGAGTTTTTCACTGCTGCAAAATTTACACGCACATGAGAAAACTCACACTGGTGTGAGAGAGTACATGTGCTTTGAGTGTAAGAAGACTTTTTTTTCAGCGTGCAATTTAAAACTGCACCAGAGAATCCACACTGGAGTAAAACCTTACAAGTGTTCACACTGTGACAAGAGATTCAGTCAGTCTGCACATCTGAAAACACATGAGAGGATCCACACTGGAGAGAAGCCACACACGTGTGATCAGTGCGGGAAGAGTTTCTCATACAAACAAAATCTTAATGTTCACATGATGATCCACAAGGGAGAGAAGCCGTATACATGCGATCAGTGTGGAAAGAGTTTTGCACAATCATCAAAACTTAATGTTCACATGAGGATCCACAAGAGAGAGAAGCCGTTCACATGTGATCAATGTGGGAAAACATTTCTTTGGTCATCAAACCTGAAGAAACACCTGACAGTTCATACAAAGGAGAAGCCACATTCATGTTCTGTGTGTGGAAAGAGTTTTTCACGGCTGCGATATTTACACGAACATCAGAAAATTCACACTGGTGTGAGAGAGTACATGTGCTTTGAGTGTGAGAAGACTTTTACTACAGCAAACAAATTAAAACTGCACCAGAGAATTCACACTGGAGAAAAACCTTACAAGTGTTCACACTGTGACAAGAGATTCAGTCAGTCATCAACTCTGAAAACACATGAGATGATCCACAGCAGAGAGAAACCACACACGTGTGATCAGTGCGGAAATAGTTTCTCTTTTAAAAGTCACCTGAAGCGACACATGAAGATCCACGCAGTGGAGAAAACACATCACCGCAGTCTGAGATCACAGTAAGTAGTTTATTTTCATGTGCTGAGCAACAAAGTCTCTTCTGTGTAAGTTAGCCACACATCACTCTATAGTCAAATCTCTCCTCTCCACCTATAGTTCGTGTGTGGTGAACACAGGACACTTTGCTGATTGGTTTATATTTTTTAACTTGTGTTCAACCAACAGGAATCTGTTATTTGTCAATTTAGATTCAAAAAACTAATTTGCTCTCTGACAGTAGGTGGCACTCATGTAAAAGCAGAAATACAGCACTATACAGGGCACTAGACTGTGGGTAAATGGAAATTCATTATAATCCATTATAAAGCTTGTAAGAGCCAGGATTTGTTTTTAAATAACTCCGATAGTATTCGTCTTAAAGAAGAATATACACCTAGGATTACTTGAGGGTGAGTAAATCATGGAAGCGTTTTCATGTTTAGGAAAACTTGTTTGTTTTCAGCAGAACTGCCAGAAAGCATCTGGAAGGAGAGGACAGAGAGAACGCCAGTGATCCAGAACCTGCAGAATGAAACATCATGAGCAAAGAGGTTGCTGTTTATTATTTATTCCTCATTCATTCATCATGATGAAGAACATGAAATCTGATGCTCACCAGATTTGCATTGTTTCATGACCAAACTAGTGACTTCTAACACACATCATCTTCATGACATTAAAATACATCATAATCGTGAACCGCAGTTGTCCACCACATTTAATATGATTATTGAACTCATCAGTGATCTTGACTTTGACCTTTTCATTTCACATTTGTCTCTCATTTGAAATCTCACATGATTTAATGTTTCTTTTAGACCTGATGGACGTTTCAATCGGGTCTTCGTTCTGAAATCACTTCTGCCTTCTCGTTCTGAAGAAGAGCACCAGAATAATTACACTGGAAAAAACACTTTCCTGTTCAGGAGCTGAGGAAGAGGCCGTAACACTATTAAGAGAGACATGATGCTAATAGGGTTGTGACGATAACCGCATCACCGCAATATCGCGTTAATGAGATGCCTACCGCGGTGTGAGGACATCACCGCACTTTTTTTTTTTTCTGCTGAAAGTTCGTTACGTTGGGCGACGTTCCTCTCGTTACTTTATTTTAATGCAATACATGTTGTTAAATGTGTAGTTTATTCCAAGCGCGCTGTATCTTTTTTTTATGGGCATGAGCGATGCTTAATTCACAAATGAATCACTCTTTCGAGTCGATTCTGTTTAAAGACTTCATCAAACAAGTTAGCAGATCTTTCTAAATCGGTCCGCGAATCAGTCTGAGTGATCTGTTCAGTTCCTCACGCACTGAATCGTCTGAAGCGCTTTAATTCACACTCGACTCGGAGTCGTAACAGGAAGATTTAAGAACATCAAGAGCGTTGGATGAAGTGGCCATGGACCAGTCTAGTGAAAGCAAATCTGCAAATGCATCATAGTTTTGCCAGCGATGAAGATCTTTATTAGTTGAACATCTTCGTAGTCTGTGAATGAATGATTCCACAGGATGATACAATTGATTTCATTTCATTCAGGTAATACTATGTTGTCTAATAATCCAAATGTAGTTGGGTCGGTTAACCGCCAAACCTTGAGATTTGTTGCTTCTTCACCGCGGTGAGAAAAAATCCCATACCGTCACAGCCCTAGATGCTAATATTCATTTGAACTCATTCATTGTTTTTCAGAGATCTGTCTCATTAGTTTTAATTTGTATACATTTTTGTACTTCAAGTAATGATTGATTAAAGTCATTATTTTATCAACAGCTTGTGGTTATTGTCCAATTTTATTGTCTGCTGATTCTTCTTGCTTCAGGAATAATTCCATAAATTTCAGTTCTGAAAGTACGTTTGCTTCTGGGGCTTCCCAGCAAACACAGAACGTTCCCCTAACATTAGTTTTTGGTTCCTGTTTGGTTATTGCTTTGGGAACTAAATAATAATGTTCTAGGAATGTTCTTTTAATTTTTATTTTTTGCAAGAATACAATTATGTTCCCAGAACATTGCAGGATAGTTATTTTTAACAACATAGAAAATGTCTTTATATTAAACTACATAACTTTCTACATAACATTTACTTAACTATTTCTATGTTTATATTATCAGGTTATTTTGAGGTTACTGTTTATATAAATATGTAAACTAACTTTCCAATTAAAATGCAGATGTTCCTGTACAGAGCTCTGAAACTAGTTTATGCAGAATTTAATAAAAAGTAGCTATTAGATCAATCAACACGCTTTCTATTGTGAATGTGAAAAGCACAGAAATCATAAATTCTTGGGTTTGTTTATATCTTCATTTACTGCTCCTCTGATCTGCACACGCTTCTCCAACACGTGTTGTTGTACACAGTGCAGTGCTTCTGGGATCTCCGTCAGAACGCTGCCTCGTTATTGGCCAGTTCTGCGTCAGGATCACGCGCATGCGTTCCCTTACGAAAAATAAGTTTATTCAAGTGTGAATAAATAAATGAATAAATCTTTGTGTCAGCCATTGGCCCCTGCGCAGTTGTCAATGGGCCATCATCATTAGGGCTAGCTGAAAACTGGCCTGTTCTAATAGCTGCCATAAAAACCCTAATCACTATGGCCCATTGTCACCTGCGCATGGGGCTTGTGTAACCCTGCGACCCCATTGGCTAGTGTGAATACAGACTCAGGTTAATATCTGATACCTCAGTGTACTGGAGCCACAATTTGTTTCAAACAATCCAGGTGGAGGAGAACTCTTCTTTGCTCTGCTTTGACTTCTTTGCTTTTTTTTTGGCTTTGAATTATTCAGTTCAGTTGAGCCTTTTGCCCGAGTTATCTAACAGAATCATCTGGAGCTCACCAATTGCTTGAGACCATATCACAGTTTTTTTCTAAAAGGACTAGAAATGGCTTCTGAAGGGTAAGTGATTATATTATTACTTTAGCGGTGTAAAGCCGCCTTGTCTTTGTTTGCTGTCTGTTTTGATGATTGGAAAGGACTGTATAATTTGACTGGTCTTTAAATGGTTGTGGCCACCAGGGGGCATCGATTAGAATGCAGACAAGATGTTCCGTTTAGGTGTTTTATTAAAATAAAAGTTTAATATGTGTGGTTCTGAAAAACAGAGATACAGGCATAAATCAATAAATGTAGACTCTCTATATAAATGTCAAAAAGTTATTACATGCATAGCAGGTATATAATAAACAAAAACGATCAAGATATTAAATTATAGTTTTGTTATGTATGACTTAAATGCAGTGTTATAATAAATGCTTATCACTAAGCAAATACAAACTTAGAAATGCAATAATACACTATATCCCTGGTCAAAGATTAATTTGCTGCACATTAACTGCAACAATATACAATAGGCTAAATTCAACTGAATATAATAATTATGAACTGCAGAGTTATTCCTTCAAATAAACAATGGTACACATTGTGGAAGAACAACAGACGTTATTTCAATAGAGACACGTAAGGCTTGCAGAGCAACAGCGTTCTGAACAATTAAACACACAGGCGGTGAGAAGCCCCGCCATTATACGAAAACAAGCACTAACGTACCACGACATTATTGTGAGGTAAAACTAACAACAAACATAAGTATACTTACTGGTAGTTGCACGCACACAATTCTAGGAACTTATAATAAGTACAGCAACACTATATTATATTCTCTATATCAATCAATATAGACTACACAGTCTTTCAACATCAGCGCTCTTTCAAACTTTCCCGAAACTGAATGAAAGCTGTCTTCTTCCGCGGACCGCAGAGCGCAGTACCGCTCCTGATTGGTTGATTCCCAAGCAGCCAGTTTTATCTGCCTGAAGAAGTCATTCTTCGTCACAGCCGCCCCCAAATTTGTTATATTAAATTTGCCTCTCTAAGAAGGACTGACCGTATCAGTATCTGGTATGGCAGGCAGAGCTACAAGGCGAGCGACAGGCCTCGTGTAGAATTTGTCCTTGACCTTGACTACTGCAGTCCTGACTCTTCCATCAGTTCCTGGAATAACCTTAGTGACATGACCTAAAGGC
Organism: Gila orcuttii; assembly: GCA_026230005.1. NCBI lineage: Eukaryota > Metazoa > Chordata > Actinopteri > Cypriniformes > Leuciscidae > Gila > Gila orcuttii. The sequence continues at coordinate 62,858,142 of JAPDVR010000003.1, forward strand.
CACTGCGCTCTTGGTAGCTGCGGGTCCACCACCATCACTATGGTTCCAGTTTGCAACTGTGCAGGGTCCTTGTGCCACTTGGAGCGAGTCTGAAGAGTTGGGAGGTAGTGTCGGACAAAGTAGGACCAAAACTGGTCAGCCAGCACCTGAGTATGTCTCCAGCGGCGACGACTCAGGAGCTCAGACTCAGCATAGACCGCCTGTGGTAAAGAGGGGTCGAGCCGCCCCATGAGGAGCAAGTTGGGGGTCACTGGGTCAGCATCAGCCACGTCTGTTGACACGTAACCCAGTGGTTTGGAATTTAAAATCCCCTCCACTTCAATAAGTACTGTCCGTAAGACCTCTTCAGGGACAGTCTGTGACTGGATGGTGGCATACAGTGCAGCTTTAATAGACCTCACTTCCCTTTCCCAGACTCCTCCAAAGTGTGGGGCGCTTGGGGGGTTAAGCTGAAACTTAATCTGGTGTTTAGCCAGATGCGCCTGGAGTAATGACCTGAAAGCCTCCTGGAGTTCTCTTTCACCTCCCTTAAAATTAGTGCCCTGGTCGGACTGGAGCTCTGCTGGCTTACCCCTTCGTGCAATGAAACGGCGGAGGGCCATCAGAAAGGAATCCGAGTCAATACTGGACAGAACATCCACGTGCACAGCGCGCGTCGTCAGACATTTAAATAGTATGCCCCATCTTTTCTCGTGGCGACGGCCAACCTTCACTGTGAAAGGCCCGAAGCAGTCCATGCCCGTAGAGAAGAATGGGGGCTTCATCAGCCGTAGTCTGGACTGTGGGAGGTCTGCCATCTTGGGCACAACTGGAGAGGCTCTCCATCTCTGGCAATCCGGACAGGAGTGCTGGTGGCGCTTAACAGCTTCACGGCCATGCAGAATCCAGTATTTTCGCCGCAGCTCTGCGAAAAGGCATTCTGATCCTGGATGGCGAAGGCTCTTGTCCATGTCCTGGATGATGAGCTGGGTCACTTTGTGCCGATGGTCCAGGACCACTGGATGAATAGAATCTGGCTCTAGCTGGTTGCTGCGGCGGAGCCTTCCTCCAACTCGGATAAGTCTCACAGTCTTGTCATACTCTGGTGCTAGGGAGATCAGCCTACTGGTGGCAGCTACTGGCTTACCGGTGCTCAAAAGGCTGAGCTCCTCAGCGAAGCTTTCATGCTGGGCTCGTCTCAATACTTCTCTCTCTGCTTCTTGGTAATCATCAGCAGAAAGGCTGACGGGGTTCACTGATGAAACAGAGCAGGATTGTGCAACCGCCTCTATCAGCGCTCTGAACGAAGAAAACTGATCAGTATTTGGTAGCAGAGAAGTCTGTATGCTTGTAGTGAAGCAGCAGACAGGGAGTTTTCGCAGTTCATCAGAATTCTCTGTCACCTCTGTGACTGGCTGTGTAGGCCAGACTTCAGGCGACTGTTGTAGGAAGGCAGGGCCCTGGCTCCATCTGTTCTTACCAGCCAGTTCCAGCAGTGTTTTTCCCCGCTTTATGTCATCAGCTGGGTTGTTGGCAGAATCCACATATCTCCAGGCCCGGATATCAGTCAGCTCCTGGATTTCAGCTACCCGTGTTCCCACGAATACCTTGTACCGACAGGAGTCGGACTGAAGCCATGTGAGTACTGTTGTGGAGTCTGTCCATAAGATAACATTGCGGATATTCACAGTCAGTTCTCTTTGGAGTAGTACAGCTAGCTGTGCAGCTGTCAGGGCAGCACACAGTTCTAGTCTTGGTATTGATTGCTGCTTCTTCGGGGCTACTCTGGATCTAGCAGTCAGGAAAGACACTTCCACACTGCCGTATAAGCTCTCCGTTCGCAAATAGGCCACTGAGCCATATGCCTTCTCTGATGCATCAGCAAAGATGTGTAGGTCTCTCTGGAGGTTTGAAGTGTTCATCTCAGGGCTCACATAGCAGCGAGGCAGTAGAATCTGGGAGAGATGCTGCAATTCTTCCTCTCACGTCAGCCATGGCTGCAGCACATCCTCTGGCAGTGACGGGTCATCCCAGTCCCTCTGCTTGTCCCACAAGTGCTGCACCAGGACCTTGGCCCGCGTAGTGAAGGGGACTATAAATCCCAGAGGGTCGAACAGGCGTGCCAGGACTCTGTAAATGTTTCGCATGGTGGGTGTGGGTTGGTCCAGCATACAGTATTTATACCTTAAGGTGTCTGAATTACAGAGCCAGCGGAGTCCCAGTGCGAGCTCCTGTGGGTCAGTGCCTGACTCGTTGAGCCACAACTCACTGCTCTCAGATTTTGCTTCTTTGGGCAGATGGCTGATGACCTCAGGGGTGTTACTGGCCCACTGGCGTAACTCAAATCCACCTGTAGCCAACAGTGAGGTCAGTTTGTCGACCAGGTGATGGGCTTCTTCCACAGATGGTAGGCTTTGCAGACACTTGTCCACATAAAAGGATCGTTCTATCGACACTCGAACATCTTCACCTGGCTGACTGTGATCAAACACATGTTTCTGCAGTGCATAAGTTGCACAGCAGGGGCTACATGTCGTGCCAAATGGAAGGACTTGGCATGTGTAGATGCTGGGTGGTTCCTCTGTCTTCAGGTCTCGCCACAGGAAACGCAGCAAGGGCTTGTCCTCTGGGAGCAGCCTCACCTGGTGAAACATGCCTTTAATATCGCTGCTGACAGCAATTGCATGCTCTCTGAAGCGCAGCAGTACACCCAGTAGACTAGAACTTAAGGTGGGCCCAGGCAACAGCAGCTCATTGAGGTTGTTTCCCTTATACATGTAGGAACAGTTGAACACAATCCTGTTCTTTCCATTATGGCTCACCATATGATGTGGGATGAACCAGGACTCGGCTGCTTTGCTCAGCTCCTCTTCTGACGCTTTAACTGCATAGCCCGCCTTTTCCAGCTTTCTAATCTCTGCACAGTATGCAGCTGCTCTTTGCGGGTCTCGCAGCAGACGCCTCTCTGTACTGCGGAGATTAGCTAACACAGCCTCCTTAGGTGCCTGAAGCTGTGGCATGTTCTTCATCCTGAGGAGGGGAGTAGCGTAGCGCTGAATTCCATCAACCTCTACTCTTGTGGTCTTCGCCTCCAGCAGGCGGAGTGCCTCCTGATCCTGCCTGGAGCGTGTGACAAGTTTTTCACTCCTGTAGGGCAGAACATCCAGCTGCCACAATCTCTCTACACTCTGTAGAAGCCCGTTAGTGGGTGAGAGGGTGGAAACGTGCAGGCACTGTTGTGATGTTGCCTGCTTCTTGCTGTACCTGGTCGGCCCCTGAAGTGTCCAGCCCAACTTTGTCTTCACGGCGGCTGGTCCCCCATGGGGTCCTAAACGCACAGGCTCCACTGGAGTGATCAAGTGGGTATAATCTGACCCAATTAACAGCAGGGGTTGCACTCTGTTAATCGTCTGGAGAGGGAGGCCTCTTAAATGTTTGTACTTCCTCTGAAGTGCCTTCATTGAATAAGTGTCCTCAGCCAGACCCAGTTGATCAGCAGTAAATGCTCTGTATATCTTGAAGGATTTCTTTGGATGGTCTACTGGGGAGATGGAGAACGACACTGCAGTTCCGTGCAGAACCCTGATGTCCTGTCGAACAGTTCTGAGGATCAGATTTTCCGGCTCACCAGTAAGCTTAAGGCTCTGCGCTGCTGCAGGGAGGAGAATGGTTCGCTCCGACCCATCGTCAAGGATGGCATATATCTCCAAGGTGTGTTCACCGTTACGCAGCAGCACTTTGCTCACTTTCAATAGGACCTGGCTGCATCCAGTCCGCCTGTCCATGTACAGAACTTCATTAGTTGTACTGATGAGGCAGGATGTATCTTCAGCTGCAGGTTTTATATTCATGTCATGCAAAGCTTGCAGGTGTCTCCCCTTACACTTGTGACATGTAATTTTCAGGCGGCACTGTGCAGCCTGGTGTGTGCGACCGCATCGCCAGCATCTTTTATTGGTCTTGATCCACGCTGTTATCTGTTCCACTGTAAGCTGTGCAAAGTTTGCACACTTATCTAGGAAGTGTTGCGTGTTAGAGCAGTAAGGGCAGTATGCTGTCCTCTCTGGCTGCTTGGTGCTAGATAAGGCCTTCTCTACTGTCGGTGTGCTCTCATGTTGGTCTGTGGTGTGCATGATGTTGGTGCTCTTGCCACTCTTAGCATCGCGGCGGCGCTCTGTCCTGGGTCCTGCTCTGCTCTTGTTTTCACCGATTAGAGGCTCATACACCGTCTCTTGCATCTTCAGCTCGTAGTCAAGCCAGTCAGAAAAGTGCAATAGGCTTGGGATTGTAACACGCATTGGGTACAGAAACCTCTTAAATTCAGCCCGTATATCATGAGGCAGTTTGGACAGCAGCCGTGTCACATGTGAACCACAGTGAAGCTCAGTCTTTCCATTGTCCCCAAGCTGGTCTAGCATTGCGACAAGTGCTCTCACTTTCAGGGCGAATCGCTTAAACCCACTGAAGTCAGCACGTGCAATATTAGGCGCCTCCATTAGATCAGCTATTTTTCTGAGAGCTAGCTGGTGAGGCTGTCCATAATGATCAATTAGGCTTGTCATAGTGTCAGTGTAGGGCTGCAGTGAGTTAGTGTATGAGTCCGCTATTAGAAGTGCCTCCTCATACTTTAAGTGGTCCACCAGGATCTGGTATTTAAAGCGCTCTGTAGCGTCCACAGGCAGTAGGTTTTCCAGAGCGACCTTAAGCCTGGCGAACTCTCTCGGATCTCCTTTGGTGAATGCAGGGATTGTAGGTTTAGGCCCGCGGTACACTGTCTCATGGTGGTGGAAGGGTACACAGTACTCTGGTGTCTGTACCCCGGGCACTGGAGGAGGGGGCTCAGGGTGACTGGGATACTCCTGCTGACGTGTCGTCCTAATGTCTCTCAGTGCTGTTATGAGCTCTGCCATAAGGTCCTGTGATGATGGCTGATAAACGTTGTCTGCTACTGGAGGTGGTGGCAGTGGCCAGTCGTCATCATCCGGAGGCAGAGTGTGACCACCAACTTGCCTAGGTGGCGGAATTGGCGTGGTTTGGTACGCACCGCCATCCTGCCCTGTTATGCTGCTGTTGGGGGGGGGCTGGTGTAGGGAAAGGAGAAAGGGCTGTCTGTCGCAGTGCTGGTAGGTCTGAAAGGGAAGTGCGGGCGTCAAATCGCCTGTGCATGTCCATTACCTGTTGCTGCAGCCTTTGATTTTCTTCCCCCAGCTTATAAAGAGCTTCAAGGACCTCAGGCGCGGTTTCTGGGGCAGGCCTCGATCTGGTGGAGGCAGGCGTACTTTGAAACAGGGGTTCTGTATACTCAAACTGGCGTGGATAGGCAGCTTCCGCTCCCCGTATGCCACTCCCGTCCTCATGCAGCAATGGTGGTGTGAGAGGCGTCATCCTGGCGTGTCTCTCTGGAAATCTCAACATGCTGTCGTAGGGCCGCTGTGGCTCTGACACATTAGCCGCTTGATGAAGCAAACGAGAGGACGGCTGCAGTGCTTGAAAGGGGATATCATAATCTTCCATCCAGGCTGGTCGCCGGATCTCTCGGCGGGGTCGGGCATCTACTGGGCGTGTATACTGATCCGAGAACATCTCTAAACAATCCCACGGTGACCACGCGAATCCGGCTCGAAGGACCAAATGTTTTGATGATTGGAAAGGACTGTATAATTTGACTGGTCTTTAAATGGTTGTGGCCACCAGGGGGCATCGATTAGAATGCAGACAAGATGTTCCGTTTAGGTGTTTTATTAAAATAAAAGTTTAATATGTGTGGTTCTGAAAAACAGAGATACAGGCATAAATCAATAAATGTAGACTCTCTATATAAATGTCAAAAAGTTATTACATGCATAGCAGGTATATAATAAACAAAAACGATCAAGATATTAAATTATAGTTTTGTTATGTATGACTTAAATGCAGTGTTATAATAAATGCTTATCACTAAGCAAATACAAACTTAGAAATGCAATAATACACTATATCCCTGGTCAAAGATTAATTTGCTGCACATTAACTGCAACAATATACAATAGGCTAAATTCAACTGAATATAATAATTATGAACTGCAGAGTTATTCCTAAAAATAAACAATGGTACACATTGTGGAAGAACAACAGACGTTAGTTCAATAGAGACACGTAAGGCTTGCAGAGCAACAGCGTTCTGAACAATTAAACACACAGGCGGTGAGAAGCCCCGCCATTATACGAAAACAAGCACTAACGTACCACGACATTATTGTGAGGTAAAACTAACAACAAACATAAGTATACTTACTGGTAGTTGCACGCACACAATTCTAGGAACTTATAATAAGTAAAGCAACACTATATTATATTCTCTATATCAATCAATATAGACTACACAGTCTTTCAACATCAGCGCTCTTTCAAACTTTCCCGAAACTGAATGAAAGCTGTTTTCTTCCGCGGACCGCAGAGCGCAGTACCGCTCCTGATTGGTTGATTCCCAACTAGCCAGTTTTATCTGCCTGAAGAAGTCATTCTTCGTCACACTGTCTCTGTTTGTTAAAAGACCTGATTGAATTTTCACATATGTAGCCTACCTTTAGTAATGCTTTATTGGGGATACTGGTGTCTGTAAATGTTGTTGCCAGTCAAGAAATATAAAAAGTCTTAAAAATCAATAATCATATACTAGAGCGTAATTAAAGCTATTTTACAATGTAACTTTCTGTAATTATAGTGTACCTATGATGTACTTGCATGTAAGTATAAGGGAACAATATGTAAAGTTTGGGGAATAAAGGGGTAACAACCAGGAGAATTAAAACAATATTTATACTGTAAGTATTATAGAACTAAGGGGTAATTATTCTACTATTATGATACAACAATCTTACATTTGGGAGCAATTTAGCAAGAACATACACTGTGTACCTTTTTGTAATAATTGTGTACCAATACAAACTGTATAGGCCTTTTAAAAATTACTGGGTACATATCCATGCATTTATAGGTTGTTTTTTATAGCAAAAGTGCAGGTGTTTAAGTTTGGCCTTAAAAAGCAGTTTTAAACAAAAACGAAGCGTTGTAAATCTGTTTTGAATTACGTTGTTTGAGTTAAGTCAGTGATATTAGATTGTGTATGTATTTTTATTGTACTTACCCTGTAACTACATGGAACAAGAGGGTAACCAGCACCACTACATGAAACAAGAGTATCTTTCCCCAATATTTAAACAAAAGTTGCAATTGTTTTCGTTTTCAGTGCACTTTTGTTAAAAAGATTACTGTATAAATGCATAGATATGTACCCTGTAATTTTTAAAAAGCCTATACAGTATGTATTGGTACACCATTATTACAAAAAGGTACAAAGTGTATGTTCTTGCTAAATTGGTTCCAAATGTGACTGTTGTATCATAATAGTAGAATAAGTATGTACCCCTTAGATCTATAATATATTTACAGTTTTTATACTTATACATATTTTTTTAATTCTCCTGGTTGTTACCCCTTTATTCCCCAAACTTTACATGTTGTTCCCTTATACTTACAAGTACTTTATAGGTAGGCTACACTATAATTACAGAAAGTTACACTGTAAAATCGCTTTAATTACGCAGTGCTTTCCGAGCTGTAATCTAAAGCGGTACCGATAAATATTATGTATTTTCTTGTTTTCTAAAGAGATAAGTCAAAATTTAATCTCCCTTTGCCAATTGTGGATAGTGGTGTCTGTTGCACAAAGCTTTAAGGCCAGGCAGGGTGTGCAGATCTAGAAAAAAAGTTAAAGAATACACATTTGCATCTTGGCTCTAAAATAATATTTTATTTTACATTTTGTAAAAAAACAATTGTGGTTGTTTTTTGAAGTGGTGCTTCTTTACTATGCTGCAGAGTAAGTCATATGATACATTGACTACATTTAATTTAACTTGTATGTGGTAAAATATATTTTTTTGTTGTTGTTCATACAGAACGTTCCACAGCAGGATTTACTTCCTCTGCCCGATCTGCAAGAAGGCACCGCGCACTCTTCCTGGGCATCTGAGGACGCTGTGCATGCGTGGAGGCTCTGAGGAGGACATCCAAGCCACTGTGATCAAGTCAAAGAAGGCAATTGTCGAGTTTACCCACACCGGGCGGTTCTGGGAATACCAAAGGATTCGGGACATTTGTTGGGCTGCTGATCCTCTTGCCAGGTGTGTAGCTTACCTTTATACCATGGTCTGGGTGAATACTCGATTCGGATTGGCTGCAGGGTGTCCATTAAAAAGTGATAGAGGACACCTAGTTTTTCTTTCTTAGCTTGTTAGAGGAAATGGACAAGAAGGGCTTGGTGGTGAGGAACATCCCTCCACTCCTTCCTGCGCCATCTTCGGTTCCTCACAGCTCCTCGAGGGATGCTAAGACCCTATCTTCGGTTCCTCACAGCTCCTCGAGGGATGCTAAGAGCCTATCTTCGGTTCCTCACCGCTCCTCGAGGGATGCTAAGAGCCTATCTTCGGTTCCTCACAGCTCCTCGAGGAATGCTAAGAGCCCATCTTCGGTTCCTCACCGCTCCTCGAGGGATGCTAAGAGCCTATCTTCGGTTCCTCACAGCTCCTCGAGGGATGCTAAGAGCCCATCTTCGGTTCCTCACAGCTCCTCGAGGAATGCTAAGAGCCCATCTTCGGTTCCTCACCGCTCCTCGAGGGATGCTAAGAGCCTATCTTCGGTTCCTCACAGCTCCTCGAGGGATGCTAAGAGCCCATCTTCGGTTCCTCACAGCTCCTCGAGGAATGCTAAGAGCCCATCTTCGGTTCCTCACCGCTCCTCGAGGGATGCTAAGAGCCCATCTTCGGTTCCTCACAGCTCCTCGAGGGATGCTAAGAGCCCATCTTCGGTTCCTCACAGCTCCTCGAGTAATGCTAAGAGCTCATCTTCGGTTCCTCACCGCTCCTCGAGGGATGCTAAGAGCTCATCTTCGGTTCCTCACCGCTCCTCGAGGGATGCTAAGAGCCTATCTTCGGTTCCCCACCGCTCCTCGAGGGATGCTAAGAGCCTATCTTCGGTTCCTCACAGCTCCTCGAGGAATGCTAAGAGCCCATCTTCGGTTCCTCACCGCTTCTCAAGGGATGCTAAGAGCCTATCTTCGGTTCCTCACCGCTTCTCAAGGGATGCTAAGAGCCTATCTTCGGTTCCTCACCGCTCCTCGAGGGATGCTAAGAGCCTATCTTCGGTTCCTCACAGCTCCTCGAGGAATGCTAAGAGCCCATCTTCGGTTCCTCACAGCTCCTCGAGGGATACTAAGAGCCCATCTTCGGTTCCTCACCGCTCCTCGAGGGATGCTAAGAGCCTATCTTCGGTTCCTCACCGCTCCTCGAGGGATGCTAAGAGCCTATCTTCGGTTCCTCACAGCTCCTCGAGGAATGCTAAGAGCCCATCTTCGGTTCCTCACAGCTCCTCGAGGGATACTAAGAGCCCATCTTCGGTTCCTCACCGCTCCTCGAGGGATGCTAAGAGCCTATCTTAGGTTCCTCACAGCTCCTCGAGGAATGCTAAGAGCCCATCTTCCGTTCCTCACCGCTCCTCAAGGGGTGCTAAGAGCCTATCTTCGGTTCCTCACAGCTCCTCGAGGGATACTAAGAGCCCATCTTCGGTTCCTCACAGCTCCTCGAGGGATGCTGAGAGCCCATCTTCGGCAGAACCGGAGCCAGCATCTGAGGACAGCTCTGGCGAGTCCTATCACAGGTAAAGTTTCACATCATCCTTCACAGAGAGCAGATGCAGAGATTGGACATGATTACTCTTGAACATATATACAATCATTTGACCACCTGGTCTTTTGCAGCACTGGGGGACCGAGGTGGACCTCTGAAGTCCGGATGGAGATGGACAAAAAGGGCCTCTATAAGAAGCACTGCATTAAACACCCCCTTCTTGAGGGATTTTTCCACTATTTGTGCGTGGACTTGGGCAACAAGAGGAGCAAACGAGGTAATTGAAAAGAAAGATACATTTAAATGTAACACACACAGAAAAATAAATAAATAAATTTGAACACTTTATTTTAAGGTGTTATTGTTACAGTGTAATTATATATTTAAGTACTGTGTAATATTAAGTAATACATCTACTTACTATAGTATTAGGGTAGGATTTGGTTGAGGTTATTTGCATTTAATTATGCATAATTTACTGTCATTACTATGATACTAACTGTTAAATAAAGTGTTACCAAGGTGTAGTTTGGTTCTTATCCATACACTGTGTGTTCTGGTCAGGGTTAGGTCACATCTTAACCTGTTTTAAATTCAGCCCTGCAGATTTTAATGTGTAATGTGTAATTTCAGGTGGAATCAGTCTCCAGGTTCATGTACTTCATGGACCCCAATGAGCCGAGCCTGTCTTTGGTTCGGGAGGTGGAGAAGGTGCGAGAGTACTTTAATGTACTCACACAGACCCAACTCTCCAAGCAGACAGTCCTAAATTACTGGAAAAGTCTCAAGAGGTCAGTACTGTGTAACGTAACACACACATCATGTAACTGTCAACTGACAATTATCGGATAGGCTGTCTTCTGGCTGTAACATCCATTTCTTTCTCTCTCTTTAAGGTTCATGAAGTACATCATCACTTGTAGCAGCATCCACACCAAGGATAAAAGTCTCTTCAGTGACTGCAGACACTTCATCTATCCTCTGGACGGCATACGGGCTAGTTTGTCGAAGAAGGTAAACAAGGAGTTGGCACAAAAAAGGTATATTTTTTGTATTTATTTTTTCACTCCTTTTGTACCTATTAAACAGAAATCGCAGGTGAGTTCAACATTACCATTTTCTTTTCTCAGGTACCATGGTTACGGCAAAGAGAAGCTGCCGGGAGACTGTGTGGTGATCCTGGATGATGCCTTCATGGATTTCCTGGTGGTTATGGGGAAACTGCAGGGTCCCGGAGCCGTTTCTGGGGAGGCGCTTGAGAAGAACGACTGTCTGCTCATCCTCTATTATTTGGAGGCGATCATCATGCTCAAGCTACTCCAGCGGCCCGGTGTCATTACCAACATGACCGTAAGTGTATTTTAGTACTTTTTTATTTCATCAATGCCTCATGATGGTTCACAGATGTGTGTGTAGCCGGTGAGACCTGTCATCGAATGTGCACAACTGTGTGTTTGCAGGTTGAGGAATGGCAGAGGAGAACCCGTACACGGAACGGCTCTTGTGTGGCAGTGAAGGAGCACAAAACGGCCGCATCACAAGTCGCATTATTACCTCTGACCGCTGACCAGGAACATGTAAGTTTGTATTCAAAATTACATAACTGTGTGTGTGTGCGTGTGTGTTTTTAAATGAATTTCTTTCTTTTTCCCAGTGGTTCGGCCTGTACTTTGAGCAAATTCGGCCAGTGATGCTCCAGGGTCTCAGGTTAGGCGATGGTTCGACAGCAGAGGGACATTTTTTTGTTTCAAGCACGGGGAGGCCAATTCATAATCCCTGCAATGACCTGAAAAGACTCCATGCCAAGTAAGTGCCATTTATGCATATCTGTATAATTTTTTTACTCAATCTGAAGTACACAAATGTGCACATGGTCTGCTTGTTATTTTGCATTCTAATGTTGCCCTGTGTTCTAGATACAACCTTCCAGCAGTGACGCCCGGACGGCCTTCGAGACGGCTGCTCAGAACCTGCCGGAGGCGGAGAGGAATGCAGTGGAGTGGCTGTTGGGACACACTCCGGAGACAGCCGAGAAGCACTACCGCATGAGGACTCGGGCAGCCGCATTCCTGGCGCAGCGTCTGGATGAGCGCATTGCTGGAAAAACACGGTAAGCAATATGAAATCTAATGAGTGAGATGATTATTATTTGTAATGTTGCTACTCAAAGCAGTCATTCATTGGCACTTTCTTTATTGTTTATTCATTGATCTTGTAGACATGGGTCTGGTGTGTCCACGAGCCGGCAGGACAGGATGGATGAACGGACAGCGTTTGAGTTGCTGATCCAGTCCTGCCCTGTGACTCTAGACGGGCCTCCTCCTAAAAGGGCCTGCAGACACCAGCTGTGCGGTGAGCACGAGAGGCACTGCTAAGACCGCTGGCGTAGCGAGCAGCTCAAGCTGCGGGAACAGCGTGTCCTTGGTAAGCATCCATATACACGTTTTGTAACAATAATGTGTGTCAGGGATGGACAATTAGTGAAATCTCATAGAACATGTCACCACAATGGCTAATGCTCCTCATGATTTGTCTTTATAGAACATTTCGGTCGCCATCAGCCATCTGGGCCAGGGATCAACGCCTGGATGGACAAGCAGGGCTGGACAACAAACCTTCCACAGGCCACCCTACTACTGAGGCAGTGGGAGGCATGCGAGCATTGAGGAATTCACCCTCAGAATTGAGAATGTCCCCTTTTTTGGGGAGGCTTCTTTTAAAGAATATTCATTTTTAGGATCACATTTTTTGGTCCCTATTTAACCGGCACATAAATGGTTCAGATTTTGCCGAAATCGATAGATTCTCAGCTTCAACGTCCTTATTCGGTGAAGGTAGAGTCACAGACAAAACTAAAAAAAGATTTTTCAAAATGTCACTTTAGACAAATATTATTAATTATCTACTATTTTATTAATATATTACACTACTTTTGTGACCCTAAGACTTTGGGAAACCTATTTCAAGGACCAAAATAATTCGTCCACATGAGTAATTGTATGTTTCCACAAAAAGAATTTCAAAAATCTGACTTATATTTTTCACCTTTTAGAGCCAAATTATCCCTCTCTCTCTCTTTACACAATGCTCTAGGACAAGTGGTTAGCTTATCAGTAGTCTCGCGTAGCCAGACCTTCAGACTGACGGCTGAAGGTCTGGAATTCATAGCAGCTTTCTTTGGCCAAGGCCCACCCATAAGGCCGTTTGACCGACATGTCAAACAACCAATTACAGTTCGTTTCGTTCAGCGTCACGTTTCGGGGCGTGGAAATGTCCCCACAACAACAGACCGGCGTGCAACAAGTCAGTCAGCAATATCTCTTTTTGTCTCCACTAAGTGCCTCAAACAAAACTCCTGGACATCTCTTAAAGAGTCTATGCCGTGAACCTAGCATACTTTTGAGAATCCTACGTTTAGCTGATCTTGATAAATGCTCATTGTCACTCGTGTAAATACAACAGTTTTTCTTTCGCAATCACACGTCTGCGCTTTGTTTCCCGTAGGACCGAAAATAAACGCGACACTCGCGCCCCCCCGGAAATCCGATAAAATTCAACCAATCAGATGACGACTTCGACATTCCTGAAGTGTTTCCAGTTAAGTGTACCATATGCATCAGACGATTAGCCAACGTTCTGTGGGCGTGACGTCTGAGGCTGAGACTAGCTCATCAGTAAGAGAGCTGGGTTTTCTCTGCACATTTTGATATTAAACATATGGGATTATGTTATGTAATTGCCTTTAAAAGGTGAATTTAATAAGATATGTAAAATCGAAGAAAAAGTGAAAAAATGCCCTTAGACCTCAGAGGGTTAATCATATCTTGCTCTGCACACACAGATGCTAGTGTCACTTTTTCTTCATGCATTTAATCCATGTTTGTCATTTCGTATTGTGTTGTTAATAAACAAACATTTTAAGCATGTCATGTGCATATTGTTGTCTTAATATAAGACCAAGATCAATGCAAACAAAATGGAGCAGTCTGATGCAGCCCACAAGGTTAAATTAAACATTGTCCAATAGTAAACATTGGAGGACAACATAAACATTTAATCACCTAAAATAGAGAAGTCTGATGTAACTTCAACCTTGTCCAATACAAGTCTGAGCAGGACAAAAATTAAATAAATGAATAATTTAAACTCCTAAAAGAACAAATTGGAGTAGTTTGATGCTACTCATTAGAAGGGATGGGCATTTCAAGCAAAAATAATATTCGAAGATAGCTGGGTATTATTCGAAAATCGCATCCCTCCCCCATATGCACACACACATGCATGTATAGGCCACACAAGTGAGAAAAGCGGAGTGGTCTGACGTTTAAATATAACTTAAAAACGTAAATATACATTTCATATTTGTTTTATATAATATAATGTCCTTTTTTTATTTCATCTATGTTGATTATATGAAAAAGGAAAAGGAACCGCATGAGATATGGTAATTTAGGATCATAAAATGCCCAATATATCAGGAGACATTTGGAGTGGGTCAGACATGATTTTGACCACTTAATTAAGTTTTGTTTTGTAGAAAGCCATTCTTTAAAGTGAATTTCATTTTGTAAAAATTGTATCTTAATTTCGATCAATGTTTCATCAACCAATTAGCTGGATTTAATAAATAAGAAGCGAAATTATAATCGGACACGGAGGCGCCAGCGCGTGAACTGGACCGTGTCTCATAAATGAACCGAAACTAAGCGTATAACTCACATATAACTTAACAAGTATAACTTGCCTCACAGACCGGAGAACGTATAGAAAGCTTGAAATTTCTACTTAAAAAAAAAAAAAGATAATAAAAGAAATGGGGTACTCTCTGCTTGTGTAGGCTAATCCATGAAGTGTGCATTACTCTCTATAGCCGCATTCACGCGAAGATGGCGTCAACATCGCCAACTGTATCTTCGCAGCCAGAAAACACTAGTTTATTTATTAACAATTAAAATGTATAATGCTGCATAAACATTACTTTTGCCGGTTCTTTGTGGCAAGCTTTATGCATGCGCTTGATAGGCGGAATATAGGCAATATTACGATAATGCTCAAATGGTTTAGTATTTTCTCCCATATATATTTAAGTAATTAAATTAATATAAATATGCGATTTGACTAATGGCTTAAATTTACTATCACTAGTCAACTAGAAAAAAAACTTTAGCTGTGCATGGGCAGCCCTGCTTATTTCACATATTTCCTAACCAGCGCGTCAATGCGGGCGTTCTGAGCGAGCGGCGCTGTGTGGACTGAGCAAGCGAAGCTACTCTTCAGAAATAGCTTATTTTTTCATTGTTTCTCTACACATCATATCAATTCCACACCGGCGATGACATGACTGGCAAATCATTTAAGTGCCCACGCATCATGTACCTTCTCACGTTTTGACGTAATCAAATTGTGATCGGTTTGTGAGATCGGCCAAGTTTAGTGAGTAATGATCGAGTCATAAACTGTGATTATCGGCCGATACCGATCTCCGGCCGATCGATCGAGCATCCCTAATTTATTTATTTTGACGTTATTTTTTTGTTTGATTTCAATAAACCCTCAAAAGATTCCCCGCTTCCACTCTCATTTTATGTTGCGTCCTTTACCACGTAATAGAGTGCTGAATTACTTCACATACAGGTCACTTTACTTAAAGGTGGGGTATGTGAATTGGAAAACGACCGGCAGATTTTGAAAATATACAATTGAAATGGTCCTACCTTCTTTCCTCCAAGGCTGGCTCTGACTCCACCCATTCGAAGAACATGGACGCGCAATCATGCACCAGCGAAAACCCAGAGGCGCGAGAGATTGTAATGACGATTTACTACTAATCATGGAACCGGCTTTACTGACGAGATGCGCATGCGTCACGAGCTTTGAGTATGCACACGAAGGGGGTCGCGCGCTGGGGGGAGGGGGGCGTGGTCCGACCGTTTGATTGACGAACTTACTGTCCAATGATTCTAGGGGGTCTTGGAAATGATTGGCTGGAGTTTTTCGAGTCCTGCCGTTCCACAGATGATTAAATTGCTTAATTTTCATTTCAGTGCTTCTAACTCAGTGGCTGTAAGTGGGTTAGGAATAGGATTTCAAGTTATTTTGAAAAAATTGACAAAAAAGAGAATCACATACCCCACCTTTAACACATTAAAATTTGTTAAATAAATCTTGGTGTGATTCTGCAGTCATACCTTATACAAATTATTAATTAAATTATTAAACAAAAATATTGCAATAAATAGATGCTTTGTTTACAGTCAAACCGTAGAGAAACTTGTTCATGCTTTCATCAACAGCATGGTGGATTATTGTAATGGACTCCCCACTGACACGTGTGTGCAAGACATAGATAAGCTAATAAAACATTGTGGTTTCCCTTGAGAGGGAACGTGATTCAGATAATTGCTGTAATTATTTTATGATTATTTTAATTCATTTTCTGTGTAAAGCACTTTGAATTACCATTGTGTATGAAATGTGCTATATAAATAAACTTGCCTTGCCTAAGATTGTGGGGAAATGTAGCACTGTTTTACTTGGTCAAAACGATACTAAATACATTTGAGTGTGTCGAAAGATGGTATATTGTTACTCTGTGCGTTTGCTTGGCAGCTACTATAAGACACCTGTTGAACATTACAACAAGCTAAACTGACATTTTAATATAATATTAAAGGGTTAGTTCACCCAAAAATGAAAATTAAGTCATTAATTACTCACCCCCATGCTGTACCAACCCCGTAAGACCTTCGTTCATTTCGGAACACAAATGAAGATATTTTTGATTAAATCTGAGAGGTGGACTTCCTAAGGGAATGAAACTTGACGGCCCAGAAAGTCATTAAAGAAAACGTTTAAATATTCCATGTGCCTACAGTGGCTCAACTATAAGTTTATCAAGCGACGAGAATACTTTTTGTATGGGGAAAAAAAAAATAACGACTTTATTCGACTATTCCTTTTCTTCCTTGTGGGGCTGAGACGAGAGTTGAAGAGATTTCCACGACGCATGCGCGAGAACTGAGAAGAGAACGTTCTTCTTCTAATACTTCTTGTTCAGTTCTCGCGCATGCGTCGTGGAAATCTCTTCAACTCTCGTCTCAGGCCCACAAGGAAGAAAAGGAATAGTCGAATAAAGTCGTTATTTATGTTGTTGTTTTTTCGGAAAAAAAGTATTCTCGTCGCTTGATAAACTTATAGTTGAGCCACTGTAGGCACATGGAATATTTAAACGTTTTCTTTAATGACTTTCTGGGCCGTCAAGTTTCATTCCCTTAGGAAGCCTATGGAGGAGTGATCCAGCTCTCAGATTTAATCAAAAATATCTTCATTTGTGTTCCGAAGATGAACGAAGGTCTTACGGGGTTGGTACAGCATGGGGGTGAGTAATTAATGACTTAATTTTCATTTTTGGGTGAACTAACCCTTTAATAAAAGCTGGATGACCAGGGGTCCATTTTTCGTGTGTTGCTTAAAACCTTCGAGATCAAATGACACATCCAGGGCCGGCTCTAGCCCTTTGGTTGTCCTAGGCGAGATTGATAAATTGCACATACAAAAATGCTACAAAGAATGTTCAAGGATATTTACCTAATTGGATTAACTCCATAAACTGTGCAAAAACACTCTTAAGCACCTGTAAGGACACTTCAGCAAATTATAAACTGGATTAAATATACCCCCTACAAACAAAAGTGCTATTATGGATACTGTACGTACCACTAAATTAAAATTGAAAAAAACAGCATTAAAATTTGACTTGTCTGGACTTCCTAATGGCAAATTCGTTGATGGTATCATCAAATTATATTTTACTTGAGACCTCTGCAAATATTGTCTGAGTGCATCTGGCCATGGCCAATTAAAAAAAAAAAAAAAAAAACAGGAACTGTGCAGAAGGGTGAACTATCACCACCACTATCACCATAATGGTTACTGTGTGTATGCACCTGCTAGTTGTGAACTCACTAAACAGAACTTATGCATTTATAATGAATGTAGAGCGCAACTGTACTTATCATAACTAGCATATGTTATCCAAATACTGGTCTTTTGACATTTACATCCATGTAGGTTATCAGTGAAGTTACGTTTGCTAGTAATACGTAGGAAACTAGCAGAGTAACTAGCTAGCTAGAGATAGCTTAGTGACAGCAATGAAACGTCCAATATTAGGTGAATGTATTTAGTTTGACACCTTAATGGCTGAGATGAGAAGAATTACCTCTATACTTGTATTTCTTTTTATCTTCTTTCTTTCTCTGTTTTCGTCCCTGTGCACCAGAGAGTTTAGACCACTTCCTTTTCGATCAACGCGCCAGCAGCTGAGCACTTACCTAACGTTACATTACACTGTCTCCATGTTTTTGTTGCATTACATATGAATAGATTGAGAACATTTCTATAAACAATGAATGCTAATAAAAACAAATCTTTAATATTTTCCTTATGAGCAACATAGCTGAAGAAGAAAGCACATAGTGCTTTAGTTTAGACTCTCTAGCGATCTGCTACGCCCTTTACCTCTGACTAGATCTATTAGGATTTCATCAGTCATGATCAGATGCTCTTCTTCACACAGAGACTCTTCTACTAAAACTAACTTCTTTCTCATCCAGTTTGTTTTTCTGAATCTCCTGAATGCATTTCTCTGCTTCAACATCCTTAAAGTGCATCCCTTCCAACATAATCTTTATTTTACTAAGCAGATCGATAAACTGAGAAACTGGAAGACTTATCTAGACAGAATTTACATCAGGGGCGTCGTTAGGCCCTTTTTAGGGGGGCTTCAGCCCCCCTAAAATTCTGCCTAGCCCCCCTAAAAATGTGTGATTAATGTAGGCTACACAAATTCGTGTTCGCTTCAGTCTTGTTATAATCAGATTCAGCGCTTTATTCATCTTCAATCCGCAGCAGCGCCGAGCAGAGAGCACGTCAGACACAGAGGGCAGGGTGTGTGTGTGTGTGTGTGTTCATCTGAGCCTCATTGGTCTGTCACTGCTTGTCAATGTCAGAATATTTGAGATGACCAATCAAATATAAAGTAGGCGGGCTTTATGTTCACAGACGCTGCTGAGCGCGAATTTACAGTGCGACTCGACGCGTACGGTCAACCCAGTGGGCATATGATGTCAATTTAACATCAATGTGACATCAAACATTATGTCAAAATGACGTCACGAAATAGGTCAAAAATGAAAGTCATATTGACGTCAAAGTGTCGATGTCAATTTGATGTCAAGATTTTGACCTCTGCTGACGTGATTAATTGAGTGATGATTGGCCACTATTGAAGACACCTGATGTTAACAATAGGGATGCTAACCGATGACCGTTTGACCGATGGTTGACCGTCTCAACGTTAACCGATCAAAGTTGTCGGTAGTCGGTTAAAAAAAAAAAAGTGATTTCTAAATTAGGCTATTATAGACAGTGGACTAAACACTACTACAGTTAGCCATCTCATTCCAAGATATTTTTGTGTGAAGTGAACAAATCCCTCACACTCAATTTTTCATAACTCGCCTGTTTGTACTTAATAAACCAATAAAAACATTTGGCGCGAGGTCACAGCGTTTGGGTTCGCGCGCTCACAGGGTTTGCGAAAAGTAAAGGCTACAGGCTAAAACACTCGAGGTTAGAGCCAGGGCAGACGACAGGATAAAGCGTGCAAAGAAAAGTAGTGTGTGGGACCATTTCACCAAAAAGAATGACACAGTAAGTTGCAACTTGTGTGATACAGTGCTTAAATACAGTAGTAATACTGTAGAAATACATTACATCTACATTTCAGTGGTAACAGATAAGGTGATGATGATCATCATCTTTCTTTATTATTGTTAGCACTAACGTTACCTCAAACTAAAGCGGCGTCTCTTCGGAGCTGTCATTTTCTTAAATGAGCCGCGGCAATGTTTCAAATGAGCTTCTAACGCTAGACTAATGCCTTTATTTTCAACGCGATCACCTTGTACCCAAACCATTTCAAAACTAAGGAGCCATTTGTCCTCCGATTACATACAAGCTCCTCGGCGCCGCGTTTGCATGTTTCGCGCTGTAGGGGATTTAAAAAAAGTGACGTGAGTGGAAGCGCAGCGCCGGGGCAGTGTGTGTGTGTGTGTGTGTGTGTGTGTGTGTGTGTGTGTGTGTGAGCGGGAGGCAGAGAGAGATGCGACAGTTGCGAAATTGCAGGCGCGGCTCGAAATGGCTGTTATTTCAAATAGCGTGGCATATTTTAAACTAATCGGTTAACCGGTTTCAACCGGCTAATAAGGCTCGGTGGTCGGTCAAGAAAATTTTAACAAGTTAACAAGCAGAATCGCTGAAGGAGAAAATCACAATTTTAAGCCACTATTTTGGTGATCAATGTTTGCTTTAGTTGGGCTCTTGACCCTAAAGTGTTTAACTTTAAATTTTGTTTGGCTGCTGAAACTGAGTGGTGAACAGCCAGATGAACAACGAGTAAAGGTGATCTGATGGTGTTGGCTATGTTTTAACATAATCATCATCTAACCTGAATCAGTGACTTAGATTTATTTTGATAATTACATCATCAAGGGGCTCCACAGGATATGAGTCTGAATTTTTAATTTAATCCAAAGGATTTCCTAAAAGTTGTTTTGATAAAATAAGTATGATTTTAAGGCACACACAGACATCTAGAATCAGTGTATGAATCTCAACCATGGTGACAAACAGAATATTCAATTATGAAGAGGAAATTACTAAAATAAATCAGATCATAATTTATTCATACCGCAATGCATGCTGGGAGCCATGAATGAGTTTTGATTGGTGGCACCCAGAATGCACTGCAACTTATTACTGTCACCATTGTTGAGATTCACAGGCTGATTATTGATGTCAGTGTGTCTAAATAAAATACTTTCTCAATGTCTTCCGATCAGAACAGCTTTTAAGAAATAGTTTGGATTATATTGAAAATGCTGATAATTGTTTGCTAGAGAATCACATTGTTGCTGTAATTAACAAGGTAAAGACACTCTAAATGACTTTGGTGATTTAGGTCAAATGATGATTATGTTGAAACATAACCAACACCACCTGATCACCTTTTCTCAATGTTCATCTGGCAGTGACATTCAGTCGAACAAAACTAAAGTATAGACAGTTTAGGGGTCAAGAGCCCAACTAAAGCAAACACTGATCACCAAAATGGTGGCTTAAAAATTTTATTTTCTTCTTCAGTGATTCTGCTTGTTAACATCAGGTGTCTTCAATAGTGGCCAATCATCACTCAATTAATCACATCAGCAGAGGTCAAAATCTTGACATCAAATTGACATCGACACTTTGACGTCAATATGACTTTCATTTTTGACCTATTTCGTGATGTCATTTTGACATAATGTTTGATGTCATATTGATGTTAAATTGATGTCAAAAAAACGCATCCAAGATGGCGCCGCAGACGGCTGCCTCTGTGTGGGGCTCTACAGCTATTGTGTTAAACTCCGCGAGCGCGGCCTATGCACTGCACTCCCCAGTATTCATCTCGCGAATCTCCGATCCCTTCCTAACAAAACGGACGAACTTCTTCTCCTCACCCGCACTAACAAGGATTTTTTAAACTCTGCTGCTCTGTGCTTCACTGAAACCTGGCTGAGTGAAGCCATACCGGACAACGCAATACATCTGCCGGGCTTCCAGCTGTTCCGAGCGGATCGTTGGTGTTCAGATGTAACAACACTGAAGAAGATGTGCTCTCCTAATTTAGAGGCACATTTCATAAATTGTAAACCTTTCTACTCGCCTCGGGAGTTTTCCTCTTTCATTCTCGTGAATGTTTACATCCCTCCAGACGCGTCCGTGAGCGCGGCGCTACAACAGCTGGCTGAACAAATAGCTGAAACAGAACAAAGGTATCCTGACTCTATTTTAATCATTCTTGGGGATTTTAACAAAGCAAATCTTTCCCGTGAACTACCAAAATACAGACAGCACGTTACATGTCCCACCAGAGACAGTAATATACTGGACCACTGTTACACCACAATAAAAGATGCGTATCACTCCGTTTCACAAGCAGCTTTGGGGCTCTCTGATCACTGTTTAGTTCATCTCATACCGACCTACAGGCAGAAACTGAAATCAGCTAAACCTGTAATAAGGACTGTAAAAAGATGGACTAATGAAGCAGAGCAGAATCTACAGGCCTGCTTCGATTGCACTGATTGGACTGTTTTTGAAGCTGCTACCAACGATCTGGATGAGCTCACAGATACTGTAACATCATATATAAGTTTCTGTGAGGATACATGCATTCCTACCAGGACATTCTTATCATTTACTAATGATAAACCATGGTTTACTGGGAAACTCAAACACCTTCGTCATGCCAAAGAGGATGCCTACAGAAGTGGGGATAAAATCTTGTATAACCAGGCCAGAAACAGACTGACAAAGGAGATCAGAGTTGCTAAAAGAAGCTACTCTGATAAACTGAAAAACCAGTTTTCATCCAACGACCCATCATCAGTCTGGAATGGCCTGAGGAACATCACCAACTACAAGTCACCATCCCCCCGATCTGTGGACAATCAACACCTGGCTGATGATTTAAACTCATTTTATTGCAGGTTTGAAAAGCCCTCATTCACACCACACACCGGCTCTGACCTGCACTTCACACATTCACCATCACCTCCTGCACTCCCATTACTCCCCCCTCCTGCCATCCAACCTGAGCTTAAGGTCTGTGTGGAGGACGTGAGCCGAGTCTTCAAAAAACAGAAGACTAGGAAAGCCTCAGGCCCAGACGGCATTGTTTATCTGCTTGTTTAAAAGCCTGCGCTGACCAACTGGCCCCGGTCTTCACGCAGATCTTCAATAGATCATTGGAGCAGTGTGAAGTTCCCTGCTGCTTCAAACGCTCCACTATCATTCCTGTCCCCAAAAAAACCCAAATCACTGGACTTAATGACTACAGACCTGTCGCTCTCACGTCTGTGGTCATGAAGTCGTTTGAAAGACTGGTGCTGGCCCACCTGAAGGACATCACTGGACCCCTGCTGGATCCCTTTCAGTTTGCTTACAGAGCAAACAGGTCTGTGGATGATGCAGTCAACATGGGACTGCATTATATCCTGCAACATCTCGACAGACCAGGGACTTATGCAAGGATCCTCTTTGTGGACTTCAGTTCGGCCTTCAATACCATCATGCCTGGTCTTCTCACAGCCAAACTGACCCAGCTCTCCATACCATCCTCGATCTGTCAGTGGATCACCAGCTTCCTGACGGACCGGCAGCAGCAAGTGAGACTGGGGAAACTCACATCCAGGACTCTCACCACCAGCACTGGCGCCCCCCAAGGGTGCGTTCTCTCCCCACTGCTCTTCTCCCTGTACACAAATGACTCCACTTCTAAAGACCCCTTTGTCAAGCTCCTGAAATTTGCCGACGACACCACTGTCATCGGTCTCATCCGAAACGGTGATGAGTCTGCTTACAGACTGGAGGTTGAACAGCTGGCTGTCTGGTGCAGTTATAACAACCTTGAGCTGAACACGCTCAAAACAGTGGAGATGATCATGGACTTCAGGAGGAACAGCCCAGCACTCCCCCCACTCACCATCATGAACAGCACTGTGGAAGCAGTGGAGTCATTCAGGTTCCTGGGCACTATCATCTCTCAGGACCTGAAGTGGGACAATCACATTGACTCCATTGTGAAAAAGGCCCAGCAGAGACTGTACTTCCTTCGCCAGCTGAGGAAGTTCAACTTGCCACAGGAGCTGCTGATTCAGTTCTACTCAGCCGTCATTGAGTCTGTCTTATGCACTTCCATCACTGTCTGGTTTGGTTCAGCTACCAAATCAGACATCAGGAGACTACAACGGACAGTCTGGACTGCGGAGAGGATCATTGGTGCCCCCCTGCCAACCCTCCAGGACCTGTACTCTTCCAGAGTGAGGAAAAGAGCAGGTAAAATCATCACAGACTCCACTCACCCTGGACACCTCCTGTTTGAACTGTTACCGTTAAGACGGCGACTCAGAACACTGGCCACAAGAACATCTCGGCACAGGAACAGTTTCTTCCCACAGGCCATTTCCCTCCTGAACAGTTAACACACCTCCCAAGGCATATGCCTTTAAGTGCAATACTCCCACTGTTTAGTGCAATACCCTACAACTCAGGTGATACTTATATGTAGATTTATTTATTTATAATATTCAAAACACTGTAAATATGTTCATAATCTGTAAATCTGAAAATGTCTATTCTGACAAAACCCAACTGTGATACTTTTATTCTCATATATTTATATTTTTATTTTTTATTCTTATAATTTGTAGTATTATGTTTCTTGTTGTATTTGTATTTGTATATGTCCACTGGAAGCCTCAGTAACAAAAACAAATTCCTTGTGTGTGCAAGCACACTTGGCAATAAAGCTCTTTCTGATTTCTGATTCTGATTCTGATTCTGATGTCAAGGTGCCCGCTGGGAAACTAGGTCGAACAGAACTGGGAACACTTCCTATAATACCCGATGTACTCGTTACATAATAATAAGAATGGCGTCTACGCTAATGTTAGTCTTTCTGTTTATTCCAAGGTTTACTGTAGGCAGCCAGATCCGGGCCGTATCCAGATCAGATCTGGGCCGTAACTTTCGCCGCGAAAGACCCTCACCCATTCTTCATGGTCTGCTTGGGTCTCAAGCACGCAGAAGAGGCTTTGGAGAACCCGGAAAATTACAGCCATTGCCTTACAGAAACTCCTGCGGCGCCGTCCTAAAGTTGCCGCGGACACGGTGACAACGACACGCTCCCGGGGGCCTCCTGGGGCACAACGCCCTCAACTGGGCTGACCAGCCAATCCTGCATTCTCTGAAGAGGAAATCTTCGCGGGCAACCTCCCGGACAGTTTTGGCCGCAATAACGACGAGGGGCTTCTCGGGGTCTCAGTGGACGAGGAAAACTCCATTAAAAAAAACCCATTGACTTCGGGACAATAAAGAAACGCAAGTGCTAAAATGCAACTCGCTTCTGCGGTTTGGCCTACAGAGTGATGTCATACCTGCACCACTCTATGAACACAGATGAATGAGGTGTGTGTGTGTGTGTGTGTGTGTGTGTGTGTGTGTGTGTGTGTGTGTGTGTGTGTGTGTGTGTGTGTGTGTGTGTGTGTGTGTGAAAGAGTTGATTTACTCCAGTAGAATGACACTGAATCTCATGATGAAGTTCCTCCACGCAGTGAGAAGTAAAGAGACGATCAGATGAGACTGAAATAACAGTGTTTCAGGATCTGATGGATCTTCTATCAGACGCCCGTCCTGAACAGACCAAACACAAGAGGATCAAGAGTGTGTGTGTGTGTGTGTAATAACAGGATCACTCAGTGTTTCAGGATCTGATGGATCTGCTATCAGACGCCCGTCCTGAACAGACCAAACACAAGAGGATCAAGAGTGTGTGTGTGTGTGTGTGTAATAACAGGATCACTCAGTGTTTCAGGATCTGATGGATCTTCTATCAGACGCCCGTCCTGAACAGACCAAACACAAGAGGATCAAGAGTGTGTGTGTGTGTGTGTAATAACAGGATCACTCAGTGTTTCAGGATCTGAGGGATCTGCTATCAGACGCCCGTCCTGAACAGACCAAACACAAGAGGATCAAGAGTGTGTGTGTGTGTGTGTGTAATAACAGGATCACTCAGTGTTTCAGGATCTGATGGATCTGCTATCAGACGCCCGTCCTGAACAGACCAAACACAAGAGGATCAAGAGTGTGTGTGTGTGTGTGTGTGTGTGTGTAATAACAGGATCACTCAGTGTTTCAGGATCTGCTATCAGACGCCCACCCTGAACACATCAAACACAAGAGGATCAAGTATGTGTGTGTGTGTGTGTGTGTGTGTGTGTGTGATAACAGGATCACTCAGTGTTTCAGGATCTGATGGATCTGCTATCAGACGCCCATCCTGAACACACCAAACACAAGAGGATCAAGAGTGTGGTGTGTGTGTGTGTGTGTGTGTGTGTGTGTGTGTGTGTGTGTGTGTGTGTGTGTGTGTGTGTGTGTGTGTGTGTGTGTGTGTGTGTGTGTGTAATAACAGGATCACTCAGTGTTTCAGGATCTGATGGATCTGCTATCAGACGCCCATCCTGAACACACCAAACACAGGAGGATCAAGAGTGTGGTGTGGTGTGTGTGTGTGTGTGTGTGTGTGTGTGTGTGTGTGTGTGTGTGTGTGTGTGTGTGTGTGTGTGTGTGTGTGTGTGTGTGTGTGTGTGTAATAACAGGATCACTCAGTGTTTCAGGATCTGATGGATCTGCTATCAGACGCCCATCCTGAACACACCAAACACAAGAGGATCAAGAGTGTGGTGTGTGTGTGTGTGTGTGTGTGTGTGTGTGTGTGTGTGTGTGTGTGTGTGTGTGTGTGTGTGTGTGTGTGTGTGTGTGTGTGTGTACCTCTGAATACCAGCTCTGATCACAGTGGGGAATATTGGTTTGATTCAGTATATTAGACTGAAGTCTGTATTCAAACCCGTCGTCAGTCTGAATCTCTGTTTTATTGACAGTGCTGAAAACAGAAGAGAAATGTTTTAAAGAACCAAATGACTGCAGTATATTAATATTGTGTTGTAGAACAAACATTTAAACATATGTGGAAAATGTGTGTTGATGTGCATTTAAAGCAGTGAAAAATATGAAGTTTTCAACAAATAATCTTAATTTCAATCTTTTCCTCTCAAGAAACATCACATTTCAGAAGAAAGTCCTATAAATTGTAACAAAACAATGACATGCACAAGATTATATTATGTGAATATGTAGGGCACAAGAGGGCGCTATTGTCACTAATGAAATCATGAAAGTGAAAGTAAGTGTGTACATCTGCTGCAAAATCTGGGAAAAAATGAACAATAAAAAAAAGCAAATACAAATGTGTTATAAATTAGTCAAATTATTCAAAACTAAATATTCATAATAAGTAGTCTAGTCTAAAATATTTTTAATTGGGCAACAAATGTAGCCAAATACAGTAGGAAAAAAATACAAATTTTCTTTATCTTATGATTATGTATATTGCACAAAAATATCAAAGTATAAAAGACCAATGCAGATCATAAAAGTGCAGAGTTATGACTTTACTAACACTGTTTAACTTTATGACTGTCGTATCATTGTTTTGATAGGCTGAATTGATTATGACATTTGACTGACACATTCTAACATTACAGTGTGAAACTAAATCGAGCATCAGTCGGTCCGTCAGTGACAAAAAAACTAAAAACAAGTCTAGCTTTGTTGTAGATGAGAAAATATATTTCATGTACTGTAACATTTTAGTGTAATTGCATTTTTAATTCTTTCAAATCTTTTTAAAGAAGTGATATTCTGTTGATTTTGTGAAGTCTTTATTGTGAAATTTTTGATTTATTTACACAAAGAAATACTTTACTGTAAGCTGGAACAAAAGTATTCAAACATTCATATGTATTTGATATGTATTTACAGTACTCATTAAATCGATACCTTTTGGATTCAGTTGTTGGATGTGTATGTTATTCAATAGGAAATCAGCCATTAATAGTTCTCGAAGGAACACATTTGACTGTGGCTGCGTTCCAAACCGCATACTCAATGAGTAGGTACTTAATTTCAATGAGTACTTACTTAACGAGCGCTAAAAGAGTAGGTACTTTATAGCCAAATCTCGTTGAGTATGAATGCGATCCGGACATCATCCGCCATGTTGACGTTATCATGTGACCTATGACGCTTTATCACAAGCGCAACAACTTAAAAGATGAACGACACGTTTAATTCATCTATCTGTAAATATCTTGATATTGATGAAACTTGCTCATTTTGTGGTATTGTTGAAGAAACAGCTGCCAATTTATTTTGTGAATACATTTAGGGTTGATTTAAGTTGTTATATTTTAAACCCTACTAATATGACCCACAGTTCCTTATAACGATTTTTTTAAGAAACCCCAAAATCGTCATCTCTTGAATATGTTGTTAATTTCTTTATTTTATACCCAAAAAGTTTCTCCTTTAAGTTTTCCTCTTTTCTTGATGAATTTACCTCTCGTTTCATCCCTCAGACTTATAACAAGAAGACTATTTTTTAATGTATTATGAAGAACTATTTAAAGATATTTAGCCTTGTTGTTGTTCTTTTTTCCTGTGTATAAATATCATATTATGATGTAGCCTACACAAACCAATGATCTTTATGTTTTCTGTTTTGTCATTATGATTGTTCATTGTTAGATACAACTAGTATCTTTCCATGATCTTTATGTAATAAGTTTATAAGTTTAAATGATATGAGCGACAGGTGCACTAACATTTCATAACATCAGTAACTCGACAGCACAACCTAGAACAGTTTTCCTCTGCGTTTGTAATGTCTGCACAAGGAGACGGGCCGCTGCTCGAAGATCTCCTGTGGAGAAAACTGTTGACTTTATACTCGAAAAATGTAAGTATCGCTCCTTAAAAATTAATATTACCTCAGAATGAATTGCATTGTTAGCCCACCCCAAAACTTAAACAAAATAATATTAAATGCTGACCAATACTTAATTATATTACTTTTTTATATATACTAAAAATGATATAATTTAATAAAACAAGCAAAATGTAATTTGTTTTGTCATATGAGTCATGCATAAATACACGTGAACATCTCAATTGTCAGTCAAGCAATGAATTAATGCATACATTAAATAATTATATTTTATATACTGACAACAATAAGAAACATGAATAAATGAGTAAAAGAACAAATAAAAGTAACCATCACACAATAAACAAATGCATGCACATGAAACAAATCTTTATTCAAACTACAAGCATGTATTTACAGGCGCTGAAGCCCATAAGGGCGAAACTCATAAGGGCAGGTGGAGTGATGGAGGGACACATAAGGGCAGATGGAGTGATGGAGGGACACATAAGGGCCGGTGGAGTGATGGAGGGACTCATAAGGGCAGGTGGAGTGATGGAGGGACACATAAGGGCAGATGGAGTGATGGAGGGACTCATAAGGGCCGGTGGAGAGATGGAGGGACTCATAAGGTCAGGTGGAGTGATGGAGGGACTCATAAGGGCAGGTGGAGTGATGGAGGGACACATAAGGGCAGATGGAGTGATGGAGGGACTCATAAGGGGAGATGGAGAGATGGAGGGACACATAAGGGCAGATGGAGTGATGGAGGGACTCATAAGGGCCGGTGGAGTGATGGAGGGACATATAAGGGCAGATGGAGTGATGGAGGGACTCATAAGGGCCGGTGGAGTGATGGAGGGACACATAAGGGCAGATGGAGTGATGGAGGGACTCATAAGGGCCGGTGGAGTGATGGAGGGACTCATAAGGGCCGGTGGAGTGATGGAGGGACACATAAGGGCAGATGGAGTGATGGAGGGACTCATAAGGGCAGGTGGAGTGATGGAGGGACACATAAGGGCAGATGGAGTGATGGAGGGACTCATAAGGGCCGGTGGAGAGATGGAGGGACTCATAAGGTCAGGTGGAGTGATGGAGGGACTCATAAGGGCAGGTGGAGTGATGGAGGGACACATAAGGGCAGATGGAGTGATGGAGGGACTCATAAGGGGAGATGGAGAGATGGAGGGACACATAAGGGCAGATGGAGTGATGGAGGGACTCATAAGGGCCGGTGGAGTGATGGAGGGACATATAAGGGCAGATGGAGTGATGGAGGGACTCATAAGGGCCGGTGGAGTGATGGAGGGACACATAAGGGCAGATGGAGTGATGGAGGGACTCATAAGGGCAGATGGAGTGATGGAGGGACTCATAAGGGCCGGTGGAGTGATGGAGGGACACATAAGGGCAGATGGAGTGATGGAGGGACACATAAGGGCAGATGGAGTGATGGAGGGACTCATAAGGGCAGATGGAGAGATGGAGGGACACATAAGGGCAGATGGAGTGATGGAGGGACTCATAAGGGCCGGTGGAGTGATGGAGGGACATATAAGGGCAGATGGAGTGATGGAGGGACTCATAAGGGCCGGTGGAGTGATGGAGGGACACATAAGGGCAGATGGAGTGATGGAGGGACTCATAAGGGCCGGTGGAGTGATGGAGGGACTCATAAGGGCCGGTGGAGTGATGGAGGGACACATAAGGGCAGATGGAGTGATGGAGGGACTCATAAGGGCAGGTGGAGTGATGGAGGGACTCATAAGGGCAGATGGAGTGATGGAGGGACTCATAAGGGCAGGTGGAGTGATGGAGGGACTCATAAGGGCAGGTGGAGTGATGGAGGGACACATAAGGGCAGATGGAGTGATGGAGGGACTCATAAGGGCAGGTGGAGTGATGGAGGGACACATAAGGGCAGATGGAGTGATGGAGGGACTCATAAGGGCCGGTGGAGAGATGGAGGGACTCATAAGGTCAGGTGGAGTGATGGAGGGACTCATAAGGGCAGGTGGAGTGATGGAGGGACACATAAGGGCAGATGGAGTGATGGAGGGACTCATAAGGGCAGATGGAGAGATGGAGGGACACATAAGGGCAGATGGAGTGATGGAGGGACTCATAAGGGCCGGTGGAGTGATGGAGGGACATATAAGGGCAGATGGAGTGATGGAGGGACTCATAAGGGCCGGTGGAGTGATGGAGGGACACATAAGGGCAGATGGAGTGATGGAGGGACTCATAAGGGCCGGTGGAGTGATGGAGGGACTCATAAGGGCCGGTGGAGTGATGGAGGGACACATAAGGGCAGATGGAGTGATGGAGGGACTCATAAGGGCAGATGGAGAGATGGAGGGACACATAAGGGCAGATGGAGTGATGGAGGGACTCATAAGGGCCGGTGGAGTGATGGAGGGACACATAAGGGCAGATGGAGTGATGGAGGGACTCATAAGGGCAGATGGAGAGATGGAGGGACACATAAGGGCAGATGGAGTGATGGAGGGACTCATAAGGGCCGGTGGAGTGATGGAGGGACACATAAGGGCAGATGGAGTGATGGAGGGACTCATAAGGGCAGGTGGAGTGATGGAGGGACACATAAGGGCAGATGGAGTGATGGAGGGACTCATAAGGGCAGGTGGAGTGATGGAGGGACTCATAAGGGCAGATGGAGTGATGGAGGGACACATAAGGGCAGGTGGAGTGATGGAGGGACTCATAAGGGCAGGTGGAGTGATGGAGGGACACATAAGGGCAGATGGAGAGATGGAGGGACACATAAGGGCCGGTGGAGTGATGGAGGGATTCATAAGGGCAGATGGAGTGATGGAGGGACACATAAGGGCCGGTGGAGTGATGGAGGGACTCATAAGGGCAGATGGAGTGATGGAGGGACACATAAGGGCAGATGGAGTGATGGAGGGACTCATAAGGGCAGATGGAGTGATGGAGGGACTCATAAGGGCAGGTGGAGTGATGGAGGGACTCATAAGGGCAGATGGAGAGATGGAGGGACACATAAGGGCAGATGGAGTGATGGAGGGACTCATAAGGGCAGATGGAGTGATGGAGGGACACATAAGGGCAGATGGAGTGATGGAGGGACTCATAAGGGCAGATGGAGTGATGGAGGGACACATAAGGGCCGGTGGAGTGATGGAGGGACTCATAAGGGCCGGTGGAGTGATGGAGGGACACATAAGGGCCGGTGGAGTGATGGAGGGACACATAAGGGCAGATGGAGTGATGGAGGGACTCATAAGGGCCGGTGGAGTGATGGAGCGTCTCATCCATGGCACCGTTTCCAGGATTCAGCTCTGGGCTCCTCATCCTCAGTGCTCACACCAGTCTGAATAAAAACATGTTAAGTTACTTTATAGATTTGTTTATTTACCTAATTTACAGCACATTTGTCTAATGTCAACAGTTTTGACAACAGTGAATTAACGTTATCCTAATAATGCCACACATACATCACTCAGATGTCTTTTCATGTTGTGATGTGCTCATCTGCAATATGTCAATACTTACAATATTTTCCTTTCAGATGTAAATAGACATTTTAAATAAGCGTGTTTAAGATGTATATGGTTATGTAAATCCACTTTAGAGACGTTACGTGTGCTTAGAGCTCCCCTGTTAGCTAGCTATACAAAACATGTTTTTACAGCAAAATCACAACTATACTACTGTATAACTACTTTACACCTTCAACAGTTAAAACGTTTACTCTATAGTAGTTTAACACATAAGAAGGAATCGTGTTTACTCACATTTTAAAACCCCCGGCGTCGCTGATCTCCGTGATGTTTGATAATGACGTATGCTCTCGCGTGGCCTCCTGGGATAGAAGAGTAGCCTACGCATCGGACAGCACTCAAAAATCGGGCCGGAAGCAGTAAGCCATCCGGGAACTTCTCGCCTACTCTTTTATGAATACTGATGTTTCGAACGTACTGCTTCTTTCACGTACTGTTTTCGCCTACTATATAGTAGGAAAGTAGGCATATTCGAACGCACTTAAGTCCGAATCTCGCGATAATTAGTACGTTACCCAGGTAATTCTCGCCTACTCTTTTGGATTCATACATACTTTTTTGCTCGCCTACTCTTTTTCCCATACTAAATAGTAGGGAAGTATGCGGTTTGGAACGCAGCTACACTTAAGGCAGTGCTCGAATTGAGTCAAGTCTTATGGGGGGTCCCCAAGTTTTTTTTTTACGGGGGGGGGTGTATGTAGGTTTAGTCTTGCAATATACACTTTATACAAAATATACAATATATTTGATCATAATATGCATAAATATATCTTATTTATTAAAAACGCTTGATAAAGAATTATATATATAATTATTCTTTTAAATTACTTACTTAAGTAATACTGGATTTAGAGGGCAGCAGACCCAAAACAGCAACTATGGCAAATATACCAGGGCACTACATATAAGGCTCTTGAAGACCCGTAAAAGCAAGTAACTTCAAAATAAATTGAAATGTCTCAAAAACAGTAGAAAATAATCAGATGGCTTCCAGAGTCACTGGATGGTATCACTGTCTGATCTGTGCTGAGCTGCTGTTGGTGGTACAGACCCATATAAAGCTGTTATCACTGCATTTGTCCTCTTCTGAGATCTTGTCGCTGCTAACCTGTGCTGAGCTCCTGCCACTGCCCTCTGCTAAACTGGAATGGACTGTGCTTGCCTTGGAGGTCCTCTTTACCTGCACACTACACAATGCCATGTTTTGGTTTGGTATATTTTTATTTTTAAATAAATACACATAATGAAATGAAATATACACTACCATTCAGAAGTTGAGATCGATACAATTTTTTAAATGTTTTTAAAAGTCTCTTCTCCTCAAAGCTGCATTGATTTGATAAAAAAAAAAACAGTAATATTGTGAAATATTGTTTTCTATGTGAATATATAGAAAAATGTGTGATCAACGCTGAATTTTCAGCATCATTACTCCAGTCTTCAGTGTGTCACATGATCCGTCATAAATCACTCTAATATGATGATCTGATGATCAACAAACATTTATGTAATAAACATTTATTTTATTTTTCAGGATTTTTTGATCAATAGAAAGTTCAAAAGAACAGTTTCTATTTGAAATAGAATCTTTTGTTACATTATAAATGTCTTTACTGTCACTTTTGATCAATTTAATGCAACCATACTGAATAAAACAAAGTATTAATTTCTTTCCCAACATTTTTTAAAAATACATTCTTACTGACCACAAGCTTTTAAATGGTAGTGTATAATGCTACAAAAGTTTATATTTCAGATCTGAAGGATCATGTAATGAAGACTGGAGAAACAATGGTGAAAATTCAGCTTTGATCACAGAAATAAATGATATTTTATTGTATTATTATTTTAAATTGTAATAATATTTTATAAAATTACTGTTTTTACTGTATTTTGCATCAAATCAATGCAGGCTTGGTGAGCAGAAGAGTCTCTTGAACTTTTGAACAGTAGTGTACATCCAACAGAATGATTCTAGCTTTTTTTACCAATGTAGTTTTTATCCTAAAAACAACTGGATGATTAATGTGGATTATGTGACACTGTGATAATAATGTTTGTTCCAAAAGACTTGATTAAATGGAGTAAACTTGTTTATTAGATATTAAACATATAGATTGTGAAAAAACAGGCTGTCAGTCTGTGTGTTGGTGGGGATTTTTCAACTATTTCAGCACATGCAATTTTTACATAGTTACGTCCAGGTGAAAAAGGCTGCTTTATTCAGAAACAAACAATGCCATAGCAATTCCCGTAACTTTGTGTTTACGTGGCCATTGGTCCTGGCTGGCAGCATGAAAAACAAGTTTTATACAAATTCTGAATGGAAATTAGAAAGCATAGAAAGCACACAACGATCGCTCCCTTTACTAAAAAGCTGTTAACCATCTCGTCGAGATCTCTAGCACTCCCGTAGAACCAGGACTATTAATAATGAAAAAAATAGTAACTTAAGCCTAAATGTTTCCAATTTACGCAAGGAATACAAAAGCCCCGATATGGTGTGGGTAATTTAGATATAAAGAAAGATATATAGAGAGAGACAATTACCCCTCAAAAAAGTCGGTAAGAAGCTTTCTCTTCCCGACCTCGAGTGGAGGTTTATTTTTCGCCATTTTTTTAAAAGTTAAAATTAGCTTCAACGGAGCGGCGCCAATCAAACAGTCCTGTCAGTCAACGATGTCATGCGCACAGCACTCTTTAGATGTGGGGCGGGGCGTTTACATTTTAAAGAGACATGGCAACTAGCCAACTTTAAAAAAGTTATTGTAAATAATCAATTCACGAAATTTACCGTATCCATTGCATGCATTTAATCAGATTTGTTATTATTATTTTTTACTAAAATAAAAATATCTGAGGGACCCCCCCTAATTCTATTTTTTACTTCTTATGGGGGGTCCCGGATCCTCCCAGCCCCCCCTCAATTCGAGCACTGACTTAAGGTACAAAGGGGCTTGTCACTGGGGTGGTACCTTAAAGGATCAAATTTGTGCCTTCGATAAAGGTACAATATTGTTGTAGCCTACCAACAAGTTTTAAAAAAACAAAAGGTACATTTTGGTTGCCCATGGTACAAATCATGTCCTTTCAGGTACAAACTAGAATGGTACAAATTTGTTCCTTTATATTAAGGTACAGTTTTGTACCAGTAAAAGGTACCGCCCCAGTGTCAAGGGTTTGTACCTTCTTTGGTACAAAAATTGACCCTTTTTTTTCTGAGAGTGTATGAGTTAACTTAATGAAATCTTTTAAATGTGAAAGTAAGAAATTGATCGATGGAAAGAACTTAACAATTATAGAGACATGTTTGCTAACTAAATAATCCAGTTAAAAGCCATGTGTGTTTTGTGGCTTGTGTGTTCATGGTTAAGTGCTAGTCTAATTTGCACTCCTGCTGAAAAACAAGATCTAGAGCGAAAATGTTGCCTATAAATACTGGGGAACTGTGCATATATTTACAAGCACGGTGTAATTGTGATGCATCAAACTCATGCGGTGAAGACGCCACACAAATACGGCGCTGAGAAAGAATCGGATTGCAAGCGCTCCCGAGAACCCCGGTAACCAGAGGAAGCTTGTTTCCGCCACATGAAAAATAAAAAAGGTAGGCCTAATTGCGACTTTTTATCTCACAATTCTGCCTTTATTTTCCAGAATTGCGAGATATAAAGTCAGAATTGCGTGATATAAAGTCGCAATTGCGTGTTATAATGTCAGAATTGCGTGATATAACGTCGCATTTGCGTGTTATATGACAGAATTGCGAGATATAAAGTCAGAAATGCGTGATATAAAGTCAGAGTTGTGAGCTATAAACTCATTTGTTATAAAGTCAGAATTGCGTGATATAGCCTTTTGTCGGAAGTCATTCGTTTATAGTTAAACAAAACTAGATTAAATAATTAAAACAAAACCGCATAACATGAAACGCCCCGCTCTCCCCTAAACATTACATTTCTTATCTTCCAGGAACCTTTAGACGGAATTATGTTTGACAATATAAAAAAAGACGAATAATCATTTATTAAACTGCTAAACACAAAATCCTGTACAATATCTCACAATTCTGACTTTATAACACGCAATTACGACTTTATATCACGCAATTCTGACTTTATATCACGCAATTCTGACTTTATATCACGCAATTCTGACTTTAGGCCTATATCACACAATTCTGACTTTATATCTCACAATTCTGACTTTTTAACACGCAATTCTGAGAAAAAAAGTCAGAATTGCGAAATGTAAACTCGCAATTGTGAGAAAAAAAGTCAGAATTGTGAGATAAAAGTCGCAATTATTATTATTATTATTATTATTTATTTATTTATTTATTTAGAGGCGGAAAAGCTTCCGTAACCAGAGCGGCCTGAGTGTAAAATGGGTGTTTTAAAGATGGCCTCTGTTTTTATGTAATTGGTCATATTTTGTTGAATGATTTGGTTGTTTATTTTGAGTTGATTTATTTTGAGTTGTTTGGTTTTCTTTCTTCAAAGGATTTTAAAAACAGATTTTAAAGACTTTGTGTCAATAAAAGGAGTATTTCTTAAGATATTCAGTACCTTGTGGTTAGTGTAAGCACCCACGCAACAAGTGCATCAGATATTTTTTGTATTGTAGGCTATTATTTTATCTTCTTGTTCAGCACTTCTGTGTCAGTGGAGGTGTTGTAATATTTAAGCAAGGCAGAAGAGGGCGCCACAGGTCTGTTTTATTCACAGAAATCCCCAACACACCTGCCTAAAACTTTCAGTGAATGTGAAGAACTTGATCAGCAGGTTTAGATGTGTTGAATTATTAATGAAGCTCAAGTCTGCAGGAAGAAGGATTACACACGACACGGGTTGTGCTCACATTCATTAGCATCTAGCCTACCACTGACACAATTTTCTAATAAATCTTCTAAAACAGGATTTCTAAATATATATTTTGCACAGGTGAGTTAAACATCGACATTTTTTTTTCTTTTTCTTTTTTTAGGCTACATCACAGCCGTTTGCAGCATCGAGTCTAAGAGTCACACGTAATTTTACGTATAGGGGAGATCGGGGCTTCTGTTAAATAGCTACTTCCACACATGCCAGACGGAACTTTATTTACTAGTTGCTATATCAACATATAGATAAAAAATTGCGCCAAAATTCAAAAATCTTTGGAAGATATCACTTAATATTTATTTAACCATAGCAAAAGTAAATTTCTTAGGTGTTTATTTAAAATTAGACAAATAGCCTACGACATTATTTTAATTATTTAAACTTTTGATTTTTTTGTTTACATTTGATAAACTATTATTTAACAGTTGATATGGTTCTTTAATGCTTCGCTAACTAGCTGAAGACACTCGCCGGGTTTAAATCACAGTTGCTCAGGCGGGGCATGTTGTCACACTGCGTTACAATGAGCCCCTATTAGAACTATTCTATTCTATACTTTTCTAAATTTTATTGAGAAAAAGTGAGCAAAGACTGAGAGTCAATGTTCAGAAATTATTAATTATTATGTTTTGTAGCTACTTTGCTGTGTTTTCCGGTGTGTTCACTGTCAAACTCAAAAAATAGTTCATTTTTATTAATTAAAAAATGCTATTATTTTATATGAAAAGGTTAATAGTATTTTATTAAGAAAATATTTTAGTGTATCTTGTATATTTTTTGATTAGATCAGATTTTAGTCATATGGTCATGTTATAAGGCAACTCCACCTATGGGGCATGTTGTCACAATTCACTACCATTCTTTCAAGAATAAAGTATACACTGTATTAATAAAACAAAACCACATTGTTGTGAATTCTTTACATGTTATGTTTTTTAATTATTATCTACTGCTGTATTTTATATTTTAAAAGGGTGTATTATGTAGAATACTTAATATGTGGGAAGTAGATAGTAGCCTACGCAATTTCGTTGGATGCTGTTTGAGCGGAAGTGATGCGTTTAAGTTGCGCACAGGAGAGGTCAGAATATGACGCATAGTTCCACCACCCGTGCAGCATCTCTGAGTGCAGGGAAAGTTCTTGACGAAGTGAGTTTATTTCCTGACTTTATATTTGTAATATTGGATGTTTATACTGTTGATATTATCTCTAACATTAAGCCTGTAAGCCGCGGGTGTTTCGCGATCTTTATGTACATTAGTTTGTCATGTGAAACGCACGCGAAAGTGCCGCTATAGGCCTATCGTGGCTGATCTGGATTATATTGGATATATCTCGTTTAGTTACGTTTATGCATCTGTATAAGATATGTTATATTCATTATACTTTAATACTATAATGAGGACGCTTTATAATGTATCTTAAGTTGTATATGCTCGGTTATCTTCTGTTTGCTTATTTCTATTATGCTAAACTCACTGGGAGAGAACTGTTAAAAGGGTTTAACCCTTTATCACAACCGTATGTGAGTATGATTAACACTTAGTTATTTACGTCTGTTTATTTGTTTATTGCAAAAACTACCTCAAAAGCATAGTTCATATGTTTCTATGGTGAAATCCTGCACAGAAATAAAAGGTGGAAAGTATCTGCTGACTCCTACTCCTTGATCAGAGTACTGAAGTGGTTAAGAACAATAAAGAATCGGCATTCAGTGGGGCAATCCCCAACACACATAACTGTGCTAGACATGAAATGCCCCGCTCTCCCCTAAACGTTGTATATTTCTTATCTTCCATAAACCTTTAGACGGAATTATGTTTGAGAATATTTAAAAAAGACGAATAATCATTTATTAAACTGCTAAACACAAAATCCTGTACAATCTGTAGAACGGATCAATGTAAAAAAAAAAAAAAAGAAAAAAAAAAGAATGAAACTTCACTTCAGTAAAACCAATAATAGGTAATAGGAAGAATATGTAAATTGTGGGATCCTGACACTCTGGCTACGTGTGCACAATCTCCTCTCAGGTTCACATAGGATGGTGACATAAGCACTCAACATTTTTTTTTTTTACAATATCATGTCGCCTTCAAGTGGGCGTAGTTTTCAGAGTAGTTTGAGAACTAGTTGCGCTCTGTCTCAATTGATCCACGTGTATGTCCTGAAACAAACCGTTTTTGGGGGACGGCAGCTTATAAAAATGTATTTCTGGGTTATTTAGCTTTTTGCTGTACACCTTGTCACGGAGCAGCTTTTAAATAAATACGCTCTGTCTCTATTCATTGCCGAAGTATTTTTTATTTTATTTTTTTGCCGTGTCAAA
Organism: Gila orcuttii; assembly: GCA_026230005.1. Classification (NCBI taxonomy): domain Eukaryota; kingdom Metazoa; phylum Chordata; class Actinopteri; order Cypriniformes; family Leuciscidae; genus Gila; species Gila orcuttii. The sequence goes on from JAPDVR010000003.1 coordinate 62,896,983, forward strand.
TCAATCACTCCTTTACGACTGGCTCCTGCACATTCATTCATTGAGCTCGCGGCTGCTGCAACTTGCGCTCTCTTCACGACTCAACCTCCAGTTTTTAATGTTTTAGCAGACAATAACTAGGCTACTCAAGATTTTACTTTAGTATAATTTTCGGGACAATCAGGGCCGGATTCGGGATTCGGGACAACAGCTTAGATTTCGGGACTGTCTCGAATTTTTCGGGACTTCTGGTCACCCTAGCGCAATCTGTTGATATAAAATAAAGTAAAACATGTAATTTCATGGTGTCACCACTAGATGCCTGAATAGCTCTCTATTGAGAGGCTTAGAGAAACACAAGAACTGGACCAAATGAACACAGAGAGAGAGAGAGAGAAACACAAAACAGTGTCAGAAAGTTATATTTTTTATTTCGACAATAACAGAGTTATAAAAATCTCATTTTTTTTTCTTAAACAAAAGAATCTTGATTTATCAGAAATCAATCAATGACAGCAACAGTAGTAAATATACATTTAGTAAAAAAGTACAAAATCATGCAAAAATGCTAGAAGATTTAGATAATTCTACCTCTTTTCCTACAAATATAATATAAAAATATAAAAAGGGAGAGTGTGTGTGTGAGAGTGAGTGAGTGAGTGTGGGTTACAGATAATTCATGTTTAGTTTCATTCTTACATAGGTTTCAGGTTCTTATCCGCCCTCTGTGGAGTTTCCCTGTTTACATCATCATAAACGGAAAAAAAAAAAACACGGTTCTTCAGAACTGAAGCGACGATACAAAACACATTAACCCTTGTGCGACCTTGTGGACCTTTTTTCAGTTTTTCAGGGTTTTTATATTTTTATTTTATTTTTATTATATTTATATATTTTTTAAAACTAGTTAGTAAAGAAGTATTTTCAAGAACTTTACATTTTATATCATCAAACGTTTTAATACTGTGTTACATTACATTGTAATGCAATTACATCAGGCACCGGACATGGAATACATATATATTATATTTGTAGGAAAAGAGGTAGAATTACTTTTTTACTAAATTTATATTTACTACTGTTGCTGTCATTGATTGATTTCTGATAAATCAAGATTCTTTTGTTTAAGAAAAAAAATTGAGATTTTTATAACTCTGTTATTGTCGAAATAAAAAATATAACTTTCTGACCACATTTTTGTTTGTTCAGTCTGTTTTGTGTTTCTCTCTCTCTCTCTCTCTCTCTCTCTCTCTCTCTCTCTCTCTCTCTCTCTCTCTCTCTCTCTCTCTCTCTCTCTCTCTCTCTCTCTCTCTCTCTCTCACACGAGGTTTAGCTCAAAGGAAATAGCCTAGGAAATACTAGATCAGAGGGGCTTTCTTCTTGGTTGTTTCCGCATCGCTGCTCTCCACATCAGCAGGAGGAGTTTGTCATCTTCATCATTCACGCGCTTCAGGTATTAGCTGTGTTTTTTATACTTATTTGCACGGATGTATTTTTATTACAAGAATGTCTAGGTGAAAAATATACGAAAAAACAAGTAACATGGAGTGAATAATCTAGTCTTTAATTCTCTGATGCTCGATATGAAACGATGTTGTCACAAAATCCTTAGCCTATATAATGTGAAGTACTTGAAAATACTTAAACTAACCATGTGAATGGGACTCATATTTTTTGTGGGTGATTAAATGGACGCAAATTAGTGTAAAATGCACTTTTGATTGGACAGAATATGGAATCATCATGTGACCTGAGCACATGTGCTGAAGCAAGACTTAAAATGGCTGCCTGTGATCACTGTTCTGCACTAATTTGAGTTCTTCTCCCCTGCACTCAAAAAAATATGTTGGCTTTAACTTTTTTATGTCCACAGGTTCCATAAATTAATTTTATTATGTCAACAGGTTCCATAAATTAACTTTACAACAGGATGCACATAACTGGGTTACCTTAAACAAACATAATTTGTTCATGTAAAATATGTTGGCTTTAATTAACTTTTTTTCATGTCAACAGGTTCTGATATGTTGGCTTTAATTAACTTTTTTTATGTCAACAGGCTGCTCATAACTGGGTTACCTTGAAGCAGTGTTAAAGTTAATGAGATAATGAAGTGAATAATTGAGTGATGTTTGAGCATTATTGAAGACACCTGATGTTAACAAGCAGAATCACTGAAGGAGAAAACCAGAATTTTAGGTAACCATTATTGTGATGAATGTTTGGTTTAGTTGGGCTCTTGACCCTCAAAGCATTAACTTTAGATTTTGTTTGGGTGCTGTATGTGAGTTATAACAGCCAGATGAACAAATGTGATCTGATGGTGTTGGTTGTGTTTTAACATAATCATTATTTCACAATCACTTGACCTGAATCACTGAACTCATTTAGAACCCAATTTCTGAGTTAAGTTTACCTTATGGATTATAGCAGCACTGTTATTGTGGAGCATACCATTTTTAGCCTTTTCAATGAAATCCAAATGACCGAATCGATAAAAAAATATATATATAATTTTGCCGCGCGGAAAACGCGTGCATGCTAGAAATAGAACCGACGCCTATTTTTCACGCTACACGCAAGCGTGTTGGAAGCGTTTGCAGGCAAAATAATACAGGAAAAGATGTTTATATGTCATTTTGTACACGAATACATATTAATAAATTACATTTTGATGTTTGAAAGTCTAGGTTTTGACATAAATTCAGATATTAATGTCTTTTTTTTAAATCCCATTATTTATGCCTATATAATTTCATGTCATTTTATTTTTTAAACAGTCGAGACCTGGTGTCCACTACAGAGGTCATAGCATATGAATAATAATATATATATATATATATATATATATATATATATATATATATATATATATATATATATATATATTTCATTTGTTTCTAATGCTCTTAACAATGTGATTACATGAAAAAAAAATGAAAAAAAATCTTTGAAAAAAACTTTATGGGCCTCAGGAGGATATAAAGTTAGGCTACAATAACATCGTAGTGTGTCTTCTGAGTGACGGTCCAACATCAGGTAGGCTAAATATAGGCTCTTTAAAGCTACACAAAATTTGAAAATGTTATTGAAATAAACAGACAGCCGCATGTTTCCCTATTTTTCGGATTTTGGAAGATGCGTGATAAAAGTTGAAATTGTTGTCGTAAAGGCAAGAGCAACAGTAATCCAAATGTAGACTGGTCTGTCGGCGCCCTCCCTCTATGTCACATATAGCGAATATGTATTCGTGTACGCCACGCAGCGCCGCGTCAGATACGCTTCTGGTGTGCAAAGACACAGAAAACGCGACGCAGCCGCCACGCAGCTGACACGCAACAGAAACGCCACGCAGCCAGTGTGTCTCCGGCCTAACGGTGGCTTACAATTTGTGATTTTCTCCTTCAGTGATTCTGCTTGTTAACATCAGGTGTCTTCAATAATGCTCAAACATCACTAAATTAATCACTTAATTATCTCATTAACTTTAACACTCTTGAGTGTTAATTTAACACTGGAGTTTGTGCTGTGTAGTAAATGCCGCTCCATCTGAAAGCAGGTGAAGGTGATTTACTACTAATCAAGGAACCCGCTTTAATGACGAGATGCGCATAACAATATCGTGCGATATATCGCCCAGCCCTACTCGAAACCATGATGGAAACCCCCAAAAAACAACTAACAGAAACTCTTCTATAACATAAAACATTAAACTAAATCTGCCACTTAACGTTAATTTGGTCCCTAATATATGCCAAATATATTTCCCCGAATGATTTAAATCTATTGCCTAGAATTAATCAAATATTTGTCATCACACTTATCACTTGATTTTATCAATAAAAGCCTTTCTTAAAGACCTGTGACATTTTTCCGTTAACTTTAGGGACAGTATTTTTTATGTCCATTTTGGGGACATTAAACACAAACTCTGATCAAGTCATACTTTGAGGAACGTGATACACAGACTCTGGTTAAGTACTTTCCGGACTGTTGAGATGTTATATACTATTTATCCTAAGAAGACACAGAAGTAGAATATTACAATTCAAAGTTTCAACTAAAATCCGGCTAGTGCAGAGATACAGGTGAGGGAGTAAACTGGGGTTTTCACTTCTTCAAGATCACTGTAAATATAGCCCACATTTCTGTGTGATTTGTAGCTTGAGATCAAGTGCCCTTGTCTCAGTCGGGGAACGACATGTAACATTCTGAAATATCATTGATTTGACTGTATTGACTATCAGAGAACAAAAGATGAACATAATTGTTGAAATGCGCAAGTTATTTCATGTGTGTGAAGCTGCTTTGATACGATCTGTATTGTATAATGCGCTATAGAAATTCGCAAATCTATTGCCCCGGAGGATTTAAATTTAAAGAAATCCACCAGCTCGTCGCGACTGTTTCCCGATGTCACAAATTGGTCGTTCAACCACGTTAGTTAATGCAGTGGTTCTCAAAGTGAGGTCCGCGAAATAATCTTAGAACCCTATGAACGAAATCGCGGAATCCAGTCAGACCATCGGGGAAACTCTTGGCAGAGCGCTCCTCCTCTCTATTTCTCTCCCCCCACAAACATGCGCGCATATCCAGAGAGAAGAGTGAATCCGCGAATATACAGGAGCCTAGCCTAGTTGTAAAATCTAAGTTAAGAGGCTAGGTTTAAAATTTTCAGTTCTTTTTTTTTATCCGTCAGTTTATTTAAACTGTTTTAAATTAATATTGTTTAAGACGTTTAGTAGCTTGCCTGTGTCATTTGTAATGGAAGCCCGTTTCCGCCACTGAATACAAAAAAGAAAAGAAAAGGTAATTGTGACTTTAAAGTCAGAATTGTGAGATTAAAAAGTCACAATTAGCCTACCTTTTTTTATAGTTGGCGGACACGGGCTTTCATTCTTTTTGATAGGCGGCATAGGCCTACATGTATGGCAAGCCGTTTTAACTTTTATTCATTTTCAGGATATGAATTCTTGATATCAACAATTCAATTTTCACTAGTTAAAATAATAGTTATTGATATCAGGAATTAGATTTCTACTAGTAAAAATGGCAATTTTTGATATCAGAAATTACATTTCCACTATTAACAATGCTAATTCTTGATATCCACAATTAAATTTTCACTAGTTAAAATTATAATTCTTGATATCAGCAACTGAATTTCAACTAGTAAAAACTATAATTCTTGATATCTGTAATTGTATTTTCACTAGTGAAAAGTCTCCATTGGCTGCCATTCAAAATCAATTGTTGATATCAAGAATTGATTTCTTACTAGTTGAAATTCCAATTTCACATATCAGAAATACAATTCTTACTAGTAAAAACCTTTATTTTTGATATCAAGAATTCAATTGTCACTAGTTGAAATGTCTATTCTTGATATCAACAATTGAATTGCTACTGGTAACAATGTTCATTTTTGATATCAATAATCATTTTCACTAGTGACAATGTTAATTTCTGATATCATGAATGTAATTGTTACTAGTAAGAAAGCCATTTTAGATATCTGAAATTATATTGATATCAGAAATACATTTTCAGATATCAAAAACTAACATTTTTACTAGTAGCAATTAAATTGTTGATAACAAGAATAGACATTTCAACTAGTGACAATTGAATTATTGATATCAGGAATTCGCATTTTTACAAGTAACAATGTAATTATTGATATCAAAAACTATATTTCTACTAGTAAGAAATCAATTCTTGATATCAACAATTAATTTTGAATGGCAGCCTATGGTGACATTTCACTAGTGAAAATACAATTACAGATATCAAAAATTCAATTGTTGATATCAATAATTATATTGTTGATATCAAGAATTCTATTGTTGATATCAATAATTAAATTGCTGATATCAAAAATGTAATTGTTGATATCAACAATTGAATTGTTGATATCAAGAATTCATATCCTGAAAATGAATAAAAGTTAAAACGGCTTGCCATACTACATGAGCCTTTTGCCTTTACACAAGAGCGTCATCTCCAGAGCTGCTATGAGTCACTTTGAGAACGTTTCAGCATTTAATTTGATACAAGAATAGGAGCGGTTCTAAGGTCAGTGGATATTCGGGGGTTTAGCCCAAACTAAAATTGGGTATTTTTATTTAAATTAATGAATTGATTATAAAAGCGATTTAAGGGAATAAAGAAAAAGATTACAATTGTCAAATATTAAATCTTTATCTACTTACATTTTACCAGGCGTTCGTTCACTGTTAACATCCTTCTGTGAACGGTAAGCCCGCCTTCTTTAATCATTTTGACATTGATGAGCTAGACCGCTGAACATCCAACAAACAGAGCGGTGCGTAATGGAGTGCATCAGATCAGCATCAAGAATATCAAATACATTGCAGTGAATCTCTTATTTGCATCTTAAGATTATTGCCAATAATAATGACAGGTTTGCGAAAAGTGTAGAACTCGGTGAGCTCGCGCAAAACACGTCTTCAACAAGGGCCGGCGATTGCTATAGGCGAACTAGGCGGTTGCCTAGGGCGACAAATATGTTGGGGGCGCGGTGCGCCGGCGCCCTCTAATGTCGCCCTTGGCCTACTTCCCATTAATCACAGAATTAGAATGACAAGCGAAACAAAAACATGTTTATTAAACATGATCATCTTAAGGCGCCCCCTCAGCCACACGTTTAATTACTTGTCAACCTGATTATTAGATTGAATTGATGATTATTGTCGATCATTTCCTAACGGGGGGGTTGGGGGTTACGTTACGTTACGTTAGGCAAGTGCTCAGCTGCTGGCGCGTTGATCGAAACCCTCTGGTGCACAGGGACGAAAACGGAGAAAGCAACCAGATAAAAAGAAAGCCCAGTACAGAGGTAAGTCTTCTCATCTCAGCCATTAAGGTGTCAAACGAAATAAATTTACTTAGTATTGTGCACAGGCATGCTGGCCATCGGGACTACCGGGAGCGAATTCTTTTCCCCCAGGATGGTAGAGATTCCCGGTGGGCCGACGTGCTTTTTGGGCCGATACGTCGTACTTTTTTTTTTTTTTTTTTTTTTTTGTCTTAGTGGCCCATAAAACTCGTACATCGGCCCATTCGTTTTGTTTTGTTTTGTTTTGTTTAATTGGTGGCGCTGGGTTACTTCCAAGTAACAAAATTAATTATGGAAGTTTCCTTTATTTTTCAGTGAATTTGTTTTACAATATAGCCTATGGCTATTACTGTCATGGGATTAATATTATAACTATTATTATGTAGTAGTGTAATGTAGACAGACACTGTAACTAAAAGAGGTTTGAATTTTTCTTTGTTCAATTTGCACACTGAATATGGGTTGGAGCTTTTCATTTTGAACTCTCAAAGTGCACCAGATTGATGAATTTAACATTAAAATACACAAAATTTTCTAACGAGGGGCATACCCCCTTAGTCTTGTAGCAGCCTAATAGATTAGTAATAATAGTAGTGGTGGTAGTAATTGTAATTTATATACTACAAGTTACATGGTCAGACAAAATGTATTTGTACAATGCAACTATGTAGGATGATAGAAATATCATTCAACGTTCTTTGTAGCATTTGTATGAACAATTTATTATACAGTTGAAGTCATAATTTGCTTGTTGAAGTTTTGGAGAGACTATAAGAGAATTTTTGTTTAGTTTTTATCATTTGTAAGTATTTAAGTACAAAACTCAATCTCGCCTAGGGCAACCAAAGGGCTAGAGCCGGCCCTGGATGTCTGTGATTGGCTACAATCCTCAACGCTGCAAAAGCACGTTGTAAGTAGCCTACCTTTAATGCAAATGGGAAAATATAAATAAAATTGTAATATGCACTTTTCATGATTAGGTAATCACGGCAGCTGTAATCTTATTCACATTTGTTTTTCTGATTAATTGTTTTGCTCTATGAGAAAGACAAGGTAGCAAAATATTCGAGGCTTTACTAAAACCATTCCGATTTAAACTGACGTGTTTTCGGGTTGATAAAACAGGTCTTAAGTTTTTAGGGTAAAAAAGATTACAATGCAATTAATTCCAATGGCATTTAAGAGTACAAATAGTTTTAAGCATATTAATCACAGACAGTTATTGTTATGAGGGGGTCCTTGAAAATTTTTCTCCGCTCTAAGGGGTCCCTATGAAGATATTTTTGGTGCAAAACTACTGAACGCCTGTGACAGTGAAATTTGTAGTTGTAGAGAATAGCCACACATGTGTATCAGTAAATTTGAAGTCACAGAGAGAAATGCATTAGGAGTTGCAAACTTGTAGATATTCTTTTTCTCTCCCACAAACACAACACAACAGTTACACCTTCTCAAATTCTTCATTGCAGATGCACAAATCCTATTCTACAAATCACAAATTAATAAACTCGTACGCTCACATTTTTGCTACAGTTGCTGCAGTGAATATGGTGCAAAACGCATTCACACACCCGCATCAAAAAATCTGAAGTCACGGAGAAATTTTGCTCATCCGCAAATCAGTATGTGAATTCATCCAATGAGAGTTGCACACTTGTAGAATATTTTCTCACAAATATCTTGTATATTTTTCTAGCACAGACACAAGTAGCCTACATAACTACAGCTGCTTGAATCTGCTGCGACGAATCTCAAACACTGTTTTTCGCTTTCAAGTGACAAGTTTCGCGCGCTCTCCCTTTTGCACCATATATCTCGTTAAATGTGGAGCAAAACTGACTTGTGCATCTGTAGAAGCAGTGGGCGGAGCCAACATTAATATTCATGAGTTTCCCGGGCATGCGCGTGGAACTGCTCATTTTAGTTCACTCAGAGGTTCACTCCTCGTTTCTCAGCAGGTTTAATGGGTTATTTAAAAAAAGGTAAATATAGTTTCAGCGCGAACTTAAACTACAATTGTGTATCGTTTCGTAAAGTTGATAATATTTTTATAATTTGCACGTTTTGTGCATTCGTCAATGACTGAATGATTGCAGGCGTTCACTTCGTGTAGGCCTATAAAGAACAGCAAACTTCAACTCGTCGTTTAAATTGCACCTTGCGAAGCTTTAAAACTGTGTATTTTACTAATTGTTATCATTTGTTGATTGCAATTAATTAAATAAACCCTCACAAATGTATCTGTGGGCTAACACTTTTTTTTACAAATATATCCTGGTGTGATTGTTCGTTCATTTAAATAAGCCAAATAATTTAAGACCACACAGAAGCATGAATGTGTTGCTTTAATACTTAAATACAATTTGGAATAAACAAAATTGTATGGACAAAAGTGGATAAATTACATTTGGTACAACTAGGTTACTGTAAATGAGGGAAAAAAAACACTTAACATTCTTTTACGAAATATAATAAGCAACCAATTTGATGTTCTAAAAGAATTATATTTACAAATATATATACTGGCAAAATAATGTAACACTATTTTTTAATGTTTTTGTTGCAAAGTGTGCTTGCGCTGGCTTTGATATCATAATATATACACTACTGTTCAAAGGTTTGGTATTAGTAAGGTTCTAGGTAGGGTACCAAGACTACATTTATCTGAAAAACAGTAATATTGTGAAATATTATAAATATGTGAAAGTTTTCTATTTTAATGTTTTAAAGAAATGTATTGTGATGGCAGAGCTCATTACTCGAGATTTTAGTGTCACACAAGCCTTCAGAAATCATTCTAATACTGATTTGCTGCTCAAGAAACATTTCTGATTATGATCACAGTTGAAAATGGTGGTGCTGCTTAATGAAGTGTGGAAATCATTATGGAGCATATATTTCCAGAATTGTTTATGAATAGCAAGTACAAAAGAACAAAATTTATTTAAAATTATTTTTTTTTTGTAACATTATAAGTGTCTTTGCTGTCATTTGTGATCAATTTAAGGCATCCTTGACCTTGCCTGCTATAAAAGTATACTTTTTTTTTAAATCATAGTGATTCCAAACTTTTGTCTTGCAAATCTTAAGTGATGAAAATGATGAGAATGTCATGTTTTAACATCGATCCAAGAAAGTTTAAAGGTTTCATTTTTCAAGAGTTCAAGTCAGAAGTGCCTCTAATTGAAGCCCAATTAAGAACACATGATTATAGAACTTTATGACTTTTAAAACATGTTGTTGAATGAGTGTTTGTTGAGCAACAAAATAGATCATGCATTTGTATCAATGATCATCATTGTGTATCATCCAGGCACACAGTGCAACACATAAGCTCAAAGAAATAACATGACTAAGAGAAACATCAGTGTAGGGTGAAACATGTTTAATAGGACACTGATATGGTTGTGGAGTTATTTCCCAGAGATTATTGCCAGAGATGACACAGTTTTAAAGCTTCATAAGGTAAGGTATCAGAAGAGCTTAGCAATAAATAAATTAAATGGTAATGGTTAATGTATTTAGGAATATATCTGCTCTTCTGTTGGAAATAAGTGTTGCTGTAATAATTCAGGTGTTCTGGAATTTCTGGTTTTACAGTAAAAGTGGAACCTGTGATATTTTTTTGTAAATTTATATTTTGTTTGTAAAAAAAATATATATTTTTTATTGCAGTGACATTCAACAAATGACAACAAAAGACAATTTTAAATCATTGCAATGTACAAAGGAAAAGCACAACGAAATGAACGAGTTGAAGTTTGCTGTACTTTATATGCCTACACGAAGTGAAGGCCTGCAATCATCCAGTCATTAACGAATGCAAAAAAACGTGCAAATTAATAAAAAATATTATTAACTTTACGAAACGATGCACAATTGTAGTTTAAGTTCGCGCTGAAACTATATTTGCCTTTTTTGAAATAACCCATTAAACCTGGTGAGAAACGAGGAGTGAACCTCTGAGTGAACTAAAATGAGCAGTTCCACGCGCATGCCCGGGAAACTCATGAATATTCATGTTGGCTCCGCCCACTGCCTCTACAGATGCACAAGTCAGTTTTGCTCCACATTTAACGAGATATATGGTGCAAAAGGGAGAGCGCGCGAAACTTGTCACTTGAAAGCGAAAAACAGTGTTTGAGATTCGTCGCAGCAGATTCAAGCAGCTGTAGTTATGTACTTGTGTTTGTGCTAGAAAAATATACAAGATATTTGTGAGAAAATATTCTACAAGTGTGCAACTCTCATTGGATGAATTCACATACTGATTTGCGGATGAGCAAAATTTCTCCGTGACTTCAGATTTTTTGATGCGGGTGTTTAAATGCGTTTTGCACCATATTCACTGCAGCAACTGTAGCAAAAATGTGAGCGCACGATTTTATTAATTTGTGATTTGTAGAATAGGATTTGTGCACCTGCAATGAAGAATTTGAGAAGGTGTAACTGTTGTGTTGTGTTTGTGGGAGAGAAAAAAAAGTCTACAAGTTTGCAACTCTTAATGCATTTCTCTCAAATTTACTGATACACATGTGTGGCTATTCTCTACAACTACAAATTTCACTGTCACAGGCGTTCAGTAGTTTTGCACCAAAAATACCTTCAGGGCCGGCTCTAGCCCTTTGGTTGCCCTAGGCGAGATTGAGTTTTGCACCCCCCCCCCCCCCCCCCCCCTTATTAAAAATACTTACAAATGATAAAAACTAAACAAAAATTCTCTTATAGTCTCTCCAAAACTTCAACAAGCAAATTATGACTTCAACTGTATAATAAATTGTTCATACAAATGCTACAAAGAACGTTCAATGATATTTCTATCATCCTACATAGTTGTATTGTACAAATACATTTTGTCTGACCATGTAACTTGTAGTATATAAATTACAATTACTACCACCACTACTATTATTACTAATCTATTAGGCTGCTACAAGACTAAGGGGGTTTCGGGGGTATGCCCCCCGTAAGAAAATTTTGTGTATTTTAATGTTAAATTCATCAATCTGGTGCACTTTGAGAGTTCAAAATGAAAAGCTCCAACCCATATTCAGTGTGCAAATTGAACAAAGAAAAATTCAAACCTCTTTTAGTTACAGTGTCTGTCTACATTACACTACTACATAATAATAGTTATAATATTAATCCCATGACAGTAATAGCCATAGGCTATATTGTAAAACAAATTCACTGAAAAATAAAGTAAACTTCCATAATTAATTTTGTTACTTGGAAGTAACCCAGCGCCACCAATTAAACAAAACAAAACAAAACAAAACGAATGGGCCGATGTACGAGTTTTATGGGCCACTAAGACAAAAAAAAAAAAAAAAAAGTATGACGTATCGGCCCAAAAAGCACGTCGGCCCACCGGGAATCTCTACCATCCTGGGGGAAAATAATTCGCTCCCGGTAGTCCCGATGGCCAGCATGCCTGTGCACAATACTAAGTAAATTTATTTAGTTTGACACCTTAATGGCTGAGATGAGAAGACTTACCTCTGTACTGGGCTTTCTTTTTATCTGGTTGCTTTCTCCGTTTTCGTCCCTGTGCACCAGAGGGTTTCGATCAACACGCCAGCAGCCGAGCACTTGCCTAACGTAACGTAACGTAAGCGCCTTAGGATGATCATGTTTAATAAACATGTTTTTGTTTCGCTTGTCATTCTAATTCTGTGATTAATGGGAAGTAGGCCAAGGGCGACATTAGAGGGCGCCCGCGCACCGCGCCCCCAACATATTTGTCGCCCTAGGCAACCGCCTAGTTCGCCTATAGCAATCGCCGGCCCTGAATACCTTCATAGGTCCCTGGTCCCAAAAAGTTTGAGAACCCCTGAGTTAATGATGTCACAGGTGGTTTATGATTTAAATCTATTACCCCGAATAATTTAAATGCACTTAAGGTTGGTGGAGAGTTCCTGCCTCAAGTGGAGGACTTCAAGTATATCTTGGGGTCTTGTTCACGAGTGAGGGAAGGATGGAGCAGATCAACAGACGGATCGGTGCAGCTTCTGCAGTAATGCGGTCGATGTACCGGTCTGTCGTGGTGAAGAAGGAGCTGAGCTGCAAGGCGAAGCTCTTAATTTACCGGTCAATCTACGCTCCTACTCTCACCTATGGTCATGAGCTGTGGGTCATGGCCGAAAGGACAAGATCTCGGGTACAGGCGGCCGAAATTAGCTTTCCCCGCAGGGTGGCTAGGCGATCCCTTAGAGATAGGGTGAGGAGCTCGGTCACTCGGGAGGAGCTCAGAACGCCTCGGTGTCCCCCCGGAGGAGCTGGAGGAAGTGTCTGGGGAGAGGGAAGACCCCCCCGACCCGGCCCTGGATAAGCGGAAGAAAATGGATGGGTGGAATTTAAATGTATATCCCCGAATTGTTTAAATTGAGCCCCGAACTATTTAAATGTATTTGCCCGAATGATTTAAATCGAGTCTCGAATGATTTAAATATATTACCCGGAATGATTTAAATCTATTGCCCTGAATGATTTAATTATATTTATCTCATGCTCTATTGCCAAGTTACTTGAGTTAACAGAAATTACTAGATTTCAAAAATGTAAGCAAACTAATATCTACAAAGAATCTACATGAGAATTGAGAATTCTCATGTAAAAAATTGCTGTAAAAAAACAGCCAAATTTTACAGTATCATGCTGTTTTCCATTAAAACAGCAATATACCGTAGAAAAAATGCATTCGGGGTGATATTTGTCGTTTTCGAGAAAGTAGCCTACAGGAATATACTGTGAATTAACAGCGCTCAAAGTCGACATTCAGAGGATGTGTTAAAAATCACACCCTATACCCTCATTCACTATTCCCTACATTAGTTCACTAATATAGTCAACTTGACTGAGTGAATAATTCAGTTAATTTTCTAAGTTAATTGAGACCCTGATGAACACCTGCTGTTAACAATCAGAATCACTGAAGGAAATAGGAACAAGAAGAACAGAAAAAAGACGAAATCAAGATAAAAGATATTAAATCTTAGCAAAAGATCTCAGCAAAGGAGGATTAAACATCTCCACAAACAGCATTACCAGCTTCACTTATTACTAACCAGACTGACTTTATTTCTGTCAGACGTCTACAGAAGTTCTTATTAAAAGGTGACAGAGGTTTAGATGTCGTTTTATTTTCATTTGATGTTACCATAATGGTGATCAGTGATTGCTTTAGTTGAGCTCTTGACCCTTAACTTTGAATTAGTTGTTCTTTGGCTGCTGTAGCTGTGTCTTTAAAATACATTAGTTATGGCACAAAGCTGAAGACAATAAGATGATAATGACTGTTTGTTAATAGTCATAATCATCATAAAACGGTCCGATATTCTGATCTCTTTTGCTGCCTTTAGTTGTTAAATGTTTGACGTCTTGTTCTTTTGATTTTGTTGTCGTTGTGATTTTACAGATTGAGATTTATTGGGGATTTGACGTCCAGAAAATATTAATGATTTTAAAAAGGTTATACTCAGAACATTTTGAACTTCTTGATCAGCCAGACACACACAGGCATCAATAATTGGTCTATGAATCTCAACAATGGTGACAATTATAAGTTTTATGCTGCAATGCATGTTGGGTACCAAAAAAAAACCATGAATCCTAGCATGCATTCCAGCATGAATAAATTATGCAGATGATTTGTCTGGTAATTTGCTTTAATTTTTACTTTTTGTTTTTATTTTTGCTTTTGGTTTTGTGTTGACTTTTAGTTGCGTATTTTGGGATGTTCAAATTTAATGTTATCATTTACATTTAGTCATTTAGCAGACGCTTTTATCCAAAGCGACTTACATCTGAGGACTAAAGCAAGCGAGTCATCGTGAAGAGGGAAGAACGACGCAAGAAGTGCTCAAAATACAAAAAATAAATAAATAAATAGCAAAAGCCAGACAGGGGAAGCTTTAAAAGGGGAAGGAAAGATTTAAAAGAGAGTTTTTATTTATTATTATTTTTTTTATGTTAAGTACTCACGGAAGAGATGAGTTTTCAGTTGTCTTTTGAATGCTGTCAGGGATTCTGAGCGGCTGTTACATAAAGTGGGAACGCGTCTAATTAAAATACAAATTTGTGAGAAGGCAAAAAAAAGAAAAATAACCAGAGAATCGAAAACAACCTTACCCTGTGCCAGATACTACACTGAAACAACAGGAGAACTGGATATTCCGAAAAACGACTTGCGCGCTCTTGTCTTGTTCACGGACTGACCGCTTGTCCTGGCCTTGTTCTGGATCACTTCGACTTTATATCTGTTTTACAGTTGCTGTTTCTGCCCAGCAATTAACATAGCAAACGCAAATTACCCGAATAATGGGAGAAAATCGAAACTAGCTGTTGGACAGCGCTCACTTAAGTGCTATAAAATTTAAACTGCAATACTATTCTGAGCGGCTGTTACATAAAGTGGGAACGCGTCTAATTAAAATACAAATTTGTGAGAAGGCAAAAAAAGAAAATAACCAGAGAATCGAAAACAACCTTACCCTGTGCCAGATACTACACTGAAACAACAGGAGAACTGGATATTCCGAAAAACGACTTGCGCGCTCTTGTCTTGTTCACGGACTGACCGCTTGTCCTGGCCTTGTTCTGGATCACTTCGACTTTATATCTGTTTTACAGTTGCTGTTTCTGCCCAGCAATTAACATAGCAAACGCAAATTACCCGAATAATGGGAGAAAATCGAAACTAGCTGTTGGACAGCGCTCACTTAAGTGCTATAAAATTTAAACTGCAATACTATTCTGAGCGGCTGTTACATAAAGTGGGAACGCGTCTAATTAAAATACAAATTTGTGAGAAGGCAAAAAAAGAAAATAACCAGAGAATCGAAAACAACCTTACCTTGTGCCAGATACTACACTGAAACAACAGGAGAACTGGATATTCCGAAAAACGATTTTCAACAAATCTTTTTTGTTGATTGTCACCATTGTTGAGAACCTTTTCATGATATGCAAATTTTTTTAGATAGGAATTTTGGGTTTTCATGAGCTGTATGCCAAAATCATCAGTATTAAAACAATAAAAGACCTCAAATATTTCAGTTGGTGTGCAATGAATCCAAAATATGTGAAAGTTAAATTTTTATCATTACATTATGGAAAATAATTAACTTTATCACAATATGCTAATTTTTTTAGAAGGACCTGTGTCACCGCGCGCACGCCCATCATTTAAATCTAAATGTTAAATCTAAATCTAAATGTTAAGTCTAAAACTAAATGTTAAATCTAAATGTTTCGGGTGAAACTAAATATTTAACTAATATGCAAATTCAAGATGCCGGTAACAGGAAGTGCCAAAATAAAAGCTCGAGGAGGTCAGTGTTGGGTTTATTGGGTGCTTCTCAATATTCCTCCTCATCTCCTCTCTCCTCCGTCCTCCATCCTATGACCCGGAAACCGATCGAGCTCTGCCATCTCGAAAGACATCTCTAATTGCACCGCGAGGATCGAGGAGTGAGGAGCTTCCAGAGGGGTCATGAGCGAGGATCCACGGGTGTATCCTTTGCGGAAGTGTTTTATCGACTAAACGTGACGCACGTATCAATTCTCCTCCCCTTCACATCGGTCACAATCATTTTAATTTATACTTTAGTTTTGCAGTTTACATAAACCACACATTTCAACCAGGTATCTTGCTTTATTATTATTTAGGGTAGAGTGGGGGAAAACGCCCCCCTTAAGGAAAATGTGACATTACTGTGAAACAAAACATAAATGTGACTAGAATTGCCATCCGAGTTTTGAGTGTCTATTGCAGGAGTTATTTACCAAATATTAAAATTGCTCAACCTTCATAATTATTTATTTTTTTTTACTAAAAGTAGTTTTGTACAAAGGGGGCTTTTTGCCCCAGCGGTGGGGTAAAATGCCCCCTTTCTTACCAACCAGTTTGCTTCATAGATCAACAGCAAAATTAACATAGTTTTTAATCTCTAAAAGTAAAAGGCAAGTAATGCAACATATATACCTATTAATATTTATTTCAGGAATGTACAAAATAGCCAAATTTCTAACATTTTAATATTTTGATTTCTACACTAGGCCTATATGGGGTTGATGATTGATGTAGTATTTGTTCACCACTATCATCAAGAAAAACAGACAATATATTAAACATAAATTAGTATATTTATAGTGAAATATATTCCATAAATGCATTAAAAGTCACTATGTTTTATCATTGGGTCACCTAACCACCTTCCATCATTGCATTCACCAAGCTAGCTAGCTAATGCTCACTTGAGGTAATTTTTTCATGTTTTGTTCAAATATTTTGATTTTACCCCCTAGTTATACTGCATTAAAGTGTAAAATAAATACTTTGATGAACAGAAATATGTTACTGTAGTAATTATGATAAAGAGAAACTATGCCCCTTGGGGGGCGTTTTACCCCACAAGCTATGTCTTTTTAAAAAACTGTTTATTTTTAAAAATATATTCCTTATAAATAACATATGCTCTCAAACTACAGACTTCACTATTAATTAGGGCTGCACGATTAATCGCACGATATTGTTATGCGCATCTCGTCAGTAAAGCTACTATTAATCATACATCACTGGGATATCACTGTGAACAATATTCTATTAAACACTTGTTTATTAAGATCTGAAAATTATAGGCTTTCCATGTAATTCTCTTCTCTTCAAATATGTCTGTTACCGAGGCAACCGTTCCTTCTAACAAGGGAGATAAAATAACTAACTTCAATGTACTCACAAAAAAAGGATTTATTGATAAATAAATACATACAAATCAAAAGAAAGTACATGACAGAACCAAAAAACTAATTTCCCCTCAACGGATGTTACCAACCAGCCAACCCCCTACAAACCCCAATACACTCCCAACTTTGTCACACAGGACAACTCAAAATAACACAAAGTACATTACACAAACAACCCCAAAATCATATTAAATAGAAATACCGCACACTCAAACCAAATTTAGGTCAAAATTAGAATTTTTTTAAGCATGGAAAATACATTTTGTTCCAAAAATAACAAAAACGATGACTTTATTCAGCATTGTATTCTCTTCCGGTTCTGTTGTCAATCCGTGTTCACGAGTCCACTGACGCGAGCTGACCTGTTATCTGGTGCGCCCGAGCTTCATTTACAGTCTGAGGGAGAGGCACGCTGTAAACAAAACAATCTTTGCAAACATGTCTAAGGATTTCGACACAGGGGAAGACTTGCAGTTTTTTTTAACCAGACATATTTATTTGAACCCGAATACATGGACGCACCAGATAACACGTCAGCAGCGTCTTACGTCAGCAGCGTCACTGGCCTCGTGAACGTGGATTGACAACAGAACCGGAAGAGAATACAATGCTGAATAAAGTCATCGTTTTTGTTATTTTTGGAACAAAATGTATTTTCGATGCTTCATAAAATTCTAACTAACCCCTTGAGGTCACGTGGACTAATTTGATGATGTCTTTATTGCCTTTCTGGACAAGGACAGTATACCATACATAGATTTTCAATGGAGGGACAAAAATCGCTCGGACTAAATCTAAAATATCTTAAACTGTGTTCCGAAGATGAACGGAGGTCTTACGGGCTTGGAACGACATGAGGGTGAGTCATTAATGACATAATTTTCATTTTTGGGTGAACTAACCCTTTAATCCTCCTCTGCTGGGATCTTCACAGATTTTCTTTTCTCTTCAATGATTTCATCTGTGTCGGAAGTCAGTTATAGTTCTTGTGTTTCTGCTCGTCTCTTTTTCTGTTCTCTTCTTTCCTTCAGTGATTCTGCTTGTTAACAGGACTATTAAGGCTGAGATGACTCCATATTCAATATACACATGATTTTGTGGATCAGATAAGGTCCAGTTCTGGTTTATTTCTTTGCTCTTGGCTGACATGTGGCATTGCTATGGCCTGCTTGTGGCCCAGACCTGGCAAACAGGAGTGGGCCACCCAAGGGCCGTCATTCCACGCTGCATGTGGGCCAGATACGCGTTCCGCAGGCCGACACAATGTTGCTATGTGGGGAGCTGTGGGTCAGGGCCGAAAGGACAAGATCCCGGATACAGGCGGCCGAAACGAGCTTTCTCCGCAGGGTGGCTGGGCGATCCCTTAAGGCCGATTTATACTTCTGCGTCGGACCTACGCCGGAGCCTCTACGCCGTAGACTACGCATTGATTTTAATTTATACTTCTGCGTCGTTGTCCGCGTTGACACACGCAGAGGGAGCATGTGAAACCCGAGGGAGCGGTTTGAGCAGACCAATCACAGCGCTTGCGTCCGCGTAGAATTAGGCTTGTTTGAGATGCGCCTTGCCTCGCCTGAAATGTAGTCGAGAGTAGCGGCTGCAGTGAGAGGAGGAGTAAAGAAAGCGCAGGCAAGCCGGACAGTTCTCGCTTCTCGCAGTGGATCATCTGACACCTGCGAGATCAATGATGGATATCGCGGGATTCAGGCTTGTGCACAGTGTTGCTAATAAACTGGATGCAATTTAAGTTCTGTTGCTTTTATATGAAAATAAGACACCCAAAGTACTTGTTATTTAATTCCATTCCAAATCAATCAATCATTTTTTCTTTAATACAGACATAGGCTTTGTGTTGTTGTTTTGTGTGTTTTAAATTTATAATAATTACATTGCATAACCCATAGAGATCGCACTGTCCGAGAGTTTGGGAATATTCACACATAACATATACATATAAAACATGATATCCGAGTTTTAAAATCAAACATGTTAAAAGAGAGCAATACGTCACGGTTGTTTAAACCAATCAACATTAAGCTGTGTCGTCAGCAAGTCGTTTCCCATCATGCTTTTGATCAGCGCAGTCGGTGGAGAGCAACTGCGCGCGACTGCAGAATCCCACACGTGCGCCTTGCGCTCGCGAGAGTTTTTTGACACACGTCAGCATGACATCAGAGCAAGGCGGACCGCACTCGGACACATTTCTAACCGGCATGCATTACGTGTTGATCACCGGTGATCGGTTCTGCGCAGATTTTGCTCATCTCAAACAAGCCTAGTGACGCGTTGTTACATTTTTAGAGAGGAGCACGTCAGGGTACGCCGAAGGGTACGCGTTCTACGCACAGCCTACGACGTAGCTACGGCGTGAGTTCGACGCAGAAGTATAAATTGGGCTTTAGAGATAGGGTGAGGAGCTCGGTCACTCGGGAGGAGCTTAGAGTAGAGCCACTGCTCCTCCACATC
Organism: Gila orcuttii; assembly: GCA_026230005.1. Lineage (NCBI taxonomy): Eukaryota > Metazoa > Chordata > Actinopteri > Cypriniformes > Leuciscidae > Gila > Gila orcuttii. The sequence goes on from JAPDVR010000003.1 coordinate 62,917,033, forward strand.
GAGAGGGGTCAGCTGAAGCGGCTCGGGCATCTGTTCCGGATGCCTCCTGTCCTGGACGCCTTCCCGGGAAGGTGTTCCGGGCGCGTCCCACCGGGAGGAGACCCCGGGGAAGACTTAGGACACGCTGGAAGGATTAGGCTTGTTTGAGATGAGCAAAATCTGCGCAGAACCGATCACCGGTGATCAGCACGTAATGCATGCCGGTTAGAAATGTGTCCGAGTGCGGTCCGCCTTGCTCTGATGTCATGCTGACGTGTGTCAAAAAGCTCTCGCGAGCGCAAGGCGCACGTGTCGGATTCTACAGTCGCGCGCAGTTGCTCTCCACCGACTGCGCTGATCAAAAGCATGATGGGAAACGACTTGCTGACGACAAAGCTTAATGTTGATTGGTTTAAACAACCGTGATGTATTGTTCTCTTTTAAAATGTTTGATTTTAAAACTCGGATATCATGTTTTACGTGTATATTTTATGTGTGAATTTTCCCAAACCCTCGGACAGTGCGATCTCTATGGGTTATGCAATGTAATTATTATATATATAAAAAAACACATAGCCTATGTCTGTATTAAAGAAAAAATGATTGATAAACACTTATTTGGAATGGAATTAAATAACAAGTAATTTGGGTGTCTTGTTCATTATATTTATTTTCATATAAAAGCAACAGAACTTAAATTACATCCAGTTTATTAGCAACACTGTGCACGAGCGTGAATCCCGTGAATCCCGCGATATCAATCATTGATCTCGAAGGTGTCAGATCCACTGCGAGAAACGAGAACCGTCCGGCTTGCCTGCGCTTTTTTCACTCCTCCTCTCACTGCAGCCGCTACTCTCGCCTATATTTCAGGCGTGGCAAGGCGCATCTCAAACAAGCCTATTGTCTCCCGGCTGGCCTGTGAACGCCTCGGTGTCCCCCCGGAAGAGCTGGAGGAAGTGTCTGGGGAGAGGGAATTCTGGGCATTTCCCCTGATACCCCCGCGAACCGGCCCTGGATAAGCGGAAGAAAATGGATGGGTGGAATTTAAATGTATTTCCCCGAATGATTTAAATTGTTAAATAATTATATGAATTATTTAAATAATTATATCTCCGAATTATTTAAATTGAGCCCCGAATTATTTAAATGGCTATAGCCCCAAATGATTTAAATCTATAGCTCCGAAGGATTTAAATCGAGCCTCGAAATATTTAAATCGAGTCTCGAATTATTTAAATATATTACCCGGAATAATTTAAATCTATTGCCCTGAATGATTTAATTATATTGTCCCAGATCATTTAAATATATTACCCCGAATTATTTAAATTGATCCCCGAATTATTTAAATCTATTGCCCCGAAGGATTTAAATCGAGCCCAGAATTATTAAATCTATTGCCCAGAATGTTTTAAATCTATTCCCCCGAGAGATTGAAAAATGATCTTTCCTGTCGAGTCAAGCATTGTTTCTACTGTCTCCCCTGACTGCGCGCGCACCTTCACAAACGGACGAGGCATTTATACCTGACGCGCTCGCCGTTATAATATTCTCTGAACCGACAGACGGCGACTCGAGTAATTGGCCTCTACAGGAATGCACTCTTGGCGCGCACTCTTCAATATCATGAGCAAATGCGGCACGCACTCTTCTAAATCTTTCCACTAAAAGAATTCAGTATTTGACTAACCAATTATTTATTTAAAATACACTTAATGTTATATAGAAATTTGTCAAATACTTTCAAAACAGTATAAAATATTGCTGTACTCATCGACAATAAAGGCCCATGGCATGTAGGCTATACCGGTGGATTTATGGAATATTTTACAAACGTTTGGAGGACATTAAAAGTTAATATTACTCATAAATAAAAACCGTTAATATTACTCATTGTTTTTAAATGTTTTCCCCCAATTGTTTCTACTTAATTTTATTTGTTAATGTACCAAATGCAGTTACTCAGATCTTTTTTTACTTACATTTATTCAGTTCATGCAGTGTATGCAATTAATTTCACCGCTTTAAAATTTACTAGATTTTTTTAAGTGTGAAAATGTTTTACCAAAATTTTTTAGTAAATCATAGTAAATGGTTTTTAAATGTGTGCCTGGAGGAAACACCGTACCATGGATGAGTTAATAAATGACTTTTTGGAGTGATTTAATCTTTTAACTCATTTATTCCTTTTACTCATTAAATGCTTTAGTGGCTTTGAGGAATGTAAGTTTATATACATTTCAAAGTGATTTAAATCGAGTCCCGAATTATTTAAATCGAGCCCTAAGTTATTTACATAATTTAAGCACTTGTTGAATGCCTGGGCAGTCAGCGTCCTCTTTCAACCCAATAGTGACGGCCCTCAAGGCCGGTCCGAGGCATAAACGAACTAAGCGGCTGCTTGGACAGGGGGCCCCCAAATCGAGTTAAATTTTTTTTTTTTTTTAGACGACTTAAACAAGTGACATAAATGAATGAATGAATGAATGAATGATTCAAGACAAGAACATTCTGATTTCATGATCAATATACCTGCCAACAACTGCTGCTGTGTCTGCCAGCGTTTAAGTCATGCGCATAATCTAGACACCTCGCGGGTGCATAGACTATTCGTGCGCAACTGCGCATAGTCACCGTATCGGTTTAAGGTGGAGAAAATAGCCGCAGGGGAACTTAACCTTCTCGTTGTAAGGGTAGCAGTTTGAATAAATAATGAACATAGCCAACGCATTCTCATCCTTTGGCGTCATATTTTGACCGTTCGTCAACATCCGACGCACAAGGAACCCTTTAGCGTCAATATAGAAATGGGTGGGTTTAGGGTTACACCGCTAGGAGGCGCCTTCTGGCCCATATCTATCTGCGTGTCATATTGACGCTAAAGGGTGCCATGTGCGTCGGATATTGACGGATGTCAAAAAGCGTCAGTTATATGACGCCTTGGGATGAGAACGGGCTGACATAGCAGTTTGAACTCTTCTCCACTTTATTATATCACACATCAGCTCACTAACTCCAACAACCCGCGACACTCCAGTACCAAGTGCGCACGACCCATTCCTATCTACGGCAAGCCCCGAGGGGAAAAATAGATTGCATACACACATACAGCGAGCGCCAGTACATCATTACCGGTATTATGGTAACAGACTTTGTTGGATTGTACATGACAGAATCCTACAAAGTCTGTTACAATACTAATAATAAAAAAGATTTTGAGGACAGTTACACTGTATTGAGAAAGTTGAGAAATAATAATAATATTTTTACAGTTTTCAACAATAATTGTCATTGTTGAACCCTTGCTCTTATTATGTTTGTGATTTCTCAGTTTTGTCATAATTCTTTGCAAATAATTTATTTTATATGTTTTGAGACAGTTTGTTTTAAGAAGTTTCAAAGAGTTAGTAGCCTAAAAGAGTAAAGTAAAAGTTAAAACTTTTTTATTTAAGTAGGCATCTATTTTTTATTAAGTATTTATTTTGTATTAATACATAATCTCACTGTATTCATTTATAATGTATCATTATTGCGTGACATTTGTGTCAATAATCGTCAAGCACAGGTGACTTTGCATAGTGGGAGGGGGCCCCCAAATCAAATTCTGCTTGGGTCCCCCAAAAGGCTCGGACCGGTGGTGATGGCGCAGTGGATAAGACACATGCCTTTGGTGTGAGAGACCCGGGTTTGAATCCACTGTGAGACACCAATGTGTCCCTGAGCAAGACACTTAACCCCTAATTGCTCCAGAGGTGTGCGACCTCTGAAATATAGCAATTGTAAGTCGCTTTGGATAAAAGCGTCAGCTAAATGAATATATATATATTTTTTATATATTTTTTTTTTATGAAAATAAATATGTCGTCAGAAAACACGAGTCGATTTTGGAATGGGTGTCAATTGTGAAACATGTTTATTTGCCTTTGATTTGTAAAATATAGCAGTAAAAAGCACTTCTGAATCTGAAAATCTTTTTTCTTGTTCCTTATTATTTGGTAATGTTTTTAACATTTTTTAAAATAATTTTTATAGAAAAGAACTTAATGATTAAAATAAGAGAAATTTCAGAAGATGGGACTAACATTTCCGACGCTTTAAATGCACATCATTGCACCTTTTTTACACGTTTTTAAACAATTGCTCTAATAAAACACTTGTCATGCAATATAATATGCAATGCTTTGTTTGTGATTTGTATAACAGCTTCCTCTGAAACATGAATAACATCAGTGTGTTCTGTGGAGAGATTAAGACTGATGAGGGGTTTGTGTTCAAACTTCCGTCTTATTTACTGAATCAAACACTCAATGGAGACTGTGAGCAGAGCTGGTACTCAGAGGTGACTATTACACACACACACACACACACACACACACACACAGACAAACAAACAAACAAACACACACACGCATGCACACACACACACACACACACACTCTTTTGATCTTGTGTTTGGTGTGTTCAGGACGGGCGTCTTATAGCAGATCCATCAGATCCTGAAACACTGAGTGATCCTGTTATTTCAGTCTCATCTGATCGTCTCTTTACTTCTCGCTGTGTGAATCTGATTCAGGAGATCATCTGTGACGCTTCAGGAGTAAATCAACTCTCAACACATCATTCTTCTGTTTTCATATTTAATCTTTTATTAACATGATTCTCTAATGCTTCTTTCTTTCATCACAGTCTCATCACAGTCTCAGGACCATGTTCAGAGGTGAGAGAGACACTTAAGTAAAACACATCAATCAGGGATTTGCGATATAGTGGCCGATATATGATCATTTATCAAGCGTAGCGTCAGTTCTGGCAGGACACGTTAGTCGAGCTCGCATCATCAGTGACTCTCAGCTGATCCTCTACTGATAGGAATACAACATCACTGTATTCATATATAAGCTCCTTCAGTATTATCAGGAGCTGTCACGTTTCTCAGGTGCTGATTACTCTCCTCCCTTCCCAGCTCCACCTGTCTCAGTCAGGATTACCCTCCTCCCTCCCCAGCTCCACCTGTCTCAGTCAGGATTACCCTCGTCCCTCCCCAGCTCCACCTGTCTCAGTCAGGATTACTGTCCTCCCTCCCCAGCTCCACCTGTCTCAGTCAGGATTACCCTCGTCCCTCCCCAGCTCCACCTGTCTCAGTCAGGATTACACCTCCTCCCTCCCCAGCTCCACCTGTCTCAGTCAGGATTACCCTCGTCCCTCCCCAGCTCCACCTGTCTCAGTCAGGATTACTGTCCTCCCTCCCCAGCTCCACCTGTCTCAGTCAGGATTACCCTCGTCCCTCCCCAGCTCCACCTGTCTCAGTCAGGATTACACCTCCTCCCTCCCCAGCTCCACCTGTCTCAGTCAGGATTACCCTCGTCCCTCCCCAGCTCCACCTGTCTCAGTCAGGATTACTGTCCTCCCTCCCCAGCTCCACCTGTCTCAGTCAGGATTACCCTCCTCCCTCCCCAGCTCCTCCTGTCTCAGTCAGGATTACCCTCCTCCCTCCCCAGCTCCACCTGTCTCAGTCAGGATTACCCTCCTCCCTCCCCAGCTCCTCCTGTCTCAGTCAGGATTACCCTCCTCCCTCCCCAGCTCCTCCTGTCTCAGTCAGGATTACCCTCCTCCCTCCCCAGCTCCTCCTGTCTCAGTCAGGATTACCCTCCTCCCTCCCCAGCTCCACCTGTCTCAGTCAGGATTACCCTCCTCTCTCCCCATTAAAGCCGATAAATAATGTATTATTTCCTTCAGCTGAGACACTTCAGATGCGCACTGTTCAACATGATGGTTTTAAATTGCTTGAAATATGATTGGAATCACTTCAAAAAAGGAAAATACAGTAAAGTGCAACATGTGCAGCGCAAGTCTGTCATATCGGCTACAGAAAATGAACATGAGAACATCATAATTGTGTGTGTGGCAAGCAGGACGAGGGACGTGAGAGAACGGCGCGAGGCCGGTGGCGTGAGTGTTAATGAATGACACCTGCGAGTGACGTCCCTCACGTTCTCTCACGTCCGTCGGCCTTGTCCTGCTCGCCACAGTGTGCTTGGCTTTAAATGGTGAGACTTTTGTTTTCGTAATCAGGCTCTTACAAATTTAGACTTAGATTTATCGGCCAATATATCGGTTATCGGCTTTCAAATATAAAGAACAATTGGTTATCGGTATCAGCCAAAATGTTCATATCTGTAAATCCCTAAGATCAGTGTCTCCTGATCCAGATCAAACTCTTTGTTAAACTGAATCTTCTGTAAGTGAATCATGATGATTGTGAATGTGTTTTTCAGTGTGGAATGAAACTGCAGTGACTCTAAACTCTGGTGAGTTTGTGTGTAAACATGTGTCTAATTCACTAATAAAACACTGATTCAGATCTGATTACTCAATCCAGTGTGAATGTTTTCTGTCATATTGTCTGATATTTGTGATCATTGTGTGTTTTAAAGATGTTCTGAATGAAGTGACTCAGTTTCTCCAGATCTCAGGTAAAACATCAAGAGCTTTAAACATAAACTCTAATATTGGTTTATCATTATAGATCAGCTGATTTGATATTTGATCACTTGTATAGATCAGTTGTGGTGGCTGTTTGCTCTCTTCATCATCATCTTCATCATCATCTTCATCTGGTTTAGACTGCGTAAAAGGATCTTCAGGTGAGTCCAGACTGATCTTATAACGTCATACTTCAGTCTTTACATCTGACACTAGTTCACAAGAGCTCAGGACAGGTCATCGTGAATCACATTTACATTCATTTTATGATTCTGTCAGGTTTAGTAGAACAGCTTTCTTGACTATGAATTTATATATATTTGTATTGATTTTGTTGCAAGAAACCAAGAGGTGAAAATATAATGAAATATAATATAATGAAAATAATGATTTGACTTCTGTAGCAGTCAATTACGTCTCAGATTAAATTTAACATCTAAGATTAGGAAATCTCAAGTTTAAATGTCTCTGAATAAGCAGAATATAATAGTGTGTATAATAAGTGTCAGTCTGTTGTCAGATGTTTTCAGAGGAAAGCGGTTCTTCTGTCAGACTGATGATGATACAGAAAACAGGTGAGTGAATCAAACTGAGAGAAAGAGTTATTTCACTTCGTCACATGATCATCTCAGAGATGAGACAGATGATGATGCTGATGATGCTGATGATGATGATGTAACGTACAGCTGAATCTGAATCTGTTTCACACAGGGATCTGAAGGTCGGATCTGATGATCCTCATTCACCGCAGGAATCTGAAACGGTTCAGTGTTCAGATGATGATCACACCTGATGCTTCAACATAGGGCAATATGGCCTAAAAAGAAAATCCCTGATTTTTTTCACAAAAAAATCCGATTTACGATTTAAATCGATTTTTTCTCTCTAAAATCAATCTGCAGTTGACAAATAAATTGTTGAAAACAAGTTTTAACTTTATTTTGTTTTGATATTCCCTTCTGGGATTTGATCTGGAGTTTCTATTGGTTCAGGAAAAGTAATAGTTGTAGTAAATGCATGTTCTAAAGTATGCAATAAGCAATGAATAAATAAATATGCAAATGAATGAATAAATAAGTCCACAAAATTATACATAAATAAATATGCAAATAAATACATAAATAATGACATAAATTAACATATTCCTGAATAAATAAATCAATTAAATAAATAAATAATTAAATTTGCGAGGAGAAAAATAATTAAATAGAACGAATGTTGGGGGAAACAAAATATGACCTTTTTGGACCTAAAACTAAATATTACAACTCTAAAATTAATGACGATGAAACATTAAATATGAATCAAAAATATTATTTAAATTTAATTGTAAAATTAAGTTAATGTTAAGATCGTTGATAACAGTGGTGTAGTGCAGGTATACGCAGGTATACGGCGTATACTTCTTTTCAGTCGGCATTGCCTATACACTGTAAAAAAAGATTAGTTGACTCAACTTAACTAAGTCAAGTAATCTTGTTGCTTTGACTGAGTTAAGTTGAGTCAACTTATAGTGTCAAGTGTATTGCACTTCAGAACACGAGTTGACTCAACTTCCTGTATCAAGTAATGTGGACTGGAAAACATTAGTTAAGAGAACTAAAAAAAATGTTGGTTGAACTTATGTTGGTAAATGGACTGCATTTATATAGTGCCATCCAGCTCGTCGGGAGCAGCCGGGGTTAGGTGTCTTGCTCATGGACACCTCGACACTTGGTCAGGTGGAACCGGGGATTGAACCACCAACCTTCTGGTTTGTAGACAACCTACATGAACCACTGAGCCACTGCCTCTCAGATTTTATCAAGTTAGTTTACAAAAATTCCTAGATTTCAAAAATTTAAGCAAACTAATATCTACAAAGAATCTACATGAGAATTGAGAATTGGCCAGTCAAACTTTGACACTCTGGCGGCGCTAGCCAGCTGAATTAACAGCGCTCAAAGTCGACACTCAGAGGCTGTGTTCAAAATCATATCCTATACCCTCATTCACTATTCCCTACATTAGTTCACTAATATAGTCAACTTGACTGAGTGAATAATTCAGTTAATTTTCAGTTAAGTTAATTAAGACCCTGATAAACACTTGCTGTTAACAATCAGAATCACTGAAGGAGATAGGAACAATTAGAACAGAAAAAAAGACGAAATCAAGATAAAAGACATTAAATCTTAGCAAAAGATCTCAGCAGAGGAAGATTAAACATCTCCACAAACAGCATTACCAGCTTCACTTATTACTAACCAGACTGACTTTATTTCTGTCAGACGTCTACAGAAGTTCTTATTAAAAGGTGACAGAGGTTTAGATGTCATTTTATTTTCATTTGATGTTACCATAATGGTGATCAGTGATTGCTTTAGTTAAGCTCTTGACCCTTGACTTTTGAACATTAGTTGTTCTTTGGCTGCTGTAGCTGTGTCTTTAAAATACATCAGCTATGGCACAAAGCTGAAGACAACAGGGTGACAATGACTGTTTGTTAATAGTCACAATCATCATATAATGGCCTGAGTTACTGATCTCATTTGCTGCCTAAAGTTGTTAAATGGTTTATGTCTTGTAGTTTTGATGTTGTTGTCATTGTGATTTTACAGATTGAGATCTATCGTGGATTTGATGTAAAGAAAATAATGATTTTAAAAAGGTTATACTCATTTTGAACTTCTTGATCAGCCAGACATTGACAGCCTTTTCAGTGTTAAGTTTGAAATTATCAATTCTCATGTAGATTCTTTGTAGATATTAGTTTGCTTAAATTTTTTTAAATCTAGTAATTTCTGTAAACTAACTTTATAAAATCTGAGCGGCAGTGGCTCAGTGGTTCATGTAGGTTGTTTACAAACCAGAAGGTTGGTGGTTCAATCCCAGGTTCCACCTGACCAAGTGTCAAGGTGTCCATGAGCAAGACACCTAACCCCAGCTGCTCCCGACGAGCTGGATGGTAAAGTTCAACCAACATCTTTTTTTTTAGTTCTCTTAATGTTTTCCAGTCCACATTACTTGATACAGGAAGTTGAGTCAACTCCTGTTTTGAAGTGCAATAAACTTGACACTATAAGTTGACTCAACTTAACTCAGTCAAAGCAACAAGATTACTTGACTTAGTTAAGTTGAGTCAACTAATCTTTTTTTACAGTGTACCCACTTCTAAATCCCCTCTGATGTGCATAATTTAGTAGCTAATCCAAACTCATGTGAATAAAAAACACCCAGTCAGGGTCGTTTTTTTAAGTCTATATAATGAAAGTTGTGAAATAATTCCGTAATATTAACTCTAATTTGTCTAATTCGCCCAATCGCGTCGACGATAACTGACCTTCTCATTTGAACTGCTTCAGCACTCAAACACCCGCTCGTCAATGTCTAAATGTTTGAGACCAGACCAAACAAAGCAAGCGGGATTTATGTTCACAGAAGCGCGAGCCGAGCGCGAAACCCAAAGCGACGCTTCACTTCACACGAGATCATACAGTGCGGGATAAGATGCAAAAGCTAAAATAAACAGCTGTTTTTTTTTTCGATAGAAGTTTTAAATGACCGACATAAATAATCAGTTTGATCAAAGACAGTGGAAATTATTAGCTCAATTTAACAACACAAGCACCCTATTAAATATATTGGCATTATTATTGTATAAATATATTTGTATAACGTTACCTCGAATGTGTTGTTTGTATCACTCCGCTTGTCTGTGTTTGCACAACTTGCATCAGAAGGTGGCGACAAGTGACTATCTTTATGAGTGAGCAATTGAACCATTGATTAAACGAACAGATTAGTCCAAAAACATTGATTAATTTAGTAAAGAAAAAGAATCTGAAACTGATCTTTGATGCTAATTGCTCACATCTGGACACAGAAGGATTGCATTGGTGTTTGTTTGAAATGTAACATCTATGCAAAATAATCCTTGAATCATTCAAGGCCATTCCCCTTTTGAATATGTGATTGTGCATTGTCAACAATAAGCATAAACATTCTGCATTTCCATTTTGTAGATCATTCATTGCGACATTTAAACTGATTATACTTCATGCTACTGTCCACCATTTGGCCTTCAAAACATCTTAAAATGCTCATGTCAAGACCAGGAAAATCACAATTTTCTAATTTATTGGAACTCTGTATTTATAAAACGTATACTCGGTTAATAACGTATACCAAGTTTACTGACGTAACCTTTAACGTTACTAACGTTAAAGGTTCTCAGAGATGGAACGAGTACTGCGTAATATCTTAAGCTATGGGGAAAGCCTCTTTTCCACGAGATATTGAAGCCAAAAATTATCCTTAATTTTGAATTAATGTAAAACGCTGTGCGGCAGTATGCAGACATAGGACGGCTCGCGCGCCTATTGGCTGCCCTGCGGCAAAAGCAGCAGCCTACAGCGGGCAGCCCGACCGCGCTCAGCTTCTCTATGACAGATTGTGGAAAGTGAGCGAGCGGGAAAAACCCCGTGGGGTTGAGCGGGAAAAACCCCGTGGGGTTGAGCGTTTCTGTGAGGGAATGTGGGCGCGGGACAGCGGGCACACTCACTGCACTGAGAACACCGTCGGCTTGTGCTGACTGACTGTGTGTTGGTTTCGTTTTTACAGAAACCGTGGACACGCATCCTGTAGCTAGTGTTTGAGGGCACATTCACTAAAATTATTATTTTTTTTTTTTTTTTTTTTTTTCACAATCGACATGAGTCAATTTTATTTGTGCTTAGGAACTGTGGCGGGCTGTGTCTGTGTGTGGGAATGGGCACTGAGACGTGGGCATTCTTACAACACTCATAACACCACACAGCAAAATCCCCAGTGTTAAATTAACACTGAGAGTGTGACATGAGTCAATTTTATTTGTGCTAGCCCTGAACTGTGGCGGGCTGTGTCTGTGTGTGGGAATGGGCACTGAGACGTGGGCATTTTTATTACACTCATAACACCATCGGCTGTGGCCGGAATACCAGAAAATACACTGCTTATGATTTTTCTGGGTCGCCGTGGAAACCGCATTTGTGTGCAGGCAAGCGGGCCATGGTACCGGCTTGTTTACTGCAAAATACACTGGAATAGTCGCATTTTCTTGGAACTGAACGAGCGAAAAGTTTCGGTGTAAGTCTGGCCTTGGCGAGACTAAATTTTATCTGCTGCGAGAGGTGGGATTGAACACAGGTCTACTGTGCGAAAGCTTTGGGTTTCGCCACTGAGCCACAGGGGAAAACGACAAAAGCTTAAATTAGCTCGAGCACATAAGAGAGCATCATCACAGTTTTGTGTGTGTTGGCGTTTGTTTGCAGGCGTGCGTGTTATACAACAGGCTCATTGGTGCAATATTGACATTTTCAGCCGCTCAAACTAAGAGGAGCTGAGAAATGTTTGAGAAATGAAGATTGGTCCGGCCTCGGCGGAACTAGAACACACTCTTTCCTCATTTCGCCGGTGACGCACGCCCACGGGGGGCATCGAGCAGGTAAGAGACCATCATCACAGTTTTGTGTGTGTCGGCATTTGTTTGCAGGTGTGCGTGTTATACAACAGGCTCATTGCTGCAATATTGACATTTTCAGTCGCTCAAACTAAGAGAAGCTGAGAAATGTTTGAGAAATGAAGATTGGTCCGGCCTCGGCGGGACTAAAACACACTCTTTCCTCATTTCGCCGGTGACGCACGCCCACGGGGGGCTGCTATGAAGTCAGAATTGCGTGTTATAAAGTCAGAATTGTGAGATATAAAGTCAGAATTGCGTGTAACACGCAATTGCGACTTTTTATCTCACAATTCTGACTTTATAACATGTTAAAACACAAACAACACCATCAAATCACCTTTTCTATTTGTTCATCTGGCAGTTATAACTCATGTACAGCAGCCAAACAAAATCTAAAATTAATGACATGATGGTCAAGAGCCCAACTAAAACAAACACTGATCCCCATAATGGTGACTTTAAATTCCGGCTGTCTTCTTCAGTGATTCTGCTTGTTAACATCAGGTGTCTTCAATAATTCTCAATCATCACTCAATGATTCACTTAATTATCTCATTAACTTTAACACTGCTTCAATGTAACCCAGTTATGTGCAGTCTGTTGACATAAAAAAGTTAATTAAAGCCAACATATCAGAAGGAATGGAGGAAACACCGTACCATAGACAGTTAATAAATTACTTTATGGAGTTATTTCATCTTTTAACTCACTTATGTCTTTCACTCATTAAATGCTTTAGTGTCTTTAAGGAAGGTAAGTTGATATATAATTCACGTGATTTAAACGGAGTCCCGAATTATTTAAATTTATTTGCCCTAAATTATTTAAATAATTTAAGCATTTGCTGAATGAGTAATGAACACATTAAACACTGTTCTCAAACCAAGCTCATGCTTCACTCGTAACCATGATGAACACCCCCCCCCCCAAAAAAAAAAAAAACTAACTGAAACTCTTCTATAACATAAAAAATTTGGCACAAAAAGCATTATATAACACTTTTTTTAGCATTTACTCTCCCTTTTGAGTGTCATGGCAAAGCATGCTGGGAAATAGAAACCCTTTCCCAGTTTCAGGTAAATTTAAGTTAATCTAAATTAAATCACTGATCTGACATAGGCTAATTGACGCAGCGGCTCTACTCTGAGCTCCTCCCGAGTGACCGAGCTCCTCACCCTATCTCTAAGGGATGGCCCAGCCACCCTGCGGAGAAAGCTCATTTCGGCGGCCTGCATCCGGGATCGTATCCTTTCGGCCATGACCCACAGCTCATGACCATAGGTCATCAGCTCATGACCAAGCTCTCAATCGAGAGCTTCGCCTTGCAGCTCAGCTCCTTCACCATGACAGACCGGTACATCGACCGCATTACTGCAGAAGCTGCACCGATCCGTCTTTCAATCTCTACTGCCCCGATTGATTTAAATCTATTGCCCCGAATGATTTAAATTGAGCCCCGAATAATTTAAATCTATTGCCCTGAATTATTTAAGCCCCGAATGTTTAAATCTATAGCCCTGAATTATTTAAATGTATAGTGATTTAATCAAGCCCCGTATGATTTAAATCTATTGCCCCGAATTATTTAAATTGAGCCCTGAATTATTTAAATCTATTGCCCTGAATTATTTAAGGCCCGAATTATTTAAATTTATAGCCCCGAATGATTTAAATCTATTGCCCCGAAAGATTGAAAAATGAACTTTCCTGTCGCGCGCACCTTCCCAAACGGACGAGGCATTTACAGGTCCTTCTCAAAAAATGAGCATATTGTGATAAATTTCATTATTTTCCATAATGTAATGATACAAATTAAACTTTCATATATTTTAGATTCATTGCACACCAACTGAAATATTCCAGGTCTTTTATTGTTTTAATACTGATGATTTTGGCATACAGCTCATGAAAACCCCAAATTCCTGTCTCAATAAATTAGCATATCATGAAAAGGTTCTCTAAACAAGCTATAAACCTAATCATCTGAATAAACTAATTAACTCTAAACACCTGCAAAAAATTCCTGAGGCTTTTAAAAACTCCCAGCCTGTTTCATTACTCAAAACCGCAATCATGGGTAAGACTGCCGACCTGACTGCTGTCCAGAAGGCCATCATTGACACCCTCAAGCAAGAGGATAAGACACAGAAAGAAATTTCTGAACAAATAGGCTGTTCCCAGAGTGCTGTATCAAGGCACCTCAGTGGGAAGTCTGTGGGAAGGAAAAAGTGTGGCAAAAAACGCTGCACAACGAGAAGAGGTGACCGGGCCCTGAGGAAGATTGTGGAGAAGGACCGATTCCAGACCTTGGGGACCTGCGGAAGCAGTGGACTGAGTCTGGAGTAGAAACATCCAGAGCCACCGTGCACAGGCGTGTGCAGGAAATGGGCTACAGGTGCCGCGTTCCCCAGGTCAAGCCACTTTTGAACCAGAAACAGCGGCAGAAGCGCCTGACCTGGGCTACAGAGAAGCAGCACTGGACTGTTGCTCAGTGGTCCAAAGTACTTTTTTCAGATGAAAGCAAATTTTGCATGTCATTCGGAAATCAAGGTGCCAGAGTCTGGAGGAAGACTGGGGAGAAGGAAATGCCAAAATGCCTGAAGTCCAGTGCTGCTTCTCTGTAGCCCAGGTCAGGCGCTTCTGCCGCTGTTTCTGGTTCAAAAGTGGCTTGACCTGGGGAACGCGGCACCTGTAGCCCATTTCCTGCACACGCCTGTGCACGGTGGCTCTGGATGTTTCTACTCCAGACTCAGTCCACTGCTTCCGCAGGTCCCCCAAGGTCTGGAATCGGTCCTTCTCCACAATCTTCCTCAGGGTCCGGTCACCTCTTCTCGTTGTGCAGCGTTTTTTGCCACACTTTTTCCTTCCCACAGACTTCCCACTGAGGTGCCTTGATACAGCACTCTGGGAACAGCCTATTTGTTCAGAAATTTCTTTCTGTGTCTTACCCTCTTGCTTGAGGGTGTCAATGATGGCCTTCTGGACAGCAGTCAGGTCGGCAGTCTTACCCATGATTGCGGTTTTGAGTAATGAAACAGGCTGGGAGTTTTTAAAAGCCTCAGGAATCTTTTGCAGGTGTTTAGAGTTAATTAGTTTATTCAGATGATTAGGTTAATAGCTCGTTTAGAGAACCTTTTCATGATATGCTAATTTTTTGAGACAGGAATTTGGGGTTTTCATGAGCTGTATGCCAAAATCATCAGTATTAAAACAATAGAAGACCTGAAATATTTCAGTTGGTGTGCAATGAATCTAAAATATATGAAAGTTTAATTTTTATCATTACATTATGGAAAATAATGAACTTTATCACAATATGCTAATTTTTTGAGAAGGACCTGTAATGTAAAGTTCTTGAAAATACGTCTTTACTAACCAGTTTTGTGGGTGATTAAAAGATACACATTTGTGCCAAAATAAAAATATAAAAACCCTGAAAAGGTGAAAAAAATTTACACAAAGGTCGCACAAGGGTTAAATGTATGGGTTTTCTATCGTTGCTTCTGAAGACGTTTTTCTCGTTTATCACTCATGATTTGAACAGGGAAACCCCACACGAGGGCGGGTTGGATCCCGGAACCTTACATGCAGTAGATGTAAAAATGAAACTATGAACATGACTCATGTTCTCTGTAACTCACTCACAC
The DNA here is from genome assembly GCA_026230005.1 of Gila orcuttii. NCBI lineage: Eukaryota > Metazoa > Chordata > Actinopteri > Cypriniformes > Leuciscidae > Gila > Gila orcuttii. The sequence continues at coordinate 62,932,627 of JAPDVR010000003.1, forward strand.
ACACACACACACAAGTTGCACCATTATGAAAGCAGGGGGGGGGGAATCACACATAGTTGCACATACAATGCTCCATTTTCGAGAATATTACGTCTTTTTTATTATTTTTTTTATTACTTTGAAATGATAACCAGTTCCTCTTGCCTGAACACCAGTGGGATTTTGATGGTTGAGATTGGAATTGCCTCTGCAATCTTGCGATTGGTTGTCAGATTGAACAAATCACAAACGTTTCTGCCCTCAGTACAACTTTGAGTCAAGAAAATTCCCCACCAGCCACATGCACGCACACACAGGTTTGTCTCAAAGGAAATAGCAGCCTACAAAGGAAACACCAGATCAGAGAGGCACGCACTTCTGCGTTGTATCGCCCCTCCTCTATCTTTATATATGGTCCAGTCCAGTTCTCTCTGCTGTCTCGTGTCTGACTCTTCATAAAGCTGTTCATGTGTTTCTGCTCATTAAATCTGATTCTCCACATCAACAGGAGGAGTTTCTGCTCTTCATCTTCATCACTCACGCGCTTCAGGTATTTCATACTTATGTACACTGATGTTGGATACGAAAAAAAAAGATTTTTATTACAAGAATATCTACGTGAAAAATACGCAAAAACAAGCAAGATGGAGTGAATTAGTGAGTCTTTAATTCTCTGATGCTCGATATGAAACGATGCTGTCACAAAATACAGGCTTTTGATCTTTGTCTACATTAGAGGCTTAGTAACTACTACCTAGTTTATAACTAACTCTGTACTTTATTTCCGGTCAGCCTTCAAACATGCGAGCAGAAGTTGTGTTGAAATGCGTGAATTTCAGTTTATCCTTCACTCTGACTTCTTTTGCCTTACGTTAGCCTACTATTTGGACGCAAATTAGTGTAAAATGCACTTTTGATCGGAGAGAATATGGAGTCATCATGTGACCTGAGCACATGTGCTGAAGCAAGACTTAAAATGGCTGCCTGTGGGTCATGTGACCACTGTTCTGCACTTATTTGAGTTCTTATCCCCTGGTTTGACTTAATTGAATAAATGGGGGTCTCATTTTATTAAAAATAAACTAATTAAGTGGCTTAGTAAATATCACAGTAATAATTACAATTTACTCAATATTTTTAATTGTAAAAATGTTTCACCAAAAAATTTGAGTAAATCATAGTAAATGTTTAAATGTGTGCCTGAGGAAACACCATAGAGGGTTAATAATGACTTTTTTGGAGTTATTTCATCTTTTAACTCACTTATGCTGTTCACTCATTAAATGCTTTAGTGGCTTTAAGGAATAAAAGTTGATATACTTGAAAATCCAAGTGATTTAAATCGAGCCCTGAATAAATTAAATAATTTAAGCACTTGAATGAGTAATATAACACATTAAACACACACAAACCAAGCTCAGGCTTCTCTCGAAACCATGATGGAAAACCCCAAAAAGCAACTAACAGAAACTCTTCTATAACATAAAACATTAAACTAAATCTGCCACTTAACGTTAAATTGGCCCCTAATATATACCAAATATATTTCCCCGAATGATTTAAATCTATTGCCTAGAATTAATCAAATATTTGTCATCACACCTATCACTTGATTTTATCAATAAAAGCCTTCCTTAAAGACCTGACATTTTTCCTTCACTTTAGGGACAGTATTTTTTATGTCCATTTTGGGGACATTAAACACAAACTCTGATCAAGTCATACTTTGAGGAACGTGATACACAGACTCTGGTTAAGTACTTTCCGGACTGTTGAGATGTTATATACTATTTATCCTAAGAAGACAGAAGTAGAATATTACAATTCAAAGTTTCAACTAAAATCCGGCTAGTGCAGAGATGCAGGTGAGGGAGTAAACTGGGGTTTTCACTTCTTCAAGATCACTGTAAATATAGCTCACATTTCTGTGTGATTTGTAGCTTGAGATCAAGTGCCCTTGTCTCAGTCGGGGAACGACATGTAACATTCCGAAATATTATTGATTTGACTGTATTGACTATCAGAGAACAAAAGATAATAATTGTTGAAATGTGCAAGTTATTTTATGTGTGTGAAGCTGCTATGATACGATCTGTATTGTATAATGCGCTATAGAAATAAAACGGACTTCCTTTCATGGCAGAGAACACTTCACTGGCCACGACCTGCATCACTCGAGTTCATTTAGCATCGACTACAAACTAATCATTATCACAAAAACATCTTAACGAGTTTTCCAGAGTCTTTGGCTTCTCACTGGGGCTAACTCTGTACTTTATTTCCGGTCAATGGCAGCCTTCAAACACGCGAGCAGAAGTTGTGTTGAAATGCGTGAATTTCAGTTTATCCTTCACTCTGACTTCTTTTGCCTCACGTTACTAACGGTAAAAATAAGTTTCCATTAAATACGATATTTTACCAGAAACTGTATTTGAAATGAAATTAATAAGGATCAATAAATAAATATTGATACGAGAAACATAAGAAATGACGTTTATTGATTATTTGACATGCACAACATGGACGCTGTTTAGGACGGGTTTGTGTTAAAGAGACGCTAACAAAGTAATCTTTTCACATAATGTTCTCTCTCTTAAAATGTAAGCGAGTGTAAATGTCAGCATTATCATGTGTCTAAAGAATTTAAGTCTGTCATGTAAAAGAAAAGCTTATTGATTCATTCAGTCTGTCTGATATTGTAGTTCAACCGTTTCTCCTGATCGAGGCCGTAAATATTTAGTTTACGCAGAGTTACGCCTGTTTTATGCTTCTGCGTCAAATCGACGGCGTACCCCCGCAGACCCCTCTGCGTCGACGCGAACCCCTCTCCGACCCCTCCGCCGTAGCTCGACGTGCACCTCCAAAAAATTGTAACTACACGTCGAGGCGACGCAGACCGCAAGGGCTGTGATTGGTCAGATGCACCGCGATGCAACGCAACCTGACGCAGAACCATAAAACGGCCACGACGCCGTAGGAGTGACGGCGTAGCTACGCCGTGGAGTTGACGCAGAAGCATAATGAGGCCTTTACACTTCAACTGAGTTTAATGGTGCAACGCAAACATATTTAGAAGTGCGTAAGTCGTAACTTAGTGTCCGTTTATGTCAATATATATCTATATATACTGGTGAAGTCTGGTGATATATATATATATATATATATATATATATATATATATATATATATATACATATATACATATATCACCAGTTGATTGATTAATTGCAACAAAAAAAGTGTATTACAAATTTTCTGAAATTGTATATTTAAATACATGTTGTCTAATTAAGTATGCACTAATTTGCATAGCTTTCTAGAACAAGCTTTCTCTTCTGTGTGTGTGTGTGTGTGTGTGTGCTCGGCTACAGATTGAACAGGATTTTGTGTTTAGCAGTTTAATAAATGATTTTTAGTTTTTTTTATTCCGTCTAAAGGTTCATTGAAGAAAATAAATGTACAATGTTTAGGAGAGCGCGCGACACAACCTAACGCTTATGGACTTTCTCAGTGTGTGTAAATCAACTTAGGGTTCAGAGTATTAATATTTCCAACATTATGTGGTTTTATTTTATTAATACAGGGTATATTTTACTGTATTATTAACAATACACATATTGTAATTGTAATTATTGTATTGTTAATGTTTTCCCAGATTTTGCAGTAGATGTACACACTCACTTTCACTTTCATGATTTCATTAGTGAAAATAGCGCCTCGTTTGCCCTACATATTCACATAATATAATCTTGTGCATGTCATTGTTTTGTTAATATTTATATGACTTTCTTCTGAAATGTGATGTTTCTTGAGAGAAATAGTTGGAAATTAATGTTATTTGTTGAAAACTTCATATTTTAAGGGGTAATTTTCACTGCTTTAAATGCACATCAATACACATTTTCCACATATGTTTAAATGTTTGTTCTACAATACAATATTAATATACTGCAGTCATTTGGTTCTTTAAAACATTTCTCTTCTGTTTTCAGCACTGTCAATAAAACAGAGATTCAGACTGACGACGAGTTTGAATACAGACTTCAGTCTAATATACTGAATCAAACCAATATTCCCCACTGTGATCAGAGCTGGTATTCAGAGGCACACACACACACACACACACACGCACGATCTGATCAGAGCTGGTATTCAGAGGTACACACACACACACACATTTCAGTCTCATCTGATCGTCTCTTCACTTCTCACTGCGTGGAGGAACTTCATCATGAGATTTAGTGTCATTTTCACATTCATGTTCTCTTACAGCTTAAGACAGTTCAGAACATTCAAAGTACATGTAACACTGTGACGAGATCAAACTTCTGTCCGTAAACGCAAAGGTGCAGTCGTTCACTGTCCTTTACCTTTGTTCACACTCACGCTCCTGCTTATAGCCGTGTTATAGGAAGTGTTCCCGGTCCCGGCTGACCTAATCTATGCACTTTAATAATCATTTAACTGATTTGAATAATAGAAATGTATAATGTTTATGTATGCTAGGTCAAAGAGTCTAGTCTAGATTTAAACTGACAGTGTGTGTCTGCTTCCCGGACAAGACTATTCCTAGTGACGTCATACTTCCACCACTCTATTTTAAACACATAGAAATGATGATAATGTTATTTTGATTTAATTATGAATCCTCACAGTTGCAGTTCATCAGAACATTAAACAAACACAAACTCATATTTACAACTTAATGAAACTCTATAATGCTGCTATAATGCTTGTTTCTTTCATTTCAGTTCAGAATGGAGAGCATGTTCAGAGGTGAGAGAGACACTTCAGTAAAACACATCAGTGGGGCTGTTTACACCTGGCCACTTCATGCGTTTTCTGTGATCGGATAGATATCCGATCGTGAAAAGACCAGGTGTAAATGCCCTCCGAAACACATTCGAGACGGATTTGAATCTGAAATCAATAAAATGCAGCAATATCTGTTGCTTTCGGTGACGTGCACTCCATTAAATCTGCAGCGGGAATAGAAGATCGGATTTATGTCCGTTTTGCAAAAACACATTTATGTGACCAGGAGTAAATGGAACCGTTTTGATAAATCCGATAGGTATCCGATCTGAGAAAACGCATGGAGTGGCCAGGTGTAAACAGCCCCAGTGTGTCCTGATTCAGATCAAACTATGTGTTGAACTGAATCTTCTGTAAGTGAGAGACTGAGGTCTGAATCAACATCATGGGTCATTTTTCATATCTACTCACCTTGTTGTTCCTTTAAAACGAGACACAAAGTGTATTTCCAGACCCTTCACCGTCTCTGTTCCTCTGTGGTGAAAAGATCTGCCACCTCCATACGGCCTTCAAGAAGCAGCTGACAACATCTTAACCAATCCACAACCATTTAATCGTCATTTCGGTGTTTTAATGTAATTTACATCATATATTTGATAGTTACGTATACATATTTTTATTTTAAATGGTAGAAAAAACAGTTTTTGACCTGAAAATAAAGCACTATCCTTTTTTATATGACTGTCAACGATGGAATAGACCATGTTTTAGTATGATTTACCATGATATACCAAATTTAGTGCAATTTTTCATGATTTACCATGTTCCAGTATGATTTACCATGAATCTAGCATGATTTACCATAGTTTACCACGATATACCATGATATAGGATGATTTACCATGATATACCAAATTTAGTGCGATTTTTCATGATTTACCATGTTCCAGTATGATTTACCATGAATTTAGCATGATTTACCATAGGTTACCACGATATACCATGTTATAGGATGATTTACTCTGATATACCACATTCTAGAATGATTTACCAGGATTGTAGCATGATTTACCATGATTCATCACATTGCTAGCATGATTTGCCATGATGCATCATGTAATTGTAATTTTTTACTATGATTTACCACATATGCTCATCAATTTTTGTGAAGTTCTGACTTTTCATTTAGGATTGATATGCTTTTGACCATATTTTGTCACGCCCCTTTTCTAAATGACCCTGTTACAGCCAAACCAAATGCAAAATTTCAACTTTTTTTTTCGATAATTATTGATCCAGAGAGTCCAGAGAATAGGCCTAGACTGGTTTGGTTCCGATCGGGCAAAAAAACAGGGAATAGTTCGCAAAAGTAGGTTTTGGACAAAATTCGACATAACATAGGCCTATGTATGGAGATATAAATCTTGTCCGTCTTGAGCCAAGGATCACAGTGTTGTAAAGACATTGATTCTAAGTCAAACGGTCGAGGAGTTATGCGCAATTTAGTAGTTTTGGTTGCTGTAGCGCCACCTATGGGCCAATCGGGGTCATACTCTGATAGGTTCTCCCCAAACTGAGGCGTACCATCTGTTTCCACTTTAAAGAAGGAAAGGTTAAAGTTGTGAGGGTGAAACACAGATGGAGGAGAAGTGTGTGTGTGTGTTCAGTAAATGTTCAGGAACTGCAGAAGACTGAAGGAAACAGTGGAAATGTATCGTGGATCATGAGAAGGAATGACAGCAGAGACTCTTGATGATTGTAAGTTGTTTTGTTGTAAAACTCAGTTTGTCTAAAAGCAGTTTTCAGAGACGATTGGAAAGTCCCTGAACAGGGAAGGTCCCCTCAGGCCCGGGTATCTTAAAACATTTTAGTTTAGTCATTCCAGATGCAATGTTGAAAATAACTAAGAATAATAAACGCTTCTTGCGTTGTTTGTTCATGATAACATGAATGTACAGTATCATCTAGAACACTTTGGACAAACAGCCTGTGTTTATTTAATTATACATTTTAATTTGATTACTATTTTATTTATTTTTTTCGTTATACGTTTTTTTTAGTTCGTTTGAGTGTTTTTGTAATTTTCACGTGTTTTCACAAGTTTTCAAAAACATCTATATAGTTTTCATTTTATTTAGGCTTAAGTTATTTTATTATTTCAAGTGAAAAGATAAATAATGCCTTGCAACTAGCTAACAAAATAAGTTAAATGTTTTCTTCTATTTCAGTTAACGTTTATTTTATTTCAAGTAACAACAATGTTTTTTTAGTGCATTAAAAAAATCGATTTTACTATTATAGATTTGATCAATATTCTGAAGTTTTATTTTTATATTTTGAAATTCATTTGAATTTGAAGATTTTGTTTTTATTTAAGCTTTAGTTATTGTATTACTTCAAGTTTTTCATTTAGTCGTTTTAGTCATATTTATTTTTTTAAATGTCTATATTAAAAACATTTGATTTTAAATTTAGTTATTCCAGATACAACTTTTGATTTTAATAATTCATTAATAAATGTTGAAATCAACTGAGAATTATTAACTGAAATAAACTGAGAATAATAAACGCTTGCGTTGTTAATTCGTGTTAAATAATGTTGTTAACTAATGGAATCATATTGTAAAGTGTTACCAAAAAGTGAAATTAATATAAGATTTTTTTTCTCTGAATTTTTCTTCCGTAGTAAACTTGATTTAGTTTGAATGTTTTGGGGTTTTTTGGAATAAAAGAAAAATTACTGATATAGAAATTCAGCGTATAAATAAATTGGACTGATCAAAGCCTCGTCGCCAGTGTTATTAGGCTATAGTTAATAATTATAATTTAGTTTTATTATACTTTAATTTTGGTTTCTTTTATTTTTTTATTTTTTTTTGCTCTTTACGATTAATTTATTTGTGTGTTAGTTTCATTATTTCCAGTTATTAACATTTAGTGCTTCAACTTCAACTTATTTTAGTTATTGCCAAGGCAACATTTCTAATTTTCGTTTAGTTTCTACTAATATGTATGTGTTGTTGTTTTATTTCCACTTTATTTCAGTGTACAGAAAAGTGTTTATGGTTATGGGATTATTACTCATAAACGGCCCTGTCCTCTTTGCGTGTTCTTCCCTTCAGCTTTACTGAGAAAACTGGAAGATAATGCAACACAGTTTGTTAAAATGGCGTCACAGTCCAGCTCAAGTAAGTTCAGTGATGCTTCATTTTTGTTGTAAAAAAAAGATTAATTTAGTTCATATCTACAGCCGCTCTGGCGAGAACAGTTATACAGTTTGCACCTAGTCGTGATGAAATATACATTCTTAACACGATTATAAGGTCGTACGAAGTCAGTGCTTTTATACATACGGTTTCAGTATACATACGGTCCACGTGATGCTTCATGTTTTGGCCAAAATGGCTGTCACGCAAAAGTAAGTGAAATGGTGTGGGGTCAACTGATGCAGCGGCTATTATAAAGGGTTTCAAATCACGGCTAAAGCTGGAATGTGTGTAGCCTACTATCAACTGATTAAAGACATGGAAACCTTGTTCTATACTTGGGGAGTGGAAAAGCGTTTGTGAAATTTACAAACGACAAATAGAATGCATTGTTTTCTACGGTATATTACTGTTTAATGGAATGTTTTCTACGGTATATTACTGTTTAATGGAATGTTTTCTACGGTATATTACTGTTTAATGGAAAGTTATATGATACTGTCAGAATTTGCCCTATGTTCAATTTTCCAAGTCTTGATTTTAGATTGGGAGAAAATTCTGATTAATAATCTGTCCACTATAGTGACCTCATGCATCAAAAGCTATAATTCATACTTTTACTGTGACTGTTGTCCTTGAAAATACTGTAATATCTTTTTCTTAATAGGCTCTTGCAAATCAATAGCATATTGAATAAGATAATCATTCACATTAATCCATATATATTCTTGTTTCTCATTTCTCAATCGGTCTCATTCATTAGTTACCAAGACAATATTCCAAAAAACGCAACACACATTACAATACTTTTAATATATTTAAAGATTTTTGTTAGTATATTTGCAATGTACTATTGAAAAAAAGGAATACTTTTCAAATTCTATACTTTTTACAGGGTAAATTTACAAATAAATAGGAACAACTGAAACCGTATGTATAAAAGCACTGACTTCGTACGACCTTATAATCGTGTTAAGAATGTATATTTCATCACGACTAGGTGCAAACTGTATAACTGTTCTCGCCAGAGCGGCTGTAGATATGAACTAAATTAATCTTTTTATTACAACAAAAATGAAGCATCACTGAACTTACTTGAGCTGGACTGTGACGCCATTTTAACAAACTGTGTTGCATTATCTTCCAGTTTTCTCAGTAAAGCTGAAGGGAAGAACACGCAAAGAGGACAGGGCCGTTTATGAGTAATAATCCCATAACCATAAACACTTTTCTGTACACTGAAATAAAGTGGAAATAAAACAACAACACATACATATTAGTAGAAACTAAACGGAAATTAGAAATGTTGCCTTGGCAATAACTAAAATAAGTTGAAGTTGAAGCACTAAATGTTAATAACTGGAAATAATGAAACTAACACACAAATAAATTAATCGTAAAGAGCAAAAAAAATAAAAAAAATAAAAGAAACTAAAATTTAAGTATAATAAAACTAAATTATAATTATTAACTATAGCCTAATAACACTGGCGACGAGGCTTTGATCAGTCCAATTTATTTATACGCTGAATTTCTATATCAGTAATTTTTCTTTTATTCCAAAAAACCCCAAAACATTCAAACTAAATCAAGTTTACAACAGAAGAAAAATTCAGAGAAAAAAAATCTTATATTAATTTCACTTTTTGGTAACACTTTACAATATGATTCCATTAGTTAACAACATTATTTAACACGAATTAACAACGCAAGCGTTTATTATTCTCAGTTTATTTCAGTTAATAATTCTCAGTTGATTTCAACATTTATTAATGAATTATTAAAATCAAAAGTTGTATCTGGAATAACTAAATTTAAAATCAAATGTTTTTAATATAGACATTTAAAAAAATAAATATGACTAAAACGACTAAATGAAAAACTTGAAGTAATACAATAACTAAAGCTTAAATAAAAACAAAATCTTCAAATTCAAATGAATTTCAAAATATAAAAATAAAACTTCAGAATATTGATCAAATCTATAATAGTAAAATCGATTTTTTTAATGCACTAAAAAAACATTGTTGTTACTTGAAATAAAATAAACGTTAACTGAAATAGAAGAAAACATTTAACTTATTTTGTTAGCTAGTTGCAAGGCATTATTTATCTTTTCACTTGAAATAATAAAATAACTTAAGCCTAAATAAAATGAAAACTATATAGATGTTTTTGAAAACTTGTGAAAACACGTGAAAATTACAAAAACACTCAAACGAACTAAAAAAAACGTATAACGAAAAAAATAAATAAAATAGTAATCAAATTAAAATGTATAATTAAATAAACACAGGCTGTTTGTCCAAAGTGTTCTAGATGATACTGTACATTCATGTTATCATGAACAAACAACGCAAGAAGCGTTTATTATTCTTAGTTATTTTCAACATTGCATCTGGAATGACTAAACTAAAATGTTTTAAGATACCCGGGCCTGAGGGGACCTTCCCTGTTCAGGGACTTTCCAATCGTCTCTGAAAACTGCTTTTAGACAAACTGAGTTTTACAACAAAACAACTTACAATCATCAAGAGTCTCTGCTGTCATTCCTTCTCATGATCCACGATACATTTCCACTGTTTCCTTCAGTCTTCTGCAGTTCCTGAACATTTACTGAACACACACACACACACACTTCTCCTCCATCTGTGTTTCACCCTCACAACTTTAAGCTTTCCTTCTGTAAAGTGGAAACAGATGGTACGCCTCAGTTTGGGGAGAACCTATCAGAGTATGACCCCGATTGGCCCATAGGTGGCGCTACAGCAACCAAAACTACTAAATTGCGCATAACTCCTCGACCGTTTGACTTAGAATCAATGTCTTTACAACACTGTGATCCTTGGCTCAAGACGGACAAGATTTATATCTCCATACATAGGCCTATGTTATGTCGAATTTTGTCCAAAACCTACTTTTGCGAACTAGTCCCTGTTTTTTTGCCCGATCGGAACCAAACCAGTCTAGGCCTATTCTCTTGGACTCTCTGGATCAATAATTATCAAAAAAAAAGTTGAAATTTTGCATTTGGTTTGGCTGTAACAGGTTCATTTAGAAAAGGGGCGTGACAAAATATGGTCAAAAGCCTATCAATCCTAAAGGAAAAATCAGAACTTCACAAAAATTGATGAGCATATGTGGTAAATCATAGTAAAAAATACTTTTACATGATATATCATGGCAAATCATGCTAGCAATGTGATGAATCATGGTAAATCATGCTACAATCCTGGTAAATCATTCTAGAATGTGGTATATCAGGGTAAATCATCCTATAACATGGTATATCGTGGTAAACTATGGTAAATCATGCTAGATTCATGGTAAATCATACTGGAACATGGTAAATCATGAAAAATCGCACTAAATTTGGTATATCATGGTAAATCATCCTATATCATGGTATATCGTGGTAAACTATGGTAAATCATGCTAGATTCATGGTAAATCATACTGGAACATGGTAAATCATGAAAAATCGCACTAAATTTGGTATATCATGGTAAATCATACTAAAACATGGTCTATTCCATTGTTGACAGTCATAAAAAAGTATAGTGCTTTATTTTCAGGTCAAAAACTGTTTTTTCTACTATTTAAAATAAAAATATGTATACGTAACTATCAAATATATGATGTAAATTACATTAAAACACCGAAATGACGATTAAATGGTTGTGGATTGGTTAAGATGTTGTCAGCTGCTTCTTGAAGGCCGTATGGAGGTGGCAGATCTTTTCACCACAGAGGAACAGAGACGGTGAAGGGTCTGGAAATACACTTTGTGTCTCGTTTCAAAGGAACAACAAGGTGAGTAGATATGAAAAATGACCCATGATGTTGATTCAGACCTCAGTCTCTCACTTACAGAAGATTCAGTTCAACACAGAGTTTGATCTGAATCAGGACACACTGGGGCTGTTTACACCTGGCCACTCCATGCGTTTTCTCAGATCGGATACCTATCGGATTTATCAAAACGGTTCCATTTACTCCTGGTCACATAAATGTGTTTTTGCAAAACGGACATAAATCCGATCTTCTATTCCCGCTGCAGATTTAATGGAGTGCACGTCAACGAAAGCAACAGATATTGCGGCATTTTATTGATTTCAGATTCAAATCCGTCTCGAATGTGTTTCGGAGGGCATTTACACCTGGTCTTTTCACGATCGGATATCTATCCGATCACAGAAAACGCATGAAGTGGCCAGGTGTAAACAGCCCCACTGATGTGTTTTACTGAAGTGTCTCTCTCACCTCTGAACATGCTCTCCATTCTGAACTGAAATGAAAGAAACAAGCATTATAGCAGCATTATAGAGTTTCATTAAGTTGTAAATATGAGTTTGTGTTTGTTTAATGTTCTGATGAACTGCAACTGTGAGGATTCATAATTAAATCAAAATAACATTATCATCATTTCTATGTGTTTAAAATAGAGTGGTGGAAGTATGACGTCACTAGGAATAGTCTTGTCCGGGAAGCAGACACACACTGTCAGTTTAAATCTAGACTAGACTCTTTGACCTAGCATACATAAACATTATACATTTCTATTATTCAAATCAGTTAAATGATTATTAAAGTACATAGATTAGGTCAGCCGGGACCGGGAACACTTCCTATAACACGGCTATAAGCAGGAGCGTGAGTGTGAACAAAGGTAAAGGACAGTGAACGACTGCACCTTTGCGTTTACGGACAGAAGTTTGATCTCGTCACAGTGTTACATGTACTTTGAATGTTCTGAACTGTCTTAAGTTGTAAGAGAACATGAATGTGAACTTGTTTAGTTGGGCTAAGTTCATTTAACCAATACGCCATTCAAAAACCCATTGACTTCGGGACAATGAGAGAGAGAGAGAGAGAGAGAGAGCGAGAGAGAGAGAGAGAGAGAGAGAGAGAGAGAGAGAGAGAGAGAGAGAGAGAGAGAGAGAGAGAGAGAGACACTGAGAGAGACACTGAGAGTGAGAGTGACAGAGAGAGAATTGATTTACTCCAGTAAAATGACACTGAATCTCATGATGAAGTTCCTCCACGCAGTGAGAAGTGAAGAGATGACCAGATGAGACTGAAATGTGTGTGTGTGTGCCTCTGAATACCAGCTCTGATCAGATCGTGTGTGTGTACCTCTGAATACCAGCTCTGATCAGATCGTGTGTGTGTGTGTACCTCTGAATACCAGCTCTGATCAGATCGTGTGTGTGTGTGTGTGCCTCTGAATACCAGCTCTGATCAGATCGTGTGTGTGTGTGTGTGTGCCTCTGAATACCAGCTCTGATCAGATCGTGTGTGTGTGTGTGTGTGTGTGTGTGTGCCTCTGAATACCAGCTCTGATCAGATCGTGTGTGTGTGTGTGTGTGTGTGTGTGTACCTCTGAATACCAGCTCTGATCACAGTGGGGAATATTGGTTTGATTCAGTATATTAGACTGTGTGTGTGTGTGTGTGTGTGTGTGTGTGTGTGTGTGTGTGTGTACCTCTGAATACCAGCTCTGATCAGATCGTGTGTGTGTGTGTGTGTGTGTGTGTACCTCTGAATACCAGCTCTGATCACAGTGGGGAATATTGGTTTGATTCAGTATATTAGACTGTGTGTGTGAGTGTGTGTGTGTGTGTGTGTGTGTACCTCTGAATACCAGCTCTGATCAGATCGTGTGTGTGTGTGTGTGTGTGTGTGTGTGTGTGTACCTCTGAATACCAGCTCTGATCAGATCGTGTGTGTGTGTGTGTGTGTGTGTGTGTGTGTGTACCTCTGAATACCAGCTCTGATCAGATCGTGTGTGTGTGTGTGTGTGTGTGTGTACCTCTGAATACCAGCTCTGATCAGATCGTGTGTGTGTGTGTGTGTGTGTACCTCTGAATACCAGCTCTGATCAGATCGTGTGTGTGCGTGTGTGTGTGTGTGTGTGTGTGTGTGTGTGTGTACCTCTGAATACCAGCTCTGATCAGATCGTGTGTGTGTGTGTGTGTGTGTGCCTCTGAATACCAGCTCTGATCACAGTGGGGAATATTGGTTTGATTCAGTATATTAGACTGAAGTCTGTATTCAAACCCGTCGTCAGTCTGAATCTCTGTTTTATTGACAGTGCTGAAAACAGAAGAGAAATGTTTTAAAGAACCAAATGACTGCAGTATATTAATATTGTGTTGTAGAACAAACATTTAAACATATGTGGAAAATGTGTGTTGATGTGCATTTAAAGCAGTGAAAAGTACCCCTTAAAATATGAGGTTTTCAACAAATAACATTAATTTCCATCTTTTTCTCATACTTCCACCACTCTATTTTAAAAACATAGAAATGATGATAATGTTATTTTGATTTAATTATGAATCCTCACAGTTGGAGTTCATCAGAACATTAAACAAACACAAACTCATATTTACAACTTAATGAAACTCTATAATGCTGCTATAATGCTTGTTTCTTTCATTTCAGTTCAGAATGGAGAGCATGTTCAGAGGTGAGAGAGACACTTCAGTAAAACACATCAGTGGGGCTGTTTACACCTGGCCACTTCATGCGTTTTCGGTGATCGGATAGATATCCGATCGTGAAAAGACCAGGTGTAAATGCCCTCCGAAACACATTCGAGACGGATTTGAATTTGAAATCAATAAAATGCAGCAATATCTGTTGCTTTCGGTGACGTGCACTCCATTAAATCTGCAGCGGGAATAGAAGATCGGATTTATGTCCGTTTTGCAAAAACACATTTATGTGACCAGGAGTAAATGGAACCGTTTTGATAAATCCGATAGGTATCCGATCTGAGAAAACGCATGGAGTGGCCAGGTGTAAACAGCCCCAGTGTGTCCTGATTCAGATCAAACTCTGTGTTGAACTGAATCTTCTGTAAGTGAGAGACTGAGGTCTGAATCAACATCATGGGTCATTTTTCATATCTACTCACCTTGTTGTTCCTTTGAAACGAGACACAAAGTGTATTTCCAGACCCTTCACCGTCTCTGTTCCTCTGTGGTGAAAAGATCTGCCACCTCCATACGGCCTTCAAGAAGCAGCTGACAACATCTTAACCAATCCACAACCATTTAATCGTCATTTCGGTGTTTTAATGTAATTTACATCATATATTTGATAGTTACGTATACATATTTTTATTTTAAATAGTAGAAAAAACAGTTTTTGACCTGAAAATAAAGCACTATCCTTTTTTATATGACTGTCAACGATGGAATAGACCATGTTTTAGTATGATTTACCATGATATACCAAATTTAGTGCGATTTTTCATGATTTACCATGTTCCAGTATGATTTACCATGAATCTAGCATGATTTACCATAGTTTACCACGATATACCATGTTATAGGATGATTTACCCTGATATACCACATTCTAGAATGATTTACCAGGATTGTAGCATGATTTACCATGATTCATCACATTGCTAGCATGATTTGCCACATCATGATTTGATACATCATGTAATTGTATTTTTTTACTATGATTTACCACATATGCTCATCAATTTTTGTGAAGTTCTGATTTTTCCTTTAGGATTGATAGGCTTTTGACCATATTTTGTCACGCCCCTTTTCTAAATGACCCTGTTACAGCCAACCAAATGCAAAATTTCAACTTTTTTTTCGATAATTATTGATCCAGAGAGTCCAGAGAATAGGCCTAGACTGGTTTGGTTCCGATCGGGCAAAAAAACAGGGACTAGTTCGCAAAAGTAGGTTTTGGACAAAATTCGACATAACATACACTGTAAAAAAAGATTAGTTGACTCAACTTAACTAAGTCAAGTAATCTTGTTGCTTTGACTGAGTTAAGTTGAGTCAACTTATAGTGTCAAGTTTATTGCACTTCAAAACACGAGTTGACTCAACTTCCTGTATCAAGTAATGTGGACTGGAAAACATTAAGAGAACTAAAAAAAAGATGTTGGTTGAACTTTACCATCCAGCTCGTCGGGAGCAGCTGGGGTTAGGTGTCTTGCTCATGGACACCTTGACACTTGGTCAGGTAGAACCTGGGATTGAACAACCAACCTTCTGGTTTGTAGACAACCTACATGAACCACTGAGCCACTGCCGCTCAGATTTTATAAAGTTAGTTTACAGAAATGACTAGATTTCAAAAATTTAAGCAAACTAATATCTACAAAGAATCTACATGAGAATTGAGAATTGGCCAGTCAAACTGAACACTGACACTCTGGCGGCGCTAGCCAGCTGAATTAACAGCGCTCAAAGTCGACACTCAGAGGCTGTGTTCAAAATCATATCCTATACCCTCATTCACTATTCCCTACATTTGTTCACTAATATATTCCACTTGACTGAGTGAATAATTCAGTTAATTTTCAGTTAATTAAGTTAATTAAGACCCTGATAAACACCTGCTGTTAACAATCAGAATCACTGAAGGAAATAGGAACAAGAAGAACAGAAAAAAAGACGAAATCAAGATAAAAGACATTAAATCTTAGCAAAAGATCTCAGCAGAGGAAGATTAAACATCTCCACAAACAGCATTACCAGCTTCACTTATTACTAACCAGACTGACTTTATTTCTGTCAGACGTCTACAGAAGTTCTTATTAAAAGGTGACAGAGGTTTAGATGTCATTTTATTTTCATTTGATGTTACCATAATGGTGATCAGTGATTGCTTTAGTTAAGCTCTTGACCCTTGACTTTTGAACATTAGTTGTTCTTTGGCTGCTGTAGCTCTGTCTTTAAAATACATCAGCTATGGCACAAAGCTGAAGACAACAGGGTGACAATGACTGTTTGTTAATAGTCACAATCATCATATAACGGTCCGATATTCTGATCTCATTTGCTGCCTAAAGTTGTTAAATGGAGATGTCCTGTAGTTTTGATTTTGTTGTCATTGTGAATTTACAGACTGAGATCTATCGCGGAGTTGACATAAAGAAAATAATGATTTTAAAAAGGTTATACTTAGAACATTTTGAACTTCTTGATCAGTCAGACACACACATGCATCAATAATTGGTCTATGAATCTCAACAGTGGTGACAATCATAAGTTTTATGCTGCAATACATGTTGGGTACCAAAAAAAAAAACATGACTCCCAGCATGCATTGCAGCATGAATAAATTATGCAGCTGATTTGTCTGGTTATTTGCTTTAATTTTTACTTTTTGTTTTTATTTTTGCTTTTGGTTTTGTGTTGACTTTTAGTTGCGTATTTTGTGATGTTCAAATTTAATGTTATCTTTTTTGTTGATTGTCACCATTGTTGAGATTCATACACCAAATATTGATGGCTGTGTGTGTCTGGCTGATCAAGAAGTTCAAAATGAGTATAACCTTTTTAAAATCATTATTTTCTTTACATCAAATCCACGGTAGATCTCAATCTGTAAAATCACAATGACAACAACATCAAAACTACAAGACATAAACCATTTAACAACTTTAGGCAGCAAATGAGATCAGAATATCGGACCGTTATATGATGATTGTGACTATTAACAAACAGTCATTGTCACCCTGTTGTCTTCAGCTTTGTGCCATAGCTGATGTATTTTAAAGACACAGCTACAGCAGCCAAAGAACAACTAATGTTCAAAAGTCAAGGGTCAAGAGCTCAACTAAAGCAATCACTGATCACCATTATGGTAACATCAAATGAAAATAAAATGACATCTAAACCTCTGTCACCTTTTAATAAGAACTTCTGTAGACGTCTGACAGAAATAAAGTCAGTCTGGTTAGTAATAAGTGAAGCTGGTAATGCTGTTTGTGGAGATGTTTAATCTTCCTCTGCTGAGATCTTTTGCTAAGATTTAATGTCTTTCATCTTGATTTCGTCTTTTTTTCTGTTCTAATTGTTCCTATCTCCTTCAGTGATTCTGATTGTTAACAGCAAGTGTTTATCAGGGTCTTAATTAACTTAACTGAAAATTAACTGAATTATTCACTCAGTCAAGTTGACTATATTAGTGAACTAATGTAGGGAATAGTGAATGAGGGTATAGGATATGATTTTGAACAGCCTCTGAGTGTCGACTTCGAGCGCTGTTAATTCAGCTGGCTAGCGCCGCCAGAGTGTCAAAGTTTGACTGGCCAATTCTCAATTCTCATGTAGATTCTTTGTAGATATTAGTTTGCTTAAATTTTTGAAATCTAGGAATTTTTGTAAACTAACTTGATAAAATCTGAGAGGCAGTGGCTCAGTGGTTCATGTAGGTTGTCTACAAACCAGAAGGTTGGTTGTTCAATCCCCGGTTCCACCTGACCAAGTGTTGAGGTGTCCATGAGCAAGACACCTAACCCCAGCTGCTCCCGACGAGCTGGATGGCACTATATAAATGTAGTCCATTTACCAACATAAGTTCAACCAACATTTTTTTTAGTTCTCTTAACTAATGTTTTCCAGTCCAAATTACTTGATACAGGAAGTTGAGTCAACTCGTGTTCTGAAGTGCAATAAACTTGACACTATAAGTTGACTCAACTTAACTCAGTCAAAGCAACAAGATTACTTGACTTAGTTAAGTTGAGTCAACTAATCTTTTTTTACAGTTGTACGGAGATATAAATCTTGTCCGTCTTGAGCCAAGGATCACAGTGTTGTAAAGACATTGATTCTAAGTCAAACGGTCGAGGAGTTATGCGCAATTTAGTACTTTTGGTTGCTGTAGCGCCACCTATGGGCCAATCGGGGTCATACTCTGATAGGTTCTCCCCAAACTGAGGCGTACCATCTGTTTCCACTTTAAAGAAGGAAAGCTTAAAGTTGTGAGGGTGAAACACAGATGGAGGAGAAGTGTGTGTGTGTGTGTGTGTGTGTGTGTGTGTTCAGTAAATGTTCAGGAACTGCAGAAGACTGAAGGAAACAGTGGAAATGTATCGTGGATCATGAGAAGGAATGACAGCAGAGACTCTTGATGATTGTAAGTTGTTTTGTTGTAAAACTCAGTTTGTCTAAAAGCAGTTTTCAGAGACGATTGGAAAGTCCCTGAACAGGGAAGGTCCCCTCAGGCCCGGGTATCTTAAAACATTTTAGTTTAGTCATTCCAGATGCAATGTTGAAAATAACTAAGAATAATAAACGCTTCTTGCGTTGTTTGTTCATGATAACATGAATGTACAGTATCATCTAGAACACTTTGGACAAACAGCCTGTGTTTATTTAATTATACATTTTAATTTGATTACTATTTTATTTATTTTTTTCGTTATACGTTTTTTTTAGTTCGTTTGAGTGTTTTTGTAATTTCCACGTGTTTTCACAAGTTTTCAAAAACATCTATATAGTTTTCATTTTATTTAGGCTTAAGTTATTTTATTATTTCAAGTGAAAAGATAAATAATGCCTTGCAACTAGCTAACAAAATAAGTTAAATGTTTTCTTCTATTTCAGTTAACGTTTATTTTATTTCAAGTAACAACAATGTTTTTTTAGTGCATTAAAAAAATCGATTTTACTATTATAGATTTGATCAATATTCTGAAGTTTTATTTTTATATTTTGAAATTCATTTGAATTTGAAGCTTTTGTTTTTATTTAAGCTTTAGTTATTGTATTACTTCAAGTTTTTCATTTAGTCGTTTTAGTCATATTTATTTGTCTGTATTAAAACCATTTGATTTTAAATTTAGTAATTCCAGATACAACTTTTGATTTTAATAATGCATTAATAAATGTTAAAATCAACTGAGAATTATTAACTGAAATAAACTGAGAATAATAAACGCTTGCGTTGTTAATTCGTGTTAAATAATGTTGTTAACTAATGGAATCATATTGTAAAGTGTTACCAAAAAGTGAAATTAATATAAGATTTTTTTTTCTCTGAATTTTTATTCTGTAGTAAACTTGATTTAGTTTGAATGTTTTGGGTTTTTTGGAATAAAAGAAAAATTACTGATATAGAAATTCAGCGTATAAATAAATTGGACTGATCAAAGCCTCGTCGCCAGTGTTATTAGGCTATAGTTAATAATTATAGTTTAGTTTTATTATACTTTAATTTTAGTTTCTTTTATTTTTTTTGCTCTTTACGATTAATTTATTTGTGTGTTAGTTTCATTATTTCCAGTTATTAACATTTAGTGCTTCAACTTCAACTTATCTCAGTTATTGCCAAGGCAACATTTCTAATTTCCGTTTAGTTTCTACTAATATGTATGTGTTGTTGTTTTATTTCCACTTTATTTCAGTGTACAGAAAAGTGTTTATGGTTATGGGATTATTACTCATAAACGGCCCTGTCCTCTTTGCGTGTTCTTTCCTTCAGCTTTACTGAGAAAACTGGAAGATAATGCAACACAGTTTGTTAAAATGGCGTCACAGTCCAGCTCAAGTAAGTTCAGTGATGCTTCATTTTTGTTGTAAAAAAAAGATTAATTTAGTTCATATCTACAGCCGCTCTGGCGAGAACAGTTATACAGTTTGCACCTAGTCGTGATGAAATATACATTCTTAACACGATTATAAGGTCGTACGAAGTCAGTGCTTTTATACATACGGTTTCAGTTGTTCCTATTTATTTGTAAATTTACCCTGTAAAAAGTATAGAATTTGAAAAGTATTCCTTTTTTTCAATAGTACATTGCAAATATACTAACAAAAATCTTTAAATATATTAAAAGTATTGTAATGTGTGTTGCGTTTTTTGGAATATTGTCTTGGCAACTAATTAATGAGACCGATTGAGAAATGAGAAACAAGAATATATATGGATTAATGTGAATTATTATCTTATTCAATATGCTATTGATTTGCAAGAGCCTATTAAGAAAAAGATATTACAGTATTTTCAAGGACAACAGTCACAGTAAAAGTATGAATTATAGCTTTTGATGCATGAGGTCACTATAGTGGACAGATTATTAATCAGAATTTTCTCCCAATCTAAAATCAAGACTTGGAAAATTGAACATAGGGCAAATTCTGACAGTATCATATAACTTTCCATTATACAGTAATATACCGTAGAAAACATTCCATTAAACAGTAATATACCGTAGAAAACATTCCATTAAACAGTAATATACCGTAGAAAACATTCCATTAAACAGTAATATACCGTAGAAAACATTCCATTAAACAGTAATATACCGTAGAAAACAATGCATTCTATTTGTCGTTTGTAAATTTCACAAACGCTTTTCCACTCCCCAAGTATAGAACAAGGTTTCCATGTCTTTAATCAGTTGATAGTAGGCTACACACATTCCAGCTTTAGCCGTGATTTGAAACCCTTTATAATAGCCGCTGCATCAGTTGACCCCACACCATTTCACTTACTTTTGCGTGACAGCCATTTTGGCCAAAACATGAAGCATCACGTGGACCGTATGTATACTGAAACCGTATGTATAAAAGCACTGACTTCGTACGACCTTATAATCGTGTTAAGAATGTATATTTCATCACGACTAGGTGCAAACTGTATAACTGTTCTCGCCAGAGCGGCTGTAGATATGAACTAAATTAATCTTTTTTTTACAACAAAAATGAAGCATCACTGAACTTACTTGAGCTGGACTGTGACGCCATTTTAACAAACTGTGTTGCATTATCTTCCAGTTTTCTCAGTAAAGCTGAAGGGAAGAACACGCAAAGAGGACAGGGCCGTTTATGAGTAATAATCCCATAACCATAAACACTTTTCTGTACACTGAAATAAAGTGGAAATAAAACAACAACACATACATATTAGTAGAAACTAAAGGAAAATTAGAAATGTTGCCTTGGCAATAACTAAAATAAGTTGAAGTTGAAGCACTAAATGTTAATAACTGGAAATAATGAAACTAACACATAAATTAATCGTAAAGAGCAAAAAAAAATAAAAAAATAAAAGAAACTAAAATTAAAGTATAATAAAACTAAACTATAATTATTAACTATAGCCTAATAACACTGGCGACGAGGCTTTGATCAGTCCAATTTATTTATACGCTGAATTTCTATATAAGTAATTTTTCTTTTATTCCAAAAAACCCAAAACATTCAAACTAAATCAAGTTTACTACAGAAGAAAAATTCAGAGAAAAAAAATCTTATATTAATTTCACTTTTTGGTAACACTTTACAATATGATTCCATTAGTTCACAACATTATTTAACACGAATTAACAACGCAAGCGTTTATTATTCTCAGTTTATTTCAGTTAATAATTCTCAGTTGATTTTAACATTTATTAATGCATTATTAAAATCAAAAGTTGTATCTGGAATTACTAAATTTAAAATCAATTGGTTTTAATATAGACAAATAAATATGACTAAAACGACTAAATGAAAAACTTGAAGTAATACAATAACTAAAGCTTAAATAAAAACAAAAACTTCAAATTCAAATGAATTTCAAAATATAAAAATAAAACTTCAGAATATTGATCAAATCTATAATAGTAAAATCGATTTTTTTAATGCACTAAAAAACATTGTTACTTGAAATAAAATAAACGTTAACTGAAATAGAAGAAAACATTTAACTTATTTTGTTAGCTAGTTGCAAGGCATTATTTATCTTTTCACTTGAAATAATAAAATAACTTAAGCCTAAATAAAATGAAAACTATATAGATGTTTTTGAAAACTTGTGAAAACTCGTAAAAATTACAAAAACACTCAAACGAACTAAAAAAAACGTATAACGAAAAAAATAAATAAAATAGTAATCAAATTAAAATGTATAATTAAATAAACACAGCCTGTTTGTCCAAAGTGTTCTAGATGATACTGTACATTCATGTTATCATGAACAAACAACGCAAGAAGCGTTTATTATTCTTAGTTATTTTCAACATTGCATCTGGAATGACTAAACTAAAATGTTTTAAGATACCCGGGCCTGAGGGGACCTTCCCTGTTCAGGGACTTTCCAATCGTCTCTGAAAACTGCTTTTAGACAAACTGAGTTTTACAACAAAACAACTTACAATCATCAAGAGTCTCTGCTGTAATTCCTTCTCATGATCCACGATACATTTCCACTGTTTCCTTCAGTCTTCTGCAGTTCCTGAACATTTACTGAACACACACACACACACACACACACACACACACACTTCTCCTCCATCTGTGTTTCACCCTCACAACTTTAAGCTTTCCTTCTTTAAAGTGGAAACAGATGGTACGCCTCAGTTTGGGGAGAACCTATCAGAGTATGACCCCGATTGGCCCATAGGTGGCGCTACAGCAACCAAAAGTACTAAATTGCGCATAACTCCTCGACCGTTTGACTTAGAATCAATGTCTTTACACCACTGTGATCCTTGGCTCAAGACGGACAAGATTTATATATCCATACATAGGCCTATGTTATGTCGAATTTTGTCCAAAACCTACTTTTGCGAACTAGTCCCTGTTTTTTTGCCCGAACGGAACCAAACCAGTCTAGGCCTATTCTCTGGACTCTCTGGATCAATAATTATCGAAAAAAAAGTTGAAATTTTGCATTTGGTTGGCTGTGACAGGGTCATTTAGAAAAGGGGCGTGACAAAATATGGTCAAAAGCCTATCAATCCTAAAGGAAAAGTCAGAACTTCACAAAAATTGATGAGCATATGTGGTAAATCATAGTAAAAAATTACAATTACATGATGTATCATGGCAAATCATGCTAGCAATGTGATGAATCATGGTAAATCATGCTACAATCCTGGTAAATCATTCTAGAATGTGGTATATCAGAGTAAATCATCCTATAACATGGTATATCGTGGTAAACTATGGTAAATCATGCTAGATTCATGGTAAATCATACTGGAACATGGTAAATCATGAAAAATTGCACTAAATTTGGTATATCATGGTAAATCATACTAAAACATGGTCTATTCCATCGTTGACAGTCATATAAAAAAGGATAGTGCTTTATTTTCAGGTCAAAAACTGTTTTTTCTACTATTTAAAATAAAAATATGTATACGTAACTATCAAATATATGATGTAAATTACATTAAAACACCGAAATGACGATTAAATGGTTGTGGATTGGTTAAGATGTTGTCAGCTGCTTCTTGAAGGCCGTATGGAGGTGGCAGATCTTTTCACCACAGAGGAACAGAGACGGTGAAGGGTCTGGAAATACACTTTGTGTCTCGTTTTAAAGGAACAACAAGGTGAGTAGATATGAAAAATGACCCATGATGTTGATTCAGACCTCAGTCTCTCACTTACAGAAGATTCAGTTCAACACAGAGTTTGATCTGAATCAGGACACACTGGGGCTGTTTACACCTGGCCACTCCATGCGTTTTCTCAGATCGGATACCTATCGGATTTATCAAAACGGTTCCATTTACACCTGGTCACATAAATGTGTTTTTGCAAAACGGACATAAATCCGATCTTCTATTCCCGCTGCAGATTTAATGGAGTGCACGTCACCGAAAGCAACAGATATTGCTGCATTTTATTGATTTCAGATTCAAATCCGTCTCGAATGTGTTTCGGAGGGCATTTACACCTGGTCTTTTCACGATCGGATATCTATCCGATCACCGAAAACGCATGAAGTGGCCAGGTGTAAACAGCCCCACTGATGTGTTTTACTGAAGTGTCTCTCTCACCTCTGAACATGCTCTCCATTCTGAACTGAAATGAAAGAAACAAGCATTATAGCAGCATTATAGAGTTTCATTAAGTTGTAAATATGAGTTTGTGTTTGTTTAATGTTCTGATGAACTGCAACTGTGAGGATTCATAATTAAATCCAAATAACATTATCATCATTTCTATGTGTTTAAAATAGAGTGGTGGAAGTATGACGTCACTAGGAATAGTCTTGTCCGGGAAGCAGACACACACTGTCAGTTTAAATCTAGACTAGACTCTTTGACCTAGCATACATAAACATTATACATTTCTATTATTCAAATCAGTTAAATGATTATTAAAGTGCATAGATTAGGTCAGCCGGGACCGGGAACACTTCCTATAACACGGCTATAAGCAGGAGCGTGAGTGTGAACAAAGGTAAAGGACAGTGAACGACTGCACCTTTGCGTTTACGGACAGAAGTTTGATCTCGTCACAGTGTTACATGTACTTTGAATGTTCTGAACTGTCTTAGGTTGTAAGAGAACATGAATGAGAACTTGTTTAGTTGGGCTAAGTTCATTTAACCAATACGCCATTCAAAAACCCATTGACTTCGGGACAATAAGAGAGAGAGTGAGAGAGAGAGAGAGAGAGAGAGAGTGTGAGAGAGAGAGAGTGTGAGAGAGAGAGAGAGAGACACTGAGAGTGAGAGTGAGAGAATTGATTTACCCCAGTAGAATGACACTGAATCTCATGATGAAGTTCCTCCACGCAGTGAGAAGTGAAGAGACGATCAGATGAGACTGAAATGTGTGTGTGTGTGTACCTCTGAATACCAGCTCTGATCAGATCGTGTGTGTGTGTGTTTGTGTGTGTGTGTGTGTGTGTGTGTGTGTGTGTATCTCTGAATACCAGCTCTGATCAGATCGTGTGTGTGTGTGTGTGTGTGTGTGTGTGTGTGTGTGTGTGTACCTCTGAATACCAGCTCTGATCACAGTGGGGAATATTGGTTTGATTCAGTATATTAGACTGAAGTCTGTATTTTATTGACAGTGCTGAAAACAGAAGAGAAATGTTTTAAAGAACCAAATGACTGCAGTATATTAATATTGTGTTGTAGAACAAACATTTAAACATATGTGGAAAATGTGTGTTGATGTGCATTTAAAGCAGTGAAAATTACCCCTTAAAATATGAAGTTTTCAACAAATAACATTAATTTCCAACTATTTCTCTCAAGAAACATCACATTTCAGAAGAAAGTCATATAAATATTAACAAAACAATGACATGCACAAGATTATATTATGTGAATATGTAGGGCAAACGAGGCGCTATTTTCACTAATGAAATCATGAAAGTGAGTGTGTACATCTACTGCAAAATCTGGGAAAACATTAACAATACAATAATTACAATTACAATATGTGTGTTGTTAATAATACAGTAAAATATACCCTGTATTAATAAAATAAAACCACATAATGTTGGAAATATTAATACTCTGAACCCTAAGTTGATTTACACACACTGAGAAAGTCCATAAGCGTTAGGTTGTGTCGCGCGCTCTCCTAAACATTGTACATTTATTTTCTTCAATGAACCTTTAGACGGAATAAAAAAATACTAAAAATCATTTATTAAACTGCTAAACACAAAATCCTGTTCAATCTGTAGCCGAGCACACACACACACACACACACACACAGAAGAGAAAGCTTGTTCTAGAAAGCTATGCAAATTAGTGCATACTTAATTAGACAACATGTATTTAAATATACAATTTCAGAAAATTTGTAATACACTTTTTTGTTGCAATTAATCAATCAACTGGTGAAGTCTGGTGATATATGTATCACCAGACTTCACCAGTATATATAGATATATATTGACATAAACGGACACTAAGTTACGACTTACGCACTTCTAAATATGTTTGCGTTGCACCATTAAACTCAGTTGAAGTGTAACTCTGCGTAAACTAAATATTTACGGCCTCGATCAGGAGAAACGGTTGAACTACAATATCAGACAGACTGAATGCATCAATAAGCTTTTCTTTTACATGACAGACTTAAATTCTTTAGACACATGATAATGCTGACATTTACACTCGCTTACATTTTAAGAGAGAGAACATTATGTGAAAAGATTACTTTGTTTGCGTCTCTTTAACACGAACCCGTCCTAAACAGCGTCCACACAGCAAAAACTCCAGTGTTAAATTAACTCTCCTGGGAGTTTATATGGCTCCAGACTCAGTGTTAAAGTTAATGAGCTCATTAAGTGATTAATTGTGTGATGATTGACTAATATTGAAGACACCTGATGTTAACAAGCAGAATCACCAAAGGAGAAAATCTACTTTTTTAAGACACCGTTATGGAGATCAGTGTTTGCTTTAGTTGGGCTCATGGCCCTTAAATCATTAAATTCAGTTTTTGTTTGGCTGTTGTATCTGAATTATAACTGCCAGATGAACAAAGAGAAAAGTTGACCAGGTGTTGTTTGTTATGTTTTGACATAATCATAATTTGACATGAATATCAAGTCTCTATTAGAGAGTTATGTCTACCTTGTTGATTACATCAGACCTGTGATTCTACAGCAAATGATTTTCAGTATTATCAAAATAATCCAAAATATTTCTTAAAAATTGTTCTGATAAAAAGACTTGGGACTTTACTGTAATTAGACACACTGACATCAAGAATCGGCCTGTGATTTTCAACAATGGTGACAATAATAAAGCATGTTGCAGTGCATTCTGGGTGCCACCAATCAAAACACATTCATGGCTCCCATCATGCATTGCGGTATGAATAAATTATGATCTGAATTGTTTTAGTAATTTCCTTTCCCTAATTGAATATTCTGTGTCACCATTGTTGAGATTCATACACTGATTCTTGATGTCTGTGTGTGCCTAAAAGAAAGATTTTGTTTTATCAGAACAACTCTTAAGAAATCCTTTAGATTATTTAGAAAATTCTGGATCTTTTGCTGTAGAATCATATTGACGCCGTAAGCAACAATATATATTTAAGTCAGAGATTAGACTCTAAATGAGTTCAGTGATTCAGATCAAATTATGATTGTCAAAACATAACCAACACCACCTGATAAAAGTTTTCTTTGTTCATCTGGCAGTTATAGCTCAGATACAACAGAGAAACAAATTTTAAAGTTAACAGTTTAAGGGTCAAGAGCCCAACTGAAGCAAACACTGATCACCATAATGGTGTCTTAAAAAATCGATTTTCTCCTTTGGTGATTCTGCTTGTTAACATCAGGTGTCTTCAATAATGGTCAATCATCACTCAATTAATCACTTAATGAGCTCATTAACTTTAACACTCTTGAGTGTTAATTTAACACTCATATTTTAACACTGAGTCTGGAACCATATAAACTCCCAGGAGAGTTAATTTAACTCTGGAGTTTTTGCTGTGCATGTTGTGGATGTCAAATAATCAATAAACGTCATTTCTTATGTTTTTCGTATCAATATTTATTTATTGATCCTTATTAATTTCATTTAAAATACAGTTTCTGGTAAAATATTGTATTTAATGGAAACTTATTTTTACCGTTAGTAACGTGAGGCAAAAGAAGTCAGAGTGAAGGATAAACTGAAATTCACGCATTTCAACACAACTTCTGCTCGCGTGTTTGAAGGCTGCCATTGACCGGAAATAAAGTACAGAGTTAGCCCCAGTGAGAAGCCAAAGACTCTGGAAAACTCGTTAAGATGTTTTTGTGATAATGATTAGTTTGTAGTCGATGCTAAATGAACTTGAGTGATGCAGGTCGTGGCCAGTGAAGTGTTCTCTGCCATGAAAGGAAGTCCGTTTTATTTCTATAGCGCATTATACAATACAGATCGTATCAAAGCAGCTTCACACACATAAAATAACTTGCACATTTCAACAATTATGTTCAACAATTATTATCTTTTGTTCTCTGATAGTCAATACAGTCAAATCAATAATATTTCGGAATGTTACATGTCGTTCCCCGACTGAGACAAGGGCACTTGATCTCAAGCTACAAATCACACAGAAATGTGAGCTATATTTACAGTGATCTTGAAGAAGTGAAAACCCCAGTTTACTCCCTCACCTGTATCTCTGCACTAGCCGGATTTTATTTGAAACTTTGAATTGTAATATTCTACTTCTGTCTTCTTAGGATAAATAGTATATAACATCTCAACAGTCCGGAAAGTACTTAACCAGAGTCTGTGTATCACGTTCCTCAAAGTATGACTTGATCAGAGTTTGTGTTTAATGTCCCCAAAATGGACATAAAAAATACTGTCCCTAAAGTGAAGGAAAAATGTCAGGTCTTTAAGGAAGGCTTTTATTGATAAAATCAAGTGATAGGTGTGATGACAAATATTTGATTAATTCTAGGCAATAGATTTAAATCATTCGGGGAAATATATTTGGTATATATTAGGGGCCAATTTAACGTTAAGTGGCAGATTTAGTTTAATGTTTTATGTTATAGAAGAGTTTCTGTTAGTTGCTTTTTGGGGTTTTCCATCATGGTTTCGAGAGAAGCCTGAGCTTGGTTTGTGTGTGTTTAATGTGTTATATTACTCATTCAAGTGCTTAAATTATTTAATTTATTCAGGGCTCGATTTAAATCACTTGGATTTTCAAGTATATCAACTTTTATTCCTTAAAGCCACTAAAGCATTTAATGAGTGAACAGCGTAAGTGAGTTAAAAGATGAAATAACTCCAAAAAAGTCCTTATTAACCCTCTATGGTGTTTCCTCAGGCACACATTTAAAAACATTTAAATATTTACTATGATTTACTCAAATTTTTTGGTGAAACATTTTTACAATTAAAAATATTGAGTAAATTGTAATTATTACTGTGATATTTACTAAGCCACTTAATTAGTTTATTTTTAATAAAATGAGACCCCCATTTATTCAATTAAGTCAAACCAGGGGATAAGAACTCAAATAAGTGCAGAACAGTGGTCACATGACCCACAGGCAGCCATTTTAAGTCTTGCTTCAGCACATGTGCTCAGGTCACATGATGACTCCATATTCTCTCCGATCAAAAGTGCATTTTACACTAATTTGCGTCCAAATAGTAGGCTAACGTAAGGCAAAAGAAGTCAGAGTGAAGGATAAACTGAAATTCACGCATTTCAACACAACTTCTGCTCGCATGTTTGAAGGCTGACCGGAAATAAAGTACAGAGATAGTTACAAACTAGGTAGTAGTTACTAAGCCTCCCATTGTAAAAGCCTGTATTTTGTGACAGCATCGTTTCATATCGAGCATCAGAGAATTAAAGACTCACTAATTCACTCCATCTTGCTTGTTTTTGCGTATTTTTCACGTAGATATTCTTGTAATAAAAATCTTTTTTTTTCGTATCCAACATCAGTGTACATAAGTATGAAATACCTGAAGCGCGTGAGTGATGAAGATGAAGAGCAGAAACTCCTCCTGTTGATGTGGAGAATCAGATTTAATGAGCAGAAACACATGAACAGCTTTATGAAGAGTCAGACACGAGACAGCAGAGAGAACTGGACTGGACCATATATAAAGATAGAGGAGGGGCGATACAACGCAGAAGTGCGTGCCTCTCTGATCTGGTGTTTCCTTTGTAGGCTGCTATTTCCTTTGAGACAAACCTGTGTGTGCGTGCATGTGGCTGGTGGGGAATTTTCTTGACTCAAAGTTGTACTGAGGGCAGAAACGTTTGTGATTCGTTCAATCTGACAACCAATCGCAAGATAGGAGAGAATTGCAGAGGCAATTCCAATCTCAACCATCAAAATCCCACTGGTGTTCAGGCAAGAGGAACTGGTTATCATTTCAAAGTAATAAAAAAAATAATAAAAAAGACGTAATATTCTCGAAAATGGAGCATTGTATGTGCAACTATGTGTGATTCCCCCCCCCTGCTTTCATAATGGTGCAACTTGTGTGTGTGTGTGTGTGTGAGTGAGTTACAGAGAACATGAGTCATGTTCATAGTTTCATTTTTACATCTACTGCATGTAAGGTTCCGGGATCCAATCCGCCCTCGTGTGGGGTTTCCCTGTTCAAATCATGAGTGATAAACGAGAAAAAACGGTTCTTCTTCAGAAGCAACGATAGAAAACCCATACATTTAACCCTTGTGCGCCCTTTGTGTAAATTTTTTTCACCTTTTCAGGGTTTTTATATTTTTATTTTGGCACAAATGTGTATCTTTTAATCACCCACAAAACTGGTTAGTAAAGACGTATTTTCAAGAACTTTACATTACAGGTCCTTCTCAAAAAATTAGCATATTGTGATAAAGTTCATTATTTTCCATAATGTAATGATAAAAATTAAACTTTCATATATTTTAGATTCATTGCACACCAACTGAAATATTTCAGGTCTTTTATTGTTTTAATACTGATGATTTTGGCATACAGCTCATGAAAACGATACTCGGTTACTAACGTAACCTCGGTTCTCTCTAGAAGAGGGAACGAGTATTGCGTAAGTTTAGCCTACGCTACGGAAAAGATTCATCTTCTCGAGATACTGAAGCCAAAAAATTATCCTTCATTTTTGTATACCTTGTCAACGCAGTGCAGCAGCTAGCAGACCTAGAGCAGGCTATCTTGCGTGCTCATTGGCTGCCCTGCGGGCAACTGCTGCAGCCTACCAGTGAGCCGGGCGTGACATCACGCCCAATGAAGGGCGCCCGCGCCTTCATAGCGTCACAGCCCGCCAGAATGGGCGTGGCTTAAGCCTATAAAGGAATGGGCTGTAGGCTGCTTCCCTGGTTTTTGTCGACTGAAGCGAAGTCGCTCGTGGCGCGAGCACGGCCGGTTACTCAATACTCGTTCCCTCTTCTAGAGAGAACCGAGGTTACGTTAGTAACCGAGTATCGTTCTCTTACGAGAGGTTCTCTCGTATTGCGTAAGTTTAGCTTACGCTACGGGAACACTTTGTCAACGCCGTGCGCGCCAAGCATCCACATGAGACCCAGAACTTAGGGGGAACTTAGAGTGATCTGAGCAGGGGGTCTGGGCAGAATACATCTCTCGTTCGGACTGACAGCAGTTTAGCCTGCAAGGTGGGAACTTCTAGGTTATAGAACCTGACAAAGGTAGACGGGGAGCTCCAGCCCGCCGCTACGCATATGTCGTGGATAGAAATCCCGCTGGACCATGCCCACGAAGAGGCCACGCCTCTTGTGGAATGAGCCCTGATCCCCAGAGGGCATTGCAGATCCTTCGACGCATAAGCGGCCGCTATAGCGTCTACTATCCATCTGGACAGGCTCTGTTTCGAAGAGGCGAAACCCTTGGTGCACCCACCAAACGAAACAAAAAGCTGTTCCGAGCGCCTGAAGGAGGCGGTGCTTGTAATGTAGACCCTCAGCGCTCTGACGGGGCAGAGGAGGTTTACATCACTTTCACTCAGATGCTGCGAGAGCAGATAGTGAAATAACTTGCGCTCTGAATGGAGTGCCCATCACTTTAGGGACATAGCCGCGTCTAGGTCTGAGGACGACTTTAGAGTCATTTGGTCCAAACTCAAGACACGATGTAGATCCCCTACGCGTTTTACTGATGACAGCGCAGCCAGAAAAACCGTTTTCAGTGATAGATATTTCAACCCCACGGAGTCTAGTGGTTCGAAAGGAAAAGCTTTCAGGGCCTCGAGGACCAATGAAAGATCCCACATAGGAACCGACGGGGGGCGCGGCGGATTCATCCTTCTAGCTCCTCTAAGGAAGCGGATGACCAACTCATGTTTCCCCAGCGACTGGCCGTGCGTTGGTTCTGCAAACGCTGCCACGGCCGCCACGTACACCTTGAGCGTGGAAGGGGACCTTCCCTTATCCAACAGCTCTTGTAGGAAAGTGAGCAGATGCGCCACCCCGCATGACCGCGGGTCCAGACCTCTGTCGGTGCACCAACCGGAGAACACCGCCCATTTAGACGCGTAGAGCCTTCTCGTGGAAGGGGCTCTAGACTGCGTGATCGTGTTCATCACTCCTTCTGGCAGGGTAACGAGTACCCGTTGATCAGCCATGCATGCAGCGACCAGCGCTCTGGATGGGGATGTAAGTGACAGCTGTGCTAGTTCCGGGAACCAAATCTGATTCTCCCACCGCGGGGCTATGAGGAGCACCGAGTGGCGCGTTTCCCTGATTATACGCAGCCCCTGACTTCTCAGGGGGGCGAGCGCCGCGTCCATGCACTTTGTAAATGTACGGGGTGCCAGGGACAGGCCGAACGGCAGGACGGTGTATTGATATACCTGACCGTCGAAGGTGAATCTCAAAAATTGCCTGTGACGGGGTACTATCTGAATCTGAAAATATGCATCCTTCAGATCTAGAGAGATAAACCAGTCCCTTGGGCGAACGTGCGCGAGGATTTTTCTGGTCGTAAGCATTTTGAACGGTCTTTTCGCAAGCACTTTGTTCAAATGTCTCAGATCTAGGATGGGTCTGAAGGCTCCGTCCTTCTTGGGCACGAGAAAATAACGTCTGTAAAAGCCTGACTCGCTTAGAGAAGGCGGTACCCTTTCTATAGCCCCTTTGCACAGCAGCTTTGCTATTTCTGCGTGAAGTAGGTGTGCTACTTCCGCATTCACTATTGTCGCGGTCCGGGCTCGAAAGCGCGGGGGACGGCGAATGAATTGTAGTGTATAGCCCTGCTTTATTATGCTCAGTACCCATTCTGAAATCCCTGGGATGTTCTCCCACGTGGCTATGTGAGCCGCTAGAGGGCGAATGGCCTCCGGGTTCAGACCGCCATCTGCTGGCTTGTGAAACTGAACCGGAGCCGAGAGCACGGCGCGCGCACTCTCGGTTCTGGGCAATGACGGCTCGCTGACAGCCGATTCGGCTGATTTATGTGGGATGTCCCGATCATAGGGGATGGGGAGCAAACTTTTACCACATTTTGATGCGCGAGCAGTGCTCTGGGTGGAAAAGCTCTCTGTAAGCGTGAGCGCGTGGGCACGGGCACGAGACTTACAACTGTATCTAACGCCCTGGCCATAGTAGACGGGGAGCGTTTTATCAATACTCTGCGTTTTGTGATAACGCTTAAGCGCGCAGGCGGGGCCCGGGGGAAGGTTTGTGTTAGTAAGCGTGAGCGCTCTCTGGTGGGAACGAGACTTACGTTTATAACCTGTTTGTTTGACCGTGTAACAGAGCGGGCAGATAGTGGGCACAGACTTGTGGACACATTTCTTACATGCAACACTCGAGCGGCTTTTCTGCGCTTTATGAGAGTGTGCTCTGTGAGTGACACAGAATTTTGAGTGCTTATGTGTAGGGGTGAGCACTGGGGCGTGGGCACTTTCACTACACTTAAAACATTGACGGCATGAGCCGGACCAGACATTACACTCTTTTTGAGATTTCTCTGGGTCGCCGTGAAAACGGCGTTTGTGTGCAGGCGAGAGGGTGAATAAACCGGCTCGTTGGCTGCTAAATGAACCGCTGCAGTAGCCTGTTTGAAGGGGACTGACAGGGAGATGAATTTTGACGGCGGTCCGGCCGCAGCGGGACCCGCGCGTCTTTTCCCTCTTACTGTTAGGAGGGCTTCGCGTGCTCGAACTTCAACGTTACCCTCTGCCGAGGCCCCCTGGGAGGCGGCGGTCTGTGACGGCTGTCTGAGCGCGATCTAGGGCGGCCGCCCTGACGTCGCTGCGAAGGCTGAGGCTGGGGCTGTGCTGGACGCTGGGTGCTGGTTCGCACAGGAGGCTGGCTTTGTCTCTCGCGAGAGTGGCCTGTGGCGGAACTCGAGCGTCACGGCAGGAAGAGGTTCATGGCCTGTGTGGTCTTCTGTACTTCAGAAAAGCGATCAACGATCCCGTTCACCGCTGGGCCGAAGAGACCAGTGGGGGTAAGCGGCGCGTTGAGAAACGTGGCTCGCTCAGACTCCCTCATATCCGCAAGCGTCAACCAGAGGTGCCTCTCTGTAACTGTTAACGCGGCCATGGCTCGTCCGATAGCCTGAGCTGCTGTTTTTTGGTAGCACTGTGATTCAGAGTTTGAACCCTCTTTAGGTACAAGTCAATGCTTTTTCTTTGTTCAATGTGCACAGTTCATGGGTCGAAGCCAGTTGAAGCTCTTAATTTGAGCTCTCAGAGTGCACCAGATTGATGCATTTAACCTGCATTTTACCACAGCATAATGTTAATGCCAAATTTAAATGTCCTTGGACAAACTATTTGGCCTAAGGAGGGGCCAACAAGACATTGTGCCCTCTGAATTCTTAATCAGGGCCCTGACCACATCCATCCCCCGCACTTTTGAAAAGCTTGCTACGCCCCTGGACACACTGGCTGCGTGGCGTAAGCGTGGCGTTTCTGTTGCGTGTCAGCTGCGTGGCGGCTGTGTCGCGTTTTCTGTGTCTTTGCACATCAGAAGCGTGTCTGACGCGGCGCTGCTGACATGCATCACCCTTGTTCGACATATGGGAGAGAGTTGTGCAAGCCCTATACTTCGTGTTAAGCATAAATATAAAGCCTACTGATAAAGACACTGCAATATTGCAATGATATGTGAGTTACCTGTGTTCTTCAAGCCATGCCAGGTATTTCATAATAATAGATTATATTTATAATGTAATGCTAATCGATATAGATTTCATCATCGTGCAGAACACTATAAATAATACACTTTCTGTCGGATTTTTTTTTTATCTGAAGCCAAATTAGATCACAGAAGATTATTTAAAACACTTGACTTGCGCTATAAAGTAAGTTTGGAGCACAAACATGGTTTTAATCTCATAAATGGTCGTGTATTGATGGTGTGCTAAGCTAACATGCTAGCTAGCCCAGGTGCACCTGCCACCAGCAGTTATTGTTTTATGATTTTTTCTAAATAGGAATGCTTACTGAAATGTTTCAGTGCATTTGATACCAGTTTCAAATATTTAGTGAGAACTTTGATAAAAGAAATTAGGGTTTGAAACCCTATGAATAGCCTGTGAATAGCCAGTCGTTGGTAGCTATAATACAGACAAAAGAGATGCATATTTAGAGCCATAACCAGTCTGGAGAGGTGTGAATGTGTGCAGGAGGAGACTGACACTGAATGGGGCTCGTTTGCACCACAAAATAATAGAGACAATAGACTGAATAGATGACTCAGAAGATGACTAAACATCAGTTTGCATTTTAGAGTCTAATCAAAATAAAGTAATTTGACATGATTTTGAAAAACATTTAACTAAATACAGAGTTTAGACTTATCGTTTTCAGATTTTAAATATAAAATGGTCAGACATATGGCTTTAGCTGCAGTGCATTTCTAAATTGCTCCAGGGCCAACTTCAATTTTATTTTCATGAAGATGTTTCATAAAAATAAATTTCTAATAACTTTACAAAACTTTGAAGCTATTTAAAAAAATAAATTCATTATGACAATAATTAATTCTACATTTACAATAAACTACCAGGTGTCAGCTTTCAAATGAGATCATACTTGTGCTTTTAGTGCAAAGGGTTCATGAACTGTATCTGTTTCAGTTTGGGTATGTCATTTCTGGGGATTTTTCAAAAGTGGGCTTGCAGCTTAGGTTAAGACTATTTTGGCTATACTAATCGCTGGTCTAATCAGGGCTATAGCAAAGCCGTTAAACGTAGACACTTATTGCCTCGATCTCGCCGGTGGGCTAAAAGTAGACTCTTCAGAGCCCGTCCAATTCAGAGCTAAATCGTGACTACAGATCGACCATGTCATGAAATTACACTGGCACCTTGTATATATTATTACCAATGCGAATATGATGGGATATCAACCATCTCATACGTTGCCTGCCCAACAATTTATTAAAACTACAATTAATCAGTTTCGACTATAAGTGGGCTACAAATAGACGGGCTGACTATACGAGCTAGATGGTGTCTACCCAGTGGGCACCTTGACATCAATTTAACATCAATATGACATCAAACATTATGTCAAAATGACGTCGCATAATAGGTCAAAAATGAAAGTCATATTGACGTCAAAGTGTCAATGTCAATTTGATGTCAAGATTTTGACCTCTGCTGATTTGATTATTGAAGACACCTGATGTTAACAAGCAGAATCAACAAAGGAGAAAATAAAAGTTTTAAGCCACCATTTTGGTGGTCAGTGTTTGCTTTAGTTGGGCTCTTGACCCCTAAACTATTCATATTTCAATTTTGTTTGGCTGATGTTAATGTCACTGCCAGATGAACATTGAGAAAAAGTGATCAGGCGGTGTTGGTTTTGTTTCGACATAATCATCACTTGACCTAAATCACTTGAGTCAAATAGAATGTCTTTGCGTTGTTAATTACAGCAATACTGTGATTCTATAGCAAACAATTATCAGCATTTTCAATATAATCCAAAACATTTAATAAAAGCTGTTCTGATCAGAAGACTTTGTAACATTTTTTTATTTAGACACACTGACATCAATAATCAGCCTGTGAATCTCAACAATGGTGACAATAATAAGTTGCAGTGCATTCTCGGTGCCACCAATCAAAACTCATTCATGGCTCCCATCATGCTTTGCGGTATGAATAAATTATGATCTGATTTGTTTTAGTAATTTCCTTTTCTCTTTTCCTAATTGAATATTTTGTTTGTCACCATTGTTGAGATTCATACACTGATTCTAGATGTCTGTGTGTGCCTAAAATACACACTTGTTTTATCAGAACAACTTTCAGGAAATCCTTTGGATGAAATAAAAAATTCAGGATTATATGCTGTAGAATACCGTGATGCTATAATTACCTATATAAATCTTAATCAGAGATTAGACTCTAAATGAGTTCAGTGACACAGGTCAAATGATGATTATGTCATAACATAACCAACACCATCAAATCATCTTTACTATTTGTTCATCTGGCTGTTCACCACTCAGTTTCAGCAGCCAAACAAAATCTAAAGTTCAAACACTTTAGGGTCAAGAGCCCAACTAAAGCAAACACTGATCACCAAAATGGTGGCTTAAAATTGTGATTTTCTCCTTCAGTGATTCTGCTTGTTAATATCAGGTGTCTTCAATATTGGCCAATCATCACTCAATAAATGACATCAGCAGAGGTTAAAATCTTGACATCAAATTGACATCGACACATTTTTGACCTATTTCGTGACGTCATTTTGACATAATGTTTGATGTCATATTGATGTTAAATTGACGTCAAGGTGCCCACTGGGTACGCACAGCCTAGTCATAGAACATGTCAAAGAAATGAAACCAAACACCTTGTAATCACAGTTGACTTTGCTTACATGATGTAATATCATACATTTTGCAAGTTATTTTGGAAAAAAATTACATGTAACCAGATTCAATGTTATATTGGCTAAAAGTGGGTTACACATAGCCTGACTATATTGGGTCTATATTTAACCGAGACGGTGAAATGACGGCTATTGCTTGCTGGGATGTTTCCTGTGATTTTATCACCTCTCCTCAAATGTGCTCAAATCTGTCTCAACAAACATCACAATGATAATAACATATCAAAAATACAATGAATGAAAACATGTTGCAAATTTTAAGTGCACAATGAAGTCACAACCATTTATCACAGCATACAATATAATCTCTTGCAGCTAATTTTAAATCAAACATGAATTAGAAAAAAAAAAAAAAAATTAATACAAAATGAATACATTGGAAGATTGAACGATATAAACCATACCTGGATGGATTAAAGAAAATACAGCAATGAGAAATGTTTCCTGTGATTTTATCACCTGCACACACTCTTAGAACAGATGTGTTAAAAACAACACATAATGTGTTAAATTTTAACACACGTGCTGAATCAGCTGAGGGACAACACATATTGTGTCAAATTTGACACAACTTATGTGTCCCTTTCTTTAACACATCTATTGTGTCAACTTGGTCAACACAAAGATGTGTTATTTTTACACAAAGATGTGTTTACTTGTGTTTTGATGGATTAATGTGGAATTAAAAATGTACACTCTAAAAAGAGATGTGTTGTGTCAGTTTTAACACATATAGTGAGTGTGCTCAGGGACAACACATGTTGTGTTCAATTTAACACAATAAATGTGCAAGTCATTTTAACACACACATTGTGTCATTTTAAAAAATAAAGCGAAAGGGACAGATGCAAAAATATTAACCGTTTAATCAATAGTCGAGTACAGAATGCATGTGCACACAAAGTACAAGACAATGTATCAAGCTCAATGACTGGACAGACTCACTGTACTGGACATTATTCAGTTATTCACACTTCAACCCATAACTGATAATGCTGCTTGACAAAAATTCATGAGAGATAACAGTTAACAGAGTTTCCACTTTGAATTATTTAAAATGTAGCAACTGACAATATATTTTATATAAATAACTTGTATTTACACTGGCCTGTATGTTTGAGAACATAGCAAACACTACATACCATTCACAGTGATGGTGAGTGTCGGCACGCTCTTATAAAATGATGAGTTGAAAACAACACAACCTGTAAAAAGAGATGTGTTAACTATTACACATGTTGTGTAGATTTTAACACATGTGCTGAATCAGCTCAGGGACAACACATGTTGTGTAGATTTTAACACATGTAGTGTGTGTGCTCAGGGACAACACATGTTGTGTAGATTTTAACACATGTGGTGTGTGTGCTCAGGGTCAACACATGTTGTGTAGATTTTAACACATGTGGTGTGTGTGCTCACAGACAACACATGTTGTGTAGATTTTAACACATGTAGTGTGTGTGCTCACAGACAACACATGTTGTGTAGATTTTAACACATGTAGTGTGTGTGCTCAGGGACAACACATGTTGTGTAGATTTTAACACATGTAGTGTGTGTGCTCAGGGTCAACACATGTTGTGTAGATTTTAACACATGTGGTGTGTGTGCTCACAGACAACACATGTTGTGTAGATTTTAACACATGTAGTGTGTGTGCTCACAGACAACACATGTTGTGTAGATTTTAACACATGTAGTGTGTGTGCTCAGGGACAACAGATGTTGTGTAGATTTTAACACATGTAGTGTGTGTGCTCAGGGACAACACATGTTGTGTCAAATTTAACACACAACCTGTTTTATATTAACACACCTCTGTGTTTATGGCTACACATTTTGTATTACCTTTAACACAACTAATGTGTTATTCCTCTTACACAGAAGTGTGTTGAAACCTTTTACACAGTAATGTGTTATAGTTACACAACTTGTGTCAGATATGTGTCACATGTGACTGTAGTCGGTGTGTATTTGCCAGAGTTACTTCCTGTGTTTTTACAACTGATTGTTTGGATGAACACTGAAACGTATTGTTAACTTGTGTTTATGTAGTCCAGTGATGTTTAATAAAGAGTTTGTTTGAACATTTGGATGGTTTAGACATCATGAATCTACATAGACAAGCTCTTATCGAGAATTAACTGAGGTTTAGATGTTGATGATTCACTGAATGT
The DNA here is from genome assembly GCA_026230005.1 of Gila orcuttii. NCBI lineage: Eukaryota > Metazoa > Chordata > Actinopteri > Cypriniformes > Leuciscidae > Gila > Gila orcuttii. Next base: position 62,972,558 of record JAPDVR010000003.1, read on the forward strand.
TTTATTTGAAGTCACCAGAATTGTGATTAATGGCTCCTTTATTTGAGCTCTTGACCTTTTACTCTTCTTTTAGTTTGTCTCTGGCTGCTTTAATTGTTTTTTAATTAAATACATTTGCTATGGAGAGAGATAAGTTGATCAAATGTTTCTTGATGATGTCATAATCAGCAAGAGCTGATCTGAACAAGTTTATGAGTATATGGATGTAGGGCTGGGCGATATATCGCATGACATTGTTATGCGCATCTCGTCAGTAAAGCGGGTTCCTTGATTAGTAGTAAATCGCCTTCACCTGCTTTCAGATGGAGCGGCATTTACTACACAGCAAAAACTCCAGTGTTAAATTAACACTCAAGAGTGTTAAAGTTAATGAGATAATTAAGTGATTAATTTAGTGATGTTTGAGCATTATTGAAGACACCTGATGTTAACAAGCAGAATCATTGAAGGAGAAAGTCACAAATTGTAAGCCACCGTTATGTCGATCAGTGTTTGCTTTATTTGGGCTCTTGACCCTTATACATTCACTTTAAATTTGTCTTTCTGCTGGTAATTATTTATAACAGTCAAACGAACAAAGAAATGTGTGATCTGATAGTGCTGGTTGTGTTTTGGCATAATCATAATGTGATCTGAAAATGACACTTGTTGAGATAGGTTGGTTTAACTTTTTAGAACCAGTTTTGTGATTTTACAGCATATATGAATATCAGTATGTTTCTCATAATCCAAAATATTTAATAAACGTTGTTCTGATCAAAACACTTTCAATTGAATTTATGTAGAAACACAGACATCAATAATCAGCCTGTGAATCTCAACAATGGTGACAATAATAAAGCATGTTGCAGTGGCTGCCACCAATCACAACTCATTAATGGCTCCCATCATGCATTGCGGTATGAAGCTTTTGTTTGTCACCATTGTTGAGATTCATACGCTGATTCTTGAAGTCTGTTTGATACCTTATACTGTAAGACTCTGTCCCAACTATGCTTTTCAAAAATTAAGTCATTTGCAATAAGCTCACCTTTGTTAAAAACCATCGTTTATATAGTACACGTACTTATCACATAGTAAACTCTTGCTGAGCCCAGCAATCTACATGTCCATGATGATAACATTATCATCTGAACATATTTTACCCATGATTTTCTCTGCTGTTTTGATGTGCAAAATTAAAACACATTTACAGCAATCAGAGAAAACTAATGTTAAAGAGTTAAGGGTTTAAGAGCCCAGATAAAGCTGACACTAATCACGATTCTGGTGACTTTAAATGAAACATTCAATGAATCGTCAACACAAAACCTGTTAATTCTCAATAAGAGCTTCTGTAGAGTCTGACAGAAATAAGACATTGAAAAGAGGCATGATGTGATTGGCTGCCAAAAAACAATCTTAAGTTAATCTTTAAGTTTTCTTTAAGATTACATTTATTTAATTGAATGTATTGCTTTATTTATTTTAGAGCATTTTATGGGATACCATAAAAAATATACCTATAATTTTTCATAAACACAAACTCTCCTCCACCCAGTGCTATTCTATCCAGAGTTACATTTTAACACACATTGTGTGTTAAAATCTACACAACATGTGTCAAAATGCTATCTACACATCACATGTGTTGTTTTTTGACACATCTCTTTTTAGAGTGTACATGCAAATAAATGTACAATAAAGAAACCCCTCCTTCCTTACAAAAAATTGGTTCTCTGCTGAAGTTTAGGAGTTTTTCCCTACAGAAGACAAAGAAGAAGAAAAGACGACATGAAGTGCATACATTTCTTATGTTTATTATCTTTAGTAAAGAGTAGTGTTATGCGTCGATACTTTGAAGAACTGCACATATGTATAGAGGCTAGGAAAAAGTTGTACAAAGCATAAACTTCAATGACTTTCAATATCATAGTCGTCTTGAGGAGCACGCCAACCTTCTGGCAATTATATCGGACAGTTTACATGTTCAGGGTATGTATTTTATTATTGTAGTAAGTTTTGCATTCAGCCATCATTTGTAGACTTTAAGCTTTTTATATCTGAATTCCATAATTAAAACAATCATTTGTTAATTTTGAATAAAATGTTAAAACTAAAGATCGATTTTATGTTGATGATATGATATTTTGTGATATTGATTTATGAATTCAGTGTGATTTGGACACTTTTTGCCATTGAGATTAATTGGAAAAAGTGTCCCTCCCAATCAACCTGAATACACACACACACACACACACAATATTATTTTTTTTAAGAATAGAATATATCAATAGAATTTGATATAGAATACAATATAGGATACAATATAATGAGATGAAGTAGATTCACTTCTGTATTGTGATATTCTGTATTGCCAGCAGTCTGAAATGACAAAGGAAATCGCCATTAAAGCACTGTTATCTTACAACAAAATGATTCCCGGGGGATGGGGGGATGGGGGGATGGGGGGGGGGTGTCCCCACCAAAGCTGAGACCAAACCTACGCCCATGATATATATATATATATATATATATATATATATATATATATATATATATATATATATATATATATATATATATTGTGTGTGTGTGTTCATATGTCAATTCATATAAATATGAATTCATATATATATATATACCTGTATAATGTTTTAGAATGACCTTGACCTCATCACCACAATCAATGAACTTCAAGAGGCTATACAAGACATGTCTTCTGGTGGACCATATTTTCAACCCTCCTGTGAATGCCCCATTTTCACTAATTCTACATACCAGGGGACGGCCAAGGTAATGTTAATTTTAAGTTTGACACAGCAGTTTTGCAATTATTAATTTTTCAAGGCTTTTTCTTTAGGTTCATGTAAATCAAAATCTGCTGTGCAGTGACACAGGGGAATCTGTCAGTTGATGGGTCCCACACACATTACACTGTAAAAAAAGATTAGTTGACTCAACTTAACTAAGTCAAGTAATCTTGTTGCTTTGACTGAGTTAAGTTGAGTCAACTTATAGTGTCAAGTTCATTGCACTTCAAAACACAAGTTGACTCAACTTCCTGTATCAAGTAATGTGGACTGGAAAACATTAGTTAAGAGAACTAAAAAAAAGATGTTGGTTGAACTTATGTTGGTAAATGGACTGCATTTATATAGTGCCATCCAGCTTGTCAGGAGCAGCTGGGGTTAGGTGTCTTGCTCATGGACACCTCGACACTTGGTCAGGTGGAACCGGGGATTGAACCCAGGGGCGCCGTTAGAAATTTTGGGCCCTATGAAAGAATATGAGGTTGGGCCCCCTACCGCAACAATTCCATTAATAAAATTGATCTCTGGGGGCCCCAAAACTGTGTGAGCTCTTAGAATCGTCCTAACTTTTCCCCCCTTAGCGGCGCCCCTGATTGAACCACCAACCTTCTGGTTTGTAGACAACCTACATGAACCACTGAGCCACTGCCCCTCAGATTTTATCAAGTTAGTTTACAGAAATTACTAGATTTCCAAAATTTAAGCAAACTAATATCTACAAAGAATCTACATGAGAATTGAGAATTGGCCAGTCAAACTTTGACACTCTGGCGGCGCTAGCCAGCTGAATTAACAGCGCTCAAAGTCGACACTCAGAGGCTGTGTTCAAAATCATATCCTATACCCTCATTCACTATTCCCTACATTAGTTCACTAATATAGTCCACTTGACTGAGTGAATAATTCAGTTAATTAAGTTAATTGAGACCCTGATAAACACCTGCTGTTAACAATCAGAATCACTGAAGGAGATAGGAACAAGAAGAACAGAAAAAAATACGAAATCAAGATAAAAGACATTAAATCTTAGCAAAAGATCTCAGCAGAGGAGAAGATGTTTGTGAAACATCTTCACAAACAGCATTTTGAACACAGCCTCTGAGTGTCGAATTAATTCAGCTGGGTAGCGCCGCCAGAGTGTCAGTGTTCAGTATGACTGGCCAATTCTCAATTCTCATGTAGATTCTTTGTAGATATTAGTTTGCTTAAATTTTTGAAATCTAGTAATTTCTGTAAACTAACTTGATAAAATCTGAGGGGCAGTGGCTCAGTGGTTCATGTAGGTTGTCTACAAACCAGAAGGTTGGTGGTTCAATCCCCGGTTCCACTTGACCAAGTGTCGAGGTGTCCATGAGCAAGACACCTAACCCCAGCTGCTCCTGACAAGCTGGATGGCACTATATAAATGCAGTCCATTTACCAACATAAATTCAACCAAAATTTTTTTTTGGTTCTCTTAACTAATGTTTTCCAGTCCACATTACTTGATACAGGAAGTTGAGTCAACTCGTGTTTTGAAGTGCAATGAACTTGACACTATAAGTTGACTCAAATTAACTCAGTCAAAGCAACAAGATTACTTGACTTAGTTAAGTTGAGTCAACTAATCTTTTTTTACAGTGTACTACTATTAAAGATAATAAACATAAGAAATATATGCATTTCATCTTGTCTTTCTTCTTCTTTGTCTTCTGTGGGGAAAAACTCCTAAACTTCAGCAGAGAACCAATTTTTTATAAGGAAGGAGGGGTTTCTTTATTGTACATTTATTTGCATGTGGTTTGCGCTGCGCTGTTTAAATTGGTCAGGACCATTGAACCGCGCAGATGACATGTCAGCGCGGCGCGAGCTCTGTAAACCCCCGCTGTCTCGTCCCACTTTTGGTTTGTTTGGCTTCCCATACGAATGTGTCCGAGAGCGCGCTCGAGTGCGAGAGAGAGACCGAGTGTGTCCGAGAGCGCGCTTGATAGTGCGAGGGAGAAACTAAAGTTTAGCCTGGTTAAAACCAAACCATTCTCAGTTGTAACTGAGTTAGGGTCTGGCAAAGCGTCATAGACAAATCATTTCCAGAGGGGCGTCACCAACGGACGTCGCGGATAGACATAAAACCACCCACTAAACAACATGATGTCCAAAAGACGTCTTTTCAACGTCTTTGTCACAAAAGTCGGACGTTGAAAAGACGTCCACTGAGGAGCCAGAATGAAAGTTTTTATGACGTCTTTTTTTGACGTGTTCTGCACGTCCGATATAGACGTTCATGGACCCTCTTCGGACAAGGTTAAAAACTAGTTCAAATGTGGCCATTGTGGACATATTTTCAACATCATTTATGGTCTCATTTAGACAATTTATACTCTTTCTGGACCAAATAAACACTCAGGATGCATTAAATTAAAACTCGTGTTTATATCAATGTAATTTCCTTACATTGTTTAGATGAGGTTTAGATGTTGATGTTTCATTTTAAGTCACCATTGTGGTGATCAGTGTTTGCTTTAGTTGGGCTCTTGGTCCCAGTTCTTCTTACTTTAACTTTTCCGTGGCTGTTGTAACTGTGTGTTTGAATAACACTATTGTTGTGGCAGAGAAAGCCAAGAATAAGTAAGATCGGCTGTAATCAGCTCCTTGTTGATGATGAGAAAATCAAAAAGTGAGCATTTAATGTTGTGTTTAGACTTTTGTCTTTATATCTGGTGTTTATAACCACCTATCTTGTGGAACTGTGTTATTTGGACCAGTACCATTAAAAATTATCACTTATTTGAAGGTGAATAAAAAAAGCATGTGTACACAATGTTTTGAGCAAATGTATCACGTAGTCACACACAGACATCAAGATTTTGCATATGATTCTCAACAACGGTGACAACCAAAACAAAAAAGCTTGGGAATCAAGGATGTTTTGTACTTTGAAAGCTACCCATCATGCATTGCAGCATGAAGCTTTTTTTTATTGTCACCATTGTTGTGAATCATACGCAAAATCTTGATGTCTGTGTGTGACTATATGGTATATTTTCTAATAACATTGTTTAAACATGCTTTTTTTTATCCACCTTCAAATAAGTGATTATTTTAATGGTACTGGTCCAAATAATGCAGTTCCACAAGATAGGTGGTTATAAACACCAGATATAAAGACAAAAGTCTAAACACAACATTAAATGCTCACTTTGTGATTTTGTCATCATCAACAAGGAGCTGATTACAGCCGATCTTACTTTTTCTTGGCTTTCTCTGCCACAACAATGGTGTTATACAAACACACAGTTACAACAGCCACGGAAAAGTTAAAGTAAGAAGAATTGGGACCAAGAGCCCAACTAAAGCAAACACTGATCACCACAATGGTTACTTAAAATGAAACATATCAACATCTAAACCTCATCTAAACAATGTAAGGAAATTACATTGATATAAACATGAGTTTTAATTTAATGCATCCTGGGTGTTTATTTGGTCCAGAAAGAGTATAAATTGTCTAAATGAGACCATAAATGATGTTGAAAATATGTCCACAATGGCCACATTTGAACTAGTTTTTAACCTTGTCCGAAGAGGGTCCATGAACGTCTATATCGGACGTGCAGAACACGTCAAAAAAAGACGTCATAAAAACTTTCATTCTGGCTCCTCAGTGGACGTCTTTTCAACGTCCGAATTTTGTGACAAAGACGTTGAAAAGACGTCTTTTGGACATCATGTTGTTTAGTGGGAATCAGAGCGATGAAGGAGATGACGTATGCAGAGCGGTGGAGAAACATCTCCGAATGTTGTTCTTTGCTCGGTTTTTAACAAAAAGGAAACGTTCAAATCGCTTAAAACGAGACGCGATAGCTGATTCGAACGAGTGATGTTCGACGGCGGCATCCATCTTTGTAATGTAGGCTACAAAATCTGCTTCAAAATCTCAGCGCTGTCGTCATCGTGTAAAGCCCGCCCCAACCTTTCTGATTGGTGCCGCGATTTCGACGGATTGGAAATGGGTTTGAATGAGCTCTTTGCCAGAGAAACTTTCAGAGCAAATCTAAATTTGCCGGAAGTTGTCTGGGTTTTCCCAGGCTAACTAAAGTTAACTTATGTGTCAGAAAACGCGCATCTACCAACCATGCAAACTCGCATTAACTGCCTCTTAAAGGGGACGCGTCAAATATGCGTGTCGGTGACGCGTGAATTATGGCAGATCAGTGATTTAATTAGACAAACTTAAATTTAACTGAAACTGGGAAAGAGTTTCTATTTCCCAGCATGCTTTGCCATGACACTCAAATGGGAGAGTGAATGCTAAAATTAAGTGTTATATAATGCTTTTCGTGCCAAATTAATGTTAAGTGGCAGATTTAGTAGTGTTTAATGTTTTGTTGAATTTCTGTTATGTTGGTTTTCTGGGGAGTTTCCATAATGGTTGTTATGAGTGTTGCATTAGCTTGGTTTGAGAAGTGTGTGTTTAATGTGTTACATTACTATTCGGGTTTACAGTGAGTGAAGTGAATTATAGGTCTAAAGTTGAGGAATAATAATTTTGGAACTATTTTAAAATAACATTTGAATTTAAATATACACACATTTTATTTTTTATTTGTATGCCTATGTCGAAACAGCTGCATATAAAGTGTGTGTGTGTGTGTGCGTGCGTGCGTGCGTGTGTGTGGCTAATACAATGCTATATGTTTATAGTTTCATTCTTACATCTAAGCTTCCGGGATCTAATCCGCCCTTGTGTGGGGTTTCCCTCAGTCAAATGTCATCTATAATAAACTATTCATGTAATACATGATTTAGTATTCACTAAATCATGTAAATGAGTCCTACTCTTTGCAGATTCATAGACCCTGCCACGTCTAAACAATGAAGGTCAAAGAACGTCATTGAGCTTTGAAGATTTTCTTTCATTCAAACACATTTCTAGTTCCTACTTGTTTAAATAATTGTTTCTTGCTTTTGCCCAACGTGTCTTTTTTGTTTTACTTATAACAGTAATATTTGTAAAATGGAATTGAGTTTGTATAGTTATGTATATAAAAAGCCACTAAAGCCATGGAATGGGTGAGCAGCCATGAGTGAGAGTTAACAGATTAAATAACTCCAAAAATTACATTTATTAACCCTATGGTACAGTGTTGCCTCCAGGCAATCTAAAAACATTTACTATGATTTACTCAATATTTTTGGTAAAACATTTTTACAATTAAAAATAGTAATACAACATAATCTATTTTAGTTTATTTTTAATAAACCGAGACACCCATTTATTGGTCAAACCAGAGGAGAGGGACTCAAATAGTCAATGACAGTGCAGAACAGTGGTCACATGACCCACAGGCGGCCATTTTGTGTCTTGTTTCAGCGAATGTGCTCAGGTCACATGATGACTCCTCCATATTCTCTCCAATGAAAAGTGCATTTTTCACTAATTTGCATTCAGTTAATCACCCACAAAACATGAGCCCCCTTCACTGGTTTGTAAAGAAGAATTTTCTAGAACTTCACATTATATATCATCAAATGTTTTACAAAAAACTGTGCTGCCTCAAGGCAACATTGTAATGGAATTGCATCAGGCAATAGCTGACATGGAATACAGTCAGATCTATTATATTTGTAAGGAAAAGAGTTATAATTATCTAAATATATTTGCATGATTTTGTAATGCACTAATTAGAATACTAATTCACACTATATCTGCACATATTATGATTAGCTCTTAATAAAGATATATAAAACACAACTGTAGTTGATGAAGAACATACTGTCATAGAGAAGATGGATATAATAACTTGATATGATAATGATGGTTTGGTAATACTTGTGTCCCACTATGAAATTTGTAATACAATAAAACTGGATAAATGTGCTAGGGCTGATTCTGGTGAAATATCCAAACACATTCGAGGACCATACAAAGATATTTAAATTTAGCTTTTAGTTTCTGTATTTAGCAAAGAACATCTAATATTATAAAGGAATATATTATAATAATAATTTGTTACATTTATACAGCGCTTTTCTGGGTACTCAAAGATATACATGGAAGAGGGGAATCTAGTGATATTGATAGGTTTAACAGTTTGTGCTTCTAAAATAGTTGCTTACATTTACAAAATGAGCGTTATAGCAGACATAAGCCATTTTAATACAAATAAAGGTCCATGCTTATTAAAAATTTCCACGAAACCTAATGAATTCTTTAGTGAAATTAGAAAATATTTAAGAGATAGTTAATTTTGTTCTAATGTCACAAGTAATAATCTCAGGGTATACTGGATTTTACACGATTCTTTTTGTACTGTGGTTTTTGGTTTTTAGTGTACTAAAATAAACATTGGGTGCTTCTCCCCAGCAAACACAGAATGTTGTCACAACGTACCCAACCTTTTAACAACGTTTTAACAACATGACCAAAAGGTTGCTATAAATGGCAGCTTTAGCGTTAAGTTCTGCCAGGAAGACTCAATTGCTACGTCACTTATTACCTTCTCATCCAATCATGACTAATACTGGCGGTATAAAAGACCGGTACTTACACATGTTTGAGTTCGCAGATGCTGACGCATTCATTTACCCCCATCCTCCCCACCACCTCCAAGATGGTTCCTTCCCCTCCATTCTCCCCACCACCACCAGGATGATCCCTTCCTAGACCTCCCAGGGGGTCGGCTGCACCCCTGCCTTCGTCTTCAGGCAGGAAATGCAGAGTCCGGACCCTCGGATTGCGAGCTATGGACGGGGCCTACGCCAAAGAACTTTATTGCTTGTTTGGCTATCAATAAATGTATTTATTGTTACAGTATTTATTCTCCCGAGTCTTTCTGGTAGAACTAAGTGGTGTGGTAAAGGTTGTTACAGCGTTGTCACAATGTTTACATTGAACCACCGTTCAGGGCCATTGCTTAAGGTTGTGCCTATGGTTTCTGAATAAACCCCTGGTTCTGGACAACATATGTACTCGTCACTGCTTTGACGCGCGAAAATCAGCCTTTTAAATTTCAACCAACCGCTGGGCCGTCTCATTCATCATCAAGCAAGATACGTGAGAATTGCGTTTAATTTACCTCAGCTAAGATCAAAAAGATACGTCGTCTCTCAGTTGCTGAATGTAGCACAACAATGTTGCTACAGCCCTATAGCGTCTTACAATTCTACATTGTTGCAATGTTGTGAGCACGTAGACAGCGACGTTGCCATAGCAGAAATGCAACGTGCCACAAAGTTGCCACAACATAAACGTGTTTGCTGGGTCATTTCTTATTTTTGCATCATCGTTACCTTTCCTCGTGTCTCAGCTCCACCCCCTGTAGGATACAAGGGAAGGCTGCAAGGAAAGAAAAGGAGGACAGAGGAATCCATTGAAAGCTTATTTATACATCGGAATTAGGGCTGGGCAAGTTAACGCGTTATTATCGCGTTAACGCATTTATTAATTATTGCCGACAATTTTTTTATCGCACGTTAACGCAGTTTTTTTTATTATTATTATTTTGAAACAGCCTACAGTCAAACCATGATCACAGGAGGGGTGGGATGTTGGTCAGCCAGCAAATAACCCACCCAAACAAGCAGTGGAGAGAGCAGGGCCGGCGATTGCTATAGGCGAACTAGGCGGTTGCCTAGGGCGACAAATATGTTGGGGGCGCGGTGCGCCGGCGCCCTCTAATGTCGCCCTTGGCCTACTTCCCATTAATCACAGAATTAGAATGACAAGCGAAACAAAAACATGTTTATTAAACATGATCATCCTAAGGCGCCCCCCTTAGCCACACGTTTAATTACTTGTCAACCTGATTATTAGATTGAATTGATGATTATTGTCGATCATTTCCTAACGGGGGGGTTGGGGGTTACGTTACGTTACGTTAGGCAAGTGCTCAGCTGCTGGCGCGTTGATCGAAACCCTCTGGTGCACAGGGACGAAAACGGAGAAAGCAACCAGATAAAAAGAAAGCCCAGTACAGAGGTAAGTCTTCTCATCTCAGCCATTAAGGTGTCAAACGAAATAAATTTACTTAGTATTGTGCACAGGCATGCTGGCCATCGGGACTACCGGGAGCGAATTATTTTCCCCCAGGATGGTAGAGATTCCCGGTGGGCCGACGTGCTTTTTGGGCCGATACGTCGTACTTTTTTTTTTTTTTTTTTTTTTTTTGTCTTAGTGGCCCATAAAACTCGTACATCGGCCCATTCGTTTTGTTTTGTTTTGTTTTGTTTTGTTTAATTGGTGGCGCTGGGTTACTTCCAAGTAACAAAATTAATTATGGAAGTTTCCTTTATTTTTCAGTGAATTTGTTTTACAATATAGCCTATGGCTATTACTGTCATGGGATTAATATTATAACTATTATTATGTAGTAGTGTAATGTAGACAGACACTGTAACTAAAAGGGTTTGAATTTTTCTTTGTTCAATTTGCACACTGAATATGGGTTGGAGCTTTTCATTTTGAACTCTCAAAGTGCACCAGATTGATGAATTTAACATTAAAATACACAAAATTTTCTTACGGGGGGGCATACCCCCGAAACCCCCTTAGTCTTGTAGCAGCCTAATAGATTAGTAATAATAGTAGTGGTGGTAGTAATTGTAATTTATATACTACAAGTTACATGGTCAGACAAAATGTATTTGTACAATGCAACTATGTAGGATGATAGAAATATCATTGAACGTTCTTTGTAGCATTTGTATGAACAATTTATTATACAGTTGAAGTCATAATTTGCTTGTTGAAGTTTTGGAGAGACTATAAGAGAATTTTTGTTTAGTTTTTATCATTTGTAAGTATTTTTAATAAGGGGGGGGGGGGGGTGCAAAACTCAATCTCGCCTAGGGCAACCAAAGGGCTAGAGCCGGCCCTGGGAGAGAGGCAGGTTCTCTCTGGTGAACAGTTAAAGGGTTGCGCTCCGCGAGTGAATGACAGGCGCTCTATGGATAGTACCTATAAAACCTATAGATAATAACTATTTAGATTCTGGAAACTCACTAACAGCGAGCCGAGGATCAGTCTCTCTTCTAATGATTTGTGCTGCGCGTCCTTTATAAAAAGTTATAGACAATTCAACTTCGGCAACGAGCGGGCGCGGGCGGGTGCTTGAGGCGAGCATGACCGCAACAGTTTCACAGGAACGCACCCGCTTGTCGCTGCACCTTGTGCTCGACCACTTCACCTCACTCTTGGCTGATTTATACTTCTGCGTCGGACTTACGCCAAAGACAATACGCTATAGACTACGCATTGGTTTTCATTTATATCTCTGCGTCGTTGTCCGCGTTGACGCGCAATTACACATGCAGAGGGAGCATGTGAAACCCGGGGAGCGGTTGAAGCAATCACAGCGCTTGCGGTACGCGTAGAATTGACGTTACATTTTTGGAGAGGTGCACGTCAGAGTACGCCGAAGTGTACGCGCGCTACACAGCAACAGCGTGAGTATAAAGTATAAATTGTTTTTTTTACTCTGTTTAATGTCATCTTACGTGGGAAACCATGGCATGACCAAACTCTATAAGTAACGTTGGTCGACTTATATAGTAGTGATCATGACCTCTGAGTACTACATAGACTGTTTCTGCTGCTCCCTGATAAAAGATACCTGTTGATACCTGTTCAGAAAAAAAAAACAAGAAAACTGGACTTGTTTTACAAACTAGATAAAAGGTAATGCCCTGGCAGTGGCAAATAGCTTTGTTTAAATATTTGATTTGATTACATTAATGTTTAAGTTGAGATTTGAGATTACTGTGTAAAGGGAATACTGCTGGTATGAAAGCACCTTATTTGTTTAAAGTTATTGCACTTTTGTGTATATAGCAGTACATTTAAATCAAAAGTGCGCAATACACTACTTTAGAAGTCATTATTCAATTTTGCGCATAACAATGCGATTAATCGCGATTAATCGCAAGAAAACCATGCGATTAATCGCGATTAAAAATTTTAATCGTTGCCCAGCACTAATCGGAATACTTGATCACTCAAGCGTCACTTCACAGCGTCAACAGCAGCGCTCAAAGGATCTGCCCTTATGTTGTTAAAGTTTGGTTATTTAAGAAATTCTTCATAAATAATAATAAAGCAAGATACCCTGTTGAAATATGTGAGATGTGTGATTTATATGAGCTGCTAAGGTAAAGTATAAATTAAAATGATTGTGACCGATGTGAAGGGGGAGGAGAATATGTGCATCACGTTTAGTCAATAAAACACTTCCGCAAAGGATACACCATCCTCACTCATAACTCCTCTGGAAGCTTCTCACTCCTCGATCCTTGAGGTGGAATTAGAGAATTGAGATGACCTTCAAGATGGCTGAGCTTGATTGGTTTCCGGGTCATAGGATGGAGGATGGAGGAGAAGCACCCACTGTCACGAGTGTACCTTCTTCTCACCGCTGAATCCTGATGCTGTAGGACAATAACTCGAGTCGCCCCCCTGTCAATTCAGAGAATATTACTATGGCGAGCGCATCAAATAACAGCCCTAAGGGCGCACAGGTTCTTATCAAAGAATGGGTGAGGAGATGTGGGTCATATATAGAAAAATGTATAATTTTATTTTTCTCATCAACATTGAATAATAAATAGATAAACATCACAGCAAAATTCTGGAAATCCGCTATGCAGTAATGTGCACCAATCGGCATCAGACACACACTATCGAAACAAACCTATTTAAATAGGGCTAGTTGACCAGAAGGAGGTACCTGGAGGTACGGGCTAGCTGCTAAATTAGAGGAGCCCCAGTAACCCAATACACATGGTACAGATACACACACACACACACGTGAGGATTGGATGCAAGAAAACACGGCACTATGTGTAATCACCACACACCATACAATAGCAGCTAGCCTCTCCTCTACAGAAACCCCCAGCTCCTGCAAAGAAAACAAACATACCAATCAACAAATTTATAAAACGAGATACAAGTATAAAACAGCAAAAAATAAAAATAAATAAACGCACACAAGAAAAGTACAAATGACTTTGCTTTTTAAAATGAGACAATTAAATTTAAAACACACAATTCACTCAGACTTCCATCAGTTATAAAAGTTACAGTGCCCAGAGTGAATTGTAAACCATAACAAAAAAATAAACACATACATAAAAAATAAACTCAATATACAACAAAATACTGATGCACAACCAGAAGATCAAGCAGGAGGCAGCCGGCGAAGACAGACCAGCCAGCAAGCCGCACCAGCCCAAACCGATACCCTAGACGACACTGCAACAAAATGCGAACAGTTACAAAAGTGATAGACTTAGAGGCAAAACAATAAAAGGCAAGGTAACAAATGCCAACAAAAGCCATTAAATTGAGGCCCAGGCAAAGCAGCAGTGCAGTCACATCAGTAGGTATAAATCCCGCCCTCAAATAATTTGCAGGAACCCTTGGACATAGTCACACCTGCTGAACATAAAAAAACAAAAGTTACTTAAACAGAATTAAAAACAGCTGGGGAGACAGACCATGCGGGTTCCATCTCATCTGGAGTCCAGGCAGAGGGCCAGGGCGGAGCCGGGGAGACGAACCATGCGGGCTCCAACGCATCTGGAGTCCCGGCAGAGGGCCAGGTTGGAGCCGGGGAGACGGCCCATGCGGGCTCCTTCGCATCTGGAGTCCAGGCAGAGGCCCAGGGCGGAATCGGGGAGATGGGCTCCTTCGCATCTGGAGTCCAGGAAGAGGGCCAGTGCAGAGACAGGGAAACGGACCTTGCGGGCTCCAACGCATCTGGAGTCCCGGCAGACGGCCAGGGCGGAGCCGTACCATGCGGGCTCCATCTCGTCTGGAGTCAAGGCAGAGGGCCAGGGCAGAGCCGGAGAGGCGGACCATGCGGGCTCCATCTCTTCTGGGGTCCAGGAAGAGGGCCAGGGCGGAGCCGGGTAGGTAAAGGACAGAGCAGTACTCTGCATGGGTGATTGACCTGCTATCAAGCACTCCTTCACCAGGCACCTTAACCCCGCCAAGGGTTGGGCTGCTCGCTCACTCGAAGCCGGTCTTGCCCAACAAGATGGATCGCTTTTCTGCCTCAGTTCACCAGAACGCTTACAAGTCTTGGCCTTGGCTGTCAGGGCCCTTAACGTCTCCTCCCTACTCTCCGCTTACCATGTGGAGATTTTGGGGGATTTAGGGCCACAGTTGGAAAAAAAATCTCCCTCACCAACCCTTTGGAAGGAGGTCCTCTCTGTTAACGACCTCGTCCTGTGTAATGCCCGTCAGGCCGTCCAAGCCTGCAAGCGCTCCATGGCACTTTCTGTGATGAGAGAGATGGATGTTATCTGTTAAACTCAAACGAGCTGTGTCTGTCAGTCTTGGCCAGGACACTCTTGTAAAAGAGATTATTAATCTCAATGTACTTCTTTTCCTGGTAAAATAAAGGTTATAATAATAATAATAATAATAAATCATGCAAGGACCCATCTTCCTCGGCTAAACCTGTCGGGTTTCGCTGACAGTGAGAAGAGGCCCTCTCCACGGCAGAATAAGGCACCCTCTGCTAAGCCCTAGGGGGAAAACGAGAAGGATCCAACGTGCAGCTTCTAAAAGCCATTCAAGGTCTCACCGAAACCGTCAAAGGATTTGAAAGTAGCTCAGGCCCTCTTCAACCTTGGAGAAACTGCGATTTCCTACTGCGACATGCTCTCCTATCTATCCATGAGTGGAGATTTGCTTAGACTATATGTGTTCTTAGCCAATGTGTTCTTAGAAACTGCAACACGAAGCAAGGACGTAGTTTAGACCTTGGTGAAGGGTATAACTGCTGTGATCTTTGTAACTGTAAGCGAGGCGGCCCCTACGAACTCCTGTGTGAGCCTTGAAGCTGACTTCTGCTGATAAAGCTGCACACTATCTTCAGTAAAACTTTAATTTATTATAATTCTGACTCTGGGTCCTTGGGTCCTAAACTGTTCCCCCCTAACAGTACTGAATTGGGGAAAAGGCATTTAAATTTGCTGCTCCCTCTGCCTGGAATAATTGCAATGTTGAAACTTAGGGAGCTGGTTTCATTGGACATTTTCAAAGTAGTTTTAAATGATTTGGAGAACGAAACATCAGGCTGTAGATGTTTTAACAAGTTATATAGTGATATTGAAATTTGATTGGATTTGCTTGTGTGTGTATATGTGTATGTATTGATGGATGTTATCTGTTAAACTCAAACGAGCTGTGTCTGTCAGTCTTGGCCAGGACACTCTTGTAAAAGAGATTATTAATCTCAATGTACTTCTTTTCCTGGTAAAATAAAGGTTATAATAATAATAATAACTAGAACGTACATTTCCAGAAGAAAATGTAAAGTGGTGCTTGCAGTGGCAAAACTCGCCACTCGGTTGCTAGGGTGTGGTACATGATTGCATACGAGCCAACAAACACATCTGTACTACGTTCTGGTGCTGAGATATGGCTTATTCATGTTGTTCAGATGGTTGCTAGGGCGTTGCTAAGGTGTTCTGAGTGGTTGCTAGGGTGTTTTGGGTGGTTGCTAGGGTATTCTGGGTGGTTGCTAGGGTGTTCTGTTGGTTGCTAGGGTATTTTGGGTGGTTGCTAGGGTGTTCTGGGTGGTTGCTAGGGTGTTCTGGGTGGTTGCTATGGTGTTGCTTGGCGGTTGCTAGGGTATTCTGGGTGGTTGCTAGGGCGTTGCTAGAGTGTTCTGGGTGGTTGCTAGGCAGTCGCTACGGTATTTTGGGTGGTTGCTAGGGCGTTGCTAGGTGGTTGCTAGGGTATTCTGGGTGGTTGCTATGGTGTTGCTAGGCGGTTGCTAGGGTATTCTGGGTGGTTGCTATGGTGTTGCTAGGCGGTTGCTAGGGTATTCTGGGTGGTTGCTATGGTGTTGCTAGGTGGTTGCTAGGGTATTCTGGGTGGTTGCTAGGGCGTTGCTAGGCAGTTGCTAGGGTATTCTTGGTGGTTGCTAGGGCGTTGCTAGGCGGTTGCTAGGGTGTTCTGGGTGGTTGCTATGGTGTTGCTAGGTGGTTGCTAGGGTATTCTGGGTGGTTGCTATGGCATTGCTAGGCGGTTGCTAGGGTATTCTGGGTGGTTGCTAGGCGGTTGCTAGGGTGTTCTGGGTGGTTGCTATGGTGTTGCTAGGCAGTTGCTAGGGTATTCTGGGTGGTTGCTAGGACGTTGCTAGGTGGTTGCTAAGGTATTCTGGGTGGTTGCTATGGTGTTACTAGGTGGTTGGTAGTTGTCACAGATGGTTACTATTGGAGTTCTTAACACTTTCATGGCATGTTTTAGCACTTACCTAATCGCTATTAGCATGTAGCTATTCACAGCTAGCATGTGTAGCATGTTGGAAGCCCTGTTTGCTAGCATGAGTCAAAAGAGCCAAACCACATCTCTATACGATGTTCTGATGCAGAGATATAGGTCTTGCAAAATGGTTGCTAGGGTACTCTGTTTGGTTGCTAGGGAATGGCTTGGCAGCTGCCAGTCATCAAAGTCCAAAGGTTGCTTGTCAGTATGAATGATATAAACCAACTCCCATGCCTCTGTGTCATTCAGAATGGAAGATATCCCTCTATAGATTTTAGTTGCTAAGGTGCTCGACAATGGTTGCTAGGGAGGGGCTAGGAAGTGTTGAGGGGATTCATGATTGGCTGTGTGCTGCCCCGAGTCAAACGAGACCACCCTTGTGTTTCTATGACACTTCTATCCGGAGATATTCTTTTGACCTCTTTCAATGGAAGTCTATGGGACTTGTTGCTAAGGTGCTCTAAATGGTTGCTAGGGCGTGGCTTAATAGCTTCACAATGATCCTGAGAGACTGATTGGTCATCTGAGTAAAATGAGCCCGTCCCCTTGTCTCTATGACACTGTGATCCAGAGCTATGTTCAATACAAAATCCCTATGCAATGTGTAGGACGGCCATTTGTCGGACGGACATTTCATGGGCCGTCCTACACCATAGTAAGTCAATGGGGCAACTTTGAGCAGCTCCTGCCCCTCAGGGGTGCAACTTTTACCCCATTGTGAGGTATGTTCTTACAGAGCCTACCAGCCTCTTCAAATGTGGTAAATTACAAGTTTCTGAGAAATCATTGGTCAGTGCTACGAGTCGTCAAAGTTTGTGGCAATGTTAAGTCTATGGGATTTTTTTTACCCAATGATTTGCCCCTGGGGCAAACACCGTACCCCCGATCGGTAAGAAAAGTCACAGCACACCTCTCCTCAATAATCCGCACAATTTGACGCCTCAATCAGGGGTCTGTGATGTCGGCGTGTATTTTTTGACAGATGATTACTATGGAGTTTTTAAAAGGAGTTTTTATAGAGTTATTTAGTATGCCCATGGTTGCTAGGGTGCCTATCGCCCATGGTTGCTAGGGTGCTGTAACTGGTTGCTATGGTGTGGCTATGAAGATTTTAGGCCATTACTTATTGGCTGCTTGATAAAATAAATCCTCTGAGGGAGAGAGAGACAGCAGGGCTGTCAGGCCCTTTTCTGTGGGTGTGTGTGAAAGTGACAGTTGGGATTTGAATTTCTGAACATTCCGCAATGTTAAGTCAATGGGATTTTTTTGGACGCTTTTCGTCCGCTGTGCGAACATCGTACTCCCGATCGCTTAGAAAAGTCATAGCACACCTCTCCTCAATGAGCCGGTCGATTTGACGCCTCACTCAGAGGTCTGTGATAAACGGTGTGGGACGAGTTACGCGCCAAACTTTGTGTGGAATAATTTTTGCAAGATAACACTAGTGTTGCCTTGCCTTTGGCAAGCACCATGGGCGTAGATTACGCGGGGGACGAGGGGACGTGTCCCCCCCACTTTTTATAAAATGTAAATTCGTCCCCCGCACTTTTTCATAGGGCAAATGTGTCTATGACAAGCTGAGGTTTTCGCGGGTGTGTATAGCCTGCCCTACATCGAGATTTAAAATCCAAAGAGTCAAGGATAGTCTATCTACAGTACATACGTGACTTTCACGCTTCCATGGTAATCAGTCACTCGTGCATTAGCTTACGACGCGCCCATGCTCGCACCCGCGCCGAATCCATCAGTTTCATAGAGTTCAAAACGGCAAAAAAACTCTTCACTCCTTTTTCACGAAAAAGTCAAGCACTGTAAGTAAGTTTTCATGTGGTATCCGAATTGTGTTGTAAAATGATGAATAACTCTGCCTATTTCTCTTTTGAATAATTAACAAGGTTTGTTGTAAATTGAAAATATTCACTATACCCGCACAAACGTGCACTGCAATCTTTTTTTATTCGTAATGTCTTTTATTTTCACAGATATGTTATCAAAGCCCTTACTAGAAAGTTTGAAGTATTTTTAAAAGCTTGACGTTTTAAGGTTGTCAATTGGAAAGTTTTAGTTTAGTAAGACAGACTTTAGGCTATTAAGGAAATGTTATTTTGCCAAAAGAAGAACTTTTATTTTAAGTAAATGTTATTTTTAAATCAGCCTACTTCAGTGTGATATTTAACCATATTATCATGCTTAACAGTAACACTGATAATTTGAATAATTGTAATGCGATGATCAGATATCTAAATCAGAGAATATCATATGTTTGGGCGGTTGACGGGTGGATTACTTATTTTTAACAGTGGATTCGGGGGACTCAAAGTGCACCAGATTAATGAATTTATCTTTAAAATGTACAAAATTTTGTACATTTTAAAGATAAATTCATTAATCTGGTGCACTTTGAGTCCCCCGAATCCACTGTTAAAAATAAGTAATCCACCCGTCAACCCCCCTAGAAGTACCAAGATCCACCTACAAAAATACTGTGGGAAACACAGTAGGGTATATGATGGTCTACGAAAAATAAAAATGTTATTATCTAATTAAAATACATGATCAGGATTTTACCACTCCCTCCGCCTCGTTTTAAGCCAGGAAAAACCCTGCATGTGCAATATAAAGTACTGAACATCTGCATTTCTTACTTTCTGTTTTATTGCTTTAAAAATAAATAGCATATTAAGCCAATTAACCTGTCAACAAAAGTCTGAAAAAAAAAATGGTATTACACTTGACATTCTGTCCCCCTCACTTTTGAAATGATGGCTACGCCCCTGGCAAGCACCACTAATAATAAATCATGCAAGGACCCATCTTCCCCGGGACAAGCTGATCTGGCATGACAAGCAGATGATACAGGTTATCAGACAAGTGGAGAAGATTAATATAAAGTTAATAAACGTTGTGAGGGGGTTTATGTCAGAAAGCCAATTTGACTGCCCTAATTGCGAAATATTACATTTGCAGGAGAGGTTTGGATCGCTTGATGCATGATTCAAACCTGCCTTGCAACTAAGCTTTAGTTATTGATATCTGTAGGCTATGTGATGGTGGTTTTCTCTGACAGAGACACGAGCTGAAAGAAGCCGGATGTGGTTTTAACAGCTGCAGCTGAAGGAACAGAAAATACAAAAACAGAGATGAACTCACTTCAATACGAACTTTACTTTAGCTATGGTTAAATAAATGTTCAGTGATATCTTCCAAAGATTTGTTAATTTTGGCGCATTTTTTTCTCCGCTGTATATAGTGTTGAGATGGCAACTAGTAAATACACTACGTTTCATTATGCTGGCATTATGCATTGTGCACACACACACAAGACATGAATTAAAGTATAAAGTAAATTAAAAAAATTAAAGAAAGAATTAAAGTATAAAACAAATATAAAAATATAAAACAGTGCCGCCCCAGGATCCAGGAAAATGAATCAGCCGAGCCGTATTATTAGGTAACATTTTTCTTCACGTTATTACACGGCATTTAATAACAATGTCAACAGAACTGGAAGAGAGTGAAATCATTTGCCAAGGATGTTTTCATTAATCAAGAACGAAAGTCGGAGGTTCAACTGGATTAATTATTCCTGTGCGCAACACAGCTCTTTAAAACACTCCTGGAACATGTGCTCCTACACACTCCACCGTTAACTAACTACACAATCTATCTAGCTATGTGTATTAGACTCTTTCTTGACTATTACAAAGAATTTGATTGTTTAGAATATGATTTTATCATACAGGCAGAAACTGATCCTCAGATTCATGAGCAGCCAAAACCATCAATGAGATTTTTACTGATGACATTCGAGTTCATTTAGAGAAACTTTTCATTCTTCTCGTAAACTTCACTGCATTATGCCTTATTTTACATGTAGTTTTCATATCTATATTTTTAAACCCAAATGCATTCCTCAAAATGTCTTCTTTGTGTTCATCAAAATAAACCAACTCATCCAAGCTTAAGAGTAAATGAGTACATTTTTAGTTTTGTTTGAACTTCCTTTAAAAAAAAAAAAAAAAACAAGAACAGACATACACACAAACACACACACACACACACACACACACACACACTGGTGGTAAACATTCCCTCTGTGATGCAGATCAGGGGAAGTGCAGCTTCTTTGCAGTGGGTCAGGGGGAGAGTGACTCCTCTGAAAAGGGTCATGGAGAGTATGACCTATCTCAAACAAGTCAGGAGAAATACAGCTTCTCTGAAGCGGGTCAGGGGAAGCGTGGATTTTCTGAAACGGGTCAGCAGTTGTGTGGCTTCTCTGAAGCGGATCAGGGGAATTGCGGCCTCTCTGAAATGAGTCAGCAGTTGTGTGGCTTCTTCGAAGTTGATCAGAGGAAGTCTGGCCTCTCTGAAATGGCTTAGCAGTTGCACCATTTTTCTGTCGTGAATCAGGGGAAGTGCGGCATCTCTGAAGCAGGTCAGGTGGAGTTTATAGGGTTGTGAATCGTAAGAAATTTTCCGGTTCCGGTTCCCATTCAATAAAAATTATTAAAACAACTAATAAAAATAGTAGTAAGGGGAAAATGGGGGCAGTCATGGCCTAATGGTAACAGAGTTGGACTGGTGACCCAAAAGTTGCTGGTTCGATTCCAGTACTGGCAGGAATATGACTGAGGTGTCCTTGAGCAAGGCACCTAACCCCCAATCGCTCCCCGGGTGCCACTCAAGGCTGCCCGCTGCTCCGGGTGGGTGTATCCACGTTTGCTGTGTGTGTGTTCACTACTCACTACTCTGCTCCTAATGTGTGTGCACTTACTTGGATGGGTTAAATGCAGAGGTCAAATTCCAAGTATGGGTTACCATACTTGGCCATCACGTGTCACTTTCACTTTCAAAATACACAATCCTTTTTGTGTTTTATTTCTGATATTTGTCAAATGAGTTTAACAGACTGGCAATGTCAACAAATTCAACATATTATTTAGCAATTTTTGCAAAAATAACACATTTTTCTGAAGGAAAATAAACATTTCTGAATTCTCAAGGATAATTTGGGACCTCTCCTATTGCTTATTGTATCTCCAGCAGTGGAGAATAAGGGGTAGAATATGAAGGGGTAGAATATGCTTGAACACACATGTAAGATCCAGACAGGTGAAACATAATATTTTTAAAATCGGTTTGAATGATTGATCCATAAAGACTTCACTTGTTTCATTACTGGATTAAAGTAACACTATGTAGTTTTTCAACCTTCATTATATATTTCCAAGACCCTTGAGATAGTACATCGACTTACAATAGGTTGAATGACACGTCTGCCATAGCCTGACAGTGTCTGTATCGCTTTTACTGGCACTATGTAACTTCGGGTTTCGGGTAGGAACCCGAGCACAAAAAAAACTACAAAATTCGACTGCTTTACGGTATACGTCACTTCCCCCACTTCCTCAGATTCTGACGTGAGAGCCCAACTAGCGTTTGATACCCGCCTGTATGTTGTTGTCATGACCGAAGTAACAACTAAAAGGAAGAAGGCAAAGGTTTTGTCAGAGGTGACTAAAAGAAGAAAAAGGGAGAGTGACAAATTAAAAGACCGGACGAGGATCACTATTGGAGGGAGAGCAAGACAGTTTGAAGACGGTTAGAGTGCGCACGCGCGACCGGCTCTCTCTCTCTCTGCTCGTTCTTGTAACATGCACCCTGTCACAAGCGCAGCAGTCAGTCATCTGTAAAGTGTTTATACATTTATAAATAAATCAGGGAGTCAGGGAGCTGACTATCGCGCGAAATGTAAAAGTAATGCTAGTAGAGTAGCGAATTATCAATCTGGTAGCTACACTAACATGCTAGTATACGATGGTTATAATAAATAATCTTTCAGGATAACTATCCTAATGTCAGCAGGCTGATATGTTTGTGTATTTATTTTTACTCTGGCTATAATGCAAATCGATTTTCAAATTTGCAGATTTATCTATGGTAGCTTGATATTATAATATTGACGATATATGAATATTACCTACCACACAAACATTGAATTGAATTAGCATATCCGTTATGTAAAACAGTAGACAATAGGCTACTATAATGACGCTGTCTTGTAAACGTGAGCTACGCGATCTTTTGACGTTTGAAAAAAATAAAACCCATGAAATGATATTCATATGACATGCTGAAATATATGCCAATGTACCTGGGATGAAGACATTTCACACGCAACGCTGGCAGTCTGCCCGCGAGAACTCAAGACAGACCGTATCGGCTTGTCAACAAATGCACACGTGTATCGCCTGGTGTAACCATGACAGATTTTACGACAATAGTAGAAAACAATACTGTTTCCCAACTGTAGGGGGACCCCGAGAGCAAAAACCGCAAAAACGACATAGTGTTGCTTTAAACTGCTCTAGCAGTTAATAAACAGAAATGCGTCTTGCGGAAGAACATTGTAGCCGGAGCTACTTCTCTTTGTGTATGTCTATGACGCGGGTTAGTCACGCAGGCACTGGGCTACTCCGCAGCGGTGGCGAACCGACCAGTGTAAAGTAGTCCGAGTCTAAACGCTTATTACAGGCTTACCGTAGTGATTCAGGATAAGACGAAAACAGGGTTTGAAAAAGGGCATTAATAATGTACTCGCTCATTATATACATTTTGTAAATTCTGAAGCGAATTTTCGTTATTTGAAGCGACTTTCGAAAGGTGATTAACTCTGTTTTGGTTGCTACCTACCGTTGACATCAGTGTTTATTCTCGAACTATAAACTTTTATCTTACTTCTGTGATCATTTGAATATTTTTAACACAGAAATATCGATACTGTGTTGTTGAAAAGACTGAAAGTAAAGCTGTTTCATGTAGCACTGCTCTCTCTGCATCAGCGACAGCGCAAACAGATTTGAATGTTCCGTTGAAGTTTTTGTAATTTAGGAATAAGATCGCTATCAACTATTTTAAAATTTATGAGGTGAGACGTCGCTATTAAAGGAAAAGCTCCCAGCACTTCGTCCACACATCGCAGCAGAATCAGGTCAGGGTTAATGCGGCTCCTCTCAAGTGGATCAGCAGTTGCATGGTTGCTTCGAGACAGGTCAGAATGTGTGTGGGTCCTCTTAGATACGTTAGAAGTATGATGACTTTGGGAATTAGGAGGGACATTTGGTAAACTCTGGGGGTTTGCAGAAAGTTAGAACAGAACATTTTATTATAACAACTTATACTGCTTACAATTTTGTTGGCTTAGATTTGGCCAACACAGACTTCTGAGTGGATCCAGTCTTCTGCATCCTTTGGGAGTCAGAAGAAAATTAGTGAAAGATCTTCGGAGCTCTAGGCAGTTCTTCTGGTCTGTTCAGAGAAAGAGAAAGAAGCTAAATGTCGTGTTAGAAATAAGTAAACAAAAAAAAGAAAATTTATGGAAACCTTTTCTTTGCATTAACTTTTGACCGATCAAAACTGATTTCCTTATCCTCATCTACCCAGGAAAAAGTATGTTCTTTGGCCTAAAGAATCCCTTTGTTACTTACATATGTGCCACATGTTACTATACAGTGACTAAATATAATCATAGATTATAAATAAAGATAACTTACATTCTTCTTCGTTTGGCTTTAATTGGGGAATCCTCCCCATCTGTTGCAAGGTCTGTGTGTTTGACAGCTTCGGGTAGTTTTAATCTTGCCTCACTGTAACTGTCTACAAGAGATTACAATAACTATATATATATATATATATATATATATATATATATATATATATATATATATATATATATATATGTTAAGGCCAACTTATCAGAAACATCTCAACAAACAATCTATAAATTAATACTTACTCGATGTAAATATAATTCTGACCCTGTGGGGAGTCCATCCTTTCCCAGGTTGCTCCTTATTTTTTGTGGCTTTTACAACATCCACTTTATTTGGTGGCAACATACATTCATTTTCTTTGACCCAATTGGAAGGCACCACTTCTACTTCATTTGTTTTCTCAAAAATCACAATGTGGTACATTGTCTAAGCAAAATAAAAGTGTAATTAAGTCATTTAAATATTCCTTTTTAAAATAATCTGTAGGAACCCTTTTGAGTGGATAATGTGAGAAGAGAGACTATTTTTGGGAACTGTAATTGCACAAATGTACCGCAGATACAAAGAAAGCATCAGAATATAAACTGCAGATTTACTGGACTCACACTGTAAAAAATATTTTAGCAATTTAGTTATTTCAACTTATTTTTTTGAGTAGAGATAACTGGCTTGTCCAGACAACAATAAATTTTAAGTTTTCTTGTCCTCAACTAGACTGAAAGTTGAATGAACAAGTAAAATTGTTATTTTAACTCAAAAATGTATGTTTAAACAACTGCACTAGATTTTCTGTTGAGTTAACAAGTATACTTGTTATTTTAACTTATAAATGTAAGTTGAAACAACTGCACTACATTTTCTGCAGGTTTTACTTCAATTATACTCTAATGCTTTGATAGTAAACTAAACTTAATTCATCTATCTATCTTGCAGTCTGGTAGACAATATGGTCTTAAAACCTAAACTTCAACCTTTTAAAACCGCTTCAAACATAAATTTTCAACTTCAACAATGTTTTTACAATTATGAGCACAGATTTATTAAATTACACAAAAAAAATTCCTTACACGTGTCTTCAGAAGAAATAGACTGATACAGAGTAAGTGTGACATTTTATATTGTAAAAGTGATTGTTGCGAGTTTTTAGTTCGTAATAAGCGTTTTATAGTCTTGTGTTAACAAATAATATAATAATAAATCATACATTAAATTCATAAGTGCAAATGAACATTAGTAAAAGCATTTTTTTCAGAATTATTCACAGCAAAAACTCCAGTGTTAAATGAACTCTCCTGGGAGTTTATATAGTGATTCATTGAGTGATGATTGACCATTATTGAAGGCACCTGATGTTAACAAGCAGAATTTTTTAAGCCACCATTATGGTGATTAATGTTTGCTGTAGTTGGTCTTGTGACCCTTAAACTGTTAACATTATATTTTGTTTCGGCTGTTGTATTTGAGTTATAACTACCCGATAATCAAAGAGAAAAGGTGATCTGACGGTGTTGGTTAGGTTTTGACATAATCATCACGTGACTTGCATCACAAAGCTAATTTATAGCATAATCTCTGACTTTAAATGTATAATGGTGATTACAACATCACAGTGATTATACAGTACAAGATCTAGAAATGTCTAAATAATCCAAAGGATTTCTTAAAAGTTGTTCTGATAAAAAAATAAAATAATTTTTAGGCACAGACATAAAGAATCAGTGTATGAATCTCAACAATGGTGACAAACAGAATATTCAATTAGGAAAAGGATTTTACTTCAGATCATAATTTATTCATACCGCAATGCATGATGGGAGCCATGAATGAGTTTTGATTGGTGGCACCCAGAATGCACTGCAACATGCTTTATAATTGTCACCATTGTTGAGATTCACTGGCTGATTATTGATGTCAGTGTGTCTAAACAAAATCATTTTTCAAAGTGATCAGAAAAACTTTCAAGAAATAGTTTGGACTATATTAAAAAGCGTAAATATCGTTTGCTATAGAATCACTAAAAAACTCTCAAGTAATGAGTATGTTAAATCATAACCAACACCAACGGAATCACATTTTATCTTTGATCATCTGGCAATTATAACTCAGATACAACTGCCAAACAAAATCTAATGGTAACAGTTTAAGGGTCACGAGCCCAACTAAAGCAAACACTGATCACCATAATGGTGGCTTAAATTTTTGATTTTCAAAACACCACTTTAGTTGGCTGAACTTATTGGATGTAGTTTAGAAAACGTAACTTTAGTTGGCCGAACTTAGATTCAAAGTTTACTTAACTAAATTAAATCAGTTCATTGTACTTTATAATTTGTCAGGTAAACCTTTCCAAATTTGTCAGGTACACTTTTCAAAATAAGTTAGTTAAACTAAAAAAAAAAACATGCAAAAAGATAACACAAAATAATGAGTTAAGTCAACAAACATTTTTTTACAGTGCATGAACAACTGCATGCTACCAAAAATTGTATTATGTATCATGTAAATTAATAGCTGCCGTGTGGTTTGTTTAAATGCAGCAAAGGTATAACAACAAACTTGTCATGAAATGGCAGTCTGATATACTTTTGCACACTCTCCACTATCTGAAAATGTTTCACCGTCATAGACAAGTTAGAAACCATGAATATGTCCAACTCGTTAGAGTCAAAAGGGTATTCAAAGAATGATTCCTTGCATCTGTATTCCCTACCGACAATATATTCCACTCCCCTATCAACAATAATATTTTCAACCAACACAAACCTGTTCTTTATTTTGATGCAGGAATCTCTATTTGTAGTTTTGATAACTGCACCATCCATGGACAACACTTTAAACTGTTTTACTTCTCCCGTGAAAAATTGTGGTACTGGTCCTTTAGTATGTTCCGATTTATAATCTTTGGATGTCTGTGCATTAAGATTACAGTTGGAGCTGGCTTCATCAATTTCAGACAACCTGCGGATCACTTGTGTCAAAGGATTTCGTGCGCACCAACCCACAGATGCACGCGAGAGATCCACACACACACAGAACCCAAGCCACAGATGCACGCGAGAGATCCACACACGCAAATCAACCCACAGATGCACGCGAGAGATCCACACACGCAAATCAACCCACAGATGCACGCGAGAGATCCACACACACACAACGCAATCCACAGATGCACGCGAGAGATCCACACACGCAAATCAACCCACAGATGCACGCGAGAGATCCACACACACAACACAATCCACAGATGCACGCGAGAGATCCACACACGCAAATCAACCCACAGATGCACGCGAGAGATCCACACATGCAAATCAATCCACAGATGCACGCGAGAGATCCACACACGCAAATCAACCCACAGATGCACGCGAGAGATCCACACACGCAAATCAACCCACAGATGCACGCGAGAGATCCACACACACACAACGCAATCCACAGATGCACGCGAGAGATCCACACACGCAAATCAACCCACAGATGCACGCGAGAGATCCACACACACACAACACAATCCACAGATGCACGCGAGAGATCCACACACGCAAATCAACCCACAGATGCACGCGAGAGATCCACACACGCAAATCAACCCACAGATGCACGCGAGAGATCCACACACACAACGCAATCCACAGATGCACGGGAGAGATCCACACACACACAAGCAATCCACAGATGCACGGGAGAGATCCACACACACACAAGCAATCCACAGATGCACGGGAGAGATCCACACACGCAAATCAATCCACAGATGCACGGGAGATATCCACACATTAATGTTTGAGTTATGTTGTTTTGAGAACATATTGTTTATGGTTTCCTTCAAATTTTATTGGGTTATAAACAAACTGAGTTTTCCAAGAAGTTTTATTTATTTAATTTTCGTACAAAGTATATGACAATCGTTATCAATTGAGTTGATTTGTTTGAGTTGATGAGTCCAACTTCCTGAAATTCCAAAAAAGACAGTTGATTATAAGCATTATCATACATTGTATGTTGTTAAATGACTGTATTTAGATTTACATGCTTCAGACAAATTGCAATTAAGAATTTCTTCAATGAATGCAAGATTCCAACCAGTAAACGAAGTTCTTGGGTTTCACCTGTGTTGCCTCCCTCTCTCCAGTAGCCGCTCCCTACCTTCTGATCAGTTGGCCCATATCGAACCATATTGATTGATGTTTTATTAACAAGGTTCGGGAGGAACACGTTCTAATGATCAAACAATCAAGTCATTCCAGCCAGCTGTCAGCAATCAGTAATCAACAGGTCCACTCAATCAGCATGAGTAAAGCCTATAAATATACTCAGTCGACTCACCCATATTCCTCGACAGTTTTCAGCATTTGGTTTAACGCTTTGCTACGATGTCCCAAATGCAGCTTTCACCATCCGATGACGAGCTTAACCATGCTCCGGTTCCTCCGGTGCCATCAGCTGGCCCCAGGACAACCTCTCCACCTGATACCGCCTCCGAGCCCCACGTTTCATCTCGCGGGCGCCGGTCTGCGCAAGCAACCCCTCGCACGCCAAGACGCCGAGGTTTACCCTCACCTCCACCGGCGAGGACTCCAGCTTCCTCCCTGGCGTCCTCCTATCGTTTGGCCGTACCAACGATTCCGCCTATTGGGAAGCGGACAGTCTTGAGTCTGAGACAAGCGCTGATAAACTCTGATATTCAGCCCTCGCACAGGATGACTAAAGCGCAACTATACAACTTAAACGTTACTTTGCAATCATCAAATCTCTCTCCCAAATCCACCCCAGATTCCAAGGCGGCCAGCAGGCCGGGAAATTCTCGTGAGGCCCCGAATTCGCCTCGCCCGACTCCGCCACCTTCCCGTGCAAGATTCGGTTTGCCGCGCGCTTCAGCCCGCGGCGCCAGGATTTCTGCGAGCCTGGGTCGCGCTCCAGATTCCACCGCCACAAGACCTCACTCGCCTCCCGCTTCAGCTGAGCTTTTCAGCACGGCGCTTCCTGCCGCAGCGCCATACACAGCTGGGCCCGCCGGCTCACCCTCTGCCTCCCAGTTTTTTCCTCCTGCTGTTTCTAACTCTTTTCCTCTGCAGTGGCCTCCGGCTCCCGTGGCAGACGCTTGCGTGAGGCTGCCTCCGCTAGCGGTGCAGGCTCAAACTTTCCACAAAAGAGAGACCGTGCGAGACCGCCTCCGCTTGCAACACAAGCTCAGGCTTCTCATTCATTTCCTCCTTTTCCCCCTTATGCTTTTCTCAATTTCCCTTCTCAAGCCCCACAGGCCGACCTAAGCGTGAGGCTGCCTCCACCGATAGTCGCAGCCCAGGCTTCTCTCCCTTACAGCTCTCTCTTAAATGCCAAATCACAATTTTCTCTTTTCACAGCTACCCCGATGCCAGTCCCACCAAACGCTGTCGCTCTGGAGCCTCCCCCAGTGACTCAAAACATCCGAGATTATAGCTGAGCAATATGTAGCTTCTGTGGCGGTGGTCATGCCCGTCCTGTATGCCCTGTCTTTAACCCTTATGTGTTGTTGTGGCTGTTTTCAGCCACTATGGGGAATTTTTGAGTCTTAATTTGGCCATAACTTTTTCTGTGTTTCAGCAAATGGAATGATTTTTGGTGACAAATCTTATTTTTACACATATTTTGGGAAAATGCTTTGAAAATTTTCAAAAACTCAACAGTACACTGTGGGCAAATTCACTACCCTTTCGTTATGTTCGTGGCTGAAAACAGCCACTACTTTAAACTGCTGTAAAAATGTAGCAGATTAATATTTTTTTCAAATTTTTTTGCATAAATCTATTAATCAACCTCAGTCCTGATCAAAACTACTAAATGTTTTTAAAAAATTCAGGATTTTAACTCCTTAATTGCCAAATTCATAAATGATGTCACTGATTTGGGGAAAAAAACACACAAAATGACATATTTTCAATATAAAATGTGATTGTGGACTGGATTTTTTTTTACCTTTTATCACAGTCTTGGACATGTCAAAGATTAGAAATAACATTGGTTTTGATGCATTGTTAGTTTTTGTGCAGCATCAGATTTGAACTTTTTCTCCCTCATTTCCTGTTCGTGGCTGTTTTTGCCCCATTGACTTCCATTATAACCACGTTTTTTGATTGCAAAGTCATGACACCATATAATCATGCATTTTTGATTGTTGGTGGTTTTCCCTGTTGGGAAGAGGTAAAATTTGTAATTTTTACTGTTGATAACCAGGTGGCACCATTAACCCTTTAGATAGGCCTGTGCAAAAAAAGGCTTAGTTTCTGGCTTTTACATGGAGTTCTATGGAGTATAATACTGCCCTACAAAGCAAAAAGACGTAACTACGCAGAGTGCAGAACTGAGAAAAATGACTTTAAAGTTACCCTGTCATCCAGCCTAAGTAGTTGTAGGTATATTTTGTTACTTTATATTAGCTTATTGTTTTATTCACATAACAAAGGATGCCTTGAATTTCATGAAAATGATAACTCATGTTTGACTGTAAATGCAGTTACTGCCTTTTTGTTTTGTTGGGCAGAATTGCGTGTGCGTGTGCGTGCGTGTGTGTGTGTGCGTGTGTGTGTGTGTGTGAGAGAGAGAGAGAGAGTGTGTGTGAGAACTCACCTTGATGCGTCTGATAAAATCAAAACATGCACCTCAGCTCTCAGAACTACATGGAGTAAACAAAAACAAAGTGCCTTTTGGTGGTGAGAAATGCAGACAAAACAAAAACAAAGCAAGTGGATTTAAACACTTGCATGCAGGCCTACTGGTCATTTGATGGTGAGAAGAGCAGCAAGCAACATGAGAAAGGGCTTGACTTGTAGTGAAGTTTTAGAGATGATTCTGCAGCCTGACCCCTCCAGCGAGCTGCATGATGTATTGTCTTCTCCCTCTAACACCACAGACTCAGGAGACTCAGATCCTGATTTGGATGTGGCACCCTCATCATCCTCTCTAGCTTCCACTGAAGGCGAGGAGGATTTGGAGGATCCTGGATCTGGGTGGATTGGGAGAAACGGCAAAGTGTGGTTTTCCACCAACGCGGAGACAACTCCCTTTCTTCAGCCTGCCAGAGGCGTGACTCCAGGGCCGACGCGCTATGCCATCGCAAGGGTCCAGAACATGGATTCTGTGTTCAATCTGTTTTTCACGGAGGAGATGATTGACCTCATTGTCAGCATGACCAACCTCCATGGGTGCCGCACAATGAGAAACTGGACCGGAGTCATGCCGCTGGCAGGCTGAAGAAAGGGAGTTGTCTCCGCGTTGGTGGAAAACCACACTTTGCCGTTTCTCCCAATCCACCCAGATCCAGGATCCTCCAAATCCTCCTCGCCTTCAGTGGAAGCTAGAGAGGATGATGAGGGTGCCACATCCAAATCAGGATCTGACTCTCCTGAGTCTGTGGTGTTAGAGCGAGAAGACAATACATCATGCAGCTCGCTGGAGAATCATCTCTAAAACTTCACTACAAGTCAAGCCCTTTCTCATGTTGCTTGCTGCTCTTCTCACCATCAAATGACCAGCAGGCCTGCATGCAAGTGTTTAAATCCACTTGCTTTGTTTTTGTTTAGTCTGCATTTCTCACCATCAAAAGGCACTTTGTTTTTGTTTACTCCATGTAGTTCTGAGAGCTGAGGTGCATGTTTTGATTTTCTCAGACGCATCAAGGTGAGTTCTCACACACTCTCTCTCTCTCTCTCACACACACACACACACACACACACACACACGCACACGCACACGCACACGCAATTCTGCCCAACAAAACAAAAAGGCAGTAACTGCATTTACAGTCAAACATGAGTTATTTTCATGAAATTCAAGGCATCCTTTGTTATGTGAATAAAACAATAAGCTAATATAAAGTAACAAAATATACCTACAACTACTTAGGCTGGATGACAGGGTAACTTTAAAGTCATTTTTCTCAGTTCTGCACTCTGCGTAGTTACGTCTTTTTGCTTTGTAGGGCAGTATTATACTCCATAGAACTCCATGTAAAAGCCAGAAACTAAGCCTTTTTTTGCAAAGGCCTATCTAAAGGGTTAATGGTGCCACCTGGTTATCAACAGTAAAAATTACAAATTTTACCTCTTCCCAACAGGGAAAACCACCAACAATCAAAAATGCATGATTATATGGTGTCATGGCTTTGCAATCAAAAAACGTGGTTATAATGGAAGTCAATGGGGCAAAAACAGCCACGAACAGTAAATGAGGGAGAAAAAGTTAAAATCTGATGCTGCACAAAAACTAACAATGCATCAAAACCAATGTTATTTCTAATCTTTGACATGTCCAAGACTGTGATGAAAGGTAAAAAAAAATCCAGTCCACAATCACATTTTATATTGAAAATATGTCATTTTGTGTGTTTTTTTCCCCAAATCAGTGACATCATTTATGAATTTGGCAATTAAAGAGTTAAAATCCTGAATTTTTTTAAAACATTTAGTAGTTTTGATCAGGACTGAGGTTGATTAATAGATTTATGCAAAAAAATTTGAAAAAAATATTAATCTGCTACATTTTTACAGCAGTTTAAAGTAGTGGCTGTTTTCAGCCACGAACATAACGAAAGGGTAGTGAATTTGAACAATGCACAAGGGTTAAAGATGTCAATAAAAAATCTAAAAATTATTTATCCCGTGAATATTTCTCGCCTTTCTATCGAACTAGCTCACCACCCGGACTCAGACTTCACTGAATATCTGCTGTCTGGCCTACAACACGGTTTTAAACCTGGAGTGGTTTGTCCGCTCTCCCAAAACATCATCTGCGATAATCTCCAATCGGCTCTCGCCGAGCCCGACGTGGTAGACAACCTGATTAAAAAAGAAGTCGAGTCAGGCTTCATGATTGGCCCTTTTGACGAGCCTCCTTTCAAAGTTTTTCGCATTAGCCCCATTGGAGTGGCTACGAGAAAGTTTTCAGGTAAGAAACGCCTCATAGTCGATCTGTCAGCTCCACATAAATCCCTGTTCCCAAGCATTAACAGCCTGATCCCACTCAACGAATTTTCTCTCAAATACCACGACGTAGATCAAGCAGTCGACCTGATAAAAATCGTGGGTCGGGGTGCCTGGCTCGCAAAAATTGACATCACTTCGGCTTTTAAAGTGATGCCCATCCACCCGGATTCATGGCACTTATTTGGAGTGCGCTGGCATGGGAAATTCTATTTCGCCATACGCTTAACTTTTGGATGCAAAAGCAGCCCCAAAATTTTTGACATGCTATCTGAAGCCGTTTGCTGGATCTTGTCAAACAATTATGCAATTCTTCACCTCATTCACCTGCTGGACGATTTTCTAATAATTTCACCTCCCAGCGCCATTCCAGCAGCCCAGATCCTCACAGTTCAAAAAGTCTTTTCCGAGCTCGGAATCCCCATCGCCCAGGAAAAAAACATTGGTCCCGCCACATCCATTGAGTTCCTTGGCATTAATCTAGATTCAGTTAAATACCACGAGGCCTGCCCAAGGAGAAAATCAATAGAATAATCCTCATCTCATCTACCCTCGTAGAAAGTTCAAAGTGTTCCAAACGCGAACTCCTATCCATGCTCGGCCACTTAAACTTCGCCATGCGCATTATTCCACAAGGCCGCCCTTTCATTTCTCATTTCCTCTCTCTCGCGTCTTCAGTTCACGCACTAGAGGATCTCATTTCCCTAACTCCAGCATGCCGCGACGAACTCAGCCTATGGATTATTTTTCTTTAAACAGTGGAACGGCCTTCCTTTTTCTATAAGGATCTTATTTCCTCCCCCATCGACATCCAGCTGTTCACAGATGTAGCCCCCTCAGTCGGCTTTGGGGGGTTCTGCCAAGGACGCTGGTTCGCGTCTACTTGGCCCCCCCAAATACAGGACACGCTACAGTCCTCTGCATTATTCGAGCTCTACCCTCTCGTAGTAGCAGCCTTCCTGAGGGGGAAAGAATGGACTGCCAGCAGCATCATAGTGCATTGTGACAACGAAGCTACAGTGCAGTGCATTAATAAAGGCCGTTCCCATTCACCCGCACTGATGCCACTTTTAAGACGTCTAATCTGGATTTCAGCATGTGATCAATTTATCTTAATTGCTAAACACTACCCCGGGTCAAAAAACCAAATTGCCGACTCTCTGTCTCGCTTTATGTTTCAGAAATTCAGGATGCTGGCTCCAGAGGCAGACAAGCTACCAACTCCAGTACCTCATTATTCGGAATTAATATTCCCATAACCCACCCGCAAAAATCCCTCCTCAACATATCGCTCGACACCATTCTCCAAGCAGTTTCCCCCAGAACTCTCCAATCCTATGTGACCGCATGGAGATGTTTTAAAGCCTTCCACCTTTCTTATAACACGCCATTCCCTGATTTTTTCCTCCTTACAATTACCTCCTTCATCTCTTACCTTAACAGCGTTAAGAGCCTCCAAGTCGGGTCCATCAAAAGTTACTTAAGCGGCATCCAATTTTTTCACAAATTGATTCACGGCGCCCCCTCACCGGAGATAAATAACTCACAAACCTCCCTCTTAATTAAAGGCATCCAACGATCCCAGCCCACCCGCCCGGACACCAGACAACCCATAACATTAGATATTCTTACTAAATTCAATTCAATTCAAATTTATTTGTATAGCGCTTTTCACAATACATATTGTTTCAAAGCAGCTTTACAGAAAGTGCATATCAGAAATGTACGTAAAAAATACAGTTAGTTAATCATCATGTATTAATTTAGGGCATAACATATCGCCGGCGCTGAGTCGTCTCTTCACAGGCGTCGAGTCGTCTCATCGCAGGCGTTTAGTCATCTCATCGCAGGTGTTGGGGACTCTGAAGTCTCCGTGAGAGGCTGGATACAGACTGTAGCTGAAGAACGCTATTTACCTCGGGACTAGCGTCCCGAGATAACAGCAGAAAAGCAGATGGGAAATAATTAGCGTAGCTGCTGTTCATAATATTAATGCATTCGATCTGATTCAACAGTGGTATAAAAGGTAAGCATTATGTGAATGCTTGGCTGAAGAGATGCGTCTTTAATCTAGTTTTGAACTGGGAGAGCGAGTCTGAGCAACGAACAGTATCAGGAAGGCTATTCCAGAGTTTAGGAGCTAAATGTGAGAACGCCCTCCCTCCTTTAGTGGACTTAGATATCCTAGGAATGACCAGAAGCCTCGAATTTAGGGATCTTAAAGAACGCGATGGATTGTAGGGCGATAGAAGGTCCATTAAATATACAGGAGCTAGACCATTTAGGGCTTTATAGGTCAGTAATAGTACTTTGTAATTGATACGGAACTTAATAGGTAACCAGTGCAGAGATGATAAAATTGGTGTTATATGATCATATTTTCTTGACCTAGTAAGAACTCTAGCAGCTGCATTTTGCACTAACTGTAGCTTGTTTATTGAGGATGTAGGACAACCAGCTAATAAAGCATTACAGTAATCTAGTCTTGAGGTCATGAATGCATGAACTAACTTTTCTGCATTAGAAACAGATAGCATGTTACGTAGCTTAGCAATATTTCTAAGGTGGAAAAAGGCTGTTCTTGTAACATATGATATATGATTTTCGAAAGACAAGTTGCGGTCTAGTATAACACCCAGGTCTTTTACTGTAGTGGATAAAGTAACTGGACATCCTTCTAAATTAAAGTTGTATTGTACGAGGTTTTGTGGGTAGTTTTTTGGACCAATAAGTAATACGTTTTATCTGAATTTAATAGCAGGAAATTACACGTCATCCAGCATTCTATATCTTTAAGACACTCTGTCAATTTAGATAAGTTAGTGTTTTCATCTGGTCTTGATGAAATATATAATTGAGTGTCATCAGCATAACAGTGGAAATTAATTCCATGTTTTCTTATAATATTACCAAGTGGCAGCATATATATTGAGAATAGCAGAGGGCCTAACACCGATCCTTGCGGCACTCCATACTCTACTGACGTTATCTTCGATTTTTCACCATTTAAACAGACAAAATGGTAACGGTCTGATAAGTACGATTTAAACCAGCTTAATGCCTGTCCCTGAACACCAGTGTAGTTTTGTAGTCGATCTAAGAGTATTTTATGATCTATAGTGTCGAACGCAGCGCTAAGATCGAGTAGAACTAGTATTGAGATACAGCCTTGGTCAGAAGCTAAAAGTAAATCATTTGTAATTTTAACTAGCGCAGTTTCTGTGCTATGATGCGGTCTGAATCCTGACTGAAATTTTTCATAGATATCATTTTCTTGCAGGAAAGAGCACAATTGAGCGGACACAATTTGTTCTAGTATTTTAGATATAAATGGAAGATTTGAAATGGGTCTGTAATTTGCTAAGTTATTTTGATCTAATTGCGGTTTCTTAATAATAGGTTTTATTACTGCCAGCTTAAATATTTTTGGAACATGACCTAAAGATAAAGACGAGTTAATAATATTGAGAAGAGGCTCTTCCACTACAGGTAACACTTCTTTCAGTAGTTTAGTGGGTATTGGATCTAATAAACATGTTGTTGGTTTCGCTGCAAAGATAAGTTTATTTAGCTCTTCCTGTCCTATAGTTGTAAAGCGGTGTAGTTGTTCTTGAGGGGCAATAATTGAGGCTGAATCATAAGACACCATAGAGGATTGTACATTTACAATTGTATTTCGGATGCTTTCTATTTTCTCATTGAAGTAATTCATAAAATCATTACAACTATACTGTAACGGAATATTTTGCTCTGGTGATGTCTGTTTATTTGTTAGTCTAGCCACGGTGTTAAATAAAAACCTTGGATTATTTTGGTTATTTTCTATCAGTTTGCGGAGATGCTCAGCCCTGGCTGCTTTTAGAGCCTTTTTATAACGTGACATACTGTCTTTCCACGCGATTCTAAAGACTTCTAAATTAGTTTGTTTCCATTTACGCTCTAAGTTACGAGTTTCTCTCTTGATAACATGTGTAGTACTATTGTACCATGGTGCTTTAGTTTTCTCTCTAACCTTTTTTAATCTAATTGGTGCAACAATATCTAATGTACTAGAGAAAATTGTGCTCAAACTGCTAGTCATTTCCTCTAGTTCATCTGTTTGTTGGGGTTCACTGAGCAGCTGAGATAGATCAGGTAAGCTATTTGTGAATCTATCTATAGTGGTTGGAACGCTTGTTCTGCCTGGTCGATAACGTGGCGCAACATGGCAAATTTCAGCAGTACGTAATATGCACGTTACCATACAATGATCAGTGAGATCGTCACTTTGCGGTATAATATCTATATCGGTTGGATTGGTTCCATATGATATAATTAAATCTAGTGTATGATTTAGACGATGAGTGGGACCACTGACGTTTTGCTTGACCCCAAAGGAGTTTAATAAATCTGTAAACGCAGTCCCTAACGCATCATTTGTGTTATCTACGTGTATGTTAAAATCTCCAACAATTATTGCTTTATCGGCATTGACCAATAGATCTGAGAGAAAGTCTGCAAACTCTTTTAGGAAATCAGCATAGGGCCCTGGAGGTCTATATACGGTCGCCAAGGCTAGAGATAATAGGGATTTCTTTCTTACATCTAAGAGCGTAACATTTAGCACAAGTACTTCGAACAAATTAAACCTGTGACCTGTTTTCTGAGTAACATCAAGGATATCTCTATAGATTGTTGCAACAACGCCGCCACGACCGATCGGACGGGGCTCATGCTTATAACAGTATCCTGGTGGAGTAGACTCATTTAGACCGAAATAATCATTTGGTTTAAGCCAGGTTTCAGTAAGGCACAGAACATCGAAATTATTATCTGTGACCATTTCATTTACAATAACCGCCTTAGGTGTGAGCGATCTAATGTTTAGAAGACCTAGTTTAAGAAATTCTTTTTGTTCACTGATATTTAGATTTTCTGGTTTAATTACAATAAGATTTTTCCTAGATCCTACACTAGATTTATTGTTTGGCCTCACTAGACGAGGAATAGACACAGTTTCTATATCATGTTCTACACTACTTGTATCAATTAAGTTGGGACAGCATAGATTGTGATTTGGACTTTGACTTACTAGTCAGATGCTGTGTAACGTCTTGGAGATGTTGTCCGACAGCACAGCCGCTCCGATTCTGCTGGGGTGCAGGCCATCAGCACGGTAGAGCCTAGGTCGCTCCCAGAACAGATTCCAGTTATTTACAAAGAGCAGTTTCTGTTCATTACACCATGACATTAACCATTCATTTAGAGCAAATAGTCTACTGAACCTTTCTTGTCCTAGTCGGTACGTGGGAAGCGGTCCAGACACGATGATCGTTGCCTCAGGCGCTGTGCTTGCGTACCGTCTCGATCAGGCTCCTGTAGTCCTTCTTCAGAACCTCCGTCTGCCACAGCCGGATGTCGTTCGTTCCCGCGTGCAGCACCACAGCTCCGACGCGCTCGTCACCGTTCAGGATCTCGGGAACATGTGCAGCGACATCTAGAACACGAGCACCAGGAAAGCAGTGAGTGCGCACATTACCCTTACCTGAGGTAGCGCGGACATGACGGACGATGGAACTGCCGATGATCACGGCGTCGTCACGTTCCGATCACCCAGGGTCCATGGCTTTGTGTCGGTGCCGGAGTGAATGAAGCCAGAGATGATCGCGTCCTCCTGGGCAGAGAAACGCATGGAGTAGACGAAGTCGGAGTCAAAAAGTTACTAACCACTGACTTGTGAGCATCGATGCGTGATGCTTCAAGCGCTGATCGCCGATCTCGCAGCTCGGCTTGCCTCTCTAGCAGACCACGGATCTGCTTCTCCACGGACTCCAGCTCCAACAGCACCGAATGCTGTTCATGTAAATGCATTCATACCCTCCGCACAGGCTACCGATCCCTTAATACCTCTCGCACACTCGACGCCATGTTCATTCTAGCTTTTTTTGGTTTCCTAAGATGCTCTGAACTGGCTATCACTTCCAGATTCAACCCAAAAATCCACCCAAACATCTCAGATCTTTCAGTGCTTGACAGCGAAACTATCTCTTTTTTGATCAAACAAAGCAAAACAGACCAAAAAAGGCCACTTCATATATATTTTCAACCTCTCGTCACCAATTCAACCTTTCCAAACTATACTAGCATACTTCCAACTGAGAAACTCTCATGCTAAATCCTATCTCGAACCCTTGTTCATAGACGACTCTAACAAACCCGTGACAAGCTTTTGGTTCCAAAAACACCTAAAATCTGTTCTCCAACTATCAGGCATCCCAGCAGAGAATTTCTCCAGCCATTCCTTCCGCATCGGGGCAGCAACCTCAGCAGCCCAAAAAGGCCTCTCCCAGCAACAGATCCAAGCGCTTGGAAGATGGTCCTCAGACGCGTTCCAAACCTATATCAGAACTAATCATTTCCATATCAAAAAAGCCCACCAAATCCTCATTGGTTAAAAAAAAAAAAAAAAAAAAAAAGTATCCATGTCTTCTCTTTCTCCATCCAGCGAGTATTGATCTCCCAGCGGACACAGCGAGAGCCTTCCCGGTCGAGCTTCTATGTCTTCTCTTTCTCCGTCCAGCGAGTATTGATCTCCCAGCGGACACAGCGAGAGCCTTCCCGGTCGAGCATCCATGTCTTCTCTTTCTCCGTCCAGCGAGTATTGATCTCCCAGCGGACTCAGAGACAGCCTTCCCGGTCGAGTATTTATATTTTCTCTTTCTCCGTCCAGCGAGTATTGATCTCCCAGCGGACCCAGAGACAGCCTTCCCAGTCGAGTATTTATTTCTTCTCTTTCTCCGTCCAGCGAGTATTGATCTCCCAGCGGACCCAGAGACAGCCTTCCCGTTCGAGTATTTATATCTTCTCTTTCTCTGTCCAGCGAGTATTGATCTCCCAGCGGACACAGCGAGAGTTCCCCAGGTCAAGCATTTTCTTCTCCTCCTCCTCCGTCTAGCGAGTATTGATCTCCCAGCGGACGTAGCCAAACCCTCCCAGTCAAGCATCTATGTTTTTCTCTTTCCTGACTGGTGAGGCTTACCCTTTCCGATGCCGTGACCATTGCCACAAGAACCCTCCCGTTCGAACATCCATACTTACCCGTCCGACACCGTAAGCATTGAACTCTCATCGGACACCGCGAGAGCTCTCCCAGCCAAACAACCAGGCTCTCCTTGAAATGCCAGCCCGCCAATCTCTGCGCTCTTTTCGGGGGGTCTTTAAGCAGGCGGCTGTCCTTTATTCACTTTGCTTTATGGGGAGTACTCTGGGTTCGGGCCCAATTTCCGAGCTCAGAGCCCTCCCCCCGGACAGCACGCCAAATACGCATAACCATTTATTCTTTGATCATTTGTAAGTGTGAACTCGTGAATTGATGTTTTATTAACAAGGTTCGGGAGGAACACGTTCTAATGATCAAACAATCAAGTAATTCCAGCCAGCTGTCAGCAATCAGTAATCAACAGGTCCACTCAATCAGCACGAGTAAAGCCTATAAATATACTCAGTCGACTCACCCATATTCCTCGACAGTTTTCAGCATCCCTCCACCACCCCATCTCCTCACACTTGCCTAGCTATCTTCCTAAACAGAGATACGGGGGGAGTACTCTGGGTTCGGGCCCAATTTCCGAGCTCGGAGCCCTCCCCCCGGACAGCACGCCAAATACGCATAACCATTTATTCTTTGATCATTTGTAAGTGTGAACGCGTGAAACCCTATACAAGTGTGACACATCAGACCTGGCACGAGTGCCAGGTTACACTAACATGTTTCATGTCCTCTGCTCGTTGCCAGGCTGCCAGCTTTGCACAGCTCGGTAAGACCAACATAATGATTGATGTATTTTAATATATGTAGTGTACTCTAATTAGAGTATTAGCATTGCAACTACAGTTATGTGTTGCAACTTAACTTATGTAGATCCTGTACTGCCTATAGTTTTTTCTAATCCAGGCATAAGAGTAGCTTGATGTAATTTCTGTTGATTTATTATCAGCTGTTATTGAATAAGTATAAGGCTGTATATGCTGGTTACTGTAGATCTAGATATTGAGCTGAGATTTGAAGTTTGAACTGAAGTGTGATAAATAGGCCTGAACATGTGATCATTTAGTATTATGCAGCAAGTGATGCTTGATGTTACATGGTTGTTATGCTTTAGTGTGATTGTTGTACAACATATAGATATATGGAACATCATTTTGAAGTTCCTGTTTGAAAAAAAATCATTGGTCTTAAAAAAACAGGTCAGGTCTTACGGACAAGAGTGAGAACTACTTGAAAGATCCCTTTCTATCAA
The DNA here is from genome assembly GCA_026230005.1 of Gila orcuttii. Classification (NCBI taxonomy): domain Eukaryota; kingdom Metazoa; phylum Chordata; class Actinopteri; order Cypriniformes; family Leuciscidae; genus Gila; species Gila orcuttii. Next base: position 63,014,399 of record JAPDVR010000003.1, read on the forward strand.
TGGCGAGCCTCCCAGTGTGATCCAAAGAGACACAGACCAACTCATCGAACATTTCCCGTGGTGGTAGGAAAGTATCAGTCCCCTGAGCTGGTACACACTCTTCATCCAAAAGTGCCAACTTTCCTCTTAAACAAGGAAACTGTCACAGAACTGGTGACACACACTTTAACAGTGTTGAGAATTTATTTGTTAGAAGACTATTTAAAAGAATAGTTACGAAAGTTAAGATTAATAAGTTAAAATGAATGTTATCATTTAATATACAACACTAAGATTAACAGTTCATGTTTCATATACTTATGTGGCTAAAAACATTCTATATGTAATTATGATTTGTGAATTGACTTCATTTCCCAAGAGGCATTGAGCAATGGAAGAGGCACGTGATGACGTGAAGTTTGTTGGTGATTTTGCAACAGTCTTCTTGTGAACGATTTGCTGAACAAGCACGCTATATTTCACTTTGCTTTTCATTAAACGTCTAAAACGAAGCAACGTCTCATCGTCATTCCTAGTCTATAAGACGATAAATGTACAACATTTTTGGTGCCGGAAACCCAGGAAACAGAAGACTATGAGTGACGAAGACCACGAAGAGCGACCGGTCGGTATGGAACAACTTGAAAGGTCCAAAAGAAAACGTCGGACGATACGGAGTTCTACAACGAGACTGCTAAACCAGATCGACGCTGAATTATTAAAGGGAGACAAGGATATCTACCGTGTGCGGGACATGTTAGCCGTGTTGTCAGCAAAGGAGGACAGTTTGCGCGAGCTGGACAGCATAGTGGAGGAACACACTTCGCTGGAGGACGTGGATGCGGAGGTTGAACTCGCAGAGGAATATAGAGACCGCGTCATCGAGATGAAAGCGCGAGCTCACCGAGTGATCCGAGAACATGAAACTGTGAGTAACCCACGGCCTGCTCAGTCAAGCGATGGTAGCACAAACAAACCAACAGTGAGACTGCCTAAGCTACAAATTGATAAGTTTAGCGGAGATGTTAGTGTATGGCAGGAATTTTGGACCCAGTATGAGACTGCTATTCATAGCAACAATGCACTTTGCAAAAAAGAAAAATGTACCTACCTGAAAACTTATCTTAATGGAACGGCTGCAAAGGCAGTAGCAGGACTCACACTGACAGACAGTAACTATGATGCTGCAGTTGATATTCTCCAAAGCAGATTTGGAAGGAAAGATCTCATTGTAAATGCTCACGTCAAAGCTTCTGAATCTCACTCCTGTAAAGAAATCATCTGATGTCAGTGCATTAAGGCAGTTATATGATGACTGTGAAATTCAAATCAGAAGCCTAGAGTCATTGGGAGTGGTATCAGACACCTATGGCGGTATGTTGTGCCCAATATTACTCCAGATGATGCCAGACGACATGGCTCTTGAATACAGCCGTCACAGAGGTGATGATGATGAGTGGAATGTGCCTAATGTGTTGAAGTTCCTGCAGAAAGAGGTTCAGAGCCGAGAGAGAACTTTACAAAGATGAAAATGATGAAATCATACAACCAGAGAGAAAAACAGTCTGCTAACAAAACATGCAGCAAATCATATTCAGCCATTGATGTGAAATTAAAGAAACCAAGCATGACATCTGCAGCTGCACTACACATTGCTGACCAGAAAATGCGAAACTGCCTGTTCTGTGATAGCACTGAACACAAATCTGAAAAATGTCCAGACCACCCGGTGTCAGCACGCAAGGAAAAACTGAAGAAGCTTGGCAGGTGCTTTGTGTGTCTGGGGACCAAACACATTGCCAGGTTTTGCAGGTCAAAGGGCATGTCATGTGCCACATGTGGAGGCAGGCATCATGCAGCCATTTGTGAGAAAAATGAGACATCTCCACCTGCTGCGGCTGCCAACATTGACACTGTTATTTCCTCAGTGATTCCCCAAGCGGAGAAAGACAAACCTGACATTGAAAACACTGTGCTGCTACAAACTGCCAAGGCATGGGTTGTAGGACCCACAAGCAGGAAGATGGTCCGCTGCTTGCTAGATGGAGGGAGTCAGGGGAGTTTTGTGCATGAGAATGTGGTGAAGGCGCTGCAGCTACCTGTTACTAGGAAAGGGACACTCACTCTTCACACATTTGGCTCCTCTGCTCCAACAACGGTGAGTCGCAATATAGTGAAGCTCAGCTTGTAGAATGTATGGGATAATCAGCAGGGAATCAAAATCGAGGCAGTTGTCACCCCCAAAGTGTGCACAGCGCTGATGAAAGTGCCTGTTGAACATATACAAAGAGAAATGAAAAGCAGAGGTCTTCAACTAGCAGACTGTGCTGGAGATGATAAACCTGAACTTTCTGTGCTAATTGGCTCTGATTATTACTGGCAGATAGTATCAGGCAGAGTAGAGAGACTGACAAAGAGCCTAGTGGCACTGGAGAGCACTTTTGGATGGGCAGTGCAAGGCCCAGTAGCAGTGTCCAGCATGACAGAGACGACCTGCATGCATATTCAGCTCAGCGAGGATGCACAGATTGATAAATAGCTGCATGCATTCTGGGAGCTTTAGTCCCTGGGCATCACAAGTGAGAAGTCTGAGAGCCCAGAGGATGTGGAAGCGTTGCAGCGGTTCGAAGAAACCTCCATCTTCAAGGATGGGCGTTACGAAGTGGAGTTGCCATGGCGACAACATCATCCTCCACTTCAAGACAATTACCGCATCGCAAAAAAGAGACTTGAGAGTTTGAAAAGGAAACTAAGCAAGGATGTCACACTCTACACAGCAAAAACTCCAGTGTTAAATTAACTCTCCTGGGAGTTTATATGGCTCCAGACTCAAGAGTGTAAAGTGTTAAAATATGAGTGTTAAATTAACACTCAAGAGTGTTAAAGTTAATGAGATAATTAAGTGATTACTTGAGTGATAATTGAGCATTATTGAAGACACCTGATGTTAACAAGCAGAATCACTGAAGGAGAAAATCACAAATTGTACGTCACCATTATGGAGATCAGTGTTTGCTTTAGTTGGGTTCTTGACCCTTTTATTTTTTTTCTTGAGATATTGTTTGTCTGTTGTTATTCAGTTATAGCAGCCAGATGAACAAAGACAAAAAGTGATTGGATGGTGTTGGTTATGTTTTGACATAATCATGTTGTGATTTTAAAATCTAAATTTACTGAGATAGTTTAACTTGTTAATTACAACTGCTTTGTGATTCTACAGCATAGGACTTTCAGTGCTTTTAATATAATCAAAAATATCTAAAAAACTTAAAAACAATATTTTATTTAGAAACACAGACATCAATAATCAGACTGTGAATCTCAACAATGGTGACAATAATAAAGCATGTTGCAGTGCATTCTGGCAGCCACCAATCACAACTCATTAATGGCTCCCATCATGCATTGCGGTATGAATAAATTATGATCTGAATTGTCTATATAATTTACTTTTCCTAATTGAATAATCTGCTCGTCACCATTGTTGAGATGCATTGATTGAATCTTGATGTCTGTGTGTGCCTATAAAGACTCTTTTATTTTTGAAAACAACTTTTAAGAAATCCTTTGTATTATATAGAAAATTCTAGATCTTTGACGTATAATCAATGATGTTGTAATTAACAACATGTATCTATGTCACAAGATTCTTAATAAGTTCAGTGATCAAGTTCATATGATGATTACATCATAACATAATCAACAACATCAAATCACTTTTTTCCTTTGTTCATCTGGCTGTTACAACTAAATAACAACAAACAAACAAATTCTAAAGTTAAAAATATAAGGGTCAAAAGCCCAACTAAAGCACACACTGATCTCCATAATGGTGACGTACAATTTGTGATTTTCTCCTTCAGTGATTCTGCTTATTAACATCAGGTGTCTTCAATAATGCTCAATCATCCCTCAATTAATCACGTAATTATCTCATTAACTTTAACACTTTTGAGTGTTAATTTAACACTCATATTTTAACACTTTACACTCTTGAGTCTGGAGCCATATAAACTCCCAGGAGAGTTAATTTAACACTGGAGTTTTTGCTGTGTACAGCAGATACAATGAAGTTGTGGAGGACTACTTAAAACAAGGAATGGCAGAGGATGTGCCAAGGGAGCATGCATCATCACAAGGCAGTCAGACATATTACTTACCTCATCACGCGGTATTGAGAGAGGATAAGGCGACAACGAAACTGCGGGTTGTGTTTGATGCGTCCTCCCACGAAAATAAAAGTCCCTCACTAAATGACTGTCTCTTAACAGGTCCCAATCTGAATCCAGATCTGATGAGTATTTTGATCAAATTTAGACTGCATGAAATCGCATATATGGCAGATATCAAGAAAGCATTTCTGCAGATTCCACTCTCAGAAAGAGATCGGGACGCTGTAAGATTTCTGTGGTTCATAGGACCGCCAACAGAGGAGAAGGACGTGACGCTGCGCATGCTCAGAATGACGAGAGTGGTGTTCGGAGCTTCATCAAGCCCATTCTTACTCGCAGCCACCCTTAGGAAGCATTTAAGACAGTATGAGCTAGAACACCCACAAGTGGTAGAAGTCCTTAGCTCCTCACTCTACGTCGATGATTTTATTTCAAGTGCAAGTGAGGTGACCAAGGCACATACAGTGACAACGACAGCCAGGAACATTATGTCTGCTGCAGGCATGGAGCTATGTAAATGGATGACAAACTCTCCTGAGCTCAAAGAAAAATGGCAGAAAAGCTTGATGGATTGTGCTGTGCAACCAGAATCACACGGGTCTGTGCTGAAGGTGCTGGTTATGGTGTGGAGACCGGCCATTGATGATTTTGTGTTCGACCTCAGGGGGCTGCTTGATAATCTGAAAGAAAGAGAAAACACAAAACGAAGTGTTCTGCAGTCTTCGGCTCGCATTTTTGACCCTCTAGGATTCCTGACTCCTTTCACTATCAGGATTAAGTGTTTGTTCCAAGAGATGTGGGAGAGAGGGCTCAACTGGGACGAGGAACTGCCACCTGATCTGACGAAGAAATGGCAACAGTGGTGCTCAGAGCTCCCTCAACTGCATCAGGTCTCAATCCCACGATGGTATCAAACACACATACCACAGCAGGACGGTCAAGAGTTAAAGCTACATGTGTTCTGTGACTCGAGTGAAAGGGCGTATAGTGCAGTTGCTTATCTTCAAGAAGAAACAAAGGAAGGAGAAGTGACCATAAGCCTGGTTGCATCCAAGTCCAGAGTGGCTCCACTCAAAAGGATGACACTGCCACGCCTGGAGCTAATGGGTGCTGTAATAGCAGCCAGGCTGGGGAACACCCTCATGAAAGCACTGCAGCTAGACAAGACACAACTCAGACTATGGACAGACCCAATGATAGTGCTGCATTGGATTTGTGGTTCTGCTCATAAGTGGAAGCAGTTTGTAGCAAATAGAGTCACAGAAATCCAGTCTCTAACTGACCCACAGTCATGGTCTCACTGCAAAGGGAAAATGAATCCAGCTGACCTCCCCACCAGAGGCCTAACTGTGCAGGACCTGAAGCAGAGCGCATTGTGGTGGAATGGTCCTTGTGTTCTGATGTCACCTGATCAGTTAGAGAGCACTCAGGAAGATGTTCAGGAAGATGAGGTAAGGTCTGAACTTAGATCCAAATACCAGATTGCTGTACAGTTTGTTAAGAAAGACCAAGACTTCTTAAGCCCTGTTTTATGTCTGGAGAGGTACAGCAAACTAAAAACAGTGCTCCGGGTGACAGCCTGGATAAAGAGGTTTATCTACAACACCTGCTCAAGCACAAAAATCAGTGGTGAACTGACAGCAGAAGAGCTGAATGAAGCAGGAAAAAAATGGATAAAGGTGATTCAGAACCAGAGTTTCAGCTCTGAAATTGATTTGCTGAAAGCAGGGAAATGTCCCCACACTGACTCCAGAATCCGAGAGCTAAAACCATTTCTGGATGAAGAGGAGCTGGTCAGTGTGGGAGGAAGGCTCCAGCATTCTGATCTCTCTTACAGAGGAAAGCACCCATGGATTTTGCCCAACAACCACCGATACACAGAAATGTTGGTGCAGTATGAACATGAGAAGATAATGCATGCGGGTGTACGAGACACTTTAGTGCAGACAAGAGAGAAATATTGGGTTTTGAGGGCACGACAGGTAGTGAAGAAGGTTTGTGTCCAGATGTGTACTCTGCAAGAAATTCAAGGCAAAGGCTGGGCAGCAGACTACTGCGCCACTGCCAAGAGACAGAATAACAGAGTCACCGCCATTTGAGATCACTGGTGTGGACTTCGCAGGGCCACTCTATGTGAAGACACAGAACGTCATGACAAAAGCGTATATAGCACTGTTCACTTGCGCTGTAACCAGAGCGGTGAACTTAGAGCTGGTCTCAGATATGTCTACAGAGAACTTTCTGCTAGCGTTGAAAAGATTCATCTCGAGAAGAGGATTATGCAAGGTGATTTATTCAGATAACGCCAAGACGTTCAAGAGAGCGGATCAAGATTTGAAGGAGCTCTGGAAAGGCATTAAAGATCCACAGCTACGGGGGAACCTGGCGGTTCATCGCTGAAAGAGCAGCCTGGTGGGGCGGATTCTGGGAGCGGCTGGTAAGGTCAGTCAAAATTATTCTCAGAAAAGTGCTAGACAGAGCTAAACTCAACTTTGAAGAAATGTGTACCATTCTGACTGAAGCTGAAGCCATAATAAACTCGAGGCCGCTCACTTATGTGCACAATGATGTGGACGAGCCAGAGCCACTAACACCTGTTCATTTCTTGGTGGGCCAGAGACTGAGCTGCTTGCCTTCTAAGCCATGTCCAGCTGAGACTAACCATCCAACAGCGAACAAGGAGGAGATGAACAGGAGGTGGCGCTACCGACAAAGACTTATGACCAACATCTGGAACCGATGGCGGAGAGAATATTTGCTGGATTTGAAGTCGGCTCATCGCTGCGACACCCCACAGTCTTCTCTGCTGAAGGTCGGAGATGTTGCACTCATCGGAGAAGATAACACCCCAAGACAAAGCTGGAAGCTAGGAAGAATTGAGGAATTGTTTCCAGGTCGTGATGGACTTGTGAGGTCATGTGCAGTTCGCACGAGTTCAGGGACTGTTCTGCGGAGACCCATCCAGCTTTTGTATCCTTTGGAAATTATATAAACTGTAGTTTATGGGGGGGAGGATGTTGAGAATTTATTTGTTAGAAGACTATTTAAAAGAATAGTTACGAAAGTTAAGATTAATAAGTTAAAATGAATGTTATCATTTAATATACAACACTAAGATTAACAGTTCATGTTTCATATACTTATGTGGCTAAAAACATTCTACATGTAATTATGATTTGTGAATTGACTTCATTTCCTAAGAGGTATTGAGCAATGGAAAAGGCACGTGATGACGTGAAGTTTGTTGGTGATTTTGCAACAGTCTTCTTGTGAACGATTTGCTGAACAAGCACGCTATATTTCACTTTGTTTGTTTTTCATTAAACGTCTAAAACGAAGCAACGTCTCATCGTCATTCCTAGTCTATAAGACGATAAATGTACAACAAACAGAGAACTATTTACAGTGGATCGACTAATACAGAAAGTGATCACAAACACAGACTTTAACGACCACAAAAAGGAAAAATACAAAGACTCATTTACTTTATAGAGCCCATTTTTTTATTTTTCATTTATGTTATGTAATTGTGTTTCAACTGTTATTTACAAAGTATTGTGAGTAAACGTTACTGGTTACAACTTACCTGGCCTGATACTTCCTTTTATGGGTACAGTTTATATCAATTAGCTAGGAGAGATTTGGCCATAGAGTGATGTGTGTCTAACTTACACAGAAGAGACTTTGTTGCTCAGCACATGGAGATAAACTATGATCTCAGACTGTGTGGTTTCTCCACTGTGCGGATCTTCATGTGTATCTTCAGGTGAGTTTTAGAGGAGAAACTCTTTCCACACTGATCACACGTGTGCGGTTTTTCTCTGCTGTGGATCCTCTCATGTGTTTTCAGAGATGATGATCGACTGAATCTCTTGTCACAGTGTGAACACTTGTAAGGTTTTTCTCCAGTGTGGATCATCTCATGTCTTTTCAGACTTGATGATTGACTGAATCTCTTGTCACAGTGTGAACACTTGTAAGGTTTTTCTCCAGTGTGAATTCTCTGGTGCAGTTTTAAACTGTTTGCTGTTTCAAAAGTCTTCTCACACTCAAAGCACATGTACTCTCTCACACCAGTATGAGTTTTCTCATGTAAATGTAAATATTGCCGCTGTGAAAAACTCTTTCCACACACAGAACATGAATATGGTTTCTCCTTCGTATGAACTCTCAGGTGTGTCTTCAGGGCTGATGCACTAAGAAAAGTTTTGTCGCATTGATCACATGTGAATGGCTTCTCTCCGGTGTGGATCATCATGTGAGCATTAAGATTACTTTTGCTTAAGAATCTCTTTTCACACTGATCACACATGAACGGTCTCTCTCCAGTGTGAACTCTCATGTGAACATCAAGACTAGATTTGCGTGTGAAACTGTTTCCACACTGAGTGCAGGTGAAAGATTTCTTGGCTCTTTTCTTTAAACATGTCTTTTTAGTCTTTGAGCGACTCAAAGGTTTTTCTCCAGGTTTGACATGATGTTCCTCCTCCACTTCACTCAGTTCTTCACTCTCCTCGTTCACTTCTCTCAGTTCTTCACTCTCCTCGCTCTCTTCCATCAGGTCTGACATGACAGAAAAAATTATTAAATTAATATTTCAGTACATCAACATAATTAAAAGAGAGAAATATAAAGTGAAAGGACATGAAAGTGAGCCCTGATGTAATAGTAGAAAGTAGAAAACTACTATAAAATATTATGATAATTTGATTCCTTTTTATAAATTATTTAATCTTTCCATGAATGAGGAAAATGTATCTTCCAATTATTATTTCAAAACATTATAGGCACGAATCCCATGTTTCTTAGCAAGAACTATGACACAATTATCTAACATGATATTAACACTAAAATATACAATACTGACATATGTTGACACCAACTTTGAGATTGATATTTTTTTTTTGACTAAAAACGTTTGAATTATTAATGGCCGTTCACACTAGACTTTTCCTTGCACTGACTTCCATTCATACGCATGTGAAAGTGGGACACCAGAAACACAAGCTCAAGTGAATAACCCTGTGAGAAATAACACTGTCACATTTACCACCTTCTTCATCGTCTGTGTCTTCACTACACTTCCCAGAATCCTCTGTCTTCATCACCTGCACCTGATCCTCATCACCCTCATCATCATCATCACTGTCACCTGTTGTCTTTGTCATGATCTGTGTATTTAAGTTCCCCTCTCACTCCTTGTCATGGCTGGTTATTGTATGAGCACACGCTCACTGTTTAATGTTCCACTTATTTGTAAATAAACCTTTGCTACTTGTATCTTCGCCTACCTTCATCGTCTTCTTTCACCCGTGGACGTTACAAACACAAACGTTTTGCATTCAAGAGGAGTGGATTGTTTAGTTTTAATTATTAGTTATATGTTGAATTTATGTTTGTAAAAAAGCTGCCGCAGAATGTGACGTCATTTCACGACCGTGGCTTTAACTAGTTTTAAACTAACACATTTTATTAGCATTATCTGTGTCCTACATGTTTCACTCAACCCTGTTACTCTTGACATGATTTTCCTCCTTTTAAAAACAGAGCATTTCTTAAAACTGTGACACCCAGGAAGTGACATCATCTGGGCTCTTTCTACTGCATGATGGGAAGACAAGAAAATAATCTCAATCCATTCTCTCAGTTTTTACACAAACTGTATCATTGACTGTATTCATCAACCCTGTTACCAAAGTTACTGTAAGAAGAATATCTATAACTATGAATAACTTGTATGATATTTGACAAATACAACTTTATCAGTAACTTGGTGTTTACTGATTATTCCTAAAAAATTATAATTTTGTAAACTATGTTGAAAATGACAAATTCTGGAAACGTTGTTGCAAATTGAGAACCAGATATAAAATAAATGTAAAATAAAACAGTTAATAGTATTTAGCTTGATCTGATGTTGACAATCAATATAAAAATGTCTCAAACCTCCCTTTACTGACCATTTGTTGAAAAAAAAACCTCTGTAACATTTCATAGTTTAACTGCATATCTATAAGTGATTATGTGCTTGAATGTTTCTAACATGAATGTTCTTCAGCATCATGAATGAATGAATGAAGAATAAACACCAACCTCTTTGTTCTTCAGGATCTTCAGTGTGTTTCATTCTCTCTCTCTCAAATATATTTAAAATATGTTATTTTAATGCTAATACTAACATTATTCTGCTTCTTCATTAAGATACAGGTATCTGAAATAAAGGAAATAATATAAATAATTGAAACTCTTCCAAATATAAATAATGGTAAGAAAAACAGTTAAAATCATAAACACAGAAATAAACATAGGCTACATAGCCAACAAATCCCCTCAGTCTGTTGACAGCAATTAAATGAGCTTTAAGTGTCAGTTTACAGGAGATCTGAAGACATCAGCATAATAAATGAGGTGAAAACAGGAACTATTGTCATGAAATAAAGAGTGTTTTCAGCAGATCTGTTAATATTGATGATCCTCAGACTATAAACACTCATTCAACAAGACATTCAGGATCATCAGCAGATCATCTCACTTTATTCTGAGTGTTTACTGTTAGAAACACTTTATTTGAGTCAGGATACATGATAAAAGCCTGTAAAACTGCTCGAGTGAAAGACTACTGTTATTTCTCACTATGACGAATAAAACATTAATAACACAAAAACAATGACGCTCATCTTCCTCAACCACTACAGATAAATAATTACAGCAGCATAATGTACAAATTAATCTCAAAATAGCCAGTTTGATCTTATGGTTCTACATTAATCACTAAAGTAGTTAGATCATTAAAATAAAAACATTTTAGATGCGCAGAAACTGAAAATGATCATAAAACTTTTAAAAATAAAGAGCACCACAAAGCACTATTGTTCCAAGAGTAAAACACTTTTCATATTAGTAATGCTTTAATGTCTCGCGTGGCTCATCATCATAGGCTCAATATAAAGCATTTAGCAGTATCGGTTCCAGTATGACACTTGAGATCGATTCACATTACTTCCCCTCACAGATCTCTAACTTTGACTTTTGACTTGACGAAACAATCACACAAACTCTCAGGTCTGAATGAACTCCACATATTCTCCTCATGCTGCTGCACTAAATGATTATATGATGTTTATCTTTTTGTTTAAATGTTTATATGGATATCTTGCTGGGGACTATTTTCAGGCGGTGCGTAATATCATTGCGTCTGCTTGTATGGCAGCAAAGTGCCTTGATTATTACGCAGGAATGAGAGTATAGTTCCTAGTCATATCAACCTAGAAAATCACAACTTTAAATTTTCCGTCGGTCTTAGTACACAATGTTACTACAGAAGAGGCAAGTTTTAAATAGGAAAAATATTGAAACCAGATAATCAGATTCAATGATCTATGCCAAGCTATGCTAAAAGTGCTACCGCCAAACCCGGAGATCGGCTGAATAGATACAAAATATTCATACTCGAATACAATCACATTCAAATCACCTTGTTCATTTGACTTGATAATGTCAGATTTTTTTATATAATGGGTTTTGTGCTTCCAAATAAAATCATACATTATTTTATTCCTTGTTTTTATAATAGCTGAAGAGGGAGCCAAAGCAGAGGCAGGATAAATCAGTCTAGATAAATATTCAACTTTGTGTGACCAGATGCTCTCCTCCCATGTTGTTTATTAAAAGAAATTATTATATTAATTAGAGCTTGCCCCCGACAAATTGACTTTTAATCTTTGTGACACCTCATTTCCGATCTGCTATAAATAGCCTACTGTGTGTCTGGGTATTAATCTGACGGATGGGTATGATTTTAGCTTGTTTCAGGCATATGTAAATCAGTTTATGTGATGCTGCAGGATCAAAACGAGACCAAGCGATCTAAAAGTGGTACAGTTCAGACCACCAGTATACATGACATTGGCCTTTATTGTCGATGAGTGCAGCAATACAGCATATTTTACACTGTTTTAACATACGATATTGCCTACATTTAAACATTTAAAAAACATTTTAGAAGTAAAAATGAAACATTTAAACATTCAGGTAGCCTAATTCAAGAGTAATCAACAGGTCTGTTATCCAATATCCACCGTATCAGCGCTGGTTCTCGTGGCGGAGATGGACTCGCGCTCTGCGGGTGAACTTCGAACTTCAGACCGCCGTCCTGCGTTTCACTCAGCCGAAAGATGCTGCGACACGACTGACTCCATAACCTGCCAATAAACAAACAGTGCACAGTTCTGAGGACATTTTATCATCCAAATTAATTATATTCATTATCATTAGGAATAAAGTTGTGTGTTTTATGCAAGGCATTTCAATCACGCGAAAAGACAGGCACGACTCTCGTTTAGGTGTCACATTACGCCTCTGTATGTTGTTTTGCATTAAATAAAATGATTTAAAGTACAGTAATGATTTTATAGATAAAATAAAACGTACACAAACCTGAATTTCACAGAGGAAATGCACCAATTCTGCGACACTGAGAAGAAAAGAGGAGAACTGTTCTTCTGGAGCCTGAAGCGTTCAAACAGCCCGAGCTCACTCACCCGTCACGTCAGAGGGTGGGGGAGGGGTGCATTGTTTTAATTGAGTAAACTTACTCAATTTTTTAAGTGTGTTAAATATATTAATAATATTGACTTGAATTAAGTAATTTTTGTGGTTCTTGAAACAGATCTGTTTAATTCTCCATTCTCAAATATTTTGATAGAAAAATCACAAATATATTAAGTTTATTTAAAAGAAATAACACAAAATAAACATAAAAAATAATAAACTTATAAAAATAAGATATTTTAAAGAATGTTAGTAACCAGACAGTTGGCGGCACCCATAGTATTTTTTTCCTACTATGGAAGTCAACGGGTGCCGTCAACTGATACTAACATTCTTTAAAATATCTTATTTTGTGTTAAACAGAAGAAAGAAACTTGTACAGGTTTGGAACAACATGAGGCTGAGTAAATGATGACAGAATTGTAATTTTTGGGTGAACTATCCCTTGAATTTTTTTATGTTACACAGTGGCCCAGTAAGAGAATGAGATTTTATACCGAAATGTTATATAATTAATATAATAATTTATGTATTATTGTCATTTTTTTCAGTGATATTTCATTTTACTAATAAAGTTATACAAATCATTCCACTGAATTGACTTGGTAATTGTTGCTACAATCAAACACTTGTGGTACCCCCATTCGTTTCAATGTTTTTAAGCTTTTAGCTTTTTGGACATGCGCATCATAAAAAAACTTTTTAAAGCTATGTTTAGTCAAACATAGCCCTGTTTTACAAAACTTTAAGAATTTTCTCATAAATCACTGAAAATGGGAGAATCTCAGCTTTAATGTGGTTTATGGCACATATGCAGGATGACTATGGATCAAATGTGTTGCAGTTTTAAAAGTAAGCTTTTTAAAAAAATAGAATTTCTCAAAAACATGATTTTCTGAGTCTGAAATTCAGCAAATCTTTGACATAGCCTTACTCAATCAATATTAAAGATATGTAGGTTATATTTTCACAGAATGTTTTTTACATTATGTGGGCGATTTTATGTAGAAAACAGTGAATCACAAAAAAATGACTTTAGCTGGGTTTTCACAGGCAGGGTCACATTTGGCTATAGGGTGATGTGTGGCTAACTTACACAGAAGAGACTTTGTTGCTCAGCAACTAACCCTGATCTCAGACTGTGCTGATGTGGTTTCTCCACTGCATGTGTAATGGGTAAAATAAATTTGTAATGAATTATGCCAAAATGTTTGTTCATGTTGTAGAATAATCCTAAAATATTTGTTAAATATAATGTATTAAGTGCATCTAAATTAGAAAGGGATATGGGGACACCTACAGGCGACTAGGGTAAACTATGAGTGGAACCGGACATTTTCTCTTCAGTTTTATGCAAGCTGAGAATGGTAGGTGGAAAATCTCTCTCTCCGGTCGAACAGAAATAAAATGTTGTCAGGGATGATTTTATTTCTCTTTAAGGTTAGAATTGTTCTTTTAAAAGTATTTTATGTCATATTTGAGTCATAAGAGACAGAGTTGACGAATAATTGATTTTATACCGAATCTCATTGTTAGGAGCACATGGTATACGTTGTATTTCTCGTTGTTTATTTTCACGTTACTTCATATTTATTTTTGACAGTTACATGACCGGATGAGCTGTATTTCATGTCTGTTTGGTGTCATTTCACATATTCCCAGGTATGATGTACTAATGTTTGTATGATGTTACGTTTTCTGTGTTCAGAAAAAAAAGAGAAGAAACTGAGCTCATAGTTATGAAAAAACGTGATTTATTTTTGTTGAATTGGTGAAAGAGTTTTATGCAAGCTGTTGAGGAGAATGTTACATGACCGGATGAGCTGTATTTCATGTCTATTTGGTGTCATTTCACATATTCCCAGTTAACACGTGATGGGTGTTCGTTCGTCTTGCCTTCGTCTCTGTGTGGTCCTTTCCGGGAGGGTCGAAAGAACGAAACAGTGAAGGGGTTACACATGGATCTTCATGTGTATCTTCAGGTGAGTTTTAAAAGAGAAACTTGTTCCACACTGATCACATGTGTGCGGCTTCTCTAGGCTGTGGATCCTCTCATGTCTTTTCAGATCTGCTGACTGAATGAATCTCTTGTCACAGTGTGAACACTCGTAAGGTTTTTCTCCAGTGTGAATTCTCTGGTGCAGTTTTAAAAAGTTTGCTGTAGTAAAAGTCTTCTCACACTCAAAGCACATGTACTCTCTCACACCAGTGTGGATTTTCTCATGTCTATGTAAATATAGCAGCAGTGAAAAACTCTTTCCACACACAGAACATGAATGCGGTTTCTCCTTGGTATGAACTGCCAGGTGTGTCTTCAGCTGTGATGCCCTAATAAATGTTTTGCCGCATTGATCACATGTGAATGGCTTCTCTCCGGTGTGGATCATCATGTGAACATTAAGAGAATGTTTGTTTGTGAAACGGTTTCCACATTGATGGCATTCATGCGGCTTCTCTCCAGTGTGGATCCTCATGTGTCGCTTCAGGTCACCTTTAAAAACAAAACTCTTTCCACACTGATCACACGTGTGCGGCTTCTCTCCAGTGTGGATCATCTCATGTGTTTTCAGATTGGCAGACTGATTGAATTTCTGGTCACAGTGTGAACACTTGTAAGGTTTTTCTCCAGTGTGGATCCTCTCATGTGTTTTCAGATTTGCTGACCGACTGAATCTCTTGTCACAGTGTGAACACTTGTAAGGTTTTTCTCCAGTGTGGATTCTCTGGTGCAGTTTTAAATATCTATCTGAAATAAAAGTCTTCTCACACTCAAAGCACATGTACTCTCTCACACCAGTATGAATTTTCTCATGTCTTTTTAAAGCTTGCCGCAGTGAAAAACTCTTTCCACACACAGAACATGAATGTGGCTTCTCCTTCGTATGAACTGTCAGGTGTGTCTTCAGCTGTGATGCCCTAAGAAATGATTTGCCACACTGATCACATGAGAACGGCTTCTCTCCGGTGTGGATCCTCATGTGACTTTCAAGGTGTGCTGATCGGGTGAAACTCCTCCCACACTGATCACAGGTGAACGGCTTCTCTCCAGTGTGAACTCTCATGTGAATCTCAAGATTATGTTTGGTGAAACTCTTTCCACACTGAGTGCAGGTGAAAGATTTCTTGGCTCTTCTTTTCTTTAAAAATGTCAGTTTCGTCTTCGAGCGACTCAAGGGTTTTTCTCCAGGTTGGACATGATGTTCCTCCTCCACTTCACTCAGTTCTTCACTCTCCTCGCTCTCTTCCATCAGGTCTGAAATGAAAGAAAAAATTATTAAATTAAATTTTTAGTACATTTAAATAATTCAAAGTGAACCCTGATGTAATAGTAGAAAGTAGACAACTGTTATAAATAGGGCTGTCAGTTAAACGCGTTATTAACGGTGTTAACGCAAACCCCATTTTAACAGTGTACATTTTTTTATCGTGAGATTAACAGTCTTTTTGGCCTAGCAAACTTTGTAGTTTTTTCACATGCTTTTGCAACAGGACGCGCAGCATGTGAACGGCTTCTCTCTGCGCTGCGCTATGAAACCCTTTCATTTCAATGGCTTGCGCCGCGCAAGGACGTTTTGTTGCTTCGTCGGCCAAAGCGCAAGCACAGCAGCGCGCACGCCATGGTCAAAGTTCAAAACAGTTCAAGTTTTGCCACTGTAACGATTGCCAGCGCGGCCAATAGAAACGGGGGCATCCAAAAAGTTTTGAAAACTGGCGTAGCGCCGCGCATTCCACGTCCTGTCTGAAAGTAAAACTACAACGCCACACCGGATCTAGCTAGACCGGAAACAAAACAACAGGCACGCCGCACACACTTGTTTGGGCTTGCGAGCCGGCCAAATAGTAGGTAGCGTTACGTTTTGAGTGGATGACGAGCGCGAGACGCCGAAATGGATGCCAATAAGATTCTGAATGGAAATCTACTTTTAAAAAATTGCCAAATTGTTCCATTTACAAGACCAAAGTGATCTGTGTTTTGTCGTTGTGAACTAAGCTAAGCTATCATTGCAGCACGTCCAGTCTGAAATACCACTTGATGATGCAAGCACACACACACACACACACACAGCTGATGCGAATTCTCCGCCCCCTCATCAATATCAGTGCCTCATCAGTATTTCTTTCACTCTTTTATTGATGGACAGTGTTACATTGTGTGAGAGATTATTTGCTCCAAGTCAGAATGTTAGTGTGAAATTGAACAGTATATGCCAATGTTGTTTTCAATAAACAACATTTGCACAAAGCAAGCTGATCCACTTTTCCATGTTGATAAGAGCATTAAAATGAGAAAAAAAATAATGGGACAAAAAGAAATCAAGAGACATTTAGAATAGATAAAAATGTGCGATTAATTACGAGTTAACTATGACATTAATGCGATTAATCGTGATTAAACATTTTAATCGTTTGACAGCACTAGTTATAAAATATGATAATTTGATGCCTTTTTATAAATTGATTATATGTCCTTGAAACTTTCCATGAATGAGGTCAATTTATCTTCCAATTATTATTTTTAAAACAATTATAGGCACAAATCCCAGGTTTCTTTAGCAAGAACTATTAAATATATCAATGACTCAATTATCTAAAATTATATTAACATTAAAATATACAATACTGCCCTATGTTGACACCAACTTTGAGATTGATATTTATTTTACTAAAACGTTTTAAATATGAATGGCCGTTCACACTAGACTTTTCCTTCATAGACTTTCTTTCTAAAAAATATGACATCATCTGGGCTCGTTCTACTGCATGATGGGAAGACAAGAAAATATTCTCAATCCATTGTCTCAGTTTTTACACAAACTGTAGCATTGACTGTCTGTATTCATAAACCCTGTTACCAAAGTTACTGTAAGAAGAAACTATGAATAACTTATACATATGATATTTGACAAATACAATGTTATCAGTAACTTGGTGTTTACTGATTATTCCTAAAAAATAATTTTGTAAACTATGTTGAAAATGACTAAAATTCTGGTAACGTTGTTGCAAATTGAGAACCAGATATAAAATAAATGTAAAATAAAACAGTTAAAATTGTATTTAGCTTGATCTGATGTTGACAATCAATATAAAAATGTCTCAAATCTCCCTTTACTGACCATTTGTTGAAAAAAAAAAACCCTCGGTACCATTTCATAGTTTAACTGCATATCTATAAGTGATGAAGTGCTTGAATGTTTCTAACATGAATGTTCTCCAGCATCATGAATGAATGAAGAATAAACACCAACCTCTTTGTTCTTAAGGATCTTCAGTGTGTTTCATTCTGCAGGTTCTGGATCACTCGTGTTCTCACTGTCCTCTTTAATAAACTCAGTCTTTGCAGATTTCAGCTCTTCCTGATGCTCTGATGCTCGTCTTCACTTGTAGCTGATGGGAATATTCAGCATTTATTGGAGAATTAGTGGGAGGAGCTTCACTGATGATGTGATTGCAGTGGGAGGAGCTTCACTTATGATGTGCTTGCAGTGTGGGAGGAGCTGATCTGCCCAAAATCAAAAATATATAAATTACTGAGTTTGTTTTTATTATAAATGACACTGCTAAGCATTTATGTCTGTCTATCTATTCATCGTACAGTAACTGATGCCAATTCAATTTTAATGCTAATCCTAACATTATTTTGATTCTTCATTAAAATACAGGTATCTAGAAATAAAGAAAATATAAACAATTTAAATTCTTCCAAATATAATGGTAAGAAAAACAGTTAAAAGCATAAAGACAGAAATAAACGTAGGCTACATAGCCAACAATTACCCTCAGTCTGCTGACAGCAATGAAATGAGCTTTAAGTGTCAATGTACAGGAGATCTGAAGACATCAGCATAATAAATGAGGAGAAAACAGGAACTATTGTCATGAAATAAAGAGTGTTTTCAGCAGATCTGTTAATATTGATGATCCTCAGACTATCAACACTCATTCAACAAGACATTCAGGATCATCAGCAGATCATCTCACTTTATTCTGAATGTCTGAGTGTTTTATTCTGAGAAACAGATTATTTGAGTCAGGATATATGATAAAAGCATGTAAAACAGCTGGGCTATATTGAAAGACAATGCAATTATTTCTCACAAACATGGATAAATCATTAATAATATAACAAATGACACCTATCTTTATCAACCTCAATCTAAAACTTTACATAGCCTACTCTGGGGACATCAGAGTCTTATTTTACATCTTAAGTGAAATATCTTTATGAACCTCTACAGGCAAATAACAACAACAACATAATATTTTAATCTAAATATAGTTCGACTTTTATAATAAAAATTAATTGCAATAATTCCATCATTAACATGTTACAGATTTGTAGGCCTATGTACAGAAACTGACAATGATCATAAAACTGTTAAAAATTAAGAAAATGTAACGTTGAAATTTCCCACGTTCATTACTCATACAGGGGCAATATAAAGTGTTAGAATAGATATCGATTTTAATAAGTAACGTTAAATGTATTCTGCCAAAGATAAATGTCGACAAAGAAATAAAGGTAAACATAAAAATGGCAACACTTGGGGATCACAAGTCGTAGACTGAATCACCCCTCACAGATCTCAAACTTTAACTTCACAGACATTACGTAACAGTTCTCACTCCAAACATCGAGACAATCACACAAACAAACGAACACACACTCGCTCAGGTCTGAATGAACTCCACATATTCTCCTCATGCTCGCTGCTGCTGCACTAAATGTGTATTTCAGGAGGAAGACGCCAGAAAAGACGCACAAGTATCGCTGTGATCGATGAAAACAATACAGAAATGAGTCTGTCGCTTAATCAAACTGTATAAAGTGTGTGTGATGGTTGTGTAAATATGAGAAATACCGTGAACTGCTCTCCTCACCTCAGAAGAATCGACGCTGAAACTGAAAAATTTGAAAAGACGGCGCGAGTGAGCGATGATGTCATGGGCCTCCAACGCACGCGCGAACGGGGCTCCCCGTAGCCAATAGGCTCTATGCACGGAAGTACTTCCGGTGAAGGTCTAAGGATGCTGGATTACTTCCGCCGATCGTAGAGTGCTATGCTATACCGAAAATGTATATTGGCTTCTGTACTCTTTGGCTATACTAAAGGAACGTTAGTCACAAAAACAGACAAAACAGCCACCCCTCATTTTGTTTATGCGTATGTTATTTATCATATAAAAAAACATAACTATATATATATATATATAACATGACATTTAAACGTATGAAATTTTCGTTTCAAAGACGGGAGGACAACAAATTTTGAAGATTCTGCCATAATCCCGTTTTGCTCCGCTTTAAATCTCCCCAACCGGAAACTGAAGAGCAGCCTTGCGTCAAAGGCGGAAGTTATGCGTGCATATAGCCTATGAGGGCCACGCAGATTCACATATTTACTAGTGGCCTTCGATTATTATTATAGGCTACGTGCACAAGCGTAGTTTCGAACTTCCGCTATTGTCAGAAGTCGGCATATCAGTTTACGACTGTTCATCCGCATCCGCTATAAACAAACAAGATGAGTGCTGCTGTTGTGCGAAAAAAAGAGTTCTTAAACACATCTAAGTTTCTAAGAACTGTAGGTGGATCTAACGCCCGTTTCACACATAGCCTACTCCGTTTGCAGTGCAGGAGCAGCGCGTGCTATAGTGCTTCTTTATCATATGATGCGTTTGCAGTGAATAACTGATCCGCGGCTGTACCACAAACACATACTTACTTTTTTAATTTAAAATCCAGAAGTTATGCTGCAACTTTTATTAAAAAAAAAAAAAAGCGATTCTCTTGTATAGGCCTACACTCTTTAATGGACGTATGCACGTTTAAACACAATTTAAACAACGTAAGTTAGGGCTATTATTCCATGCATTACTTATACTTATATTAAGTTGCTCAAGGTGGTCAAATATTTACTATATTAAAATCGCAAGTATTTTAAATAAAAACTTAAAATTGACAAAACCAGCCAACTCACATGCCTTTTCTTTTGCATTTAAATTTTATTACAATAGATAATGGGGGAAAAAATGACATTGTAGCCAGTTATGTAGTTGGGGATATAGTGGTTAATCCTGTACATGAGGAGGACGTAGGTGTTGTGGTAGATGGTTCACTTGAATTCCACACACATATTTCTGAAAAAGTCAAAAAAGCAACATCTATGATTGCAATAATAAGAAGAACTTCTGAAAATTTAGGCAAGGACATATTTTTACCATTGTATAAATCCCTGGTCATAGCCCATTGTAGAACTTAAGTGACTCCAGTTACTGTAGATTGTCATCACTCAATGGCTGGCTGTCTAAGTGGTGTCCGCAAAATAATATAGAGTTCATAGACAATTGGAAAAGTTTTTGGGGCAGACCTGACCTGTTGAAAAGACATGGTATTCATCCCTCCTGGGCTGGTGCTGCTCTTCACTCTGGTAATATCTCTCTGGATGTCTTTTTTTTCCAGTAATAAACAAACATTGTTAAGTTGTTTTTATTGATACTGTGAAGCAGCTTTGATACAATCTGTATTGTGAAAAGCGCTATATAAATATATTTGACTTGACTTGACTTGACTTAATATGGCACATAGTCTTAGAGCTCAAACATGACAATCTGGGGCTCAGGTCGGGAAGCAGACAGACTGGCTAAACCGACCGTCTACTAGCTGTCTCACGTCACTTAGGTCACATAAATCCCGTCACATAGAGCCTCTTTCACCTAGATATCATCATACACTGTAAAAAATATTTTAGCAATTTTGTTATTTCAACTTATTTTTTTGAGTAGAGATAACTAGATTGTCCAGACAACAAGAAATTTTAAGTTTTCTTGTCCTCAACTAGACTGAAAGTTGAATGAACAAGTAAAATTGTTATTTTAACTCAAAAATGTATGTTTAAACAACTGCACTAGATTTTCAGTTGAATTAACAAGTATACTTGTTATTTTAACTTATAAATTTAAGTCGAAACAACTGCACATTTTCTGCAGGTTTTACTTCAGTTATACTCTAATGCTTTGATAGTAAACTAAACTTAATTTATCTATCTATCTTGCAGTCTGGTAGACTGCATGGTCTTAAAACCTAAACTTCAACCTTTTAAAACTGCTTCAAACGTAAATCTTCAACTTCAACAATGTTTTTACAATTATGAGCACGGATTCATTAAATTACACAAAAAAAATTCCTTACATGTGTCTTCAGAAGAAATAGACTGATACAGAGTAAGTGTGACATTTTATATAGTGAAAGTGATTGTTGCAAGTTTTTAGTTCGTAATAAGCTTTTCATAGTCTTCTGTTAACAAATAATATAATAATAAATCATACATTAAATTCATAAGTGCAAATGAACTTGAAACAATGAACAAGTGAAATTAGGAAAAGCATTTTTTTTCAGAATTATTCACAGCAAAAACTCCAGTGTTAAATGAACTCTCCTGGGAGTTTATATGGCTTGTTAAAGTTGGGAGTGTTAAAGTTAAAGAGCTAATTAAGTGATTCATTGAGTGATGATTGACCATTATTGAAGACACCTGATGTTAACAAGCAGAATCACCAAAGGAGAAAATCAATTTTTTTAAGCCACCATTATGGTGATTAATGTTTGCTTTAGTTGGTCTTGTGACCCTTAAACTGTTAACATTATATTTTGTTTCGGCTGTTGTATTTGAGTTATAACTGCCAGATAATCAAAGAGAAAAGGTGATCTGACGGTGTTGGTTATGTTTTGACATAATCATCACTTGACTTGCATCACCAAGCTCATTTAAAGGCTTATCTCTGACTTTAAATGTATAATGTTGATTACAACATCACAGTGACTCTACAGTACAAGATCTAGAAATGTCTAAATAATCCAAAGGATTTCTTAACAGTTGTTCTGATAAAAAAAAAAAAAAAAAATTTTTTTAGGCACAGACATAAAGAATCAGTGTATGAATCTCAACAATGGTGACAAACAGAATATTCAATTAGGAAAAGGATATTAGACATTTCAGATCATAATTTATTCTTACCGCAATGCATGGTGGGAGCCATTAATGAGTTTTGATTGGTGGCACCCAGATTGCACTGCAACATGCCACCATTGTTGAGATTCACAGGCTGATTATTGATGTCAGTGTGTCTAAATAAGATCATTTTTTAGAGTGTTTTGATCAGAAAAACTTTTAAGAAATATTTTGGACTATATTAAAAAAGCGTGAATATCGTTTGCTATAGAATCACTAAAAAACTCTCAAGTAATGAGTATGTTAAAACATAACCAACACCATTGGAATCACCTTTTCTCTTTGATCATCTGGCAGTTATAACTCAGATACAACTGCCACACAAAATCTAATGTTAACAGTTTAAGGGTCACGAGCCCAACTAAAGCAAACACTGATCACTATAATGGTGGCTAAAAATTTGATTTTCAAAACACCACTTTAGTTGGCTGAACTTATTGGATGTAGTTTAGAAAACTTAACTTTAGTTGGCCAAACTTATTGGATGTAGTTTAGAAAACTTAACTTTAGTTGGCCGAACTTATTGGATGCAGTTTAGAAAACTTAACTTTAGTTGGCCAAACTTAGATTCAAAGTTTACTTAACTAACTTAAATCAGTTCATTGTACTTTATAATATGTCAGGTAAACCTTTCCAAATTTGTCAGGTACACTTTTCAAAATAAGTTAGTTAAACTCAAAAAAAACCATGCAAAAAGATAACACAAAATAATGAGTTAAGTCAACAAACATTTTTTTACAGTGTATAGAGACTGTGTCTGTTCCCCGAATTAGGAAATACAAAAAACTTCCAAACCCATCAAAGGGTAAAACATTTATTGATGTTCAAAAAAAATAAAAAATAAAAAAATAGATATAATACAAATGAACAAATGATAAAGCTTGGTTTGCTGAATATTCAATCCCTCAAAAGCACTTTTTGTTAATGATATGATTACAGATGCTGTGTTTGACAGAAACTTGGGTAAAACCCGACGATTACATTACTTTAAATGAGTCAACCCCCCAAGATTACAGTTATAAACATGAGGCTTGTTTAAAAGGCAAAGGGGGAGGTGTTGCTGTAATTTATAGCAATATCTTCAGTATTACTCAGAAATCTAGTTTAAAATATAATTCATTTGAAGTGTTGGTAGCGTAAGTAATAAATCCCGTTCGACTTTCGTGCTGGCTGCTGTATACAGGCCACCAGGACACAATGCAGATTTTATCAAAGAATTTGCTGATTTTCTATCAGAGTTAGTACTAACTGCAGATAAAGCCCTAATTGTTGGTGATTTTAATATCCGTCTAGATAATGAAAAAGATGCATTGGGATTGGCTCATTGTCGTAATCATTATAGATCTAATATTATCACATGGAATAGATGTTGATGCCGTTGAAATTCTGCAGCAGAGCGACGACATCTCAGATCATTAGCTAGTCTCGTGTAAATTACAATTAGCCAAGGCTGCAAAGCCGACTCCGTGTTATAAATATGTTAGACCTATAACTTCTGCCACTAAAGATTGCTTTATCAATAATCTTCCTGATCAGAAATCCAGTTAATATAAAGATTTTTAATACAAAGTATTTTTCCAAAATGAAGTCTTAATTGTATTCTTGTGCCATCACAGCTGGGGTGGAAACATTTGTGACGCAGTCATGCGCAAGTACAACTTACCATTATGATGATCAGTGTTTGCTTTATGTTGCTCTTGATATCAGCAATTTATATCTACAATTACTCTTCAGTTTATTTATATCTGAAACATTTGTTAGATATCAGACCTTATTAAACATGTTGAAATACATTTACAGATATCAGGAATTAACATTTCAACTTGTGAAAGTGAGAATAGTTATCGCTATATTCATACTTTTTTTTACATTTGAATTATGAGCGTTTTAAATTCATATTCCATTATCTTGAAGTTTAACACTTTGACATATATGACGAGTTTCGTTTTTGCTTAATTTTCTCTATGTGAGAATCAAACGGCTGCTCAAGTGAACTGACTTTCTTGAACACTTTCAAGACGCTTTCTTAGAGGCTTTATCAATCTGTTTATGTTTCTTAGAGGCTTTATCAATCTGTTTATGTTACTGTAATAAATGTGTAATACAGCGTTAGATAATCATTAGCTCATGCGGGTCATCGGTCAGTGTCTGGTCATGTTTATTGAGTGTTGTGCACCAATCAGGCTCCTTATCTCACAGGTAACAGACAGAACGGATAAAGCAACTGTAGGAGGAGCATTTTAAGTGAAAGTTCAGCTAAACACTCCTGCTACTGTTCTCTTCGTTTTTCTTTTGATTAAATCCTCGACGTGTTTAATTTTAAGAGTGTGCTTTCTTAACGTTTTGTGCTGTTTTTGTTTTCTAAGAAGCATTATTCTTGTGATCTGTCTGGAGTCGCATTCACTAAAGATCGATCTTCGACCTTCAAATAAAGTTCGACCTTTGCACCTACAGGTAAGACATCTGTCCACACGACTCAAGGACTGTGTTTGTTGCTGCCATACTGATTTCTTTCCTCACATTTACCTAAAATATAGTTTAATAAATTAATTAATCAATTACTGTGGTATACCGCCTATAATTATTATTTTTTTTCATGCTTTTTTTCATCAAATCCATGCTTTCGATTTAAACCTGTTTCGGTCAGTTTGACTAAAAGCAAACACACACACACAATTTTTACAATTTTGTTAGTTTGGTATTTACAGTGAGTTGTGTGCAGAAAACAGCTTAACTGACTGCAGAAATCGTTGTTTTTTTATACATTTTTATAGTGTTTATTTTATTATTATCCATGACTGAAATTATGGTTCATATAAAAATTTAAAAAAGGCCTTTTGAAGTTAGGTTAGGTCTTTATTTCTGGTATATAAACTAAATTAAACACTGACTGAAAAAAATCTTCGAAAGTGAAAATTCTGGTTAATTTGGCTTTTGTTTATCTTAAAAATAAAGCAAAAACCTACATTCATTAATATTTTGGTTTATGTATAAAGAAAATGTATTGCTTAAGTATGGTATAAATAATCTTTTTACTTTATACACGGAAGTATTTTGTCTTCAGAAAATAAATATTTCTATCGAAAAACTAATACATTTGGCTGTAACAAATCAGAGTATTTTTTAAGTTTGTACAAAGTATTAGCCTACTTGTTACTACAGAAGAGGATTAGGGCCAAGCAATAATAAAAAAATAAAACTATCTCGATATTAAAGTAATTATAATGCGAGATTAAACTCGTTACATTTCGAGAAAAAAAAGTCGAAATACAATCTTGAAAATAAACTCATTAAATTTGTAATGAGTTTATTCTCAAGGTTGTATTTTGAGTTTTTTCTCGAAATTTAACAAGTTTTTACTCGAAACACAACGACTTTATTCTCAATATTTAATGAGTTTATTCTCAAGATTGTTTTTCGACTTTTTTTCTCTAAATTTAACGAGTTTAATCTCGCATTTTAATCTCGAAATGGTTTTATTTTTTTATTATTGCTTGGCCCTAATCCTCTTCCGTATTAATCTCAGTGTAGGTCAGCTGAAAAAACGCATTAAGTTTAAGTTAATATTTAAGGCAATTATTTTATTGCCTGACTGCATAAATTTCAGTTTCTTTTATTTCACCGGCTGTATAGATTCATTCTGACGACGAACGTGGAATCAGTTTTTTTTCTGCAAGACAAAGAAATCTGTGTAATTTCACAGTTCTTGTTTTTGTTTAATAAAACTGTACAAGATGTGTTACTTATGTAGACGTCTCACTGACCAATGTTCTTTTTTATGTTTTCAGCATTAAAAGATATTTGTTATTACCACACTATAGAAAAACTAATTTGAAAGAAATGGTTGTTCACAAGTTCACTTAGTATTTACTTTATTTACAGAATTATAACACAGAATTTAGAGGAAAATAAAATTGATTTCATAGGGCCCTAAATTAAAAGGTAGCCACTTTGTGGAGTTAAATTGTGAACAAACAAATTGTTTACATTTGTATTCAAGTTTTTTTTTCTTAAGAAATAATTTCCCTCCATGGTAACTGAATATTGTAATAAATATCGATATCGTATGATATTGAAAAAATATTGTGATATTTTTGCCAATATCACCCAGCTATGTTTTTGAATAATTTGTGTTGGTCAATAATAATCGATCGAATAAATGCACTCACACTGTTGCTGCCATTGTAGAATTGTATCTCCGTTATGTAACTCAGTTATTAATGTTAGTTATTAGTGTCAGTGAGTTGGTGTTATACTAACTTGTGTTCTGTGTTCATGGTAAAAACACTGAAAATCTGTATCTAAGATGTTTGGGTTATATAGCTCTGTACTATTGCTGTGGACTAATAAAACGACAAGTAAAACACACAAATAACATGAAGTTATTTACATCAGGTCTACATCTG
Source organism: Gila orcuttii (assembly GCA_026230005.1). Classification (NCBI taxonomy): domain Eukaryota; kingdom Metazoa; phylum Chordata; class Actinopteri; order Cypriniformes; family Leuciscidae; genus Gila; species Gila orcuttii. Next base: position 63,041,519 of record JAPDVR010000003.1, read on the forward strand.
TTTCAATAAATTAAGCTATATCTTTCATGAAAAATGAAATCCAAACTCAAAAAATATTTTAAAATAGTAATAAATTAATTAATTGAATATATAAAATTATATAATATAACTTAAGAGTCCTGCACATGGTAGCTAATTTGATGCAACCGATATCATTTTTATTTGCATTGCGAGTGCAGGTCAGGAATCAATAGGCACCAGCCGACGGATGGTAGCTAAAGCTATAAAAATATAAAATAATGTTCATTGTCTATTTTATCTACACATTTTATGCATTTCAAATGTATTAAGTTGCAAAAAATCCATCCTTGTATATTCATTTTAATTTTGCTAGAAATACTTTAATGTCATCGCCTCCTTTCAGTGTTCAAACACCCCCTTATCAGGTCGTATGTATTAGTGTTACAAGCAGACGTTGGTACTGTCAGAAAAATTGGCCCAGCAGACGAGTTACATTAAAACAACCCAACATAAATAACAAATAACCCAGCAATTTTTTCAAGAGTACATTTTTTGTTCTTTTCTTACTCTTGGCTTGCAGTGAGAAGAATGATAATTTGCAATGACCTGATTCTGATCTTATTCTATACATTTAATCCAGGGATGTCAGAGATCTGCTCCAGTTCAGATGATCCAGTGGTCCGGATTCTTCTGATGGGCAGATATGGTTCTGGGACAAGCTCATCTGGAAACACTATACTGGGAGAAAAGAGGTTTAAAGTAAAGAAACATGAGTCTGAAGTGTGTGAGGGTAAAACACAGATCGGAGAGAAGCAGGTGCATGTGTTTATTTCTCCAGATCCACTGGATCGAGATCTGAATGAAGAGAAGCTGGAGGAACTGAAAGAGGAGCTGATCAAACTATGTTCAGAAGATCTCAGTGCCGTTCTGCTCACCGTTCCTCTAGAGCAACCTGTGCAAAATGAGGAAGAGATCCTGGATTTCATTAATGGTTTGTTTGGTCCGGAAGTTCAGAAGTACATGATGATCCTTTTCACACGTGGAGATGAACTGGAGGATCTGGATGAACCACTGACTATTGAGGAATATCTTCGAAGCAAAGATCATGCGGATCTCCAGCGGCTGGTGACTGAATGTGGAGGAAGGTTTCACTGTTTCAATAACAAGAGTAAATCAGAGAGTCAGATTCAAGAACTACTGCAGAAGATTGAACAAATGATGATGAAGAACAAAGGGAAATTTACCATGCAACAAATGAAAAGGAGAGACAGCAAAAGAGGTTCTCCTGTCAATTGTAAGTTATACAGTTAAGCCCAAAATTATTCATACCCTTGGTAAATATGATCAAAGAAGGCTGTGAAAATAAATCTGCATTGTTAATCCTTCTGATCTTGATCAAAAAATATAATAACATTCTAACCATTCATTGGATAATAATACTTTTAAATGGGGGGAAACTCTCATTATGAAATAAATGTTTTTCATTAATACACATGGCTCACAATTAATCATACCCTTTTATTCAGTACCTTTTGCAACGTCCTTTTGCCAAGATAACTGACAAGAGATCAGAGATCATTCCTCCATACAGAATCTCTCCAGATCCTTCAGATTCCCAGATCCATGTCATGAGATTTTCCCACCATTTAAAAGTATTATTCTGACATATATATGTATGTATATGAAGTGGCAAGAAAAAGTATGTGAACCCTTTGGAATTAACTTTCTGCAGTAATTTGCCATAAAATGTGATCGGATCTAAGTCACAACAATAGACAAACACAATGTGCTTAAACTGATAACACACAAATTATAATTTCTTGTGTCTTTATTAAACAGACCCATTAAACATTCACAGTGCTGTAGGAAAAAGTAAGTGAACCCATAGACTAATTACTTTGAAATTACTAACGAAAGCTAATTGGAGACAATAGCTTGCACACTTTGGAGTCCAATAAATAAAATGAGTTTGAATGTGTGGTTTAGAGTTACTTTGATTGATAAAAGACACTCAAACATTTTAAGATTGCTGTTCATAAGAAGCATCAACTGATGTGAACTGTGCCTCACAAAAAGGAGCTCTGTGAAGACATACGATCAAGAGTAGTTGATCTCCATAAGGCTGGAAAGGGATGCATAGCAATCTCAAAAAAGTGTTTAGGGATCCATCAGTCGACAGTTAGACAAATTGACTATAAATGGAGACAGTTAAGTACTGTGGTGGGCGCCCAGCCAAGATGACTCCTAACGCACAATGCAGAATCCTCAGTGAGGTAAAGAAGAATGGGCCCTATTTTAACTATATAAGCACATGGTATACAGCGCAGGGCGCAAGTGCACTTAGGGCATGTCTGAATCCACATTTGCTAGTTTAACAACGGAAAAATGGTCGGCGCGCCCCAGCGCATGGCCTAAAAGGGTTGTCCCTATTTTCTTAATGAGTAAAGGGTGTGTATTGGGCATAACGTGCAATAAAACAATCAGAGTTTCATCTTCCATTCCCTTTGAAAGCCAGTTGCGCTCGCACCATGGTGGATTCGCTATTTGCATGGCGGAATTAGCAAGAGGAAAAACTGAATGCTTCTTCCATCACTGGAACTTGCAAACATCACAGTTCATGAGTTTACCATATGTACAATTTTAAACAGGCAAGGTGTCCATTGACGAACCCGCTGCTCTCTCAAAAAAAAAAACATTGCTGTGTGCCTGAAGTTTGCCAAAGAGCACATTGGCAAACTGTATTGCTACTGGGAAAATGTTTTATGGACTGATGAAACTAAAGTTGAATTGTTCGGGAAGAATACTCAGCATGTATGCCGTAAAAAGGGCACAGCTTGCCAACATCAAAACGGTGGTGGAGGGAACATCATGCATCATTTCACCGCCACTCTGATTGGTTTATTGCACGTTACGCCCAAACCACACCTATGAGTAATGTAGCTACTTCAGACCAACCCATTTTAGATTTGCGTTGGGCGCAAGAGTAATTTATCCCGCCGGTATAGTAGCAGCAGCGCCCGAGATCCGCCCACAAAGTTACTTGCCTTTCGCGTTTCATACTTGCATTTCAGATCGTTAAAATAGGGCCCATAGTGATTTGTTCAATAAGTGTCCATCGGTAGTTTGCTGCACTGGTCATATGGAAATTATCCCTGAAGTGTTTTATTACTGATTTCACGAGTTCACACTTGGATATAATTTGAGGGAGTAAAGTTTAATGTGTATTTGGCATGCTGTCTGGGGGGAGGGCTAGGAGTTCGGCCCAAACCCAGAGTACCCCCCCCCCCACCCCCCCGTGTGTAAGTGGTTAGGACTAGAAGTGTGGAGAAGGGGCGGTGGAGGGATGCTGCTAAACTGTCAATGGATTGAGGAGAGACTGCTGAGTCTATACCTCTTATCATTGATTGCTGAGTGCTCTCCACTTGTGTTAATTATCTGAACATGCTCCTCCTGAACTTTGTTAATAAAACATAATTTGTTTGATCTATAGTTTCAGGAAAGTCTGCAGCTGAAGATCCAGGTGGGATTGATGTGTTTTCTGAAAGGAAAGACCAGATCAGACTGGTTCTGCTGGGAAAAACTGGATGTGGGAAAAGTGCCACTGGAAACACCATCCTCGGCAGAAACGTGTTCAAATCTACGGCCGGATCAATCTCTCAGACGAAACAGAGTAATTTAGAAACTACAGTGAGGTTTGGTAAAGAGATCTCCGTGATCGACACACCTGGACTTTATGATACTGAACTCAGTAGAGAGCAGATTAAAACTGAAATAGTGAAATGTGTAACATACGCTTCTCCAGGACCACATGCTTTTCTTATCGTTATTAGAGTGGGTCGATTCACTGAGGAGGAGAAAAACACAGTGCAACATCTCAAAGAAGTGTTTGGAGAACACATACTAAAATACACCATGATCCTCTTTACTTACAAAGATCAATTAGAGAAGCAAAAGAAAACCATTGAGCAGTATCTAGAGGAAGGTGATCCAGATCTCAAAAACCTTGTAGAGAGTTGTGGAAATCGGTTCTTCTGTCTGGATAACGAGTCTGCCAGTTCCCCACAGATCAAAGATCTGATCAGTAAAATAGAGAAGATTGTGGCAGAAAATGAAGGGGCGCACTTTACAAGTGACATGTTTGATGAAACTGAGAAATGCATTCAGAAGATTCAGAAACAGAAACTAGATGAGAAACTGAAGCAGCACAAACAGCAGCACAAACGCCTCTCTAAAACAGAATGGAAGAAACTATTCTGGCATTTAGTTGACCAGTCACGACAAGAAGCTGAGCAATCTTTTTATGAAAGAAATCTGCGACTCTTGGAGAAGACCCTGACCAGTGAAGAAGGAGCAAGTGGCACAAAGGAATCTGAGCACAAAGCAACCGGTCGTTTTAAGGCAGTTATACTTGCATTCACAGAGAGGATGTGTGTGATTCAGTGAAAAACCACAAAGATCAGACACACAGTATTCCAGGGCATCAATACATCTCAAGTGGTTCAGTGGTTATGCATTGGTATTGCAAAACCACATTTTTTTTCACTTGTTTTGACCATAGCAGCCATCTTTGTGTCATAGTTTTTTTTTTTTCACCTCAAAAATCATGTTGAAAATTCTAAAAGAGAAAATTCTGTTACACGAAAGCAACAGAATGAGGGATGCAAACTTTCTTAAATATGAGACAAATTCAGATTTTGCTGATTTTGCTGAAACAAATTTGATTCAATAACAACCCTCTACAATGTGAGTAAATCACTCGCAAAAATATTGTTCCTATGTTCTGCCGCAGCTCAAAGTTTATATCTGGTCAGAACTTGTCTTTGAGGACAAAGAAAATAGTAGAAATATTTTCTGAAGAAAAAAACATTGCTTTATTAGCGGTATATTCCAGTGTGCATTTCATTTTTCTATTTAAAATCATCTTGAACTTAACATTTTAGTGTTTAGTGTGTAAAGACCTTCAGACTTCCCAGTTCACCTGCTTTTCAGGCATTTCCTGAGTCAAATTCATAAAAAATTACAAAATCAATAATGTAAAAAAAAATAATTAATGATGTCTAATAATGACTTAATAATAGTTTAATGTCTTTTTATATTCTTTACCTGAAACAATGTAAAACTCGATGAATGAATGAGGAATCAAGAATAAACAACAACCTTTTTGTTCTTCAGTATCATGATGTTTAATTTTCTTATTGTATTTGAAGATCAAAACAAACTTTAATTAACTAGGGCTGCAAGAACTAACGGATGAAATCGATCAAGAACATAATCAACAAGCAAGCTGGTGAGTACAGGAACCATGTTATTTCTTTTAATTCTATTATAAGTTTGTGTTTACGTCACTCAAATTGCTTTTATGTCGCTAGCCAGCTACAGAGAAACTAGTAACCAGGCAACAGACAAGAAGTGACCAATCCTGAGTGGCGATGTCACTACACACATTCAAACACCACGGTTCGGCACGGTTTGCCAAGTGTGCTGAGAGTTCAGGGCCGAGAACGGTTTGTAATTGTGCCGTGCCGTACCAGGCTCAAGTGGAAACACAACTGGATCCTTTTCCGAAGGTGTAAAAGCAGATTTTGTTTCTCAGCACATAAAGATGAACTACTTACTGTGATCTCAGACTGTGTTGATGTGGTTTCTCTTCATGTGTCGCTTCAGGTGAGTTTTAATAGAGAAACTCTTCCCACACTGATCACATGTGTGTGGTTTCTCTCTGCTGTGGATCCTCTCTTGTGTTTTCAGATTTGCTGACACACTGAATCTCTTGTCACAGTGTGAACACTTGTAAGGTTTTTCTCCAGTGTGAACGAATGTGGTTTCTCCTTTGTATGAACTGTCAGGTGTGTCTTCAGCTGTGATGACCTACGAAATGTTTTTCCGCATTGATCACATGTGAACGGCTTCTCTCCGGTGTGGATCCTCATGTGAATCTTAAGACTTTGTTTGTATGAGAAACTTTTCCCACACTGAGTGCAGGTGAAAGATTTCTTTTCTTTTCTTTTCTTGAAAAATGTCTGTTTAGTCTTTGAGCGACTCAAGTGTTTTTCTCCAGGTTTGACATGATGTTCCTCCTCCACTTCACTCAGGTCTGAAATGAAAGAAAAACTTTCATTTTCAAATTTATTTTCATTTTTGATTTCATGAAAATAATTAAAAGAGAGAAATATGGGGGGAATAGTTTTTATGCCTTTTTTTTAATAAATTAATTATATGTCCCTGAAACTTTCCATGAATGAGGAACACTGATCTTTCAATTATTCTTTTTTAAAACATTAAAGACAGTCATTGTGTCCACATAACTTTCGGTAATATTTTATTTAGTATAACTGTTACAGTGTGTTGATCCTCTCATGTGTTTCCAGACGTGTTGATCGACTGAATCTCTTGTCACAGTGTGTGAACACTTGTAAGGTAGACACAAATCCCATGTTTCTGTAGCAAGAACTATTGTGTTATTAAAAACATTTTAATTATTAAGTGCTGGTCAGACTAAACTTTTCCTTCCATTGACTTCATACGCATGTGAATCTGGGACACCGTAAACACAAGCTCAAATGAATTTTGCTTTGAGAAAGAACACACATTTTTTTGCAGTAAAGTGGAGTATATTGTAAATGTATAATTTTGGAATGATTATTATTTGTTATATACGTTTTTAAAAAAGATGTCGCAGAATATGAGATCATATCACGACCGTTGCAGTGTCTAGAAATTTCACACGCTCAAAGTGTAGACTGACCGCAGCTTTAACTAGTTTTAAGTTAATAATTGTATTAGCATTATCAAAACAGCATTTCTTAAAGCTGCGACACTCAGGAAGCTTTTCCTACTGCATGATGGGAGGACAAGAAAATAATTTCAATCTATTGTCTCAGTTTTTACACAAACTGTAGCATTGACTGTATTCATCAACCCTTTTACCAAAGTTACTGTAAGAAGAATAATCTCTATAAATGTGAGTAACTTCTTTAATGACAAGAAACACAACTTTATCAGTATCTTTAAATCAGATTTATCTTAAATTATGCTTACAGTACTGTCAGCCATTCTCGAAAGTTATTTTTATTCAGACATTTTGGTGTCTACGGTTTATTCTTAAAAAAATATTTTTTTGTAAAATTTAAAATTCTGGCAAATTGTGAATGATATATAACATAAATGTAAAATAAAACAGTTTAAATATTTAAATTTCGTTTGGCCTGATGTTGACAATCAATATGAAACCTCCATTTACTGACCATTTGTTTAAAAAAAAAAGAAGAAACTTTTGCAGCCATTTCACAGTTGAACTGTTTATCTAAAAGTGATGAAGTGCTTGAATCTTTCTAACATGAATGTTCTTCAGCATTTCTGAAGAATGAATGAATGAAGAATAAACACCAACCTCTTTGTTCTCCAGGATCTTCAGTGTGTTTCATTCTGCAGGTTCTGGATCACTCGTGTTCTCACTGTCCTCTTTAATAAACTCAGTCTTTGCAGATTTCAGCTCTTCCTGATGCTCTGATGCTCGTCTTCACTTGTAGCTGATGGGCAAATATTCCAGCATTTATAGGTAAACTGATATGGGAGGAGCTTCACTGATGATGACATTTCTGTGGGAGGAGCTTCACTGGTTCAGGAGCTGATCTGCCAAAATCAAAAATATATCAGTTACAGTTTTATATCCTCATGGACAATATAATATAAATAGTGTATATTCTTCCCAATATAAATAATGGTAAGCTCAGTCTGTTGACATAATGAGCTTTATGTGTCAATTTACAGGAGATTTGAAGACATCAGCATAATAAATGAGGTGAAAACAGGAACTATTGTCAAGTCAAGTCAAGTATATATATCACAGTATCAATCAAATAACATAACAATGTTTGTTTCTTAGTGGAAAAAACATCCACGTTTGGTAGGGCTGATCAATGGTATTAATGCTTGGTTAATTAATTTGAAAATCCCCAATTTGACAATTTGAATATTGTCATGAGTCTCAGACTATCAACACTCATTCAACAAGACATTCAGGATCATCAGCAGATCATCTCACTTTATTCTGAGTCTTTGCTGTTAGAAACAGAGTCAGGATATACAGGTCCTTCTAAAAAAATAGCACATTGTGATGAAGTTCATTATTTTCCATAATGTAATGATAAAAATTAAACTTTCATATATTTTAGATTCATTGCACACCAACTGAAATATTTCAGGTCTTTTATTGTTTTAATACTGATGATTTTGGCATACAGCTCATGAAATCCCAAAATACCATCTAAAAAAATTAGCATATCATGAAAAGGGTCTCTAAACGAGCTATTAACCTAATCATCTGAATCAACTAATTAACTCTAAACACCTGCAAAAGATTCCTTTTAAAAACTCCCAGCCTGTTTCATTACTCAAAACCGCAATCATGGGTAAGACTGCCGACCTGACTGGTGTCCAGAAGGCCATCATTGACACCCTCAAGCAAGAGGGTAAGACACAGAAAGAAATTTCTGAACAAATAGGCTGTTCCCAGAGTGCTGTATCAAGGCACCTCAGTGGGAAGTCTGTGGGAAGGAAAAAGTGTGGCAAAAAACGCTGCACAACGAGAAGAGGTGACCGGACCCTGAGGAAGATCGTGGAGAAGGACCGATTCCAGACCTTGGGGACCTGCGGAAGCAGTGGACTGAGTCTGGAGTAGAAACATCCAGAGCCACCGTGCACAGGCGTGTGCAGGAAATGGGCTACAGGTGCCGCATTCCCCAGGTCAAGCCACTTTTGAACCAGAAACAGCGGCAGAAGCGCCTGACCTGGGCTACAGAGAAGCAGCACTGGACTGTTGCTCAGTGGTCCAAAGTACTTTTTTCGGATGAAAGCAAATTTTGCATGTCATTCGGAAATCAAGGTGCCAGAGTCTGGAGGAAGACTGGAGAGAAGGAAATGCCAAAATGCCTGAAGTCCAGTGTCAAGTACCCACAGTCAGTGATGGTCTGGGGTGCCATGTCAGCTGCTGGTGTTGGTCCACTGTGTTTTATCAAGGGCAGGGTCAATGCAGCTAGCTATCAGGAGATTTTGGAGCACTTCATGCTTCCATCTGATTTCATTTTTCAGCACGACCTGGCACCTGCTCACAGTGCCAAAACCACTGGTAAATGGTTTACTGACCATGGTATTACTGTGCTCAATTGGCCTGCCAACTATCCTGACCTGAACCCCATAGAGAATCTGTGGGATATTGTGAAGAGAAAGTTGAGAGACGCAAGACCCAACACTCTGGATGAGCTTAAGGCCGCTATCGAAGCATCCTGGGCCTCCATAACACCTCAGCAGTGCCACAGGCTGATTGCCTCCATGCCACGCCGCATTGAAGCAGTCATTTCTGCAAAAGGATTCCCGACCAAGTATTGAGTGCATAACTGAACATAATTATTTGAAGGTTGACTTTTTTTTGTATTAAAAACACTTCTTTTATTGGTCGGATGAAATATGCTAATTTTTTGAGATTTTGAGAATTTTGTGTTTTCATGAGCTGTATGCCAAAATCATCAGTATTAAAACAATAAAAGACCTGACATATTTCAGTTGGTGTGCAATGAATCTAAAATATATGAAAGTTTAATTTTTATCATTACATTACGGAAAATAATGAACTATCACAATATGCTAATTTTTGGAGAAGGACCTGTATATATATATGATTTTACGTGGCCTACCACTTCATGAGTGAGATGCTGTTGTCTCCAGTTGCTTCCACTTTTTTATAATACCACTAACAGTTGACCGTGGAATATTTAGAGAGAGTGTGTGTGCGTGTGCGAGTGAGTGAGCAAAGTGAATGTGTGTGTGTGTGTGTCGCGAGCGAGCGACGAGCAAGAAAGAGAGACAGAGAGTGTGTGTGTGTGTGTGTGTGTGTGTGTGTGTGTGTGTGTGTGTGTGTGTGTGTGTGTGCGCTCGAGTGAGTGAGCCAGTGTGCGTCACGAAGCTCAATGCAACTACAATTTTTTTTTTTTTTTGCTAACATCTTATACAATTTCAACAAAGCTAAGTCCCATTGTCCTCATATGTGGACATCAACTTTATCAGCATAGTAAATCTTTATTGTTACAAAAGTTTGTCAAATGTGCATGCAATTTTAATCATACAACTCTTCTATGCATAACTTAACAAGAATCAACAATGAAATGTTTTTAGATTTTTTATCTTGTGGACGTTTTGGTCTGGAGTGGCTGCGTGACATGTGACCTGTGTTCTCCGCCATCTTTAAATTATTTATGTTAATTTTTTTCTCTTCTGACCCCACCAGATGGCAGTGTAAGTGTCCTCGTTTGTGAAAAACATGTTTCAGTTACACAGAATTAAGTATACACGGGTTTCTTGTATACAAACAATACCGGATGCGCGCGCATCCAGGGGGCAAAAAACCGCTATCTGTTATGCTTAGTTCTGTAAAAGAACATTGTAATTAACGTAGATTTCGCATTGTTTGTAGTTTCTTGTTGACTAAATAATAAACTGCAATTTCAGAGTTGGATCTGTTTGTTTGTGTTTCATATTAGTATAACATTATGTAAAACGTCCAACTGTTTACGAATCAAAATCCGGACATACTGTGATGCATGTATGAATTATCATGTTAGACTAAGTTAGTAATGTATAGCCTCTATAGAGCCCGAATTTGCTTTTATATAAGTTAACCTTGTTTACGTTACTTTACGACCTGGAATACCACGGTACCACGATAATTTCACGGTACCACGCTTGAATTCACTGAGCTCCTGAGAGCGACCCATTCTTTCACAAATGTTTGTAGAAGCGTCTGCATGCCTAGTGCTTGATTTTATACGACTGTGGACATAGAAGTGAGTGGAACACCGGAATTCAAATGATTTGGAGGGGTGCAATATAAAGTATATTTGTTATATCATTTTTGGTTTTTAAATATTGATTTGTGTGTAAAATCAATTAAAATTATATCTAACTTAAACAGAACAGACTGTGTTTCTCAACACAAAGATGAACTAATGATTTCAGACTGTGATTGTTTTTCTTATGAGTCCATAAAGAAGATAACTGAACAAACCTCTGCATGGATCTTCATGTGTATCTTCAGCTGACTTTTAAAAGAGAAACTCTTCCCACACTGATCACACGTGTGCAGCTTCTCTAGGCTGTGGATCCTCTCATGTCTTTTCAGAGTTGATGACTGACTGAATCTCTTGTCACAGTGTGAACACTTGTAAGGTTTTTCTCCAGTGTGAATTCTCTGGTGCAGTTTTAAATTTTCTGCTGAACTTAAAATCTTCTCACACTCAAAGCACATATGAACTCCTACACCAGTATGAATTCTTTGATGTGTTTGTAAATTATACAGCAGTGCAAAACTCTTTCCACACACAGATCATGAATGCGGCTTCTCCTTCATATGAACTCTCAGGTGTGACTTCAGGTGTGATGCCCTGAGAAATGTTTTGCCGCACTGATCACATGTGAACGTTTTCTCTCCGATGTGGATCCTCATGTGACCTTTAAGGTGTCCTGATTGTGCAAAACTCTTCCCACATTGATCACATGTGTGAGGTTTCTCTGCAGTGTGTATCATCATATGTCAACTAAGATTTATTTTTGTGAGAAACTCTTCCCGCACTGATCACAAGTGAATGTCTTCTCCCCAGTATGAACTCTCATGTGACTGTCAAGATTACCTGTGCTTGTGAAGCTCTTCGTACATTGATCACAAGTGAACGGCTTGTCAATGAAACTCTTCCCACTCTGAGTGCAGGGGAGCGTCTTCTCTCCAGTGTGGATCCTCATGTGAATCTCTAGACTATCTTTCCTTGAGTAACTTTTCCCGCACTGATCACATGTGAACGGCTTCTCTCCAGTGTGAACGTCAAGATGTTTGGTTGGACATGTTTCTCCTCCACTTCACTCAGGTCTTCACTTTCCTCCTTCACTTACATCAGTTCTGAAAATAATTAAAAGAGATGAATATAAAGTGAAAGGACATAAAATTGCACATAGTATTTTCGCTCACAATTTCATGAAACATACACAAAATGTAAAAAGTCCACTGTAAGACTGGAAAAACTGAACTGGAAGAGAGGGCTACTCTCTGAGAGAACAAAGGAAATTAATATTTGAACTCACTTGTGAAGTTAGCATCACCATTTGAGACGCAAAGTCTCACCTCAGAATACATATCTCCCCCTTTTCCAGGCTGAGATCACATGAAAATAACCCCAAAATCCATATGTTTAAATGTGAATAATTATCATAGACTATTATACATGTTTGATATCTTTTGAAATGTCTCAGTGCGACTGGTACAAAGGTCTCATTCCCAAATAAGTTAAACAAAAGGTAATAAGGTTTTTAAGAGTTTGGAGATAACTGGCACACAAAGGAAGGTGGTCTCTAGGCAAATGGTCTCCTAGTCCCAAAATATGTCAACTCTGAATGTAAATTCCCATTGTTAGCAGATGTTTCCATGTGAAAGAAGTTTCTGTCTATAATGAAATGCAACTAGAGGGTCAGGGCGATTCTGTAACCCAGATCATCCCGTGATGCGAACTGCAAGCAAAACACTTCGCATCATTTATTTAATAATGTAATGATTTTGAATCTTCTCTCTTTATTCCAGAGCATTTGATGTTTTGTGTCTATTATATTTGAACTGATTATGAAATTGACCTGATTATGAAATTGACCTGATGCATTTACCCGACATAATAAATTGTAAACATTAGATTTTATTCTAAATCGACTCTGACATTATTTTCAGTAAAGAGTTAAAAAGCATAGTCAAACATTCGCTCACACGTAATGATGCATAGATATCATTTTCGAGAAAAGACAGTAACACGCAGAGACCTTCCCCGCTAGTCGGATGCCTAGCCGATTGAGCGCGGGCTGACATCCACCCACCTTATTTCCATCCTGAGATATTGCATGTCAAATAAGAATGTAAAATTATAAGAACAAATATATATTTCAAATATGTCAAATAAGAATGTAAAATTCTAAGAAAAAATATATAGTTTTTTGGTAACACTTTACAATAAGGTTCATTAGTTAACATTAGTTAACTACATTAATTAGCATGAACTAATAATGAACTGCACTTATACAGCATTTGTTAATCTTTGTTAATGTTAATTTCAACATTTACTAATTCATTATTAAAATCTTGCTAACATTAGTTAACGCACTGTGAACTAACATGGACAAACAATGAATGACCGTATTCTTATTAACTAACGTTAACAAAAATTCTGGAAATGAATAAAAGTTAAAACGGCTTGCCATACGAATGCACATTCCAGTGAATATGATTAATGTATGAGTATTGCAGTGAATATTCCAGCGTATTCCATTCTCTTCACTCTTTAGTATAACAGCACATAAACCACCTTTTACAACTGTTTTTTAAAACAAATGCTTACATTTATGCCAAGTTGATAGACTCCCTTGTCATTTATTTATGTTCTCCATTTGAAAACATTACAATTTGAAAATTCATGTTGCCTGTAGTTCATATAAATGTTTTTTTTTTTATTCAGGTGGTTTATAATTATTATTTTTTTAACGTTTGAATTATTTTTACATGCTTTATTTGTTACTTGTTATTTAAAAAATACAATTTAGTGACCGTGGACTTTATTATTCTTTTTTTGCGCTCTTTTTGACTCCTATTTATTGTTTTGTTTTGTATGCAAATTAAATTACAGTATTGAAAACAATTGTTAACCAGTTTAATAGTTCAGTGATATTGCTGTCATTTAAAAAAAACAAAAAAAAAACAGAAATAAAACAATTAATAAATATAGGTTCTGTATATCGGCTATCGGGGACATAAACATGCAAATAATCGGTATTGGTTATAAAAAACATTATCAGTCGATCACTAATTATCTGGGTTATTTCTACAGGGAGAAAATAAGACAATAAAATAATCTCAATCCATTAAATCAGTTTTTAAACAAACTGTTCAGTGTTGGTCACATTCATCAACCCTGTTATCAAGGTTACTGTGAGAAGAAGCTATAATTTATTATAAATACAACTTTATCAGTAACTTTAAATCAAATTTTGCTCAAGTTAAATTGCTTACAGCTCTGTCAGCCATTCTGGAAAGTTCATACAGTTTACTAATATATAGCCTATATATATATATATATATATATATATATATATATATATATATATATATATATATATATATATATATATATATGGGTAATTCCAGCGTTATGGATGTGACATTTGAACTCATAATGACAGGTGAAATGTCTCAGAAAAAAAAAACTTCTTACAATATTTAAATTGTAAATGCATATTCTCAGAGCACCCAATCTGGGGAATTGACAGGCAAAATATGTTTTTCTAAAATATATTTAAGCACCCCCAAAAAAGGAAAATATGCATGCGTTATGGATGTGACGGGAAATTACAGAGTTTTTGGTATACTGTTCGATTTCCTTTAAAGTCTGTGAACTTTTAAATCCAATGTATAAATATTGCTATCCACATGATAAAGGGGTCTTAGCTGAACATAAAAATATCAATGTTTAAAATATATATATTTTTATGAAGTGTATTATGAGGAAAAACCAACGTTATGGATGTGACAAAAACCCTGTTATGGATGTGACGCGTCTGAAATACATAGAATCTGTTTGGAAAATCAACAATCAAACCATCATGGCACTTTTGTTGACGCATAATGGCTGTGTTTTCACATAAAGAAGACTGTCTGAAATGATTCTGAAGATCCCCCCCCCCCCCCCCCCAATTATGAATTAGTTATTTTTTTAGCTTGGATCTTACTGTACATCTTAATTCAATATGTAAAATAATTGACAATAAGAGAAGATGAGGGTGAAGGTATTTATTTGATTTATGTATTTCATTCGTTCATGCTTAACACTTTCATCTTTATAATTGTAATTCATGAAAATTCTTCTTAACTAATGATATAAAGTAGGTTGTTATATTGTCATGGTATCTTATCTGAGGTAATGACTCTGAGGTGACAAAGCTATTTGATATGACACATTAATATAACTAGATTTTTATTCAATTTATTTTCCCTGATTGTGTGCGGTTTTTAGTATCATTTCACCATTTTATCCATCTGTCGTTGTGGTAGGCGTTTAGCTTTAAGATAACGCTATCTTCGAGCTGTCAAAACCTGAGCTTGAATGACAGGAAGCGCGAGCGAATTAGAGGGCGCCTGTTTCGCGCCTAAACCAATCAGGTTCCTCGCGCAATTGCAGGACGCCTCTCGACTAGGACGTGAATAGGCTACTATAAACACATAGACGGAACATTAAAGCAGAGACTATTACGGAAGACAGTCAAAATTAAAATACATTAACAATTAATGTTTGTCATATAGGAGTTCAAATCACAGGTTTCCTCCACAGTCAGGTGAACCGATGGACATTATTGTCCGTAGATGTGAGTCACTAGCAATCATGTAACGCCTACGTTTTTTGTGTCTAAATGATCGCACGGTTTTCGGCCAGTTTATGGATTTTAATGCACAGTCGCGAGTCAAAATCATCACATTTTATTTCGTATAAAAATGATTTGACAAAATAATTGACACGCAATATTATTAGCCTATTATTATTATTATTACTTACTGAAAGCGCTTGTAAGTCCCCTATGCGCTTCACTGAAGCGAGAGCCAAAAGAAACACCATTTTGAAAGACAGATGCTTCATGTCTGACAAATGGATTGGCTCGAACGGGGCACCTTTCATGGCTTCCAAAACCGTAGAAAGGTCCCACACCGGGACTGAAGGAGGTCTAGGAGGGTTCAACCTCCGAGCTCCCTTGAGGAATCGCACGACTAGGTCGTTCTTCCCCAGTGACTGGCCAGACACAGGTTTTGTAAATGCTGCTATAGCCGCCACGTACACTTTGAGCGTGGATCGGGTTCTGCCCTTATCCAGCAGCTCTTGAAGGAAGGAAAGCACTTCCGTGACCCCGCAGTCTACGGGTGAAAAGCCCTGAGCTTGACACCAGGCAGAGAACACAGACCATTTCTAGGAGTAGAGCCGTCTTGTAGACGGGGCCCTTGCCTGCGTGATCATGTTTAGCACTCCCTCCGGGAGGATAGCGGGTACCCGTTGATGGCCCATGCGTGCAGGGACCATTGCTGGGGGCGAGGATGCCAAATCGAGCCCTTGGCCTGGGAGAGGAGGTCTCTCCTCAATGGTATTGGCCACGGGGCAGTGCTGGTCAGCTGCATCAGGACTGGAAACCAAGCCTGGTTTGTCCAGAGCGGAGCCACAAGCAGCACTGGGCATCCATTTTCCCTGATCCGTTCCAGCATTTGAGGCAGGAGCGAGATGGGGGGGAAAGCATAGAGGGGACAGCGGGGCCAAACGTAGGCCAGCCTATTATTATTATTATTACTTACTGAAAGCGCTTGTAAGTCCCCTATGCGCTTCACTGAAGCGAGAGCCAAAAGAAACACCATTTTGAAAGACAGATGCTTCATGTCTGACAAATGGATTGGCTCGAACGGGGCACCTTGCTATTGGAGAAATATTTCGGACAGTGAGCGTTCTCGTTGGACGCGAACAGGTCCACCTGCGCTCTGCCAAATGTCTCCCACAGCAGTTGGATCGTCTGCGGGTGCAGCGACCATTCCCCTGCTGGGACATTGTCTCTGGACAGCCTGTCTGGTCCCAGATTTAGGTGACCAGGCACGTGCGCTGCTCTCAGTGAAAGCAGGTTGTGCTGAGCCCAGACCAGGAGGCACTCCGTCAGCCTGTAAAGGTTTCGGGACTTGATGCCGCCCTGATGATTTATGTACGCCACCACTGACATGTTGTCCGACCGGACCAAGACGTGGTGACCCCTTATCTGGGGACAGAAGCGCCGCAGCGCATTGTCGACTGCCATCATTTCCAGACAGTTTATATGTAGGAGCTTTTCCCGTTCTGACCACTGGCCAAAGAACAGTCTGCCCTCGAGCAGTGCTCCCCATCCCGAGGTGGAGGCGTCCGTGGACACCACCTTCACGCTCGAGGGAGTCCCCAGACTCACACCTGACTGGTACCAGTCGGTTTTCTTCCAAGGCTCCAAAAGTGAGACGCATTTCAGACCGACCCGGAGGCGAAACGACCAGCGGTCCATGCCCTGGGCGGAACCCGCGCTTTCAGCCATAGCTGCAGTGGGCGCATGCGAAGCAGCCCCAACTGGAGCACTGAAGCTGCTGAGGCCATGAGACCCAGCATTTTCTGAAACCTTTTGAGCTGGACAGTTGAGCCGCGGCGAAAAGATTTCGCGGCGCGCTGAGTGTCCTGTGCGCGCTCTGGCGACAGATGCGCTGTCATAGATAGCGAGTTCAGCACTGTTCCCAGAAAAGATATTTTCTGGCTGGGAGACAGCGAGCTCTTCGCCCAATTGACTGTGAGACCCAGATTCTCGAGATGTTCGAGTAATGTGGCCCTGTGTTCTATGAGCTCTGATTGTGATCGAGCTAGAATCAGCCAATCGTCCAAGTAGTTCAAAATTCGCATGCCCTGAAGTCTCAGGGGTGCGAGAGCCGCGTCCATGCACTTCGTAAAAGTACGGGGTGCCAGGGACAGGCCGAACGGCAGGACTTTGTATTGGTATGCCTGGCCTTCGAAGGCGAATCTCAAGAATTGCTTGTGACTTAACGCTATTTGTATTTGAAAATAAGCGTCCTTTAGATCTATCGACATGAACCAGTCTCCTTGGCGCACTTGCGCGAGGATTTTCCTGGTTGTAATCATTCTGAACTGACGCTTCGTGAGCGTTCTGTTCAGCCGTCGCAGATCTAGAAGGGGTCTGAGACCCCCGTCTTTTTTCGGTACCAGAAAATACCTGCTGGATAGACCCCCTTCGCTCTGAGCCTGAGATAAAGGTTCTATAGCCCCTTTGCTCAGTAGTTTCGCTATCTCGGCTCGAAGTAGGTGAGATACTTAATTTTTTACCGTCGTTTCGACTCGCGCCGCGCAACGGCGGGGGTGTCGAGCGAACTGCAGCGAATAGCCTCTTTTTATAGTGTTCA
The DNA here is from genome assembly GCA_026230005.1 of Gila orcuttii. Classification (NCBI taxonomy): domain Eukaryota; kingdom Metazoa; phylum Chordata; class Actinopteri; order Cypriniformes; family Leuciscidae; genus Gila; species Gila orcuttii. The sequence continues at coordinate 63,059,511 of JAPDVR010000003.1, forward strand.
GCACCCATTCTGATACCCCAGAAGCTTTGCCCACGCATCTGCATGAAAAGCTAGAGGTAGAATGAAATCTGGGCTCTGGCCGTGATATAGCGGGTTCGGCATGTCTGTGAGGGAATGTGGGCGCGGGATAGCGGGCACACTCGCTGCACTGAGAACACTGTCGGCTCCCGCCAACTGAAAATGTGTTGGTTTCGTTTTTACAGAAACCGTGGGACATGCTTCATGTAGTGTTTGTGGGCACGTACACTACATTTATTGCACAATCGACATGAGTCGATTTTTTTTTTTTTTTTTTGCTAGCCCTGTATTGTGGCGGGCTGTGTCTGCGTGTGGGAATGGGCACTGAGACGTGGGCATTCTTACAACACTCATAACACCATCGGCCGTGGCCTGGAATTCCAGAAAATACACTCTTTTTGGGATTTATCTGGGTCGCCTTAAAGCTGGCGTTTGTGTGCAGGCAAGCGGGCTGTGGTACTAGCTTGTTTACTGCAAAATACACTGGAACAGTCACATTGTTTGGAACTGAACGAGCGAGAAGTTTCGGTAGAGTCTGGCCGCGGCGAGACTTAAACACCGTGGGGCTTAAGTGACTGTATGTGTGTTGGTTTCTTTTACAGAAAACGTGGCACATGCAGTGTGTAGTGTTTGTGGGCACTGGGTTGTGGGCACATTCACTATAATTAATGCACAATTGACATGAGTCAAACTCATTTGTGCGAGCCCTGCACTTTGGCGGGCTGTGTTTGTGTGTAGAAATGAACACTGGGCTGTGGCATTTTTAATACACTCATAACACCATCGGCTGTGGCCGGAATACCAGAAAATACGCTGCTTACATGATTTTTCTGGGTCGCCGTGGAAACGGCATTTGTGTGCAGACAAGCGGGCCATGTTACCGGCTTGTTTACTGCAAAATACACTGGAACAGTCGCATTTTCTTGGAACTGAAAAGTTTGGGTGTAAGTCTGGCTGCGGCGAGACTAAATTTTTATCCGCTGCGAGAGCTGGGCTCGAACACGGGTCTCCCGTGCGAAGGCTTTGGGTTTCGCCACTGAGCCACAGGGGAAAACGACAAAAGCTTAAAATAGCCCAAGACCATAAAGAGCGTCATCACAGTTTTGTGTGCGCCGGCGTTTGTTTGCAGGCGTGCGTGTAATACAACAGGCTCATTGACATTTTCAGCCGCTCAAACCAAGAGGAGCTGAGAAATGTTTGAGAAAAGGAGATTGGCCCGGCCTCGGCGGGACTAAAAACACACTCTTTCCTCATTTCGCCGGTGACGCATGCCCACGGGGGGCGGGGTAGCTTTCTTATAACGTAAAGAAAGCTAGCCGCGGTTTTGAAGCTGGCCTTCTCTACAGATGCAGCTATCTCGTCGTCATTAATGGCGGAAGCGGCGGCCGTTGTCCGTCAGCGAGCGACTCGAGTGAAGCTGGTGAAGCTGGTGGGCGAACCGGCGAGCTATCACGAGCTGGAGAAGGCTCGGCACTATTTCGTCGACCTCAATGGAGGAAGCGGCGGCAGACCGTGAGGGACTCGAGCGATGCCGGCGAAGCTGGCGGGCGAACCGGCGAGCTTTGGCGGGCAGGAGAAGGCTCGGGAGCGCGCTGAGCACGGCGCTTTTTACGGCGCGGCGCTACAGCGGGCTGCTCACAGTGAGGGCATCCGCCGTCGACGAGAGCGAGAGCCGCATGATCCTCACCCAGGCACCTCTCTCGATAGGCTGCTGCTGTTTGCTGCAGGGCAGCCAATAGGCGCGCGAGCCGTCCTGCCTATATCTGCATGCTGCTGAACAGCGTTTTACATTAATTCAAAATTAAGGATATTTTTTTGCTTCAATATCTCATGGAAAAGAGGTTTTCCCCATAGCGTAAGATATTACGCAGTACGAGAGATACTCTCGTAAGAGAACTCTAAGTTTTCCTCTTTGTCCACATCCCCAGTATCCTTCACAGTCTTTGTACATATCATTGCATTGAATGACAGCCAGGTATCCCAGAATGCATCTCGCACCAACCAGCAAGCGTCAATAGCAGAGGAGAAAACCCGCGTAATATCAAACTGTTATTGTATCACGAAATGTAATTTTAATAGTGTTTCAGGCGAGAATGTGGTTGTTTAAAGCTCAAATCTGTGGTTTATTTATAAAGATAGTGCCTATTTGAAAAATGTATCTGACGCTTTCGGAGTTGTGAGATCCAGGCGATCACCGGGAGTTCAGCGATCATTAACCCCGACTGGAACAGCTTTCCCTCGGCTAGTCCTTCTGATGTTTGCCGCTGGCTCTGATGTCTGTAGTCTAGTGGTTATATGAGATATAATTTGTCTTGTGTATAAATCGATCTTTGGTCTAATTAATCTATAGTTTGTTCCATGGCAAATCGTTTTGGCTGAGGGCAAAGTGAAGTTTCATAACTTTATATATTTAGGCTATTTAAATTTAACTTTGTAGCCTATTAGAGACTTATGTTTGACTGAATTGTTTGCTTTATTTCTCATTGTATAACTTTATGGAGTGAAAACAGACTCAAAACCTTCCACAAATGCACACGAGAGATCCGCATGCGCGCGCACCCATCCACAAATGCACGCGAGAGATCCACACACGCAAATCAATTCACAAATGCACACCATGAGATCCACACACGCAAACCAATCCACAGATGCACACGAGAGATCCACACTAGGAAATCAATCCACAAATGCACGCGACAGATCCACACACACACAAAGCAATCCACAGATGCACGCGAGAGATCCACACACACAAAGCAATCCACAAATGCACACCATGAGATCCACACACGCAAACCAATCCACAGATGCAAGGGAGAGATCCACACACGCAAATCAATCCACAAATGCAGGCGACAGATACACACACACACACACACACAGTAATCCACAAATGCACGCGAGAGATCCACACACACAGCAATCATGCATAATTGTCCTTACTCACATTGCTTTGCTCACAATCCCCAAATGCTTTATCTGTAGGCCTACCTGTAATTTCATGCACAGCGAATCACGTGACTTTTGAGACTGTTGTTCCGCGGCCTTGATTCACAAATGCACACAAGTCTATCTGTCCACAAGCCTATCTGTCCACATTACCTGCAAGGATGCGATATGGTGTCTTCCTCCAGAGGGCGCTAACCGGCCTTTGAGCTGAGTCTTTCAAAGGGCTGGATTAATTTCGTTTTCTGATTTGCGAGACAACTGAAGTCTAAACATTTTTCACAAAATATCATATACATAAATGGAAATATAGAGTCAAACCAAACCAAACCTGTGTGAGTTTTTTTCTTCAGCTGAACACAATATAAGAAATTTTGAAGAATGTCAGAAACCAGACAGTTGACAGTAGCCATTGACTTTTTTTTTCTACTATGGAGTTCAATGGGTTCTGTTAACAGTCTGGTTTCTGACATTTTTCAAAATATCTTTTCATTTGTGCTCATTGAATGCATTGTGTGTGTGTGTGTGTGTGTGAGAGAGAGAGAGAGAGAGAGAGAGAGAGAGAGAGAGAGAGAGAGAGGGGGGGGGGGGGGGGTGATGAGCCAGGTGGATGATTGGATCATACCAAAAAACATGGTCAGACATTAGCCCAGCTCTGTCATAGGCTCATTGAATGCATTGTTTGTTTGTGTGTGTGTGTGTGTGTGTGTATGAGTGTGAGTTTTTGCCATGATGAGAATGTTGTACAGGATCAGCCCTTCATTTGTGTGTCTGTTAGATATGCATTGTATTGGATCTATTAATTTATTTTTACAAAAAAAACAAGAAGAATGCTCTAAATTACAGTTTTTCCCATTCATTTCTATGGGTGCCCATTTTTGACCCAAATACAAGATTAAGGAGTTTTTTTTTTTTCACCCACTTAACATTGTAGAATTGAGTCAAAAAAATTGTGTGTGTTCAGGAGGCAAACTTAGGAAAAGTAGCCAAGTCTTGTACCGCTCAGATCAAGGGAAGTATTTTTTTAAAAAATAAATCAAAATTATTTTGCCCACATTTGTCCAGTTTACGGTTTTAGGGTTAAGAAAGAAACTCATATAGTATAGGTTTAAAACAACTTGAGGGTGAGTAAATGATGTCAGGAGGATTTTCATTTTTGGGTGAACAATGCCTTTTTTCACCCAAATCTGTTTACCTCAATTTAAAGTGGTTTTCATTTTGTGGTTGCTTTGTAATAAACATTGCCTTGAATTGAGTATATCATTCAGTCTCATTATTTAGTTGGTTGAAATAATATTACTGTATATAATAATATCAGAACATAATATCAGAATTACAATAATATAAACAAAAGAAAACGTAGTACAGCCTAGTAGTTGGCTAACAGTTACAGAAATAATTTAAAGACTTTAAAGTTGTCCTGTTATCCGAATGGTTTTCTTAATAGGCTATATATTCTGATTATACGTTGAAGAACAAAAAAAGAGGTTTGGTTTTACTCTATATTTGCATTTATGTATATGATATTTAGTGAAAAATGTTTAGACTTCAGTTCTCTCGCAAATCAGAAAACGAAATTAATCCAGCCCTTTGAAAGACTCAGCTCAAAGGCCGGTTAGCGCCCTCTGGAGGAAGACACCATATCGCATCCTTGCAGGTAATGTGGACAGATAGGCTTGTGGACAGATAGGCTTGTGTGCATTTGTGAATCAAGGCCGCGGAACAACAGTCTCAAAAGTCACGTGATTCGCTATGCATGAAATTACAGGTACAGATAAAGCATTTGGGGATTGTGAGCAAAGCAATGTGAGTAAGGACAATTATGCATGATTGCTGTGTGTGTGGATCTCTCGCGTGCATTCGTGGATCGCTGTGTGTGTGTGTGGATCTCTCGCGTGCATTCGTGGATTACTGTGTGTGTGTGTGTGTGTGTGTGTGTGTGTGTGTGTGTGTGTGTGTGTGTGTGTGTGTGTGTGGATCTCTTGCGTACATCTGTGGATTGCTATGTGTGTGTGTGGATCTGTCGCGTGCATTTGTGGATTGATTTGCGTGTGTGGATCTCTCCCTTGCATCTGTGGATTGGTTTGCGTGTGTGGATCTCATGGTGTGCATTTGTGGATTGATTTGCGTGTGTGGATCTCTCGCATACATCTGTGGATTGCTTTGTGTGTGTGTGTGGATCTGTTGTGTGCATTTGTGGATTGATTTGCGAGTGTGGATCTCTCGTGTGCATCTGTGGATTGATTTGCGTGTGTGGATCTCTCGCGTGCATTTGTGGATGGGTGCGCGCGCATGCGGATCTCTCGCGTGCATTTGTGGATGGGTGCGCGCGCATGCGGATCTCTCGCGTGCATTTGTGGAAGGTTTTGAATCTGTTTTCACTCCATATAACTTCTTATACCTATTAGGCTACTTATACTTTTATACTGGATATTATTGATCATTAAATCTTTTTTTATATATATATTATTTTACTATACATTCTCTTCACTGTATGTACATGTATAATACAATAAAATTACACAACCCTGTCTCTGTTTGTTTAGTCCGTTTTAATGATCAAAAATGTTTCATATTTAAAAATTAAAATTAAAACAAAAAGAAGCAGGGTTGTGTTTTATATTTCGTGTTATAAATATGTGCAGTGAAGATAATCTGCGTGACCGTTGCGTGAACCACATTTGTGTGGCCATTAATATGTTTAAGATTTTTTTTTAAATGAAAAGAGACAGTGGTGTTTTATTACATATTTCGTTTTATTGTTGATGAAAAGAGGCAAGTTGTATTTTATACCATATTTCGTTTTATTGTTGCCAAAAATATAGCTACATAAAGAGATAACCGGAGTAGCCAGAGCGTGAGTGACGCGATCAAGAACGCACTGTTCCATTTGCAGAATAACCGGACTCGCGTCCTCTCGTCCTCGGGAGTTCGTTCTCCTGAGTCGAACTTGGCAAGTCTGAACTACCAAGGACGCAAGTCCGAAGTTTGCGAACTTGGTATTGAGAAACGGCCATAGTTATAGGTCCGTTTCTCAATAACAAGTGTGCAAACTTACAAGCAAGTCCGGCAATCCTGCAACTGGAACAGCAGCGTTGCATTATGGTGGGCCGGAAGGTCCAAATATAGGATCTTATGGTAGGAAGTCACTATACAATAGCAACTAGCTACTGACTTTCCAACTGATAGGCCAGCGGTGGATCTGTATACATACTCTCCTCACACAGCGGACCACTTTCCTCAGCGAGTGTCATTTATTCTTAACCAATATAATCTTAAATTGATTCTCATAGCATTTTTTTTTTCACATTCATAAAGGCAATTTCCCCCTAACTGTCATATTCCATGTCTTTTTTTTTTTTTTTTTTTACATTTTAAGTCACTATATGGCTTTTACCAATCAAATTGACTAGTGATTTTAGCGTTTTCAAGTGTGTTTGGTTAGGGTTAGGGCACTTTTAGATACACTTGCACGTTAGAACTGGAGTTGAAGTGCCCTGACATACAGAAAATAAATGTTTTTATTTTGTGTCTGTACAGTTGCTTTTGAATGGCTGTCTATGAGGGTCAAATTGACCCGCGAACATCACGAATGTAACAGTAATTTTGTTTGTATATGTCAAAACACATCAGCATGTTGAAACTTTGCATGCATGTTCATCATGATAAATGAAAAAAAGTCACAAAATATCAAGAAAAAAAAACAAAGGTTAACCAGTATTTCCAACAACTGAAAAATCTAAACGGGTCAAATTGACCCGCAACATAACACAAGGGTTAATAAAAGTGATAGTATCAACAAAACAAATATTTTTTCCCACTGCAGAGAAAACAGAATATGCATCAGAAGTGGCATTTATAGAAAAAAAAATATTATATCCAAAACAAGCATAAAAAACATTGTTTAACCACTTTAAAATAAACACCTGTAAAGCTTTTGTGGATTTTATCAATTATCTTTCAAATAGAATATTCTGAAAAAGTGACATTTCCATTTTCGCTGATTCACATTGGTATCAAAATATATAAAACACATTTCATAGTTACATACACCATTATGTTTTTGTAAATATCACATTAAACACTAAACAACTAAGATAAATATATGTCTACCTCAAATGTAACATTGTATCTGTACATCCAGGGAAAAACATTATCTCATTCACGGTAGAGAAAGAAGCATGTAGGCTACACAGGAAAGGTAACCGTGAAGACACTGAATTTAACATAAAACAGCCGTCATAGTAATCACAAATACACTTACATTTCTATAAATGAGTTTTTATGAATGAATGGCTTGCTCTAACTGTTGCTCTGGTCTTCGTCAACAACACGCGCTTGCACCCCCTGCTGGTGAGATGACTAACAGCAGATGGAGATTACGCTCGGTAATCTACTGCTTTTCCTGCAGTTCCTGGATGTCAATGTTGAATTTACTGTCGAATTTGCAAAGCGAAATAAAATGGACCGAAAATTGCCTGTTGAATATTATAGTTGTATTTTTGAACAGTTTGAATATTTTGGAAGTTAAATATGAAAGATGAATATGGATTATTGAATTTTGAATAATGAAAATGTGTTTGAAATGTTTTGAATTGAAATATTCACAGTTTAAATATTCAACCATGTTGAATTTCAGCCCATAAAAATGCAAGCCCTAAAAATACAATGCAAGCATGGTTTATGCAATGCTTTTTTTTTTTTTTTTTAAGTAGTGCAATTCAACAGGCTTTTTTGTTTCAAAAAGTTTTGGCATTATTTGACTTCAGTAGGCTACTGCTGCTCAAAAACTCAAAAAGTTTAACTTATAGACACGAGTTAAATTAATATATATAAGCCAGATAAAACTCACAAGTACTCAACATTATGTATTACTTTTTAAGTTAATTTTCAAAAACTTATAAACTTGACTTCAATTAAGAGTTAAAAAATAGTTAAAAAACAATTTAATGTAACTTAATGGGGCATTCATGTGAATACTGTTATCAAATAATAATCTGTTATAAGCTGATAGACAACAACGTGATATTTACAAAACAATGGTGTATGTAACTATGAAATGTGTTTTACCTTTTTTGATACCAATGTGAATCAGCAAAAATGGAAATGTCACTTTTTCAGAATATTCAATTTTAAAGATAATTGATAAAATCCACAAAAGCTTTACGGGTGTTTATTTTAAAGTGGTTAAACAATGTTTTTTATGCTTGTTTTGCATGTTCAATTTTTTTTTGTAAATGCCACTTCTGATGCAGATTCTGTTTTCTCTGCAGTGGGAAAAAAATGTTTTTTTGATAGACTACTAGTCAATTTGATTGGTAAAAGCCATATAGTGACTTAAAATGTATAGAATTTGACATGAAAGATGACAGGGGGAAATTGCCTTTATAAATGTAAAAAAAAAAATGCACTGAGGATCATTTTAGGATTATTGGTTCAGAATAAATGACTTTTACAACACAAAAATTGAATACTTTACTGAAGTAGTTAGTTATTGCACCACCACAGTTTTTTAAAATGGTAGAGATTTTATTATAATATTAGGTCAATGTAGCCTACAAGAGTGAGTCACTCGCTGTGTGAGGAAAGTGAGTCATGTTGGAGAATTTCAATGGTCTCATACATGGGTCTAAATAATTGCTGTAATGATAAAGAAAAAAACTAGGCCTGAAGGGTATGGGAAGACAGAAAACTAGGCCTGAAGGGTATGGGAAGACAGAAAACTAGGCCTGAAGGGTATGGGAAGACAGAAAACTAGGCCTGAAGGGTATGGGAAGACAGAAAACTAGGCCTAAGGGTATGGGAAGACAGAAAACTAGGCCTGAAGGTATGGGAAGACAGAAAACTAGGCCTGAAGGGTATGGGAAGACAGAAAACTAGGCCTGAAGGGTATGGGAAGACAGAAAACTAGGCCTAAGGGTATGGGAAGACAGAAAACTATACCTGAAGGGTATGGGAAGACAGAAAACTAGGCCTGAAGGGTATGGGAAGACAGAAAACTATGCCTGAAGGGTATGGGAAGACAGAAAACTATGCCTGAAGGTATGGGAAGACAGAAAACTAGGCCTGAAGGGTATGGGAAGACAGAAAACTAGGCCTAAGGGTATGGGAAGACAGAAAACTATGCCTGAAGGTATGGGAAGACAGAAAACTAGGCCTGAAGGGTATGGGAAGACAGAAAACTAGGCCTGAAGGGTATGGGAAGACAGAAAACTAGGCCTGAAGGGTATGGGAAGACAGAAAACGACTCTGTTACTAACGTAACCTCGGTTCCCTGAGAGGAGGGAACGAGTATTGCGTAAGTAGCTTACGCTATGGGAAAACTCCTTTTCTCGAGAATATTGAAGTCTTTATGTAAAACGCATTGCAGCTGCACAGCTGACAGCAATGAACGAAGGAGCTCGGTCATTGGCTGTGCTGCGGCAACTTGCTCGAACCAATGACGGGGCGACTCTGAATGCGCGACCAATGAACGCGCTTCGAGCCCGCCAAGATGGGCGTGGCCAAGCTATATATTGGGCGCCCCGTCATGAGAGTTCTTTAGGTTAAAACGACTGAAGCGAACTAACCAAGCACAAGCACGGCAGCTTACGCAATACTCGTTCCCTCCTCTCAGGGAACCGAGGTTACGTTAGTAACCGAGTCGTTCCCTTTCGAGAGGTCTCTCCTATTGCGTAAGTAGCTTACGCTATGGGAACACCATGCAAAACGCCGTGCGTGCTGAACTTCGCCTTATGATAGCCAGAGGCAGGTGCCCGAGCTAAAAAGCAAAGTTATCATCCAACTAGCCGGCAGAGGCGAGCTTTATATATGGGAAAAAATACAGAGCGGCTAGAAGGCGCTCAGTGTGACACAAGCACATACATAATCTAGATGCGAACTCGCAGTTCAACTAGCATCATGCTGATAGCACATTGGAATGCAATGTCGGGACCTGTAGGTTGTAGAACCTGATAAATGTGGACGGTGAGGCCCAGCCTGCCGCCGCACAAATATCCTCGATCGGTATCCCGCTCGACCGTGCCCAGGAAGAAGCCACACTCCTGGTGGAGTGTGCTTTGACTCCCCAGGGGCATTGAAGTCCCTTAGCTTCGTAAGCCAGCGCTATAGCTTCAACTATCCAGTGAGAGATTCTCTGCTTTGAAACGGCGGAATCTTTCGTACGGTCGCCAAAGCATACAAACAGTTTTTCTGTCTGTCTGAATAGGGCAGAACGCTCCAAATACACTCTGAGAGCCCTAACGGGGCAGAGTAGATTAGCGTCGTGTTCGTCTGCTGGAGACGAAAGCGCAGTTAGGGAGATAACCTGTGCTCTGAAGGGAGTGGTGAGCACTTTAGGAATATACCCCTGTTTCGGCCTAAGGACGACCCTGCAGTCGTTAGGACTGAATTCTAGGCAGGCAGCGCTTGTCGAAAGCGCGTGCAGGTCGCCCACTCTCTTGACCGAGGCGAGTGCCAGCAAGAGCGCAGTCTTGAGCGAGAGCTGTTTAAGGTGCACGGTTCGGAGTGGTTCGAACGGGGGCCCTTTAAGAGCGTCTAGGACAGTAGCTAGGTCCCAGATCGGCACTGAGGGGGGGCGTGAAGGGTTCATCCTCCTAGCGCCCTTTAGGAAACGAATAATTAGGTCGTTTCTTCCCAATAGACGTTCCATTACAGGGTCGTGTGACGCTGTGATGGTCGCCACATATCATTTGAGCGTGGAGGGGGTGCGGCCTGCCTCCAGAAGCCCTTGTAGAAAAACGAGTACATTCGTAATCTCGCATGTCTCAGGGTTCAGGCCCTTGGCATTACACCAGTCACTGAACACTTACATTTCTGGGCATATAAGCGTCTTGTGGAGGGCGCCCGCGCCTCAGCGATGGTTTTTAGTGCTCCGCTCGCGAGGTTCCTGGGAACCCGTTGAGGGGCCATGCATGAAGGGCCCACAGATCGGGGCGGGGATGAAATATCATCCCGCTGGCCTGACTGAGGAGGTCTGGCCTCAGTGGAATCGGCCGTGGTGCAGATTGCATTTGCATCAGATCTGGAAACCATGTTTGGTTCTTCCAGAGTGGGGCTATCAGCAGCACTGCGTTTTTCTCCTCTCTGACCCGACTGATGACCTGTGGCAGCATCGCGATCGGGGGAAAGGCATATAAGGGGCGGCTCGGCCAGCTCTGGGCGAGCGCGTCCGTGCTTTTCGTGAAGAAAAAAGAGCAGTGCGCGTTCTCCTTGGAGGCGAAGAGGTCGATCTCCGCTTTGCCAAAGGTTTTCCATAACCACTGAATCGTCAGCGGGTTGAGAGCCCATTCTCCTGGGAGAATCTTGTCTCTGGATAGCATGTCTGCCCCCTGGTTCAGGGCGCCTGGCACATGCGCTGCTCTCAGCGAGCGCAAGTTGTGCTGGGACCATAAAATGAGTCTCCTGGCCATTGAATGCATGGAGCTCGACCTGAGTCCACCCTGGCGATTTATGTACGACACTACCGTCATGTTGTCCGTTCGGACCAGGACGTGTTCGTTTTTAGATGTGGGAGCAGGGCTCTGAGAGCCAAAGCGACCGCTTTCATTTCCAGACAGTTTATGTGTAGGCGCTTCTCCGGGTTTGACCAAAAGCCGGAGACAGGCCTGCCCTCGTAAAGGGCCCGCCAACCTATTTTGGAGGCATCTGTCATTATCATCTTTCTCCTTGTGTTCACACCCAGACTCACGCCTGACTGGTACCAGTCGGCGGCTTTCCAGTGCATCAGGGCTTTTATACAGCCGTGGTTCGCTCTGATTAAAAAGTGGCCCGAGTAGGGACGCGGCTCTTTGAGCCAGCGTTGGAGAGGGCGCATATGCAACAATCCTAGCTGGAGTACGGCCGATGCTGAGGCCATGAGACCGAGCATCCTCTGAAACCGTTTGACGGGGGCACGCGCGCCCCCCTGAATGATGTTGCACGGCGCCGGATGGTAAGCGCGCGCTCTGATGAGAGACGCGCTGTCATTTGCATCGAGTCTAGAACTATTCCCAGGAAAGAAATCCTCTGGCTGGGAGATAGTATGCTTTTTGCAAAATTGATTCTTAGACCCAGGCATTCTAAATGGCTGATAATCCAAGATCTGTGTGTTATTAACTGACTCTCTGATTGTGCTAGAACCAGCCAATCGTCGAGATGATTCAGTATTCGCACTCCCCTTCGTCTTAGGGGGGAAAGTGCTGCATCCATACATTTCGTGAATGTACGGGGAGCCAGGGACAGGCCGAACGGAAGTACTGTGTACTGGTATGACTGTCCCTCGAAAGCGAATCTCAGAAACGGCCTGTGATGAGGCGTTATTGGAATGTGAAAGTAAGCATCTTTCAGATCCACTGAGAGAAACCAATCTCCTGGGCGTACTTGCGCGAGGATATGCTTGGTTGTTAACATTCTGAACGAGCGAATCATTAGTGCTCTGTTCAGGTGTCTGAGATCTAGGATGGGGCGGAGACCGCCATCCTTTTTCGGGACGAGAAAATAGCGGCTGTAAAAACCTGTCCCGCTCAGAGAGGGGGAAAACAGTTTCCACAGCGCCCTTTTCTATTAGTTTGCGCACCTCGGTGCGTAGAACATGTGAACACTCCTTTCTCACTTTTGTCTCGACCACAGTCGTAAAACGTGGTGGTCTGCGAGCGAACTGGAGCGAGTATCCGTGCTTTACTATATTCAATACCCATTTCGGCATATCTGGAATGTTTTCCCATGCCGCTGCGTGTACAGATATGGGCTGAATACAGGCTAGGGGCGGGCCGCTGTGACGTAGGGACCTGGCCAGCGAATCGCCTGAGCTCGTAGCTCTCAGAGGCGCGGGCACGCGCTGAGCAGCTGAGTGAATGGGCGCGTGTGTGATTACAACAGCGCGCGCTGTGTTTGTAAAACTCGCAGCCTGAGCGGAGGTTGTGTTTGACACTTTAAGGACAGTGTTTATAAGTGGGGGTGCATAAACAGTGTTAGGCACACGCGTCACCTTTATAATGTTTCCCGCTTTTACTGGGGATGAATTTATAACTGTGTGAACAGTGCTTGTGTGTAGTGGTGCGTACATGACCGTAGGCACGTGATCTACATTCATGGGAAGCGCAGCCTGAGCTGGGAATGAATTTGGCACTGTTTTGACAGTATCTGGGAATGCACACTTTGTAGACATGTTAACCCTTAGTGACGCAGGCAGAAAAAGACTTTTTTTTTTTTTTTTTTTTTTTTGCGTCGCCGTAAAAACGGTGTTTGTTTGCAGATGAGCGAGCTCTGTGACTGGCCCATTGACTGCTGTATGGACATATCCAGCCGCCTGTAAGGGGACTGGGTAATGTTTGAGCTTTTGCAGAGAGAGTGGTCCGGCTTTTGCGAGACACGCACTCTATCTTCTCATTTCTGTGGCTGGAGCGCTTTGGCGGGAAATGACGCATAGCTTGTGAAGCGTTCTGGGCCTCAGTGAAGCGTTCGGCGAAACCTTTAACCGCCGGTCCAAACAGCCCGCTGGTGGAGATAGGCGCGTCGAGAAATGGCGCCTTATCCGCGTCCTTCATCTCAGTCACAGTCAGCCACAGATGGTGCTCGAGAACAGTCAAATTAGCCATAGCACGGCCAATAGACTGGGCGGTGGCCTTCGTGGCTCGCAGAGCTATCAGTTGCGCTGCGTAGGTCCCTGAAGGCTTCGGGTTCGGGGCCAGACTCGTCCATAGAGCGGAGACGCTTGGCTTGGAACACTTGAAGTACCGCCATTGAGTGAAGCGCTGATGCAGCTTGGCCGGCGGCGGCGTAGGTGCGACCGGCGAGAGCAGAGGTAGTGCGGCAGGGTTTCGAGGGGTGGGAAGCTTTGGCTTTCCATCCGGTGGTGGAGGGCGGGCAGAGATGATTGGCCACGACCTCCTCGAGGGGCGGCGTTCCCTCGTAGCCTCTTTCCTTCGCGCCGTCCACTGAGGAGAGCGAAGAAGAAAAAGAAGGCTTTAGGCTCGCAGAGTGGGGGGCTTTCCATGACTTGGCGGAGAACACCAATCGAGCCCGAGGTCCTCCACGGCCTTCGAGAGGATGCGGATAATCTCCGTATCCATGGTGGAACCCGCACTCGTGCTAGCTAGCGTCGACGGGGCGGGGTCGAAAGTGGAGCCCGGCCAGTCGTCAGATGCAGCGTCGATGGACAGGCTGTCATCCACTCCCCCGTCGTCCTCGGACGCGCCGAAAGTCACAAGGCCCACCGCTCTGCTAGAGGGGTGTGGGTCCGGCTGAGTGAACTGAACCGGCGGTGGGGAAGGCAAGAGCGGCGGTGAAGCACGCGGAGACTGGCTCGGCGTGACGTCACTGAGCTCAGGTTCAGGAAGCCTCTGTGAGCTGCGTTTTTTTTTTTTTTTTTTTTTTAAAGCGCGGCTCAAACAGAGGGGTGGCGGCGATGGGCTCGCTCGCGGCGAAGCGAGCCCGCAGTGTGGAGAGACCCAGGTCGTCACATTCCGGGCATCCGCCCTTGGTCAGAGCAGCTTCTGCGTGGTTCCGGCCCAGGCAGCGAGCGCAGATGATGTGACGATCCCCGTCCGGGAGAAGGTCTCTGCACGACGCGCAGGAAGGCATTTGAAACAACGCCTCAGAAAATTTGCTCTTTTACAAATGTCGCGGGGCGAACAGATGTAAAATACTTGCGTGTGTGGCGCGCCGGATGGCTCAGTAGGATGGTGTTCGAAGGCGGCTGAAGGTGCCGACGTCCTCGTAGCAATCCCGCTAGTATGCTTTTCCACGGCGGCGAAGGCTTTCAATAATCCGGAGGATCCAGCGAAGAAGGTGTTCGCTGAAGGAGATTAAATCTAAAGAACTCTCATGACGGGGCGCCCAATATATAGCTTGGCCACGCCCATCTTGGCGGGCTCTGACGCGCGCGGGCGCGAAGCGCGTTCATTGGTCGCGCATTCAGAGTCGCCCCGTCATTGGTTCGAGCAAGTTGCCGCAGCACAGCCAATGACCGAGCTCCTTCGTTCATTGCTGTCAGCTGTGCAGCTGCAATGCGTTTTAAAGACTTCAATATTCTCGAGAAAAGGAGTTTTCCCATAGCGTAAGCTACTTACGCAATAGGAGAGACCTCTCGAAAGGGAACTAGGCCTAAGGGTATGGGAAGACAGAAAACTATGCCTGAAGGTATGGGAAGACAGAAAACTATGCCTGAAGGTATGGGAAGACAGAAAACTAGGCCTGAAGGTATGGGAAGACAGAAAACTAGGCCTGAAGGTATGGGAAGACAGAAAACTAGGCCTGAAGGGTATGGGAAGACAGAAAACTAGGCCTGAAGGTATGGGAAGACAGAAAACTAGGCCTGAAGGTATGGGAAGACAGAAAACTAGGCCTGAAGGTATGGGAAGACAGAAAACTAGGCCTAAGGGTATGGGAAGACAGAAAACTAGGCCTGAAGGGTATGGGAAGACAGAAAACTAGGCCTAAGGGTATGGGAAGACAGAAAACTATGCCTGAAGGGTATGGGAAGACAGAAAACTAGGCCTAAGGGTATGGGAAGACAGGAAACTAGGCCTGAAGGTATGGGAAGACAGAAAACTAGGCCTGAAGGGTATGGGAAGACAGAAAACTAGGCCTGAAGGGTATGGGAAGACAGAAAACTAGGCCTGAAGGTATGGGAAGACAGAAAACTAGGCCTGAAGGTATGGGAAGACAGAAAACTAGGCCTGAAGGGTATGGGAAGACAGAAAACTAGGCCTGAAGGGTATGGGAAGACAGAAAACTAGGCCTGAAGGGTATGGGAAGACAGAAAACTAGGCCTAAGGGTATGGGAAGACAGGAAACTAGGCCTGAAGGTATGGGAAGACAGAAAACTAGGCCTGAAGGTATGGGAAGACAGAAAACTAGGCCTGAAGGGTATGGGAAGACAGAAAACTAGGCCTGAAGGGTATGGGAAGACAGAAAACTAGGCCTAAGGGTATGGGAAGACAGGAAACTAGGCCTGAAGGGTATGGGAAGACAGAAAACTAGGCCTGAAGGGTATGGGAAGACAGAAAACTAGGCCTGAAGGTATGGGAAGACAGAAAACTAGGCCTGAAGGTATGGGAAGACAGAAAACTAGGCCTGAAGGTATGGGAAGACAGGAAACTAGGCCTGAAGGTATGGGAAGACAGAAAACTAGGCCTGAAGGGTATGGGAAGACAGAAAACTATGCCTGAAGGTATGGGAAGACAGAAAACTAGGCCTGAAGGGTATGGGAAGACAGAAAACTAGGCCTGAAGGTATGGGAAGACAGAAAACTAGGCCTGAAGGGTATGGGAAGACAGAAAACTAGGCCTGAAGGTATGGGAAGACAGAAAACTAGGCCTGAAGGTATGGGAAGACAGAAAACTAGGCCTGAAGGTATGGGAAGACAGGAAACTAGGCCTGAAGGTATGGGAAGACAGAAAACTAGGCCTGAAGGGTATGGGAAGACAGAAAACTAGGCCTGAAGGTATGGGAAGACAGAAAACTAGGCCTGAAGGTATGGGAAGACAGAAAACTAGGCCTGAAGGGTATGGGAAGACAGAAAACTAGGCCTGAAGGGTATGGGAAGACAGAAAACTAGGCCTGAAGGGTATGGGAAGACAGGAAACTAGGCCTGAAGGGTATGGGAAGACAGAAAACTAGGCCTGAAGGTATGGGAAGACAAAAACTATGGGAAGGCAGAACAACAGGTCAAAGGGTATGTGAAATGTAGACTGGAAAAGTACCCAAAAATCATGTATGAAGCCATTTTTTAAAAAACGCATGCGCAAAGGACCTGCCACCAATAAAAATAGGACATTGATGCAGGTGTTTCTAATCGTGGCGAAGTGACGAGGAGGAGCAAAAAGAAAAAGATGAACGCTAATTGGACACCAAACGATAAGCAAAAGGTATAAGACTGGAGCACTGGCCCTTGTAAGATAAGATGAACAGCTGGCATCTCACTTTGTTGAACTGCTCAATAAAGTTTATTCTTCTGAGACCTGAAACTTCGACTCTGCACAAAATTGGCTTTGTCGTCTATTTGGCCATTCTTGTAATGGCAAGAGCTGTGATCCAGCCAGAGAAAAACAGCCTATCCTGAACAATAATTTGGCTTTGTCTCTTCGTTGTTACAAGGAAAAAATAACGAGTATAAGTGTGTGTAACTAGAATTATGAAAGAACACTTGTTTCTCTCATATAGCAAAAGTAAACATTGACTGTGATATGAGAAAGAGAGACAGAAAGGAGGGGCTGCATGTGTGTGTGTGTGTGTGAGGAAGAAAAGGATGAAGATGGAGACAGAGAGAAAGAGTTCACCTTTTCTAATTCTGAATAAATGGAAGCTGTGGTTAGTATGTTTAATAAAAAGGTGTGAAAGGTGATAATAATTAAGATTATAAGGACATCAACACCTTTAGAGATACCAAGGTAAGGACATCAATTACACAGAGATACTATAGAACAACCCTCTAAAAATTGATAAAATAAATAAATAAAGGCCAAAAAGCCTAAAAACAAAATGACCAGCTGAGGGAACATTTGATGTGGCTATGTGCAGATAAACTGAATCATTCATATAAAAAAAATTATATATATATATATAAGGTCAAGGGTAAGAGTAAAAAGGGGGAAATAAAAAGGGAAGAACAACAAGTACTGGCTTTATTTAAAAAAAGAGGGAGAAGAATTATTAAAAATGAGGAGACAGTTCAAAGGGAGATATAATGACAAAACTGAAAAGAAAACGGAAAGACGCCTCCTTATGGCCCTCAGAGAAACAGATGTCGGACACAACAGGAACAGTAGAAGTAAGAGGCTACACGATATTGAAGAAAAATGCGATATTCAATATGCGATACAATATTGCTTTAAAGTGTGTAAAATAATTGTAAATTGTGTCAGATGGCGCAAGTACCGCAATGAGTTGTTTATGCGACTTATTGCGCTGAATAACTCTTTTTAATGTCAAGCAAGTCACGCATAAATAACAGTTTCGTGCCTAATCTATTCTCTGCTATCTGCGTTGATCAAAAATTTGACTTGAAAGTTTTTGAAGCAGCCTATTAAAATTGTAGCTTTTGCATGTAGATTTTGCAAGCTGTAATGCAGGAGAATGAAGAAAGAGAGATAAGCACATGAAGTTACAGGGAAGGTGAGAGCAAGTGCACATATGAGTCATGAGGATGAAAGGGAAAAGAGGCATCAAGCCGAAAGTGGGAGTCAGGAAAAGAGACACCAAGGCCATATGAAGAAAGCCTAAAGAAAAGAGACACATCCAATGGAAGTTTGGCAGATATAATGAAGGATTTAGAGCGAGACATAAGGACTGATGAATGGATAAAGAAAGGGAAGCCCTGAGAAAAGAGCGGGCAAAGATGGATTTCTGAAAGCAACAGACAGACAATCAAAGGTTAACTAAAAAATGTACAAATCAAAAATTTCTAATGATTGGTCACATACAATTGTTTTTTTTTATGAATTTAATTGTATCAGTTGTGGCAACAGTCTATTAACATGTGCTCAATCAGAAATATGTTGAGCCAATGGATGATGCAATTCTTTTTTACCAAACCGTGTTGTTGGTCCAATTAAATATTTTAAATTGTAGAAGCAATTTTATTTTTCACTGTCCGAAAAAAGAAAATGTATGAAAAACAAATACATTAAGCAAAATACATAATGCAGATAGATAACAAGGTTGATATTTTAGCACATCACTTTGTTAACGGATCAATCCAACACAGGATAATTGGTGCAAATAATGTATTAAAGGTTGTGTAGGTAGGAAATTTATAAAAAAAAAAAAATTCCAAATTTGTTTAAACTTTCTATATATATCAATGCATAATTAAAATCTAAGTACTCTGAAAAAGAAAGTATAAAAATCGAGTGTCTGTAGACCTCTCACGACTGTTTTGAAGACAGCTCATTATTTCCATTCACTTCACCCCCTCCCTTCTGGTCTCCTTCCAAAGCCACACCCCCAAAACACATGAACGCGCAACTCTGACAGCTGAGCTGAAGACGCATTATTTACCTGAGACGAGCGAAGAGTAGAGGAACGAGTGCATGTAGTGACATCATGTCAGACACACATGTAAATAAAAAAATCTAACTTTATCATTATGAAGTTAAACAAATAAGTTGTATTTTATTACTCACTATCAAACTAGCATATTGATATTGGTAAACTTTACTATATATATTTATTGATTCGCTAACGAGCTAGTTATCTATAAGGCAAAGCTAAACACAGGTTGCGTGATACACGTTGTTCCATTGCCATCATTTACACTGTGATGTAGATGAATTTCGTGTAAGATTTCTAACATATATATGATGTTCTACATGTAAGAGTTTGCTTGATGAAAGCATAGTTGATTCTGATGAGGACTACACTCCCGAGACAAGTACCACATCGTCAGCTCGAGGACAGAACCGTGGTCGAGGGCGAAGCAGAGGAGGTCGTGCAAGAGGTCGTGCTACTAGGGTCAGAGGAAGTAGAGGCCGAGGACGGGCCATATCAGGACACCAGGTGTCATCTTCCCAATCGATACTATGTAGTAAAAAAAGAAAAATATATCGAATCTAACAACATAATGTAAAAAATCTATTCAGTCAACACAACCACTTACGTTGAGTTTTTAATATTGTTAAATTCATCTTCACTGATGACATCCAGATCCAGTGATGACATACTAAAGAGAGATAACAAACAAGATTTTATGTCACCATCACTGGTTGAGGTAATGATGGAGACAACTATAAAGTGAAGTTTAATAAATAATGTAAATAAATGTCTAAAAAATCAATACCTTGCATCTAATTCATGAATGTTTTTCTCCTGTATGCTGCTACTATCCAACTCTTCAACTCCATGTACTGAGAAGTCATCATCTCTAAGAAAATGACAATAAAAACAGTTAAAAATGTGGACTGTTATAAAAACTGTCACTCGTTCACTGAACGACACAACATACAAGTCTCACCGGTCAGAAAGCGACTCCGAGACAATAGTGGATACAGGTGGTGGTGGCCGTGTAAATCCACTTTTGGACGGAGTGGATGTTGATATGTCTTTCTCATAACTGTAGGAAAAAAATACAAATCAACACAACCATCACATTTATAAAATGTCTTGATTATAGATAAACAGAGTAACATACACTCAAATAACTCACAAATGCATTGCAGACACAAAATATTAACACACACATACAACATAGTGTGTACGACAAACAAAGATACACGATAAAGACATCAGTAAACATCGGTCTAGAATATAAAAACAAAACAAAGATGAAAAAAATGATAAATCATGGTAAACATGTTAAAAGAGTTAGACAGAGGGTAAATATAATACTAAGAAAAATAGCAGGATGCGGAGTAACGTTAGACCTACTACTATCTGTTAAACCTACATTTAGTTATCTAAACAAAATTATGCACAATTCAACACTACAGCTATCATCTTGAGCTAAGTCTATTATTTACCGTCTCTACTACGGCTCGCTGAGTAATGCTATGTTAGCTATATTAGGCAGCTACGTGTGCTAATGACGCATGCTTCTTGAAAAGATAAAAAAAAAATCTGTATGATCTAAATACAAAAAGAAAGATTTACCTGTCCAGCAGAAATGAAGCCAGCAAGGCGTCACTTTTCAGCCCCTTGAGGTCCCTCAATTCTCGCCAACGCTGGAAAGCCACGCCGATATTCACCCGAGTTTTATTTCTTTGTTTATCCAACAACTTTTTGTTCATTACCTTTTCTTGTAATGTAAATGACTTCCTTTTTTGACTGGGTTGCCTTCGTGAACTGCAAATGTGGACTTAGATTGGTCTTTCTCTGCCATTGTTTTGGTAATCCTAGGTTCCGTGGCTCTTGAATTACATAAACCAAACGAGTGCGCGCAAAAGGGCAGGTCCTGTGTGGCGAAGGGGTGGTTGCCATGGTTGCGAGAGAGTGACAGTCGCCTAGGCCAATCCGTTGTTTCGTCCCGGTTCGAAATAATGAGCTGTGTTTAATGCAGATTAAACGGTCTAGAGTCAATCGATTTTTATACTCTTTTTTTCAGAGTACTTAGATTTTAATTATGCATTGATATATATAGAAAGTTTAAACAAATTTGGAAAAAAGTTTTTTATAAATTTCCTACCTACACAACCTTTAAGTGACAGAACAGAAGTCAGCCTACCTTTCAAACCAATGATGAAACAATCAAGAGAAAAAACGAGCGAGTAAAAAAAAGTAAGTGGGAAGCCATAGATGATCCACTTATTTTCAAATCGGCTGGGTAAAAAAAGTATTCAAAAACAGTTTACAAAGAGATAAAATAGGATTGGTGAAATCTGCTAATTAAAGAAAAGAAATTAAAGAAATCTGCCAGTCAGAATTAAAAATAGGCAAATTTCAGAATTACCAAGAAAACAATACAAATAATTGATACGAAATTAACCAAAATAATAAAATTGAATAAAAATGTTAGTTGACCGGTCTATAGGGAAATTAAACTAATAAGCAGGCCTAACAGGGTGACAGGGTTACATACATATGATGGATTGTGCAAACTGGTGGCCATCAAAAATACTGGAGTGTTCTCCTTTGTATAAGTGGTTTGTGAAGTTCCCATAGGAATAATTGACAAAAAAGGATATATATATATATATATATATATATATATATATATATATATATATATATATATATATATATATATATATATATATATATATATATATTAGATATAGAAAGAGAGAGACATGCTAGATGTGGGTATGATTGACCTGTTATATAAAGACGTAGCCTATGATGTTTGTATATTTTTATCCCTGGGAGACCGTTTGAAATTTGATCCATTGCAGATTTTTGGATTGTGTTATTTAAAATAATTCATTCATTGTGTTGAATGAGCAGGATTGGGTGACCAAGCTTTACAGACACTTTTAACAGACATATACTGTATTATATACATTTTACAGTAATGAGAGTCATTGATTTAATCCTAAAATGCTTGAGAGAGTAGGGATCGATATAGCGAGTGATAAAAATACTATATATGTGACTGAAAATAAGGCATCTCAGACAGACTGATAGGCTGCTATTTTCTGCATTTGTCGTGGCAAATTCAAAGTCTTCAAATCGGGTCTCAAATAAATCTTTCAGAGACAAAGTTTCAGGTCTCAGAAGAATTAACTTTATTGAGCAGTTCAACAAAGTGAGATGCCAGCTGTTCATATGATTCTACAAGGGCCAGTGCTCTAGTCTTATACCTTTTTCTTATCGTTTGGTGTCCAATTAGCGTTCGTACATTTATCTTTTTCTTCTTGCTCCTCCTTGTCACTTTGCCACGATTAGAAACACCTGCATCAATGTCTTCATTTTAATGGTGGCAAAACTTCACGCATGCGCATTTTTAAAAAAGGGGCTTCATACGTGATTTCTAGGTACTTTTCCATGCCCTTTAGCCTAGTTTCTTTCCTGTCCTTACATACCCTACCCTTTGGTCTATTTTTCTGTTCATCTCATATCCTTAGGCCTAGTTTTCTCTAATATTACAGCATTTAGACCCATGTATGAGACAGATGAAATTCTCCAACACATTCTGCAAGGAAGAAAGATGCTTGCTCTTTTCTGCAAAGAAGAACTTCCTTTATTAAAACTGCATGGGAAAACTGCTGTTATCAACCAGATGAGACTTCTGAAATTAAGGGACAATTGAAAGAGATGGTTGAAGAATTTATAAAGTATGAATTTGATCCATGCGGATCTCTGAGTGTTCATTTTCCAGATGACACCAGCCAGCTTTTGGGACGTCTTTTTTTTTTCTTTCTTTTTTTTTGTGTGGTGGTGGGTCCAGTGAAACTTTTTGCAGGGAAAGTAAAAAGCTGAAAGTAAATGAACCTGTAGAAAAGCTCATTTGTGTTGAGCTCTGCAAATATCAAGACCTCTTTTGTTATAAAATAAAGTTTTGTTACAGGGAAAAAATTAAATAATATTAAAACGGAAAAAGGAATTTCACATCAGATCAGGCAACATTTTTCCAGTCTTCAACTGTCCAATTTTGGTGAGCTCTTGCAAATTGTAGCCTCTTTTTCCTATTTGTAGTGGAGATGAGTGGTACCCGGTGGGGTCTTCTGCTGTTGTAGCCCATCCGCCTCAAGGTTGTGCGTGTTGTGGCTTCACAAATCCTTTGCCCTCTCCCTACCCACCTAGTTAAAATGTGCCTACCCTCTCATCCTCCTTGATTTGACTGTGGCCTTTGATACAATCTCTCACAATATCCTTCTGGACCGTCTTGCCTCCATTGGCATTATCAACACATCACTGAACTGGTTCACATCATACCTGTCTGGCCGCACTCAGTTTGTACAACTTAAAAATGTTCGATCACAAACCTCCCCAGTCACCAGTGGTGTTCCCCAGGGATCAGTCCTGGGTCCCCTTCTTTTTATAATTGATCTACTTCCCCTTGGTTCTATTCTCAGGAAATTGTCACAGGTTGGGGTGGTCGACTGTGACCGCGCCCACCCCTAGGACCCAGAACCACCTCAAGGAGCTAACAGAGACCAGACAGACGAGGCAACAGACCGAGTAAGGTACAAGTAATCTTTTATTTAATAAAAAGGAAAAAGTCCTAGCTAAAATACTCTGGGTCTTCCAGGTCTCCTAACCAGCAACGGATTCAAGGAAGGGGAGGGGACCCGCCCAGCAGGGTCGAGCTCCAGCTCGCACCAGGGCTCTTCTTAGCCCAACAAGGTAAAGGGGGGGGGAAAGTCAGCCCCTCGTTAGAGTAATTCCAGACAATGGTAGATGAGGCTTACAACTGGATGGGCCTACTTCGGCCAGACGAGGTGAGTAGGCCGGTATGGTTCCTCTTTAGACAAACTTCAAGTGACAGGACAGGGGCGTACAGCTGGATGGACACACTCAAGCCAGACGAGGTGAGTAGGCCGGTATCGTTCCTCTTTAAACAAACTTCAAGTAACAGGACAGGGGCAAGCAGCTGGATGGACACACTCAAGCCAGACGAGGTGAGTAGGCCGGTATCGTTCCTCTTTAAACGAACTTCAAGTAACAGGACAGGGGCATGCAGCTGGAAGGACACAGTCAAACCAGACGAGGCAAGTAGGCCGGTATGGTTCCTCTTTAGACGAACTTCAAGATAACACGGGACAAAGACTTACGATTGAATGGACCCGCTCCGGTCGATAAAAGGTGGGTTTTACACTGATCCTCAGCGAACACGCCCTCAAGCTGGGCTGATCTTCTCCATTCCCCTTTGACTAGACAGCACCGTGAGGGTCAGAATTGTGAGCAACAGCAAGGTTATGTTCCACACACAATAATTCTTCACTTCAACAAAGCTTCTGTGACACACATCACTGCACTGCGCACACTGGGTGAAATAAGGCCATCACTCACACTCTAACCTGACTCCTCTGCCACAATCCTGAACGGGGTCTGGGTGCCAGACGGGTGAAATGGAGACCCAGGAGACACACGATTACGGTTTAATTTTCTGCACTTTGTCCAAGCACACTGGGACAGCGGTCTGAGATAGAGGTGATGCACACACATAAATACTGGGAGAAGAGAGCAAAAGATCATGAGCCAGTTATCCTCAAGACTGGACTTTACGCAGTATTTCTTTCTCCATTAACACATCTTCCATTCCCCGTATCCATATAACAGCAGTACTGAAAGCTTGAATAAAGTCAATGAGTACTTATCTTTCTCAAGTGCAACGATGTTTTCCAGTTCATCCAATTCCTCTCCCTCCCAGTTGGAACAACACTCCTAAATGATCTTCCTTGGAGGCGATGAATAAAAAGTCCAATAGCCAGCCCACGAACAAAAACTCCGACCGTATCGTCCTGTCTCTCCAGCTGAATTGAACACCCTCTTTAGTCTCAGCGATCCCATTTTATCAGCAGGATTCCTCATACGTGTCCCAATCATTGATCGCGGGGCTCTCGTACACACCTGTTGTGCATTTCCTCATCAATGGCCGCTCTTCCGATGACTCGCAAGCGACCGGAACCGGCCTGGTGTTACACCGGGGCCGTTCTGATGGGGAAACATTTACCACGAAATTTTAGTTCCGCTTATTTCAGGTCACCCCGTGACAAAATATAATATCCAATTTCACTGCTACGCTGATGACACCCAGCTTTACTGGTCCACCAAACCTACGTCTTTGCTCCCTCCATCTTCTCTAACTGACTGCTTAGATGAAGTTAAAACTTGGTTTACTCAAAACTTCCTTAAACTAAACAGTGATAAAACTGAAATTCTCCTTGTTGGCTCCAAATCCACCTTAGCAAAATGTCCTAACTTTACTTTACTTATTGACAATTCTACTGTCCCCTCCTCCCCCTACGTCAAGAGTCTTGGTGTCATCCTCGATAGCACACTTTCTTTTGAAAAACACATTAATAATCTTACCCGGTCTGCTTATTTTCACTTACCCACCATCAACAGCCTTCGTCCTTCATTTACACACCATAACACTGCTATTCTCATCCACGCTCTTGTCACTTCCCGTATCGATTACTGTTACTCCCTTCTCTCTGGTCTATCTTACAAGTCCATTCATAAACTCCAACTGGTCCAAAACTCTGCTGCCCGTATTATCACCAGAACCCCTGTCTCTGAACACATTACTCCACTTCTAAAACAACTGCACTGGCTCCCTGTCAAATATCGTATTGATTTTAAAATTATTCTCCTCACTTTCAAAGCTCTCCATAATCTTGCTCCTCCTTATCTCTCTGAACTACTTCAGCCCTACAACCCATCCCGAACTCACCGATCCTCTGCTGCCTCACTACTTTCCATTCCTTTTGCCCGCATGTCCACTATGAGGTTCAGAGCCTTTAGCTATTGTGCACCTCACCTTTGGAACTCTCTCCCTTTATTCATCTGTATGACTGAGTCTCTATCCTCTTTTCAAACTTTGCTCAAAACCCACTTATTTCGAATAGCCTACCCCACATTAACTCCACCTTCCACCGGCTTCATGTTGAACTGCTTCCTTTTCTTTATTTCATTTTTTCTATTTGACGTTTTCTTCATTTTTTTTTTACATTGTTTCTTGTTTTGCTTTTTACTGTATTGCCCCTTTGAAATGTATTCTAACTGTTTTAATCTGTAAGGTGTCCTTGAGTGTTATGAAAGGCGCCCACAAATAAAATGTATTATTATTATTATTATTTTTCAGCTATATATTTTGCAATACTTCACCAGATTAAAGTGAATCGGTTCAAATGAGCTCTCTCGCTCTCTCTCTCTCTCGACAAAAATTCGATTTGGCGGCCAGCAAAAAATGAAAATGTTTTAATAACCGACTGTGTTTATGAGGATATTCACAGAGACGGGCTACGATACCTACCTATCGCACATCTTGCGATGTGACTATCGTGGATGCACACATCGCAATATCAATGCTAAAATGATAAATCGTGCAGCCCTACTAATTACTATGATCTCAGACTGTGGTGATGTGGTTTCTC
Source organism: Gila orcuttii (assembly GCA_026230005.1). Taxonomy (NCBI): domain Eukaryota; kingdom Metazoa; phylum Chordata; class Actinopteri; order Cypriniformes; family Leuciscidae; genus Gila; species Gila orcuttii. The sequence continues at coordinate 63,085,931 of JAPDVR010000003.1, forward strand.
CACTGTATGGGATCTTCATGTGTAGCTTCAGGTCACTTTTACATGAGAAATTCACACTGATCACACGTGTGCAGCTTCTCTCTGCTGTGGATCCTCTCATGTCTTTTCAGAGTTGATGACTGACTGAATCTCTTGTCACAGTGTGAACACTTGTAAGGTTTTTCTCCAGTGTGGATCCTCTCATGCGTTTTCAGATTTTCTGACAGACTGAATCTCTTGTCGCAGTGTGAACACTTGTAAGGTTTTTCTCCAGTGTGGATCCTCTCATGTGTTTTCAGACTTGATGACTGACTAAATCTCTTGTCACAGTGTGAACACTTGTAAGGTTTTTCTCCAGTGTGGATCATCTCATGTGTTTTCAGACTTGATGACTGACTAAATCTCTTGTCACAGTGTGAACACTTGTAAGGTTTTTCTCCAGTGTGAATAATCTGGTGTCGTTTTAAATCTTTCCCTCTTGCAAAAGTCTTCTCACACTCAAAGCACACGTACTCTCTCACACCAGTATGAATTCTTTGATGTACTTGTAAACTATACAGCTGTGAAAAACTCTTTCCACATACAGAACATGAATGTGGCTTCTCCTTCATATGAACTGTCAGGTGTCTCTTCAGGTCTGATGAGCCAAGAAAGGTTTTGCCGCACTGATCACATGTGAACGGCTTCTCTCCGGTGTGGATCGTTATGTGAGCATTAAGGGATGATAATCGACTGAAACTATTCCCACATTGTTTGCATGTGAACGGCTTCTCTCCAGTGTGAATCCTCATGTGGACATTAAGGGATGATAATTGACTGAAACTATTCCCACATTGCTTGCATACATGAGGCTTCTCTCCAGTGTGGATCCTGATGTGCATCTTAAGGTATGCTGATCGACTGAAACTCTTCCCACATTGATCACATGTGAACGGCTTCTGTCCTGTATGAACTCTCACATGAATCTTCAAAAAAAATTTGTCTGAGAATCTCTTTCCACACTGTTCACACATGAATGGCTTCTCTCCGGTGTGAATTCTGATGTGAACATTAAGACTATGTTTGGTTGTGAAACTCTTCCCACACTGAGTGCAGGTGAAAGATTTCTTGTCTTGTCTTTTCTTTAAAAATGTATTTTTAGTCTTTGAGCGACTCAAAGGTTTTTCTCCAGGTTTGACATGATGTTCCTCCTTCACTTCTTCACTCTCCTCCTCCACTTCTCTCAGTTCTTCACTCTCCTCCTTCACTTCACTCAGTTCTTCACTCTCCTCCTTCACTTCACTCAGTTCTTCTCTCTTCTCCTCCACTTCACTCAGTTCTTCTCTCTCCTCCTTCACTTCACTCAGTTCTTCACTCTCCTCCTCTTCACTCAGTTCTTCTCTCTCCTCCTTCACTTCACTCAGTTCTTCACTCTCCTCCTTCACTTCACTCAGTTCTTCTCTCTCCTCCTTCACTTCACTCAGTTCTTCTCTCTCCTCCTCCACTTCACTCAGTTCTTCTCTCTCCTCCTCCACTTCACTCAGTTCTTCACTCTCCTCCTTCACTTCACTCAGTTCTTCTCTCTCCTCCTCCACTTCACTCAGTTCTTCACTCTCCTCCTCCACTTCACTCAGTTCTTCTCTCTCCTCCTCCACTTCACTCAGTTCTTCTCTCTCCTCCTCCACTTCACTCAGTTCTTCTCTCTCCTCCTCCACTTCACTCAGTTCTTCACTCTCCTCGTTCTCTTCCATCGGGTCTGACATGAAAGAAAAACTCTCATTTTCAAATTTTCTAAATAATCAAAATAATTCAAAGAGAGAAATATGAATGAAGATAAAAATGATACCATATGTAACAGAACTGCTATAAAATACTACAATAATTTGTCTTTATAAATTAATTATACGTCCCTGAAACTTTCTGTGAATGAGGTACACAGATCTTCTAGTTTTAAAACATTATAGGCACGAATCCCATGTTTCTGTAGTGAGAACTATTAAATATGTTTGATCAATGACACAACTATCTAACGTGATATGAACATTAAAATACACAATACTGCCATATTTTGACACCAACATTGAAATTTAATGACATTAAAAACTACTAAAACGTTTGAATTATTAAGGGCTGTTCAAGAAACACAAGATCAAGTGAATTTCACTGCGAGAAAAAACAAATGTTTGCTGTAAAGCGGAGTAGATTGTAAATTTTGAAATTATTATTGTTTGTTATACATGTTTGTAAAAATACGCACAAAATTCAGGTCAAAATTCTGTTAACATTGTTACAAATTGTAAACCATATATAAAATAAATGTAAAATAAAACAGTTAAAATATTTAAATTTAGTTTGACCTGATGTCGACAATTAATATGAAACTTCACTTTACTGACCATTTGTTTAAAAAAAAACTACTTTTGCAGCCATTTCACACTTGAACTTTATCTAAATGTGATCAAGTGCTTGAATGTTTCTAACATGAATGTTCTCCAGCATCATAAATGAATGAATGAAGAATAAACACCAACCTCTTTGTTCTTCAGGATCTTCAGTGTGTTTCATTCTGCAGGTTCTGGATCACTCGTGTTCTCACTGTCATCTTTAATGAACTCAGTCTTGGCAGATTTCAGCTCTTCCTGATGCTTTCATGCTCGTCTTCACTTGTAGCTGATGAGAATTCACAGCATTTATTGGATAATTGCAGTGGGAAAAGCTTCACTGATGATGAATTACAGTGGGAGGAGCGTCACTGATGATGAATTACAGTGGGAGGAGCTTCACTGATGATGTGATCTGCCAAAATATCAAAAACTGTACTGAGTTTATTTTAATCTGTTGTCCATGAGCATAAAAACAATGTAAATTCTTCCAAATATAATTAATGGTAAGAAAAGGAGTTAAAAAGCATAAAAAGAAATAAACAGGCTACATATAGTAACCAACAAATACTCTCAGTCTGTTTACACCATTGAAATAGTACATTTACAGGAGATCTGAAGACATCAGCATAATAAATGAGGTGAAAACAGGAACTATTGTCATGAAATAAAGAGTGTTTTCAGCAGATCTGTTAACATTGATGAGCCTCAGACTATCAACACTCATTCAACAAGCCATTCAGGATCATCAGCAGATCATCTCACTTTATTCTGAGTGTGTGCTGTTAGAAACACATTATTTGAGTTAGAATATGATAAAAGCCTATAACACAGCTATATTGAAAGACAATACTGTTATTTTTCACAATATAACATGGATAAATCATCAATAATAGAGCAAAATATTTCAATAAATAACCTATCATTACAAACCTCTACAGGCAAATAACTACAAAACCATAATATGTGAATCATATAGTTTGACTTTATAATAACTATTAATTGCAATAAAGTAATTCAATCATTAACATGTTACAGATTTGTAAAGAAACTGACAATGATCATAAAACTCTTAAAAAATAACTCTTACGTTTCCTGTCACACTTCATTAATATTTGGGTCAGTGACAAACAAGGTTCGTCAAGATGAGAAATTAGAAAATCTTGTAAAAACTTGTTTTAAAAGCATGCATGAGGTATGTTAAATAGTGTATTTATGTTGATTTATGTAATTCAAAATGACATTTGCCACATTTCCTACGAAAGTTACACAAAAATAGATTTTATTAGAGTTCTCTAAATGTACATTTTAATGTGGTTTTGCAATATTTGGCAGGACATATGCTGAAAACACCTCTGTTTTCTAAATAAACTTTAACCAATGATGTAAACATTGTTAAAAACCATATTATTACACTTAACTAGATTATCAAATTTTATTCCACATTATTTTTCCTGTATATAATTATATTTTTATGAAAAATACTGGTTACGCCAATTGACAAAAACCAGTTACACCACCTGACCATGTTGCTTCTAGAGTCAAAGGCCATTGTTTGTTGAAGAAATTGTGACTGAAAATCAAGCATGAAAGTCAACAAGTTCAGCAGAAGTGGTTTTATTTTTGTCAATGCTGAAAAAAAATGATACTGAAAAAAGCTAATGAGGTTCATTCTGGGGGTTACGCAGCACATTTGAGCTTCTGCAAGAACTAACGAGGATTATTCTCTTGTTACGCAGCACGTTTGAGCTTCTGCAAGAACCAATGGGGTTCATTCTCCTGTTATTTGTTCGTGCATTGCTGCTTGAGCGGCGCGGCTGAATAAATAACCGTTGGGCACTTTGCTAGCGCGTTATTTAACTCAAAGAAACGCATCCCATGAGATTAATCAGATATAAACAAAATAAACGTGCCATTCAGAATGACTCATGTTGTGGACGCGCTCTTCCTGGAACAACGCGACACGGCAACTAAACCCAAATAATTCTCAATGTTTTATTACAATATTGTTCTCTTTATAATGTTATGTAATATGACAGTCCCAATAGTCATTATTAGTCGTGAATTGCCGTTTGAGCTGCGTGCACAAAAGATCACGCTTAACCAAATACATCCAATATGAGATAAATCAGAAATAGATAGGCGTACACAAAATAAATTATTACAACTTACATTTGCACAAAACAAAAAGGCTGCGAATGCACACGAAAACTTATAGTCATTATGAAGGTGTAAAATAGTCCCAAACATAACTCCAGCGCGCGCGCTTGCATGTTTCATGACTAAAAGGTGCTTTGTCATTGGCTGAGGGTGAAGCCCTGAACTTTGTGAGAGCTGTCCTTTCAAATTAAAGGCCGATTTTTTTTTTTTTTCAATCGAAGACATTTAAAAATTAAATCGTGAACAGGGAGAATCGAGGTCGCGATTTTATAACGATTTATCGTGCAGGCCTATTCTGGGGTTTGAGCTTCAGCAAAGAACCAATGGGGTTCATTCTTGTGTTACGCAACACGTTTGAGCTTCAGCAAGAACCAATGAGGTTCATTCTGGTGTTATGCAACAAGTTTGAGCTTCACAAGAACCAATGAGGTTCATTCTGTGTTACGCAGCACGTTTGAGCATCTGCAAGAACCAATGAGGTTCATTCTTGTGTTACGCAACACATTTGAGCTTCACAAGAACCAATGAGGTTCATTCTAGTGTTATGCAACACGTTTGAGCTTCCGCAAGAACCAATGAGGTTAATTCTCGTGTTACGCAGCACGTTTGAACTTCCGAAAGAACCAATGAGGTTCATTCTCGTGTTACGCAGCATGTTTGAGCTTCCGCAAAAACCAATGGGGTTAATTCTTGTGTTACGCAGCACGTTTGAGCTTCCGCAAGAACCAATGGGGTTAATTCTCGTGTTACAGTTAGTTTCACCGGTGGTCCGTCTCTGTGATACAATTTCCTGTCACATGATCTTCTTACACGATATTAACAAAATGACTCCTTGAATGGTGGTTACACCACCTTGACAAGTCAGGAATTTTACTTGACTCACATGATTCCCCAAATTAATTATAATATTCACAACAATGGTGTTCCATTGACTTTTCTTTACTGATAAATAGTCATATAAGATTATGCCAAACTAGCTGATATGGTGCTTTATTGAGAATTTCACTTTTTTTAAACTAGATCAATTATTTGGTACAAAGTTTTGACGGTTACACCACATAGACATTTTTGCAATCATGTCCCAAATATTCTCTCAAAATGTACTAAAACCAGATATTTTAGACTTGGTAATTAAACCATATGGACACAAAAAAATAACGTCATTGAACAATTTGACCATATTCCCATGCATAAATAGATTTGAAATTCCCCACGTTCATTACTCATACAGCGGCAATAAAGTGTTAGAATAGACCTACATTTTAAAGTAATTTTAAGTAAATGTATTCTGCCAAAGATAAGTGTAGACAAAGAAGTAAAGGTAAACATGAAAATGGCAACAGCAACACTTTTCTGCAACAATTCCCCTCACAAATCTCAAACTTTGACTTTTGTCTTGACATTCAGTAACAGTTCTCACTCCAAACATCGAGACAATCACACAAACGAACACAAAATCGCTCAGGTCTGAATGAACTCAACATATTCTCCTCATGCTCGCTGCTGCTGCACTAAATGTGTATTACAGTAGGAAGACGCCAGAAAAGACGCACAAGTATCACTGTGATCGATGAAAACAATACAGAAATGAGCCTGTCGCTTAATCAAACTGTATAAAGTGTGTGTGATGGTTGTGTAAATATGAGAAATACCGTGAACTGCTCTCCTCACCTCAGAAGACTCGACGCTGAAACTCAATGAGGGAAAAAAGTCTCTTCAAGAGACGGCGCGAGCGGTGACGTCATCGGCATCCAATGCACGCGCGCACGGGACGCGATATTTTTTTTTTTCCCAGGATGGTAGGGGAAGGTACCGCCTTTTTCGCCTCTGATTGGCTAGAAGGGCTCTCCTCCGATTGGCTAACCCTACCATCTCTCTCTCTAACCCTACCATCTCTCTCTCTCTCATCACAAAACTACCCCAAACTGCTAGGACTAATCTAAACACGCCCAACAGAAGTGAATTATGTAAGTAAACAGTGTGATAAGTGTGTGCCATCAAATTTATATTCCAAGTTCACATTTTCATAGCATGTTTAGATCGTGTTAAGATTAGTCCTAGAAGTTTGGGGTAGTTTTGTGATGAGAGAGAGATTGTAGGGTTAGAGAGTGGGGTAGTTTTGTGATGAGAGAGAGAGAGATTGTAGGGTTAGATAGAGAGATAGTAGGGTTAGCCAATCACAGGAGAGCCCTTCCAGCCAATCAGAGATGAAAAATGCGGTAATATTGCGCACGGGACATATCCAAGGGGGTAATCCACCAGCCGGAAACTGAAGTCTTCCCGGGGGCCGCCATTGGCTAACAAGCCTTCACCTGCTGTTAGCATCCCATTGACTCCCATTCATTTTGGTGTCACTTTGACAGCGAATAACTTTACATCTGAGGCGTTTAAAGACTCCATTTGTCCATTGTTTATTTTTAAAGAAACACGACAATGTATAAAAGGCTCCATTACCTTGTATCTTACGTTGTGGCTCCGTAGAAGCAGTTTTTGTACAAATAGGCTAACGATTGCGTCATAACACGTGACTCTGTCGCAGTCGAGAAATTACCGCATAGACAGAAGTAGAAGCTCGCGCGCAATCGGGGGACGTGGAGGCATAAAGTCAGGGGAGAAGCCCATAGAGAGTCATACAGTTGCTCCTGCTGCGAGCTCATGGACAGCTAATACTCACGCTCTTCGGCTCTGTGAGATTCAGAAGGGAATGATTCAGATTCCTCTTGGCACAGCTACTAGAAGACTTACAACTGTGAGACAGGTTGCTCACGTCACATCTACGTCATCAAGCTCAGTTTGAGCCTGCGCAGTACGCTTGGCAATCAGGCAGTGAGTGTTTCTAATTTACTTCACTTTTCTCCGTTGAAGTCTATGGGGTCGCTGTGTCCATTTCTTTTACTGTCTATGGACATATCTTCTTCTTCTTCTTTCGGAGTTTTATGCATAGACAGTATAAGAAGTGGACAGAGCCATCTCATTGGAACTCAGTTGAGACAGTTGAAGCCCATTTTTAGCGATTTTTGAGCACTTCCGTTCCTGACGCGCAGACTCAAACCGACTCAAACTAAGCTTGATGACGTGAGCAACCTGTCTGACAGACGTACATCTTCTAGTAGCTGTGCGTGAAAATTGCCAACGTTAATCACTTCATATGTATTCACTTGCCACATACCGAATTATTTCCAATTCCCCAAAAACGTTGTTGAAATATTTTGTCCCGTTGCTTTTATGGACTCATTATCTATGGGCTTCCCCCTTGACGGAACGTCCCCCCGATTGCCTGCGAGCTTCTCCTCCTGTCTATACGGTAATGTCTCTATTATGCGACATAAAGTCGCGTGGTTATGACGCAATCGTTAGCCTGTTTTTAACAAAAACGGCTTCTACGGGGCCATAACGTAAGATACAAAGTAATGGAGCCTTTAATACATTTTCGTGTTTATTTAGAAATGAATAATGGACAAATGAAGTCTTTAGACGTCTCAGATGTAAAGTTATTCGCTGTCAAAGTGACGCCAAAATGAATGGGAGTCAATGGAATGCTAACAGCAGGTGAAGTTCTGCTACAATGGCGGCTCCCGCGAGGCTTCAACTTCCGGCTGATGGATTACCCCCTTGGTTTAATGGCGGTTGGTAAACCAGCTAAAAGGTGCATTTACCGCCACCAACTGGACAGGAGTGTGAAGCGTTAACCGAGTGAAGCAAATGATCAAAAAAAATAACCCTTTTCTCTTTCTGTCCGTTTTGAAATATGCTATTTACTGACAATGTATTAATACCTACGTAGCTTAATAATTCTGTAAAATTGATTCTTTCTCTGTTGTATTCTGTGCAATGAATCAACACGTGTTCAACTGTTTCTGACAAGATGGTCTAGGCCAGGGAGATGTGAGGGTTTGTATCTCTTACCATTGGAGAAAGCGTAATGGCTAACACTAAAAACTTAATTGTAATTTACTACATATTTAATTCATTAAAATGATATGTTTACCATCATTCATTAAAAAGCGTTATATCATCATCATTAGGCACACAGCAGTTGAAACAACACTTTATGTTTTATTTTAATTAAACAACACAATATAACACCATATTTATAATTAAATTACTCATTTTGTCTTTATTCATTAGAGTTTATAATGTCAGCATCATATCATATGCATACTGTAGGCTAGATGCAGTTATAATAGTCATTACAATTCAAGTCTTATCATAACTGGTAAAATCTGAAAGTCAAACAAAAGAAAACATCAGTATTTTTACTTTATTTAGACCATATACAATATCACTCAATATCTACTATTAAATACTATGGTAATGCCGCAAATTACTATGTTGTGACCACCAGTGGCGGCTGGTGAAAAATATCTTAGGTGTCATTCGGTCAGTTTCAATAGTCCGGTAACCCAATTCCTTCCTTCAATTCCTTAACCTATCTTTGTAAAGCGACCTTTGGTGTTGGAAAGGCTATAAAAATGGCGTGTACCACATTTTGCTTTGCCGATTGCTAGACGTGATTGGCAAACGGTTTGCCAGCATATACCCTGACCCATGTAGATTTACGCCTTGTTTATCTCGTTTTACGAAAAGGTTTTAAAACGAAATTGTGTAGATTAGTTCTGTGTTCTGCTTGTTAAGTGTAGTCTATTTTAAATCACAGAATTTTACCGTTTCAACACGTGAAGGTCGAGCTCATCGCATCGTTCACGAGGACGCAAAAACACACAGGAACTTCGATCAAGACTGCAACAAGGTTGGGATTGTCAATTGAGGTGGTCTATTAATGTACATTTTGCATTATTAAGTAGTTATGAGTTGTGGGGATAATATTGTAGTGACGCATCGAAATAAAAACGCGTAGAAACGAAACCGAAACTGTACAATGCGGCGAAAAATATATGTAGCCTATATGTTTTTTGTTTTTTTACAAATCAGACGTTGTTTGAAATAAAACATTGTAATATTTGTCCAAAATGTCACATTTGTTATTTTTCTAAAGAATGTATTAACACCTTTATCTCTGTGTCTGTAACCATTGGCGTAATATTTGGCTCTTAAAATGGCACAGATTTCCCGCATTCAGACATCAGACCGCATCAGTGAAGGCTAGAAATGAACCCAACTCACATTACAGACCTCCTGACATGCCATTTTACAAGTGCATGCAATAAATAATTATACACTGTAAAAAGAGATGAGAAGACACATGTTGTGTCAGCTTTAACACAATAGATGTGTCATTTTAACACACAGATTGTGTCAGGTAATTATAAACTCAGACCTTTAAAACAATAAAGTGAAACAGCCAGATGTAAAAATGTTAACCATTTAGCAAAGAAAGCATGTGCACATTAAGAAAATGTTTTGAACAATGTCGTGGTTACATATGCAGATCAATTTCTCATGAAGCTCCGTGCTGGAGCGCGTATTGTCTTCAGAAAAAACGTGTGATCAACGATAATTTACGACGCCTCACTTTCTTTCTAGCTAAAGTGTACATTTTAAGACATCCTCAGACCTCAGCCATATGAAGACAAGGCATCATGCCTCAGACTAAAAGGCTTCAGTCATTGGACAAAACGTCATCGCGCCTCATAGTCAGGTCCGAATCTTCAAGATTGTGTAACCCTGTAGGCATTTTTGAGGAAAAGTTGTTATACCACATTTTTAGAAAGTTCAATGTCTCCTGAATAAGGATCCAACCGTATAACATTGAAATAAGGGTCCCATTTTCTTGTAATTGTTATCGAAACAATAGGTGCATAATTCACAGCCGAAACACTACAGGTGGACAGGGTAACATTTTTAAGTTATAGATATCACCATAAAACTTCTCCAGTTTTTCACTTACATAGAGAATTTTTTTTTTTGTATTACAAGTTTACTGAAATGTCATGTTTACATATGCAAATGAGGCATTATCTATTTAAATATGTGCTAATTTGCATAATCTAAACTTTATATTGGAACTGAAATCCACAGACTCGAATAGACAAAGTGTAGTGAAATTAACAGTTGTGATTTGTATTGTTGTATATTTTCTTTGCTCACGACGTGCGACATTGCTTGCTTCTGAAGAATTTCAAGCAGAATTTCAAGCAGTCACAGAGGCCTACATTAAAGCCAACAACAACCCAAACTTCATGTTTTGGTGGGGCTACATGAAGACGGTTCACATTCTTCTATTTTTCATTCGCGCACAGAGGGACGGAATCTGGCACCTGCACCTTTGTGCATTCCAGCAAATGTTGCCCTATTTCATGCGGTATAACCACATCAACTATGCTCGGTGTGGGACCATCTACCTGAACGAGATGCACCAACTTCCACAGCCTGTGAAGGAGGAGTTTGAGGCTGGAAACTTTGTAGTCGAGCACTCTTTACATCGCTTCAACCAAATGGATCCCGATCATAGTCAGAAGTGGCTAGGCTGTATTGGAAAAAAGGGAGGAGGAATTGTTGGTATCACAAAGACATCTTCAGCTCTTGGCAGATGGGCTCTGTCTTTCAACTTCCGATCCCATCTTGCCCATGACACAAAAGTTGCCTTTGGTCTGGATACAGATGATGACTACATCCACAATGAAACCACAAAAGCAATATTGCAAGAGGGAACGAGAGGAGGGCGAGGAGGATTTAGTCTCCTCGCTCCTCTCAGGAACCTGATGACCAGGTTGTGCTTCCCTACCGACTTACCTTCGACCAGGTCATGGTGTGCGGCAATGGCGGCAACATAGACCTTAAGGGTGGAGGGAGACAGCCTTCGCTCCAACCCTTGCTGAAGGAAGGAAAGCACAACGCTGATCGAGCATTTCCGGGGGTCTTCTCGGTGAGAAGAGCACCAGTCGACGAAGAGGTTCCACTTCAACGCATAGGCATGTCTCGTGGACGACGCTCTAGCGGAAGTGATGGTAGCCGCCACCGCTGGTGGAAGGGTACTCAAACCTACCTCGAGCCGTCCAGGAGCCACACGTGGAGGCTCCAGAGATCGGGGCGAGGGTGCCACAGGGTGCCCCGTCCCTGAGAAAGAAGGTCCTTCCTCAGAGGAATGGGCCAGGGAGGTGCTGTCGCGAGGAGTACAAGTTCGGGGAACCAGGTCCGGTTGGGCCAATACGGCGCGACCAGAATGACCTGCTCCTCTTCCTCCCTGACCTTGTGCAAGGTCTGCGCAAGAAGGCTCACTGGGGGAAACGCATATTTGCGGCCCGGCGGCCAGCTGTGTGCCAGTGCATCCGTGCCGAGCGTGCCCTCGGTCAGGGAAAAATACAGGGCGCAATGGGTCGAGTCGTGAGAGGCAAACAGATCTATCTGTGCGTCCCCGAACTGGTCCCAAATCAGCTGAACCGACTGGGGATGGAGTCGCCATTCTCCAGGGAGGGGCTGAAGCCGTGAGAGCTCGTCGGCTGCACAGTTCAGCGCTCCGGGAATGAAAATGGCTCGAAGCGACCTCAGATGCTTCTGACTCCATAGGAGGAGGTGGCGGGCGAGTTGTGACATACGGCGGGAGCGTAGACCACCTTGATGGTTGATGTACGCAACAGTCGCGGTATTGTCTGAACGGACTAGCACGTGTTGACCCCGGAGCAACGCCCGGAAGCGGTGCAGGTCAAGATGTACTGCCAACAACTGGAGGCAATTGACATGCCATAGCTGCTGGGGTCCTGTCCAGGAGCCCGCAGCAGCATGTCCATTGCACATGGCGCCCCAGCCCGTGGTGGAGGCATCTGTTGAGACAACAACATGCCGGGAAGCTCGTTCCAGGGGGACACCCGCCCTGAGAAAACTGAGGTTCGACCACGGGGTGAGGAACTGACGGCAGGTCGGAGTAACTGGTACCCGGAGCGTGCCTTGTTGCCATGCCCACCTCGGGACTCGGTCGCGAAGCCAAAGCTGAAGCGGTCTCATATGAAGCAATCCGAGCGGCGTGACCGCGGCTGCAGATGCCATATGCCCCAGGAGCCTCTGAAAATGTTTCAGTGGAACCGCACTCTTGCTCCTGAGATGTCTCAGGCAAGTCAGCAGTGACTGTGCACGCTCGCTCGTAAGCTGCGCGGACATTGCGACCGAGTCGATGTCCATACCAAGAAAAAAGAGATCCTCTGCACGGGGCAAAGTTTGCTCTTCTCCCAGTTGACCCGAAGGCCCAGACGAGCTAGGTGCCGTAGCACTAGGTCCCTGTGTTCGCAAACCTGATCTCGAGAGTGAGCTAGGATCAGCCAGTCGTCGATATAACTCAGGATGCGAACCCCGTGCTCCCGAAGGGGAACAAGGGCAGCCTCGATGACCTTCGTGAAGATGCGAGGAGACAGGGCCAGCTCGAAAGGGAGGACCGCGTACTGGTATGCCTGCCCCTCGAAAGCAAACCGTAGGACGGCACGTCATGTCAACCGCCTCTGGGACAGAGGGGGGCGAGGAGAGCACGGCTTGTGGACGGCGCTCTGTGTCGCCCGAGAACTCTGTGGGCTCAGGAAAGAGAGGGTCGTTTCTGTCTTTAACCACTTTAGGGTGCTGCCCACCCGTGGGTGAGCAGCGGGGAGCGGAGAACAAAAGATTCTCCCCCGGCCCTCCACCGGGGGAAGGAGTGGTCCTACTACCACCTCCTGAAAAACGACCATCTTCCCTGAGCAGCCCGTCTCAGGAGCGCCGCTTGGCCCGGCGTTTAGCGGGGGGCGGGGCGGGAGAGGGCTGTGGCGCCTTCTTGCGGCTTCCGCCGCGACCGGCCCGGGTTTGTGGAGGTTGCTGCGTGGGCCGGGCGGGAGGGGCGGGAACCGCAGGAGGGCGCCCTCGGCGGGAAACAGGACGAGGCTTCTGCCCGGCCGGCTGGGTGAAGGCAGCAGCTGGCCGGCGGGGCAGAATGTGCTTGATGGCCTCGGTCTGTTTCTGGGCGGTTGAAAACTGTTGGGCAAAGTCTTCAGCCGCACCGCCGAAGAGGCCGGCCTGGGACAAGGGGGCATTAAGCAGACGGGTCCGCTCCGCGTCCCGCATGTCAGCCAGGTTCAGCCACAGGTGTCTCTCCTGGACCACGGCTGTGGACATCACCAGACCCAGGGAGCGGGCGGTAACCTTCGTTGCCCGTAGAGCGATGTCGGTAGCGGCGCGCAGCTCATCAAAGAGCCCTGGGTCTGTCCTACCCTCGTGCATGTCTCTGAGCATCTGGGCCTGGTAGACCTGCAGAGTGGCCATAGCATGCAGTGACGCAGCCGCCTGTCCCGCCGCTCTGTAAGACTTCGCCACCAGGGTAGACGAAAATCTACAGGCCTTGGATGGGTGCTTAGGCTCGCCACGAGAAGAAGTACTCTGAGGACATAGTTGCATGGCAACAGAGCGTTCAACCGGGGGGAGCCCAGTGTACCCACGGGCGGCTGCATCATCGAGGGGAGGAAAGGCGCATGAGATCAACGAGCGGTCCCGAGAAGACCACGGGGTCTTCCAGGACTTCGAGATCTCATCATGCACGTCCGGGAAGAAAGGTATTGGGGTTTGCCGAGGACGAGGGTCGGCGGCCTTACCCAAAAACCAATCGTCCAGTCGCGAGCGCTCAGGACAGGGTGGAGGCCTCCACTCAAGCTCGATGCTCGCGGCTGCCCGGGAAAGCATGGCCGTCATCTCCGGATCAGACTCGAGCACAGCCGTATGCACACCGGAAGGTGGCAGCTGTGACGAGCCCTCACTTCCAGAAGAATCAAACCCACCTTGTGATGCTGCAACAGACATGGCATCATCCTCTGTAGCTTCAACCGAAACACGCGGGCCACCAGAGGGTAGACCCGCGGGAATCGGCCGCTCGCTAGCGGGCACCGTCATTGAAGAGGGGGGCTGGGGTCGCGGACACATAGTCGGCGCCTTGTTCCAGACCGTCACCCTCAGGTCACCCTGGCCACCAGCCGCAGGACGGGGGGGTGGATGAGGGGACTCTCCCTCTTGCGAGTTCACCGAGTCTCGACCGTAATGACGCGATGGTCATGTTCCCACAGAGAGAACATGAGTCATCCACGAGCGCTGCTCTAGCATGATCAATGCCCAAACATACTATGCAACGCTCGTGCCCATCAGAGTCCGATACCAATCTGCCGCAACCAGAAGTACACGGGCGAGGCATCTTTAAAAAGACGTGCCGCGTGTAAGCTCTTTTAGTGAGAAAACTCAAGTGTTGAAGCACCCGGGGAGAAACGCGCCGACTGGCAGATCACTGCAGCAGATCAGCAGGAAGCACGCTCTCGCCGTAGATCGCTGTCACACCAACACTCGAGGCACTCGTTCGTGAAGCTGACAATTCAGAGATGGCTTGTGGAGAGAAGAATAAACTTGGCTCCGAAGCGAAAACATAAACTGCTGTTGCGGACTTCCTCCTTTTATACCCACGAGGTGGGGCGGAGTTACGTCATGCAAATTCCGCAGACCCATGGCATTTCTTTGCCATTGGCTCGTTTTGTAATACTCAAAGTTGATAGGCTTTCTAAGCGAAACCCCATTCGTCGTCATCCGACGTAACTCGGAGTGACAACGAAAGGGAACCAATGTTTATCGTTGATGGTCAAGATGGTCATTGCTATTGGGAAGCCACAAGAAGCAAAGACTTTTGGAGACCTGGCAGACATCTTTGTGGAAACTGTTCTCAGAAGTGGAGCACAGTTCCAGCGAATTGATGTTCTGTTTGATCGCTACCACACACACTCAATCAAGAGAGGAACACGTAAAAGGCGTGGAAGAGGCTTTGTGGCAATCAGAAGACCAGTTGAGGGCAGATTTACCTCTTCCCACAAAATGGGAGAACTTTATCGCTCACGAGGACAACAAGGCAGACCTTGCTCGCTTTCTATCAGAACAGCTGATTGTGAGAGCACCAGACACCAAGATTATAGTTGCTTGCTGCAGGTGGCTTCAGCGATGAAGAGAGGGTTGAAGCATCTAACACAACCCTTAACACTGACAGCTTGGAAGCTAAACATGAAGAAGCAGACACAAGAATTATCCTTCACTGCATCAAAAGCAAAGCATCAAAAATTGTTGTCTCTGCAAGAGACACCGACATCTCGGCACTGCTGATTGCCCACTTCCACATGATGCCATGCCAAAAGATCTGGATGAAGACAGGTACAGCAAAGGAGAGAAAGTACGTCCCAGTTCGTGCTGCAGTGGAACAACTGCAGATGGAGCCACAGGTCCTCGAGCTACTTCCTGGTTTCCATGCTCTCACTGGGAGTGACTCAACTTCATACATTGCAGGATATTCAAAGAAGACATGCTGGGAAGTTTTCATAGAGTATTCACATCTACTAACTGGGCTTGGCGAAGGTCCTGAACTGAGTGACCACACCATTCAGAACGCAGAACAGTTTTTCTGCAAACTCTATGGTGTAATGATCCCCTCGGCCGTGACATCAGCCGGCATGGAATTTCATTGCACTGCTTTACTAGTAAGTTATTATTAGTGGTTATTACTCCCAATAACCAGTGTTGGGAGTAACTCATTACAAGTAACTTGCGTTACGTAATCAGATTATTTTTTCAAGAAACTAGTAAAATAACGTTACTGTTTCAAATAAGTAACGCAAGTTACTTTATTTACTGACAGCTTTCTAGTCCCTATTTTGAGACAAATCGAAGTGCAGAGGCATTGTGTGTGAACATGATGGCTATGTGAGCGTGCACATCTCACTAGCACACACAAAAAAATTTGATATACCTCAAAATTAATAAAATCAGTGAAATGCAGAATCAAAATACTATGCAAACCTCCAATAACTAAATATGCCAAATAAAACATACATTTTGTATGCAATTAATCTCACTTTATTGAACAATGTACTTGCTTCTGACCTTTGATGATTCAGTTAAACTCCTCCTGCATCCTATTCTTCTGTTATCCAGAACAGCAGCAGCTGAAAGGTTTGTTTGAGCGGCGCCCTCTACTTTACAGGAGTAAATCTGCATTTCCTTCAGCCTCAGGCTTATTATTTCACTTTGGGTGTAAAAGTGTCTTTACATGTGCCCAAAAACTTTACATTTATAAAAAATGTATAGTGAAAAAAAGCCATGCAAAAGTAACGTAACGCATTACTTCTCTAAAAAAGTAACTAAGTAACATTATTTTTAAGGGCGTAACGCAATATTGTAATGCATTACTTATTAAAGAAACTTTTCCCAACACTGCTGATGACACTCAACTCTATCTTGGGACAAATTCAAGGAAAACGGATCAAAACAGGGCAAATACATGAAAGAGAATTAGCAAATATGACAAAAATATCCAGATGGAGAAGAAATTAACTTATGACTTTTTGGCTATTTTCTTCTGGAAACAAACTTTGTTGCATTATTTTCATGTTATCACTGTAAATCTGCTTTAAAACAATCTGTATTGTAAAAAGCGCTATATAAATAAATGTGACTTGACTTGACTTTATATAATTAAAATATACTGGAACAGATACTGCTAAATACTTTACATTGAGCCTATAATGAGTCATGTGACATTTTAAATCTATACACAAATATTAATATAGATAATAAATATGATTATAGTTTGACGCTGATGCTTTTTTATTTTTGGAGGTTTCTGCGCATGTAAATATTTTAATTACACTGTAAAAAATGATCGTGATTTTAACGGTAAAAGACTGTAAAAATACTACAGTGCAAAACCGTTAATTGGTTAACAGAAAGTTTCCTTACTATATACGGTAAATAACTGTGATAGATCTAATGGTACATTTAATGTAATTTTACTGTAAAATACCGTTAAATTTACAGTTTTTGAAAGTGAAAAAGAAAACTCATTGTATAATTTACAGTGAAAAACCATAAATTGACATTCCCACAATTCCCTGCGTGACACTTCACATTTGAAGTATTTTTGTTGAAATAACTATGTTTCTTCATAGTTTTCTTAGTTTTTTCTAATCAGTTATGTACATTAGGGTTTTATGTTACATTTAATGTTGTTAAATTAATGTTTATTGCATTTTTAAAATTTCATGTGTGTTACCATGATGGTGTTTAATGTTTGTGCGAATGACACTGTGCAGCTTCTATATAGTAGTATTAACTTTCTTGTGGAAGATGTGCTTGTGAAGAGCTATGATTTATCATGTGACTCTCATCACTGCTGTGAAGATTGTTGGTTGTCAGTGCATTAAAATGTTACAAAACAGAAATTAATACTTCAATAGGTGCGTAAATTAACATTATATCAGATAATAAAATACGGTTTATTGCTGTAAATTTTAAGTTAAGTCTGTAAAACCAATAACGTTGCTACCATATTTTTGACGGTAAAGTTCTGGCAACCACAGCTGCCGGTTTTTTACCGTAAAAATTACGGTTTTATTTTTTACAGTGTACTTTATATCGATGAATGTTCTTATAAGTTAATAAGATTAGAAAAACAAACTGTATTTAGATTCATATGGACATATAATGATTCTGTAGTTTTTATCTGTAGAGGATGATGAAGATGAGAGACATTAGTTTTGGTTTTTCTGTTGTTTATGTCATATTGTGCTTTTATCATGTATCCTGACTCAGATAATGTGTTTCTAACAGCAAACACTCAGAATAAAGTGGGATGATCCTGAATGGCTTGTTGAATGAGTGTTGATAGTCTGAGAGGATCATCAATATTAACAGATCTGCTGAAAACACTCTTTATTTCATGACAATAGTTCCTGTTTTCACCTCATTTATTATGCTGATGTCTTCAGATCTCCTGTAAATTGACACTTAAAGCTCATTTCATTTGTGTCAACAGCTGAAGGTATTTGTATATTACTATATGTATGCTTATTTCTCTCTTTTATGCTTTTAAAAACTTTTCTTTCAGTTCTTTCCTACTTTTCTAGACATCTGCCATTATTTTAATAAAGAAACAGAATAATGTTAGAATTAGAAATAAAAATTGCTTTACAATAAACAGACAGATATTAATGCTTAAATGTGTGTATATATATATATATATATATATATATATATATATATATATTTATTTATTTATTTATTTTTCAGGCATATTTAGAGCAAGAATCTAACACTGTATTTTAGGATCATAGTGCAGCCCCAACAAACTAATGGATTTTAAGTCTTTATACTTTGCCACTATCCTTCAAAACACGTTTGAAGAAGTGTTCAACACACACAAAAATACATTTTTAATCATTAACAAAATAATGAAATTTATCTTCAGAAAAAAAGTTAGAGTAATTATGTTGTTTCATTTTTACATATATATATGTGATGCTGAAGGATGATCCAACTTTATTGCACCTATATTCTGACATTTTGTTTTCACAAAAGTTATGTAGCGACAATGACTTCTGTAGGGAAATTATTAACTCAAAGGGGGAATAATATTCATGAGATGATGAATATGCATTATCGTATACACAAATTAGATTATCCCAAATAGGGAATAGGTTAAACCTCACCGTATATGAATCATTAACACGACTGCTCGTATTAATTATTAATATAGGTCGGTAAAATCAGATCAATTATCAGGGTAAATTTTCATGTGATTCAAATTTTGTTTATCATGCACTCGTTCGTTTACCAGCCTGTAAACCTCAAAAATACCCTTCCTGTGGCCACCAGAAATTATATTTTTGTGTAAGGCACTTTAGATATTTTAATATAAATCAAGTAGAGCTTTGTAACATAAGATCGGCATTTTCAGGGACTTCAAGTTTATAAGAACAATGAGACAGATTCAATTCAAAAGATTATAGAGTTTAATAAAACAAGACTAAAGATTACATAAACTACTTAAATCACGCAGGAGTAAATATGCATAGCAAAACAAACAATTACAACGAAACAGAAAATGATTGCAATACGAAATATTTGGAGAGAGAAAGTTAGAGGGTGAGAGAGAGAGAGAGAGAGAGAGAGAGAGAGAGAGAGAGAGAGAAATCAGTTCAAACAATTCAAAACGAGACCCAAAGGCTTTCTTAGGCGTATCTAGACAACCTTAAACAGCACTTCATTTAGATTGTACGTTACTTGCTTTTATGGTCCCTTTTGTGTACAGCTGTGTTACAAAAGAAACGTGGTCGGAGTTTCTGGAGCGTCTTCCGGTAGGAGGTAGATGTTTGCGATCGCTGCAGCTGCGGCCCGTACGAGAGATGATTAATCTTAAACTCGTTTCGTTCGTGACTACACTGAACGAAGGAGAATTATCAAACTGAGGTAGCTCAAGAAAAGAAAGAACTTAGATTAAAACAAAGTAGAAATACGACGCGGAACTCCGGGCTGGAGTTCGCAGGGAAGTTGGGATCTCTCTCTGGCGTAGAAGCAGAGATGCTCACAAGTCTCTGAGCTAGAGTCCAAGTCAAGTCTCAAGTCTCTTGTGGTTATAATAAGTGTTGCATCACGTACAGTGACCCATCCACGGCTGCTTAGAACACTGCATAGCTATATATAAGGAATTCAAAGCATGTAATATGTTATTATGACTCCTTTATCTATTAGCATACAGTATCAGCTTTGATTTGGGTATATAATCACTGTAAACAGGCTATTACAACATGACAAAAACACCAAGAATGCTTTACTTTTAAGTTAATATCTGTATTTTGCCTTTTAGCTTGAACATACAGTACAGTACAGACCAAAAATTGAGGTTCTGAAGAAAAAGGACTCCCTTGTCTGTCGCTGAATTATAATGAAAGGCCTTGGCTCCTATTGTGCTGGCTCTATGGGGCCATATGACCAAATATAGAAAATGTTATACCTCACAGCACTAAAACTTACATACTCCTATTTAGTGCAAAACATCACAGTGTAGCTAAATGCAAAACACTACTGCAAACAAATGATGTGAAATATAGGCTACTATCCACAAAAATTTTATGATCACACTTCCTTATGATAGAGTTGATTTTTGATTGTTCGTTCGACGGGGGTCTTACAAGCGTTTCATGGGGCACACACGCACACACACGCAAGGTCTCTCGCTCTCTCCCTCGCTCTCTCTCTCTCTCGCAGTATGTGCAAGCTCTTGCTCGCTCGCTGTAGATTCCGGGAGATTTAAACTAATTTGCGGGCATCAGGGAGCCACTATCAATATGCGGGAGACTCGGGATGTCTGCAAAGCTTACGATGAATGGCACAGCAGCGGCCGGTGCAGTCGACATGTTTGTTTGTTGTCCTCTCATGTGTGGCCGCGCGCAGCCAATACGTAGTTTGTGTTACGTAGGCAGGTTATAATATGCATGCACTCAGTGTGGAAAGAGTTTTACATACAAAAACCATCTTAAGATTCACATGAGAGGTCATACTGGAGAGAGACCGTTCACATGTGATCAATGTGGGAAAAATGTTTTAAAAAATAAATTATTAGATCAATGTACCTCATTTATGGAAAGAACATTTTGCTATTACATCAGAGCTCTTTTTTATGTCCTTTCACTTCATGTTCCTCTCTTTGAATTATTTTTGATGTACTGAACATGAAATTACACCTTTTTTTCTTTCATTTCAGGCCTAATGGAAGAGAGCGAGGAGAGTGAAGTGGAGGAGGAGAGAGAAGAACTGAGTGAAGTGGAGGAGGAACATCATGTCAAACCTGGAGAAAAACCTTTGAGTCGCTCAAAGACTAAAAAGACATTTTTAAGGAAAACAAGAGCCAAGAAATCTTCCACCTGCACTTTTTTTGACGAGTGGTCACACTAGATTTTCCGTTCTATTGATGTCTATTCATGTGCATGTAAATGTGGAACACCAGAAACATAAGCTCAAGTTCAAATTTAGTGAACTCTGACCTGTGAATTTATATGGTGGGAAGACGTGTGACCAACCGAACAGTGATACGTCCCACCGTAGCCTCTTAGTTGTATTACAAGAATGCAAACTTTATGCAGTCAAGTGGAGTAGATTGTATTTTAATATATTTTGGATTTATTATTATTTGTTATACGCTGAATTTATGTTTGTAAAAAAGACACCGCAGAGTGTGACATCATGTCACGACCATTGCAGTGTCAGTAGAAATTTCACATGCTCAAAGTGAAAAAGCATAATATGACCCCGTTTAAAACTTGAATAAAGTCGTTATTTTTGTTTGTTTTTTGCGCTCAAAAAGTATTCTCGTCTCATTCTGGGGGGAAGAGACCTAAGATTTTTGCTCTTGCATTGTATGTAAATATCATATGAGATGCAACTTCAATAAACTAAACTAAACTAAACTATCCCTTTAAGATAAACATTTGACTAAAACTATAAACATGGGACCAAGTTTTGGTCTGTAATCCAAGATTTACAACAGTTTAAGTTGTGGCCTTACAATTAAGCAGGGTTAAGGTCGTATTGCTGGTTCATAATTTATACTCAATGCTAGCTTATTGTGTACGCATTGTATCCACTCAGCTTACATACTCTGGAAGAGAATGATTTTTCACTTTTTCTTTTGTTGTTTGATTACCATAAATGACATGGACAGCTTCAAGTTTTTTTAGGCTGCTGTCACTTTAAGAACTAATGCATGGATCCAATATACTGACACATCAGATATATCGCTTTACCTAAAAAACACCTTGTTTTTTCTTCTCGTCACAATAATCCTTTCAAAATCCAATAAAAAATAAATCTAATAAAAGCTTTTTAAAAAAATAATCCAATAAAAGCTTTCCTGTAGCTCAAACAGTAGAGCGTTGGTGCTTGCAACACCAAGTTCATGGGTTCGGTTCCTAGGGAAAGCAAGAACTGATAATATGTAAATGTGTACCTTGAAATGCAATGTAAGTCGCTTTGGATAAAAGTGTCTGCCAAATACATAAATGTAAATGTAATCCTTGGAAGCCAAGAAAGATCTCTCTTCTGGATCACGAATAACGAAAACGCATTGTGGACAAATGTCTTGATATTATCGCATGTAGAAACAATTGGCAAGATAAAATTAGCTTGATAACGTTTATAACTGAACAAGTAAGCAAAATATAAGAGATACAAAGTGAGCATACACAATGATTTCATTTATATCATTAAGCAAAATGATATACAAGAATTAAACTTTTGATTTTGTTCTTTGGGGAGGAACTCCACCTTAGAGTTGATCAGAATCTCACAAAATTGCCAGTTTTGAAGATGAACTTTATTTACAGTCAAATTTATTTACAGTGTTTTAAGATTTGATGACAGACTAAAACTCGTCAAAGTGTCGACACTTTTCATTTCACGTTTTTGTCCGGTGTGAATCCTCTGGTGCACTTTTAAATCGCTCCTGTTGTAAAAATCTTTTCACACTCAAAGCACATGTACTCTCTCACACCATGTATTCTGATGAACTTTTAAATCTTGAAAAACGCTTTCAATAAAGTACATGAATGGGGCTTTACTTTTGTATGCAATTTTAGGTGCATCCACAAAAATGTTTTTCCGAGACTGAATGTCTTGTTGCAGTGTGAACACTTGTAAGGTTTCTCTCCAGGGTGGATGTTCATGGTTAAGACTCATGGTTTTAAACTCTTCCCGGACTGATCACATGTGAACGGCTTCTCTCCAGTGTGAACTCTCATGTGGCGCTCAAGACTTTTTGTTTGTGAAACTCTTTCCACACTGAGTGCAGGTGAAAGATTTATTGGCTCTTGGTTTGGTTTTAGAGCAACTCATAGGTTTTTCTCCAGTTATGACTTTTTTTCTCCTCAACTTCACTCAATTCTTCATTCTCTTCTGAAATAAAAGAAAAAACGATTAATTTTCAGTAACTTGTAATAAAACAGAGAGATGTGAAGGACATAAAAGTGAACTCTGATGTAACAGTAAGCAATTGCCATACAAAATCTGTCCCTGAAGTTTTCCATGAATGAGGTACATTGATCTTCAAATTAGGGGTGGGTGATTTCATATAGCAGTGTTTCCCCTACCATTGTTTTGGGGGGGCGGCCCGTCCCCGCAAAACGACCCCCCGCCCCCCCTAAAATGCTGACGAAATACAGTCATAAAAAAGGAATTTAGTGTAAAACGCGGAATTTCACGGAATTTGTAAATTTGAGGAAAAAATAGAAAGCAGTTCAGTACACTTGAAATCAAATCGCGATGTAGACTAGTGTGTGTGAATATTAAAACACAAAGACTATTTAAATACGAATCCTGCATGTTCTGTGTGAATGAATGGTGCCCCGACGCGCAGTTTAATTTACCACACACACACTGAAGCACGTGTGACGCTTGCGCTGTTATTTGGCCTATATGAAGACACAAATGCATGAACTTCCTCTCCAGGCTCTAGATCCACTCTGAAAGTCACTTCGTGATCATTTCACCGCTTCATTTGAGAAAAACTATAAATCATGAGAAACACACAGAACCTCAAAAGGTCTTCACGGCAACCCGTCAAAATAAAAGTTCGGTTTAACTTGACAGAAATATATTACTGTTGTACATTAGAATTTAGATATATCCCAATGTAATAATACACTAACACTAATCCAAATAAATTATCATCAAAACTGAAATTTTTAAGGAATAATCCATGTTTTAATTTGAACAGTTAGGCTAAAGCTCATTGTGCAGCCAGTTATTTGACAAAAAGTTTATTTAATTTCATATGATTAAAATTGATGATAAATGCTAAAATTTGTGTTTTATGTCTTCATTTTATTACCAGAAAAAACACAACACAGAATTAGTGTGAATTTTTTTTCCATATATATATATTAAAAAAAAATGTTGTATAAGTTTAATGATTCATAGTACATGATTTCAATTAATAATAAAAAAAAATACACCACGTATCCGTAACACGCCCGCTCCGCAACACTAGCAGTCCCCCCCCCCTGAAAAAAAATCCTAGGGGAAACACTGTATAGCCTAACAATCTTATAACAAACAATCACAATCTGAATCACAATCTTCCCAATTGTGAGATTTACTATATAAAAAATTCAGACTGGAACAAGCATATGGACGTATATATTTGCAAAAATTTAAAACATAGTATTGCATTAAACAATCCGTGCATTAAAAAACTAGTGGTTGACCGATATTGGTTTTTTTTTATCTTAAATCGATATCTTAAAGATATGGGTGGTCGATGGCAAATATAATGCCTATATATAATGCTGGGCGGTTTTACCAAAAATCTTTATCACAATTTGTTTTCCAGATTGTGTCGTTTCACGGAACTTGGACGCGAGAATGGATTCAAAGTGTTCAAGCGTATAACTAGACGCGGTAGGGTGAATTTGACATTCGCGCCTACCGCACAGTAAGATGTCAAAAATCTAAAAAGTTATAGAAAAAAAATAATCAAACATTGTTTTTTTTTTTTTGTGCTTTAATTTGTCATGTTTTTATTCTCAGCCTGAAGCAATGTAAATCTAGTGAGCATCAGCATGTTCTTTATCATGATAAATAAATGAAGAATAAATAATAAACACCAACCTGTTTGTTCTTCAGAGGGCGTTCTTTTCGCTCTCTCCTTCCAGATGCTTTCTGGTAATTCTGCTAAAAACAAACAAGTTTCATTTCCAACAGACAGGATGTGAGATAAACTAAACTTTACACTTGGCACAATGCAGTCAGACAAGTACCGTTCTACTGGCAACCACCAAACTCAGACTCGTCCATCAGATATCCAGCGTGATTGGTCACATGTCTCCACTGCTCTAGAGTCCAGTGCCGGCTGCTTTACACCACTGCATCCCACGCTTTTCATTGCACTTGGTGATGTAAGGCTTGGGTGCAGCTGCTCGGCCATGGAAAAACATTCCTTGAAGCTATCTACACACTGTTCTTGAGCTAATCTGAAGGCCACATGAAGTTTGTCAGGTGTGTAGCTGTTGACTCTGCAGAAAGTTGGCGACTTCTCCTCCTGTCTATACGGTAAAGTCTCTATTGTGCGACAAAAAGTCGCGTGGTTATGACGCAATCGTTAGCCTGTTTTTAACAAAAACGTCTTCTACGGGGCCATAACGTAAGATACAAAGTAATGGAGCCTTTTATACATTGTAGTGTTTATTTAGAAATAAATAATGGACAAATGAAGTCTTTGGACGCCTCAGATGTAAAGTTATTCGCTGTCAAAGTGACGCCAAAATGAATGGGAGTCAATGGGATGCTAACAGCAGGTGAAGTTTTGCTACAATGGCGGCTCCCGCGAGGCTTCAGTTTCCAGCTGATGGATTACACCCTTGGATTTTACGTGGCCTAACACTTCGTAGCGAAGTTTCTGTGTTTTCCAATTGCTTCCACTTTGTTATAATACCACTAACAGTTGACCGTGGAATATTTAGTAGTGAGTAAATTTCACGAATGGACTTTTTGCACAAATGGCAACCTATCACAGTACCACGCTTGAAATTACCGAGCTCCTGAGAGAGACACATTCTTTCACAAATGTTTGTAGAAGCGTCTGCATGCCTAGTGCTTGATTTTATACAACTGTGGCCATGGACGTGATTAGAACACCTGAATTACTCTGGCAATACAGGGTAGACTTCATTTTCAGTTTAATTTTTTTTCTTTTCTTTTTTTTTACACACTTAAAGCAATATTGTATTGTATTATTTAAAGGACACCTAGTATGCTCCTTTTCCCTTAGATGTAAATTAAGTCTCTGATGTCCCCAGAGTGTGTATGTGAAGGTTTAGCTCAAAACAAAAATCATTTTTTACAGCATGTTTAAATTGTCACTTTTTGGGGCTGAGAAAAACACGCCATTTTTGTGTGAGTCCCTTTAAATGCAAATGAGCTGCTGCTGCCGGCACAGAGAGGCGGAGCCAAACGAGCTTGCGCAGAGTCAGGACAATCTCATCTCACAGAATGATAAAATCAAAACAGAAAATCTCAGTAGCGGTGTTCATTTCGACCCGGAGTCGGACATGCCCACAGAGTAGGGCTGGATGATTAATCGAAAAATAATCGAAACCGAAATTCAGAGCCTATAACCGACGTAATTTTACCATGTCGGTTATTTCGATTTTTTAATCCTATTAATATTTCCGCCCACTGTGTGTTAATGTATTTTCCCCTTAAAACATATTACCGCGTGTCTAGTCACGTAACTCCGCCCCGTCCAGTCTGCAACATTGAAGCAACATGAGCCCCTTTCACACAGCGCGTTGATCCCGGGAAATTGCCAGAACAAACACCTTCTGTGTGAACGCAAACACGACCCGGGATTGATGCCAGGTTGGGGACATAGTAACATTGCCGTGTTCAGTCCCGGAACGCGCGCTGTGTGAACAAAAGCTGTAATCAATGCCGTGTCGTAACGATGGCGCTAAGCCGGGATCGTTCGCCAGCGTGAAACGGTACGTAATGCGCTAGTTTATGATCGAATCAGAGATAAAAAAAAATGCACAAGCGTGGTTTCTCGAGAGAGAAATCGCAGCTCATAAGCAAACTATAGACGCCGCTGAGACATGTCACTTGTCTTTACTGGTTGTGTGTGAACGCACTCTCTGATTCCGGAAAAGCACTGGCAGTGTGAATGAACCAAAGTCAAACGAACCCGGGTCAAATCCGGTTCAAATTTTCCGGAATCTCTGTGTGAAAGGGAACTCAAACACTGAGTCAACTCAGCAACAGGAGCCGCTTGTACCAAAGAAACACGCGAAAAAAGAGAGAGACTGACAAACGCCCAGCAACAAGTGCCTCCACTCCACAAAGCAGGTTTCGATAACACAAGCATTTACAAATGCTACACAATGTGAAAAGGATTAGATTTTTAGTTTTATACAAGTTATATTTTACTTTTAAGATGGCAATATTTACTATAATTTATTTTGTTTACAAAAATAACTATTTTTAAAGTATTTTTAAAGAACTATTTTTATAGTTCTTTATTTTCTACATTTTTAGGAAACTTTCTTTTTACATTAAAACTTGACTTTTTTATAAGACGTTTTTATTTCAAGCATTGTATGCTTTGTTTGATTCAATTGTTTGAAATATTTAATAAATAAGCATTAAAAGCTATCTGTGTGTTTCCTTATTTTTGAATCACAAAGATAGGATTATGCACTCTTTCATTAGAAAAAATAACCGTGAACATTACAGTATAAGCCTTGCCAGTGATATATGGAAACATATTTTTTTTAAATAATCGTTCAATAATCGTAATCGAGGTAACTTGTTCGATTAATCGCGATTATGATTTTAGCTAAAATCGTCCAGCCCTACCACAGAGCCAGAGAATATATGCTGTATGGAGATAGTACCGGTATAGTTTAGTTTAATTACTGTTATAATGTATTTGTTATCTGCTTTTATCCTCTATTAATACAAGCCTGTTGTAGCGAACCCAGTCCGAATGATGGGCAAAAATATACTGATGAGTTTAATGAAGTTTATTGTTTAATGAAGTTTATTAACTCACAAAAGATGTAGCATCAGTTTTACTAAAGAAAATCACTGCAAGAACTGAATAAACACTAGTGCTGGGCGGTTTGACCAAAAATTTATATCACGTTTTTTTTCAAAATTATGCCGGTTTTCCGGTTTATGACGGGGTTTTTTTTTCATGCATAATCAGGTGTTCAAAGCATTTTCTACTGGTTGAGAGAGGAATTACTGCAGTAAATTGACTTAGGATGGTCTATTTTACTGTCATTAGTGAAAATTGTAGAATAGAATAGCGCCCAGTATAACCTAAAATTGTTATTTCTTAACGTTCTAATAACGTTCTTATAACCAGGAAATAACGTTAATAACGTTTATATAATGGGAGAATTGTACGTTCTAATGACGTTTGAATGATGTTCTTATAACCAAGCAAGAACGTTAATACAACGTTTATATAACGGGAGAATTGAACGTTCTTATAACGTTTTGAATAGAGTTCTTATAACCAAGAAATAACGTTAATACAACGTCTAAAAAACTGGACATTTTGAATGTTCCTAGAACATTCAGAAATAACGTTAATGTTTTTATAACTTAATGGGAACGTTATGAAAACGTTCTTATAACCTAAAATTGTTAGCTGGGGAAGAGGAGAGATTCGCGATTGCACTGAACACGTTTTAAGTGCAGGATTCTCTGAGCGTGCCCAGAGAAAATAGACCTATTCTAACAAGAGCAGCGTGTATCTGAGAGCGCGGCACATTATATTCCACGCGCGAGCAGAGGGATTCGCGCTCGCCCATTATATTAATGTACTTTCGCGCTACAATAATGCGCTCAGCATCCATCGTCCATGTAACGTAACAGAGCACTGCTGTTTGTTTACCCTCACTCGTCGCTGCTTAGAAGTGCAACATTGTAAAGGGTCCGTCTGAAACAGTGTCGCGCAGTGTAACGTTCGTTCCGAACGTTGTGTAATTAAATACACCTGTATGGCGGTTTATTCAAAATCAATATCGTGACGAAAATATAAACCGGTTTTCGGCTTGAACCGGCTTACCGCCCAGCACTAATAAACACCGTCTAAGAAGATTAAAGTCTGATCCATAAACTCTCACACCCTTGTATTATCATCAACATACACAGCAAATTACACAAAACACTCATTACAACTAACAGTAAACAAATATATACACAGCTTTTCAGGGGGTGCTTAATAAACTGGGAAACTTCATATCCACAAAACAACTCTGATCCATCCTCGAGTAACAACGAGAGTAAATGAAGACTGCTATGTTCATTCTTACATCCAACAACAAAACACCTCAATCGCTTGGGAGACATTCTTGTCTACAGCTGCTCTGGCGTGGAAACAACGGCGGACTGTGTTTAACTCGGCGCGTCTATGCTAAAACTGCAGTGTCAGCCAACAGTCGTGGGAGGGGCTTGTGCAAATCTACTCACTTTGCCCCGATTCTGAGAACGGGTTGTTCTGAGACAGTACTTAAGATTTATGGGGATTTTAAAAAAAAAAGTACTGGGTGGATTTATATCAATATAGGGTAGTTGTGTACACAAACTGCCCAAACACATTTATGTTCAAACACCATGTAAAAGTGAATTTTGCATAATAGGTGCCTTTAAAACTAGTTAAAGACACAGTCAGTCTAGACTTTCAGCATGTGAAATTTCTACTGACACTGTTATGTTACATTCGTGAACAAATCGTTCTTTTTGAAAGAATCTTTTAGGTGAACGAATCGTTCTTGTTAACGTAATCCATTGACTCATATTTCTCGTTCACTGAAATCCTATTAGCAGCGCATGTGCAGCTCAGAGAATCGGGTAGCTCTGTGGACTTTTTCATCCTATCAAATAATGATGAAACCTCGAGCCAATAGCCTTCGAGTATGAGATGTGACGGAGCATGTGATTTGTTGAATGTTGTGAACGAATACGCCCTTCACTGACCGTGACTGAGTTGCTTTTGAGTCTGAGTGTGAGAGATCTTCTCGTTCGCGAACGAATTGAACAAACTAGGACATGTCGTTTGTGAATGAAAAGAACCAGTTGTTTTAACGATAATGATGGCAACAGATAGAGCTAGACTTGTGTAGTTGGCATATTTGCATCAAAGAAAGAAATTTACACTTTAGCATTGTAATGAAAACCGCTTAATGACGCAAGCTGATGGTTAAATGTAACAAAGACTAATTAACATTGTCATTTTTTATTTGGTTTGAGCTAAGTGGGCGGGGGGGCACTTGACTGTTTACTTGATTTAACTTTACTCTTTACCTGCTTTTCTTATATTTTATTTTTATGTTTAAGACTTAGTTTTGTAGTATTTTGCACTTTGAACAATTTCCTTGACTACTGTACAGTACTGTAAGCACTGGTGTTTTGTTGATTTTGTATTATTTATCAAAAATGAATTCCTTACGTTTGATTAATGTCATGCACTTCTCTAAAAACTGTAAAACTAACAAAAAAATATAACAGTATTGGTTAGGTCAGCAAATAGCATTTCAGTTCAGGCTGTGAAGGGCATGTCATTGGTTGGATCTACTGAACGAATACGCCCATCACTGAATGAGATTGCTCTGTTTAGAGTCTGAACGAGAGAGAGATCTCATTCGTGAACGAATTGAACGAACTGGTACATTTCAATCGTGAATGAAATGAATGAGAGTGTACTGGGTAGGTTTTTCGCATTTAGCATGCGAGTCAATCTCATTCAATCAGTCAATCGGGCAGAAAGCAGATGCAAAGCGCAGTTATAGGTACACATATATGCACATACGATTGTTTATATATTCATATTTAACACAGAACATAACTCAACGTTTAACATAATCCCAGATTCAGAGATGGACAGTATTTCAATTACAAAATACTCAAAAGTAATTAAATACATATTTCAAATACAAAATACAAAATATGTAATAGAGTACACAGCAAAAAGTGTTAAATCAGCACTGCTCAGAGCACATATGGTCCCACTCTACAGAGTGTTAAAGTTAATGAGATAATTAAGTGATTAATTGAGTGATGTTTGAGCATTATTGAAGACACCTAAAGCAGAATCACTGAAGGAGAAAATCTCAAATTGTAAGCCACTGTTATGTCGATCATTGTTTGCTTTAGTTGGGCTCTTGACCCTTATATTATTAACTTTAGATTTTGTTTGGCTGCTGTATCTGAGTTATAACTGACAGATGAACAAAGAAAAAAAGTGATCTAATGATGTTGGTTATATTATGACAATCATAATTTGAACTTTATGTTTGTGATTTATGCTGTTGGTTATAGCATAACTGTGATTATGCATAAATATCCAGAATTTCAGATATAATATAAAGGATTTCTTATAAGTTGTTTAAAAAAAACAACTTTCTTTTAGGCACACACAGATATCAAGATTCAGTCAATGCATCTCAACAATGGTGACGAGCAGAATATTAAATTAGGAAAAGTAAATTACATAGACAATTCAGATCATAATTTAGTCATACCGCAATGCATGATGGGAGCCATTAATGAGTTGTGATTGGTGGCAGCCACTGCAACATGCTTTATTATCTGTGTAGTAAATGCCGCTCCATCTGAAAGCAGGTGAAGGTGATTTACTACTAATCAAGGAACCGGCTTTACTGACGAGACGCGCATAACAATATCGTGCGATATATCGCCCAGCCCTAATAAGTATTTTAAGTATTTTAAATACAAATGACAGTCCCTCAAAGTAGGCTATTTAATTACAAATTACATTTGATTTATTTTTGTTAAGGAAAATACAAATTACATGTATTTGAAATACGTACTTAATTACTTTTGAGTATTTTGTAATTGAAATACTGCCCATCTCTGCCCAGATTTATGAATGTGTAAATGTCTGACCAAACAATTAAAATGTTAATTATGCAAGAAAACCTTGTGCTTTGGTCATCTGAACCACTTTCGACTTATTTTATTAATTTAATGAGTAAATTAGGCACACATTTTAATAAAGCTAAATCAGTTTTTTTGTTATAAGTAAATACGTTCGTTGACTTAAGACATAACACATAAAAGTATTTTTCCCCACCTGCTGATGTATTTATGTAAATATGAAGAAATTGTCACTGAACGAATCAGTGAATGAATCTGAACGAATCATTTTGGTGAATGAACTGAAAAATAACGAATCTCTGGAAAGAATAAAAATGTCCACCACTACTACACACACATTCTTCCATCACAGTTCACGGTTTGCCAAGTGTGCTGAGAGTTCAGGGCCGAGAACGGTTTGTAATTGTGCCGTGCCGTACCTGACTCAAGTGGGAACCTTTTCCGAAGGTGGAAAAGCAGATTTTTTTTCTCGGTACATAAAGATGAACTACTTACCGTGATCTCAGACTGTGTTTAAGTGGTTTCTCCACTGCATGAATCTTCATGTGTCGCTTCAGGTGAGTTTTAATAGAGAAAATCTTTCCGCACTGATCACACGTGTGCGGCTTCTCAGAGAAGATGACTGACTGAATCTCTTGTCACAGTGTGAACACTTGTAAGGTTTTTCTTCAGTGTTTTTCTCCAGTGTGAATTCTTTGGTGCTGTTTTAAATCGGTTGCTGTAGCAAAAGTCTTCTCACACTCAAAGCACATGTACTCTCTCACACCAGTGTGTCTTTTCTGATGTGTTTTTAAATTTTGCAGCAGTGAAAAACTCTTTCCACACACAGAACATGAATGTGGTTTCTCCTTCGTATGAACTTTCAGGTGTGTCTTCAGGTTTGATGCACAAAGAAATGTTTTGCCGCACTGATCACATGAGAACGGCTTCTCTCCGGTGTGGATCATCATGTGACTCTTAAGGGATCTTGAATGACTGAAACTCTTCTCACACTGATTGCATAGATGTGGCTTCTCTCCTGTATGAACTCTCATGTGAATCTTAAGAGATAGTTTGTCTGAGAATCTCTTTTCACACTGATCACATGTGTGTGGCTTCTCTCCAGTGTGGATTCTCTCATGTGTTTTCAGAGATGATAAATGTCTGAATCTCTTGTCACAGTGTGAACACTTGTAAGGTTTTTCTCCAGTGTGAATTCTCTGGTGCAGTTTTAATTGATCAGCTGTAGTAAAAGTCTTCTCACACTCAAAGCACATGTACTCTCTTACACCAGTGTGTCTTTTCTGATGTGTTTTTAAATTTTGCAGCAGTGAAAAACTCTTTCCACACACAGAACATGAATGTGGCTTCTCCTTCGTATGAACTCTCAGGTGTGTCTTCAGGTCTGATGCACAAAGAAATGTTTTGCCGCACTGATCACATGAGAACGGCTTCTCTCCGGTGTGAACTCATGTGAAACTCAAGATTGTGTTTGGTTGAGAAACTGTTTCCACACTGAGTGCAGGTGAAAAATTTCTTGTCTCTTCTTTTCTTTAAAATTTTATTTTTAGTCTTTGAGCGACTCAAAGGTTTTTCTCCAGGTTGGACATGATGTTCCTCCTCCACTTCACTCAGTTCTTCACTCTCCTCGCTCTCTTCCATCAGGTCTGACATGAAAGAAAAACTAATTTTCTAAATAATCAAAATAATTCAAAGATATACAGTGAATGGAGATAAAAATTATCCCAGATGTAATAGACAACTGCTATAAAATATTACAATAATTTAAGTCTTTTTATAAATTAATTATACATCCTTGAAACTATCAATATGTTTGCAGTAAAGCGGATTAGATTGTAAATTTGTACATTTTGGAATGATTATTATTTGTTATACATGTTTGTAAAAATATACACAAAATTCAGGTCAAAATTCTGGTAACACTGTTACAAATTGTAAACCATATATAAAATAAATGTAAAATAAATAAAATATTTAAATTTAGTTTGACCTGATGTTGACAATCAATATGAAACCTCCCTTTACTGACCATTTGTTAAAAAAAACAGAAACTTTTGCAGCCATTTCACACTTGAACTGTTTGTCTAAAAGTGATGAAGTGCTTGAATGTTTCTAACATGAATGTTCTCCAGCATTATGAATGAACGAAGAATAAACACCAACCTCTTTTTTCTTCAGGATCTTCAGTGTGTTTCATTCTGCAGGTTCTGGATCACTCGTGTTCTCACTGTCCTCTTTAATAAACTCAGTCTTTGCAGATTTCAGCTCTTCCTGATGCTCTGATGCTCGTCTTCACTTGTAGCTGATGGGAATTTACAGCATTTATTGGAGAATTGCAGTGGGAGGAGCTTCAGTGATGATGAATTACAGTGGGAGGAGCTTCACTGATGATGAATTACAGCGGGAGGAGCTTCACTGATGATGTGATAAGTTGATCTGCTAAAATCAAAAATATATAAGTTACTGAGTTTGTTTTTATGCTCATGGATAAGAGAATAAAATCATGTAAATTATTATAATGGTAAGAAAAAGTTGAAAGCATAAACAGAAATAAACAGGCTACATATAGTAACCAACAAATACTCTCAGTCTGTTTACACCAATGAAATAAGTTTAGAGGAGATCTGAAGACATCAGCATAATAAATGAGGAGAAAACAGGAACTATTGTCATGAAATAAAGAGTGTTTTCAGCAGATCTGTTAATATTGATGATCCTCAGACTATCAACACTCATTCAACAAGACATTCAGGATCATCAGCAGATCATCTCACTTTATTCTGAGTGTGTGCTGTTAGAAACACATTTACTGTTAGAGACACATTTAGGGCTGGGCAAAGAAATAGATTTTTCGATTAATCGTTTTTTAAAATGTGGTCGATTCAAAATGTACTCTCTAAGGCCACAAATTGATTTTTTTTCCATATTCAGGGTGAAGATTTTATTTTGTGAAGTCAGAGTATGTTTGTACATGTGTGCTGTTGAGCGATATGGGATGAGCTATATTTTGCATATAAGTATGTGTGCAATGTGACATGTTCACTGAGCAGAGATGTTCCAATGATGAATGAAGTTCTTTACAAGGAAAGGAATGTTTCAGCTGAAGCAAATGTGCCACCAATGTATGAGCAGAGAGATAGTGGATTGCAAATGTACCACTAATGTATACATAGGGACAGTGTTGTAGTCCAGTCACCAGAGTCTCGAGTCCCCAGTGTTCGAATCAGAGTCCATGTCCAAGTCACCAAAGAAGAGTCCGAGTCGAGTCACAATTACCTGAGTTCGAGTTCGAGTCGAGTCTCCAGTGTTCGAGTCCAAGTCGAGTCAAGGTTATAATTCAAGACTGCCTACATTTCTCCACTCTGGCACCTTTATAAAGCTGATATAATTATAAAAGTCTAAATTAAACAAAAATGACACCACTGTGTTAACAAATACAACTTTTGATTTCAATAATGTCTACAGGCTTGAACGGAATTATGTATTCCTTGTTATTTCTGTGTGTTTCTTGTTGTCTGTTATTTCTGTTTGCTCTAAGCAGGATCATCTGCGGGATGGCTCCACCCCTTTAATCGGCGTGGGTTTAAAACTCCAGCTTCCGCCCTTTGAAGTCGAGCTGTTGCGATTCCGGGCCGGTCGCACTTCTCCTGTCTCCTCTCCAGCCGTCAGACCATTAATTGTACCTGATATAGATTATGTTTTTTTATTTCTCAGTGATGGTGTCTTGTAGGGTTGACCTGCTCTTTACTTTGACATCACGTTCGTTCTGTTTTGTTAGTTTACTTAGGGTAATTTTCTGGATTTTGATTTGGATACTTTGAGGGAAGTTAGTTGATATTGTTTATTATCTGTTTTGTTTGTTATTTTGGGTCTTGGGTCTTCCTGAAGATTATACACCCACTGGTTTATGTTACTCTGGAAATACTTACATTTTACAACTGTTTATTTTCTTTATCTTAATAAAAACGTTTATCGTTTTTTCCTGAATTTTGGGCTCACTGGTTTTTCTTTTGGTCAGACGACTGGGCGTGGGAGTCATGTTCTTTTTTTTTTGTTACGATTTAGCCTAGACGGATCGTAATAAGGCTATTAGCCTAAATATTGAAATTAACATTAACAATGCTGTCGAAGTGCAGTTTATTAATAGTAAATGTTAGGGGTGGTGATGGCGCAGTGGATAAGACACATGCCTTTGGTGTGAGAGACCCGGGTTGGAATCCACTGTGAGACACCAATGTGTCCCTGAGCAAGACACTTAACCCCTAGTTGCTCCAGAGGCGTGCGACCTCTGACATATATAGCAATTGTAAGTCGCTTTGGATAAAAGCGTCAGCTAAATGAATAAATGTAAATGTAACTAATGTAGTTAACTAGAGTTAAATAAATAGAACATTATTGTAAAGTGTTACCAATTTGTTACACCGATTCAGACGTCTGGTGAGTTCACTGTTAGACAGATCAGTTGTTTTAACAATTCATTAAAGTGAATCGGTTCAAAAGAGTCATTAGTTCGCGAATCGGACGTGTCAATGGACATGTAGCCTAATTCTCCTGGATCTGTCTACTCTGCTGCCTTCGACACTGTGAATCATCAGATCCTTCTGTCCACCCTCTCATCACTGGGCATCACTGGAACTTCCCTCCTCTGGTTTGAGACCAATCTCACAGGTAGGTCCTTCAGGGTCGCATGGAGAGGCGAGGTATTAGGGTTGGCGATAAAACGGTATCAGTATTTATCAACGGTACACCTTTGTCGGTAACGATATAAAAAATGTTCGATATAGCGCTCAATAGCGCTCAATATTTTCATTCAAATGCGCGCGCGCTGGCACGACCACAACATCAAATGGCAAGTGTAATGAAAGCGGAACGAAACCGCGCTATTATTTTGTGCTTCACGGACCGTTTATCAGTTTGGACCAATATCAGTGCAGCGCGAGCCGATCTTGATAAAGCGACACTGTTACTACACAGCGCTAAGTAAGTAAAGTTTATTTATAGAGCACTTTTCACAGATAAAAATCACAAAGTGCTTTACAAAGTGCACCCACAATAATAAAACAGTATACAATCAATACAAATTAACACATTTAAAAAGCACAAAATAAAACCCAGTCAACTAAAAGCTTGTTTAAATAACAGTGTCTTGAGATGCTTTTTAAAAGAATCGACCACACGGAGTCGCCTACACGAAGGAACAAAGGCAAGGCGTTCCACAGTCTGGGGGCTACAGCCTGAAAGGACAGGTCTCGCGGAGTCTTTGGGACCATTAACAGACTCTGGCCTGAGGATCGAAGAAGTGCACGGCCTGGGGAGTATGTGCATAACAAATCAGCAATGTATTGTGGGGCCTGACCATGTAAAGCTCTAAAAGTTAAAACTAATATTTTAAAATCAATACAAAATTTGATGGGTAGCCAGTGTAGGGTGTGATGTGTGTCCTTCTGCCAGATCTTGTTAAAAGTCTTGCCGCAGCATTTTGAACCATTTGAAGACGATTTAGAGTACATTTGTTACAAAAAGTAAAAAGAGAGTTACAGTAATCTAAACGTGAAGAAATAAAAGCATGGATAACCATCTCGAGATCAGAGTCCGATAAAATTGCCCTCAATTTTGCAATATTTCTTAGATGATAAAAACAATTTCTGACCAAAAGTCTAGAATGGCAGTCCAAAGACACTAACTGGTCAAACCAGACACCTAGATTTCTGATGCTCGACTGGACAGAGGAGCTCAGAGAACCAAGGTGTTGAAGGATGGATGGATGCTTCAGTGATTTGGGAAAACCCTGTAAAAGTCCTGGCAGAAAGCGATGCATAAGGATTAGGGATGCTCATTTCAGTTAATTTTCCCGACCGAAAACCGCCGCTCGTTATCCGATTATTAACCGTTAACTGATAAGATTATAATATTGAATTGGCATTAAATAAAAATAAAATGAACGAGTGTCTGTGACCCATTAAAAAAAAAATCACGGGTTTATTTTAACATGCAAACAGCAGCAAGCAAAACAGATCAACAACAGAACCTGGATTCACATCAAATTTTCACGCACAGTCTGCAGCATTTCTGACAGTGAACAGAGAGAAAAACACAATGAAATAATATATATTAAAAAACAATTTTGAAATTTTGAAGTGTTTCGAAACAGTTATGACGTAATGAAGCCTCGTTTAATGAAATCACTTGATTCTGGCAGTTTGATACTGTTGGAGAATTTCATCTGTCTCATACATGAGTCTAAATGCTGTAATGCCAAGAAACTAGGCCAAAGGGTGTTGTGGCAAATTCAAAGTCTTCAAATCAGGCCTTCAATATCTGGTTCAGGTCTCAAGAAATCTTTCAGAGTCGAAGTTTCAGGTCTCAGAAGAATTAACTTTATTGAGCAGTTCAACAAAGTGAGATGTTAGCTATGCATCTGATCTTACAATGGCCAGTGCTCCAGTCTTATACCTTTTCCCAATCCTTTGGTACCCAATTAGCGCTCATCTTGTTATCTCTTTCTCTTTGCTCTTCCTCATCACTTCGCCACGATTAAAAACACCTACACCAATGGTTTATTTTTAATTGTGGCAAGTCGTTAGCGCATGTGTTTTTTAAAAAATGACTTCATACATGATTTTTAGGTACTTTCCATTGCTGTCTTCACATAACCTTTGACCCATCTCATGTCAGTCATATTCTCTTCTCATACCCTTTTGATCTTTTCTCATGTCTTCTCACCCTCTCTCCTCATATTCCCTTTTGACCTGGTTTTGACTTCATTGTCCTTACATACCCTTAAATCTAGTTACAGCATTTTATTTTAGATCCATGTATGAGACAGATAGAATTCTCCAACAAGGGTAGGATATGTGAGGACAGGGTAGGGTATGTGAGGAAAGAAAAGAAACTAGACCAAAGGGTAGGGTATGTGAGGACAGGAAAGTACCAAAAAACCCATGTATGAAATCATCTTTTAAAAATACGCATGCAAGAAGGTTTGCCACCAATAGAAATAAGATGCAGGTGTCAGAATACTGTGGGAGAAAAACACTGTTGCAAGAGAGAGAAAAGAAGAGATAGATATGAGGGTGCTCATTGGGAACCAAGTGATAAGAAAAATATATAAAACATGAACACTGGCGATTGTAGAATCAGATGAACAGCTGGCATCTCACTTTGTTGCTTGTCAATAAAGTTAATTCTCTTGAGACCTGAAACTTCGACTCTGAAAGATTTCTTTGAGACCTGACCCAGACTTTGAAGACCTGAAGCAAAGATCTTGGATTTGCCACAACACATGCTGGTTAGAAAATATGTGAAATAAGTTGGGCTGCCCGTGCACGACTAAAGTTTTTCTCTAGTCGACTAGTAGTAGTTAATTTAAGCCATTAGTCTAATCGCATATTTATATTAATTTAATTACTTAAATATATATGGGAGAAAATTCTGTTGTGGCAAAAATTCTGTTAAACATCATCACTGCGTAAGAGACACTCAGAGTCAAATTAATAAAAAGAGAAG
The DNA here is from genome assembly GCA_026230005.1 of Gila orcuttii. NCBI lineage: Eukaryota > Metazoa > Chordata > Actinopteri > Cypriniformes > Leuciscidae > Gila > Gila orcuttii. Next base: position 63,125,104 of record JAPDVR010000003.1, read on the forward strand.
TATTTATTCTTGCAAGAATAGGCCCAGTCGCCAACACAGCAGTTACCCTGTGAAGTGAGTGACGCACACCAGGAAGACATGAGACAGCCTTTATACTCTTTTCAAGGTTCCTCCTCACCTGCTGTACCTTTCACCCACTTTAAGGACACAAACTGGTCCTGAAATAAACTGGCCAAAACTGACCATCCCTAAGGTCAGAGTAGGGCTGGGCGATATGGCCAAAAAAACATATCTCGGTTAGGGTTGTGCCGATAGACGATAGTATCGTGTATCGACGATAGTCTGAGATTTCGCCGATGGCAGATGCCTTTGACGATATCAATACGATAATTGGCTCGTTTTACCATGAACGTATTAAATTATTATTAGTAGGCCTAGTAGTATTATTATAAAGCTAGTATTGTTATTAAATTAATATTAGGAACTACAATAGGCCTAAATTTGCCTTGCCTAAATTCATAACGACATCACCGCATAGCCTAACACTTGCGACAACACCGACACGCGCGTATGAGGACTCCTCTAAGAAAATGTTTTTAAAACAGAATAAAAAATGAGGCCTAGCCTACATCCCACATCAAAATTGAATCGCAAGGTGATCCATTCACAAATTGTCAAGAGTGCTTGTTTTAACAGACGCACTTATACAGATCCAAGATGAAAACGGCATCGTTGTTCATCAGTATTTGGTTTCCATAGCACATTAACAAAATGTTTAATGACACTAATAACACTAAAAACAATACAATTCAATATTTATAATAATAATAATAATATCGCTAAAATTATATAGGCCAGTCGTTCACGAACACAGCACAACTCTGCCATCTATGAAAATCAAAACCAGCTTCAAACACTTGTTTAACAAGAAATATTCTTCTATTTTTTTCACTGTCATCATATAGGTCCACAAGAGAAATTAAGCCAGTAAATTAAGATAGTCGCTATACCGTTATATCCAACGTCGTCTCTGAGAGAACGCTCTGTTAATGCAGCAACAGATGCTGAAAGCTCATTCAGTTTCTACTTTCACTTTCAGAGAATGAGTGTGTTTACATGCACGTTCTAGCACGATTATTCTGAATAAACTGACAATGCATGTGGTCATGTAAACGCATTAACCTGTTTTCCTTTATCGGAGTCAAGTCATAAGTTTAAGTATTCCGATCGACTCAGCTAGATTTCTGCCCGGCATCTCCCGGCATTTTAAACACAAGAACCCGCGTTCTTTGGGCTTATTGAAGTGCGCGTATGTGAAGTGCATCCAGACAGAGAGAGCACTGGTGGGCAGGGGCGCCGCTAAGGGGGAAAAAGTTAGGACGATTCTAAGGGCCCACACACTTTTGGGGCCCCCAGAGATCAATTTTATTAATGGAAAGGGTGCGGTAGGGGGCCCAACTTCATATTCTTTCATAGGGCCCAAAATTTCTAACAGCGCCCCTGCTGGTGGGAGGACATATATTGCAAACTATGACTCTTTCTTGACCTTAGAAATTATTAAAACGTATTTTCATCACGCGCAGAAGTACAAAATGCTGCATCTGTAACGGCATGAGAGGATCATGTGTGTCCGTAAATTTCCCGCTGACATGTTAAAATACTCGAGTCAGATACAAAAATCTTTTTTTTACCTCACTATACTACCGGGAAATAACCAGATAGCCTAGTAATAAACACTCCACCTTTGCTAGCAAAATAAAAATATATATATTCTCGTATAAAATGAAGTAATAAAACAAGCAAATTATTGAGTAAATAATCAAGTTAATAATCAAATAAGTAAGCCCCGCCCCCTCACGATAATATCGTGTATCGCCGATCTCACAGGCTGACGATAGGACGATATGAAAATGGAGCATATCGCCCAACACTAATCTCGGTATTTTTTGGTTAAATAGCGATATACGATATATATCTCTGTACTTTCTACGTTTTTCTAGTTGGATAAAGAAAATCTGTATTTTTTTTTTTTATTCACATCCTGCTAAATGATATCCAAACAATGTTGATATTGAAGGATATGGAATCAAATGTAATGTAGGCTATGCAATATATTATATGCAAAAAGGTGGTTAAAATCACATTACATTCTAACATTGTAACATTACAATCTAAAAACAAAAATAATGCTTTTGTTTTTAAAATGACTTAAGGCTAAACTAAAAATAAAAATAAAAACAAAATATATATACTTGTAGGTTTAAAATTCCATATATGGCACATTGTCTCCAACAACAAATATTTTAGCAATATGTATATTTTAGTCAGAATTATTGCGCTACCATTCAATTGTGCTCTGTCTGTTTGGCGCGCATGTGCGCGGCGGCGCTCATTAACGGAAGCTTGAATTTTAGCCTTGATTCACTTGCAGCTCGTCCTCTCCTGACAGTGAAATGGACATATTTGTTTGACTTTCTAACATTAACAGATAGAGAATATACCTGTGAAATGTAAGTTAAGCACTGAGGAAAGCACCACATCTCAAACGCATTAAACAGCGCAAGTATTTATCTGTCAGTCAGCAACAGTAACGTTATCTGTCAGAGCATCTGACAGGGCAAGCTGCTTTAAACTTGTTAACTATATCTTACCAGATATTTTGAAGCGCTTAAAGTTGCAGTAGGGAGTTTTGAGAAAATGTTGACTTAGCCTGAAAATTTGAACAAGCACAACTTCCAGGTCCAACCCCCTCTACAGCCCTCCCTCCACAGCTCCTCCCCCACAGCGGAGCCTGCCGTGAACGCGCAGGCTAGTAAACAGGACCACCAATGACGCCGGATTATAAACAGTTATGGAACATTCACTAATAGGGACGAAACATCAACAATATGCTTTACATTGACTATGGCCTTCCCATACTTTGACTACAAACTTGGTCCTCAAATCATTATGTATTTTGCAATACATGTAACTTTATAACGTTGCACTCTTTCTATAAGTTATAAATAGCTAGTAAGATAACGTTAAAGGATTAGTTCACTTTTAAAAAAACTTTTGCTGATAATTTACTCACCCCCATGTCATCCAAGATGTCCATGTCTTTCTTTCTTCAGTCGAAAAGAAATTAAGGTTTTTGATGAAAACATTCCAGGCTTTTTCTCCATATAATGGACTTCAATAGGACACAAACGTTTCAAGGACCAAATGACAGTTTCAGTGCAGCTTCAAAGGGCTTTAAACGATACCAGACGATGAATAAGGGTCTTATCTAGCGAAACGATCGGTCATTTCAAAAATAAATAAAAAACTTTAAGTTTTATAAGGACAAATGCTCGCCTTGCTCTGTTCTGTGATGCACGTTCGTGACTCTCCTGTTAGAACTCGTTCATCAAAATGAACAAATCTTTTTCGAATCATTTCGTTCGTTGAATGAACGAAATGACTCCGAAAAAGACTCGTTCGAAATGAACAAATCTTTTTGCGAGTCATTTCGTTCGTTGAATGAACGAAATGACTCGAAAAAAGATTCGTTCATTTGGATGAACGAGTTCGAACAGGACAGTCACGAACGACGGTACGCGCTCGCGCTGTGCAAGAGAGGGGTGATCAGCGCGTACACGAGCGTGATTGACACTGCTAAGACATTCCTCCTGGCTCTGATTGGTTGTTTCTGACCGGGAGCGGTGTATTTCTGCAAATGGCAATAGGACCACAGGGAGGAGCCAGAGGAGCTCGATATTTTCCACAGATTATCTGTCTCATATTCTACTGTGAGGACATAATGACAGTTTTAACAAATATTTGTTTACAAAAGCTACCTACTGGAGCTTTAATAAGCTTGTGTCATGTTTAGGACAAATTGTACTATGTCCTTTCACTGCAGCAGCTCACACTGCGTCACTCCGCTATTTTTCAGATGTGCTCATATCAAATTACTGTATCGATATAAACGGTATTGCCTCATTCCATATCGTACAAAAAAAAAAAACTATATATTGTACAAACTCGATATACCGCCCAGCCTTAGGTCAGAGATCCTGTCCCATATGTTCCTGAAACGTCACGCACAAGCACGGAATAAATGACTATTAAAATTTCTACAATAATTCTAAACCATAATGAGCATCATCATAATTGGCTATATTGCCTATAGGGATGCGCGGTATACCGGTACTGCAAAAATACCGGTATATATTATGTCAAACGATACAATATCATAATTTTGTTCAATTCGGTATTTGATGCGCTGCTGTTTCGAAGTTCACCGCTAGGCGGCAGTGCGCTACCTAAACTGACGAAGGTCATGCGAAACCGGCAAACGGTGACAGAGGAACACGATGGATCAAACCGGATCAAACGAAGCTCATTCGAATTTCTACACGCCCAAAATTAATAAATAGAGAGAGCAGTATGAGTGAAATAAGGCATTACTTTGCCTACAAAAGTCATGAGAAAAGTAAAGAAACAGATCTCAATGCACCACTCTGCAAACGGGGAGGCAACACATCAAATCTGCCTAAGCACTCAGTCAGTTGCTCATCTTGACTTGTTCAAAGAGTTCAGAGATCGACAGGTTAGTCCATCATTCAACTGATTTAATTAAACTTTTATTGAACACTGAACAGCGCACATACGTAAGAGCTTATCAATTATATGATACGGTAAACACAAAAGCTCAAATCTCCTTGCATGACACGCTAGAACCAATTCAGTTTAGGTCTCATCATTGTTATACTTTCAAACAAAATTAATTGAATTTGAATGAATAAAGAATAAAAATTTGAATAATATTAATTTTAGTATTAGTGATAGTAAAATGAATGGCATATTAGTGCCGCTGTGGCGACCAAAGCAGAGAGAGAGAGAGAGAGAGAGAGAGAGAGATAGTAGTAATATGAATATTACTAATGTTACAATTAAGCTACATTTGTCAACATTCATTAGGTAACCTGACCTAACAGTATTATAGCATTTATTCATCTATATCAATCAGTAATTAAATGACCTAAAAAATTAAATATACTAATACATGTTTAGCATGTTAACATTACTTTATGCAATGCATTAAACTAATATGAACCCAAACAGTAACCAAACCAAGATGAATAAATGCAATAAATGTTGATAATTCTCTGTTGATGCATGACAGCTATGGTTTACATGTCATTTCATTATTCTATTATTATTATTAGCCTATATGTGAATCTATTATTATAGATATTAACCTATTTTAATTGTATAATTTCAGGGGGATTTTTTTTTCTAAATCAAAATTTAACCTACTGTATGTTCCCTGACTGATTTTTTTTTTTATTTTAAATGTACATTTTGATACCTTTTCTTTGCACATTTGGTAGTGGAGAGTTTCAAGCAGTGTTTTTTTAAGTATCACTTAAATTGAGACTTTTTTTTTTTTTAACCTGTGGTATCGATTTAGTATTGATACCGAGGTATTAAATTCTGGTATCGTACCGAAGCCAAAATTGTGGTATCGAGCCATCCCTAATTGCCTATATTCCGCATATGAAGCGCATGCATACAGCTTGCCACAAAGAACAGGCAAAAGTAATGTTTATGCAGCATGATACATTTTAATTGTTTATTAATAAACTGCAAAGATACAGTTGGCGATGTTGACGCCATCTTCGCATGTAGTGAACGTGCTTATAGAGAGAAATGCACACTTCATACGGATTAGCCTACATAAGCAGAGAGTAGCCCATTTATTATTTATTATCGACATTTCAAGCTTTCTATACGTTCTCAGGTCGGTGAGGCAAGTTGAGTTTTGGTTCATTTATGAGACGCGCTCCAGTTCAAGCGTCGGCACCTCCGTGTCCTGATTATATTGTCTGCTATATTTCACTTCTTATTTATTAAATCCAGACAATTGGTTGATGAAACTTTTTTTTTATTAATTTTGTCCTGCTCAGACTTGTATTAGACAAGGTTTAAGTTACATCAGACTTCTCTATTTTAGGTATTTACATGTTTATTTTGTCCTCCAAAGTTTACTATTGGACAATATTTAATTAAACCTTGTGGGCTGCATCAGACTGCTCCATTTTGTTTGTCTTTGTCTTAAGTTAAGCATCGGGATCGGGATCGGTATCGGCCGATCACCATGACAAGAAATCGGCAATCGGTATCGGCTGCAAAAATCCTGAACGGAGCATCCCTACCAGTTTGCAACAATTATTAGTTAACATTAAGTTGTCAAGACTTCGGAATAAATTATATATCAAAAGTCGTTACACTTCATCCTTATGCATCGCTTTCTGCCAGGACTTTTACGTGCTTTTCCCAAATAACTGAAGTGACGTCAACGTCCGAGTTAGCAGTAGCATGAGCCGTCAGGCATGTGTTATTTTAATAAACTCCTGATGTACTTACAAACTTTCCAATGCCTCGTTTTAGGAGTACAGAACCTATTTGTACAACTGTAGTAGTTTGGTACCATTATTCTGGGCATTATTAGTGGGGTAATTTACGAGATACAACTTTTGGATCCATTAGCGCCTGCACTAAGCCATTCGGCTGATATCTCTAAATAAGCTCTAACTTTAACAGTTTTCCACCAAGGGGAAAAAAGGCTTCTGGTGGGGTGTTTGGCTCGAGATCATGGTGCAAAGGACCCTAGGTTGATTTTACACCGAACCATCCCTTTAAATAGTATGAAATAATCCCGAAAAAAAAAGCATAAACACGAGATGGAAATGGAACAGCAGCTGTAATTTGCTGAAGTGAAGTGACGGCTAACAGCAGACAAACGGCTAGCAGTGACATCAGCAGCAATCCACCTGTCACTCAAGTGCACTTAACCCTCTGGGGTCGGCAAACGCGCAGGCGCGTTTTGTTTGATTTTTTCACATAGCAGCAAAATAGACTTAAAATACTCCATTTTTGGTAATACAGACTTAATAAATGTGAAAAAAAAGTTAAATGTCTACTTTTTTATGTGTCCACTTACAATCGAAATGAAACATTGTGCTTTTGTAAAATAACTCTGCGAATACTATTCACCCAGGCATGAGCAATATATCTTTATAATCATTTAAGTGTGTACTTTTAAATTATCTAATTCAAAACTAAAACAAATATTCTCTGTTTATGTAATCTATATAAAAAGAGAGTTCTCATTTCAGCTCATTATAGCTCGTTATCTGTTAATGTGACTATTATTCAAACGCAAATGATCTGAGGCAATACATGCAAACTGTGAACGCCCACACAAACTCGATAAAACACACCAAGTTTAATCAGATTAATGTACTATGTCGTCTTGCGAGGCTGTGAGGAATAATCCTGGGAAATGTATTTATTATTTATTTGCATATTGCCTTTCTAAACAAAAAGTGTTTTACAAAATTTAAATCAATGTTTTGTTTTATGTGAATGATTAGGCAGGATAATTTTCAGGTCATTTTTAAGCAAAAACTCTAGGCGACAACATCCAATAGTCAAAAGTATTGTGGACACATATTTAGTATGCGTTTTGTGGCCTTATTTCAGAAACTTTAATTTATAGTTTTTTCAATAACCATGCATTAAACATTATTCTCTCAAAAACACATACATACATGTTGCTCACATATTATGGTAGCCCTGTTTGTGCTGAATAGAGTGTAATTACACATTTGCCATTAATATGTTTATAAGCATCTGAAAATAGCACAAATGTCAGGGCATGTCAAAACATCTCAAGGACCCCAAAATCCCCTTAGACTCCTGAGAGTTAATTATGCAGAACTTCAAGGCTTAATATATTCAACACGGATGAGTTATAATTATTGTTATTTTTTAAATCACCCCCTCACAGTTTTCATGTAGGGCAAAATTAGCTATATAAACCACAACCAATTTCTGTTCCAGGCTGTAAACATTTTTTTCTGCTGTGAAGTTGGGCATTTTAACACGGGGTATGGAATAGAGGGAATGCATTAACGTCACTTTCCCGCCGGAACAGGCCCCCTCAGCCGGACTGAGTGGCAGAAGAGCAGCTGCGTGACTGGATTTAATAGGGGAAACTGCGAAAACGCAAGTAAAACAAACGATTATCAGTTTAAACTAAAGATTGGACTCAATATAGTGTTCCTTACAACTTACTAAAGATCCAGTGATCCATGGATATTGACATGCAGCCAGAAATCGTGTTTCCTGACATTTATATGTGCCTGATTTCGACACCGGGGAAATACATACAGCAAATTTGCCTGTGAACGCTTTATATAAATACAATATAGGCAGGTCTAAATCCAGGTGATCACTTATATCAATGTTATATATATCATCATATCGTCTAGACTTAAAACTTGTATAGTTTTTTGTCAGTGTTTATTTAAAAATGTCAAATTATACAGAATATACAGTGGTAAATATTTGATTGATGAGTTGTCACTGCAATATATAACAATACAATATATAGAGAATGATTTTACCACTAAATTCAGCATATTGACACAAAAATGATTGCAAACATTATCATATCAGCGTTCGCAAAATGTTTTAAGGATATCATTGAGGCCTGAGATGACGGAGTGTTTTTTATAAAACGTTCTTGTAATGTGACGTGTTAACAAAGCAAGAACATTTTATATGTAACATTTTCAGGATGTTGTTGAGGTAAAAGTTTGTAGAATGATCTTTTATAAAACATTGACACAATGTCCCATAATAACAGAGGATGAACATAATCAAATTAACGTTCGTAAAATGTTTTTGACACAAAAATGATAACTGCAAATCCACCTTTCGCTGCCTGGAGTCCAGTTGTTTCTATGAATTGCAACGATCTATTTGCTTCTCTGTTTAGGTAGTCTGTAAAAATATACCTCATATTTCTTGTCAAATCTAGTAGTACAGTCAGTCTCAAAGCTCTTTCCCGTTTTAGACGCGTTCTGTGTGTTTTTCCGCAGCATTCACACTGAAAACCAATGCTGCCGCTCAGTCTTTCTGCCACTCAGTGAGCGGAACAGCAGCGACTTCCGCTTACTGTGACGTCATGCGCATTCCCTCTATTGACTCCCTGTCTCTAGCGGCCAGTCGATGCTTTGCGGTTACGTCACTTCCTTATTGGCTTCAAGAGAGAGACGGTGAGGTTGCCCCTTGGTTAGAATATAAATCAATTTCAATAAGTAAATGTAATCTGCCAAATATAAATGTCGACAAAGAAATAAAGGTAAACATAAAAATGGCAACAGCAACACTTGGGATCGAATCCCATCAATTCCCCTCACAGATCTCAAACTTTGACTTCGACATTCAGTAACAGTTCTCACTCCAAACATCGAGACAATAACACAAACGAACATAAAATCTCTCAGGTCTGAATGAACTCAACATATTCTCCTCATGCTCGCTGCTGCTGCACTAAATGTGTATTTCAGGAGGAAGACGCCAGAAAAGACCCACAAGTATCGCTGTAATCGATGAAAACAATACAGAAATGAGCCTGTCGCTTAATCAAACTGTATAAAGTGTGTGTGATGGTGGGTGTGTAAATATGAGAAATACCGTTAGCTGCTCTCCTCTCCTCAGAAGACTCGACGCTGAAACTCAATGACGGAAGAGACAGCGCGGGCGGTGACGTCATCGGCACCCAACGCACGCGCGTACGGTACACAATTTTGGAATATTTAGAAAAAACTACAAAGGAATTATTATTATTATTATTATTATTATTATTCCTTTCTTGGGAAATGTTCAAATTTGAGGTGGGTGAATATCTAAGACGATATGGTAGTGATTAAGCAAAAAAGAAGAGATCTGGAAAAAAAATTTGGTTATTTCTAAAATAGCATTTCTTTCTCAAAAACTCAAAAGGTCATTCTACAGAAACGTCCACTTTTGGTGTGGCAAGATGTCTTTAAATTTATTTATTTTTCCCAACATTTAAAATTATACCACATTATTAGATTACCCTTTGACTTTATGAATACACATAAATTACAGCTTAATGATGTTTTATATTTTTTTGTGCATTTATTCAAAGACCGTGTGTACCATTTTTTTTTTTTTTTGTCACTGGTATTACCTTACTTCTTTGGCAAAATTAAAGGTTTTTATTAAATATTATTTCTAATTTGTTTCAGCATGTAGTCATAGAGTTACAGAAAAACAGTAATAATGCAACGAATAAGGAGATTATGTTTAATTTATTTTAATCGGGTTTGTTAAAAGTGTGCTTGAATGATTGTTCATTTGCGCAACCATAATTTGCTATAACAATGAAAACATTTGAAAACCAGTGATGTCATCAGTGTGATTTTTATTTCAAAATAAGAGAATTTTGTTTAACGGTAACACCAGTGACACAACTTACGGGACCACTGCTTTCATTATAAATTTGTATATTATTTATTTGGCATTTAGTTTTTTTATGCAATTTACATAATATATGTGATATATGTATGCATTATTGTATTTTAAATGGTGTAAAAAACCTGTTATTGACCTCAAAATAAAGCATTTCCCTCTGTACATGACTGTGGGGACAAGCATTTCTATGGTGCTTGGAATTCTAAATAATTAATTAAAAATTAAATATTCCCAGATTTATGGCTCAAGAAGGTGTAATTGTTCAAATAACATTGTTTAATTTTAAAATGTAAAGAAATTGTAACCTAAAGTGTTTTTTAAGTGTAATATTTCTGTAAAGGCTAGGGACAGAAAAATTGACATTTACATAGAGACAAAGGGTATTTAGGCCACGCCCACACCAAAGTGTACCCCCACCCAGGATTACCACCCATCCTTGTCTGACCAAGAAAATATGGAACTGTCTAATTTGCAGAATAGGCTAGACGTGATATATATAGAACCAAAGCTGAAGGAGCTTTTATTAGATCTAGGCCAGGGGTCTCAAACTCAACTTAACTGGGGGCCGCTGGAGGTAGAGTCTGGGTCAGGCTGGGCCGCATCAAGTATTCCACAAAAAATAGTATTCAAGTATTCCAAAAAAGGAACACAACTGATCCAATCTTCTCAAGCTTTATTATTACGTTTCTTCTGAACTGTTCCTCTGAATTTTAACATTCCTTTCTGTACATGATTGTTTCTTCATGAGCTGTCCTTCTAGTTGGTTCATTTTACAAACTTTCTTTGTCTTTTCCTTATAACACATCTTTGTGATACTTATATTTGCGCATGTCCTTTTTATTGTAGTAGCTCGTGGCCTGATTGGTGTCACACATATCGCGCTCACATATTTTGCGCGCTCAAGTTCGTTATTTCAAATGTAGACGCGCGGCAAGCGCGCTCATAATTGAAGCGACACGCTCAGTTTTTCCAGGCGCAGTATGTTTGTACTTCGCGGTTGTCTATGACAACTATTGACAACAAACCCACCGTAAGCTGTCACGAGCAAGGGGGTAATCCATCAGGCGGAAGTTGAAGCTGCCATTGTAGCTGGCTATCACCTGCTGTTAGCATCCCATTGACTCCCATTCATTTTGGCGTCACTTTGACAGCGAATAACTTTACATCTGAGGCGTCCAACGACTCCATTTGTCCATTATTTATTTCTAAAGAAACACGACAATGTATAAAAGGCTCCATTACTTTGTATCTTACGTTATGGCCCCGTAGAAGCCATTCTTGTAAAAATAGGCTAAAAATTGCGTCATAACCACGCGACTTTATGTCGCACACAGTGGCGGCCTTATTGATTCGGGGGCCCGTTTCAATAACTAATATGGGGCCCTACTCATATAAAACAAACATAATAGAGCAGAAAAAGCAAGGATTCCTGTTGGTTTGCATCAATGGTATATTATTTTATTACGTGCACTTTCAGCTTCAAGAACAGGCAGCTCAACATAGAAGTTATCCAACCTTATTTGATTAAAACTATATAAAATTATACAGCGTTTTACATTGGAATAAGCCTCGCCCTTTCACGGACAACTAATTTGATTAGCGCAGTATATTTTCAGCTGTCTGGGCTGACAGAAAATAAACAGCTCAAACATCCACCCAACTTCAATTATTAACAAAAGCAAAGAAGAAAACGTGTCTGGCTCAGACTGACACTGAACCGAACATAAATAACGTTACAATGATGGGCTCCGCGTCCGTGGACAGCTGAACTTACCGGGCGGCGGGCGTAGATTTGACCTGAGCTCTTTTTAGAAATCCACCCTTCTGTGTTTGAGTGCTGAGAATGCCCTGATAAGATAATCTTTGTCCAACGATTTTGTCATCTCGCCTGGACCAAAGAAAGAGGTCACTTTTGGTAGACTGAATAAAGCGTTTCTTTTGTTGTCCAATATCTTTTTCGTTTTTCAGCACCACTGGCATATGTAGGCTACGTTTCATTTTCCCCTTAAAATTCTTTTCCTGCTCAAAATAACATTTTAACTTAACAGCAAAAAAGGCCAATTTATAAACAAATAAACTACCGGTATTATGCTTCAGATCACTTAAGCCGTTCTCGGGGGAGGTAAACGTCGCCATGGTAACCGCGAGTTTGACCAATCAGAGACCTCAGTGTTATGCTTAGGATTGTGGGTAGTGTAGTATTTCCATAGACAGTAAAAGAGTATTTCTCCAGAAGATCGCAAATAAAACACGTTTTTCTTAAAACAATGTTGATTTCATACTGACTTGTGGTTTTTATAGGAGCAGAAACTTTCGTTTCACAATCTCATAGCTTGTAGTCAGTCTACCTCGTATGGTTTAGACATTATGGCTGAAAATCAATATCCTATGGAGAAAATGAATAGGATTTTTGCCGGTGTTTTGGGGGCCCCCTTGGAGGGCGGGGCCCGTTTCAATTGAAACGGGTGAAACATAGGTAAGGCCGCCTATGGTCGCACAATAGAGACATTACCGTATAGACAGGAGGAGAATCTCGCACAGTCTCGCAGGCAGTCTTTTACTGTCTAAAGTCAGCCCATGGCATAGATAGACAGAGTCCATAAAAGCAACGCGAAAAAAATATTTAAACAACGTTTTTGAGGAATTGGAAATAATTCGATATGTGGCAAGTGAATACATATGAAGTAACATTTATCCACGAACTTTTTAAAATTATTTATCTACTACTACACCTACGGGGGATGGGGAAATTAATTATCAGGAAATTATACAGGCAATGTAAGAAGAAAAAAAACATCTCAATGTCTATCGCGGTTAACGTTGTTCCTTTATTTATTTACAGATCTACGCTTGAAGATGAATGTGATCCCGTTCGGAAGCCATATGTACAAAATGCCTACATAACGTGAAATAAAGAAAATCATTTGTGACCATGATTTATTAGCCAAAACTACATGATTTAACACCTAGCTCACAATTCTTTATATATTGGAATATTATATGGTCATGTAATATTGATACGAAAATGACTCGAGGGGACAGTATTTTATAGTATGGTTCCTGGGCTCATACTAAGAAGTATTTTTTGGATGGGTTATTATTTTGTTTGATGTAGAAGGAAACGAAAAAGAAGGGAAAAAAATATTTGCATATGTGCCTATATTTGAATCATTTTTAAAATAATTTTGGAAGATTGTGCTGTAGCCTACATGCATTTATTTATCTGTTATTTTTGATTGTATTATGTGTGTGTGTGTGTGTGTGTGTGTGTGTGTGTACTAGCCAAATATTTAAATCTAATGGATATATACATAAACATGTTTAAAATAAACTAAACTAACTAACTAAAATTACTAGAACTGCAGATAGGCTACTCAAACGATTACAATCCTAAAGTAGGCTATTTTAAAGTCGATTTTAGCCACTTCTTTTATCATGTCATATTGTAATTATATAGCGTAATATGTTATATTAAATTAATTATTATACTTATTAATAGTATTGTAATATATCAATAAACATTATATTATGTTTTTACAAATTACAATACTAAACGATTTGATTTCCAAAACACACACACACACACACACACACATCAATGTGAGTTTACTCTTTACTCTGATGCGTCATTGACCGTTCGAGATTAGCTTGCTTGCGCCTGCTAGTCAAAGCCCTTATTTCTGGAGAGCCGTGATACTTCGACCTTGGAAACTTCTGATCATCATTCAAGACAAGTATTGTGTTATAGGTGGTATTTTGTTAATTCAGTGTGATAACTTTTTGTTGGCTTTTTTCTTTTCTTTTTCTCCACACAGCTACTAGAAGATTTACAACTGTCAGTCAGGTTGCTCACGTGACATAAACGTCATCAAGCTCAGTTTGAGCCTGCGCAGAACGCTTGGCTATCAGGAAGTGAGTGCCCATGTTGGGCTTCAACTCTCTCCGTTGAAATCAACGGGGTAGCTGTGTCCATTTCTTTTACTGTCTATGGTCACGAGACTATCTATGGTAGCCCGTAAGGGATAAAAAAATAAAAAAAACGCGGCACACGCAACGACGGGCCGCACTAACATTAAACATAAAGGCAGTGTTGGTTAGAGAACGGTGAACAAAATTCATCTTATTTTTTTTAAACTTGAAAGACATAATTCCAGTCATCATAATTCCATATTTCATGGAATATGGAATATGGAAATTCCATATTCCAATTCCATCATAATTCCATAATTCCAGTCATCTGCTTTTAAAGCAGAACTGAAGACTTTTTTATTCAGAAAGGCTTTTATGTGCTGATTGTTTTTATAATTTTTGTAGCTACTGTCGTTTTCCTGTGTAGCACTTTGAGATTCTTTGGAATGAAAAGTGCGTTATAAATAAAATAGATTACAGATTAATGGATTTATATCTGATAGTCCAAAATAAATTTCACAATTTTGTCCTATTTCTATAAAAAGTTGTATAGTTCCTCTTTTGATTACGGAGCAGTCGGATGAAAAAGGAGAGGGGGTTCAGCGAAAAATCGGCAGCTGGCAGCAGGAAGTAGCAAATAAGTTATTATATCGATATAAAATTTTAGTAGCCTACTTATTTAAATAAAATACTTCTATTAGGTATTTTATATTATTTGATATATTAAATTATATTATATTAAAAAAGGTTTATCAAATATAAATCAAGTAACGGAGATCATAGACATAGCCTAATACAAAAAAAAACCATTAAGCTACACTTGAAATTATGAATTTGTATATGTATAAATATAATTTATGAATGAGTGTACATGTTTGTTAAATAATGAAAACTATTCAGAAAGAAATGCCAATGTAATCATATTGTACATTTATGAAATATACACATTTATTAAACTTAAATAATGAGAACAGGGAAAGGCTAAATTCCTTTCAGGATAAATCTCTGTCCAAATATGGCCTTATCTTAATTAAATTATAAATATTGTAACTAATGTATTTAAAGGTTTTTCATAAAAAAAATCAATTGGAGTGTTTAATGTCATGATTCTGCCATCATGTCCTTGATTTTTCCTAGTCTTATGGCAGGATCATGACAGACCCATGTTTTGTGTACAAGCGGATGGTCTGTTGTTTGGGCCATGTGCTTGTGTTGTCTCGTTATGTAACTCCGCCCCCTTGTTACCCTCGTCTTGTCATTATTGTCTAGTCAGTTTCACCTGTCCTCGTCATTAGTGTTCCCTATTTAATCCCCTCATGTCTTCTGTCCTGTGTCGGCACAGGGTGTGCCGTCCCAGGGTGAGTGGATCCTGAAGAATTATGCCCGACTCTGGGATCATTTCTCCAGGGAGGATCCGCAGACTTCTTCCTCAGGGTCTCCACCCTCCGCCTGTCTGCCAGTGATCCCAGAGGGTCGTATTTTGGCCGTTGTCACTCAAGGGGATCAGGCTCTCTCCGTTTCTTCTCCCGAGGTTTCGTTCACACCCGCTGATCTCCGTGGCAAACGAGGGATACGGATTTCATGGGATTCTCCTTCGGAATCATCCTCGACGGAGTCAACGCTGTCTGAGACTGCCCTTCCAGCACCAGTTACGGTCCCCGTTGAGCTTCTCCAACCGGCCACTAATCCAGCTATGACGTCCGCACCGCGTCCTAGGAGAAAGAGAAGGAGGAAGGGAGCCTCCCGTCCTTCGTCTCTGCTTGTCCCAGAGCCCGCAGGCGCTGTCCCAGAGCCCTCTACTGCAGGCGCTGTCCCAGAGCCCGCTACTGCAGAGAGAGTTGCGGCCGATCTTGCCGCTAAGGAGGTTCTGCAAGCAGTTTCTGCTCCTCCCACGCCAGCCGCTGAGAGCGCAGCACCCACGTCAGCCGCTGAGAGCGCAGAACTCAAGTCTGCCGCAGTTGGTGCTGATCCCGAGTCTGCAACATTCAACGCCTCTCCAGAGTCTGAGGTGATGAGTGTCGCTTCTTCTTGGGGAAGCTTTGACTCCGATACAGCCTCTAAGAACTCTGTGCCCATTCCCGCTTTCTTTCCGCCTGTCAATCCCCTTGTCTCCGTTCCGTTGCCTGCTGCTGCAGTCCCCACTGTCCCCGGACTTCCGTTTGTTTCCCCTGTCATGGCTCAACCTCGGACTGTTTTTCCCTCATCCCACTCCACACCACCCAGACCCTCGTCCTAAGCCCACACCCCGTAGTCCCAGGACTGCCGTCCCGTCCACCCATACTGGACAGTCGCTCAAAGACTTTGTTCCTCCGCCTCCCCTTCCCTGTTTATTATTTCTGATGTTTCACCCTAACCCTGTCATTGTGTATTCTTGTATGCCCTTGTTGTTATTTGTCATGTTTTGTTGGTTCATGTCTGTCTCAGTCAGTCTTGTCCCATGTTTGATGTCTCCTTGAGGAGCGTCTGGTAGCCGCTCCTTAAGGTGGGGGTTCTGTCATGATTCTGCCATCATGTCCTTGATTTTTCCTAGTCTTATGGCAGGATCATGACAGACCCATGTTTTGTGTACAAGCGCAGTGTCTGTAGTAACACAAAATGTGTTACAAATCCTTTTACACATATTTTGTGTTCATTTTTAACACATCAATTTTAAGAGTGCACAGCGCAACAGAGGCGCTTCGGGAATGTAGCAAATTTATGTTGTAATGTGCCATTATTAATTAAACAAAATGCTTGAGTTTAATAATCTGTTACCTATTTAAACATTAGGAGCGGTAAAACATAAATGCTGTCGGCCAACATCGGTTAACAGCATGTAAGCCTATAGGCTTCAATGTTATCGTCTAAAAACGTCTATTAATAAAAATAACAGACAATGAATAATAAAGCTCCGAAAAGTGTTACGAATCAATGAAGATTTCAGAAGTTTTTATTTTTTTTTACAAATTTGCCTTTTAAATTACAAAAATTATGAGGATGGTAGAGCTGATGTTTTATGTTCAAATGTTTTCTTTACTTATTAAAGAAAATTATGCTAATCATAACAACCTACTATAAGCCTATTTAAATATTAATTAATGCTAAAACACAAATGCTGCCAAGTGCCAGCTTACACTGGTTAGCAAGTCCTGACAATATTTTAATTTTATGATCAATTATTTTAATTTATTGTACTGTTATGTTTCAGTTCATAAATCTAGGCAGACCAACAAATTAAAATAACACCATGTAGCCTATGACGGATAACCTTGACATGCATAGCCTTTCTTAATTAGCCTATAGAAAAACTGGGCACACACAATGTTAACGTTTAGCCTACTTTGCTTAAATTTGCTGCAATAATAGAAGCCTACATTTGTTTCAGTTCTAAATTTGTACTGTAATTTCAGTATTGGGGATTATGAATTCGTTTAACTGTTTCACTTGAGTTTATTTGCTACCAGTTCTCAACGAGTTGCGGCAGATTACAGATTACGCAATAGAGAGAATAAACGGACACTTTTCAAAGTCTATTATTGTAGCGCCACTTAGCGGTAAAAGGCAGCAACTACACATCCCAATTTTAAAGGCAGCGGTGAAAGTTTTATTCTGGTTGAGTACCAACTGTATGCATTATCCATTTATGACTATATATTATTACATATAAAATATTTATAAATGAAGATAAAAATAGTATTAGATGCAATATTCACGAAGTTTTATCCTTCATTGTGTACATATATTGCACATACATTTCCCCATATAAATGTGAATGTATGTTCTCACACACACACACACACGTATATATATATATATATATATATATATATATAGGCAAAAAAATTATATATAGCTCCACTGTGGTTTGGGATTTATTTTCAAGAAAAAAAAAACCCTTTTCAAAACATATTATATATATATATATATATATATATATATATATATATATATAATATTAGCCTACATGTTTTGCCCTTTTGGAAATGACAACAGCTTGAGTTGACAGTATCTGGCCCCCAGGCGTGTCCACAACATCAAATCTGGACACCTTTAAAAAAAATTGTGGACACCTCTGTTTTAAGTGAGAGTTGTGGTTTATAGAGAAGTGGACATTGTATTACATGTTGATTGGATCATTTAATTTAGCCACTCAAAGTTTTATACAGAATAATACAGAATATTGTCATCAACCCATCGGTTTTGATTATAAACTTTTACATGAATATTTATTTTCTTCCACTGCAGGGTAGAAGACTCCAGCCTAGGAAGTTGACTAGTTCAGGTCCAGTTTTAGAAGAAATATACAGTTCGGGAGAAAAAAATATACAGTTCTGGAGAAAAACAACGTTCGGGAACCAAACTCTACAGTCTGAAATCCTGCTGTTTTTAAATAATTTAATTTGTCTTTTATACATTTGTAATTTTAACCGAACATTTTAATAAAGCTTAAACAGGATTGATTTGTATGTTCAGAAAAGTGTTGTTGTATACAAAACAAAATGTTCACAGAATTGAAAAATATATATATTTTTATGCTATGGTATTTTCAAAAACAGTGTCTTTATTTTACAGTACACAAAATTAATGCAGTAATCCCTATTACAGTAAATAATAAAATATTTGCGGTGATGAAACAGTACTGTGATTATTACTGTAAAAAAGTTTACAGTATTTTTAAAGTTACTGCGATTAAATTTACAGTAAGCATACTGTGAAATGAACTACAGCAACTTACTTGCTAATTGCTGCCAGCAAGTTACTGTAAATTTCACAGTATTCTGTTTACAGTGAAGCAATGAGTATTTCATGATCACAGCGGAGAGAGATGAGGAGTTACAAGAACACAGATGAAGAGTTTGATCAAACTAAATACTGCAAACGTGGTTTCTCCACTGCATGGATCCTCATGTGTATCTTCAGGCGACTTTTAAAAGAGAAACTCTTTCCACACTGAACATCCATAGGAGAGACCCCGACATGGTTGTAAGCGCTTTGTGTGTACTACATATGAAATCGCTATATAAAAATGCTTCATTCATTCAGTCTATGTAAATATGGCAGCAGTGAAAAACTCTTTCCACATACAGATCATGAATGTGGCTTCTCCTTCGTATGAACTGTCAGGTGTGTCTTCAGGTCTGATTCCCAAGGGAATGTTTTGCCGCATTGATCACATGTGAACGGTTTCTCTCCGGTGTGGATCATCATGTGTCCTTTAAGGTGTGCTGACTGCGTGAAACTCTTCCCACATTGATCACATGTGAACGGCTTTTCTCCAGTATGAACTCTCCTATGCACATCAACATGATGTTTGTATGTGAAACTCTTTCCACACTGATCACATGTGTGCGGCTTCTCTCCAGTGTGGATCCTCTCGTGTGTTTTCAGAGGTGATGAATGACTGAATCTCTTGTCGCAGTGTGAACACTTGTAAGGTTTTTCTCCAGTGTGAATGCTCTGGTGCCATTTTAAACATTTTGCTGTAGTAAAAGTCTTCTCACACTCAAAGCACATGTACTCTCTCACACCAGTGTGAGTTTTCTGATGTGTATGTAAATTACACCACAGTGAAAAACTCTTTCCACACACAGAACATGAATGTGGCTTCTCCTTCGTATGAACTGTAAGGTGTTTCTTCAGGTTTGATTCCCAAGGAAATGTTTTGCCGCATTGATCACATGTGAACGGCTTCTCTCCGGTGTGGATCCTCATGTGCCTCTTAAGACTTGTTTTTTGTCTGAAACTCTTCCCACATTGATCACATGTGAACGGCTTCTCTCCGGTGTGGATCCTCATGTGACTCTTAAGATTATGTTTCGTTGTGAGACTCTTTCCACACTGAGTGCAGGTGAAAGATTTCTTGTATTTTCTTTTCTTTAAAAATGTCTTTTTAGTCTTTGAGCGACTCAAAGGTTTTTCTCCAGGTTTGACATGATGTTCCTCCTCCACTTCACTCAGTTCTTCTCTCTCCTCCTCCACTTCTCTCAGTTCTTCACTCTCCTCCTCCACTTCTCTCAGTTCTTCACTCTCCTCCTCCACTTCACTCAGTTCTTCTCTCTCCTCCTTCACTTCACTCAGTTCTTCTCTCTCCTCCTTCACTTCTCTCAGTTCTTCTCTCTCCTCCTTCACTTCACTCAGTTCTTCACTCTCCTCCTCCACTTCACTCAGTTCTTCTCTCTCCTCCTTCACTTCTCTCAGTTCTTCACTCTCCTCCTCCACTTCACTCAGTTCTTCTCTCTCCTCCTTCACTTCACTCAGGTCTGAAATGAAAGAAAAAAAGTTTGATTGCATTTTCAGCAAATCAAAAAATTCAAAGAGAGAAATTTTTAGTGAAAGGTCATACATATGAGCCCTGATATAATCACTTTTTACATTTTGTATTTTTGCCTTTTTATAAATTAATTATACCTCCCTGAAACTTTTCATGAATGAGGTACACTGATATTCCAATTATTATTTCTAAAACATTATGGAAGGAACTGTCTAGTGTGGCCGGCCCTTAATAAATTAAAAAGTTTAGTGACAAAAATTAAATATGTCAAAAAACAAAGTTGGTGTCAAAATATGGCAGAATTGTATATTTTAATGATAATATCACATTAGATTAACTTTATTTCGATAGTCCACTTTAGACATTCTACTAACTATAAGTAACTTTTCAACTACATGTGAACTAACTGTCATTAGAGTATTAGTAGACTGTCAGTAGACTCTTAGGCTATGGTAGGTGTTCGGGTTCGGGTTAGGAGAATGAGTTGACTTGTAGTTGCCAAGTTATGTAGTTGAAAGCATATGTCCTGTGAAGCAAAAGCTAATTTAATTTGAATTAAATGCATTAATTTCCTATTATCACTGTAAAGCTACTATGAAACAATCTATATTGTTAAAAGCGCTGTATAAATGAAAGTGACTTGACTTGACTTTCAGTGATTATGCTTGTTAAGGCTGAGATTACTCCATATTTAATATTCCCAGATGTTGTGGCTCAGATAAGGTCCAGTTCTGGTTTATTTCTTTACTCTTGGCTGACATGTGGCATTGCTATGGCCTGCTTGTGGCCCAGATCTGGCAAACAGGAGTGGTCCGCCCAAGGGCCTTCATTCCACGCTGCATGTGGGCCAGATCATCTTTCCACATGTGCCAGATGTGGGCCGGATCTGGGCCAACACAATTTTGCTATCTGGGTACAGTGGCCGTATAAACTTCATAAGCTGAAAGTCTAGACTGATCGCTGCTTTAATTTGTTCTAATTTTAACAATTTTTTATTAGTATATTAGGGCTGGGCATGATGTTTGAGCATTATTGAAGACACCTGATGTTAACAAGCAGAATCACTGAAGGAGAAAATCACAAATTGTAAGCCACCGTTATGGCGATAAGTGTTTGCTTTAGTTGGACTCTTTATACATTCACTTTAAATTTGTTTGTCTGCTGTTATTTATTTATAACAGTCAAATGAACAAAAAAAAGTGTGATCTGATAGTGTTGGTTATGTTCTGGCATAATCATGTTGTGATCTGAAAAATGAATCTTATTGAGATAGTTTGGTTTAACTTGTTGGCAACAACTTTTTGATTCTACAGCATATATGAATATAGGTATGTTTCTTATAATCCAAAATATTTAATAATTATTGTTCTGATCAAAAGAACTTTCAAATAAATGTATTTAGAAACACAGACATCAATAATCAGCCTGTGAATCTCAACAATGGTGACAATAATAAAGCATGTTGCTGTGGCTGCCACCAATCACAACTCATTAATGGCTCCCATCATGCATTGTGATATGAATAAATTATGATCTGAATTGTCTATGTAATTTACTTTTCCTAATTGAATATTCTGCTCGTCACAATTGTTGAGATGCATAGACTGAATCTTGAAGTCTGTGTGTGTCTAAAAGAAAGATTTTTTTTTTTTTTAGAAACAACTTTTAAGAAATCCTTTTTATTATAGCTAAAATTCTGCATATTTATTCAGAATCACAGTTATGCTGTAACCAACAACATAAATCAAAATCATAAAGTTCAAATGATGATTGTCATAATATAACCAACACCATCAGATCACTTTTTTCTTTGTTCATCTGACAGTTATAACTCAGATACATCAGCCAAACAAAATCTAAAGTTAATAATATAAGGGTCAAGAGCCCAACTAAAGTAACATAATCGCCATAACGGTGGCTTACAATTTGAGTTTTTCTCCTTCAGTGATTCTTCGGGTGTCTTCAATAATGCTCAATCATCACTCAATTAATCACTTAATTATCTCATTAACTTTAACACTCTTGAGTGTGGACTCATATCCCAGGAGTGTTAATTTAACACTGAGTTTTTGCTGTGTACAAAGAGCCGTAGTTAACTGACAAGCTGAGCCATATCGCATTAATTATCACTGGCGATACGTCCGCAATATTGATGCGATATGGCTCAGCTTGTCAGTTAACTACGGCTCTTTGTAGTAAATGCCGCTCCATCTGAAAGCAGGTGAAGGTGATTTACTACTAATCAAGGAACCGGCTTTACTGACGAGATGCGCATAACAATATTGTGCGATATATCGCCCAGCCCTATAGTATATTATCTGTGTCCAACATGTTTCTCTCATCCCTGTTACTTCTGACATGATTTCCTCCTTTCAAAAACAGAGCATTTCTTAAAATTGTGACACCCAGGAAGTGACATCATCTGGGCTCTTTCTATTGCATGATGGGAAGACAAGAAAATAATCTCAATCCATTGTCTCAGTTTTTACACAAACTGTACAGTGTTGACCGGATACCAAAGTTATTATAAGAAGAATAATCTCAATAAATATGAATAACTTCTTGAACATTTTGAACAAGAACATTTTGAATCATTTCATAGTTTAAAGTTCAATGTTTCTAACATGAATGTTCTTCAGCATCATGAATGAATGAAGAATAAACACCAACCTCTTTGTTCATCAGGATCTTCAGTGTGTTTCATTCTGCAGGTTCTGGATCACTCGTGTTCTCACTGTCCTCTTTAATAAACTCAGTCTTTGCAGATTTCAGCTCTTCCTGATGCTCGTCTTCACTTGTAGCTGATGGGAATTCACAGCATTTATTGGTGAATGAATGTGGGAGGAGCTTCACTGATGATGTTATTGTTGTGGGAGGAGCTTCACTGATGATGTTATTGTTGTGGGAGGAGCTTCACTGATGATGTTATTGTTGTGGGAGGAGCTTCACTGATGATGAATTCCAGTGTGGGAGGAGCTGATCTACCAAAATCAAAAATATATCAGACAGTTACTGAGTTTGTTTTTGTACTAAATATCACATCTAAGCCTGTTTGTCTGTCTATTGTAAAGTAACTGATGCTAATTCACCACTTATTTTATTACTAACCTGAACATTATCCTGCTTCTTCATTAAAATTAAGGATGGGGGAAAAAAATTGATACTCGGATGCATCGCGATTAACTCTCCAACTATTCTGGATCGATTCTGTACTTACTTTTTAATCACAGACTCACTCACACACACACACACACACACTCACACACACACACACACACACACACACCACTCGAACCTTACATAAAATAATCTTTCATGAAGGTCGGAAAGGTTGAAGCGAATTACAAGGACTTGATTGCACAGGATATTGCACAGAAAAACGTAGCTACATATTTGTAACCAACAGATACCCTCAGTCTTAGACCAGTGAAATGAGCTTAAAGTGCCAATTTACAGGAGATCTGAAGACATCAGCATAATAAATTAGGCGAAAACAGGAACTATTGACGTGAAATGGGTAGAACGATTTACTTCCCTAGTACAACAGTTATCAGTTTAAAAGTTATATGTGAATTTAATGTGGGATAATGGCCTTCATCATCTCAGTATGCTAATGCTGTGAATCAGATGCGAGGGAATCGTCATTATGTAGATTGAGGACTCTTGTGTCTCTAACACACATCTGTGCCATTTGCTATACAGGACACACACCCTTATTCCCACTACATACTATTGATCTACTAGTGTGTTCTAACATGTTTTGTCTCATCTGACAGCTTGTAAACTGAACAGAATTGTGCTGAACTTAATAGAGATATTAATCCTAATGTACAATCAAGATACTGAAACATATGTTAAAGTACTTCTCGCTCTCGTAATCACCAGCCATTTGCCTTCAGGTTTATGGTCTTCTGGTTCCCTGCCAGTGGTTTTGGTGTTGGTATTCCACTCATGTTTAACAACGCCTTGCTCAGGGTATAAGAAGAAAAGTCAGTTTTTCTATATAGTAGCCTTTAGCCTATGTTGTTCTATTGTGCTGTCTGTTTATTTAAACATGACGTAATAAACAACTTTGCCTGCTCTAAAGGCATTGAGAATATTCCCCCTTATTACTGATAATGTTAAAAGCTAAAGTGATTTTAACTTGCTTAATTCTGGTTAAATTCTATATTTTACTCTCAGATCCAAGAAAGCCTTAAATTACCTTGAGGTTAAAAAACAATAATAACTTTAAAGGGGTCAGATTACTTATATTAGAGTCAGATAACTAAATGCTCATTCTCCTTCAACTGCTTTTTGATCACATTGGTTCAAATTAGCACTGCCTTCAAGACTTACAAAATTATAGTGTTTTCTGCATCTCTGTTAAAGGGTTGATCAGCTTTTTTCGAAGGCTTGATTGTGTTTATGGGGTGCAGTGTAACATGTGTTCATGCTTCATTAAAAAAAAAAAATCCCATATAGTTTACCTTTATTCTACACGCTGTGTCCCTTCTCGTAAACCGGTCTGATGATTTCCTGGTTATTATCCTCTCCCTCAGAAATACACGACGGGCTCTGATTGGTCAGCTTGGCCCAGTGTGTTGTGATTCGCTAACCGCCTAGTCACGCTGTCCGGAAACGTCACGCCCGTTACCATAACAGTAGTTGCATGTGCTCCGGTGTATTGTAAACACAGGCGTCAATATTGCCTTATCAATTTCAGCCCGAATCAGACTTTAGTGTTTTAGAGAATATTAGTGGAGAGGAATCGAGCAGGACTTGTGCACGAACGGCTGTTACAGGACGTTTCAGAAAGGTATGTTTTTTTGTAGATGTCTCATTCCTTTTATATACCTGTTATTTGTAAATGCTATGCTAATGCTACTGCTACTGTTTATGGTACAATACACAAATACAATTGAGGTCATACAATCGTTTAAACTCAATATTACAATCCTCGAAGGGATTATTTGATCAGCACTCTCTCACACACACACACACACACACACACACTCTCTCTCTCTCTCTCTCTCTCTCTCTCTCTCACACACACACACACACTCTACGAAACTAACGTTATCTGTCGTCAGAACTATGAGTGCAGCCACAATGTAGTGCAATAGAGTACACAAATAAACCTCAACTGAACAATTAAAAGGTTAGTTCACCCAAAAATGTAAATTCTGTCAGTAATTACTCGCCCTTGTGTTGTCCCAACCCCGTAAGACTTTCGTTAATCTTCGGGACACAAATTAAGATATGTTTGATGAAATCTGAGAGCTGTCTCACTCATCCATAGGCTTCTCTGTTATTGAAACTTGCCGGCACAGAAAGTTAGTAAAGACAAAGTTTAAAATACATGCTACAGTGGCTCAACCATAAGTTTATCAAGCGACGAGAATACTTTTTGTGTAAAAAAAAAAAGACTTTTTCAACTCTTTTCTTCTGTGTGGGCCTCTGAGTGAGTTCACTTAAAGCAACATTATGTAACTTTTAACTTTAGCTCTCAGGGTCCCCCTACAGTTGGGAAACAGTATTGTCTTCTACTACTGTCGTAAACTCTGTCATGGTTACACGAGGGGACACACGTGCATAGTTGACAAGCCCATACCGTCTTGAGTTCTCACTTCTCACGTCTTGGGCAGACTGCCAGCGTTGCGTGTGAAATGTCTTCATCCCAGGTACATTGGCATATATTTCTGCATGTCATATGAATATAATTTCATGGGTTTTCACACAGAGATTCAGGAAAATACACGGATAAAGTGACCCGGGATTTGACCCGGGTTCGTTTGATTTTGGTTCATTCACACTGCCGGTGATTTTCCGGAATCAGAGAGTGCGTTCACACACAACCCGTAAAAATCCCGTAAAGACATGTGACTTCGACATTGAGTTTGCTTGTGAGCTGTGATTTCCACAAACCACGCTTGTGCATTTTTTTCTCTGATTCGATCATAAACTGGCGCATTACGTACCGTTTTGATTACGGCTTTTGTTCACCGGGATCAACACCCGGCTTTTTTTCCCGGTATCAACACGCTGTGTGAAAGGGGCTGTAGTGTAACAGCGCAGCGCTTCTGGGTTGTACGTCAGAACGTAGGCTCACTATTGGCCGACGCTGGTCATGTGTGGGATCCGTGTGACGTACAACACAGAAGCGCTGCTTATTTTGGGGGTTTTTTTCAGTACAAAAAGTATTCTTATCGCTTGATAAATCATGATGATTGTCAGTTTCTGCACATAAAAACTGTTACGTGTTAGAGATCTAATTACTTTAATACAATGAATGTAGTTATAAAATCAAACCATGTTTCAGTTCATAGTTATGTTGCTGTAGTGGTTGAAGATGAGCGCCATTAGTGTTTGTCTTTGTATTATTGATGTTTTATCCATGTCATATTGAGAGAAATAACAGTAGCATCTTTCAATAGAGCACTTTTACAGGCTTTTATCATATATCCTGACTCAAATAATGTTTCTAACAGCAAACACTCAGAATAAAGTGAGATGATCTGCTGATGATCCTGAATGGCTTGTTGAATGAGTGTTGATAGTCTGAGGCTCATCAATATTAACAGATCTGCTGAAAACACTCTTTATTTCATGACAATAGTTCCTGTTTTCACCTCATTTATTATGCTGATGTCTTCAGATCTCCTGTAAATTGACACTTGAAGCTCATTTAATTGGTGTGAATATACTGAGGGTAATTGTTGGTTTTATATAGAGATAAAGACATAAATGCTAAGATGTGTCATTTAATATTAAAACAAACTCAGTAACAGTCTGATAACTTTGATTTTTGCAGATCAGCTCCTCCCACTGTAATTCCCCAATAAATGCTGTAAATTCCCATCAGCTACAAGTGAAGACGAGCATCAGAGCATCAGGAAGAGCTGAAATCTGCAAAGACTGAGTTTATTAAAGAGGACAGTGAGAACACGAGTGATCCAGAACCTGCAGAATGAAACACACTGAAGATCCTGAAGAACAAAGAGGTTGGTGTTTATTCTTCATTCATTCATGATGCTGAAGAACATTCATGTTAGAAACATTCAAGAACTTCTTCACATTTAGACAAACAAGTAAACTATGAAATAGAAGAACATTTTCTTTCTTGTTTGTTTACCACAAGTGGTCAGTAAAGGAAGGTTTGATAAACTCAAGGAAAGAAAATCTCTCAAGTAATGCTGTAAACTATACATGGGAGTCAGTTTGTACTGCATTACTATAATATTGAAGGTTAAAATTTACTGATTTGTATACAAACACTTAAATTACATTCAAGGATGTTTTTTATAATAATAAAGTTATACTAACTTTACAAAACCTTACTGATTTATTCAAACATGCATTAAATATGGAACATTAAAAATTATAATGCATATGTAATGTGGTGCATATATTTATCAAAATGCTCCTCTCTAGAATTCATTTTTCTAGCTGACTAACGAGTTATGGGCACTGAATATGGTTTTATTTTTTGTATGATTTATTTATAATTTTATGATACATACCGGGTTTAAAGAAAATAAGTAAACAGCCAAACAAATAAATAAACGGGTATAAATAATTAATAATAATAACAAAAAAGGTAAAGGACAAAAAGTAAAAAAAAAAAGGTAGTAGTAAAATAAATATAAATACATTCTCATCAGCAGATAACAATGGAAAACAGAAATACTGAGACAGACCAACAAAGTATTAAGTGCACTTAAAACTGAATTTTAAACATCAATGTAAAATTACAAAGTACTATCTGGAATGGAAAGAGTTAATCAGACATTAAATATTGCAGCGTCTGTACGTATGCTAAAAAGGGCTTCCAAATTTTAGAGAACGATGCACTGGACTTATTTCAAGTTTGATGAAATACAAGGCGTCTTCAATCCACCTAGAGTGTGATGGGGGATGGAATATGGTTTTCTGAGGTAGCTGTGATGTTACATGACATTGTTTACAAGATGTCTGTCCGTAGTTGAAACACTAATTAAGCGATTACATAAGACATGTTATGTGTTTAGATGAGTTTTATTGTATCTTATTACATATGTCCATTCATGTTTATTTTGAGCTGTAACTGGTATTAAAGAATATTATTAGGAGATGATCAGTTCACGTGTGCTTCTGTCACGCCACATTAAACAGCGCCAAAACGGTTTATATTTTTTGAATTTTGTAATAAAATAGACGTAATTTCAAACCGTAGACCTTGTTTCATATCAAAAGTAACAAAGCATAAAGATTATTGTGATTTATTGGATGGGATGTGCGCTACAATGTTCCGTTCATTCATCAACTGAAAACAGGATGGACTAATCGATTCTTGGGATTCTTGCGAAAATCAATGTTTTTTTACCCAGCCCTAATAAACAGTAAACTGTATTAAGTAAAAAAGCTTTTCAGAATCCCAGAATGGCTGACAGTGATGTAAACATAACCTATTTATCGGTTTTCCTGTCACCAAAGAACACTAGCCAGAAGAGTCTCAGAGTCTCTCCTCAGATTTCAATCACATTCCAGTGAGGAGGAGAGCGACTCCCCATCACTAGACACCAAACTTTCTTTATATGTGGTCGAGTGGTTATTTGTGGGCTCACCGATGTATTCGATTTCTCTTAATACATCAAATAAGTAAGCTTAACCAGGGTTTTTCCTGGGTCAAAAATGGTCTTCGCTGGTGGCCGACAGACACAGTCATCCTTTCTTGCCCTCTTTTCAATTTAACTAATACTCTCGAATAAAATTCAATTGTAAATACTGTAGTTTAATTAAGGCTAAATCTTGCTAACCATGTAGGCTACTCTTACTAATAAAAGGGGGTAAGCACACTTACGTTCTTATTTTAAGAGGTGTTCTGAGTAAATTATTTGTTTGAAACACTTTACAATATGAGTGGTTCTCAACCGGTGGGGTGCGGACACTCTCCCGGGGGGGCTCGAGTAGGCTACAGAATGGGAGAGAAAGAAAAAAAACACGAACATTCCCCCCATGTTGAAATGCAAGTGGTTGGACTATTATAACTCAAACAAATCATCCTCCTGGCGACTTTTTTTGTCAAAAGCGACTAGCGACAAATCTAGCGACTTTTACTGGTGTTATTGGAGACTTTTGTGGTGTTCTCTCTCTACTCGTTCTTTCAGTTAAACATGCGCCCTGTCACAAGCGCAGCAGTTCATCTACATTACTCACCAATCAAATAAGACTTTGGTGGGACAAAAATTAGCTTTGGTGGCCGCCAAAAAAAATGAAATGCAGGAAAAACCCTGTTGACCAGAGTTCTCATGGGGAGAAGAGTTTATTGAAGGTAGTAGTGTAGCACAGTTCTTCAACAGCGATGTTAGCATGTCGGCCTTCTAAGAATCTTAACCCAGTTGATAAAGGTTACAAATACATCTGACTAAATTTAATTTGAAACAAACAATCCTTCAATTGGTAAAGGTTTGGCCATTTGCTTTGTGAACACACACAAATCATGGACATAATTAAAAAAGATTAAATGGTCCTGAAAAAAATAGTCACACTCATATTCACGGTTAAAAATGAGTGCATTGGAAATGAATGAGACACATTTCATCTAATGGAAGCTCATTGTTGAAATATCAACCTCAAAATTGTAACACTGCTTGTTTAGATTCATGGCGTTGATTTTCTCACAGTTTTAGAGAGATTTGTTTTTTGGAAAATACATATTAATGCCATATCCTGCATGGCCATATTCTACATCCCTTAATCTCATGCCATACCTAAACTTAAACGCTAAAAAAACACCTCACTTACTATTAATAAGAAGTAAATTAGGAGTTTATTGAGGCAAAAGTTGTAGTTAATAGTGAATGTGTTCTCCATACTTGAGGTGTTACCCATATTTCATCTACAAATATATATATTTTATGTGCATTTTTCATAACAATAAACACAATTTTTAACAACTTTTTTCATTCACTTTTTTAAAACCTTTTTTTGTACATACAGTACAAAATAGATTATTTTGTATGTAGCCTATTAAATCTCCTGCTGTTTATGGTGTCATCTGTTATAATAAACAACAGTTAAGATGAAAAAGAAAAACAGTTCTTGAATTGAAAACGTTATGGAACTGTTGTATATGTTTAATGTGTTTATTACATTAGTTCCCTATCAAGGCTACGGAACTTCGACATTACGGATGTCGTATATGGGAACTCCTCTCATCCTTCACTTTCGCTGAAATCTTATAGGCTAACGCCAGCAGAGCTGGCCAATTGACGCAAAATATGCAAATACTGAAACCTCGTAGCAGTAATAAGCAAGTGCAGCGTCAATTACCTTCAGAATCTCTCTCTTCACGCTCAAATCGTGTGCTAGAAAGCTGATACTACACTAACATCTTTAGGATTATTTCGCCGTCGTTGAAGTTGCGCCGAGATACTTGCACTGTCTCCTGCATCCAATGGCAACTACCTGCAACCTGTGCTCGGGCCCCATCGTGCCCCCCGACGCGCACCTGTTCTGCGTCGCGTGTATGGGGCTGGCCCATGCTGAGTCAGCCCTCAGGGACGGAGGGTCCTGCGACCTCTGCGCGGACATGTCTCTTCGAGCTCTCAAAGCCAGGAGGGAAGAGGCTCGTGCAGCAGCGGGGATCGGGTCTACCGCCGCCATTGAGCCGCTGGTAGCCCCCCCCCAAACGCGTAGTCGAGGTTCGTTCCCCGGTGAGCTTCCCTGACCCCACCTTTCAGCCCCCTCGCGAGGTCGCTGACTTCGTTTCCTTCGGGGCGAGTGAGGAAGACGACTCCATGTCTCTGTCTGCCTCCGAGAACGACTGGGGTGTGGAGCAGGCCGCGCCGCGGGCGGCCGCGGAGCAAGAGATCCCGGCGGACCTGCAGGACGAGCTCTTCCGTATCCTCTCTAAGACCGTCGAGGAACTGGATCTCTCGTGGAAGGCTCCCGACGAACCTTCAAAGAGCAAGCTGGATACGTGGTTCCTCCAATCGAGCCGCCGTCAGGCCGCTTCGAAAAGAGGAACACCGTTTTTTCCTGACGTGCATGAGCACGTGGTGACGTGGCGCGCACTCTCACTTCCACCCAGGCCATGTTTGCCCCCGTGGACGAGGCGGGGGACCACGGCTACCTCCGCATCCCCCCCGTCGAGGAGACCGTCGCCGCGCACCTCTGCCCGTCGGCCCTCGCCCTGGGCTCGGACCGCAGCCTGCCCCCCCGAGCCTGCAGATTTATGGCCCACCAGGCTAACAAGGCCTACGGTGCCACGGGGAGGCGGTTTCTGAGTTGCACGCCATGGCCGTTCTCCAAGTGCTGCAGGCTAAGCAGCTCAAGTCTCTGGATGACGCCGCCTCTATCGACGCTGACGCCATCCGAGATCTCCGTTCGGCCACGGACCTAGCGCTCCTGGCCACGAAGCGTTCGTCCCAGGCGATTGGCCGTTCGATGGGGTTCCTGGTGGTCCTCCACAGACACCTGTGGCCCACCGCGTCCCCTGCGAGGCCCAAGCAGTCGTCCTGACCGCTCGGGCAAGAGGAGAAGAGAGCGCCAGGTCGGCCCCGCGTCCAAGCGGCGCGCTCTAATGCACTTGGTCCCTCAGCGTCCTGTGAGCGACGCGTGCAGTTGTGTTGTGAATGTTGTCAATGTTGTTTCTTGTTCAAAAATAAAGCAGATCACTACTTCACAAACAGAGCTTTTTTCTCCTCTTGCACCACACACTGTGTTACCCGCCCTGCAGTCGAGCAGCGCAGAGTCACGGTCAATAAATATTCCCAGCCCTCGCATAGCGGTGATGACCGCAGGTTTATATCACCCCACGCTCAGTCGTTTTCAGGCAGCGTGGGAAGCTATTCCGGGCATTTCACCGTGGGTGTTGAATATAATTCGGCGCGGGTACACACTTCAGTTCAAACGCAGACCACCCCGCTTCCGCGGCGTAATTCAGTCATTAACTTTGCCCCAAAACGCTCATGTGCTGAGGCAAGAAGTGTGCAGCTTCCTCGAAAAGAAGGCTATAGAAACGGTTCCCCAGAGGGAGCGGGAGAACGGATTCTACAGCCGCTACTTCGTTGTGCCGAAGAAGGGAGGGGGTCTCCGCCCCATTCTGGATCTGAGACCCGTCAACAGAGCGCTTCACAAGCGCGCCTTCAGGATGACTACTCTGAAGCAAATCCTGGTGCAAATTCACCCCGGGGATTGGTTCGCTTCGGTGGATTTCGCAGTCGAGAGCGACGCTGGTCAGCCATGTGGAAGCCCTCCTTTGACACTTGGAGATGCTCGGTTTGAGGGTGAACGTCCAGAAAAGTGTGCTCACACCGAGCCAGACTACAACATTCCTGGGAGTGTGTTTGGATTCAGTGAGAATGAGAGCGCGGCTCTCCCCCGAGCGAGCGGAGGCTCTGAGTTCTTCTCTCGGTCTCTTCAGACCTGGCAGGCTTGTCCCACTGAAAGAGTTTCAGAGGCTGCTGGGACGGATGGCAGCGGCTTCTTCGGTGTGTCATCTGGGGCTGCTGCATATGAGACCGCTGCAACACTGGCTGAAAGCACGCGTCCTCCCGAGCGAGTGGTATTCTGGCCACAAGCGCATTATGGTCACCCGCGGATGCGCCCGCGCCCTGGCCCCGTGGAGGAACCCAGATCTCTTCAGCTCAGGCGTCCCTATGGGCGTAGTGACACGGCGCGTGGAGGCCCTGACGGACGCTTCGTCCACCGGATGGGGAGCCGTCTGCTTGGGAAAGCCCGCCTCGGGTCGGTGGTCAGGGGAGCAGATGGAGTGGCACATAAATCGTTTGGAACTAGAAGCGGTCTCTCTAGCTCTCAAAGCCTTCCGGTCTCGGCTGGAGCAGCAGCATGTGCTGATTCGGACCGACAACACTTCCTCGTGGTCTCGTACATCGTGGTCTCGTACATAAATCGCCAAGGCGGTGTACATTCCAGAGCCCTATTCAGGCAGGCGGAATCCCTTTTGCTGTGAGCGGACCGGTTTTTCCTCTCGCTGAGAGCGGCTCACATCCCCGGCATTCTGAATCGCGGGGCGGATATGCTCTCGAGAAGCGGGATTCCCCAAGCGGAGTGGAGGCTTCACCCCGGGACGGTTCAGCTGATATGGAATCGTTTCGGCAGAGCAGAGGTCGACCTCTTTACGACGAGCGAGAACGCGCATTGTCAGATGTTCTTCTCGCTGTCTCGTTCCCCCTGGGAGGTGGACGCGCTGACTGCGCGATGGCCGAGAGTCGGTCTCTATGCTTTTCCTCCGGTAAAAATTTTGCCCATGGTGTTGTGCAAAATCAGGGAGGAGAAGGCGGCGGTGACTCTTGTAGCCCCGAACTGGCCGAATCAGCCCTGGTTTTGCGGATTTGGTAGAGTTACTGGCAGGCCAGCCATGGGAGATTCCGCTCAGGAAGGACCTTCTGTCTCAGGCGAGCGGAACGATTTGGCATCCCAACTCCGGGCTGTGGAGCCTCCATGTGTGGCCGCTGCAGGGTCGCTGAGCGGGCGGGACGCGCTGCACTCGCGAGTTTTGAATACCATCGCGGAGGCGCAAGCCCCGTCCACCAGGCGCCTGTATGCTCTGAAGTGGGGTGTGTTCTCGAAATGGTGTCAGGATGTCGGTATAGACCCAGCGAACTGCTCTGTCAGATATTCTACGCTTCCTTCAGTACAGGATGGATGAAGGGAGCCTACCATCCACTCTGAAGGTATATGTGGCCGCTATTGCCGCGTTTCACCCCCATATTGACGGACAGTCTATCGGTAGACATGCGTCGGTGACACGGTTCCTCAAAGGAGCTAGGAGATTATGCCCTGCACGGCCGCCTTCGGTGCCGCCGTGGGATTTAACGTTGGTCTTGGAGGCTTTGTCGCGACCGCCTTTCGAGCCCTTAGCTTCGATTGCCATTAAGGAGCTATCGGTTAAAACGGCACTGCTTCTCGCTCTCGCTTCAGCGAAGCAGGTTGGGGATTTACAGGCTTTCTCTGTAAGTGAAGATTGTATTCGCTTTGGACCGGGAAACTGTAATGTAATTCTCAGACCGAGTCCGGGTTACGTTCCTAAGTCGCTCAATACCCCGTTCAGAGCGCAGATTGTTTCTCTGCCTGC
Organism: Gila orcuttii; assembly: GCA_026230005.1. Classification (NCBI taxonomy): domain Eukaryota; kingdom Metazoa; phylum Chordata; class Actinopteri; order Cypriniformes; family Leuciscidae; genus Gila; species Gila orcuttii. The sequence goes on from JAPDVR010000003.1 coordinate 63,159,582, forward strand.
CCTGTCCACTGAGCCATCAACCTCTCAGGATTCGGTTGCTCAGAGTGCTATTTGCCCAGTCAGAGCGCTCAGAGAATACATTTCTCGCTCGGCCGCTTTTCGACAATCGGACCAGCTGTTTGTGTGCTTTGGTGGGCGCAACAAGGGATGGGGGGTCTCTAAACAGAGGCTTGCTCACTGGATTGTGGACGCTATTGTTTTGGCTTATGATTGCCTGGGGCAGGAATGCCCCCTTAACGTCAAGGCCCATTCGACTAGAGCGATTGCCTCCTCGTGGGCTTGGACTAAGGGTATGTCTATTCAGGATTTATGTCTTGCGGCTGGCTGGTCTTCTCAGAACACGTTTGGCAGGTTTTACAAGTTGGATTTGCCCTCTGTAGCGTCTCGAGTGCTTTCGGTGAGTTGATTGCACACACAGCATTGAATAGAGCTGCTCTGCGCTTTGCTTATGAGTTGTTCTGTGTGCTATTTGTGTGTTTGTACTGTTGTCACCGCTATGAGTTGGCCTTCTCTTACTGTTGTTATTGCCCTGTTTCGACAGTGCAAACTTCCCCCGGTTATACTGCTCGGGATATGCAAATTCTGGCAGTGTTTTGTGAGCTTGTGATTGGTCCCTTTGGGCCTATCAGAGGTTAGAGGTTCGCTATTGGTCAATCTCGGCCTATCGGATGCTCGCATACTGGGGTGGGCGGTCTTGGTATTGGGTCTGTTGTCAGTGGTTGTTTGGCTGCCACGGCGGGATTCTATACAGTTCCCATATACGACATCCGTAATGTCGAAGTTCCGTAGCCTTGATAGGGAACGTCTCCGGTTACTTTCGTAACCTCGGTTCCCTGAAAGGCAAGGAACAAGACATTACACTCGCCGCCGTGTTCGCTATTGATTTAGCGTTCTTGTTCGATTCTGAAGGTAATTGACGCTGCACTTGCTTATTACTGCTACGAGGTTTCAGTATTTGCATATTTTGCGTCAATTGGCCAGCTCTGCTGGCGTTAGCCTATAAGATTTCAGCGAAAGTGAAGGATGAGAGGAGTTCCCATATACGACATCCGTCTCGTTCCTTGCCTTTCAGGGAACCGAGGTTACGAAAGTAACCGGAGACGATAATTGTGTCATTGATCAAATATTTTAATAGTTCTCTTGACAGAAACATGGGATTTGTACCAATAATGTTTATGTTCCTATGTTCCTCATTCATGGAGATTTTCAGGGACATGCATAATTAATTTATAGACTCATCAAAATCATGGGAATATTTTAGGGCTCACTTTATATTCTTTCAGTTTATAATCATATTTCTCTCTTTGAATTTTGATTTACTGAAAATGCAATTAAACTTTTTTTGATGGTAGTGAAGGAGGAGAGTGAAGAACTGAGAGAAGTGAAGGAGGAGAGAGAAGAACTGAGAGAAGTGAAGGAGGAGAGTGAAGAACTGAGTGAAGTGAAGGAGGAGAGAGAAGAACTGAGTGAAGTGGAGGAGGAGAGAGAAGAACTGAGTGAAGTGAAGGAGGAGAGTGAAGAACTGAGTGAAGTGAAGGAGGAGAGAGAAGAACTGAGCGAAGTGGAGGAGGAGAGAGAAGAACTGAGTGAAGTGGAGGAGAGTGAAGAACTGAGTGAAGTGAAGGAGGAGAGTGAAGAACTGAGTGAAGTGAAGGAGAAGAGTGAAGAACTGAGTGAAGTGAAGGAGGAGAGAGAAGAACTGAGAGAAATGGAGGAGGGACATCATGTCAAACCTGGAGAAAAACTTTCGCTCAAAAGTCGCTCAAAGACTAAAAATATTTTTTTAAAGAAAACAAGAGCCAAGAAATCTTTCACCTGCACTCAGTGTGGAAAGAGTTTCACAGCCAAACATGATCTTGAGATTCACATGAGAGTTCACACCGGAGAGAAGCCGTTCACATGTAATCAATGTGGAAAGAGTTTCACAAGCAAACAAAATCGGGAGATTCACATGAGAGTTCACACCGGAGAGAAGCCGTTCTCATGTAATCAATGTGGAAAGAGTTTCACAAGCAAACAAAATCGGGAGATTCACATGAGAGTTCACACGGGAGAGAAGTTGTTCTCATGTAATCAGTTTGGAAAGAGTTTCACATGCAAACAAAATCGGGAGATTCACATGAGAGTTCACACGGAAGAAAAGCCATTCTCATGTGATCAATGTGGAAAGAGTTTCACATGCAAACAAAATAGGGAGATTCACATGCGAGTTCACACCGGAGAGAAGCCGTTCACCTGCACTCAGTGTGGAAAGAGTTTCACAGCCAAACATAGCCTTGAGATTCACATGAGGATCCACACTGGAGAGAACCCATTCACATGTAATCAATGTGGAAAGAGTTTCACAAAAAAACAAAATCTTGAGCGTCACATGAGAGTTCACACCGGAGAGAAGCCATTCTCATGTGATCAATGTGGAAAGAGTTTCACAAGCAAACAAAATCGGGAGATTCACATGAGAGTTCACACTGGAGAGAAGTCGTTCTCATGTGATCAGTGTGGAAAGAGTTTCACATGCAAACAAAATCGGGAGATTCACATGAGAGTTCACACTGGAGAGAAGCCGTTCACATGTGATCAGTGTGGAAAGAGTTTCACAGCCAAACATAGTCTTGAGATTCACATGAGGATCCACACTGGAGAGAAGCCGTTCTCATGTAATCAATGTGGAAAGAGTTTCACAAGCAAACAAAATCGGGAGATTCACATGAGAGTTCACACTGGAGAGTCGTTCTCATGTGATCAATGTGGCAAAACATTTCTTTTGGCATCAACCCTGAAGGCACACCTGACAGTTCATACGAAGGAGAAGCCACATTCATGTGCTGTGTGTGGAAAGAGTTTTTCGCTGCGGAAATCTTTACAAAGACATCAGAAAACTCACACTGGTGTAAGAGAGTACATGTGCTTTAAGTGTGAGGAGACTTTTACTACAGCATTATATTTAAAACGGCACCCGAGAATTCACACTGGAGAAAAACCTTACAAGTGTTCACACTGTGACGAGATTCAATCGGTCAGAACATCTGAAAAGACATGCGAGGATCCACACTGGAGAGAAGCCACACACTTGTGATCAGTGCAGGAAGAGTTTCATTAATAAAAGTCACCTAAAGATACACATGAAGATCCATACAGTGGAGAAACCACATCACCACAGTCTGAGATCACAGTTAAGTAGTTCATCTTTATGTGCTGAGCAACAAAATCTCTTCTGTGTAAGTTAGTCACAGTCAAATATCTCTTCTCCACCTATAGCTGGCTCTGTTTCACTGTGGCTGCTGTTGAATCATCCAGGTTGTGAACGAGATCGACACCTGATGTGATTGTAAAGCGCTTGGTGTGTACAGTAGTAAATAGTAGCGCTATATAAATGCCTCATTCATTCATTAGTTTTTAAACAGCCAGGATGAGAAATGGACATTTTGTTATTTGATTGGTTTCTGTTAACTGACAATGCATAAAACCTTTAATAAAGCATCACAAAACAATATCGTTTTCTATATCAAACTGTATTCATGTTTATTAGCATTTATGTAACTCGTGTTCAACCCAACATAAATGTGTGATCTAAAAAATCAGTCTGTTTTTGACATGTGATTTGTCTGTTCCCTTTCAAAAGCTGCAATCGATGTTGCGCTGCTTAGCGCATTGGGAACGTCTTTAATCGTGAATAATTATATTCTATCAAAACTTTGCATTGAATCAATGTTACCATGCTATCTGGGCTGTAACTCATCATCACCTTATTTTTGACAAGATGGCGCCAGTGTGTGTGGCCGGCCGTCCGTCGCTGTCAAATTTGTTTGTATTTTTTCTGTTTGTGCCACTGCTTATTAGAGGTGTGAACCTACACTGGTCTCACGGTTCGGTTCGATTACGATTATCATGTCATCGACTCGGTTCAATTCGATACCGCGATGCATTGCGATGCACCGCATCGTCAATTTTCAATTTTACTTCAAAAGTGATGTGTGCGTGCGTGTGTTCAACTGTTCAAAAAGTCGCAGTGACAAAAACAGAGACATTCCAGTTTAAGTTTCATGGGACTAAAGCCTGTTTATGCCATTAAGAAAATGAGATTCTGTCAAATCAATTTTGTTTTAAAGAAATGTTCATTTAAAAGCAGCGCTGATTCATCAGTGTATAATGTTACCCTGGAGACGCGCGCATCAACCGTCACCGAGTCCGCTGTTGAAGACGATCATCCATTTATAATCACGCGTAACAACACAATTGTAATTTGACCATCGGGTGTGGAAGGGTTGCCATCTGTCTCGGTTTGTCCCGATTTATCTTTTAATATCCTTCCTGTCCCGGGAAATGTATCCACTCTCCCGAAAGGCTACGTGAATGTATGTTCAAACCGTGTAGCGCGCACAGCAGAGAGGGAGAGGGAGAGAGCGAGACCTTGCGTGTGTGTGCCTCAAGAAGCGCATGTAACTTGCATGCGCATGTAATGTATGTATGTAAATGTATGTAAGAAAGAATGTTTAATTCGCACTCGCGTCTCGCCTCCCTCTGCCAGTGTATGCTACCGGCTACCGCGACAAAGCACATGCGCGATAAATAACGTCAGAAAAGCGTCAGTACATTATTACCGGTTATGGTCTATTACTGACCCGATACCGAATCGTCCTCGTCTGCATCGCGGTGCATCGTAGAAACGATTAATTTCGACACCCCTACTGCTTATACAAAATATTGTCTCTCTGCTGGTCTACGATTGCCAAACGCTGTTTGATCTTCGATTCTCTGTGTGATCATTGATCAAATATGATCAGGGTGGACAGAAAACTTTTCCCCCTCCTTTACTGTCAGAGATACCTGCTCACCTCCAACACAATCCGCCACCTCTTCCCCCGGAGAAGTCGCTCCAAGCGGCGGGGGAAACGCAGCGGACAGCTGGTGAAGCTTAAAGCATACCTGGTGTTCTATCCTGGATCAGTCGGATCGGGTCGGACTCCCCGTGGCTTCTTGGCAGAATACGGATCAAGTTATTATCGCAATGTTATCCGTGTTTTGGACCCTACGGACACCTGGCTGGTACCCAGCTTCCTCACCGATGTTCACCTCGAACCAGCAGAGGTGGCGTCAACCATGGATATCTTCGGCCGCTGAGTCGAGTACCTCGGACGGCCAGTCCGGCAACACAGGCCGCTCCTGTCAGAGCTGCCTTAGTCAATGCCAGATCGCTGGCGAATAAGACCTTTATCCTGAATGACTTCTTTACCTGTCATGATTTGGATTTCTTATTCATGACTGAAACCTGGCTAAATGTTGGTGAGTCGAACGCTTTTTCTGAACTTTTACCGGCTGATTGCTCTTATTTTAACTCTCCGAGGACTACTGGTCGAGGAGGTGGATCGATTGCTCCTGTCTGCCTCGCTGCCTGCTGTGTGTGAGTGTGTTTGCTCTGAGTCTGTAAGCTCCGTCTAAGCCTCGTATTTCTTTCTGTTTTGAACCATAATTTATGATCATTTCTAGTTGTTTACTTGTTTATACTACTAATTACAGTTTACCTAACATCTCAGACTAACCTAACATCGCTAGCTTCTGTTATTGTTAGCACAACACGCTAGTAACGTTATCTCGCTAGCCTGTTAATGCGCCGCCCGTGCGTTCAGTTATTTATTTATTTTTCTCGTGCGCGCCCGCGCCTCTGAGTTCATAAAAAGCACAGGTGAGTAAGAATCATTCAACAAACACGGTGAGTAATGTCTTGTCCTGTTATTGTCACCTGCATCTCATGCCACATGTTTACTATAGCCTTCCCCGTCGGCATAGGGTTTATATGTGATAAATGCAAGGAGACAGTCAGGCTGACGGAGAAGATTTTAGAATTAGAGACACGCATCCAAACTTTAATTGAGGATAGTAAGTGTGCTCAAGCCTTAGATACTACTTTGGATGCGCCTAGCATAGTGAACCATTTACATGATTCGGTTCCGGCTGAGTTATTGCCTGTGCAGCCAGACAGATGGGTGACTGTCAGGGATCACTCTAGTCACGGATCAAAAAACTACTCTTACGTTCCGATTACCATAACAAATCGATTTGCCCCACTCAGTGAAACATCCACTGAGAATTCTGTTGATTGTGCCCTGGTAATTGGCGATTCTATTACACAGAACGTGAAAATAGAGACACCAGCCACCATAGTCACATGTTTGCCAGGAGCCAGAGCGCCTGAAATCAAAGCAAATTTAAAAGTGCTGGTTAATGCTAATCGTAAATTCTCTAAGATTGTTATTCACGTCGGCACTAATCATGTTCGACTTCGCCAGTCGGAGATCACCAAAATTAATATTAAAGAGGTGTTTGAACTCGCAAGTACGATGTCAGGCACTGTAATTTGCTCTGGCCCTCTTCCTGTTCGAAGGAGTGATGTAGATTGATGTAGACAGTTAGTAGATTGTGTTCACTCAATGGCTGGTTGTCTAAGTGGTGTCTGCAAAATAACAGAATTCATAGACAATTGGAAAAGTTTTTGGGGCAAACCTGACCTGTTGAAAAGAGATGGTATTCATCCCTCCTGGGATGGTGCTGCTCTTCTCTCTAGTAATTTGGCTCATAGTCTTAGAGATAAAACATGACAATCTGGGGCTCAGGTCAGGAAGCAGACAGACTGGCTAAACCGGCCGTCTGCTAGCGGCCTTGCGTCACCAAGGTCAGATAAATCCCATCACATAGCGACTCTTTCACCTAGATATCATCATATAGAGACTGTGTCTGTTCCCCGACTTTGGAAATCCAAAAAAATGCCAAACCTTTCTAAGGTTAAAAATTGAATTGATGTTCAACAAATAAAAAACAGATATAATACAGATGAGCAAACGATAAAGCTTGGGTTGTTGAATATTCGATCCCTTAATTCAAAAGCGCTCATAATTAATGATAAGATTACAGACTATAACCTAGATGTGCTGTGTTTGACAGAAACCTGGCTAAAACCAAACGATTACATTACTTTAAATGAGTCCACCCCGCAAGATTACTGTTATAAACATGAGGCAAAGGGGAAGTTGTTGCTGTAATTTATAGTAATATTTTCAAAACCACTAAGAAATCTAGTTTTAAATGTACTTCTTTTGAAGTGTTGGTGCTTAATGTAAAATATATATAGTGTAAACAATAAATCACGTTTGAGAATTCTGCTGGCTACTGTATACAGGCCACCAGGGCACCATAAAGATTTTATCAAAGAATTTGCTGACTTTCTATCAGAATTAGTATTGGCTGCAGATAAAGTCCTAATTGTTGGTGATTTTAATATACATGTAGATAATGAAAAAGATACATTGAAATTGGCATTTAAAGACATTATAAACTCAATTGGAGTTAGACAACACGTGTCAGGACCTCCTCATTGTCGTAATCATACACTAGATCTAATACTATCACATGGAATAGATGTTGATGCCGTTGAAATTCTGCAGCAGAGCGACGACATCTCAGATCATTATCTAGTCTCGTGTAAATTACATTTAGCCAAGGCTGCAAAGCCGACTCCATGTTATAAATATGTTAGACCTATCACTTCTGCCACTAAAGATTGCTTTATCAATAATCTTCCTAATCAGTTTCATCATCTCAGCATCCCGGATAGCTTAGAAGAACTCGATATTGCAACAGAAACTTTTAACTCTCTTTTCCAGCACTTTAGACGCAGTTGCTCCGTTGCGCTTAAAGAAGATTAAAGAAAATAGTCCAACGCCGTGGTACAACGAGCACACCCGGGCCCTTAAGAGAGCAGCCAGAAAAATGGAGCGCAACTGGAAGAAAACAAAACTAGAGGTATTTCGGATTTCATGGAAGGAGAGCTCGATTGCTTACAGAGAGGCCTTAAAAGCTGCTAGATCTGCTTATTTTTCGACCCTATTAGAAGAAAATAAACATAATCCTAGGTATTTATTTGAACAAGTGGCTAAACTAACGAAAAAGAAAGCTTCAAGCCCAGAAGTTTCCAAGAAACACAGCAGTAATGACTTTATGAACTTCTTCACTTATAAGATCTATAATATCAGGGACAAAATTATAACTATGCAACCGTCTACTACAGTAGCGCATCAGGGAGTGCATTGTAGTCTCCATGAAGAACATTTTGATTCATTTGTTGCTATAGGAGAGGAAGAATTTTGCAAACTTGTTAATTCATCTAAATCGACAACTTGTATGTTAGATCCTATACCAACTAAGCTACTGAAAGAGATACTTCCAGAGGTCATAGATCCTCTTCTAAATATCATTAATTTGTCTTTGTCCCTAGGATATGTACCAAAAATCTTTAAGCTGGCTATGATTAAACCGCTTGTTAAAAAATACGCAAATTGAATACAAAATTAGTCAATTACAGGCCGATCTCGAATCTGCCTTTTCTGTCAAAGATATTAGAAAAAGCAGTATCCTCACAGCTGTGTTCCTTTCTTGAAAGAAATTATATCTGCGACGATTTTCAGTCAGGATTTAGACCGTACCATAGTACCGAGTAGGGCTGGGTATTGTTCAAAATCTTTCGATCCGGTGCCAATTTCGATACCTCAGTTTCGATACCGGTTCCTAGCGATACTTTTTTCGATACCAATTTTATGAAATCCATTTTAACAAGATTACATAACACATTACCTCAGAAAAACTTTGGTTTTATTTTTTCAGTTTGACTCATGCTCCTTAGCCAGTGCACAAAGGAACAACAAAAGCACAAAGGAACAAACAATGTTTTATAAAGAGCTCATGCTCACCAAAGCTGAATTTTTTTTTTTATAAAAAATACAGTAAAACTGGTAATATTGTGAAATAGTATTACAATTTAAAATCTTATTTGAATATACTTCAAAATGTAATTTATTGAAATGAATTGAATTCAAAGCTGAATTTTCAAAATCATTACTTCAGTGTCACATGACCCTTCAGAAATATGAAAACAGTTTGCTGCTTAATATTTTGGAAACTATTATACATTTTTCCATGATTCTTTATGATTGAATAAAAATTTCAAAAGAACAGCATTTATTTAAAAACGAAATATTTTGTAACATTACACATGTTTTAATGTCACCTTTGATAACTTTAATGCATCCTTACTGAAAAAAAAAATCTGACTAACCAACACATTTTTGAAGGGCAGTGTAGGCCTACATTCAAGTAGGTTATTTATTGCAATATAAACACTGTCAGAGTGATCAACAAGGTATCTCTTCATTTACCAGTCGAAGACGGAGCAAATTGTATGTTTACTCCGTGCACTGTCAATGTCTTCATCATATTTGTCGTGGTACCGGTCTTTGCAGCAATTATTTTACCGCAAATACTGCATCGTGCGCTGTTGGCATCAAGCCTGGAGAAATGTAGCCACACTTTTGATCGACTTTTCCACATCTTTATGTTATCATGTGTGTGTGCTTGCGTCTCATATGAATATGTGCGCGGAGAGTTTGAGTGTGTGTGTGTTCGGGTGTCATGTGCGCAAGTTTGTGTGTGTGCTCGCGTCTCATATGTATGCGCGTGGAAAGTTTGTGCATGCACGCGCGTGTCTCACATGAGTATGTGCGCGGAGAGTTCCACGCGACTTGTGTGTGAACAGTTTGCATGTATGTGCATTTCATATGTATTTGTTTGAGCACTGACGTTGACGAGTTAACTCCTTAGGTATCGAAATCTGGAACCGAACAACATGTCATTTTTTGATACTCGATAGTATCGAGGCAATTCGGTACTAAAAAGTATCGAACTCGGTACCCAGCCCTAGTACCGAGACAGCTCTCATCAGAGTCACAAATGATTTGCTCTTATCATCCGATCACGGTTGTATCTCTCTATTAGTGTTACTCGATCTTAGTGCTGCATTTGACACTATTGACCACAACATCCTTTTAAATAGACTTGAACACTATGTTGGCATTAGTGGAATTGCACTAGCATGGTTTAAATCATAATTTACTGCTACAAACTTATAACGGTCAGATAAGTAAGAGATGTCTTATCGATCACAAATTCAGTATGGCATACCATAAGGCTCAGTACTAGGACCGCTGCTGTTCACTCTGTACATGCTACCATTAGGAGATATCATTAGGAAACATGGAATTAGCTTTCACTGTTATGCCGATGATACTCAGCTCTATATTTCTTCAAAACCTAACGAAACTTACTAATTCGCAAAATTAACGGAATGCATAGCTGATATAAAAAAATTGGATGACTAGTAATTTCCTACTACTAAATTCTGAAAAAAAACAGAGATTCTAATTATTGGACAAAAAAACTTCCTCACGTAATAACCTAGAATACTGTCTAACACTTGATGGCTGCTCTGTTAAGTCTTCGTCGTCGGTTAGGAACCTGGGTGTGCTCTTTGATACCAATCTTTCATTTAAAAGTCACGTGTCCAGTATCTGTAAAACCGCATTTTTCCATCTTAAAAAATAAAACAAAGCATGTAAATGAAGTACGGAAGTCAGCTCGTTACCGGAAATTCCCCAGCCCTGATCTCATTAGCATAACAGTGTCATTCAAATGATCCAATCAGCCTAACTAGTCAACGACTGGGCCAGGGGCTCCAAGAGCCATTAAAAGACAAAGGGTGGGAGTCTCAGTAATCTGACTCATTTAACTTACAATAGAGAGAACAGGACTGGCAGGAATCTCAGCTGATATCATCATCATAATAGTAAATGCTAAATTCAATCTACAGAACTTTCTCAGTTTATATACTATTGTATTGGAACCTAAATTAAACATTTAATAAAATTTGTAACAACAACTGCATTGGCTGCCTATTAAACATCGTACACATTTTTAAATATTGCTGATTACTTACAAAGCACTAAATGGTTTAGCTCTGCAGTACTTGAGCGAGCTCTTAACGCATTATAGTCCTTCACGTCTATTGCGATCTCAAAATTCCGGCCAGTTGATAATACCTAGAATATCAAAATCGACTGCTGGCGGTAGATCCTTTTCCTATTTAGCACCAAAACTTTGGAACAGTCTTCCTACCATTGTCCGGGAAGCAGACACACTCTGTCAGTTCAAAGCTAGACTAAAAACACATCTCTTTGACCTAGCATACACATAATACATTATAGACTTCTATAACTCAATGTTAGGCTGCATAGATTAGGTCAGCCGGAACTGGGAACACTTCCCTTAAATCCTGATGTACTCGTTACATCATAAGAAGAATGGCATCTACGCTAATTTTAGTGTCTTTGTTTATCCCGAGGTTTTCCCGCAGCCTGCCGGATCCAGGCCGTATCCAGATCTTACGAAGGAGCTTCGCCTGGACCCGATGACAACGCAGTGCTGAAGTGCCAACTAGCCTCTCCCTATGGAGGATCCCTTTACCACTCTACAGATAAAGCGTTGTGGGAAAATTCGGTTCGTGTACCTACCAAGTGATAAAATAAAATTCTGTATCAAAATTTATAGGCAAGACAAGTTTGTTTAGGCATGGTTTGTAGGGAATTACAAACCTGCGGACATATATTCAAACACACATAACTATAGAATAAATTCTTAATGCGCATGTGAACGCCATCAGTGTTTATCACAGGTTTGCGTTTAAAGTCTGTTTAGAAAGAACGGCGTCGTCTTAGCGGCCCCTAATTTAATAACAAATGATCATTTCGACGGAAGTGAACCAATCTAAACTAACTTTGGCTGGAAATAACATTATTCAAGAATCGCTATAGTGTCAAACAATCTCTGTTACCTTAAATTATGTGTTTATCTCTGTAAAGCTGCTTTGAAACAATCTACATTGTTGAAAGCGCTATATAAATGAAGATGACTTGACTTGACTTGATTTATCAAAACGATTCCATTTACACTTGGTCACATAAATGTGGTTTTGCAAATCGCGTATAAATCCGATTTTCAATTCCCGCGCTATATGCCGATTTAATGGAGTGCACGTCACCGAAAGCAATATGTGCTACATTTTATTGATCGTCAGCTAAAATGTCAAAATCAAAGAGAAAGTGGCAACAGCCCTGGTAAGATCATCTCGTTTCTTTACTTTTAATGAAGATGATTGTGTGTTAAGTGTCTCAGACTTACTTTCACTTTGATTTGCGATAGTTTGTAAGTTAGCTTGATGAATAGATGCTCGTCTGCGGTGATGTGTGTTGCAGTAACGTCGTCATATCTGGCTATAATATGACGTATAGCCTATAACACGCTCTCACACGAGTACTGGGGAAGTCGGTCATTTAGCATGCGAGTCAATCTCATTCAGCAACCAGCAGAAAGCGGATGCAAAGCGCAGTTATAGTTACTGTGCACATACGATTGTTTATATATTCATATTTAACATAGAACATAACTCAACGTTTAACATAATCCAATATTTATGAATGTGTAAATGTCTGACCAAACAATTAAAATTTTAATTATGCAAGAAAACCTTGTGCTTGGTCATCTGAACCACTTATTTTGAGTCAATTAGGCACACATTTTAATAAAGCCAAATAATTTTAAGTAAATAAAGTAAATATTTTTGTTGACTTAAGACATAACACATAAGACACTCTTTTTCACCACCTGCTGATGTATTTATGTAATATGAAAAAAATGTCACTGAACGAATCAATGAATTAATCATTTTGGTGAACGAAATGAAAATGAACGATTCTCTGGAAAGAATTAAAATTTCCACCACTAGTACACACACACTACCATCACAGTTCGACACGGTTAACCAAGTGTGCTGAGAATTACGGGCCGAGAACAGTTTGTCACGTGGAAACACAAACGGAACCTTTTCCGAAGGTGGAAAAGCAGCTTTTGTTTCTCAGCACATAAAGATGAACTACTTACTGTGATCTCAGACTGCGGTGATGTGGTGTAGGTGAACTAGAATCAATATAACTCAAAGGGTGATTATATTACAGTGAATAAGAACCTAATTTATTTGCAAATTATTCTGAATTAATATTTAACACTTTATCAACTACACAGCAAAATCACCAGTGTTAAATTAACACTGCTCAGTGTTTATATGAGTCCACACTCAGAGGGTGTTCAATGAACACTGAAGCAGTGCTAAAGTTAATGAGATAATTAAGTAATTAATTGAGTGATAATTGAGCATTATCGACGACACCTGATGTTAACAAGCAGAATCACTGAAGGAGAAAATCGTAATTGGTATGTTACCATTATGGAGATCAGTGTTTGCTTTAGTTGGGTTCTTGACCCTTACATCATTAACTTTAGTTCTTTGTTTGGCTGCTATACCTGAGTTATAGCTGCCTGATGAACAAAGAGAAAAGGTGTTATGATGGTGTTGGTTGTGTTTTAACATAATCAATAGTTGGCCTAAATCACTGAACTCATTGAGAGCATAATTTCAGAGTTAAGTTTACCTTATGGATTATAGCAGAACTGTCATTGTAGAGTATGCATTTTTTTGCCTTTTCAATTAAATCCAAATGATCAAATCATTAAAAAAAAAACACCTTAAAAAGTATTTCAGGTAGGCACATACAGACATCAAGAATTAGCGTATGAATCTCAACAATGGTGACAAACAGATGACCTCTGAACATAAGCTCATTATTTATTCATGCAGCAATGCATGATGGGAGCCATGAATGAGATTTGATTGGTGGCATCCAGAATACACTGCAAAATGCTTTATAATTCTCACCATTGTTGAGAGTCACAGGCTGGTTCTTGATGTCTGTTTAAAAAGGCGAAAAAAAGTTTTGTATGTGATTTAAGTTTTAAGAAATTATTTGGATTACATTGTAAAAGTTGCAAATATTGTGATTTTCAAGGACATTGCTGCTATAATCAATAAAGTAAATGTAGCTCAGAAATTGGGCTCTATTCAGGATGATAATGTTAAAACACAACCAACACCATCAAATCACCTTTTCTCTTTGTTCATCTGGCTGTTATAACTCAGGTACAGCAGCCAAACAAAGAAAAAAAGTTAAAGACTTAAGGGTCAAGAGCCCAACTAAAGCAAACACTGATCTCCATAATGGTAACATACCAATTACGATTTTGTCCTTCAGTGATTCTGCTTGTTAACATCAGGTGTCTTCGATATTGCTCAATTATCACTCAATTAATCACTTAATTATCTCATTAACTTTAACACTGCTTCAGTGTTCATTTAACACTATCTGAGTGTGGACTCATATAAACACTGAGCAGTGTTAATTTAACACTGGTGATTTTGCTGTGTATTCGTCCACCGATAAATGGAGATTAGGGTATTTTATTAATTCTGGACATAATATTATCCCGTGGCCTACGGTAATAATATCATAAAATTATGATCACTGATTATGAGCAGGGTAAAATCTACAGTTTAAGGCAGTAACTTGTAAGCACACAGCACAAGACACTTTTATAGAAAATCAACCAAGACTATTTATTAAACAACTCTAATACACACAAACTAATCTAATGAAAACACACAAACATTCATTCAAACAGAGACAGAAAAGGTAATGTTATTAACGGAGAACGGAGTCCCAAACGTCTGGCGTTAGACACTATTCTTGACCGCAACCTGAGAGAATCAATATACTAGTAATTCAACCTTCGTTCGTGTGCTTAATAGGACTTGCACCAGTTCAGCAAAAATTAGGAGATTGTGTACTTGCGTTTGGATGCTCCTGTGAGCGTGTGCGTTCCCTTCGGTGACGAAGTTGCTGGCTGGAACCTCTTTGGCACTGATTGGCTGGCAGTCGGTCGATGATGCGTTCTGAGGGACAGCACTTGATGGTGAATGGTTGGTTGGCTTTGCTGGGTGGCGCTTTGTGTGCCGGTTTCCTGGATTGCGGGTTCCTATGCAATAGAGTTTCCTCTGAGTCTGGAGGAGCTGCTGGAGCAACTCTGAGAGGGGGTTCTTTGACGAAGTTCAACGAAGGCTCCTTATGGAAGAGTTGATGAGTTCTGAGTGAGCTCTTGGTGGTTTGAAGAGCATGTAAGTGTATGCGTTGGACGATGAAAAGGGTCCACACAAAATCAAAGCAAGAGCAAAAGTCACTGCAAAAGCAAGGCAAAAAGCAAAGCAGAGCTTTTTCATTGGATTATAAGCGTGTCCATTAGGGTGCATCAAATTTGAATGAGAAATTTTTATTTCAAAATATCAATTTGGCTGGCAATGCATTTTGTTCCAATTAACATCAAAATGACTTTTGCAAAGTTTTGAGGAATTCCATTGAGATTTAGGGGTGCCACCTAACACATGAACTTTGGCGAAATTTCGAAAAATGTGCAATTTTTAGTCTAATTGCCAAAAGGATGACCCGGAAATGTTGAGTACAGTGAACTTTTATACAGTAACATATTCTATAGGGTTATCAAAGTAAAAGTTGTTTGTTTGCCCTTTGGGCAACTTGGGCATTTCTCAGAATTCAACTTTCAAGATTCTCCATTAATTTGTCCTATAGACAAAATGGATGGAGGTCAATGGGACATGTTCATGTGGCCTTACCCTGAATTTTGTGCAGCAGTGACGGATGTCGGACACACATATAAATAATAATTCATTACATTTATATAGCGCTTTTCTCGACACTCAAAGCGCTTTACATGGAAAGGAAAATCTCCTCAACCACCACCAATGCGCAGCATCCACCTGGATGATGCGACGGCAGCCATATTGCACCAGAACGCCCACGACACACCAGCTTACTGGTGGAGAGGAGACAGAGTGATGAAGCCAATCAGTATATATATATGGGAATGATTAGGAGGCCATGATGGACAGAGGCCACTGGGCAAATTTGGGATTTTTTGTGACCACAGAGAGTCAGGACCTCGGTTTAACGTCTCATCCAAAGGACGGTGCTCTTTGACAGTATAGTATCCCAGTCACTTTACTGGGCCGTTGGCACCCACACAGACCACAGGGTGAGCGCCCCCTGCTGGCCTCACTAACACCTCTTCCAGCAGCAACCTGGTTTTCTCAGGAGGTCTCCCATCCAGGTACTAACCAGGCTCAGCCCTGCTTAGCTTCAGTGGGCAACCAGTCTTGGGCTACAGGGTGATATAGCTGCTGGGTTTTTTCAGTGCCAAAGCGCTGCTCAGGGATGTGCATGGGGAGATCAGCGGGCTTGTGCTCCAAGATTGCTCTGGCAAGTGCACGCTTGTCATTATTGGGCACCTTGCTGCTGAAGAGAGCCAGGGGTAGCATCTCACCTGTCAGGTACCAGCGATGTCTCTCCAGCGCCTTGATCGCTGATGCTGCAATGCCCTTATCTACAGCCTTGTATGCCTGCAGGTGGTGGTACAGTGTCAGGTCATTCCAGGCAGCATCTACAGCTTTCTCGCAGGTCAACTACCACTTTGCATAGATGTGTGTAATGAAAATGGCAAATGCCAGAATCTTCGGCACCTGCTGCCGCGTGGTGATTGTTCCCTGGGGAAGCAATGCGATGTGCTGCTCCATCAAAGCCAGCTTGAGAGTATAGAGCAGCTTGGCCATCCATCGTGCCTTGTGGAGCGCTCCCGGTCGTTGGAAGGTCACTTCAGTCTGCTCTTCGCCATCTGCATCCAGAAAAACAAGACACAGCTGCACAAACTCATGGTAGTCACCTCGCTTGTGATCAGTGACTTCTTTTGCGCACCTGACACGTTCAGCACGTAAATTGCCCAGGAGAGGTTGCTCAGTGTTGCCAGGAATGTAGCGGGACCATTGGGTGCTGGATTCTTGTGGTAACAGGTTCCATTTCTCTCTCAGACGTGTGAACAAGGTCACCTCTGGCGAGTGTGATGACTCCACCTTCAGGTCTGTGAAAACCTGGTTCAGGAGGACCTCACCAATGTGGTGCCGGCACCCAGACCACCAAAGCAGTGGTTGGCCCAGTGAGAGCTGTATGGCAATGCAGGCTGCTGTGAGATCGCCGGTGTTTGACGCAGTTGTGTCAAATGTCATGTTGACTACCTGGTCAGCGCAGCATCAGTCCTGCAGCAACTTGCATGTCAACCGGGCAATGATCACTCCACATGCCTCATTGGTCTGCTGCTTATACGCCCGGACACCAAGCAGTTTCAGCCACTCTGCCTCTCCAACCACCACTGGAAGACTCTCCTCGAACTGGCACACATTGCTGAGCATCGGTGTTAACTTGTTGTCCCAGTGTAGGGTACACAATGGAGGTGGTGTCCAATGCTTGTGCTGTTCCTCACTGATTGTCTCCAGCACTTGGCGTCATGCTCGGTCAGCTGTTGCGTAAGATGCAGAGAGATGTATACATTCACTGCCTGACTCTGCAACAAGACCACTCGTGAAGGCAGCCTGTTGCATTGGTGACATCTTCAACCTTGTAGCCAGTGAGTGACACGACACTTGGTTGGCTAAGGATGTCATATGGAATGAAGACGTTTGTTTCAGTCTTCTTATGCATGTGGGATGGTTCGCCCTCAGATGGTGAATAGACTGTGTTAGTATCCTCCTCTGACTCCTCATCACTCTCCGACTCCAAGCTGGACATTGCCGTCATCTCCTCCAGCTCCTTTTCATAGCGGGACTGCCTGGCTGCTGTGGCATCTTGACGCTCCTCTCGCTGCTTCACCTTGAGCTGCACCTTTTTGTCTAATACACCAAATGTGGCCACTCTGTCAGTCTTCATGCTGGCCAGGAAAGCTAGGTCACAACTACAGATATGATAGTAAAATGGAATAATACATACCCAACACAGAAAGATCACCTCAAACAGAAAGATCACCTCAGTTTTCTTGAGCTGTAGTATTGTTTACCTCAGATCTCCATGGCAACCATTGAGCACTGTTAACTACTTTATCCAACAAAAACAGATGTGCGGTGGCACCCCTAAATCATCATGTACTGGAAAAATATTTTGCATGTGTTGTTTCTACATATATTGGAACACTTTTAGCACCCAGCCATATCAAAATTCAAGAATTGTGTTTTTTTATGCACCCTAGTGTCCATCCGACCTGTCCTTCCGAGTGTGTCAGCCAATCAAATATTGTCTTGGGCGGGACCTACGCCCCATCCTCCGGTTCTTGCAGTGTATTCTGGATGCCACCAATCAAAACTCATTCATGGCTCCCATCATGCACTGCTGCATGAATAAATAATGAGCTTATGTTCAGAGGTAATATCTGTTTGTCACCATTGCTGAGATTCATACGCTAATTCTTGATGTCTGTGTGTGCCTACATAAAATATCTTTTTTTTATTTTTTTATTGATTTGATCATTTGGATTTCATTGAAAAGGCTAAAAATGGTGTGCTCAACAACGACAGTGCTGCTATAATCCATCAGGTAAACTTAACTCAAAAATTATGCTCTCAATGAGTTCAGTGAATCAGGTCAAATAATGATTATGATTAAACACAACAAACACCATCAGAACACCTTTTTTTGTTCACCTGGCTGTTATAGCCAGATGAACCAGCCAAACAAAGTCTAAAGTTAATAATGTAAGGGTCAAGAGGCCAACTAAACTAAACACCAATCACCATAATGGTGACCATTTTACATTAATTTTCTCCTTCAGTGATTTTGTTTGTTAACATCAAGTGTCTTCAATAATGCTCAATCATCACTCAATTAATCACTTAATTATCTCATTAACTTCAACACTGGTTCAGTGTTACTATAAAACTCTGAGAGTGTGGACTCATATAAACACTGAGCAGTGTTAATTTAACACTGGGGATTTTGCTGTGCAGACACTTGATTTTTTAAAACTCTTTTTCAGATTACTTACATTTTAATTATGTATTGGTACACTGTAAAACCCAACAAGTTAAGCTAACTCATTTCATTTGAGGAAACCGATTGCCTCAATTAATTTAAGTGTATAAAAAACAATAGTTATGAGTACTCTGAACTTATTTTAATCGAGTTCACTAAAACAATGATATTTCTTGAAACACAATTAAACTTTACACTGCATTTAATACTGTATATAGCTAAAACTTTACTTTATTGAGTAAAAACAGTGAAATGACAAACTTTAAATGAACTCAGAGCACTTGCAGTTACGGCTAGCTCACAATATCACACACAAAGTCAACTCCAATGAGTTAAGCTAACTCATTACATTTGCTGCTGGGCAATGCATGCTGGGAGCCATGGATAAGGTTTGTATTATGGTAGTACTCAGCATGCAATGCAGTATGAATAGTTTTTTTAATGGTCACCATTGTTGAGATTCATATGCTGATTCTTGATATCTGTGTTAGTTTTGGTAATGAATTACATTTTCTGTAAAATTCTTCATACTATCTCATAGGTATAACATTGCTAGTTCTTATGTTGTAGAATCTTAGTTTCGAATACAACTAATAATATAATCAGAGATTAGACTCTGAATGAGATCAGTGAATCAAGTCATTAAGAGATGATTGTCATCATCAAACCTTGACCATCATCCCCCTGACATACTTTTTCTTGAATTTTGTGCCATTCAAGACGCTTCAAGTTTCGGTATTATTTGAGTGCAGTGAACTCAATTTAATTGAGTGAATATTACTGTTAGGTTTTACAGTATAAAGACAGTTTAAAGCAATTTGCAAAAACTGCCTACCCTAGCTTTAATACGGATTTAGCTATGATAAATGTTTAAGACACAGAATAAACGTAGGTGATATAAAGCATACATAATACAGAGGATATACATATATGAGGCAACTTCTGGTGATTAGTTCTTATAACTGAGGTAGAAAAACCTAAGAATAGGCTGTAATAACTGTTAAACACAAAATAACTCCACAGGTTATATAAAACATAAATGATACATAAGATATATGTGAGGTAAATACTGGCGATCAATTTGGCTTATTGGAAGCAATTTTGAGACCGTTGTTGGTTAGAAACCACGAGTGGGTTCATTTCAGTCTATTGGTTTTGGAGACAAAAGTCTCTGGAATTTACAGCTGCAGAAAGGAGATGTCCCTGGTTTAAGGTTTGTGGTGATGGCGGGCCTTGGGAATGCCTTAGCATCCTTCGTTTCCTGATAAGGCTGTGGATTTATGCATTGGGGTCACCACAGGGTTTCTTGGCCATTTGCTCTTATGTTTGGGGAACAAAGAGAAATCTTTTCGTGCTGTCCTGGCATTGCTGGTGTGAGATTAGACAGGCACAGAAAGGGAAAGGGGGGTGACATCTCCTTGAGCCATCTTGGCACCATGAACGCGTTTTATGACTTACTAATGGTGCGATGGGGAATCGTTCCGAACTGTGGAACGCGGTGTTGTGTTCATTAAAAGGCCTGTTCATGGATAATCCTACAGTGGTTTCTCCACTGCATGGATCTTCATGTGTAGCTTCAGGTGACTAAAAGATAAACTCTTTCCACACTGATCACACATGTAGTTTATCTTTGCTGTGGATCCTCTCATGCATTTTCAGACTTGATGAGTGACTGAATCTCTTGTCACAGTGTGAACACTTGTACGGTTTTTCTCCAGTGTGGATCCTCTCATGCGTTTTCAGATGTCCTGAACATCTGAATCTCTTATCACAGTGTGAACACTTGTAAGGTTTTTCTCCAGTGTGGATCCTCTCATGCGTTTTCAGATGTCCTGAACATCTGAATCTCTTATCACAGTGTGAACACTTGTAAGGTTTTTCTCCAGTGTGAATTCTCTGGTGTTGGATTAAACATGTTGCTGTAGTAAAAGTCTTTTCACACTCAAAGCACATGTACTCTCTTACACCAGTGTGAGTTTTCTCATGTCTATGTAAAGTTTGCCAGTGTGAAAAACTCTTTCCACACGGATCACACGTGTGTAGTTTCTCTTTGCTGTGGATCCTCTCATGCATTTTCAGACTTGATGACTGACTGAATCTCTTGTCACAGTGTGAACACTTGTAAGGTTTTTCTCCAGTGTGGATCCTCTCATGTGTTTTCAGATGTCCTGAACGTCTGAATCTCTTGTCACAGTGTGAACACTTGTAAGGTTTTTCTCCAGTGTGAATTCTCTGGTGTTGGATTAAACATGTTGCTGTAGTAAAAGTCTTTTCACACTCAAAGCACATGTACTCTCTTACACCAGTGTGAGTTTTCTCATGTCTATGTAAAGTTTGCCGGTGTGAAAAACTCTTTCCACACACAGAACATGAATGCGGCTTCTCCTTCGTATGAACTGTCAGGTGTTTCTTCAGGTCTGATGCCCAGAGAAATGTTTTTCCACACTGATTACATGTGATCGGCTTCTCTCCAGTGTGGATCTTCATGTGCCCCTTTAGGCTTGTTTGTTGCGTGAAACTCTTCCCACATTGATCACATGTGAACGGCTTCTCACCGGTGTGAACTCTCATGTGATTCTCAAGATTATGTTTTGTTGTGAAACTCTTTCCACATTGAGTGCAGGTGAAAGATTTCTTGTTTCTTCTTTTCTTTAAAAAAATCTTTTTAGTCTTTGAGCGACTCAAAGGTTTTTCTCCAGGTTTGACATGATGTTCTTCCTTCACTTCGCTCAGTTCTTCTCTCTCCTCCTTCACTTCACTCAGTTCTTCTCTCTCCTCCTTCACTTCACTCAGTTCTTCTCTCTCCTCCTTCACTTCACTCAGTTCTTCACTCTCCTCCTCCACTTCACTCAGTTCTTCACTCTCCTCCTTCACTTCACTCAGTTCTTCTCTCTCCTCCTTCACTTCACCCAGTTCTTCTCTCTCCTCCTTCACTTCACTCAGTTCTTCACTCTCCTCCTTCACTTCTCTCAGTTCTTCACTCTCCTCCTTCACTTCACTCAGTTCTTCACTCTCCTCCTTCACTTCACCCAGTTCTTCTCTCTCCTCCTTCACTTCACTCAGTTCTTCACTCTCCTCCTTCACTTCACTCAGTTCTTCTCTCTCCTCCTTCACTTCTCTCAGTTCTTCACTCTCCTCCTTCACTTCACTCAGTTCTTCTCTCTCCTCCTTCACTTCACTCAGTTCTTCTCTCTCCTCCTTCACTTCACTCAGTTCTTCTCTCTCCTCCTTCACTTCCATCAGGTCTGAAATGAAATACATTTTGATTGCATTTTCAGCAAATCAAAAAAATTCAAAAATAGAAATTTAAAGTAAAAGGTCATAAAAGTGAGCCCAGGTGTTTATTACTATCTACATTTTGTATTTTTGCCTTTTAGTAAATTAATTATATGTCCCTGAAACTTTTCATGAATGAGGTACATTGATATTCCAATTATTATTTTTAAAACATTATAGGCACACATCCTATCTTTTTGTAGTGAAAAAAACTATGAAATAAATGTGATCAATGACACGTACGGACAACCTTAAGACGCAATATGCGTAATTTCCGATTCTTCTTCCTGTATCCAAAGACAACAACAACAGCAGCAGCACGCGGATAATGAATAGTTCGGGGCAGATAGCGATCGCCTTTGTTTGCGCTTTGGTGCTAATAAAGAAATTGATTTCCTCCTCTCTCCAAAAGCACGGTGCTGTGTTGCGTCTCGCCATGTTTACCTCTACTTCTTGTTTACTTCCGGTATACTGCACGCAGGTTTTTGTTTGCGCCAGACGGCGCCAGGGCCGGAGTGGGACTCATTTTTAGCCCTGGAGTTTCATGCCTTAGACCGGCCCACTTTAGTTCCCGACTGACTATATTAAAAAAAATGTAATTAAAACCTCAGTATATAAGGTCTAAGTATATAAGTATATAAGTCTGCAATAGTGTTCTGTACAGCCTTGTAATTCATTGTATTTTTCAAAAATATAATTTTCTATTCAGTGCAATAGCCGTACACAGGGTTTTATAAATACAGAGGTCCCAAAAGTGATCTTGCTAGGGGGTTCGGGGGCATATTATTTTTCCACTGTCATTGGCAAAAAACTTATGTATATCTGTGTTAAATAGGAATCCATTGTAATAAAGACAAGTTATAATCATTCTGGGCACAGTATGCAATAGGCTATTGCTACCTGCTCTCCTCTCTTATCTCCATCTCCTGCTCTCGTTCTTCTTCTCTCAGTCTCTTTACCTGTAAATCTCCCCTCCCCGAAGCTGAGCTTTGATTGATACGGTCTTTGCAAACTGATTATTTATGTAGGTCGTTTAAAACTTCTATCGTAAAACAGCTGTTTAGTTTAGCCACTTGCATCTTATCTCGTGAACGCGCCGCGTTGGGATTCGCGCGAGGCTTGCGCTTCTGTGAACATATATCCTGCTTTGATCGGTCAAGCATTTTGCCTTTGCCGACGAGCGGTGTTTGAGTGCTGATGATGAGGTCGGTTATCCTCGCGCTATGGTGGGTAGAGCCCTGACTCGTAGGCGCTATTAGTTGTATCTCTTATTTTTTGTTCACACATCACTAACAACTGTCTTTTTTTTGCTGTGGGGCTGCGAGAAAATAATAATAAAAAAATAGTGGGGCTGCTCTGTGACTTCAGCCTAGGGAAAGCATTCAACCCAGTGCCATGACAACACCGGCCCTCCTAGCCAATAAAACAGACCGGCCCACCGGGAATTCTCCCGGTGCTCCCGATTAGCCAATCCGGGCCTGGACGACGCATACAAGAAGTTCCTCTACTCAAAAGACCAAGAGTCCTTGCGAATAGAACATACACAGAACACAAATCAATGTTCCTTTTAATGGGGATATGCCGATACGCGATTACATGACTAAATATTCGGGTTAGAAAAGGGGTACCCCAGGTATCATATTCGGGTTTTTAAAAACCGGAATATGAGCACATTTGGGTTTTTGCCAGTGTTTACATGGCCGTGCGCGACCGGGTTATTGCTAATATTCCGGTTTTGAACGGTTATTGGCTGCATGTAAACGTAGTCACTGTTAGTGTGTGGTAAATAAAGCAATAATATGCAACAAAACATCAGGGTTTCTCTGCTCATCCTGAACTGAAGCACAGGCTCTACTCTTCAACTCAATGCTGACACACAACTCAACAGAAACCCTTTCAATCCCAACAGAACATTAAACACAAACAGATCTCAACTACATCATTATGTGCAAAAAAACATAAAACATGTTTCATTTCAACATTTACAACCAAAATTGCCAGTAAGTTTCTGTAAATTTCATAGTAAATTGTTTGGTTTCACTTTATTTCGATAGTCCTCGCGATAGTCCACTTTAGACATTCCCCACATAGCAACATTGTGTCGGCCCAGAGCCGGCCCAAGTCGGCACTTGTGGAATGCGGATCTGGCCCACATACAGCGTTGAATGACGGCCCTTGGGTGGCCCACTCCTGTTTGCCAGATCTAGGCCACAAGCAGACCATAGCAATGCCACATGTCAGCCAAGAGCAAAGAAATAAACCAGAACTGGACCTTATCTGAGCCACAAAATCTGTGTATATTAAATATGAAGTAATTGCAGCCTTAATAAAGCCTGTTAACAAGCAGAATCAGTGAAGGAAAGAAGAGAACAGAAAAAGAGACTAGCAGAAACACAAGAACTACAACTTACTTCAGACACAGTCTTAGATGAAATCCACTGAAGAGAAAAGAAGACATTAAATCTGTGAAGATCTCAGCAGAGGAGGAATAAACAACTCCACAAACAGCATTACCAGCTTCACTTATTACTAACCAGACTCACTTTATTTCTGTCAGACGTCTGCAGAAGTTTTATTGAGAATTATCAGAGGCTTAACTCTGTTTAATTTGAAGTTACCATGACAGTGATCAGCGTTTCCATTAGTTGGTCTATTAACTCTTATTATGGCTTTTGTCCGTTTTGGCTGCTGTGACAGTGTGTGTGTCAAATACATTTGCAGCAGTAAAGAAAGCTAAAGTGAAATGAGATCAGGTGATGATGGCTTCCTGTTGATGGTTTTATAATCATCATTAAATAGACTGATTCACTGATGTCTTTCGACTCTAACAATTGTGTTGTACCATTTATATATTCATATCTTAAACCCTGTGTTCCTGCCACATGAGATTTGGCAATATTACAACAATCAGTTAGAAGATTTTAACAAAAACGAGGACAAAAATCCAATCTATCAATAACACACACAGACATCAACAATCAGCGTATGAATCTCAACAATGGTGATAATCAAAAGTACAATGCTACAATGCATGCTGGGTACCAGCATAGTACAAAACTCCCAGCATGCATTGCAAGATGAATAAATTATGCAGCTGAATTGTCCTATTATTTTGTTTAATTTGAAATATTTGCTTTTATTTTTTGCTGTTGTTTTTGTTGCAAGATTTTTAGTGATGTTCTGAATTGATCTGTTTACCTAAATATTATTGTCACCATTGTTGAGATTCATATGCTGATTTTTGATGTCTGTGTGTGTCATGGCAGATTAGTGTTTTTGTGCTCGTTGTTAAAATCTTCTAACTGATTGTTGTAATATTGCTGGATCTCATGCTGCAGTAACAATGGTTGTGATATGAATATATTAATGGAACAACACAATTATTAGATTCGAAAGACATCAGTGATTCAGTCCATGTCATGATGATTAAAAAACCATCAACAGGAAACCATCATCATCTGATTTCAGTTCACTTAAGCTTTCATTGCTGCTGCAAATGTGCTTAACACACACACACACTGTCACAGCAGCGAAAAAAGACAAAAGCTATAATAAGAGTTAATAGACCAACTAATGGAAACGCTAATCACTGTTATGGTAACTTCAAATTAGAGTTAAACCTCTGTTAATTCTCAATAAAACTTCTGCACACGTCTGACAGAAATAAAGTGAGTCTGGTTAGTAATAAGTGAAGCTGGTAATGCTGTTTGTGGAGTTGTTTATTCCTCCTCTGCTGAGATCTTCACAGATTTAATGTCTTCGTTTCTCTTCAGTGGATTTTATCTAAGACTGTGTCTGAAGTCAGTTGTAGTTCTTGTGTTTCTGCTCGTCTCTTTTTCTGTTCTCTTCTTTCCTTCAGTGATTCTGCTTGTTAACAGGCTTTATTAAGGCTGAAATTACTTCATATTAAATATACACAGATTTTGTGGTTCAGATAAGGTCCAGTTCTGGTTTATTTCTTTGCTCTTGGCTGACATGTGGCATTGCTATGGCCTGCTTGTGGCCCAGATCTGGCAAACAGGAGTGGGCCACCCAAGGGCCGTCATTCAACGCTGTATGTGGGCCAGATCCGCATTCCACAAGTGCCAGACTTGGGCCGGCTCTGGGCCGACACAATGTTGCTATATGGGTCTACTAACTATAAGTAACTTTTCAACTACATGTCAACTAACTGTCATTAGAGTATTAGTAGACTGTCAGTAGACTCTTAGGCTATGGTAGGTGTTAGGGTTTGGGTTAGGAGAATGAGTTGACTTGTAGTTGCCAAGTTACTTAAAGTGAGCAGTATGTCTGTTGGTGGACCAACAAAATAAAGTGTTAGCAGATATTATGCATACAATCTACTAATAATCTAATGAGAGTTAGTTAGCATGTAGTTGCAAAGTTACGTAATGTTAGAAGATTGTCTAAAGTGGACTATCAAAATAAAGTGTTAATTTTTTACAGTGTGCGCATGTGAATGTGGGACACCAGAAACACAAGCTCAAGCCAATTTAGATGACAAAAACAACAATTTTGCAGTAAAGTGCAGTAGATTGTATATATTTTTAATTTTGGCATCATTATTATTTGTGGTTATACTGTAAATGTTTGTAAGAAAAAGACAATGCAGAGTGTGACATATCACAACAGTTGCAGTCTCCTAGTGTTGCTGTGTTTGGTGCTAACATGCTAGTATTGTGTTTACTGTTTATTCCTAAGAAAATATAACAATTTTGAAAACTATTAAATAAATGCATAATAAACCAGTTAACCGTTAGCCTCAACCCCCGCTTAAAAAAAAAAAAAAAAAAAAAAAAAAAAACTAGAGTAGACAGTCCATGAAGCCTTTGCACTAAATGCATAAGTGTGCTCTCATTTGACACGTGGCAGCTTATTGTAAAGAAAGTCAGAATACATTATTGTTATAATGAAACAAATAGATGCTTAAATGTTTTATGAAGTTATTAGAAATGTATTTTATGAAATAATTGTATGAAAATAAAAATTAAGCTGGTTTTGTTTCAGTCAAAAAAAAAAACACTGCAGCTAAAGCCATGTTCTGTTTCAAATCTGAAGATCATAACTCTGAAACGTTTAAATGTTTTTTAAATGACCATATCATGTGATTTTATTTTGAGCAGACTATAAAATGCTAACTGATGTTTATTGTCATCTTATAAGCATCCATTCTTGAAGAAAGAAACATTCCAGAGCTTTACAATTCAAAATTATTCATAAAACATATTCGCTCCTGGTGTCAGGTACATAAGGGCTAGCTAGCATGTTAGCTTAGCACACCATCAAAACATGACAAAAAATAAGGCAATATAAGAAAATAATGTTGATTAGTATTGCATCATATATATACTCTATTGTTATAAACCCAACATGCCTTTAAAAACACAGATTAAACATATATCATCACAATCGTGTGTTTTTATTACCTTTATGTTTCTCTCTCTGCATGTTATTCAGATTGATCGCTATATGATTTATAACTTTATGAGTCCACAATGCTCACATCTCCTCATTTTGGGTAAAACATTTTTTTTTAAATTACTCCTCTCTATAGAAAGTTGACGTCAACATATGAGAATATCAATATTTCTAACTAAAAACAGTAAGGGACATTGTTTAGTCAAGCACTTTCATGACGACCATGCTGCAGTTTTATTCTCAATGGAGTCTCATAATTCATACTAAAGGTATGGACTCACTTGGTTTTACATTTTCATAACTGATTAGGCATCAGATTTAGACATTACTGTCACTATAAGATTTCAGAATAAAATAGAGGTCAAATACTGAATCTTGAGTCTTAGAACTTTTTAATGATATAGTTTGTTGAGGTAATTACAATCTTTTACATTAAAACTAACAGTAACTTAACTAATGTAAAATAAGAACGCTTCAGTGTGCCAGCGTCCTCCCGCAGGTTAAAATAATATTTAATGTCACCTGATGTTAACAACAGGGTTTCTGCAGGTTTCAGTAAGTCAAATTTAAGACCTTTTTAAGACATTTTAAGACCATTAAGATTGAAATTTAAGACCTACACGACGCATTATCCAAGTTAGATAGATAGTTACCTCGGGATCATTAGAGTATCTATCTATCTATGTGTGTGTGTGAGAGAAGGAGAGGTAGATATTTTTTAAAATAAAATTGTACTTTTGCATATTATACTGTAAAAACACAATTATTGTTGATTTTAGTTGATCATAGTTGATCATAACTAGAGAGGAAATGATGAGATGATTAAAGTGACCAAAATTATCAAGGTTATCACAGAATCCTGTTCAAAAAGTACTAATACTACAGAATGAAGTCAATTCAACTAGTTTTATGTCGAAAAACAGCAAATAAATTGATTAGCATCAATATGCACTTTTTGTTTACATAAACATTAAAATACCATTAAAAATGATGTCTAGATTTTAAAAGAGTGTCTTGCCACATGTCATCTACTAACATGTACAAGTTCAAATAAAGTTTTGACAAAAAAGGTTTTATACAAAGATAAACCTCATATTTCAGCCTTTAAATATTTTTTTATAAAAAGAATGAGTCAAAAAGATAAATTACTGACATTTACACATTAGCTTATATTTATTAGCAGTGTTTGGGTGAACCCCCCATCCTTCATGTTGACAGAGCTTTCAATGTTGTTATGGAAAGGGGTGATTGGTTGGTTCCTGTCACATGACCTGCGGTGCGTGCATTTGCGGAATTCTGAAAAGTTTAGATTTTTTCCATCTCGATGCGCCTGGTAAAAAAAATTAACGCGTCGCTTCAATTATGAGCGTGCTTGCCGCGCGCCTACACTTGAACAAACTTGAGCGCGGAAAAGATGCGATATGTGAACGGCCTCTGGCGAGCTAGCTCATATCAAGCCACGAGCTGCTGGAGCACGCGAGCGACGTGTTGGAGACCCCTGCTCTAGAGCTCCGCTTTGTAGGCTACAACTCCATACTTTTTTGCTACTTTGTAATAACTTTCTGCGGCCAGCGTTTCTGGAAATGAACGAGGGTAAACACTTTTTTAGACCTGACTAAATGAAATTTAAGACCTAGGATGAAAATCTGGCCGTTTTTAAGACTTTTTAAGGCCTTAAATTTAAAGTCCAGAATTTTAGACTTTTTAAGACCCCGCGGAAACCCTGTAACAATCAATATGAACATTTCTCAAACCTCCCTTTGCTGACCATTTGTTGAAAATAAAAACAAAATATAAAACAATGTGTACCAATTTCATAGTGTAACTGCACATCTAAAAGTGATGAAGTGCTTGAATGTTTCTAACATGAATGTTCTTCAGCATCATGAATGAATGAAGAATAAACACCAACCTCTTTGTTCTTCAGGATCTTCAGTGTGTTTCATTCTG
The DNA here is from genome assembly GCA_026230005.1 of Gila orcuttii. Classification (NCBI taxonomy): domain Eukaryota; kingdom Metazoa; phylum Chordata; class Actinopteri; order Cypriniformes; family Leuciscidae; genus Gila; species Gila orcuttii. The sequence continues at coordinate 63,188,918 of JAPDVR010000003.1, forward strand.
CAGGTTCTGGATCACTCGTGTTCTCACTGTCCTCTTTAATAAACTCAGTCTTTGCAGATTTCAGCTCTTCCTGATGCTCGTCTTCACTTGTAGCTGATGGGAATTTACAGCATTTATTAGAGAATTGATGTGGGTGGAGCTTCACTGATGATAAATTACAGTGGGAGGAGCTTCACTGATGATGAATTACAGTGGGAGGAGCTTCACCGATGATGAATTACAGTAGGCTTGTTTGAGATGAGCAAAATCTGCGCAAAACCGATCACCGGTGATCAGTGTGTAATGCATGCCGGTTAGAAATGTGTCCGAGTGCGGCCCGCCTTGCTCTGATGTCATGCTGGCGTGTGTCAAAAAGCTCTCGCGAGCGCAAGGCGCACGTGTCGGATTCTGCAGTCGCGCGCAGTTGCTCTCCACCGACTGCGCTGATCAAAAGCATGATGGGAAACGACTTGCTGACGACACAGCTTAATGTTGATTGGTTTAAACAACCGTGATGTATTGTTCTCTTTTAAAATGTTTGATTTTAAAACTCGGATATCATGTTTTATATGTATATGTTATGTGTGAATATTCCCAAACTCTCGGACAATGCGATCTCTATGGGTTATGCAATGTCATTTTATTATAAAAACAAAAAAAACACATAGCCTATGTCTGTATTAAAGAAAAAATGATTGATAAACACTTATTTGGAATGGAATTAAATAAGTACTTTGGGTGTCTTATTCATTATAATTATTTTCATATAAAAGCAACAGAACTTAAATTACATCCAGTTTATTAGCCACACTGTGCACGAGCGTGAATCCCGCGATATCCATCATTGATCTCGCAGGTGTCAAATGATCCACTGCGAGAAGCGAGAACTGTCCGGCTTGCCTGCGCTTTCTTCACTCCTCCTCTCACTGCAGCCGCTACTCTCGACTACATTACAGGCGAGGCAAGGCGCATCTCAAACAAGCCTAGTGTGTGAGGAGCTGATCTAGCAAAATAAAAAAAAATAAAAAAACAGTTACTGAGTTTGTTTTTATGCTCATGGACAACAGAATATAAATATTGTACATTCTTCCATGTATAAACAATGGTAAGAAAAATATTTATAATCATAAACAGAAGTAAATCTTTGTCACCAGATTTGTCACCAACAAATACCCTCAGTCTGTTGACAACAGTGGTGGGCCTTCAGAGCCAGCAAGGCCTTCTCTGCTGGCCTAAACAATATCAGAATAACTGACTTGTTTTAATAAAAAAAAATTTCAATGAATGTGTATGCAATTATTCCCAATAGTACATTCTCTTAATTCCAAAGCTTTTCTCTTGGTTGCGCTGCTTCCAGTCGTTTAAATTTATTAGATATTTTATCCAATCATATTTCAGCCATCATGTGTTGCCATGGGCAAAGAAATGATTAATCCCTAATTAAAAGCATATGGATTAATTCAGGTAGGACACCACTGAAGGCCTAGGTGTGAAATGCACCGCCCGCCACTGGCCGACACCAATGAAATGAGCTTTAAGTGTCAATTTACAGGAGATCTGAAGACATCAGCATAATAAATGAGGTGAAAACAGGAACTATTGTCATGAAATAAAGAGTGTTTTCAGCAGATCTGTTAATATTGATGATCCTCAGACTATAAACACTCATTCAACAAGCCATTCAGGATCATCAGCAGATCATCTCACTTTATTCTGAGTGTTTGCATTTAGAAACACACTATTTGAGTCAGGATATACGACTATAAAACTATACTGAAAGACAACTATATTAGTCAAGTCAAGTCATCTTCATTTATATAGCGCCTTTAACAATGTAGATTGTTTCAAAGCAGCTTTACAGAGATAAACATATAATTTAAGGTAACAGAGATTGGTTTGGTTTTATAGCGATTCTTGAATAATGTTATTTCCAGCTAAAGTTAGTTTTGATTGATTCACTTCCGTCTAAATGATCATTTGTTATTAAATTAGGGGCCACTAAGACGACACCTTCTCTCTAAACAGACTTTAAACGCGAACCTGTGATAAACACTGATGGCGTTCACATGCGCATTAAGAATTTATTCTATAGTTATGTGCGTTTGAATATACAGTATGTGCGCAGATTTGTAATTCCCTACAAACTATGCTTAAACAAACTATTTGTTTTGCCTATACATTTGATAAAGAATTTTGTTTTATTTTATCACTTGGTAGGTACGCGAACCGGATTTTCCACAACGCTTAATCTGTAGAGTGGTAAAGGGATCCTCCATAGGGAGAGGCTAGTTGGCACTTCAGCACTGCTTTGTCATCGGGTCCAGGCGAAGCTCCTTCGTAAGATCTGGATACGGCCTGGATCCGGCAGGCTGCGGGAAAACCTCGGGATAAACAAATACACTAAAATTAGTGTAGATGCCATTCTTCTTATGATGTAACGAGTACATCAGGATTTAAGGGAAGTGTTCCCAGTTCCGGCTGACCTAATCTATGCAGCCTAACATTGAGTTATAGAAGTCTATAATGTATTATGTGTATGCTAGGTCAAAGAGATGTGTTTTTAGTCTAGCTTTGAACTGACAGAGTGTGTCTGCTTCCCGGACAATGGTAGGAAGACTGTTCCAAAGTTTTGGTGCTAAATAGGAAAAGGATTGTAAGGCCGTCTAATTCGATCCAATGGCGGTATTCGAATTAGCGGTGAAGGTCTCACGCACGCGTGTTCCGTCTTTTCTCATGGCAAAGGGATTTTTGGTTAAATGCAATACATTTCTCATATGTATTAACTCGTTATTTCATCTGACTCCATAAATGAAAAGGGTTTTAATGATATCTGTGTATCATTAAATGTGAGCGAATCTTTTACTATTCTTTTAAACTCTTGAATGAAAATAATGTCAAAGCCAATTAGAATAATCAAATATCACAATTTAATATGTCAGGTAAATGTATCATTACAATTTCATAATCAATGCAAAACATCAAATGCTCTAGAACAAAGAGGAAAAATGTTTACCCGACAAAGACATACATGAATGCTGAGTCTCGGCGTCCCTCAACATGATCTGAGATACAGAAAGGCCCCGAGCTCTCGCTGCGTTTCATTATATACCCAGACCTAATTTCAAATCTAAGCATCATCCACAGTGGAAATTTCCCTGTAAGTCACCATTTGCTAGCAGTGGAAAATTAGCATTCAGTCAAATGGTCAGAAGGTGTTAACTCAAAGACACACCCTCCAATGTGGAAGATATTTCTAAACTTCCTAAGAACTTTATTATCTTTTGGTTTACTTCTTTGGGAATGAGACATTTGTACCAGTCGCCCCGAGACATTTCAAATAATACCAAACATGTATGATAATCATTCACATTAAACCATTTAGATTCTTGTGTGAGTTTGGGAGATCTCTGCCAGGATGAAGAATGGGGAGAGAAATGTAGATTAGGATGAGGGAGGTGAAACCTTCGTCTCGATAGTGCATGAGGGGGAGTTCAAATGTTAATTTCCTTTGTTTTCTCAGAGAGTGGCCCTCTCTTAAAGTCCTTCCAGTTTTTCCAGTCTTACAGGATCTACCGCCAGCAGTCGATTTTGATATTCTAGATATTATCAACTGGCCGGAATTTTTAGATCGCAATAGACGTGAAGGACTATAATGCGTTAAGAGCTCGCTCAAGTACTGGGGAGCTAAACCATTTAGTGCTTTGTAAGTAATCAGCAATATTTTAAAATTGATACGATGTTTAATAGGCAGCCAATGCAGTGTTGACAGAAACGGGCTAATATGGTCATACTTCCTGGTTCTGGTAAGAACTCGAGCTGCTGCGTTTTGAACTAGCTGTAGTTTGTTTATTAAACGTGCAGGGCAACCACCCAGTAGAGCATTACAATAATCTAGCCTTGAGGTCATGAACGCATGAACTAATTGTTCTGCATTTGTTAATGAGAGCATATGGCGTAATTTAGAGATATTTTTAAGATAGAAAAATGCGGGTTTACAGATACTAGACACGTGACTTTCAAATGAAAGATTGGTATCAAAGAGCACACCCACACAGCAAAAACTCCAGAGTTAAATTAACTCTCCTGGGAGTTTATATGGCTCCAGACTCAGTGTTAAAATATGAGTGTTAAATTAACACTCAAGAGTGTTAAAGTTAATGAGCTCATTAAGTGATTAATTGAGTGATGATTGACCATTATTGAAGACACCTGATGTTAACAAGCAGAATCACCAAAGGAGAAAATCGAAATTTTTAAGACACCATTATGGTGATCAGTGTTCGCTTCAGTTGGGCTCTTGACCCTTAAACTGTTAACTTTAAAATTTGTTTCTCTGTTGTATCTGAGCTATAACTGCCAGATGAACAAAGAAAATGTTTATCAGGTGGTGTTGGTTATGTTTTGACATAATCATAATTTGATCTGAATCACTGAACTCACTTAGAGTCTAATCTCTGACTTAAATGTATATTGTTGCTTACGGCGTCAATATGATTCTACAGCAAAAGATCCAGAATTTTCTAAATAATCTAAAGGATTTCTTAAGAGTTGTTCTGATAAAACAAAATCTTTCTTTTAGGCACACACAGACATCAAGAATCAGTGTATGAATCTCAACAATGGTAACACAGAATATTCAATTAGGGAAAGGAAATTACTAAAACAATTCAGATCATAATTTATTCATACCGCAATGCATGATGGGAGCCATGAATGTGTTTTGATTGGTGGCACCCAGAATGCACTGCAACATGCTTTATTATTGTCACCATTGTTGAGAATCACAGGCTGATTCTTGATGTCAGTGTGTCTAATTACAGTAAGCTCCCAAGTATTTTTATCAGAACAATTTTTAAGAAATATTTTGGATTTTTTGATAATACTGAAAATCATTTGCTTTAGAATCACAGGTCTGATGTAATCAACAAGGTAGACATAACTCTCTAATAGAGATTTGATATTCATGTCAAATTATGATTATGTCAAAACATAACAAACAACACCTGGTCAACTTTTTTCTTTGTTCATCTGGCAGTTATAATTCAGATACAACAGCCAAACAAAAACTGAATTTAATGATTTAAGGGCCATGAGCCCAACTAAAGCAAACACTGATCTCCATAACGGTGGCTTAAAAAAGTAGATTTTCTCCTTTGGTGATTCTGCTTGATAACATCAGGTGTCTTCAATATTAGTCAATCATCACACAATTAATCACTTAATGAGCTCATTAACTTTAACACTCTTGAGTGTTAATTTAACACTCATATTTTAACACTGAGTCTGGAGCCATATAAACTCCCAGGAGAGTTAATTTAACACTGGAGTTTTTGCTGTGCAGTTTCCTAACCAACGACGAAGACTTAACAGAGCAGCCATCAAGTGTTAGACAGTATTCTAGGTTATTACGTGTGGAAGTTTTATCCCAATAATTAGAATCTCTGTTTTTTCAGAATTTAGTAGTAGGAAATTACTAGTCATTAATTTTTTTATATCAGCTATGCATTCCGTTAATTTTGTGAATTGGTAAGTTTCGTTAGGTTTTGAAGAAATATACAGCTGAGTATCATCAGCATAACAGTGAAAACTAATGCCATGCTTCCTAATGATATCTCCTATGGATATAAATTGTATCCACCTCTAAATAATTGATATTACAATTGCTAGTGGTGCCAATATTGCAGTTCACAAGTTAGGCGGCTAGAAATGCCAAAGAATCTGACAACATTAGACGCTTGTCTTGTGATGATGATGATGATGATTTCATCATCATCATCATCATCATCATCATCATCATCATCATCATCATCGAGCTGATAACATCAATGGTGTTCTACAAACACACAGTTACAGCAGCCAAAGAAAAGCTCAAGTAAGAATAAAGGGGACCAAGAGCCCAACTAAAGCAAACACTGATCACCACAATGGTGACGCTTCAAATGAAACAAATATCAACATCTAAACCTCTGCTAATTCTCACTAAGATCATCTGACAGCAATAGTCAAAGGAATTATGTCTAAATGAGACCATAAATTATGTAAAAAATATGTCCACAATGACCACATTTGAACTAGTTTTAACCTTGTACGAAGAGGGTCCATGAACGTCCAGATCGGACGTGTAGAACACGTCAAAAAAAGAAGTCATAAAAACTTTCATTCTGGCTCCTCAGTTGACGTCTTTTCAACGTCCGACTTTTGTGACAAAGACTTTAAAAAGACGTCTTTTGGACATAATTTTGCTCAGTGGTAAATTATGATTTAAACCATGCTAGTGCAATTCCACTAATGCCAACATAGTGTTCAAGTCTATTTAAAAGGATGTTGTGGTCAATAGTGTCAAATGCAGCACTAAGATCGAGTAACACTAATAGAGAGATACAACCGTGATCGGATGATAAGAGCAAATCATTTGTGACTCTGATGAGAGCTGTCTCGGTACTAGGGCTGGGTACCGAGTTCGATACTTTTTAGGTACCGACCGAATTGCCTCGATACTATCGAGTATCGAAAAATGACATGTTGTTCGGTTCCAGATTTCGATACCTAAGGAGTTAACTCGTCAACGTCAGTGCTCAAACAAATACATATGAAATGCACATACATGCAAACTGTTCACACACAAGTCGCGTGGAACTCTCCGCGCACATACTCATGTGAGACACGCGCGTGCATGCACAAACTTTCCACGCGCATACATATGAGACGCGAGCACACACACAAACTTGCGCACATGACACGCGAACACACACACACACACACACAAACTCTCCGCGCACATGTTCATATGAGACGCAAGCACACACACATAATAACATAAAGATGTGGAAAAGTCGATCAAAAGTGTGGGTACATTTCTCCAGGCTCGATGCCAACAGCGCACGATGCAGTATTTGCGGTAAAATAATTGCAGCAAAGACCGGTACCACGACAAATATGATGAAGACATTGAGAGTGCACGGAGTAAACATACAATTTGCTCCGTCTTCGACTGGTAAATGAAGAAATACCTTGTTGATCACTCTGACAGTGTTTATATTGCAATAAATAACCTACTTGAATGCCTAGAAGTGCATGAAATGCCTGAAGTAATGATTTTGAAAATTCAGCTTTGAATTCAATTCATTTCAATAAATTACATTTTGAAATATATTCAAATAAGATTTTAAATTGTAATACTATTTCACAATATTACCAGTTTTACTGTATTTTTTATCAAAACAAATTTAACTTTGGTGAGCATGAGCTCTTTATAAAACATTGTTTGTTCCTTTGTGCTTTTGTTGTTCCTTTGTGCACTGGCTAAGGAGCATGAGTCAAACTGAAAAAATAAAACCAAAGTTTTTCTGAGGTAATGTGTTATGTAATCTTGTTAAAATGGATTTCATAAAACTGTTATCGAAAAAAGTATCGTTAGGAACCGGTATCGAAACTGAGGTATCGAAATTGGCACCGGATCGAAAGATTTTGAACAATACCCAGCCCTACTCGGTACTAATGTACGGTCTAAATCCTGACTGAAAATCGTCGCAGATATCATTTCTTTCAAGAAAGGAACACAGTTGTGAGGATACTGCTTTTTCTAATATCTTTGACAGAAAAGGCAGATTCGAGATCGGCCTGTAATTGACTAATTTTGTATTAAATTTGCGTATTTTTTAACAAGCGGTTTAATCATAGCCAGCTTAAAGATTTTTGGCACATATCCTAGAGACAAAGACAAATTAATGATATTAAGTAGAGGATCTATGACATCTGGAAGTATCTCTTTCAGTAGCTTAGTTGGTATAGGATCTAACATACAAGTTGTCTATTTAGATGAATTAACGAGTTTACACAATTCTTCCTCTCCTATAGCAACAAATGAATAAAAAAATTCTCAGGGAGACTACAATGCACTCCCTGATGCGCTACTGTAGTAGACGGTTGCATAGTTATAATTTTGTCCCTGATATTATAGATCTTATAAGTGAAGAAGTTCATAAAGTCATTACTGCTGTGTTTCTTGTAAACTTGTGGGCTTGAAGCTTTCTTTTTCGTTAGTTTAGCCACTGTTTCAAATAAATACCTAGGATTATGTTTATTTTCTTCTAATAGGGTCGAAAAATAAGCAGATCTAGCAGCTTTTAAGGCCTCTCTGTAAGCAATCGAGCTCTCCTTCCATGAAATCCGAAATACCTCTAGTTTTGTTTTCTTCCAGTTTCGCTCCATTTTTTTGGCTGCTCTATTAAGGGCCTGAGTATGTGTGTGTGTGTGTGTGAGTGTGCTCGTTGTACCACGGCGTTGGACTACTTTCTTTAATCTTCTTTAAGTGCAACGGAGCAACTGTGTCTAAAGTGCTGGAAAAGAGAGTTAAAAGTTTCTGTTGCAATATCGAGTTCTTCTAAGCTATCCGGGATGCTGAGATGATGAAACTGATTAGGAAGATTATTGATAAAGCAATCTTTAGTGGCAGAAGTGATAGGTCTAACATATTTATAACACGGAGTCGGCTTTGCAGCCTTGGCTAAATGTAATTTACACGAGACTAGCTAATGATCTGAGATGTCGTCGCTCTGCTGCAGAATTTCAACGGCATCAACATCTATTCCATGTGATAGTATTAGATCTAGTGTATGATTACGACAATGAGGAGGTCCTGACACGTGTTGTCTAACTCCAATTGAGTTTACAATGTCTTTAAATGCCAATCCCAATGCATCTTTTTCATTATCTACATGTATATTAAAATCACCAACAATTAGGACTTTATCTGCAGCCAATACTAATTCTGATAGAAAGTCCGCAAATTCTTTGATAAAATCTTTATGGTGCCCAGGTGGCCTGTATACAGTAGCCAGCATAATTCTCAAATGTGATTTATCGTTTACACTATATATTTTTAAATTAAGCACCAACACTTCAAAAGAAGTATATTTAAAACTACATTTCTTAGTGGTTTTGAAAATATTACTATAAATAACAGCAACACCTCCCCCTTTGCCTTTCGGACGAGGTTCATGTTTATAACTGTAATCTTGTGGGGTGAACTCATTTAAAGTAATGTAATCGTTTGGTGTTAGCCAGGTTTATGTCAAACACAGCACATCTAGATTATAATCTGAAATCATATAATTAACAATAAGTGCTTTTAAAGTTAGGGATTGAATATTCAGCAACCCAAGCTTTATCATTTGCTCATCTGTATTATATCTGTTTTTTATTTGTTGAACATCAATTAAATTTTTAGCCTTAGATGGGTTTGGACGTTTTTTGGATTTCCAAATTCAGGGGAACAGACACAGTCTCTATATGATGATATCTAGGTGAAAGAGTCGCTATGTGATGGGATTTATCTGACCTTGGTGACGCGAGGCCGCTAGCAGACGGTCGGTTTAGCCAGTCTGTCTGCTTCCTGACCTGGTGCCCAATTTGTCATGTTTGTTCTCTAAGACTATGAGCCATATTACTAGACAGAAGAGCAGCACCAGCCCGGGAGGGATGAATACCATCTCTTTTCAACAGGTCAGGTTTGCCCCAAAAACGTGTAAATTTCTTTCTTTGATTCAAACTACAGGAGCCAAGCTTTTTCTGTTCACCATCATTATTGTTCAGACAACTGGTTCTTTTCATTCAAGAACGACATGTACCAGTTCGTTCAACTCGATCACGAACGAGATCTCTCTCACGTTCAGACTCAATCAACTCCAGCACTGTTAGTGAAGGGCGTATTCGTTCACTACATTCAACAAATCGCATGCTCAGTCACATCTCATACTCAAAGGCTATTGGCTCGAGGTTTAGTCATTATTTCGATAGGATGAAAAAGTCCACAGAGCTACCCGATTCTCTGAGCTGCGCATGCGCTGTTAATAGGATTTCAGTGAACAAGAAATATGAGTCAATGGATTACGAGAACGATTAGTTCAAAAAGAACGATTTGTTCATGAATGTAACTGACCAATTCTGAGTGGCAATTTCACTACACACTAGTGATGTTGTCTGTTGCCTGGCTAAGTGACGTACAAGCAATTTGAGCAACTTAAACACAAATTAATAATCAAATTAAAAGAAATATCCGATCATTTCCAATAACATGGTTTGTGCTCACCATGCACCATTAATATTAAACGCATATGGCGTTTTGTCCATAGAAATGTTTTTCTATGGAAGCAGCTTAAACTCGAGCTCAGATAAACCCCCCAGTGGGAATAATGATGCTTGGATGATGAGTATAGTAGCAAGATGGCTAAATTATGCAGGTGGAGCTGGGGAGGTGGAGGGACGCCAGAACAGCTGATGCCAGAGCGAGGAGAGCGGCTGCTTATGTGCTCCAGCAGTTCATTGAAATATTAGATGGGTTCACTCCTCCCAAAATGACGTTGTGAACTTCACTAATTGTTAATTTTCATGATCGATTTCAGCAATTAGTTCTTGCAGCCCTAGTTAATTTACGTTTGTTTTGATCACCAAAACTCAGCTTTTCAAAAGTTTGAATCAGTTGAACCAAGTCCTTTGTAAAAAAAAAATGGTTCACTGTTTTAAAGCGTTCGAAACGCCACACGCTGGTCAGAATAGTGTAAATGCAACAACAACTCAGGCCAAACATGCATAATAACACCTCTTACAAACCATTGCAAATGTGTTATTGAAGGTAATCAAACAAATGCAATCAACAAATCATCTAACTTCAGGGCTCTTTTGTTTGTTGCATGGATTACTCAGCTCAACAGGCGAATAAGAGACTATCAACTACTTTTCTTCTTTTTAATCATACAAATGTCTCATTAAAATGTCTACAAATGTTTTAAACTGGTCAGAAATCAGGCAAAACCCATAGACACTTGTTCAATGGTTTGCTGCATGATGGGTTCGCAGAGATCATTGACATTTAAAACATTTTGAAACCGTTATGAGGCAACGAAGCCTCGTTTACTAAAATCACGTGACTTTAACAGTTTGATACACGCTCTGAATTTCTGATGTGAAACAAATATTTATAAAGGTTTTTGAGCTTCGTGAAGAAGTGTTTTGAAATTGCCCTTCACTACTTTAACTACATGAGTAAGACATGATTAGCAAGTTGTTTGCAGAAAATAGTCCATTGAAACTCACTTGATTTAATGTTTCTTTTAGACCTGATGGACGTGAACAAAAAAGGAAAAACAGAAGTCTCCTGCTGTTACGATGCAACAAGGATGAATGAAGCAGAGAGCAAATCCAAATGCAAGCACTTTAATAAAACAACCAGGTAATCCAATGAAACTCAGGACAAGGCACACAGGTAATGGAAGAAGGAACTGGGAACATCTAACATCAAACAACGACCGACAAACACCAACTGAAGAACAAGGGTATAAATACACAGGCAAACAAGTTAAACAAGATAACAAGGGGGCGTGGCTAATCAGAAACACATGGGGAGACTAATCAACAAAACGGGGAACAGCTGAACATGAAAAGACAGGGAAACACATGACAGACAAAAACAAGGAACAAAACACAAAACCCACACCGTGACATAGCCCCCCCCCCCCCTATGGGCGGCTTCCGACGCCCCTTGAAACAAAAACACTAAAGTTCAGGAGGGTGGTGAAGTGGAGGCGGTCTTGGGGGAGGGACGGAGGGCCAGGTTCATGCAGGGGACCGACTTGGGTCGTGGAGTGAGGGCGGACCTGGACCGTGGGTGGAGCAGGCTGTGCAGGCGAACAGGCAGAGACGACCCTTCAGACGGCCTGGGCGGAAACGACCCTTCAGACGGTCTGGGCGGAAACGACCCCTCGGGCGGCCAGGGCGAAGCAGACAACCCATCAGGCGGCCAGGGCAAAGCAGACGACAGTCCATCGGGTGGCCAGGGCGAAGCAGACGACAGTCCATCGGGCGGCCAGGGCGGTGAAGACCCTTCGGGCTGCCAGGGCGGTGAAGACCTTTCGGGCGGCCAAGACCCTTCGGGCGGCCAGGGCGGCGAAGACCCTTTGGGCGGCCAGGGCGGCGAAGACCCTTCGGGCGGCCAGGGCGGCAAAGGGCCAGGGCGGCGAAGACCCTTCGGGCGGCCAGGGTGGTGAAGACCCATCGGGCGGCCAGGGCAGTGCAGACACCGGCTCGGGAACAGCAGACACCTGCTCGGGAACAGCAGACACCGGCTCGGGAACAGACAACACATACCCTGGTTCGGGCTCAGGAACAGACAACACACACACTGGCTCGGGAACAGACAACACACACACTGGCTCGGGAACAGACAACACACACCCTGGTTCGGGTTCAGGAATAGACAACACACACCCTGGTTCTGGCTCAGGAATAGACAACACACACCCTGGTTCGGGCTCAGGAACAGACAACACACACACTGGCTCGGGAACAGACAACACACACACTGGCTCGGGAACAGACAACACACACACTGGCTCGGGAACAGACAACACACACACTGGCTCGGGAACAGACAACACACTCACTGGCTCGGGAACAGACAACACACTCACTGGCTCGGGAACAGACAACACACTCACTGGCTCGGGAACAGGAACAGTCTCTGAATAGACCATCTTGTCCGTAGACACTGGCTCGAAGGAAGTGACGTGAATGGTCTCTGGCTCGGCCATCTTGTCCGTAGACACTGGCTCGGAGGAAGTGACGTGAACCGACTCTGGATCGGCCATCTTGTCTGTAGACACTGGCTCTGTAGAAGTGATGTGAAGCGTCTCTGGCTTGGCAGAAGTGACGTGAACAGTCTCTGACTCGGCCATCTTGTCCGTAGACACTGGCTCGGAGGAATTGACGTGAACAGTCTCTGACATGGCAGACGTGACGTGAACAGGCTCTGACTGGGCAGACGTGACGTGAACAGTCTCTGGATCAGCAGAAGTGACGTGAACAGTCTCTGACTGATGAAAAACAATGAAGAACGAGTTAAAAATTAATATCAGATTAATGTCTCTATTAAAAGTGTTATGGTCTCTTGCAGCTCCTGAACTTTGCCTCCAAAGGTTTTTCCAGTGTATAAAAAAATAAAAAACAACATAGAACTCTTAAAATCTGAGAAATTTCTCAAATCACAAAACAATTATTTGAATGATCACCATACAAGCAACCCACTCGTGTAGAGGTTAAATTTATCACTATAAATACAAACTTATAAAACGGCTTTAAAACTACTAGTTGAGCATAAAGGTATATGTACAAACTGAACACATCATTTTGCATAAGTCAGGACACCCCATGCAATGTTAAATTCCCATAGAGGCAGGCAGATTTTTATTTTTAAAGGCCAGTTATTTCATGGATACAAGAGCATCCTGATAAAGTTCCCTTGGCCTTTGGGAGTAAAAATATCCCCACATCATCACACACCCTTCACCATACCTAGAGATCGGCAAGGTTTTACTTCAGTTAGCCTAATAGCTGGTTTGATTTGCATTGAGAGATGATCTTATGGAAAGTACCCAATGCCAATCTCTAGGTGTGGTGAAGGGTGTGTGATGATGTGGGCTTAATCAAACTTTATAAAGAGTGTGTGTAAATATGAGAAATACCGTGATCTGCTCTCCTCACCTCGGAAGACTCTTCTTCTTCTTCTTCTTCTTTATTGGCGGCTCGAATTAGTGCCATCTACTGTGTTTGTTTAAAATAGGCTGGTACAAAACCTGAAGTAAAGCTGCTATTTATAATTTCTTGGATGTTAGGTCCAATAGTGTCCCACGATATCAGTGGGACAAACTGAGGGTTTCAAATGTGTAACAATATTTGTAAGAGTAGCGATGGATACAGACTCAAATCGGGTGAAAGCAGATGCACACTCTATGGAAATGGAGGGGTCAAAAGCAGGAAGGACACCTATACTGTGTAAGGTTAAAAGCATCGATAAGATTTAAAAAGTCTTTTGCCAGCGGATTTGTAGGACAACACACATGAATATTCATATCCCCTACAATTAAAGTCCGGTCATATTTCGGCATAATTTCAGACAGGAAATCAGAAAAGTCACTGATGAAGTCCTTATTATACTTAGGAGGTCGATATATAACTGCACATAGTACCTGCTAAGCTTGACCCAATTCAAACATGGTTAGTTCAAAACTTAAGAAGGAGACCAGTAACAGCTGTCTGCAGCTGTACTTTTTCTTGAAGATAGTAGCAAGTCCACCTCCTCGACCAGTAGTCCTCGGAGAGTTAAAATAAGAGCAATCAGCCGGTAAAAGTTCAGAAAAAGCGTTCGACTCACCAACATTTAGCCAGGTTTCAGTCACGAATAAGAAATCCAAATCATGACAGGTAAAGAAGTCATTCAGGATAAAGGTCTTATTCGCCAGCGATCTGGCATTGACTAAGGCAGCTCTGACAGGAGCGGCCTGTGTTGCCGGACTGGCCGTCCGAGGTACTCGACTCAGCGGCCGAAGATATCCATGGTTGACGCCACCTCTGCGGGGTCGAGGTGAACATCGGTGAGGAAGCTGGGCCTCCACATCCGTGCCGACAACAGGTACCAGCCAGGTGTCCGCAGGGTCCAAAACTCGGATAACATTGCGATAATAACTTGATCCGTATTCTGCCAAGAAGCCACGGGGAGTCCGACCCGATCCGACTGATCCAGGATAGAACACCAGGTATGCTTTGAGCTTCACCAGCTGTCCGCTGCGTTTCCCCCGCCGCTTGGAGCGACTTCTCTGGGGAAGAGGTGGCGGATTGTGTTGGAGGTGAGCAGGTATCTCTGACAGTAAAGGAGGGGGAAAAGTTTTCTGTCCACCCTGATCATATTTGATCAATGATCAGACAGAGAATCGAAGATCAAACAGCGTTTGGCAATCGTAGACCAGCAGAGAGACAATATTTTGTATAAACAGTGCCACAAACAGAAAAAAATACAAACAAATTTGACAGCGACGGACGGCCGGCCACACACACTGGCGCCATCTTGTCAAAAATAAGGTGATGATGAGTTACAGCCCAGATAGCATGGTAACATTGATTCAATGCAAAGTTTTGATAGAATATAATTATTCACGATTAAAGACGTTCCCAATGCGCTAAGCAGCGCAACATCGATTGCAGCTTTTGAAAGGGAACAGACAAATCACATGTCAAAAACAGACTGATTTTTTAGATCACACATTTATGTTGGGTTGAACACGAGTTACATAAATGCTAATAAACATGAATACAGTTTGATATAGAAAACGATATTGTTTTGTGATGCTTTATTAAAGGTTTTATGCATTGTCAGTTAACAGAAACCAATCAAATAACAAAATGTCCATTTCTCATCCTGGCTGTTTAGAAACTAATGAATGAATGAGGCATTTATATAGCGCTACTATTTACTACTGTACACACCAAGCGCTTTACAATCACATCAGGTGTCGATCTCGTTCACAACCTGGATGATTCAACAGCAGCCACAGTGAAACAGAGCCAGCTATAGGTGGAGAAGAGATATTTGACTGTGACTAACTTACACAGAAGAGATTTTGTTGCTCAGCACATAAAGATGAACTACTTAACTGTGATCTCAGACTGTGGTGATGTGGTTTCTCCACTGTATGGATCTTCATGTGTATCTTTAGGTGACTTTTATTAATGAAACTCTTCCTGCACTGATCACAAGTGTGTGGCTTCTCTCCAGTGTGGATCCTCGCATGTCTTTTCAGATGTTCTGACCGATTGAATCTCTTGTCACAGTGTAAACACTTGTAAGGTTTTTCTCCAGTGTGAATTCTCTGGTGCCGTTTTAAATATAATGCTGTAGTAAAAGTCTTCTCACACTTAAAGCACATGTACTCTCTTACACCAGTGTGAGTTTTCTGATGTCTTTGTAAAGATTTCCGCAGCGAAAAACTCTTTCCACACACAGAACATGAATGTGGCTTCTCCTTCGTATGAACTGTCAGGTGTATCTTCAGGTTTGATGCCAAAAGAAATGTTTTGCCACATTGATCACATGAGAACGACTCTCCAGTGTGAACTCTCATGTGAATCTCCCGATTTTGTTTGCTTGTGAAACTCTTTCCACATTGATTACATGAGAACGGCTTCTCTCCAGTGTGGATCCTCATGTGAATCTCAAGGCTATGTTTGGCTGTGAAACTCTTTCCACACTGATCACATGTGAACGGCTTCTCTCCAGTGTGAACTCTCATGTGAATCTCCCGATTTTGTTTGCATGTGAAACTCTTTCCACACTGATCACATGAAAATGGCTTTTCTCCCGTGTGAACTCTCATGTGAATCTCCCGATTTTGTTTGCTTGTGAAACTCTTTCCACATTGATCACAAGAGAATGGCTTCTCTCCGGTGTGAACTCTGATGTGACGCTCAAGATTTTGTTTGCTTGTGAAACTCTTTCCACACTGAGTGCAGGTGAAAGATTTCTTGGCTCTTGTTTTCTTTAAAAAAATATTTTTAGTCTTTGAGCGACTCAAAAGTTTTTCTCCAGGTTTGACATGATGTTCCTCCTCCACTTCACTCAGTTCTTCTCTCTCCTCCTTCACTTCACTCAGTTCTTCTCTCTCCTCCTTCACTTCACTCAGTTCTTCTCTCTCCTCCTTCACTTCACTCAGTTCTTCTCTCTCCTCCTTCACTTCACTCAGTTCTTCTCTCTCCTCCTTCACTTCTCTCAGTTCTTCTCTCTCCTCCTTCACTTCTCTCAGTTCTTCTCTCTCCTCCTTCACTTCACTCAGTTCTTCTCTCTCCTCCTTCACTTCTCTCAGTTCTTCTCTCTCCTCCTCCACTTCACTCAGTTCTTCTCTCTCCTCCTTCACTTCTCTCAGTTCTTCTCTCTCCTCCTTCACTTCTCTCAGTTCTTCTCTCTCCTCCTCCACTTCACTCAGTTCTTCTCTCTCCTCCTCCACTTCACTCAGTTCTTCTCTCTCCTCCTCCACTTCACTCAGTTCTTCACTCTCCTCCTCCACTTCACTCAGTTCTTCACTCTCCTCCTTCACTTCTCTCAGTTCTTCTCTCTCCTCCTTCACTGCCATCAGATCTGAAATGAAAGAAAAAAAGTTTAATTGCATTTTCAGTAAATCAAAATTCAAAGAGAGAAATATGATTATAAACTGAAAGAACATAAAGTGAGCCCTAAAATATTCCCATGATTTTGATGAGTCTATAAATTAATTATGCAGATTTTCCCTGAAAATCTCCATGAATGAGGAACATAGGAACATAAACATTATTGGTACAAACCCCATGTTTCTGTCAAGAGAACTATTAAAATATTTGATCAATGACACAATTATCTAATGTAATAAACACATTAAACATATACAACAGTTCCATAACGTTTTCAATTCAAGAACTGTTTTTCTTTTTCATCTTAACTGTTGTTTATTATAACAGATGACATCATAAACAGCAGGAGATTTAATAGGCTACATACAAAATAATCTATTTTGTACTGTATGTACAAAAAAAAGGTTTTAAAAAAGTGAATGAAAAAAGTTGTTAAAAATTGTGTTTATTGTTATGAAAAATGCACATAAAAATATATATATTTGTAGATGAAATATGGGTAACACTCAAGTATGGGGAACACATTCACTATTAACTACAACTTTTGCCCCAATAAACTCCTAATTTACTTCTTATTAATAGTAAGTGAGGTGTTTTTTTAGCGTTTAAGTTTAGGTATGGCATGAGATTAAGGGATGTAGAATATGGCCATGCAGGATATGGCATTAATATGTATTTTCCAAAAAACAAATCTCTCTAAAACTGTGAGAAAATCAACGCCATGAATCTAAACAAGCAGTGTTACAATTTTGAGGTTGATATTTCAACAATGAGCTTCCACTAGATGAAATGTGTCTCATTCATTTCCAATGCACTCATTTTTAACCGTGAATATGAGTGTGACTATTTTTTTCAGGACCATTTAATCTTTTTTAATTATGTCCATGATTTGTGTGTGTTCACAAAGAAAATGGACAAACCTTTACCAATTGAAGGATTGTTTGTTTCTAATTAACTTTAGTCAGATGTATTTGTAACCTTTATCACCTGGGTTAAGATTCTTAGAAGGCCGACATGCTAACATCGCTGTTGAAGAACTGTGCTACACTACTACCTTCAATAAACTCTTCTCCCCATGAGAACTCTGGTCAACAGGGTTTTTCCTGCATTTCATTTTTTTTGGCGGCCACCAAAGCTAATTTTTGTCCCACCAAAGTCTTATTTGATTGGTGAGTAATGTAGATGAACTGCTGCGCTTGTGACAGGGCGCATGTTTAACTGAAAGAACGAGTAGAGAGAGAACACCACAAAAGTCTCCAATAACACCAGTAAAAGTCGCTAGATTTGTCGCTAGTCGCTTTTGACAAAAAAAGTCGCCAGGAGGATGATTTGTTTGAGTTATAATAGTCCAACCACTTGCATTTCAACATGGGGGGAATGTTCGTGTTTTTTTTCTTTCTCTCCCATTCTGTAGCCTACTCGAGCCCCCCCGGGAGAGTGTCCGCACCCCACCGGTTGAGAACCACTCATATTGTAAAGTGTTTCAAACAAATAATTTACTCAGAACACCTCTTAAAATAAGAACGTAAGTGTGCTTACCCCCTTTTATTAGTAAGAGTAGCCTACATGGTTAGCAAGATTTAGCCTTAATTAAACTACAGTATTTACAATTGAATTTTATTCGAGAGTATTAGTTAAATTGAAAAGAGGGCAAGAAAGGATGACTGTGTCTGTCGGCCACCAGCGAAGACCATTTTTGACCCAGGAAAAACCCTGGTTAAGCTTACTTATTTTATGTATTAAGAGAAATCAAATACATCGGTGAGCCCACAAATAACCACTCGACCACATATAAAGAAAGTTTGGTGTCTAGTGATAGGGAGTCGCTCTCCTCCTCACTGGAATGTGATTGAAATCTGAGGAGAGACTCTGAGACTCTTCTGGCTAGTGTTCTTTGGTGACAGGAAAACCGATAAATAGGTTATGTTTACATCACTGTCGGCCATTCTGGGATTCTGAAAAGCTTTTTTACTTAATACAGTTTACTGTTTATTAGGGCTGGGTAAAAAAACATTGATTTTCGCAAGAATCCCAAGAATCGATTAGTCCATCCTGTTTTCAGTTGATGAATGAACGGAACATTGTAGCGCACATCCCATCCAATAAATCACAATAATCTTTATGCTTTGTTACTTTTGATATGAAAAAGTCTACGGTTTGAAATTGAAACAACGTTTTGGCGTTGTTTAACCCTCTGAGGTCTAAGGTGTTTTTGGGGTCCTTGAGGTGTTCTGACATGCTGACATTTGTGCTTTTTTCAGTTATTTATAAACATGTTAATGGCAAAGGTGTAAATTCACTCTATATAGCACAAACAGGGCTACCGTAATATGTGAGCAACATGTATGTACATGTTTGTATTTTTGAGAGAATATTGCTTATGCATGGTTATTGAAAAAACTAAAACTTAAAGTGTCACATAAGTCACAAGTGTCACTTATATGTGTCCACAAGACTTTTGACTAATGAGTGTTGTTGCCTAGAATTTTTGCTTCAAAATGATCTGAAAATCATCCTGCCTAATCATTTACACAAAACAATACATTGATTTAAATTTGATAAGACACCTTTTGTTTGGAAAGGCAATATGCGTGGAGGCGTGTTCACACCTGAGAAGACAAAGGCCGGATAATGAGCCGCATAATGAGCTGCATATTAATTAGCCTTTCACACAGGTGTGTCACAGGGTCCCAAAGAATGCAAGGACAAAAGAAATGATCTATATATACATATTTTACAATTAGAAATTGTAACCAATTACAAATAGGTTACAATTACAACAACAATTACAATTTTAACAATATTTCAAGTGTATTTCTTTGTAAAAAGTATACATTTTATCATACGTATTAAAAAAGGTAAGGATTCATTAGTTTGAATATTGGAACAAACACTATAATAACATCTTAGTTGATAATTCAATATACCTACTTTATTTTTTTAAAAACATCATACTATAGTATATTTAACTATGAGCAGAAATTGGTGAACAAAAGCTTAACTATTTAATGTGACAGTAGTCTTTTTTTACAGTCAAAACTTTATAATCTATCCAAAACTAATCACAAAATCTTGTCTAAACATTCCTATTTAGTCTGTAACATATTGTGTATGATATATTCGTATATAGGCCTACATGTGAATTTGCAGCTTGTTGCTTATACAGACATTTTATTTCAACATATTTCAGTCTATACTCATCTTAGTATAGGCTATAGCAATATAGTTTGGATGTGTTCATGTAAATTTAATAACATGTTTACTAATGTAGGTGCGAGAGTGAATGAACGGCACAGACACGCGCTGTATAACTGTAGTAAACAAAGCGCGCGGGCCTGTGCCGTTCATTCATAATTTAGCCTACACACAGACACGCAATTCATGTTTAAACAGTCTTTTTGCGGTTTACAGTCAGACACTATTCAATATCACGATTAGAACAAAGCACTTAAGAATAAATGACTTACTACATCAGCTGGATCCGTTGCTCCTCGAAATGAAACTACCAGCACTTCTGGTACATTTTCCAGGGTTTTTAGATAGTATTATTCCTCACAGCGAAAGGATACGCTGTGTACACAGCTGTACAAGATACTTACTAAACACGATGTGTTTTATAATCCAGCTGGTGGGCGTTGGCATGTTTGCATGGCTTGCCTTAGATCATTTGCGTTTGAATACCGCGCGCTCTCCGTGGGCGTGGCACATTAATTGTTCTGGTGACTGGCGTGTTTATTGAACCAATCAGATCAGAGTAAATCAAGTGTCAGCGAGAAGCTCGTTTGATTGGCTACATGATGAAGGTGGACCCGCCCTCCTCTTCGCGCTTGCAAAACTTAGTGAGTGAGAGAATCGTGTCAAAACTGAGCGCAGAATTCGGAACTGTGCAAACCAGGTTACTTCGGGAGCATTTACCCTACGCACACAACAAGTAGTTTAGACAAGTGCAACGTTTTATTTTTTACGCCTACAGATTATTTTACACTTTCAATCCGGTTTGCAGCTCTTTAAACTGTTGTTTTCGGTTGCAAATCACTGTTCACAGGCTTGCAATGATTTTGGCCGTATTTCGGCGAAATAAACGTGGCAAAAGTGTAAGCGCAGAAAAATGGAAGTCAGAAGAGTACAGATAATGTTTATTTTGCGTTAACGTGAAGCTGCAGTTTCACAATACATTAATTACACTTTGCTGCTTCCAAATCTTCAGTTCTCATTCTGCTGGATCTTTCTGCTGCCTTCGACACTGTGAATCATCAGATCCTTCTGTCCACCCTCTCATCACTGGGCATCAAAGGAACTTCCCTCCACTGGTTTGAGTCCTATCTCACAGGTAGGTCCTTCAGGGTTGCATGGAGAGGCGAGGTATCCAAAGCACATCAACTGAACACAGGGGTTCCCCAGGGTTCAGTGCTTGGACCGCTCCTCTTCTCCATCTACACCACATCATTGGGACCCATCATACAGGCACATGGTTTCTCTTATCATTGCTATGCTGACGACACACAGCTCCACCTCTCATTTCAACCAGATGATCCCACAATAGCTGCACGAATCTCAAACTGTCTGGCTGACATCTCGGCTTGGATGAAGGAACATCACCTGCAGCTCAATCTGGCAAAGACTGAACTTCTCGTTCTCCCTGCCAATCCGTCTCTACAGCACGACTTCACTATCCAGCTAGAGTCATCCCCAATCACCCCATCAAGGTCGGTCAGAAACCTTGGAGTAATATTTGATGACCAGCTGACCTTCACAGACCACATTACAAAGACAGCTCGATCATGCAGGTTTGCAATGTATAACATCAGGAAGATCAGGCCTTTCCTAACTGAGCATGCTACACAACTTCTCATCCAGGCCCTGGTTATCTCTAGGCTTGACTACTGCAATGCTCTTCTGGCTGGACTTCCGTCATGTGTTACTAAACCTCTACAAATGATCCAGAATGCTGCAGACCGCCTTGTCTTCAACGAGCCCAAAAGGGCCCACGTCACTCCGCTGTTCACCTCCCTGCATTGGCTACCACTCGCTGCTCGCATCAAATTCAAAGCTTTGACGCTTGCTTACAGATCTACCACAGACTCAGCTCCGTCCTACTTTCACTCCCTACTACAAGTCTATGTCCCTACCAGAAGCCTACGATCGGCCAAGGAGCGACGGCTCGTGGTACCATCACAGCGAGGCACTAAATCTCTCTCCAGAACATTCTCATTCACGGTTCCATGCTGGTGGAATGATCTCCCCACCCTCGTCCGGAATGCAGAATCCCTGACAGCATTCAAAAGACAACTGAAAACTCATCTCTTCCGTGAGTACTTAACATAAAAAAAAAAAAAATTCTCCTTTAAACCTTTTAAATCTTCCCTTGTCTGGCTTTTGCTACTCTGAGCAATGCCTGAACTTTGTATTTTGAGCACTTCTTGCGTTGTTCTTCCCTCTTCACGATGACTCGCTTGCTTTAGTCCTCAGATGTAAGTCGCTTTGGATAAAAGCGTCTGCTAAATGACTAAATGTAAATGTAAAACCAGCAAAATGTTGCAGTTTTTTTTCTCTTACGCTTGAAACACAATTTACACCTTTACAAATCTTCTCTTGCGCATGCAAATTGAATTTACGCTTGCAATCTTATGCACACTTTCACAAATCTTACCCTGCGCATGCGATTCTTTTAGACATCATTTTACCTTCATACAAATAACAGCGTATATAAAAGGAATGAGACATCTACAAAAACACATACCTTTCTGAAACGTCCTGTAACAGCCGTTCGTGCACAAGTTCTGCTCGATTCCTCTCCACTAATATTCTCTAAAACACTAAAGTCTGATTTGGGCTGAAATTGATAAGGCAATATTGACGCCTGTGTTTACAATACACCGGAGCACATGCAACTACTGTTATGGTAACGGGCGTGACGTTTCCGGACAGCGTGAACTAGGCGGTTAGCGAATCAAAACACACTGGGCCAAACTGACCAATCAGAGCCCGTCGTGTATTTCTGAGGGAGAGGATAATAACCAGGAAATCATCAGACCGGTTTACGAGAAGGGACACAGCGTGTAGAATAAAGGTAAACTATATGGGATTTTTTTTTTTTTTAATGAAGCATGAACACATGTTAGACTGCACCCCATAAACACAATCAAGCCTTCGAAAAAAGCTGATCAACCCTTTAACAGAGATGCAGAAAACACTATAATTTTGTAAGTCTTGAAGGCAGTGCTAATTTGAACCAATGTGATCAAAAAGCAGTTGAAGGAGAATGAGCATTTTGTTATCTGACTCTAATATAAGTAATCTGACCCCTTTAAAGTTATTATTGTTTTTTAACCTCAAGGTAATTTAAGGCTTTCTTGGATCTGAGAGTAAAATATAGAATTTAACCAGAATTACCCAAGTGGAAAAAAAGTATACTTTATTGTATTTGAAATATATTCCCTTTTTCAATAGTACATTGCAAATATACTAACAAAAAATGTACTATATTTAAATATATTAAAAGTATATTAGCATCATCATTTTTACCTATTTTTACAATACAACTTTTAACACACTTTAAAATAATTGTACTTTAGTATATTTTCTAAAAGTATATTGAAAAACAAGCATACTTTTAACATATTTCTAAAAAGTCCACTATAAGTACATTGGTTAAAAATATATGCTTTGTTACACTTTTAAGAAATATGCTAAACACAAGTATACTTTTAATATATTTCTAACAAGTGCACTAGAAGTACATTGGTAATAAATACATGCTTAATTATACTTTTAAAAATATGCTAAAAACAAGCATAATTTTAACATATTTCTAAAAAGTGCACTATAAGTACTTGGTAATAATAATATGCTTAGTTAGATTTTTAAGAAATATGCTAAACACAAGCATATTTTTAGTGAAGTTTTAGTGCATTTAAAGAAAACATACTTATGTTGCTTTTACTTACAATACATTTTTGGAGTACTTTGTGTAAGAACATAGCAAAATGATTAAGCTTTTAGTGTGTTTAAAATATATGAACTTTATAAACACTTAGGCCTAACTGCAATATATTTTAAATATGTATGTATTTATCATTTTAATATTTAAAAATATATATATTTACAATGTACCAACTTATAATGTATTAGAAACAATTTTCAACTATTATTAAGCATTGCAATAAGCATACCTAATTAATGTTGTTCACTTTTACTTGTTTGTAAGCTACTTGTAAAAGGCTGTTGTAGACTGCATGCTACGTTTGTACTACTAAAATTCCCACAAGGATTTCAACATCATATTATTTGAAATTGATCATAGATACATTTTCCATAGAAGTTAAAAAAAGTTTGTACTTGGTTAAATTCAAACAATAGCATAATACACGTGACTAGTCCTGATTGGTTCCAGAGCCGTTAAATGTTTGTGATTGGTTCTTATGATAATGAGCTCGCTCGCACCTCACTCAGAGCCTCCGTTTATCAGATAATATGCTGTGCGTGTATGTTACTTTAATGTGATTAGATTTAGAAGTCTAAATTTAAACTGTTAAAAATATATAGAGCGATCATGTCTCTTTAGAGGACTAGGAGGAAACCACGCGATTCATATGGATTAGGTGGTATTTTTTGTGATTAACTTTTTGAAACTAAGCGTTATGACAAACATAGTGTTGATTTTACCCAGCTTCTTCAATTTTGCATTGCGTGTGACATTTGGAACCTCATTATGTTGTGATTCTTCTAGGTAAGATTTGTATTACATTAACGTTACTTGTCTTTGCCAGTCGTATTTTTGACACAAAGTGTAACAGCACGTCTTTTTCAGTTCAGCTACATTCAATTTGACCAATCAGAGCCAAGCTGTTCACGTCGATGTAGACTCGAAGAGATGAAGATGCTGCCTCAGAAGTTACTGGTAAGTTTTAGTTGCTGTTTGTTTGCATAAATAAAAAGCTGACTGTTTAGTTTTTTCATCTTAATAAATCTTTTTAAAATCTATGTGGAGACATTTGTTTGTCTTAAAACAAATATAAAACATTGTCCAATGCATCTGCAAAACATATAATTAGTCATTATAACATGAACAACATTGCATTAACATTATTTTTATTTGCAAAATGAAGCTGTGTATTTATTTCTGATTTCCTGAAAAATTTGGCTTCATTACGTAAATGATCTTTCTTTGAAAAGTTTGGGGAAAAAATACATGTTATGAACAAAGTTACTTTGTCTTGAGCTGACCAGACAATAATGGTAGTGTGTGTTGATTGGTGTTTATAGTAGTTCAAGCTTGACAACATTATTGCCGTTTGTATGCATATATAATTCTTTTTTTTTTCATATTGATATTTGTTGTTTTTCAGACCAGCTGCTATAGAAGAAAAACTGAAATCTGAGTGCAGAGATAAGCGAAGAAGAGAGTAGTAAGTATGGTTTGATCTCATATCACCTCTGTTATAGAGATTTTTGAATCAGGCCCATTGAAAGGTGATCGACAGTTAGGAAAATGTTAGCGACGCGTGTCCATTTCAGGTGTCTAATTTGTGCTGCCTTTGAGTCATTCATGTAAAAATCTGTATATTTAATTGTGTTTTTTAGTAAAGGTGTAAGTCACTTGTCCTAGTTGTCCTTGCATACAATATTTTTAACAACTTCTAATTTCCTTAAATCTTTAGATCTGTCTTTACAATAGACAGGTTCATGGGAAATACCCTAGGTTTTAAATAAACCACAATTATCAATATAAAACATATCCTCTAATACTCACAGGTTGCTTTATTGCTGATGATAACTATATCAGTAACTTTTTGATTGAACTTTGCTCACTGTAAATTGTGTTGGGCTTCTTCTAATCTCATGTTCAATGTAACTCATAGAGTTCTGTACAGTGACGACAGACAAGAGGATAAAGCTTGCTGAGGAGGATATAGCCAAAGCTTTTAAAGGTAAACTGAGAAGTCAACAGAATTCTAATGCATTTCTATGCAAATTATTATACATATCAGGGTTGTGGACTCGAGTCGCATGACTTGGACTTGAGTCCCAAATTTGATGACTTGCGACTCGACTTGACATAATCAAAGATGACTTGCGACTCGACTTAGACTTAGACAACAATGACTCGCGACTTGACTCGGACTTGAGCCCTGTGACTTGGAAAGACTTGACCTACCTTCTAAAACCACAGATCAGAGTTGTAATAATCACTGTAGTATAGCACTGTATCATTGACGCATGATCACAGCGCCGATTAGCTCTGCTTTCGCACGTTTGGCACTGAGCCAGAGAGCGCGTGATAGAGTGCGTTCAGCAGCGCTTGTCAGTTGTCATTTATCACATGTTCAGACAGTTTTCAACCAAATAATGTTTTTTTCTTTTCTTTTTCAGGCATTTAAATACACAAGTACTAGCGAATCATTTATAATCTGAGAAAAAGCAAACAAACTGATGTCTAAGTTAGCGGAAATAAATAGGCTACTAAACCTTTCAAATATAATTTTGAGACATGTTTTTTTTTCCCACAACAAACGCACATTTTAGCCTATAGGTAACTATAAAGTCTTCTCCTTGTTCAGCAGATTCATTTTCCCAATGAACAGTTACTTTTATTTTTAAATCTCCATTGCCACATTCTCTCTCACACACATACAAAATGTGTAGCAGTTATTTCTATAAAATGATTTTGCCTTTAAAATATTTTACCAATAAAATATTTTTTTTCACTGCCTTTTCCTTTTTTTGTCACACGTAAGAAAAATCCCTAAATTGAACTGAGATAGATGGGTGCCCTTAGTGAAAATTTTACCGCAATAAATATGAAATTAAACACGTCATGAACATATTTTAAAAGCCTTCTTGATATCAAATATATACATTCAATTTTTCTATAGTAATTAACACTGAGACACTAATTTGTGCAAAAAGCACTAATGACTTGTTTAAGACTTGAAGCTTAAACTCGAGGACTTGCAACTTGACTTGGACTTGTCTGTCTTGACTTGGGACTTGACTTGGGACTTGTCTGTCTTGACTCGGGACTTGACTTGGGACTTGCCTGTCTTGACTCGGGACTTGACTTGGGACTTGACTTGGGACTTGTCTGTCTTGACTTGGGACTTGTCTGTCTTGACTTGGGACTTGTCTGTCTTGACTCGGGACTTGACTTGGGACTTGTCTGTCTTGACTCGGGACTTGACTTGGGACTTGTCTGTCTTGACTTGGGACTTGTCTGTCTTGACTTGGGACTTGTCTGTCTTGACTTGGGACTTGCCTGTCTTGACTCGGGACTTGTCTGTCTTGACTCGGGACTTGACTTGGGACTTGTCTGTCTTGACTTGGGACTTGTCTGTCTTGACTCGGGACTTGACTTGGGACTTGTCTGTCTTGACTTGGGACTTGACTTGGGACTTGTCTGTCTTGACTCGGGACTTGACTTGGGACTTGTCTGTCTTGACTCGGGACTTGACTTGGGACTTGTCTGTCTTGACTCGGGACTTGACTTGGGACTTGAATGCAAAGACTCGAGACTTACTTGTGACTTGCAAAACAATGACTTGGTCCCACCTCTGATACATATATTGAAACATGGATACAAAAATGTTAATCATTGGTTAATTTTATATGAATTATTCTTCCCTTTCAAAGATCCTCTGATAAAGCAGTCTTCAAATACTACAAGCCCCAGTTGCAGAAAATGAGTCGAACTCAAAGAAGTGATCGTCTACTTGAAGATGAAGATGTGACATTCAAACTCTTCTGTTTCTTTGGTTCAGACATTTGTAGGCCTAAGTTTGTAAATAATGCATTATTCACTTCTGCACTTTATTTTTCTGAAAGTGTTTTTTTTTCTTCAGAAAATTGCATTGTGATGCTTATTTAGTGATGTAAAATTTATAGTGTACTTTTCAGTAATACATGTATAACTGAAATGTTCTACAAAAAAATTATAAATATAGCTCTGCCATAGCATTTCACTGATCTTTTTAATTTACTTTTATTTCTTTTTTTACTCTTATGTAATTTACACAAGATACTATATTAAAGTTCTCTAAGCGATCCTGGGTGACGTCACTTCTTGTTGACGTTCAAACTATTGTCAAACAAAACGGAGGCTAGCTAGACCCTCCCTCCTCCTCCTCATCCGCGCACTAACCCCCCAAACCCTTCTTGTCGGTTATTGGCTGGAACAGTTTGTTATGTTTCGTGGTGCGGGTTAGCCCAGTTTGTTTTTGTTGCTGTTTGTGGAGCCTGGGGTGTCTGCAGAGACCGCGGTTTTTTACAGTGTGTTCAGGGGACAGGCAGCTAGCGGATAGTGAGGAGATGTTTGTTGTATGTGACAAATGTTTTGGCCTAAAAAACGCGTGACATCGCTTAGAGCACCTTTAAATTTTTCTTGATTTTCAAAGTCTGTGCATGTCTTAATGTTTATATTTAATTATTTTTGCACTTTTAATATACCATTTTAAATACTGAATAAAACAGCTTTATAATAAGCTATTAGTGTAATGCTAATACACTTTTAATGCTATTTAAATGTTCTTGAAGTACATTCAAATTATGCTTCACATATATTATAACTAGTTTAAGACATATGAAAGTATATTTTTAATGAACTGCAAAGAAATACACTTAAATGTACTGGAAGTGGTTCCATTTTAGCATAATTTAGTATATTAAAATATAGTACAAATATGTTTCGAAGGCACTCATAATGAATTTGTAATGTACTTGTAACACAAATAAAGTACACTTAAAGCATGAAAATACGCATGTACTTAAAGTGTACTAAGTATACTTGAAATTGTCTCAATTTAGCATCAAAAAGTACACTAAATACACTTAAAGTTATACTTTAGTATAATTTAATTATAACTAAAATACACTTAGTACAAAATTAATTTATCCAAAATAGCACACTTCAAGTTAACTAATTATTAACACACTTGAAGTATACTGACAATTAGTCTGGCTGCAAGTATACTTAGCATACTTTTTTTTCACTAGGGATAAGCAAGTTAAAATCACTTTAGCTTCTAACATTATCAGTAATAAGGGGGAATATTCTCAATGCCTTTAGAGCAAGCAAAGTTGTTTATTACATCATGTTTAAATAAACAGACAGCACAATAGAACAACATAGGCTAAAGGCTACTATATAGAAAAACTGACTTTTCTTCTTATACCCTGAGCAAGGCGTTGTTAAACATGAGTGGAATACCAACACCAAAACCACTGGCAGGGAACCAGAAGACCATAAACCTGAAGGCAAATGGCTGGTGATTACGAGAGCGAGAAGTACTTTAACATATGTTTCAGTATCTCGATTGTACATTAGGATTAATATCTCTATTAAGTTCAGCACAATTCTGTTCAGTTTACAAGCTGTCAGATGAGACAAAACATGTTAGAACACACTAGTAGATCAATAGTATGTAGTGGGAATAAGGGTGTGTGTCCTGTATAGCAAATGGCACAGATGTGTGTTAGAGACACAAGAGTCCTCAATCTACATAATGACGATTCCCTCGCATCTGATTCACAGCATTAGCATACTGAGATGATGAAGGCCATTATCCCACATTAAATTCACATATAACTTTTAAACTGATAACTGTTGTACTAGGGAATTAAATAGTTCTACCCATTTCATGTCAATAGTTCCTGTTTTCACCTCATTTATTATGCTGATGTCTTCAGATCTCCTGTAAATTGGCACTTTAAGCTCATTTCACTGGTCTAAGACTAAAGGTATTTGTTGGTTACAAATATGTAGCTACGTTTTTCTGTGCAATCAAGTCCTTGTAATTCGCTTCAACCTTTCCGACCTTCATGAAAGATTATTTTATGTAAGGTTCGAGTGGTGTGTGTGTGTGAGAGTGTGTGTGTGTGTGAGTGAGTCTGTGATTAAAAAGTAAGTACAGAATCGATCCAGAATAGTTGGAGAGTTAATCGCGATGCATCCGAGTATCAATTTTTTTCCCCCATCCTTAATTTTAATGAAGAAGCAGGATAATGTTCAGGTTAGTAATAAAATAAGTGGTGAATTAGCATCAGTTACTTTACAATAGACAGACAAACAGGCTTAGATGTGATATTTAGTTCAAAAACAAACTCAGTAACTGTCTGATATATTTTTGATTTTGGTAGATCAGCTCCTCCCACACTGGAATTCATCATCAGTGAAGCTCCTCCCACAACAATAACATCATCAGTGAAGCTCCTCCCACAACAATAACATCATCAGTGAAGCTCCTCCCACATTCATTCACCTATAAATGCTGTGAATTCCCATCAGCTACAAGTGAAGACGAGCATCAGAGCATCAGGAAGAGCTGAAATCTGCAAAGACTGAGTTTATTAAAGAGGACAGTGAGAACACGAGTGATCCAGAACCTGCAGAATGAAACACACTGAAGATCCTGATGAACAAAGAGGTTGGTGTTTATTCTTCATTCATTCATGATGCTGAAGAACATTCATGTTAGAAACATTGAACTTTAAACTATGAAATGATTCAAAATGTTCTTGTTCAAAATGTTCAAGAAGTTATTCATATTTATTGAGATTATTCTTCTTATAATAACTTTGGTATCTGGTCAACACTGTACAGTTTGTGTAAAAACTGAGACAATGGATTGAGATTATTTTCTTGTCTTCCCATCATGCAATAGAAAGAGCCCAGATGATGTCACTTCCTGGGTGTCACAATTTTAAGAAATGCTCTGTTTTTGATTGTTTTTGAGAGGAAATCATGTCAGAAGTAACAGGGATGAGTGAAACATGTTGGACACAGATCATATACTAATAAAAAATTGTTAAAATTAGAACAAATTAAAGCAGCGATCAGTCTAGACTTTCAGCTTATGAAGTTTATACGGCCACTGTACCCAGATAGCAAAATTGTGTTGGCCCAGATCCGGCCCACATCTGGCACATGTGGAAAGATGATCTGGCCCACATGCAGCGTGGAATGAAGGCCCTTGGGTGGACCACTCCTGTTTGCCAGATCTGGGCCACAAGCAGGCCATAGCAATGCCACATGTCAGCCAAGAGTAAAGAAATAAACCAGAACTGGACCTTATCTGAACCACAACATCTGGGAATATTAAATATGGAGTCATCTCAGCCTTAACAAGCATAATCACTGAAAGTCAAGTCACTTTCATTTATACAGCGCTTTTAACAATATAGATTGTTTCATAGCAGCTTTACAGTGATAATAGGAGATTAATGCATTTAATTCAAATTAAATTAGCATTTGCTTCACAGGACATATGCTTTCAACTACATACTGTTTATTTACACATGTGCTCTAACATGTAACTTTGCCATGTTTGGTCTCATCTGACAGCTTATAAACTGAAATGAATGGTAGTGAACTTGATAGAGAGGGTATAAGAAGGAAAGGTAACTGTTGATCTTGGAGAAAGGCCTAATACTATGTGAAAGGCTTTAACGGCCTCGTCTGCACAACAGTGCATTATTTGTTACAACTAAGTTTTCTATACAGTATGTTGTTCCATTCTACTGTCTGTATATTTAAACATGTAACTTAATAAATAACGTTGCCTGCTGTAAAGGCTTTGAGAATCTTTCCTTTTATCACTGATTATGTTTAAAGCTTAAGTGATTATTACTTTCGCTATCTAAACGTTCAGGTTAAATCCTACGTTTTTTTCCCTATCAGTTTTAAGAAAGACCTTTACCTTTAAAGAATAAGAGGTTAAAGAATAACAACAACTTTAATGGAGTCAGATTAATTATGTTGGAGTCAGATAAATATCAACAGCCTTCCGATTATTGGTTCAAAATAGCAGCGTAAGCTTCCAGCCTTACAATTGTATGCATAATATGTGCTAACACTTTATTTTGATGGTCCACCAACAGACGTTCTACTCACTTTAAGTAACTTGGCAACTACAAGTCAACTCATTCTCCTAACCCGAACCCGAACACCTACCATAGCCTAAGAGTTTACTGACAGTCTACTAATACTCTAATGACAGTTAGTTCACATGTAGTTGAAAAGTTACTTATAGTTAGTAGAATGTCTAAAGTGGACTATCGAAATAAAGTTAATCTAATGTGATATTATCATTAAAATATACAATTCTGCCATATTTTGACACCAACTTTTATACTGATACTTAATTTTTGTTACTAAACTTTTTAATTTATTAAGGGCTGGCCACACTAGACTTATCCTTCCATAATGTTTTAGAAATAATAATTGGAATATCAGTGTACCTCATTCATGAAAAGTTTCAGGGAGGTATAATTAATTTATAAAAAGGCAAAAATACAAAATGTAAAAAGTGATTATATCAGGGCTCATATGTATGACCTTTCACTAAAAATTTCTCTCTTTGAATTTTTTGATTTGCTGAAAATGCAATCAAACTTTTTTTCTTTCATTTCAGACCTGAGTGAAGTGAAGGAGGAAAGAGAAGAACTGAGAGAAGTGAAGGAGCAGAGTGAAGAACTGAGTGAAATGGAGGAGAGAGAAGAACTGAGAGAAGTGAAGGAGGAGAGAGAAGAACTGAGTGAAGTGAAGGAGGAGAGAGAAGAACTGAGAGAAGTGAAGGAGGAGAGAGAAGAACTGAGAGAAGTGAAGGAGCAGAGTGAAGAACTGAGTGAAATGGAGGAGAGAGAAGAACTGAGTGAAGTGAAGGAGGAGAGAGAAGAACTGAGTGAAGTGAAGGAGGAGAGAGAAGAACTGAGAGAAGTGAAGGAGGAGAGAGAAGAACTGAGAGAAGTGGAGGAGGAACATCCTGTCAAACCTGGAGGAAAACCTTTGAGTCGCTCAAAGACTAAAAAGACATTTTTAAAGAAAAGAAGAGCCAAGAAATCTTTCACCTGCACTCAGTGTGGAAAGAGTCTCAAAAACAAACATAATCTTGAGATTCACATGAGAGTTCATACCGGAGAGAAGCCGTTCTCATGTGATCAGTGTGGGAATAGTTTCAGTCAATCATCATCCCTTAAGAAACACATGAGGATCCACGCCGGAGAGAAGCCGTTCACATGTGATCAGTGCGGGAAAACATTTCTTAGTGCATCAGACCTGAAGAGACACCTGACAGTTCATATGAAGGAAAAGCCACATTCATGTTCTGTGTGTGGAAAGAGTTTTTCAGTGCTGCCTAATTTACATAGACATGAGAAAATACATTCTGGTGTGAGAGAGTACATGTGCTTTGAGTGTGAGAAGACTTTTTCTTCAGCAAACAAGTTAAAACTGCACCAGAGAATTCACACTGGAGAAAAACCTTACAAGTGTTCACACTGTGACAAGAGATTCAGTGAGTCATCCTCTCTGAAAAAACATGAGAGGATCCACACTGGAGAAAAACCCTACAAGTGTTCACACTGTGACAAGAGATTCAGTCTGTCATCATCTCTGAAAACACATGAGAGGATACACACTGGAGGAAAACCTTACAAGTGTTCACACTGTGACAAGAGATTCAGTGTGTCATCATCTCTGAAAAAACATGAGAGGATACACACTGGAGAAAAACCCTACAAGTGTTCACACTGTGACAAGAGATTCAGTGTGTCAGAAAATCTTAAAAAACATGAGAGGATCCACACTGGAGAAAAACCTTACAAGTGTTCACACTGTGACAAGAGATTCAGTGTGTCAGCAAATCTGAAAACACATGAGAGGATCCACACTGGAGAAAAACCTTACAAGTGTTCACACTGTGTCAAGAGATTCAGTCACTCATCATCTCTGAAAACACACGAGAGTATCCACAGCAGAGAGAAGCCGCACACGTGTGATCAGTGTGGAAAGAGTTTCACTATTAAAAGTTGCCTGAAGCTACACATGAAGATCCATGCAGTGGAGAAACCACTTAAACACAGTCTGAGATCACGGTAAGTAGTTCATCTTTATGTGCTGAGAAACAAAAGCTGCTTTTCCACCTTCGGAAAAGGTTCCAGTTGTGTTTCCACTTGAGCCTGGTACGGCACGGCACACTTACAAACCGTTCTCGTCCCTGAACTCAGCACACTTGGCAAACCGTGTGCAAAGTTCAATAATGACAACAACATGTTCCAAGAACATGGTTCCTGTTCTCACCATGCACCATTAATTTTCAACGCCGTTTTGTCCATAGAAATGTTTTTCTATGGAAGCAGCTTCAACTCGAGTTTAGATAAACCACCCAGTGGGACTAATAATGCTTGGATGATGAGTCTGGTAGCAAGATACCTAAATTATGCAGGTGGAGCTGGGGAGGAACGCCAGAGGGCAATTCCATGCAAAGGTCATCCTTACCATTAAAAAATAAAGTTTTTAACAAAACCCTTTTTAAGTTGTCCATTTAGGTCTGTAATATACTGTATTAATGTGTTTTAATGACAATTTTAAGAAAATTACCTTGTTTATCCACCAGATATGAGGTGAGGAACAATGCTTTAATTACATTTTTGAGTGCCTGACCTTTTGCCTGTCGACTACTCTTCTTAATAAAGTGCTGCATATGGACCTGACTGCTTCTGATGATTCCCCACTTTTTAAACTTTATTAGAGCGCCGGCGCACTGAAGTGTTTTTTTCCCCACTAGTTTAATGTTTATGAATGGATTTAACGTGAAAGAATATCATTAATCTAGGCAATCTATATATAATTTTAAAGGTCTAAGCCTCAAGCATCGATGATAGAGCTCTGCTTTTCAATGAAAAGCTAATAACGAATGTATTTCTTGCATTTATGTAAGCAGTACAGATCAAAACACACGTAATCAAAAACCAGTACATACCAGTAGTGTCCTAATAATGAGCCACACACGCATCCACTGCACACACATTGCTCATTAAGAGAATAGAGACAAAACACACACATTACTCATTAAGAGAATAGAGACAACCCTTTTAGACCATGCGCCGGGAGCGCCGAACATTTTACCCATCGTTAAATTAGCATTTTACCCATCGTCAAGCGCCCTGTGCTTTAGACCATGAGCTTAGACTGTTAAAATAGGGCTTAAGTGTCTGTTTTGGGGTGGATGTTAGTGGTTTATACAATAAAAAAAATGTTTTGATTCATTTTAAATGGGAATAAGATTAATCTGTCAAACACTACAGCTGCTGTTCATTGGAAGCAAGTGTATTCCCTCTGAGTTTTCTCTCTTTCTCTCCCTCAGTATCTTCTCTGTTGATCTCTGTCCCTCTGTTCCCTGTAAGAAAACAGAAAGAATCATAGATGGTGAAAAGACGGTAATGACTGTTGATGTTACAACTGCATAGAGTATGTTACTGTTTACGTACAATACACTGCCATACAGAGTGTAAATGTCATCAAAAGATACATTTTAGCCAAATATAAGTCTTTTTAATAAAGGGTGTTTATATATGTTTGCTTTTTAATACTGGGGCATGGATGAAGGACTTCTAACTTTAAACTGAATCATTTTTATTATATAATTTTTACTAAACATTTTAACTAAGGCATTTATTACTTGCACATTTTAAATTTAACTACTGGAAAGCTGTGTGCCTTTTATAGCATCTACACAGATATCTTATCTAAATAAGATCATTATAATAATCAATAACTTGTGCTACTCACTACAAATAGTAACTTTGAATCGCTTGTATTTGAGTTTATAAAGTCCACAGTCAGTGTTTGTGATGTTTGTGATGGTGAGAGATCCAGTCTGACGGTCCAGCTCTAGTCTGTCCCTGAATCTGCCATTAACACCATCATATGTTGACATTTTATTGTTCTCCATATCAGCTTTAGCTATAAGATTGTCTTCGGGGCCAAACATCCATAGTATCAGAGCATCACTCAGTAGTTCATGAACATCAGTGTTTAGTTCGGCACGATCAACCTCCATCACTCGCACTTTGATTTCTTCATGTCACACAACCATACAGAAGAGAAATGTGCTCATAAGATCAAGTGAAACACATTTAGATAACCCTTCAAGGGTTAGTTCATTTCAAAGCATCTATAAATTGTAGTTTTGTAAATCTAAACAAATCATTATTACGTTAACACATGAGATACTGACCGTCTGCAACAATTACGAACCTCTTGCATCGGTTCCCTGTGCGGCTGCTGCGCTGTAGTTTATAAACATCAGAATGTGCGATGCTGATGTTCCAGATGGTCAGAGATCCGGTCTGATGATCCAGCTGAAGTCTGTCTCTGAATCTCACATCATTACCACGATACACTGAGATCTTACTGGTGGGTCTGTTGATTTCAGCAATGCAGGTTTCATTATCTCCATGTGTCCACAGGATCTTACTGTCTTCCTCTAGTTCAGGAATATCAGTGTTTAGAGTGACATTCTCCCGCTGTCACTTTTAGTGTATCCACTTCATGTCACGCCAAAACATGCAACAGAAAAATATGATCATAATAGCATGCGGGTTCACTGAATACTGAATATAAGGGGTATTAACATCATTTCATTAAAACTCAAGCTACTTACACCATACTGTAACTCTAAACTTCCTATACAAGACATTATTTCTGCTGCTGATTTGTAGGTGATAAACTCCAGAGTCTGTGCTTCTGGTGTTCGTGATTTTGAGAGATCCAGTCTGATCATCCATCTCCAGTCTGCTTCCGAATCTCCCATCATCAACATCATTATATGAGAGCTGATTGGTGTCTCCATCTCTTTGAGCTATAATGGTGTCTTCAGATCCAAACCCCCAGAGCACCTGATCATCCCTCTGTAGTTCACTAACACGGCTGTCTAGAGTGAAGTTTTCTCCCTCTGAGAATCGTAGTGAATCCACTGCATGAGCACTCAAAAACGTGAAGAAAAGTGAACATGAGAACAAATAAGAGTGAGATGGTGGAAATGGAACTAAGTTGATAATTGATGATCTTTACAAAGATCCAGCACCAACACCTGTGAAGAGATGACCTAACACCTGTGAAGAGATGACCTAACACCTGTGAAGAGACGACCCAACACCTGTGAAGAGACGACCCGACACCTGTGAAGAGACGACCCGACACCTTTGAAGAGACGACCCGACGCCTGTGAAGAGACGACCCGACGCCTGTGAAGAGACGACCCGACGCCTGTGAAGAGACGACTCGACGCCTGTGAAGAGACGACTCGACGCCTGTGAAGAGACCACTCGACGCCTGTGAAGAGACCACTCGACGCCTGTGAAGAGACGACACGACGCCTGTGAAGAGACGACCCAACACCTGTGAATGGACGACCCAACACCTGTGAAGGGACGACTCAACACCTGTGAAGGGACGACTCAACACCTGTGAAGGGACGACTCAACACCTGTGAAGGGACGACTCAACACCTGTGAAGGGACGACTCAACACCTGTGAAGGGACGACTCAACCTGTGAAGGGACGACTCAACACCTGTGAAGGGACGACCCAACACCTGTGAAGAGACGACCCAACGCCTGTGAAGAGACGACTCAACACCTGTGAAGAGAGAGACGACTCAACACCTGTGAAGAGTCGACTCAACACCTGTGAAGAGACGACCCAACACTTGTGACGAGACGACCCAACACCTGTGACGAGACGACTCAACACCTGTGAAGAGAGGACTCAACACCTGTGAAGAGACGACTCAACACCTGCGAAGAGACGACCCAACACCTGTGAAGGGACGACCCAACACCTGTGAAGGGACGACTCAACACCTGTGAAGAGACGACGTCTCAACACCTGTGAAGGGACGACTCAACACCTGTGAAGAGAGAGACGACTCAACACCTGTGAAGAGAGAGACGACTCAACACCTGTGAAGAGAGAGACGACTCAACACCTGTGAAGAGATGACTCAACACCTGTGAAGGGACGAACCAACACCTGTGAAGAGACGACCCAACACCTGTGACGAGACGACCCAACACCTGTGACGAGACGACTCAACACCTGTGAAGAAAGGACTCAACACCTGTGAAGAGACGACTCAACACCTGTGAAGAGACGACCCAACACCTGTGATGGGACGACTCAACACCTGTGAAGAGACAATGTCTCAAACCCTGTGAAGGGACGACTCAACACCTGTGAAGAGAGAGACGACTCAACTCCTGTGAAGAGAGAGACGACTCAACACCTGTGAAGAGAGAGACGACTCAACACCTGTGAAGAGAGAGACGACTCAACACCTGTGAAGAGAGAGACGACTCAACACCTGTGAAGCGAGAGACGACTCAACACCTGTGAAGAGAGAGACGACTCAACACCTGTGAAGAGAGAGACGACTCAACACCTTTGAAGAGACGACTCAACACCTGTGAAGAGACGACCCAACACCTGTGAAGAGACGACCCAACACCTGTGACGAGACGACTCAACACCTGTGAAGGGACGACTCAACACCTGTGAAGGGACGACTCAACACCTGTGAAGGGACGACTCAACACCTGTGAAGGGACGACTCAACACAACACCTGTGAAGGGACGACTCAACACCTGTGAAGGGACGACCCAACACCTGTGAAGAGACGACCCAACGCCTGTGAAGAGACGACTCAACACCTGTGAAGAGAGAGACGACTCAACACCTGTGAAGAGATGACCCAACACCTGTGAAGGGACGAAGGGACCAACCAACACCTGTGAAGGGACGAACCAACACCTGTGAAGGGACGACTCAACACCTGTGAAGGGACGACTCAACACCTGTGAAGAGACGACCCAACACCTGTGACGAGACGACTCAACACCTGTGACGAGACGACTCAACACCTGTGAAGAGACGACTCAACACCTGTGAAGAGACGACTCAACACCTGTGAAGAGACGACTCAACACCTGTGAAGAGACGACCCAACACCTGTGAAGAGATGACTCAACACCTGTGAAGGGACGACTCAACACCTGTGAAGGGACGACTCAACACCTGTGAAGAGACGACCCAACACCTGTGAAGGGATGGTTTGTTAAAAAGCAGAGGCTCTGTTCTTTGTTCAGATATGAATACAACAAAATATTATGGGGGCCTCTCTCTATTAACAACACGCTGGCAGAGAAAGAGTAAACCTAGAAATCTCATTAGTAAAAATGAGCTGCGAACACCGTATCCTGACTTTAAAAAGTAATCTAACACACCTTCAGTGATTGGCCCCCAATAACCTGCACTAAAAGCAAGAAAGCTATAGAGTAGCAAGTCAAGTCACCTTTATTTATATAGCGCTTTTTACAATACAAATTGTTTCAAAGCAGCTTCACAGCTAATTTTTAGATCGCAATAGACGTGAAGGACTATAATGCGTTAAGAGCTCGCTCAAGTACTGGGGAGCTAAACCATTTAGTGCTTTGTAAGTAATCAGCAATATTTTAAAATTTATACGATGTTTAATAGGCAGCCAATGAAGTGTTGACAGAACCGGGCTAATATGGTCATACTTCCTGGTTCTGGTAAGAACTCGAGCTGCTGCGTTTTGAACTAGCTGTAGTTTGTTTATTAAGCGTGCAGGGCAACCACCCAGTAGAGCATTACAATAATCTAGCCTTGAGGTCATGAACGCATGAACTAATTGTTCCGCATTTGTCAGTGAGAGCATATGACGTAATTTAGAGATATTTTTAAGATGGAAAAATGCGGATTTACAGATACTAGACACGTGACTTTCAAATGAAAGATTGGTATCAAAGAGCACACACAGTTTCCTAACCAACGACGAAGACTTAACAGAGCAGCCATCAAGTGTTAGACAGTATTCTAGGTTATTACGTGTGGAAGTTTTTTGTCCAATGATTAGAATCTCTGTTTTTTCAGAATTTAGTAGTAAGAAATTACTGGTCATCCAATTTTTTATATCAGCTATGCATTCCGTTAATTTTGTGAATTGGTAAGTTTCGTTAGGTTTTGAAGAAATATAAAGCTGAGTATCATCAGCATAACAGTGAAAGCTAATTCCATATTTCCTAATGATATGGAATGGTAGCATGTACAGAGTGAACAGCAGCGGTCCTAGTACTGAGCCTTGTGGTACGCCATACTGAACTTGTGATCGATAAGACATCTCTTCATTTACTGCTACAAACTGAAAACGGTCAGATAAGTATGATTTAAACCATGCTAGTGCAATTCCACTAATGCCAACATAGCTTTCTAGTCTATTTAAAAGAATGTTGTGGTCGATAGTATCAAATGCCGCACTAAGATCGAGTA
This sequence comes from Gila orcuttii, assembly GCA_026230005.1. NCBI lineage: Eukaryota > Metazoa > Chordata > Actinopteri > Cypriniformes > Leuciscidae > Gila > Gila orcuttii. Next base: position 63,229,009 of record JAPDVR010000003.1, read on the forward strand.
ACACTAATAGAGAGATACAACTACGATCAGATGATAAGAGCAAATCATTTGTGACTTTAATGAGAGCAGTCTCAGTACTATGGTACGGTCTAAATCCTGACTGAAAATCCTTGGAGATATTATTTCTTTCTAAAAAGGAACACAGTTGTGAGGATACTGCTTTTTCTAGTATCTTTGACAGAAAAGGCAGATTCGAGATTGGCCTGTAATTGACTAATTCTGTAGGATCAAGTTGCGTTTTTTTAACAAGCGGTTTAATCATAGCCAGCTTAAAGGTTTACAAAGACACAAAGACGAATTAATGATATTTAGAAGAGGATCTATGACCTCTGGAAGTATCTCTTTCAGTAGCTTAGTCGGTATAGGGTCTAACATACAAGTTGTCGATTTAGATGAATTAACAAGTTTGCAAAATTCTTCCTCTCCTATAGCAACAAATGAATCAAAATGTTCCTCATGGAGACTACAATGCACTCCCTGATGCGCTACTGTAGTAGACGGTTGCATAGTTATAATTTTGTCCCTGATATTATAGATCTTATAGTGAAGAAGTTCATAAAGTCATTACTGCTGTGTTTCTTGGAAACTTCTGGGCTTGAAGCTTTCTTTTTCGTTAGTTTAGCCACTTGTTCAAATAAATACCTAGGATTATGTTTATTTTCTTCTAATAGGGTCGAAAAATAAGCAGATCTAGCAGCTTTTAAGGCCTCTCTGTAAGCAATCGAGCTCTCCTTCCATGAAATCCGAAATACCTCTAGTTTTGTTTTCTTCCAGTTTTGCTCCATTCGCTCCAACACTTATAATCTTGTTTTCATTGAAAGATTGAGCTACTCACCATAGAGAATAACCCTGAATCTTTTGGATTTGGTCTCTCTGGTGCTGAAGAGCTTCAGCTCATAATCTTCCGAGTGTGTGATTTTGACGTCTCTGATGGTGAGATCTCCAGTCTCACTGTTCAGATGCAGTCGGTCTCTGAATCTCTCGTCATCAGCAGGTAAAGTCTCATTGGTCTTTAAAGAAATTTGAGCGATGATAGAGCCTTGAGGTCCAAACCTCCAGAGTATTTTATCATATCTCTGTAGTTCGGTTATGCCAGTGTGTAGAGTGATAGAATCTCCCTCTGTCACTTCTTTTGTCTTCATTTCATCTGTTCATTGCACCCAGAGAATAAAAAGCTTGTTTCTCAGAAATTAAACTGATATAACTGCCAGTAAAATCAGTAAATAGACACAAATTTAAGTTTACTTGACTAATAAACCTCATGTGGTTTGCCGCTCTAAATTTCAGAACTTCAAGAAACTCCGGAAATTTGTTGTTTAATAGCTTGTAATTGTCCAGTTTTAATCTCTTTTAGAATAGCACACAGTAACAGTTTCTCACTCTTATGGTGCTAAATGATCTCCTTGAAAAGTACTTAAGTAAATCACGTAGGAAACTTGACTCTGTAATACTTACGCTTTAGTCTCGAGTACTTGCGGCGATAGTAACACACACCAGCGGTTACAACTGTAGACACAACTAGCAGCGCACAGAGACAAATCAGTGTGGCTAAAGCTCCTGAAGACAGACCTGGCTCAGGAACCGCTAGAGAGAGAGACAGTTATAAGTGTAAATGTGTCCTGAAAGTCTGACCTTACATGAAAACTATGAATTAGATAAGTAAGGGATGATTCATGGCTAGCTTTGCATCCAATTATTTGAATGTGTTATGTGGGTGAAGGATGAACCCAATAGCAGACAGCAAATGATTCTCACAGGGTTTATTAATGGACAAAAACAGAAAACAAAACCCACGATGGGGCAAAACAAGGCAGGACAAGACTAATACTCAGACAGTAAACTCACAGCTACGACAGGAACAGACACTTCTTGAAGACAGGACTCTCAACAGGTTACTCACAGCACACACAATGTAAAACAATGAACCGACACAGGACAGCAAACACAAGGGGATTATATAGGGAACACTAATGATGAGGACAGGTGAAACTGACTAGACATTACATTTACATTTATTCATTTAGCTGACGCTTTTATCCAAAGCGACTTACAATTGCTATATTTCAGAGGTCGCACGCCTCTGGAGCAACTAGGGGTTAAGTGTCTTGCTCAGGGACACATTGGTGTCTCACAGTGGATTCAAACCCGGGTCTCTCACACCAAAGGCATGTGTCTTATCCACTGCGCCATCACCACCCTCCTTTTAGACAATAATGACAAGACGAGGGTTAACAAGGGGGCGGAGTTACATAACGAGACAACACAAGCACATGGCCCAAACAACAGACCATCCGCTTGTACACAAAACACGGGTCTGTCATGATCCAGCCTCAAGACTAGGGGAAATCAAGGACAAGAAGGCCGGATCATGACAGAATGTAGGATGTGGAGTCAAAGAGCCACCAGACCCGAAGCGGAGTGCCTTCAAATGGTTAATTCGTTTTTTTTAAATGATGTGAGGTAGACTTGAGCTAAATCAGCAGGGTTTCATGACACTTCAAAGTTGATTATTTTCTTTATAATGTATTAATCATTAGCATGACTCTAATTCAAATATGATTAGTTATTATTTTGGTGGTCGTACAGATTTCTTGTTTTGATGTTAAACAACCAAACACTGACTACCCAGCAAGCAACAGCCGTCATTTAACCGTCAGGTGAACTATAGACCCGATAGACCAGCTATGATATCTACAAGTCGTCACGACTTAGCTATTAAACGGCTATTAGACATATTTTAAATAAAAAATTGCTTGTTGGGTAGTGACACAATTACACTAGATTACACTATTTTAGTGTTTATGACAGTGATGAATTGATATTGTTTATTGACTTCATATTTTCCCAGCTGCAAGTCATTAAAATTGTGAAGATTAAATGCCTAAAAGTTAAACATTGTTATGCAGATCCTGACAACAGTTTCAAGGTATTTCCCACTGAAAAAATATCAATATATACATGTTTTTTTTTTATGTTATAAAAATGTTTTCACACATGTTCTATACATGAACAAATCATTGTTAGTGTTAATAACAAAGCATAAAACATTACAATGTAAGAAGGATTATTGCAATGTGTTCTACTCACCAACAAAAACGTTAAGCGTAATTCAAGCGTAATAATTTGACACAAGCATTTATTATAATAAATAATTTCATATATTTGACATGGAGTCATTTCACGGTGGCCAATTTAAATGTTACCAGATAAATGAGACATACTGAGAGTGTATAATTAAGTTCGCTTTAGTAAAAACAATAGGCTACTATTCAGATATTTTATGTGGGGAAGGGGGTTTGGTTTCTTAAACTATGAATGTAAAAACAATTGCCGTTGACTGACGCCAATCGGACGTTCATGTTTTTTTCCGTCTATTTGAAAGTTAGGCTAATAAACATGTTGTATTCTATACGGCCTGATCATGTCATTTTTTAAGTTACATAGCCTGCCTCCAGTTTTCCTCAACTTGACTAATTAAGAGGCGATATTTGACCGGCATATCATCAAAATGTACGTAAAACGAAAACTCTAGCGGAAACTCTGGTATGAGGCATATACCTTTCGGTAAGTTGTACTGTATCTTTAAATAAAAAGTAACAGAGGATCGACTTACTTGAACTGAGGCGCTACAATGATCTGTCATGTCACATTTACAAGCGCCAAAACGGTATTTATTGTCTGAATTTCGTAATAAAATGGACTGAGAACTGATATTTTTTTCATATCAAAAGTAACCTGCTCTCTCTAGTCTGTCGGTGTCAGTGTCCTCTTTGCTCCGCGATTTTTCTCTGCGTGAGAAAATGGATGTGCTTCCTCTACATGTGAGGATTGTTTACATTAGACTAGAGTGCGCACTGAGCCACATGCACACAGCGCTTAAGTACATGTGGGGATTGTTTACCTCAGAGTGCGCACGTGTTTTGCACATGCATATACGCAGTGTTTTTTTAAGCAGTTGATGGAAAATAAGCTAATGCGCGTTCTTAAAATCTAAATTTGGATCTATTATTTTTCGCGGTATTTTGAAGTGCCCGCGATAACAATATCGTGCATATTCATTACCGCGATGGATCGCATTACCGAATACCAGCACATGTCTAGTGTAGAGTGACCGCGGCTTTAACTAGTTTTAAATTAACTATTTTTATTAGCATTATCTGTGTCCTACATGTTTCACTCAACCCTGTTACTCCTAACATTATGTTAATCCTTTTAAAAACAGAGCATTTCTTAAAACTGTGACACTTAGAAACAGTGTTGGGAACGTAACTTTAAAAAAGTAATTAGTTATAGTTACTCACTACTTGTTCCAAAAAGTTAGTAACTGAATTACTCTATAATAAAAGTAACTCGTTACCAGGGAAAGTAACTATTTGCGTTACTGTTAAAAAAAAGTTGGTATAGGCTATGTCAAAGAATTTGGATTTTGTTTAGCAGTTTTCACAAGTCAGTTGAAATGAGTAGAACAGAAGTAGTGCTTATATTATGAAGGTAAAAGAGTAGCAATACTCGAGAGCACGTAGATGTGAATTTGAGAACTTGTACAATAAATATTCGTACTTGTATGTGAACATTTACACTCACAGCTCCAATTTGAAAACGTTGAAATTTGCACTCGCAGATAATAGTCACAAACCTGTATTCTGAATTTGAAGCTGCAGACAAGCAGTCACAAATGTGTAAAATGCCATTCACAGAAATACAATGACAGTCACAAACATGTAATATATATTTGCATTTATTCGTACATTCACATTCGCAGTACAAGCTCAATTTGGCACTTGCAAATTCTCAAATCTGTCACTGCAAATTCAAATATCGCGCCTTAACTTTTGCTACTCTTTTCGCGATATATGAGGTGCAGAACTAACAGATGAACACAGAATATGAACGCAACACGATTAATTAAGACAGTGGTATTAAAAGACCAAACTCAGGAAACACCATAAATAAAGCATACAGAAAAGCAATTGAGCAGAATATGAACGCAACTCGTTTATGTTAAGCATTTTCCTCCCGTAGAAAACCAAGAAAACGCTTAATGAGGCTTAATGGACCAACAGTTATAAAAATAAAACACAATTCGTTATACATTATTAAAGGGATCATATAATGCCATTTTTGTACAAGCTAATATGATTCTTTAGGGTCTAAATTAAAAGTTTGTAATATACTTTAATTAAAAATTCTCATTAGTATTGTAAGAAAACACTTATTTTACCTGGTCAAAAACAGCTCTGTCTTCAGCACGCCGTTTCAGTGCATATGACTTTAAATGATAATGAGCTTTGCTCACCCCGCCTCTCTGTTCTGTGCGTACACCGTTTGTAACACAATAACAATAACGTGTTGTTCAGTATAAACGTGGGATAATGAATTATATTGAGAACGTCGTACATAGAAAACATGCCGTAATGTACGTAATGTGTAAACCTTAGACGCATTCATCATCGTGAAGCATGCAAGCGATTTGCAAAGATTAATATAAATATTAATATAAAGGTTAATAAAACGTTACATTCACGTCAGTTCTTCTGGAGGTTCAGCAGGAACACGAATAGCTGTTACCAATCCTTTATTCAGGAGCAGCTTCTTAGCAAAACAAGCTCATACTGACCCTCGTTTATAAAGCAGTCTGGTGTGTGAAATGATTCATTGAACACCACAATCGCTTAGACGCCATTCTGCTCATAGACAGTGCTCCAGCATATCAACAATGACCGCGCCGGTCCACGCGGACTATGATTGACAGCTCGCTCACGAGCGAGGGCGGGTCTGTGTTGAAACGCTGCTGTCAATCAACAATCGTGGGAAGGGCTTCCGACCGTGTGACGTCACACGGCCGAACGTCTTGATTTGAGACAGGGGAAAACATATAAGGAGATTAAAACAAAAACACTGGATGGATTTTTATCAATATATGATGGTTGTGTACAGGCACTGCCAACACACATTTCAGTACAATCAACTTGTAAAAGTGCATGTATCATTATATGACCCCTTTAATAAAACACAGGCAGCTGGTTTATTTGCACTGAACACAAATTTGCTTTCTTTCGTCATATTCTGTGTTCATCACCTTTTCTGTAGTATACATTATTAGTATGGTGTTTACTAAGTTTGATAATATCATTTATTTCTTTTAAATCAGTCTAATGCATTAAGCCAAGTTAGCGTTTCAGAACATCCTCGAGGAGGCGGCTTTCGTGACATCATCGCGTATAATAGAAGTCCAATTTCATTGGCTAGGCGCAAACCAATAAAACGGCTCCTTTAAACACCCCCGCTCCCGCCCCCGTCTCTCTCTCTCGCCGCCACTGAGTTGCAAGTGCACAAGTCAGTTTTGCACCTCATATATCGCGAAAAGAGTAGCAAAAGTCAAGGGGCGAAATTTAAATTTGCAGTGACAGATTTGAGAATTTGCAAGTGCCAAATTGAGCTTGTACTGCGAATGTGAATGTACGAATAAATGCAAATATATATTACATGTTTGTGACTGTCATTGTATTTCTGTGAATGGCATTTTACACATTTGTGACTGCTTGTCTGCAGGTTCAAATTCAGAATACAGGTTTGTGACTATTGTCTGCGAGTGCAAATTTCAACATTCAACTTCAGATTTTTATTTTAGAGGTTTTCAAATTGGAGCTGTGAGTGTAAATGTTCACATACAAGTACGAATATTTATTGTACAAGTTCTCAAATTCACATCTACGTGCTCTCGAGTATTGCTACTCTTTTACCTTCATATTATATCTCCACCTTGAAAATGCCAACTTGTCATTGGATTGCTACTGACTCGCCATCTATGCTGCTTCATCAAATCTGTTTGTGTGTGTGTGTGTGTGTGTTGCGCGTGTGCTGGAATGTGTGTAAAAACACTGGCTCTGATTGGCTACCATGAAATATGACTCTGCCTTAGCCAATCATAATCGCACATAGGCGTTGATTTAGATTTCGTCATTTTGTACCCAGCCGTTTTGAAACATTGAGGCATGGATGTACCTAATACAAATAAATAAAACATCTCCAGTTAACTAGCAGAGCATTCACTTAGTTTAGTTTAGCTATTAAATAAGAGATCAAGCGCTAAAATCTGTTGTTTTTTTAATCAAGCTGAGCGCTCGTGTCCGCTGCTATCAGTGTCATGGATACGGTGTTCTCTTGTGGCTCGCGCGCAGTCTTCACTCGGACACGCTCTTCAATCTATCGCCGTTGTGGAGACTATTTATTCCAGTGAAAACACAAAATAAAATGCACACAAACGTGTCCCTGCTTGATATATACAGTAAGTTAACCACTGATGAACATATTCGGTAGCCTGACTTCGTCATACTCATATTCTAGTCAGAATGTGAGTCTGATACTGCTCCATAGGGCTTTGATTATGAGGTGTGTTTTAAGCGAACCAGGAAAAAAAAAACCTCTGCACTCAATTGGATAGACCTACAACCAATCAGAGCAATGCAGTAAGGTTTTTTTTTTTTTTTATGAGCTACGCAAATTGTCAACAGAACTCAACTACACGCACGCTGGAAGAAGTAGTAAAATAATGAGTGTTGCTTCTTTTACTTGGTCCTCCATGAGTGCGACCAAAGGAGAAACCACAACGACCACAGGGTTTTCATTGCGTCCCATCTTCTTAGTGACCATCGGAGCCAGCTGATAAAGTAAACTTTTGCCGAATCCCGTGGGAAAGGACGGCAAACACATCTTTCCGATCGACAAATTCCTTGATTGCAGTTCTCTGTTCGTCTTTTAAAAGCGCTGTCAATTTCTTTTACAACAGACGCAATAGCGGAATCTATACATCTCAATTCTCCAGCTGCAGTCATCTCTGAGGGAAACCAGTTCAACCCAAGCGCTCTTTGATAACGTGATGATTAAGTAACTGCAGATCATCTGTCCATCATCGTGTAAAGCCCGCCCTGGCAATTTGATTGGCCCGACGATTTCTGAACCGATCATAATTACTCCTCAATGGATCGAGTCCAGACCGAACTTCCCGACCAAAAAATGTTGTGGGCGGGGTTCGGGCTGGCATCCAGGCTACATATTCGGTGTTGATGAGAAAAAAAAAAAATACGAATGCGGATTAGAACTCATAACCTCTGACACGCTTGGCAAAAGATCTACCACTAGACCATTTAAGAACTCAAACAAAATCTGTGGATCGATGGATTTATTTACGGGTTGAGCAGAGAGGCTGCACAGTTTGACAAGTTAGTACCCAGCACTTCTGAATATGCACTTCCGAATGCGTCTCTGTCCCCAGCACATTTCAAACCAAACTGACGGCCGTGGTAACGCACCGCATTTAACGTCCAGTAACGTTAACGGAGTTGTAACGACGGGAAAAGTAATTAGTTAGATTACCCCGTTACTTAAAAAAAGAAACGTCGTTACCTAACGCCGTTCTTTTAAACGGCGTTATTCCAAACACTGCTCAGGAAGTGCAGGGTTTCCCGCAGCACTTTGTAACTAAGGCGGCCCCCTAAGCAACACACGCCTGCCGCCTTAACTAACGTTACGTCGTCAAGAAAAATGTATGAGCGATATCCACCGTGTTACTCTGTCCTGTTTAGAGCTTAGATTCTCTGCCCGAGGCGCAACTTGGGCAGATATTTCCCGCCGCCATCCTCGGGCCGGGCCATTGATCTAGAGACGTGCGGCGCGGGACTAGATTTGATGGCCGAGTGCGGGCGGTAATGCACTCACTTTGTGTGTGCGGGCTGTAGGATAATAAAACGATTTGCTGGAGTCCCACAAAATATAAATATCAATGAATAAAACATATAAAATTAAATAAGTTGTTATTCATCTGTTGCAGAAAAGAACAACTAAAACAAAATAGAAACGATTTACAGGCCAGAGTTTCTATTTGTAACATGTTTGCAGCGTTGAGCGATGTAGCCAATCACAGACAAATGTGTTGATTTCTGGCCAATCAGAAGCATTTAAGATACACTCCCCTCAACGCTCAAAACTGACTTTTTGTTCAGTGCTGAATTCTGTATGCTGGCAAATCCTCTGATTATAACAAACAAAGTGTAGATATTATGAAATATTCATTGTGCAGTCAGCTTCATTGATAATAACAGATGTTTGAGATCGCGATGATGTCAGCTTTTTATGAATTATTAAGGGGGCGCACTTTGCGCGCTTTCAGTCATGGCAAACCATGCACATAATAATAATAAAGCCTGCTTGCTTTTATGTTAAATTAACAGTTGTTTGTAAATTCCCACCTCTGCATTTTGACAATGTTGTTTTGCACTTCATTGTTTTATACAGGTCCTTCTCAAAAAATTAGCATATTGTGATAAAGTTCATTATATTCCATAATGTAATGATAAAAATTAAACTTTCATATATTTTAGATTCATTGCACACCAACTGAAATATTCCAGGTCTTTTATTGTTTTAATACTGATGGTTTTGGCATACAGCTCATGAAAACCCAAAATTCCTATCTCAAAAAATTAGCATATTTCATCCGACCAATAAAAGAAGTGTTTTTAATACAAAAAAAAGTCAACCTTCAAATAATTATGTTCAGTTATGCACTCAATACTTGGTCGGGAATCCTTTTGCAGAAATGACTGCTTCAATGCGGCGTGGCATGGAGGCAATCAGCCTGTGGCACTGCTGAGGTGTTATGGAGGCCCAGGATGCTTCGATAGCGGTCTTAAGCTCATCCAGAGTGTTGGGTCTTGCGTCTCTCAACTTTCTCTTCACAATATCCCACAGATTCTCTATGGGGTTCAGGTCAGGAGGGTGTGCAATACAATTCGGAGTCCTTACAGGGTGTTTATTTAAAAAATTTACAGTGTTTATTTACTGTTATTTTGTATTTACGGTGCGGCTTGGACGCGGCGTCTGTTGAAAATAGACTTACGTTAGCACCTATCTTTAGTGAAGCGGTGCGGAGAGCCGCTTCTGGGATGCTTCTGAAACGCCGCGTCGCGGTTGGTGTAAACACAAGCAACTAGAGTGGGCGCGATGAGCTCCGGTGTTTCTTACTCCGGTGTCGCAGCCGTAGCACGCCGCAGACTAATGTTAACTAGTTTAATTAACACTAAATAATTATCTTTTTTTTCAATATGGGGCACGAGAGAAACAGAATCTTTTGTTCCGAATCAGTGGTTCGGAGCGTGTATCGAACTGCCAGAGTCACGTGATTTCAGTAAACGAGGCTTCATTACGTCATAACTGTTTCGAAACACTTCGAAATTTCAATGGTTCACCGCTGGGAGCGATGATCTCTGTCAACCCATGATCATGAGGAGTCACTGAGAACCAATGAACAAGTGTCTGTGGGTTTTACCTGGTCTCTGATCAGTTTGATATATTTGTAGACATTTTAATTAGACGTTGGTATAATTAAAATGAGGTGGTTAATAGTCTTATTGGCCTGTTTAGCTGAGTCATTCATAGGACAAACAAAACAAACCCTAACAATTGATAAAAGAACACGTTTACACATGATAATCTTATTAGATGATTAGATAGTTGCATTTGAAAGATTTTACTTTCAGTAAAAAAATTGCAATAGATTGTAAAAGGTGTTTTTATGCATGTTTGGCCTGGTTTTTTTGTTGCATTTACACTGTTCTGACCACTAGGGGTCACCATGGAGACGGGTGTCGGATTGTTTCGAAGCCTCGGCACAATATGGCACATTTGATTCAACTGTTTCAGTGTTTCACGAAGCCTCGATCTGCCCACCACTACTCAAACATGACACCGGCTTTGAGTGTGACCGGCTGATGATTGGCTGTTCTGCCTTAAGTCCCGCCTCTCTTGTGGCGCTTTTCCACTGCATGGTACGGTACGGTTCGGTTCGGTATGGCACGCTTTGGCGCTTTTCCACTGCATGGTACGGTACGGCTCGGCTCGGTACGGCTCACTTGTGGCGCTTTTCCACTGCATGGTACGGTACGGCTCGCTTCGGCTCGCTTTAAATGGTACCACCTCTGTTGAGGTTCCAAGCGTACCGTACCGATACTAAAATGTGACGTGAAAACACTGCAGATCACTGATTGGTCAGACAGACAGAATCGTCACTACCAGCATCATTGTATTTTCGAAACATCAAACCCGCTAGATTTAAATAGCCAGTAACAGCCACCGCTGTAGCACCTGTTTTAAAACTACTTGCTTGACTTGCTTGAAGAAAAAAAAACTTCCAAAAACAGATTTGGAATTGTGGTCAGTGGACGAGAAGTGCAGACGTTCCTGTAAAGACTCAGGGGCGGATCTAATCCGTGGGGGAATTTGCATATCATAATTAATAATTGGTAATTAATAATTATTCATACATGTTTGGATTAGATCAGTCTTACATGTTAATAAATCTCCCGCTAAGGGATGATGTGTCATTTTACCTGCATGCATGCATGTGTATCCCTGCAATTAACCACAAGTTGATTGTAATTAATTACACGGACCACGTCTTACAAAACAGGCAAAATTAATTAGCTCAATTGTCAGAATAATATTTGTGGGGATCCACAATATCATCCTACTTTATAGGATTTCAGGAAACGCAATTCTGTGGCCACTAGAATTGGGTTTTCTGCCCTATAAACCAAATACTCTTTAAAGTATCTTTAATTTGTAAAGCTTGTAGCTTAAGTTAGACCTTTGGCACTTAAGGGACTTAGAAAATGAGCAGAGGCAGTACATCAATCAAATGAATATAATGAATTTAATAAGGCAGAACTACTTATGTATTTACTACGTTACAGGAATACATGTATTTACAAACATTAACAGACAATGACAACAACGCGGGGCGTTTGGACAATGGATACACGTGTGAGAGAGAGAGAGAGGGGGAGAGGGAGTGAGAGAGAGAGAGAGAGAGAGAGAGAGAGAGAGAGAGAGAGAGAGAGAGAGAGAGAGAGAGAGAGCATTGGCAACATTCACCCTGACAGTCACCTGTCTGTAACAACACGAAAACATCATCTTACTGCTTCTTAGAAGCTCTATAAAGAGATATACTTGCACAAGTTTCACGTCTCCCTGTGTAGCGGCATTCCTGCAAGGCCCTGTCTGGCCGCGTGCGGAGTCCTTTAGGAAGCGTCACGTGGTGCTTCTTGGCGCGCGTGTTGAACGGAGGTTCAAAGTCTTTGGGGTAACATTACCAAAGGAAAATAGTTCGGCTAAGTTCGTTTCACTTCGTGGAAGTGAACAGAGTCGACTACGGAAAACAAAACTTTGACTAACAAAGAAAAGAAATAAAGATTTCTACGGTGAAATCACGCGGAGTTAACGTTACATCTTTGCATGGCTGGTGAAGAAGCGCGCGTGCGTCTCTCGGTCCGGCGCGTCACGTGGTCAGATGCGCGTGTTTCTCCTTCAAAGCGAGCGCGCGCTCGTTTAAAGGTCCCTTGTAGATGGATTTGCTGAAGAGATATGTCACGCAGTGTTCGTTTCACTCGTCGATTGGAATTAAACACGGAGACTTATCTAAGACTGAAATACACAAACTAAACTAGAAACAAATAAAAGAAAGGCGAAGAGCTCGCCCGGGGGCGAGACGTTACATTATGACACGAGGACGAGAGAGGTAAGAGGAGGAGCAGAGGGGGGAAGCCTCATTTATCACCTTGGAGAAATCCAGCCTCTTCCTGTTGGCTTGGCCAATTAGAGGGTTGGAATTTCACAGGCGGGACTTTGGTTTTTATTGCTCTTTGTCTAAGAGAGAGACATTTGAAACCCTAATTTCGTCGGGTGTTTAAGAGCAGAATCTTCACAATTATTATAGTCCTATGTGTCACAAAGTTTTAGCAAGATGTGATATAAATGGCTAAATGTGGAACGAAGATTGGAGCTCAGAGACTCCAAACTTGCCTCACATGGAGTTGGTTACTCATAGTTTGCAAAGTTTGAAACCTTATCCCATTAGAGTTTCCCAACAACATAGATCAAACACATAAAAGACAAATCGTAAGATAAGATTGTATACATTGTTCGTACAATTCAACAAACACACATAAAACACATTGAATATATCTGGTTGAATGTCTTTTAAAGAAAAGAAGTTTCTTTTCGCTTTGGAATCCACTTCCTTTGGGACATTCCGATCAGTCATAAAATGTCTTGTAAGCGGACACCACGCTCTGTCCTGAGTGTGGTCTTCCCTGGTGGGGAAATGTGTGTGTGTGTGTGTGTTTGGGTTAATTTACATTCAGAGCTTTTTGGGCCTGAAGGCTTTGGGATTTTCGCTAGGATGTATTTAGTTATTCAGATTCACCTCGCCCAGTCCCTACATTCCTCTTGTTGGTAGCAGAGGAGCGGATAAACTATAACGATCAGTCATAATCCCACCCACTTTGAAGTGATACTAACTGCAGTGGAAAAGCAACCGAGCTAAAGCGAAGCGAACCGAGCCGTGCCGCGCCGAGTCGTACCACGCAGTGGAAAAGCGAAGCGAGCCGAACCGTGCCGCACCGAGCCGAACCGTACTGAGCCGTACCGAGCCGTACCATGCAGTGGAAAAGCGCCATTGGTGTGTTGCTTTATCGGTCTGCTCGTGCCGAGGAGTCGGGCGGGAACTTATGGTTATGGTTATTTACATCTCCCTTTTCCAGGTACTTTGAATGAGTGTTTGCTTTCGAGGTTTTTAAATAAGCTTTTGATATGTATTTGGGATTAGGAAGATGTTATGTTTATATTTTGTTGACATGTCGAGTGTTTTTGGTATTATATTTCGTTTTTTAGACTAAACAGCACGAGACTTTAATTAAGTAGGCATTCTGTTTGTGCTGCGTGATTTAAAGAAAAGTGCGCACTTTGCTCACGCGATCAGCATGGTGATCTGGTGTTTTCTCCAAAATAAAAACTCAAGGGTTTATTTCTTGCAAGTGAAGAAATTAGGTCAAAAGTATTGTAATTTTCCTATTCTATAGCGTAGGCCTACTATAAAATATACTTTTGAAATATTCATTTTCATATACAGTAGCAATTGCTAAATTAAAGTTTTATTTGCAAGTACTGATAGTGTGCAAGATTGTCGACCAATCTTGGTCTTCGTTTCCTACGCACCTATCACCTACAGGTGTGCGATGGCGTTTGTTTATTCATATACAGTAGCATACATTTATAGGCTATATTGATTTCCCATCATAATAATAATAATAATTCATTGCATTTATATAACGCTTTTCTCGGCACTCAAAGCGCTTCACTTGGAAGGGGGAATCTCCTCAACCACCACCAATGTGCAGCATCCACTTGGATGATGCGACGGCAACCATAGTGCGCCAGAACGCCCACCACACACCAGCTTACTGGTGGAGAGGAGACAGAGTGATGAAGCCAATCAGTGTATATGTATATACAGGTCCTTCTCAAAAAATTAGCATATTGTGATAAAGTTCATTATTTTCCATAATGTAATGATAAAAATTAAACTTTCATATATTTTAGATTTATTGCACACCAACTGAAATATTTCAGGTCTTTTATTGTTTTAATACTGATGATTTTGGCATACAGCTCATGAAAACCCAAAATTCCTATCTCAAAAAATTAGCATATCATGAAAAGGTTCTCTAAACGAGCTATTAACCTAATCATCTGAATCAACTAATTAACTCTAAACACCTGCAAAATATTCCTGAGGCTTTTAAAAACTCCCAGCCTGTTTCATTACTCAAAATCGCAATCATGGGTAAGACTGCCGACCTGACTGCTGTCCAGAAGGCCATCATTTACACCCTCAAGCAAGAGGGTAAGACACAGAAAGAAATTTCTGAACAAATAGGCTGTTCCCAGAGTGATGTATCAAGGCACCTAGTGGGAAGTCTGTGGGAAGGAAAAAGTGTGGCAAAAAACGCTGCACAACGAGAAGAGGTGACCGGACCCTGAGGAAGATCGTGGAGAAGGACCGATTCCAGACCTTGGGGACCTGCGGAAGCAGTGGACTGAGTCTGGAGTAGAAACATCCAGAGCCACCGTGCACAGGCGTGTGCAGGAAATGGGCTACAGGTGCCGCATTCCCCAGGTCAAGCCACTTTTGAACCAGAAACAGCGGCAGAAGCGCCTGACCTGGGCTACAGAGAAGCAGCACTGGACTGTTGCTCAGTGGTCCAAAGTACTTTTTTTGGATGAAAGCAAATTTTGCATGTCATTCGGAAATCAAGGTGCCAGAGTCTGGAGGAAGACTGGAGAGAAGGAAATGCCAAAATGCCTGAAGTCCAGTGTCAAGTACCCACAGTCAGTGATGGTCTGGGGTGCCATGTCAGCTGCTGGTGTTGGTCCACTGTGTTTTATCAAGGGCAGGGTCAATGCAGCTAGCTATCAGGAGATTTTGGAGCACTCCATGCTTCCATCTGCTGAAAAGCTTATGGAGATGAAGATTTCATTTTTCAGCACGACCTGGCACCTGCTCACAGTGCCAAAACCACTGGTAAATGGTTTACTGACCATGGTATTACTGTGCTCCATTGGCCTGCCAACTCTCCTGACCTGAACCCCATAGAGAATCTGTGGGATATTGTGAAGAGAAAGTTGAGAGACGCAAGACCCAACGCTCTGGATGAGCTTAAGGCCGCTATCGAAGCATCCTGGGCCTCCATAACACCTCAGCAGTGCCACAGGCTGATTGCCTCCATGCCACACTGCATTGAAGCAGTCATTTCTGCAAAAGGATTCCCGACCAAGTATTGAGTGCATAACTGAACATAATTATTTGAAGGTTGACTTTTTTTGTATTAAAAACACTTATTTTATTGGTCGGATGAAATATGCTAATTTTTTGAGATAGGAATTTTGGGTTTTCATGAGCTGTATGCCAAAATCATCAGTATTAAAACAATTAAAGACCTGAAATATTTCAGTTGGTGTGCAATGAATCTAAAATATATGAAAGTTAAATTTTTATCATTACATTATGGAAAATAATGAACTTTATCACAATATGCTAATTCTTTGAGAAGGACCTATATATATATATGGGGATGATTAGGAGGCTATGATGGACAGAGGCCACTGGGATTTTGGGATTTTTAATGAACACAGAGAGTCAGGACCTCGGTTTAACGTCTCATCCGAAGGACGGTGCTCTTTGATAGTATAGTGTCCCCGTCACTAAACTGGGGCGTTAGGACCCACACAGACCACAGTGTGAGCACCCCCTGCTGGCCTCACTAAGACCTCTTCCAGCAGCAACCTGGTTTTCTCAGGAGGTCTCCCATCCAGGTACTAACCAGGCTCAGCCCTGCTTAGCTTCAGTGGGCAACCAGTCTTGGGCTACAGGGTGATATGGCTGCTGGCCATAATAAATCATTATTATATTATTATAATAAATGTTTGGCATTCTAAAACACCAGTGATAATGTAATGTAGACTGAGACTCTATATCATAACTAAAAAGATGTTTGAGCCCTCTTTAGGTACAAGTCGATGCTTTTTCTTTGTTCAATATGCACAGTTCATGTGTCGAAGCCGGTTGAAGCTCTTAATTTTGAGCTCTCAAAGTGCACCAGACTGATGCATTTAACCTTATAATGTACAACATTTTCTTCTAGAACCCTCCTAGAACCTCCCCGCATCCCTCCCCCGCACTTTTGAAAAGCTTAGGCTTGTTTGAGATGAGCAAAATCTGCGCAGAACCGATCACCGGTGATCAGCGCGTAATGCATGCCGCCGGTTAGAAATGTGTCCGAGAGCGGTCCGCCTTGCTCTGGTGTCATGCTGACGTGTGTCAAAAAACTCTCGCGAGCGCAAGGCGCACGTGTCGGATTCTGCAGTTGATCTGCGCTGATCAAAAGCACGATGGGAAACGACTTGCTGACGACAGCAGCTTAATGCTGATTGGTTTTAACAACCGTGATGTATTGTTCTCTTTTAAAATGTTTGATTTTAAAACTCTGATATCATGTTTTATGTGTATACGTTATGTGTGAATATTCCCAAACTCTCGGACAGTGCGATTTCTATGGGTTATGCAATGTCATTTTTATAACCACACAAAAAAAAAAAAAAAAACACATATGTCTGTATTAAAGAAAAAATTGATAATAATATTGATAAACACTTATTTGGAATGGAATTAAATAAAAAGTACTCAGTGTGAGCCGGCGCAGTACGCCTGGCGATCAGGAAGTGATGGGCTTCAATTTTCTCCGTTGAAATCTATGGGGTCGCTGTGTCCATTTCTTTTACTGTCTATGGTCCAACCCACGGGCGTAATTTCCTGGACAGCCACTTTTCAAAATCCCCTTTGTGTCCCTCCAGCACTTTCAAATTCATTTGTTATGATTTTTAACCGCACGCCGTCATTGCCACGCCCACGGAGGAGCAGGGCCGAGCCTGTGTAAAATAGCTCACTGAAAGTTGTAATGGGCAGGAATAGCGGCTGCAGCACAGACAGCGCCAGAAACAACAACTTCAATGTCATCATGGATGAAAAGAAAGAAAGGAGATGTGAGTTGGTGGATTCAGTAAATTAGCTCAGCTCAGGATAATCATATTTTCTGTCTACACCTGTTGATGTTAGCCTTACGAGGAGTTAACCTTAACATACACTGCTGCTTGATAACTTTAGACTGTTAGCTAAATATTTAATGTAGAACATTCTGTGTAGCTTACTAAAAACATTCTGTGTAGGCTTTAGGCTTTAAAACGCAGAATTTTCTTTCAGCAATGTAAGACAAGTAGTGCTGTCAACGTTAACCAGCCCGTTCTCATCCCAAGGCGTCATATACTGATGCTTTTGCCAAAGCGTCTACATCCAACGCACATGGCACCCTTTAGCATCAATATGAGACGCAGGGGGAGCTAGAGCCATCAGAGCCTGCTGAACTGCTACTCTTCGCACCAAATGTATAATCTGTTCATTTTCACAGCATACCCTCTAATGCTTTTTTTAACGCGTAACTTTTCAGCTCCACCTTTTCTTTTCTTCCCCTTTTCATCCATGGCTGTTCTAATGTTACGTCATATTACCGGAGTGTTCCTTGGCGAATACTTAAAAATTAACATGAGCGGAGTGGAATAAAGAAAGTGTTTAGCAGGATTGATAAAACGGTAAGCACGCACTGCTTTGTTTACGGTGTGTATCTGCAGTCTGCAGCGCCGGTTTCTCTTTTTGAATGACAAATATAGACGAATATATCTGCATAAATAGACAGTTGTCTCATTTACACGCAGGTGCAGAACGCGCATTCTAGCTGACAGTCGGCTCGGCTGTAGTTCTCTCGGTGTGTAGGCTACAGCTTTTTTCCCGCGACGCGAGCGAGTCGGCTTTCATTTGCGCGGCTTGGTGTGTTTCCAGGACGTGAAAGAGGCAGTGTTTCAAGATACGCAATGGAGTAGACCAAACTAATTAACAGGGAGGGAGGGCAATACACTCACATGCATGCACACGAAACGCACTCCTTCCCAGATAGCACACTCCTATTTGATGTGATATTTACATCTGGAAGACGTATTTTTAAGAGTGTTTGCTCATCTGCAATACGTCTATAGGACGTTTCCTGTCAGATGTCAAATAGACGTTTAGAAGATGTCAGTTTAACATGCATTCTAAATCATTACATCTTGAAGACATCTTCTAAACGTCTATTTTACATCTGACAGGAAACGTCCTATAGACGTATTGCAGATGAGCAAACACTCTTAAAAATACGTCTTCCAGATGTAAATATCACATCAAATAGGAGTGTGCTATCTGGGTTGTCGGCCGCGCCCGCGCGATCGATTCCCTCATCCATTTGCGTAGAAAAGAAATGTAATATTATGATTTCCGTCATTTTTTATATATATACTTGTGTACCGGGCCGGCCCACATTGGCCAGCAGCCCACCGGGAAAAGTCCCGGTGCTCCAGATGGCCAGTCCGCCCCTGAGTCCGCCCCTGGGCTACAGTCACAAAACGATGATGCAAACTCTAAAGCAGAGGCAGACCTGCCATCGACTTTGACTTAGCCAGCATCTCACACACACACACACACACACAATCTCCATTCCTGTATGCCACAGTCACTTCCTAGATTTGCATAGGTGGCTTACATTGGAAAATTCCTGAACAAACATAATGTATTTCTTCATGATTTGTAATTGAATATCATTATTGATATTACATGAATTATTGATGCATAAAACTGCTTATTTGATTTTGCCAATTTGACTTGCAATGTTTTTGGACATCGATTCAATTGAATCTCTGTGTTTGTGTTACACTAAATATTTTACAGATACTCTTCATGAAATGGGGTTATAAACCAGCATTTGTTGTTTGTATAATGCAATTTATTGAGATCTTCTTTTGTTCTCCCTTGACCATGTTTCTAAGTACATCAATTTAAGGGCTTTTTGCCAGAGACAAATCTTAATCACACCATATCAAACCTCTGACCAAAGACAAATGCCATGTCTACTTTTGCTGTTGTGCTATATGCTCTTTTAACGCAACTAAGACACAACAGAAAGCATGTCTCTATGAACTGTGCACCTTTGGACTCCATGTGTGTGGCCAACGGTGCCAATGAGGGAATAATGCATGACCATTCAAAATGGTAAATGACGATGTTAGTGTAACAAATGTTATATCTTAGACTGCTATTCAATCACATTGAAACTTAAAACAAATTATATAACCATTAAGTATGCAAACATACCTTTAAAGAAGAGTTGTACGAGGCAAAATGAGCAAAAACACACCGGAAGTCCTACTCTCTCACTCCTGACACTTTCAAAGAGAGTTCGCTAACGCATACACGTCATGAAGTTTATCAACAAAGTTTTAACACAATGTACACTGTGATAAAGTGTACATAAAGATAAAGAGACCGTAAACAGGACATATGTATGAGAGAGTAAATATACTGTGCTTCCCGTCTGCCTCCACAGTGAGACTAAGCGCGAATGCTGAAAGGGGAACTGGTTTGTCCACACTGGTGTGTCAGCAAGAACACATAAGACTCCAGAGTTGGAAGTTTACTGATGGTTCAGTTTGAATGGTAACAGTGAGTGGTCTGAAATATCAAAGAATAAGTATAAATATAAGATATACAAATAAATCAATAACATTCACATAGGCAGCTTCCCTGCTTTTTCCTACGGTTTTGCAAAGAAGAAATGCTGGTCTTTTGGTTTGGACATTCGGGGGAGTAATAAATGTAATAAATGACAGAATTTGACTGAACTGGCTCGAGCTGGGGCGGACTGGAATGGCTCGAGCTGGGGCGGACTGGAATGGCTCGAGCTGGGGTGGACTGGAATGGCTCGCGACTGGCTCGAGCTGGGGCGGACTGTACTGGCTCGAGCTGGCGCGGACTGGACTGGCTCGAGCTGGGGCGGACTGGACTGGCTCGAGCTGGGGCGGACTGGAGTGGTTCGAGCTGGGGCGGACTGGACTGGCTCGAGCTGGGGCGGACTGGACTGGCTCGAGCTGGGGCGGACCGAGCTGGGGCGGACTGGACTGGCTCGAGCTGGGGCGGACTGGACTGGCTCGAGCTGGGGTGGACTGGAATGGCTCGAGCAGGGGCGGACTGGACGGGCTCGAGCTGGGGCGGACTGGACTGGCTCGAGCTGGGGCGGACTGGACTGGCTCGAGCTGGGGCGGACTGGAATGGCTCGAGCTGGGGCGGACTGGACGGGCTCGAGCTGGGCGGTACGATCTGAAATGCGATACGCCAGACCCAACAATGCAGAAGAGCTGAAGGCCACTATCAGAGCAACCTGGGCTCTCATAACACCTGAGCAGTGCCACAGGCTGATCGACTCCACGCCACGCCGCATTGCTTCAGTTATTCAGGCAAAAGGAGCCCCAACTAAGTATCGAGTGCTGTACATGCTCATACTTTTCATGTTCATTCTTTTCAGTTGGCCAACATTTCTTGTATTGGTCTTAAGTAATATTCTAATTTTCGGAGATATTGAATTTGGTGGTTTTCATTAGTAGTTAAATAAAATAAACATTTGAAATATATCAGTCTGTGTGTAATGAATGAATATAATATCCAAGTTTCACTTATTGTACGGAATTACTGAAATAAATCAACTTTTTGATGATATTCTAATTATATGACCAGCACCTGTATTAGCCTACATGTTTTGCCCTTTTGGAAATGACAACAGTTGACAACAACAATGACAACGACATTATCTGGCCCCACGCTGTGTCCACAAATCAAATTTGGCCCCCTTTAAAAAAAAGTGTGGCCCCCTTTTTTTTTAAGTGTGAGTTGTTGTTTATAGAGAAGTGGACATTGTATTACATGTTGATTGGATCATTTGATTTACCCAATCAAACTTGCATATACCGTATATTGTCATCAACCCATCTGTCTTGCTTATAAACTTTTACATTACTATTTAATTTCTTCCACTGCATGTAAGAAGACTCCAGCCTTGGAAGTTGACTAGTTCAGGTCCAGTTTTAGAGTTCTGGGAGAAAAACAACGCTCGGGAACCAAATTCTACAGTTTAATATCCTGCTGTTTTTAAATCATTTAAGTAGTCGTTTATACATTTCTAATTTTAACCGAACATTTTAATAAAGCTTGAACATGATTGATTTGTATGTTCAGAAAAGTGTTGTTGTATACAAAACAAAACAAAATATTCACAGAAAATGTTTACCTATTAAAAAAATGTATGCTATGTTTTTTTTATTCTATACATTTTGAAATTTAGTGTGAAAAGTTGTCAATAAATGTCAAGAACAGTGTCTTCATTTTAGAGTACACAAAATGAAAACAGTAATCCATATTACAGTAATTAATAAAATAATAAATAAAATATTTGTGGTGATGAAACAGTACTGTGATTATTACTATAAAAATGTTTACAGTATTTTTAAAGTTACTGAGATTAAATTTACAGTAAGCATACTGTGAAATGAACTACAGCAAATGATTTGCTAATTGCTGCCAGCAAGTTACTGTAAATTTCACAGTATTCTGTTTACAGTGAAGCAATGAGTATTTCATGATCACAGCGGAGAGAGATGAGGAGTTACAAGAACACAGATGAAGAGTTTGAACAAACTAAATACTGCAAACATGGTTTCTCCACTGTATGGATCCTCATGTGTATCTTCAGGCGACTTTTAATGGAGAAACTCTTTCCACACTGATCACACGTGTGCGGCTTCTCTCCAGTGTGGATCCTCTCATGTTTTTTCAGATGTTGTGACTGACTGAATCTCTTGTCACAGTGTGAACACTTGTAAGGTTTTTCTCCAGTGTGGATCCTCTCATGTGCTTTCTGATTTGCTGAATGACTGAATCTCTTGTCACAGTGTGAACACTTGTAAGGTTTTTCTCCAGTGTGAATTCTCTGGTGCAGTTTTAAACAGTTTGCAGAAATAAAAGTCTTCTTACACTCAAAGCACATGTACTCTCTCACACCAGCGTGTATTTTCTGATGTACATGTAAATATTGCAGCAGTGAAAAACTCTTTCCACACACAGAACATGAATGCGGCTTCTCCTTCGTATGAACACTCAGGTGTGTCTTCAGGTCTGATTCCAAAGGAAATGTTTTTCCACATTGATGACATGTGAACGGCTTCTGTCCAATGTGGATCTTCATGTGTTCTTTAAGGTGTACTGATTGTGTGAAACTCTTTCCACACTGATCACATGAGAACGGCTTCTCTCCGGTGTGGATCCTCATGTGAACATTAAGGGATGATGATTGTGTGAAACTCTTCCCACACTGATCACATGTGAACGGCTTCTCTCCGGTGTGGATCCTCATGTGAATCTCAAGATGTTGTTTGGTTGTGAGACTCTTTCCACACTGAGTGCAGGTGAAAGATTTCTCTGCTCTTCTTTTCTTTAAAAATGTCTGTTTAGTCTTTGAGCTACTCAAGGGGTTTCCTCCAGGTTGGACATGATGTTCCTCCTCCACTTCACTCAGTTCTTCTCTCTCCTCCTTCACTTCACTCAGTTCTTCTCTCTCCTCCTTCACTTCACTCAGTTCTTCTCTCTCCTCCTTCACTTCACTCAGTTCTTCACTCTCCTCCTTCACTTCACTCAGTTCTTCTCTCTCCTCCTTCACTTCACTCAGTTCTTCTCTCTCCTCCTTCACTTCACTCAGTTCTTCTCTCTCCTCCTTCACTTCACTCAGTTCTTCTCTCTCCTCCTTCATTTCACTTAGTTCTTCATTCTCCTTCTTCACTTCCATCAGGTCTGAAATGAAAGAAAAAAGTTTGATTCCATTTTAAGCAAATTAAACAAAGAGAAATTGTCACGACAAGCACACACAAACAGGTAAGATCCAAGAGCAGTTTTATTGGGTAATCCGTGAGTGTAAATCCAGGCAGATAAAAGGTCAAAATCCAGGTAAGGGCAGTCCAAAACAAGAAACAAACAGATAGGAACAGATCTTCGTAGTGCTGTTAACATTTAACAAGGATCCCATGACAAACACTAAAAAGGCAGAGTATTTATACACACAAAACTAACAATCATGATGGGGAACAGCTGGGTGCAATGAACTGGGATGAGAGCAGACAAGGATTGTGGGAAATGCAGTTTCTAATGTGACTGACACCGTGGGGGAAGAGGACCTCTAGTGGTGACCCAGGGAACACAAACCAGACACTGTGACATAACCCCCCCCTCTACGGAGCAGCTACCAGACGCTCCAAGACACCACTACAGAACAAAACAAGAGTCCAGGAGGGAGGTGGAATGGTGGAGAACCAGGGGGAGGGATGGGGGGCCAGGTCCATGAAGGGTAACAGGAACAAGGGGTGATGGCTTAACCGGCGGCCAGGGCGAAACAGACAGTCCATCGGGCGGCCACGGCGGTGAAGACCAGACACCGGCTCAGGCAACGGAACAGACACCGGCTCAGGCACAGGAACAGACACCGGCCCAGGCACAGCAACCGACACCGGCTCAGGCACAGCAACCGACACCGGCTCAGGCACAGCAACCGACACCGGCTCAGGCACAGCAACCGACAGCCGGCTCAGGCACAGCAACCGACACCGGCTCAGGCACAGCAACCGACAGCCGGCTCAGGCACAGCAACCGACACCGGCTCAGGCACAGCAACCGACACCGGCTCAGGCACAGCAACCAACACCGGCTCAGGCACAGCAACAGCCACCGGCTCCGGCTCTGGAACAGCAACAGACACCGGCTCAGGCACAGCAACCGACACCGGCTCTGGCACAGCAACCGACACCGGCTCAGGCACAGCAACCGACACCGGCTCAGGCACAGCAACCGACACCGGCTCAGGCACAGCAACCGACACCGGCTCAGGCACAGCAACCGACACCGGCTCAGGCACAGCAACCGACACCGGCTCAGGCACAGCAACCGACACCGGCTCAGGCACAGCAACCGACACCGGCTCAGGCACAGCAACCGACACCGGCTCAGGCACAGCAACCGACACCGGCTCAGGCACAGCAACCGACACCGGCTCAGGCACAGCAACCGACACCGGCTCAGGCACAGCAACCGGCTCAGGCACAGCAACCGACACCGGCTCAGGCACAGCAACGGACACCGGCTCAGGCACAGCAACAGACACCGGCTCAGGCACAGCAACAGACACCGGCTCAGGCTCAGGAACAGCAGACACCGGCTCAGGCACAGCAACAGAGACCGGCTCAGGCACAGCAACAGACACCGGCTCCGGCTCAGGAACAGCAGACACCGGCTCAGGCACAGCAACAGACACCGGCTCAGGCACAGCAACAGAGACCGGCTCAGGCACAGCAACAGAGACCGGCTCAGGCACAGCAACAGAGACCGGCTCAGGCACAGCAACAGACACCGGCTCTGGAACAGCAACAGACACCGGCTCCGGCTCAGGAACAGCAGACACCGGCTCAGGAACAGCAGACACCGGCTCCGGCTCAAGAACAGCAAACACCAGCTCCGACTCAGGAACAGGAACCACGGACACGAAAGGTCTGAAAGGCCTCTCCAGGATCCGAGCCAGACGCTCCAAATATTCCGTCAGTGCCCCCGCGGCCCCGAGAATGGGCATCTCCTGATCCGTCTCTGGCTGGGCAGACGTGACGTGAACAGTCTCTGGCTGGGGAGACGTGACGTGAACGCTGCTGGGGCACGGCCTCCGAGCACTTGGGGAGGCTGGAGGTCTTCCCCCTCCTCCGCCGTCTCTGATGGCGATGTGCCGACTCTGGGCTGGGCGGAATCGGCAGCGGATGGAGCTCTGGGCTGGATATCACCAGCCCAGGGTCGAGGAGGGACCGAAGAGGAGAGTGATGCCGGGACTCACCTCTAGTACTTCCTCTCCTACGACCTCCACGGACCCCAAAAAACCTGGCCAGACGGGTTCCCTCAAACGATCGTCCATGTTCGATGGAAGGGGGCTTGGGAGATTCTACCGCCACGGTCTCCTCAGTGATGCGAGCCCAATAATTCAAAGCACTCGAAAATATTCATCCGAGACGGCAACTCCCCAGATTGCGAAATCCCCCTCTGCTCCTTCCTCTCCCTCTCGGTGGCTGGGGAAGAGGCACGAAAACCCATACCCCTGGATCTATTCATGATGGGATCCTTCTGTCACGACAAGCACACACATTTACATTTACATTTATTCATTTAGCTGACGCTTTTATCCAAAGCGACTAACAATTGCTATATATGTCAGAGGTCGCACGCCTCTGGAACAACTAGGGGTTAAGTGTCTTGCTCAGGGACACGTTGGTGTCTCGCAGTGGATTCGAACCCGGGTCTCTCACACCAAAGGCATATGTCTTATCCACTGCGCCATCACCACTCCACACATAAACAGGTAAGATCCAAGAGCAGTTTTATTGGGTAATCCGTGGGTGTAAATCCAGGCAGGCAAAAGGTCAAAATCCAGGTAAGGGCAGTCCAAAACAAGACACATACAGATAGGAACAGATCTCCATAGTGCTGGTAACATTTAACAAGGATCCCATGACAAAAACTAAAAAGGCAGGGTATTTATACACACAAAACTAACAATCATGATGGGGAACAGCTGGGTGCAATGAACCGGAATGAGAGCAGACAAGGATTTTGGGAAATGCAGTTTCTAATGTGAATGACACCGTGGGGGAAGAGGACCTCTAGTGGTGACCCAGGGAACACAAACCAGACACTGTGACAGAAATATAAAGTGAAAGGCCATAAAAGTGAGCCATGATGTAATCACTTTCTAATTTTTTTTTTCCTTTTTATAAATTAATTATAACTTTTCATGAATGAGGTACATTGACTTAATTCGTTACTAAACTTTTAAATATAGTAAGGGCCGGCCACAGTAGAATTCACCTTCCATTAAGTTCCCACTGTAAAAAAAAAATGCTGTAAAATTGACAGAACCTTTAATACTGGCAATTTTGGTAGCCAGTAAACCTTACATTTACAAGAGCACCGTAAATCATAAACTACAATTATACTGTAAAACCAGCAAAACAACAGCAGCTGTGAATTTACAGTTATTTACTGTAAAATTTACAGTATGTTAATCATACCATGCACTGAATAAAAAACAGAGTTAACTCATTTCATTTGAGGAAACTGATTATCTAAAAATTGGTTAATTGCCATTAAATATTTATACTGTGGATTTTTTTTTTTTTTTTAATTCTCTGCCACTTGAAAACAAAGATTGGCTGCTGCTGCGGTCTTTCGAATCGGCTTTGGCCGCGACTCCGCGAGGATTTGGAGTTAAGCTTTTCTTTGAGAAAAGAACGAAGAACAACACTTAAGTCATTCTTAAAGAAGGAAGATGTGTTCGTAGTTTTGCCGGCCAGATACAGCAAAAGTTTAATCTATACAACTAGCTCCGCTGGTGGGAAAACTCTCTGGTTTGTTGTAGCGATATCCGATTGCGTGCAGAGGGAATTTGAAAGACAACCGTTTATCCTGCCTGTTAGATTTTGCTATATTTGGCCGAGCAGTGGTTTGGGTTGGCTCGCCAATGTATTAAATTTCTCCAATACATAAAATAAGTAACACTTGTGGGGAGAAGAATTTTTTTTTATGTTTGTAGTGTAGCAGTCCTTCAGCGGCGATGTTAGCATGTCGCCCTTCAACAATCTTAACCAAAAGTTCTGTTTGTGAGACAGAACTTTATTCATGAAGACGTATGGGCTACAAACAATAGAAACCGGTTAGGACCTCCCACAGGAGATCGATCTCACCTGCTAATCTACTCTGAGCAATGCTGATTCTTTGTCATTCACACCAATCAGTTTCTATGGGCCATACATCTGAATGGTTCACACCTTTACAGACACAGATAGAGTTGATTACATCTGAGGCATAGTAACAATGTAAATGCATCTGACTAAAGTTAAAGGGCACCTATTATGGAATTTTGAAAATTACCTTTCATGTAGTGTGTAACATAGATCTAAGTGAACGAAACATCCTGCAAAGTTTTAAATATGAAAGTTCACAGTATACAAAGTTATTGTCTCTCAAAAGTAAGAGTCGACTGAGTCGCTGATATGAATCGATTGACGAACGATGCTTATTCTCTATCTAGGTGACGTCAACTTGACAAGTTATTTGAATAAGATACGGCCACTCATTGCACTCGTAGACGCCAGGGAAAACTTGAAAACATCATGGCGACGAGACGCTGTGTTCTGACGTGCGAATCAAAAGCGACCTTTTTTCACTGCCCAGGGAGGAGCATTGGAAGACTAAGTGGCTACAGTTCATATATACAACTATACCACAGAAGTATAACCCGAACCTTGTGCTGTGTTCGCGTCATTTTAATGACGATTGCTTTACAAACATAAATGCTTTCAAGCCGGTTGATACTGAAGGAAGGTTCAGTACCATTTTTATTTGGATCAGCTTCCTCCTCCGAATCACAACCTTTTATGTGTTTTGTAGCATGCTCAATAAGTATTTGTGTGTGTTGTGTAAGTTACACTCAGCTTTTTGATACGTTTTTTTTTAAATATGTGAAATGTATGTCATGGAGTTGTCATAAAGAATGGAGCAATACCTTGTAGTAATGCAGTGCTTTATCAATATTTTTTGCGTTGGGCTAACGCAAACAGTAACTGATTGGGTCATCTGACCAATCACCGCAGATTAGCTTCACGCAAAGGAGGGGTTTGGAAAAATGAGTCTTTGAACGAATCATTTGGGAGTCGGTGAGCAAATCCGGTAAAAATAAATGCATATTATAAGACAACAAAAGTGTTTTTTTTTGTCATTGCATGCATGTAAAACTGTTGCTGGGGACTCCCAAAACAATATTAGGAACATTTTAAATGCCATAATAGGTGCCCTTTAACTGAAAATACACATAATCTTTCACGCCCCTCGGATTGAGCCCTGCCAATTGTGAGTTCCCAGACCCAACATCTTGATGTGGGTCTGGCTTGCCAGGCTAGCTCAGATACGGTCCAGTTCTGGTTTATTTCTTTGCTCTTGGCTGACATGTGGCATTACTATACTCACAACCGGCACACCGTCATAGAATCTCTGAACAGATCTACGCCCACTTTTAGTGGAAAACAAACTGCATCGAGTGGACAGTATCGAGTTTTGAAGTGGACTAACCTTACAACATGCCAAAGAGTTGTTGTGTGGTTGGAATTAAACTAAAGTATGATCTAGTCTTCACAGCACAGACAGACAAACATTATTGAACAATATTATCTCAATAATAATAACCTTAAACATACAGGTTATGTAAGCTTCCCACAACTCCAATATTTTACAACCTTATCATGATTATCGTCTTATTTTAGATAACTGCTGGGCTGCTTGGATATAATATAATACCCAAGTTTCACTCTTTGAATGGAATTACTGAAATAAATCAACATTTTGATGATATTCTAATTATATGACCAGCACCTGTATAAATCAGAGTTTGCTTAAGTTATGATTACAACTATGTCAGCCTTTCTGGAAAGTTCATTAACTTGATATTGGCGTTAACTGTTTATTGGTAAAATGATTATAATAATAACGATATTGAAAAATGTCAAAATTATTGGCAACATTGTTGCAAAGAATTGTTGAACCACATATAAATAAAACAAAAAAAGTGCTAAAATAATATTTATGATCTTTACTGACCAGTTGAACTGTTTATCTAAATGTGATGAAGTGCTTCAATGTTTCTAACATGAATGTTCTTCAGCATCATGAATGAATGAAGAATAAACACCAACCTCTTTGTTCTTCAGGATCTTCAGTGTGTTTCATTCTGCAGGTTCTGGATCACTCGTGTTCTCACTGTCCTCTTTAATAAACTCAGTCTTTGTAGATTTCAGCTCTTCCTGATGCTTTCATGCTCGTCTTCACTTGTAGCTGATGGGAATTTACAGCATTTATTGGGGAATTACAGTGGGAGGAGCTTCACTGATGATGTGAATGTTGTGGGAGGAGTTTCACTGATGATGTGATTGATGTGGGAGGAGATTCACTGATGATGAATACCAGTGTGGGAGGAGCTGATCTGCAAAAATATATAATATATCAGTTACTGAGTTTGTTTTTGTACTAAATATCACATCTAAGCATTTATGCTTGTTCGTCTGTATATTGTAAAGTAACTGATGCTAATTCACAACTTATTTTATTACTCGAAGAAAAAAAGTAATCGGATCGTGACTCTCAGAATCGGATCGTATTCGTGAGGTGCCTAAAGATCCCACTCCTAATTAAAATAATAGGTGTGTTCGACATCGGCTGCGGCTGGATGTAACCGATCGGCGAGAGTAGCCGCGTGCAGGCGGGGAGGAGCTGCAAACGGAGACGTGAAGTCGGACACTTTCTGGTTCCTGTAGTGACCGCTCACGTGGTGTTTGTATACTTTAGCACAGCTGAAGTGAAATAAATTCAATATTTGCCAAATACACAGATGTTTCAGAGACATTTTCATTCAATACTTTATGTACTGCTTCATACAGCGTGTGTTTGAACAAGAATAAAGTTCAACATTAAGCCTACAGCTACTATCAATGAAGTGGAATCAACGTTTTTTAATCAGTTTTATTTTGATAAACATAACACAATACATCGCGACTACATGAAAAGTGTGTTTACTGTTATAAAAAAAAACTGATTTGTGAGCTTTAGTGGAACTAAAGGTGTGAGAATAAACCGAATAAACACGAAACGCATGTGATCGTTGTCATGCGGTGAATCCGGCCAATCGTGGAACAGCTGTGTCATCATCAGAGCTCATGCAGCTGCTCTTCAGAAGCTGCGCTGGCTGAGTTATCTGGCTACTCTCGAATCGCTCTCGCGGTACTTTAATGGCATACGTCACAGTCACGTGGCGTCGGCGCTGTATCAAGTCGGTCAAAATTTCTAACCGGCATGCACTGCTTCAAGTCTGCCGCCGATCGGTCTGCGCAGAGCTGCATGAAGTCGAACAAGCCTATAGAAATACAGAAAAGAACACAAATGATGAATTGTAAATTCAAAAATAAATATTAATAATTGTCAGAAAACTTACATATTTGTAACCAACAAATACCTTTAGTCTTAGACCAGTGAAATGAGCTTAACGTGTCAATTTACAGGAGATCTGAAGACATCAGCATAATAAATGAGGTGAAAACAGGAACTATTGACGTGAAATGGGTAGAACTATTTACTTCCCTAGTACAACAGTTATCAGTTTAAAAGTGTGCATGTGAATTAAATGTGGGACAATGGCCTTCATCATCTCAGTATGCTAATGCTGTGAATCAGATGCGAGGGAATCGTCATTATGCAGATTGAGGACTGATGTGTCTCTTACACCTCTAACACACATCTGTGCCATTTGCTACACAGGACACACACCCTTATTCCCACTACATACTATTGATCTACTAGAGTGTTCTAACATGTTTTTTTTCTCATCTGACAGCTTTTAAACTGAACAGAATTGTGCTGAACTTAATAGAGATATTAAAGTATCCTAATGTACAACCTAGATACTGAGACATATGTTAAAGTACAAGAAAAACGTTAATGGAGTCAGATTACTTATATTGGAGTCAGATGACTAAATGCTTATGATCCTATTATTGGTTCAAAATAACAATGTAAGACTTGCACAATGTTTTCAGCAGGGTTGACCAGCTTTTTTCGAAGGCTTGATTGTTTTATGGGGTGCAGTCTAACATGTGTTTATACTTAATTTAAATAAATTAAAAAACGAATTATTTTTCATATAATTTACCTTTATTCTACACCGCTGTGTCTGTGTGTCTCTTCTCGTAAACCGGTCAGATGATTTCCTGGTTATAAGAAGCCTCTCCCTCAGAAATACACGACGGGCTCTGATTGGTCAGTTTGGCCCAGTGTGTTGTGATTCGCTAAGCGCCTAGTTCACGCTGTCCGGAAACGTCACGCGCCGTTACCAGTTGCACGTGCTCCGGTGTTTTGTAAACAAAAGCGTCAATGAGGAATCGAGCAGAACTTGTGCACGAACGGCTGTTACATGACGTTTCAGAAAGGTATGTTTTTTGTTACGTTAGAGATGTCTCATTATTTTTATATACGCTGTTATTTGTAAATGCTACTGTTGAAACTACGCGTTTCCAAGTTGAGGAAAACTGGAGGCAGTCTATGTAACTTAAAAAATGACATAATCAGGCCGTATAGAATGCAACATGTTATTATTAGCTTAACTTTCAAATAGACGGAAAAAAACATGAACGTCCGATTGGCGGCAATAAACGCCAATTGTTTTTTACTATGGTTTCACACACATTCACTTTTTGAAACATTGAGGCACGGATGTACTTAATACAAATAAATAAAACATCTCCAGTTAACTAGCAGATCATTCATTTAGTTCGCTATTAAATAAGAGATCTAGCGCTAAATGCTATAAATGCTAAATGCTAATGGATCTAAATAATATATATATATATATATATATATATATATATATATATATATATATATATATATATCAGGGTTTCCGTTGTCCGGTAATTACCGGACATTGGCCGGTAAAAAAATGAAATGACCGACAAAATTAAATCTCTCCGGTCAAATTGTATATATATGCAATATAAATTATAAATTGTGTATATATATGCAAATATATATATATATATATATATATATATATATATATATATATATATATATATATTATTTAGATCCATTACAGACAAGGCATACAGTGCAAAAAGTACAAGACAAATACAAAGGCATTTGTGGTACAGTTCAGAGTACGTAAAACAAAGAAGAACAACAACTAAAATTTAAAATAAACATGTAGCCTTTGTAAAAGGAAAAAAACCACACAGCCTACCTGGTGATCCGTTACAGTTAAATACGCTATCCTCAAATATTTTCTTAATTGTTGTTGTTAAGCGATCATATAGCCTAGGTAGCCTGGTAAATTAATTCTAGACTAGATGTACCATTTGACAAAAGATTAATGAAAATGATAGTGTACAGAGGAGATTACAGAAACCAGGTGGATTTGATATGCAGTGATTTATTATAGTTATTGTGTTCATTTACATAGCTACATAATTGCATATTACTTTAGGATTAATGGTTTAAATATAGCTTAAATTTTTAATACAGCAACATGAAAATTATTGAAAAGATCAGAGATAGGTAACGTCGTTTCTGGAGTGCCGCTGTCCTGCAGAGTTTAGCGTCAACTCCGATAAAAACCTAGCAGTATTAATAATCCTAAAGATGATGATTAGCTGGTTCAGTGTGTTTGATTAGGGTTGGAGGAGCTAAACTCTGCACCCAGGAGGACCGACATTGCCCTTCCATGTCATAGATTAAATATGAAAGTAAAGCGGCCAGTAGGTGGTCGCAAGTTACTGTCTTTATGAGGGAGTCATGCATTCAAACTTCTCGTTCAAATCAGTAAATCTTTAATGAATCACTGTTGTGTGGCTCGCAGGAGATCGACGCTCACAGTGCAAGGTCCAGAAGCAAGGCCAGGGCATTAAAGGTGAATATGATGGATCATCAGACAGGCACAACTGTGACAGGTCGTCGTCGTTCGGGTGACGAATTTAACGATAACGGATCGCCAGGTAGACGTAACAGGTCAAGTTGCAGGCACACATACAGTTTAACGGTGTCCCGCCACGGAAAGATTTTTGCCAGCTGAGCTGATGGTTATCTTCACCTGTAGCTACGAGTGAGCATCAGTAGCGCGAGTCGCATTGGTGTGACGTCAACTCCCCTCTTCGTTTGATTGGCTAGAGGAGGAGCTGTCAATCTAGAACTAGTGGACCAATGGTGATGCTTAAGCCTGCCCTAATTTACATGAAACTCGAAATGCAACATTTGGAAGAGCAAGCGCAGAACATGGAAAGAAGAGCGAAGAGAAAAACAGCACAAGCGTACAAAAAAATAAATTATTAGCAGAAAATGAAAGCGAGCGCAAAGTACAGAGTAATAAAACCAAGGAAAACATAATTTTAAAGAAAGCATGAACACAAGTTAAAGTTTTGTGAAAAATATTTTTTTATGTGTTTAAAGTTTTTAATCATGCTTGTTATTTTTTGATTCACGCTTATTATATTTGATCCGTGGCCGCAATACATTTGGCGGGAAATTGATCCCATACAGGATAGCATTGAGCTGCCAAGGAGTTCGCTGTGTGTAAATACTTCACACTGGAAACACCGCAGAGCAAGACAGCATAATGCAATGTTTTCAAAGCCGTATTAATTAAACCATCTGTCTGTGATGCAAAAAATCTCCAGGTCTATAATTCTCCGGAGTGAAATGTGCGTTACAAACGACCGAGTGTGTGGTGACAGACGCGGCAGTGAAGTCTGCTATCTTCACCTGCACAAAACGCACCCAAAAACGAAAAGCCTTGTTTTTCCTAGAAGGAAAATGATGGACACGATGTCCTGACAGGCTGGAATTCGTGCAACAAGCACAAACACAACAATTTACCATTATGGCATCTCTAAAACTCGATCTAAAACTTTCTCTGTGTCTCACTACCGCTCTAACTACAGCTGACCGCGAGCTCTTGTTTGCCTCGGCCTACGTCATATGACGCGTTGCTAGCGGGAAAGGCGTATTCCAGAGCCAAGCACATTTTCATCAAAATCTCTACATCAAATGAGATTTCATTAGTAATTTCTACATATGTGTTTTTAAAAGACCTCTTCAGACAATATCAAGTATTAATTCAGTTATAAATTCAACCTGCACGTTGCTCTTTAAAAGATATGAACGACACATTTAATTAATCTATCTGTAAATATCTTGATATTGGTGAAACTTGCTCATTTTGTGGTATTGTTGAAGAAACAGCTGTCCATTATTTTGTGAATACATTTAGGGTTGATTTAAGTTGTTATATTTTAAACCCTACTAATGTGACCCACAGTTTTATCCGTATATGGCCTAACGATATTTTTTTTTTTATTAAGAAATCCCAGCATCGTCATCTCTTGAATAGGTTGTTAATTTCTTTATTTTATACCCAAAAAGTTTCTCCTTTAAGTTTTCCTCTTTTTCTTGATGAATTTACCTCTCGTTTCATCGCTCAGAATTGTTTATGTATTACGAAGAACTATTTAAAGATATTTAGCCTTGTTATTGTTCTTTTTTCCTGTGTAGCCTATAAATATCATATTATGATGTACACAAACGAATGATCTTTATGTTTTCTGTTTTGTCATATGATTGTTCATTGTTAGATACAACTATGGTATCTTTACATGATCTTGTATCTAATAAGTTTAAATGATATGAGCGACAGGTGCACTAACATTTCATAACATCAGTAACTCGACAGCACAACCTAGAACAGTTTTCCTCTGCGTTTGTAATGTCTGCACAAGGAGACGGGCCGCTGCTCGAAGATCTCCTGTGGAGAAAACTGTTGATTTTATACTCGAAAAATGTAAGTATCGCTCCTTAAAAATTAATATTACCTCAGAATGAATTGCATTGTTAGCCCACCCCAAAACTTAAACAAAATAATAATATCAAACGCTGACCAAAACTTAATTATATTACTTTTTTATATACTAAAAATTAAATAATTTAATAAAACAAGCTAAATGTAATTTGTTTTGTCATATGACATAGTTATGCATGAATACACACTAGATAAATGCAGTGAAACATCTCAATTGTCTGTCAAGCAATGAATTAATGCATACGTTAATTAAATAATTATATTTTATATACAGACAACAATAAGAAACATGAATAAATGAGTAAAAGAACAAATAAAAGTAACCATCACAATAAACAAATGCATATACAAGTCAACAACACATGAAACAAAGCTTTTGTAGAGGGGTTTTGGCTAATGTGCTGGTTAGGTGATTGTGCTTGCCCCAGGGTATCAATCAAAACACATCACAGGATTCAGAATCTTCTCCTCTTTTCTTAGTATTATTGTGTATATGTATGTGTGTGTGGTCTGAAATAAACAAATGAATAAAATTACAATAAGTAATTACAGTCTTCATACATAATAATATACATTAGGGCTGCCGCGATAATCGCAATATTGTAGTACCGCGCTACTGACAGGCCAACCGCAGAGGAATGCAAGTAACCGCAGCAACCGCGAACCGCGTTTTCTTTTTTCATAAGGCCACCCTTCGTAGTTCGTACCATGTGTATTGAATGTTAAATAAGTTAATAATGATAACAAGACTGTTTATTAGGGGTGCTCCGATCAGGATTTTTGGGGCCGATCACCGATCCCCGATTACTGGAAGCTGTATCACCCGATACCGATACCCGATTACAGGGTCTATTTGAAGCCTTCTATTTATCATGTAGCATTATTTATTAAACTATATTTAACATCAATGTACATTAAGTATTACAATTAAGAGAAGACAACAAATCATGAATTGACACCTGTGTATTTATTTGCAAGCAACATGTCCAGCATATTAACTTAGCAGCCTGTGCTTGGTTATTGGGAACAGCTTAGGGCTTGACAAATACAACTTTCCTGTAGAATATAAAATAAAAAAAGATAAAAGACAGAACATATGAGTCTTTAAATTTAGCTTTAGGCTACTTTAAACTAAAAACTGCAACAAAAAAGGCCAAAATATAGCCAAAATAATGTTTTAAAGTCAATAATAAAGTCAGTCAGCCATCAGTTTTTCTAATACACTTAAAAGGACCACAGTTAGTTAAGTGCACAGCAAAAAAAGAAAATACAAATAAAAATACTTCTTAAGCATCAATATTTTGGTAATTTTTTTTTTCTTCTTTTTGCAAGAACCCTTGCAAAATTATTTTAAACAGATTAAGAAAGCCACCACTTCTGGTCACATCTATGGTTAGATAGATTTGTTTAGATTCAGTGAAGTGTGTCCCACCACTGTTTCTAAGGATCGATATTGTCCCCCACCAATTTTTGTAACATTGAGGCACGCACAGATGTACCTAATAGGCTACAAATAAATAAAACATCTCCAGTTAACTAGCAGAGCATTCATTTAGTTCGCTATTAAATAAGAAATCTAGCGCTAAAATATATTGTTGTTTTTTACTCAAGCTGAGCGCTCGTTGCCACGGCGATCACTGTGGTTCTCTGTGGCTCGCGCAGTCTTCACTCGGACGCGCGCTTCAATCTATCGCCGTTGTGGAGACTCTCTATTCATTCCGGCGAAATCACAAAATAAAAAGCACACAAACGTGTCCCTGCTTGATATACTGTAACCACTGATGAACATATTCAGTTTTGATAAGAGAAAAAAAAACTATTTGAGTGCGGAGAACCCGCAACCTCTGACACGCTTGGCAAAGGATCTACTGCTGCTAGACCATTTAAGAACTCGAACGTAGTTTGCGGATCGATGGATTTATTTACAGGTTGAGCAGAGAGGTTTGCTAGATTGATTGCTAATGAATTGTCGCGAGTTTTGCGTCATCTGATCGGCTTTTCTTGATCGGCCTTTATAGAGACCGCCGATCACACATCCCAGAGCAATTATCGGCCGATTATGATCGGCGACCGATCAATCGGAGCACCCTTACTGTTTATCATGGTGATTTGTACAGAGGATTCGTGGATTTGGACTTCAGCCTAAACAAACAGTGAATGAGATCGACTGAGCGCGTGCGATTACCTGCGTCTGTCTTTGAAGTCAAGTCATGTATATTCGTGAAAAGGTTGCCGTTTCCAAGGAAAGCGAAATATTTGTCGTGGGCTATCATCCTTTTAAAGTGTAAGGGTATTTACCATGAATGGCGTCAGCGCTGGTCAGCATTACACAGCGCGAGGAAGCCGTGGGGGAAAGCAGCGAGTCACGCATTGAATCAATGCGGTCTCTATTAAGTGAAGCATTGCTTCAGCTTTGCCCAAAAGTGAAGCATTGCTGGCCAGCTGAGCCTTGAAAAGTGGAGCTCAAAGTTAAAAAATAATTAACACCTTGTTTCATTACATCTATCATTTAAGGAATTAGCTTTTTTGAACGTTTTCGTTGAATGAACGGTTTAATGACTCACTCAAAGACAGTCCATTGGTGTAACAACTGCGCGCTGAGTGACAGTCTTTCAATGCGCAGAGACGCTGTTTAGTTTCGGTTACATTGGTTACATTGTTTTTGTGTATGCTGACCACATCATAACACGTATTTATATAGCAACAAAAAAATATAAATAAATAAATAAATAAATGGCGTTAAAACCGCATATCGCGCTATTGAGCCACTCAAAATTACCGCAAGGGAAATTCCTTCACCGCGACAGCCCTAATATACATGTCATTCTACATCCAATACAATTATCAGGGTTTAGACTGCACTACCGAAATTAACCGCTAGATGTCGCATGAAGCGCATATAATGAGGATCGCGAATTCTCCGTGTCTCTGAGAAAACACTGAGTCATCATTTATCGGCATGGTCACGAAAATACGACGAATACTATTAACTTGACACTCATTAAAGTGTTAACATTGCACTAAGTAACCACAAACAAAGTATACAGAAATAAATAACTTTAGTAACTTAAATAACTTTGTATATGTTATATTTATGACGGTCCGACTATGACGTGAGGCTAGTATCGTTAAGGCAATAAACAGCTCGATAATTTACATCGACCAAAACAGTAATGTGGCAGATAACTATTACTAAAATCACAATTAAATAAATAGACTTACATTTTATCATGAACGCACACACAGAAGATAAACTCTGGGTGCTTCTCAATATCCCTCCTCGTCTCCTCGCTCCTCTATCCTCCATCCTATGACCCGGAAACCAATCAAGCACAGCCATCTTGAAGGACATCTCAATTCTCTAATTGCACTGCGAGGAGGCGAGGATCGAGGAGTGAGGAGCTTTCAGAGAAGTTATGAGCGAGGATACACAGGTGTATCCTATGCGGAAGTGTTTTATTGACTAAACGTGACGCACATATACATTCTCCTCCCCCTTCACATCGGTCACAATAATTTGAATTTATAGTTTACCTTTGCAGTTTATATAAACCACACATCTCACATATTTCAACAGGGTATCTTGCTTTATTATTATACATTATGAATTTCTTAAATAAACAAACTTCAACAACATAAGGGCAGATGCTTTGAGCGCTGCTGATGACGCTGTGAAGTGACGCTCGAGTGATCAAGTATTCCAATGTATAAAAAAAGCTTTCATTCGATTCCTCTGTCCTCATTTTCTTTCCTTGCGTCCTTCCCTCACAACCTACAGGGGGTGGAGCTGAGACGCTAGGAAAGGAAGCGAGGAAAGGAAACGAGGATGCACAAATAAGAAATGAGAAGCACCCACTGAAGGTTAGGATACAGGAAGATATGATGCGCGTTCTTCTCTTGACTCCACTTGCTAGCTATTCAGGAAGTTTCTAGCTCGCCACCTAACGTCATATCAGCGTCACCAATAAGTTCGTCGCTGATTGGTTAGATCTCCTTAACAGCTTTATTCAAACTACAAGCATGTATTTACACACTCAAAAAAATGGTTTTGTGGCTCTGTTATTTTTACCCAAGTATGTTTTGTTAAAGTAACACACATATATTTCTTTTACCACCAAAACACTATTGTATTGCATTTAATTAACTTAACCTGTCACTCAAAAAAATGACTCTTTAAACTTACTCAATTTAATTATGGACAGTGGTTCCACACAAGCACATTATTTTTTATTAACATTAATGGAATTTGTTGAATCTATGTAAGCTCCTTGTGTTGTGACAACACAACTGAATCAGAAAGAATCTATGTGAAATAGTAATGTCCAAACAAATCAACGGAATTGCTTCCCTGTAACTGATACAGACTTAACTGAACCGATATAGACTTTCATCGAACCTTTGTACAAGGTTAAAAACTAGTTCAAATGTGGCCATTGTGGACATATTTTCAACATCATTTATGGTCAGTTCGGTAGGGGGCCTCAGTGGGCATCTTTAACAACCTCTCCTTTACGCCTACTGGCTCAAATCGGTATTGCATGTCCAAAATTAACATTCTTTTTGTAATAGCTTTGTCCATGAGTCAGACAGAGACATCAAACCAGTGTCATTCAGTAGAGGAGGACAGGGGACAACTTTCACAACCTCTTTTTTTACCTCTACTGCTCTATGTTTACCCCTACTGGCTGAAATCGGTATTCCATGTTCAAAATTAACATTCTTTTTGTAATAGCTTTGTCCAGCAGTGAGACAGAGACATCAAACCAGTGTCATTCAGTAGAGGAGGACAGGGGACAACTTTCACAACCTCTATTTTAAACCCTACTGCTCTATGTTTACCCCTACTGGCTGAAATCGGTATTGCATGTTCAAAATTAACACTTTTTTTGTAATAGCTTTGTCCATGAGTTAGAGAGAGACATCAAACCAGTGTCATTCAGTAGAGGAGGACAGGGGACAACTTTCACAACCTCTATTTTTAACCCTACTGCTCT
This sequence comes from Gila orcuttii, assembly GCA_026230005.1. Lineage (NCBI taxonomy): Eukaryota > Metazoa > Chordata > Actinopteri > Cypriniformes > Leuciscidae > Gila > Gila orcuttii. The sequence goes on from JAPDVR010000003.1 coordinate 63,268,832, forward strand.
ATTTTTACCCCTACTGGCTGAAATCGGTATCGCATGTCCAAAAATAACATTCTTTTTGTAATAGCTTTGTCCAGCAGTGAGACAGAGACAGCAAACCAGTGTCAATCAGTAGAGGAGGACAGGGGACAACTTTCACAACCTCTTTTTTTTTACCTCTACTGCCCTACTTTCACCCCTGCTGGCGGAAATCGGTATTGCATGTCCAAAAATAACTTTCTTTTTGTAATAGCTTTGTCCATGAGTTAGACAGTGACATCAAACCAGTGTCATTAAGTAGAGGAGGACAGGGGACAACTTTCACAACTTCTATTTTAAACCCTACTGCTCTGTTTACCCCTACTGGCTGAAATCGGTATTGCATGTCCAAAAATAACTTTCTTTTTGTAATAGCTTTGTTCAGCAGTGAGACAGAGACATCAAACCAGTGTCATTCAGTAGAGGAGGACAGGGGACAACTTTCACAACCTCTTTTTTTACCCCAACTGCTCTATTTTTACCTTTACTGGCGGAAATTGGTATTGCATGTCCAAAATTAACATCCTTTTTGTAATAGCTTTGTCCAGCAGTGAGACAGAGACAGCAAACCAGTGTCAATCAGTAGAGGAGGACAGGGGACAACTTTCACAACCTCTATTTTTAACCCTACTGCTCTATTTTTACCCCTACTGGCTGAAATCGGTATCGCATGTCCAAAAATAACATTCTTTTTGTAATAGCTTTGTCCAGCAGTGAGACAGAGACAGCAAACCAGTGTCAATCAGTAGAGGAGGACAGGGGACAACTTTCACAACCTCTTTTTTTTTACCTCTACTGCCCTACTTTCACCCCTGCTGGCGGAAATCGGTATTGCATGTCCAAAAATAACTTTCTTTTTGTAATAGCTTTGTCCATGAGTTAGACAGTGACATCAAACCAGTGTCATTAAGTAGAGGAGGACAGGGGACAACTTTCACAACCTCTATTTTAAACCCTACTGCTCTGTTTACCCCTACTGGCTGAAATCGGTATTGCATGTCCAAAAATAACTTTCTTTTTGTAATAGCTTTGTTCAGCAGTGAGACAGAGACATCAAACCAGTGTCATTCAGTAGAGGAGGACAGGGGACAACTTTCACAACCTCTTTTTTTACCCCAACTGCTCTATTTTTACCTTTACTGGCGGAAATTGGTATTGCATGTCCAAAATTAACATCCTTTTTGTAATAGCTTTGTCCAGCAGTGAGACAGAGACAGCAAACCAGTGTCAATCAGTAGAGGAGGACAGGGGACAACTTTCACAACCTCTATTTTAAACCCTACTGCTCTATGTTTACCCCTACTGGCTGAAATCGGTATTGCATGTTCAAAATTAACACTTATTTTGTAATAGCTTTGTCCATGAGTTAGAGAGAGACATCAAACCAGTGTCATTCAGTAGAGGAGGACAGGGGACAACTTTCACAACCTCTATTTTAAACCCTACTGCTCTATGTTTACTCCTACTGGCTGAAATCGGTATTGCATGTCCAAAATTAACATTCTCTTTGTAATAGCTTTGTCCAGCAGTGAGACAGACAGAGACATCAAACCAGTGTCATTCAGTAGAGGAGGAAAGGGGACAACTTTCACAACCTCTATTTTAAACCCTACTGCTCTGTTTACCCCTACTGGCTGAAATCGGTATTGCATGTTCAAAATTAACACTTATTTTGTAATAGCTTTGTCCATGAGTTAGAGAGAGACATCAAACCAGTGTCATTCAGTAGAGGAGGACAGGGGACAACTTTCACAACCTCTATTTTAAACCCTACTGCTCTATGTTTACTCCTACTGGCTGAAATCGGTATTGCATGTCCAAAATTAACATTCTCTTTGTAATAGCTTTGTCCAGCAGTGAGACAGACAGAGACATCAAACCAGTGTCATTCAGTAGAGGAGGAAAGGGGACAACTTTCACAACCTCTATTTTAAACCCTACTGCTCTGTTTACCCCTACTGGCTGAAATCGGTATTGCATGTTCAAAATTAACACTTATTTTGTAATAGCTTTGTCCATGAGTTAGAGAGAGACATCAAACCAGTGTCATTCAGTAGAGGAGGACAGGGAACAACTTTCACAACCTCTATTTTTAACCCTACTGCTCTATGTTTACCCCTACTGGCTGAAATCGGTATTGCATGTTCAAAATTAACTTTATTTTTGTAATAGCTTTGTCCAGCAGTGAGACAGAGACATCAAACCAGTGTCATTCAGTAGAGGAGGACAGGGGACAACTTTCACAACCTCTATTTTTAACCCTACTGCTCTATGTTTACCCCTACTGGCTGAAATCGGTATTGCATGTTCAAAATTAACACTTATTTTGTAATAGCTTTGTCCATGAGTTAGAGAGAGACATCAAACCAGTGTCATTCAGTAGAGGAGGAGAGGGGACAACTTTCACAACCTCTATTTTTAACCCTACTGCTCTACTTTCACCCCTACTGGCGGAAATCGGTATTGCATGACCAAAATTAACATTCTTTTGGTAATAGCTTTGTCCAGCAGTGAGACAGAGACATCAAACCCAGTGTCATTAAGTAGAGGAGGAGGGGGGGGCAACTTTCACAACCTCTATTTTTACCCCTACTTCTCTATTTTTACCCCTACTGGCTGAAATCGGTATTGCATGTCCAAAATTAACATTCTTTTTGTAATAGCTTTGTCCAGCAGTGAGACAGAGACAGCAAACCAGTGTCAATCAGTAGAGGAGGACAGGGGACAACTTTCACAACCTCTTTTTTTACCTCTACTGCCCTACTTTCACCCCTGCTGGCGGAAATCGGTATTGCATGTCCAAAAATAACTTTCTTTTTGTAATAGCTTTGTCCATGAGTTAGACAGTGACATCAAACCAGTGTCATTAAGTAGAGGAGGACAGGGGACAACTTTCACAACCTCTATTTTAAACCCTACTGCTCTGTTTACCCCTACTGGCTGAAATCGGTATTGCATGTCCAAAAATAACTTTCTTTTTGTAATAGCTTTGTCCAGCAGTGAGACAGAGACATCAAACCAGTGTCATTCAGTAAAGGAGGACAGGGGACAACTTTCACAACCTCTTTTTTTACCCCAACTGCTCTATTTTTACCTTTACTGGCGGAAATTGGTATTGCATGTCCAAAATTAACATCCTTTTTGTAATAGCTTTGTCCAGCAGTGAGACAGAGACAGCAAACCAGTGTCAATCAGTAGAGGAGGACAGGGGACAACTTTCACAACCTCTATTTTAAAACCCTACTGCTCTATGTTTACCCCTACTGGCTGAAATCGGTATTGCATGTTCAAAATTAACACTTATTTTGTAATAGCTTTGTCCATGAGTTAGAGAGAGACATCAAACCAGTGTCATTCAGTAGAGGAGGACAGGGAACAACTTTCACAACCTCTATTTTTAACCCTACTGCTCTGTTTACCCCTACTGGCTGAAATCGGTATTGCATGTTCAAAATTAACTTTCTTTTTGTAATAGCTTTGTCCAGCAGTGAGACAGAGACATCAAACCAGTGTCATTCAGTAGAGGAGGACAGGGGACAACTTTCACAACCTCTATTTTTAACCCTACTGCTCTACTTTCACCCCTGCTGGCGGAAATCGGTATTGCATATCCAAAATTAACATTCTTTTTGTAATAGCTTTGTCCATGAGTTAGAGAGAGACATCAAACCAGTGTCATTCAGTAGAGGAGGAGAGGGGACAACTTTCACAACCTCTATTTTTAACCCTACTGCTCTGTTTACCCCTACTGGCTGAAATCGGTATTGCATGTTCAAAATTAACACTTATTTTGTAATAGCTTTGTCCATGAGTTAGAGAGAGACATCAAACCAGTGTCATTCAGTAGAGGAGGAGAGGGGACAACTTTCACAACCTCTATTTTTAACCCTACTGCTCTATTTTTACCCCTACTGGCTGAAATCGGTATTGCATGTCCAAAATTAACATTCTTTTTGTAATAGCTTTGTTCAGCAGTGAGACAGAGACATCAAACCAGTGTCATTCAGTAGAGGAGGACAGGGGACAACTTTCACAACCTCTATTTTTAACCCTACTGCTCTATGTTTACCCCTACTGGCTGAAATCGGTATTGCATGTCCAAAAATAACTTTCTTTTTGTAATAGCTTTCTTCAGCAGTGAGACAGAGACATCAAACCAGTGTCATTCAGTAGAGGAGGACAGGGGACAACTTTCACAACCTCTATTTTTAACCCTACTGGCTGAAATCGGTATTGCATGTCCAAAAATAACTTTCTTTTTGTAATAGATTTGTCCAGCAGTGAGACAGAGACATCAAACCAGTGTCATTCAGTAGAGGAGGACAGGGGACAACTTTCACAACCTCTATTTTAAACCCTACTGCTCTATGTTTACCCCTACTGGCTGAAATCGGTATTGCATGTCCAAAAATAACTTTCTTTTTGTAATAGCTTTGTTCAGCAGTGAGACAGAGACATCAAACCAGTGTCATTCAGTAGAGGAGGACAGGGGACAACTTTCACAACCTCTTTTTTTAACCCTACTGCTCTACTTTTACCCCTACTGGCGGAAATCGGTATTGCATGTCCAAAATCAACATTCTTTTTGTAATAGCTTTGTCCATGAGTTACAGAGAGACATCAAACCAGTGTCAATCAGTAGAGGAGGACAGGGAACAACTTTCACAACCTCTATTTTTAACCCTACTGCTCTAATTTCACCCCTACTGGCGGAAATCGGCATTGCATGTCCAAAATTAACATTCTTTTTGTAATAGCTTTGTCCAGCAGTGAGACAGACAGAGACATCAAACCAGTGTCATTCAGTAGAGGAGGAAAGGGGACAACTTTCACAACCTCTATTTTAAACCCTACTGCTCTATGTTTACCCCTACTGGCTGAAATCGGTATTGCATGTTCAAAATTAACACTTTTTTTGTAATAGCTTTGTCCATGAGTTAGAGAGAGACATCAAACCAGTGTCATTCAGTAGAGGAGGACAGGGGACAACTTTCACAACCTCTATTTTTAACCCTACTGCTCTACTTTCACCCCTACTGGCGGAAAGCGGTATTGCATATCCAAAATTAACATTCTTTTTGTAATAGCTTTGTCCATGAGTTAGAGAGAGACATCAAACCAGTGTCATTCAGTAGAGGAGGACAGGGGACAACTTTCACAACCTCTATTTTTAACCCTACTGCTCTACTTTCACCCCTACTGGCGGAAATCGGTATTGCATATCCAAAATTAACATTCTTTTGGTAATAGCTTTGTCCAGCAGTGAGACAGAGACAGCAAACCAGTGTCATTCAGTAGAGGAGGACAGGGGACAACTTTCACAACCTCTTTTTTTACCCCAACTGCTCTATTTTTACCTTTACTGGCGGAAATTGGTATTGCATGTCCAAAATTAACATCCTTTTTGTAATAGCTTTGTCCAGCAGTGAGACAGAGACAGCAAACCAGTGTCAATCAGTAGAGGAGAACAGGGGACAACTTTCACAACCTCTATTTTAAACCCTACTGCTCTATGTTTACCCCTACTGGCTTAAATCGGTATTGCATGTCCAAAAATAACTTTCTTTTTGTAATAGCTTTGTCCAGCAGTGAGACTGAGACATCAAACCAGTGTCATTCAGTAGAGGAGGACAGGGGACAACTTTCACAACCTCTATTTTTAACCCTACTGCTCTACTTTCACCCCTACTGGCGGAAAGCGGTATTGCATATCCAAAATTAACATTCTTTTTGTAATAGCTTTGTCCATGAGTTAGAGAGAGACATCAAACCAGTGTCATTCAGTAGAGGAGGACAGGGGACAACTTTCACAACCTCTTTTTTTTACCTCTACTGCTCTACTTTCACCCCTGCTGGCGGAAATCGGTATTGCATGTCCAAAAATAACTTTCTTTTTGTAATAGCTTTGTCCAGCAGTGAGACAGAGACATCAAACCAGTGTCATTCAGTAGAGGAGGACAGGGGACAACTTTCACAACCTCTTTTTTTACCCCAACTGTTCTATTTTTACCTTTACTTGCGGAAATTGGTATTGCATGTCCAAAATTAACATCCTTTTTGTAATAGCTTTGTTCAGCAGTGAGACAGAGACATCAAACCAGTGTCATTCAGTAGAGGAGGACAGGGGACAACTTTCACAACCTCTATTTTTAACCCTACTGCTCTATGTTTACCCCTACTGGCTGAAATCGGTATTGCATGTTCAAAATTAACACTTTTTTTGTAATAGCTTTGTCCATGAGTTAGAGAGCGACATCAAACCAGTGTCATTCAGTAGAGGAGGACAGGGGACAACTTTCACAACCTCTATTTTTAACCCTACTGCTCTGTTTACCCCTACTGGTGGAAATTGGTATTGCATGTCCAAAATTAACATTCTTTTTGTAATAGCTTTGTCCAACAGCAAGACAGAGACATTAAACCAGTGTCATTAAGTAGGGGAATTTTACAGTAAAGCTGCTTTAAACAATCAGAAATGTAAAAAGTGTTGTATATATAACGGTTACTTGACTTGACTTGATATTAAACTAAAAATGAAAAAAAAAAAAAAAAAAAAAAAAAAATATATATATATATATATATATATAAATACTGTTTGATTTAAAATTCAGAGATTTCAACCAAAAAAAGTTCAGGACAACAGCCATTTTGACAGAACTCGTGTTTATGCAAATTGGAGGAGATTGAACAAACTGATCAAACAACATAAAACATAAAAAAATAATAAAAAAACATAAAAGAGTAAACAATTTTTTTGTACATGTACAATTTCAACCGTTTTTGTAGTTTTTACCAACACAATGCACACAACCACATAATATTCTTAAATTTTGGAATCTCTCTTTTTGGAATGTTGACAGACAGAGTGATACCACCTTTCGCATGTGCTGCACTGAATCTGGTGAGGGAAAATTGTGACAATTAAACTTTTTATACTTTCATATAAAATCAAACATTGATTTACAAATAAACTTTAATAAAAAAATCTTGCGACATGAATAATAAAGTAATATTGTTTTCATCTTGAAAACATCTAATTAAATAGTAATCCAATGTACAGTAAAATAATGAAACTATTTTATCTTTATTTACATACAGTTTTTCACAGCTTTGGTGCATTTCTCAGATCAGAAATGAATTTCTCAAAACTACTTGTTCAACCTCCACATCCTCGATTCACTTGTTCATTTTATAAAACTAGTTTCTCATTCTTTTGAATAAGTTGTTAATGGTTTGGTACAGTCATGCTATTGATTATGTACAATTGTCTGCGGTTTCCAACATTATCAATTGCTAATGCCATGTTGCTTAAAATGTATTAAATATTTATCTGTGCAATATCTTACACCTCAAAACATCTAGTCATTAGTTCATTGTATAAGTCATTAAATGCAAAATTGTTGATCTAGTAGTTGTCATAAACAAGTATATTTTCTACACATTTCTATGATACTTTTTGTAAATGTGCCATGAATTGATAAATTGTGCATGTGAATCTTGACTTTCACTGCTGAAGATAATGTAGATCAACCAATGATAAACCATTTCTCTGAAATAGCTCAAAGTTGCACCTTCAATATATACTTCAACCCTCAAGTATATACACATAGTGCTGTTGCATGCAAAAGAAAAGTTCTGCCTAAGGGGTCTTTCCTGTGTTTTCCTTGATAATGTTGTGTTTTTGCCTTTGTGCCCCTATTTATTTTTATTTTCTATATCACAATAATATTGTAATGTTTTTTTGTTTTTTTTGCCTGACCACTACTAATAGTGTAACTTTGAATCATATCCAGTCTCTTTTAATCAATAACTCACATACCGTAGTGTGTAAATTTGTACTTTTCAAATGGATATACGACGTACAGAAGTGCAGCTTTGTAAATTTCAATACAGTAACTGTCATCAAAATGGTTGCCATAGTTTACATTATATTATCCCTCCAAAGTACACAGTTATATTAACAACATGACTAAGCAATTTCACTGTCTTATCTGTACACAATGAGACAAGGACTTGTCTGATGGCACTGACATGTTCATTGACAGATATTTACTTTTGAGAGATGAACTAAGGAATATGAGCAAGAGACTGGCTTTTGGCTAATCCATGGTGTTTTTCTATTTGTACGAATTGTTTTCAGAAATGCACTTATTGTTTTACAAATGTAGAGGATGATTAGAGAAATGTATCAAAGCGACAGATAAAAACTGTCTAGAAAAGTACTACAGAACATTTGCTATAAAGTTATTTCAAAGTTAACTGCATACTAATTACATAATTATCTGGATACTAATTATTTAAGTACTTGAGATGTATTTCTAATAGATAAATTAATAATAAAATGTACTTAGAAACGGACACAAACCCATGTATTCCGACCCACAAGTCCAACAGGAGATTCTTGTCCACAAAAGGAGCAATGATCCTTGGGGTTGAAAACTGTAAATAATTTTTTTGCAAATCAGTGCTCTATTTAAACTGTTCAGATTTTAAACAGACAGACAGATAGATAGATAATACATGGTTTATATATTAACTTTTAAATTATAAATATATTGCTATAGCATATACAAATAGTAAATTCTTCATTCCTTTTCAGGGTAGAAATCAAATTATTTTAATTAGGTCATATGTAAAGACTAAGATATTGCTTGAAGCCATTATAATAACCAATACAAATTTAAACAGTATGTTTTCATTACCATTGTAAAGCCAACATAATAATACAAATCAAACTCGCCACTCAAAAATGACTATAGATCAGTTTGTGGGAGCCTTGGCTTTTCATGCCCATGTGTAGTAAAAGAGCACTCACACTGAAGGATCAGTGCAAGATTCTCCTTAATGGTGTGCTTACAATACATACCTGATGCTTCTAGGATTGTTCCAGCCACCCCCTTACGTAGCTCGGACAGGAGACGCATACGGGAAGGTATCATTATTTCAGATGGTGTCACTGGAAATGCCTCCACCACCTCCTTAGCCATCTGTTTGGTAACATAAATATAGCATAAAATAAACTTTCAAAATACATTAGCCATAGCAGAATAAGAAATTTAAATATTACACTGTCGAGGTTATGTAAAATTTTGTCTTGTTTCAAGGTTAAATACAATTTTTACCTGCATGACAAACTCCACAGCTGCAACCATCTTGCTGTATGCTGTGGTTCAAGACACCATGTGTCCATGTCACATCCACCCAGTCGGTTTTACCATGAAGTTCCTGCCGCATTTTGAAGTATTCTCTACATGAGTATGAGAATTGTATATTATTGAATTTATAACCAGGTATCATTTCACTAAACTGTCACCAAAGTTGATAATAACAATACTTAATAATGTACTGTGTGATCATAAAAAAAAAGATAAATATTATAATACAATACCTGAATCTTTCAGCAGCAAGTTTAGATTCTTCTTCTTCATCTATCCCTTGGGGATCCACCACAAAGACTTTCTTCAATTTCTTATCGAGATACTGTAAAAACATTTAGTTTGGTTAGTTTAACAGTTAGTTAGTTTGTCTATGTACATAAGTAATTAACTATGATTTGGAAATGGTTTTACACACCAGAAATTTCCAGTGGTTTTTATGCACTTGCATGAAGCCAATCATGGCATCATATTTGTCAAAGTTGACCTGTAAACAAGATGAATTATTATTAAACTTGTCTTTCTGACCTTTTAATTTTGCACTAAATAACAACTGTAAAGTCTAACCTTTCAGAAACTGTGCCTTGGCAAAAAAAAACCTCTAACCAAACACAACCACACCGGCAGAGTAGTGGTTCAATAAAAAAATGTCTTCCATTTGGTTGTGAATTCAACAGTGCTTGGATGTAACTTTCAATAATCTGCAATTACTAAATAAAATGAAATGTATTAACCCTAAAATGTATTATAACAAATAAACTAATATTTGTCAATATCTTTACTCATTGGCCTACCAGTAGTGATAGTAAAAGTTCATGCACGGTATAGTTACTGTTTAACATTATATTAACATGAATATATAAATCCACAGTATGCATCAAACATGTAATTTTAATTATAAGATTAATCACTTTCTATATACTGTATATTGTCCTTTCAAGTACACAAATAGCTTCATGCTTTGTTTCACATAAAACTCCACCAGTACAAATATTAAAATGCATCCTAAAATGTTTGTTAAAATATACCATTACCATTTAGTGGTGGTTAATGTAAATCTTTATTTATATAACTGGAGTATATCAATGTTTGGTACTGTAGACATATGATTACCTCCCCTTTCAACCAGTTGTGTGGTTTCAGGCTTATGAATTCAGTCAGACGGAGTGTATAAGAGACATCCTTGTCAATTGATTGAATTATTGCAACCACAACTTCGCTGTCTTTCGAATCCCAAAAAGCCTATAAAAATTAAATTGGAGAGAAATCAAAATTCACTGCACACCAATAAATTCCTTTGTGCTGGTTTTACTTTGTGTCCATTTTCATGAACATATACAGTATAGACAGTTAAGTTTATAAAGACTTTGTATAAAGTATTGCTTACTTTATACTAAGTTCCACAACCACACATCATGTATATATTAATGTCTAGAAGTACAAAGCTGAATAAAATGTATTTGTATATACTTATAGTGACAAGAATTGATACGTATTTTTATATTATTTTTTATGCAGAGATGTAATCAAGTTGTTTTGTGTTAAACAGTGAATGTTTCAAACAAACACCAGCGGTGTCGGCCAGAGGTAATAACAGTTACAGGGAACATAGACAGGGATTTTAAGTTGACAACTCAACTTAAAAGTAACTAAATTTTCATTTTAGTGGAATTAACCCTTAACAGAAGTACATTCACACATACAAATAATATAACATGCACATTTTTTTTTTTTTTTTACCTGTATAATGTCCTCATTACGTACATGACTTGTGGCCTCAGTGACAATGTCCGTTTCTGGCTTTCTGGACTTTGGCCGTCCGACAGGAGCTTTTGATGTCTATGATGAGAAAATAGAAGATATCAACATTTGCATGTTGTTGTGAAAAACTTAATAATGTTAGGGTATTTATACACTTTAAAAAGTTGTCGTGGCCTTGAATTTGCCTTAAGTTGACATCGTCTTACCTGGGAAGGGTCAGACACAACTCTGACATTGTCAGTCTTCTTTACTGTCGACTTTGGCCGTCCGACAGGAGCTTTTGATGTCTATGATGAGAAAACAGAAGATAATCAACATTTGCATGTTGTTGTGAAAAACTTTAATAATGTTAGGGTTTTTATACACTTTAAAAAGTTGCCGTGGCCTTGAATTTGCCTTAAGTTAACATCTGGAGTTATAATCATCTGACTGGAGAGGACGCTGGCGCAACTGGCTGCCGCTTCTCCATCAGCGCGCTAAATTGTTTGTTGACTGGTTTTATATCGGCTGACGTTACCTGCTGCTAATATGCGGCTTTGCTGGATTTTATTTGTTTTTCTTCTGGCATTATTTGGAGTTTATGGCAAGATTCATTTTAACTTCCCGGACTGCACTATGCTGAAATACTCTATCATGGAACTTTTACAGCTTGGTCATTCGGCGCCCCCTGCCACTGGTGTTAGGGAAAAACTGCGATCGCTACAACTTCTCCACCGGCCAAAGTACGTTCATCGCGGCTCCCGCCGGAATCTGCATTCAAGCGGAGCCGGTATAGACACAGTTTGGTCAACAAGGCGTTTGGATCGCCGCCATTTATCTTTGCGTCATGTCTGCCCTGCTAACTTTTCCTACCTTCAGAAGTCTACCCCATCCAGCTGTGTCCGCCTTGACACAATCAGGTTTGCACATCTGAACACTCGCTCTATGAACAACAAAGCGGCTTTACTTTGTGACATTGTTTTGGACAAAAAACTGGACTTTCTCTGCCTTTGTGAAACGTGGCATCAGCCAAATGACTATTTCAATCTAAATATGTGTGCTCTGCCTGGCTACACTTATCTTGACCGGCCGCGCTCTACCGGTAGAGGTGGCGGTCTTGTTGTCATTTACAGATCTGATGTTGCAGTAACTGAGGTTTTTTATTGCCGTGCTTTTCATCATTTGAATGCTTGGCCTTTAAGTTGAATGGTCTCTCATCAGTTATTGTTTTAAATATCTATCGTCCTCCCAAACTTAACTCAGCATTTTTCTCTGAATTTACTGAGTGTTTAACACTTGCCAGTGCACTCTGTCCAGTTACTCTTTTAACTGGTGATTTTAATATTCATGTTGACAATATGGCTTGCAATAATGCTGTCTGTTTCATGGATATACTGGAATGTTTCAACTTCACTCAGCATGTCAAATTTCCGACACACAAACACGGACATGTATTAGATCTGGTTTGCACTTCAGGAGTACTTATTGATCATCTTGAGTGTACTGATGTATGTATAAGTGATCACAAGCTCCTCACGTTCAATCTAACTCCTCCTTCTTTATAGACAGTGAAAGAACGTGTTATCTGTTTTAGGAAAATCAGTGATATTGATCTTGATCGTCTTAGTCAATCTATGGGTGATTTACCTGTTGCGGCCTCTGTTGACCAGTACAATGCTGCTTTTAAATCTATTCTGGATGAGTTTGCCCCTCTAAAAGAACGTGTTGTTTCTTTTAAGAGGTCATCTCCCTTGTATACATCTGAGTTGCGCAAGTTGAAGGCGATAGGCAGGCAGTTGGAACGGAAATATAAAAAATCAGGCCTCACAGTTCATAGACTAATGTTTGATCAGCATCAGATTGAGTATCATAATGCTCTCAAAGCTGCAAAAGTGGCATATTATTCTACAATTATTAGTAGTAACATCTCAAATCCCAGAGTTTTGTTTAGAACAGTCAATAATCTAATTAAATGTTCCAGTAACTTTAACTGTCCTTCCACTGAGCAGTGTAATGCATTTCTCAATTATTTTTCATCTAAGATTGAGAATATCTATAACGCTATTGCCTGTGAGGATGCTTTTGAGTTTGTTGAGGTGCATCCTCCTTATCTGTCTGGTCTCGCTTTTTCAAGTTTCAGTACTGTTGATTTTGATTTTATTTCTAAACTTGTTTTGTCAATGAATTCTACTACTTGCATACTTGATCCACTACCTACGACTGTTTTGAAAAACTGTCTGCCTGTCATTGTGCCCCACATCACTGCTATTGTCAATACCTCACTCAACACAGGGAATGTCTCTTCTGCTTTAAAAATGGCTGCAGTTACACCAGTTCTTAAAAAGCCTGGGAGTGATATCACCGATATGTCAAATTATCGACCCATCTCCAATTTACCTTTCCTGGCAAAAGTACTTGAGCGTGTGGTTGTTGTTGTGCAACTCCATACTCATCTTTCTACGTATAGCATACTAGAAACTTTTCAATCCGGGTTTAGATCTGGCCACAGTACAGAGACCGCTCTAGTCAGGGTCCTGAATGACCTCCTCGTTATAGCTGACTCTGGGGCTTGTGGCATTTTGGTTTTATTAGACCTTAATGCTGCATTTGATACCATATGTCACAGCATATTATTGGACAGATTGCATATGTGGACCGGTCTGTCTGGAACTGTGTTAAACTGGTTCAAATCGTTCCCAATTTGTCTACCTGGGTTCTAACAGATCGCAGACTGTGCCTCTATGTCAGGGTGTCCCTCAGGGGTCAGTTTTGGGACCTGTTTTATTTAGTATTTATATGCTACCTCTTGGGCAGATCATTCGGAGGTATGGCCTGAGCTTCCACTGTTATGCGGACGACACCCAGATTTATATCAGCTCTCAGCCTGATCTTAATTATTCCTCTTCAAAACTTTCTGACTGTTTGTTGGAAATTAAAGCATGGATGAAACTAAACTTTCTAAAATTAAACTGCTCCAAAACTGAAATCTTATTAATTGGCACTCCAATTAATGTCAGTAAATGTAAAGGCCTGTTCACACCGGGACGAATATCAGCGCGCGTTATTCGTCAGCGTTTTTCAACGCGTTTTTTGTGTTCACACCCAAGCGATTTTCGCTGACGATAAGCAGAGTGAACATGCAAATTCATTCCCTGACACTAGATGGCGCGTAACTGAAACTCACCATCAAGGCTCATTTGATCTGCAATAACACTCCATAGCAGGTCTCTTTTGTCTATATTTTTGTAGTCGCTGTCGCGTTTATCATATAGCTCTTTATGCTCCGAGACCAACGAGACCAGCAGCTCAACATTCATCTTGCCCATAGACATCTTGCTTTGCATCTTCCTCGTCTTCCGGCAGTATAGACCATAGACATAATAAATACATAGACGCCCTATTGGCCGCTTTGGAACGTTGCTGCGATACGTCAACGCATCCGCCATTTTGCGGAGGGCAAGACTGCACTGTAATCAAATGCAAGTAAACGGTGAGCTGCGGTTTTTCTGGATAAAAAAAAAACTACATTTATCAACTGATTTCAGTGGTTTGTACGTGGTGTACAAAAAGTTCCATCTCTAGTTATTTAAAATCTCGATAGTTAGACTTATAAATTTTTTTTTTTTAATAAGGAATTGTCAAAGCTCAGGCATGTCATGTAGGCTATCTGGCTTTTTATTCGTGGATAACAATTGTGAAGATATAATTTAATTGTTACATTAAATTAAATTAAGTTTTCTTATTGTGGAAAAAGCATTTTCTGTGATCGACCCGATTTTAACAATAACAAAGATAACTGATGGATCCTTTATGGTAATACATATGATATGGTACAACAACAGTGCAATACAAATAGTAAATATAAGATAAAGTGAGAAGTAATAGTAAATAGTTTAGTCAATAAAATAAACAAACAGTATACGGCAAATAAAATAGTAATGAATAGTATAATTATATAATATCATAAGTACATATAATAATACAAATATTGATAATAGCATATAGTTTATGTATAATACTATAATAATAGCAATGGAATAAGAAATATCAATTACAGTATATAGACAATAAAAATAATAGGCCTAAGTTAAATAGTGACTATGAATAGTACAATCATTTAACAGCATAGCTGTGATAGATTG
This sequence comes from Gila orcuttii, assembly GCA_026230005.1. Taxonomy (NCBI): domain Eukaryota; kingdom Metazoa; phylum Chordata; class Actinopteri; order Cypriniformes; family Leuciscidae; genus Gila; species Gila orcuttii. The sequence goes on from JAPDVR010000003.1 coordinate 63,283,884, forward strand.
ATAATTGCAAGTGGTATAATATTACAATAATAAGAAGAACAGCAAATACAATGTAATATCAATTGCAGAATAATATAGACAATATGAAAAAAATATGAAACATGATAATATTGATCATTAAACTGACATTTAACAAAAAGATTTGTGTAATTTTATTTTACATAGGCCTACAGTGAAGAGGATGTATATATAAAATAATTTATATATTTTAAAATATTCCTACATAGGCTATATAAAATAAAATGTCACAACCCTGTCTCTTTTTGTGAGACCAAAGATCGCCCGTTAGATTTACACAAGATTAATTATATCTCATGTTTAACCACTAGACTAGAGACATCAGAGCCAGCGGCAAACGTCAGAAGCACTAGCCGAGGTAAGGCTGTTCCAGGCGGGGTACATGAGCGCTGAACGCCCGGTGAACGCCTGGATATCACAACTCCGAGACCGTCAGATCAAATTTTTAAATAGTCGCTATCTTTATAAATAAACCACAGATTTGAGCTTTAAACAACTACATTGTCGACTGAAAAAGTATTAAAACTACATTTCCTGACACAATAACAGTAGTATTTTTAAATTTCGCAGCTTTTCTCCTCTGGACGTTACTATTACTAATTATATCATGACCAAATACAACCAGAAACAAATGTTCAGTCTTGCTTGTGAAAGATAATTCCTCGAGACCTGTTTTCAATTGTGTGGCGATTTGTACAGCCCCAAGCAGCACACGAAACAGGCATTTTTCTCAATTCTCGCTATGAGAAGTATGAGAAAGTTGCCCTCCGCAATATGGCGGCGCCGTTGACGTGCGCTCCAGCAGCCAATAGGCCGTCTATGTATTTATTATGTCTATGGTATAGACGGTGGCGTATATCTTCTTCGCCGTTACGTTTGTGACCGTTTTGTGTTTGAGCGCCCCCAAGTTGTGTTTTACTTTAACTTCAGAAGCACCAGACACGTGAGCAAAAGCGCCAGTCTCATTGGTCGGGAAGTTTTTGACGCGGCGCGTCAAACTAAAAAAACGAACCCGAGGCGTTTTTTTTAAATTGACGCTTTTTTGCGTGGCGTTTTACGCGTTGGTGTGAACATTCACATTGGCGCCCTTTGTTTAGTCACGAGGCGTTAAACGTCGGCGAATAACGCGCGCGAAATTCGTCCCGGTGTGAACAGGCCTTAAGGATTTGAAACTTTAAGTTGACAATACTCAATTGTCCCCTTCTGACCAGGTGCGTAATCTGGGTGTGATTTTTGATGCCCAGTTAACTTTTAATTCACATTTTAAAAACATAACAAAAGTTGCTTTTTTCCATCTGAGGAACATTGCACGTGTTAGACCATTTCTCTCTAGGCCTGATGCAGAGAGGCTTATCCATGCCTTCATCACATCGAGGCTTGATTACTGTAACTCTCTCTTTGCGGGTTTACCAGCAAATTCTATTAGGAGGTTGCAATATATACAAAACTCGGCCGCACGTGTCTTGACTCGTACATCCTCACGCCAACACATTACACCTGTGCTCCAGCAACTGCATTGGCTTCCAGTTCAGCTACGTATTGATTTTAAAACTCTGATTTTAACCTATAGAGCAGTACATGGGTTGGCTCCAGATTACATCTGTGATTTAGTTTCTCCATCCATTCCCGCTCGCTCTCTCCGTTCTGCTGGCTCTCTTTCTCTGTGGCAGCCTCGTTGTAAATTAAAAACCATGGGGGGGGAAGGGCCTTCTCCTACAACGCACCAAAATTATGGAACACATTACCTACAACTATTAGGGATGCTGATTCTCTGGATTGTTTTAAGAAACTTCTTAAGACATATATTTTTAGTCAAGCTTTCAATTTATAATTGTATTATTTTGTTGTACTTTTTTTTTACTATTTCTTTATTTATTTTATCCTCATGTTTGATTGTTTTGTTCTGTACTGTAGCGCTTTGAGTCTGAGAAAGGCGCATTACAAATAAAATATATTATTATTATTATTATTATTATTATCGTCTTACCTGGGAAGGGTCAGACACAACTCTGACATTGTCAGTCTTCTTTACTGTCGACTTTGGCCGTCCGACAGGAGCTTTTGATGTCTATGATGAGAAAATAGAAGATATCAACATTTGCATGTTGTTGCGAAAAACTTTAATAATGTTAGAGTTTTTATACACTTTAAAAAGTTGTCGTGGCCTTGAATTTGCCTTAAGTTGACATCGTCTTACCTGGGAAGGGTCAGACACAACTCTGACATTGTCAGTCTTCTTTACTGTCGACTTTGGCTTTCTAACAGAATCTTTTGATGCCTACGAGGATAGGCAGAAATTAAGGATGTGATGCAATGTGTAACAATTCACTTTTTTGTTAATATTAGAAATACTTATAATAATACATTGTTTTTGTATGGTCATGTATGTAATCTTTATTAATGGCCATACTACTCACCTTTTCTTTAGGAGAAGGTATAACTTCTGGGGTATGAAAGTACTTGTTTTTTTTTTCCTTTTCGGTCGCACATGCTCTTCTTGGCCCATTTTTCCTCAAAGTCCTCCAAACTGTGTTGTTTTACATATATACGCTTCTGTAACATTCTGTCTGGGAGGTCATGTTGCAGGATGTGTTCTCTGTACCTTCCCTGCAATGACGCACACATTTTTTGTATAAATGTTGCTGGGCGATGGTATAGTTTTTTCTGTAGGATTTTGTCTTTGACAATACAGAACCAGTTTTTAGCATGACAGTTTGTGTCATGTGTTTTCTGTAGGTCATCTCTGATAAACTCTCTGTCTTTGAATCGTTTCAAATCACCAAGCATTATCCCTGACCAGAGTGGAAAAATCGGCATGTAGTCTTTAATCAGAATATCCAGGATCCCTGGACAATGATATTTGTTACTGTTAATTTCTGTTTCTTCCGCAGGATCTTGAATAGACATGACAGCCTCAAGTACAGAAGTAAACTCAGTTGTAAATGGTGACCTGGCCAATATTGTGTTTGCCTCTGGAGGGATGTAGTCGTCCACTGCCTGCTTCTCATCCAGAGCGTCTTGTGGAATTTCTGTTCCTCGAATGTGGTCATGGAGTTTTTGAAGAAACTGACTGACTCTCTGTGTGTTTGATTTGTTGTAAAAGACATGGCACATGCACTCAAAAATGTCTATTGCCGTCTTTAGACTTGTGGTGTTCATGAGTTGTGCCACACAATGAGTAGCGAACTCTTTCAAGCCCTTGTCTTTTGTTCTTCTGCCAATTGGTCCATGGACTGCCTTAATTAAATGGGCAGAACATAGGTGAAGAATAGTCAGTCTCCTGAAGTCTGCCATGGCGTCATTTCCTGTAACTAAATTCTAGCTGTCCTTTAGGTAGGTATGTATATCTTGCTTGTTGAAAGACAAAAGGACACTCTTGATGAGTGCCCAACTATAGTCAGTTTCAACGCGGTGTATATTGTAGATAGTTAGTTTCCGTAACTTTGTTACAGTCTGATGCAACCAGAAAGAAATGTTTGGTATTGTGTGGTCATTTGTTACCATTTCAGACACAGGAAGATGAGGCTTGTCTTTTCCATGTCCTGGTAGGTTGATGCTGTAGTACAGGACTCTCTTTGCTTGACTTGGAACTCGACTCACAACACCTCCAGTAGCATCCAAATACAAGGTAACAGGATTTCCTTTTCTGAGATGTTGTACAAGGATGTCCAGTCCTGTCTCAGTGAAAAGCAGAGGTGGAAAGTCCAGGGGTCAGAAAGTAAAAGTCCTGCCATATTTTTATCCCACCCATGAACTCACACAGCAAAAACTTCAGTGTTAAATTAACTTTCCTAAGAGTTCATTTGGCTCCAGACTCAAGAGTGTTAAATTAACACTCAATAGTGTTAAAGTTAATGAGCTAATTAAGTGATTGATCGAGTGATGATTGACCATTATTGAAGACACCTGATGTGAACAAGCAGAATCACTGAAGGAGAAATCTCAAATTGTAAGCCACCGTTATGGCGATCATTGGTTGCTTTAGTTGGGCTCTTGACCCTTATATTATTAACTTTAAATTTTGTTTGGCTGATGCAAAGAAAAAAAGTGATCTGATGGTGTTGGTTATATTATGACAATCATCATTTGAACTTTATGTTTTTGATTTATGTTGTTGGTTGCAGCATAACTGTGATTCTGCATAAATATCCAGAATTTTAGCTATAATATAAAGGATTTCTTAAAAGTTGTTTCTAAAAAAAAAAAAAATATTTATTTTAGGCACACACAGACTTCAAGATTCAGTTTATGCATCTCAACAATGGTGACGAGCAGAATATTCAATTAGGAAAAGTAAATTACATTGGCCCTGTCCCAAATGGCACACTCCGGACTTGTGGACTTCCTCAGAGTCCACACTTCGGTGACGTCATGTAGTGCAGACCTATAGGGCCCTTAGCGAGAGTCCGCGAGGGCGCATTGAGAGGTATTTTTGGGACAGACTCGATCGTCCCGCCGGAAACAGGAAGAAGGTCTCAGCTCAGACGTCGAAGCTGAATAAACTTAAAGGTCATCTCATCAGTCCCTTTATTAGAAAAATATCACAAATACCATTAAAAAAATTACAGTCTTTAGCATCGAGAACAGGATTTATTTTATTTTCCCAAATCTTATGTCCATGTGAACTACACAGCCTGCTTTTACAGTTCTATAATTGTATATGCCACCTGGGCATTAGAATAGATGTCATGGTTATGTAAATGATCAATACAGTTGTACATAATAATACATAATGTTCAATTTTAACACAAAATTAAAATGTAAATGAGTTTAAGAAAAATTTATAGGTTTCAATATTCATACTACGTTTATGACTCAGTAAAGCCATGACATTCGGTTCTATTTATGTAATGAATCATAATGCGATCGTATTATTTAACACGCTATTATTATGTTTGAGATATCAACCACTGGTCAATAATGTTTGTATAAACTGTAAGTAACAACTGGTAAAATGTACGCCTATATCATAAAGCCATGTTAACAGTCCGTGAGCGAAATCTCCTCCCATCCGTTTTCTGATTGGCCTTTCGCAAGGATTCCTGGGTAGTTAAAGTGCGTGGAGCCTGCATCTATGCGGGCTTCGCGAAAGACCGCTTCAAGGGTACACAGGGGGCGCTGCGGAGCACACTTCAGAGCGTTAAAATGCTAAATGGGACGGCCTACGGACTCGCAGACTCGGCGACCACGCGCAATTTAAGTCCACGAGACCGAAAGTCCGCATGAAGTGCGCCATTTGGGACAGGGCCAGAGAAGGACTGAGGACTCGTACGCCGCAAGTGGAAAGAGTGATCGTGTGGACTGAATTGGAAAGAGATTGAGCTGATCCAGCGGACAGAGTATTACTGAAATAGTGTTCTGTGCTGTAGCGTGGCTACCGTGAATGTGTTGTGCGCGCGCCTTTTGCTTTGTATATTGTTTTGTATGAATAAAACGTATGAGTCGCTGTCACGCCGACCAAGTTTTCTTCCTTCTGTTGTGATTTTTTTCTTCTTAAATGTAGGAAACTCAGAAGCGAAGACCAGGAGACTCAGTTGTATCTTCAGCAATATCTTTGTGATATTGAGATCACAAGCTGTTGGTAGCTGCAGTCATCAAGACTCACAGCGCTGTAATCATCAAAATCTCAACTAAGGCATTGTACATTGTAGAGTTTATACTTTTCAAAGAGGAAGGAATTACAAATTTATTAAAGGTTTAATTTAGGTTCAACAGTACATAAACTGAGAAAGTTTAGTAGACAGAAGGTAATATTTGAGGCATAGATGATGAGATTCAAAGAAGATTTAGTTAAGCAATTCAGGTGTCTGACATTAGCTTTTGTCTTTATGCACTTCCTGGCCATTAAGCTACAACACTTCCAAACACTGAACCTCATCACAATGATCTTTTCGTTGAACGACTCCAAAAAGACCACGCCAGAGAACTCCATAAAACGGAGAAGAGGAAGACGACAGGCAAGGACTCATCTTCACGAGCTGATCTGGTGAGGCAAGCAGATGATAAGAATCATCGGGCAGATCGAAAAATTACATAAAAGATTACTTAGTATTTTGAGGGGGTTTATGTCAGAGAGTCAATTTGAATGTCCTAATTGTAAAATGTCATAATTGCAAAATAAGCTTGAATCCCTTGATGAAACTAAGGTGTATGTGGTTTCCTTTTATCTCTGAATAGACTAAACGGTTCAGCAGGTGTTTAAAGGACATGCCCGCTTCTCTAACCTTTTCCATAGTTTGAGAGGGAAAGAAGAGACCATGAAGAGGCGAGAGGCTGGATTTGGTTTTAACAACTACAGGTTTATGTGAATGTTGTAGAATTATTTAGAGGTTACAGCGGTATACAAACACAACAATATTCCCATGCGAACAAAAATAATTGTCAACACCCAGAAAGTAAATACAAGAAAAAGAAAATCAACTTTGCAGGAATTGGTCATTAGGTTATCTAATGCCGGGGCGGCAGTGGCTCAGTGGTTCATGTAGGTTGTCTACAAACCAGAAGGTTGGTGGTTCAATCCCCGGTTCCACCTGACCAAGTGTCGAGGTGTCCATGAGCAAGACACCTAACCCCAGCTGCTCCCGACGAGCTGGATGGTGCCTTGCATGGCTGCAGTCGCCCGTCGGTGTATGAATGAGAGAGTGAATGGGTGAATGTGAGGCAAATTGTAAAGCAAATGGTGGCCATTGGGTCTGTGAAAGCGCTATTATCTGATGGTATAGTTCAGGGGTTTTCAACCGGTGGTCCGCGGCTGCATTGCATGTGGTCCGTGACATGCATTCCAGCCTACGTAATTTCACTATTAAAATCACTTTTTTCCATAATTTATTTGCGCATTGGTGTGAATACTAAATTTAATGAAAATATCTAAAATAATATAGAGTTGAGATTCAAACTGACACAGGATAGGCTAGCTTTGCAGATATCAGGTATATCCTATGCTTTGCTAACTGTGTTTTTCATGTTCAACGTTGCTTTTAAATGAAACCATGAAACCGTCGAGACTTTTTTTGTCACGTGGAGACACATCACAGCTTCTTGAAGGCCAAGCCTATTGAGTATATGCAACAGATGTTGCATGATTTTATAGGACAGCAGACGCTCATGAGAAAGAGTGCAAAAGTCAGTGAAAATGCACTGAAAGCCTCATATCTGGTGGCTCTCAGAGTTGCACAATGCAAAAAGCCTCAAACAATTGCAGAACAGCTGATTTTGCCAGCAGCTATAGATGTGTAAAACCATGATGAACGAAGAATGTGCTAATAAATTAAAAACTATTCCTTTGTCAGATAGCACAGTCGGACTTCGAATTGAGGAAATGGCAAATGATGTAAAAGAGCAGCTGATAGAGAAACTTAGATCAGTTTAGGGATTTTCCATTCAATTAGACGAGACAACAGATATAACAAATGACGCGCAACTTTTGGCATTTGTGTGATACGAGGATAATAGTGCGATGTGCAAGGAATTTCTCTTTTGCAAACCACTGCCAGGGCGAACTACAAGTGCCGAGATCTTTTCAGCCCTTGATGACCTTTTCAAAGAACACAATATTTAGTGGCAGAAGTGTGTGGCGCTATGTAGCAATGGAGCCAGAGCAATGAGTGGCAGCCAGACTAGATCGATTGGGCACGTAAAGAAAGTAGCACCGGCCATAATTTGGACACACTGCATGATTCATAGAGAAGCTCTGGCCGCCAAAGATCTCAGTGTTGAGTTCAGCAAGGTGTTTGATGCTGTTGTTAAATCTGTAAACCTGATAAAACGAAAAGCATTAAATACACGCCTGTTTGCATCCCTATGTCAAGGCTTAGGAAGTGAACACACCTCTCTCCTTTACCATTCAGAGGTGAGATGGCGTGGTGCTCGCCCGTGTGTTTGAACTACGTGACGCTATCTATACTTTCTTGTGCAAGAAGGAGTGCACAGAACTGGCTTACATGTTCAAGTACAGCCACTGGTTAACTAAGATGGCGTATCTCACCGATGTTTTTGCAGAGCTTAACGAGTTGAACACTACAATACAAGGGAGAGATTCAAACATCCTGCAGCTCTACGAAAAACTTGAGGCATTTGTTAAAAAAAATTCAAGATGGATAGAAAGAGTGGAGAGTGGTAACTTGTTCCCTTCAGTTGAGATGGTTCTCACTGCGGAACATGAAATCCACGGGGAGGAGTCGGATCCAGATCCGACTCCTCCCACCTTACATACACCTAAACCTACCCAACTCCGCCCCCTGATCCCTAAACCCACCCCTAATCCCTAAACCCAACCCTAATCCTACCCATCTCCACCCCATGGATCTTGATCCGACTCCTCCCCGTGGATCTCATGTACTGCATTGAGGTGCTACTGCTTCAGTTGAGGAATATTCTGACAGCACACTGACATTAAATGCATTGTGTGTAAGCATTTGAGAAAGCTTGTGCTTCAATTCTGAAAGTACTTCAATGATTCTGATGAGTGGCGCTGTGACAGCAAATGGATCCTGCTCCCATTCAGTGACGATGTAGCAGCAGGGTCAAGCTTAACTGCTGTAGAAGAGGATCAGCTCATAGAGATGTCCACAGACTCTGGGGCTTTGGGTGCTCGAGCCCTTGCCCTATTTCAAAATTAATCAAAAGTGCCCTTCTCAAACAAATATCAATGATATTATTGTGGTCAATAAAACAAAATGCATTTGATTATAATTAACAAGAATATGTGCAAAAATCTAAAGTAGCCTAAATTCACGTTTATTTGACGTTTCTGTCAGTCTGGAGGTGTCGTTGCTATAACGAAGTCTTCTTGCTTCGGTCTTTACCATAGACTGTAAAAAAAAATGGGTCTTGACTGACTGGGTCAGTCTCCGTTTTCGAGGGTCTAAAACTCCGGAGTAGTGTGTGTGTGGACGGCAGCATAACCGTAGCAAAAGCTATGCGTTTTAAAATGAAAATGCACTAGTGTAAACATCCCACAGTCTCTCGAGATATGGTTCTTTCAGTAAGTATAATGGCTCGACGGCAGGACACAAAATATACCAAACAATTTTTCAACTTTTATTTTCTTCACAATAATAAAAGGTTGTGTGTCGATTCAATTAAAAATCCACATCACATATTTAAAAATATTACATAATTAACTGAAGCCTGTTTGTCATTTATAATACACCGACCAATCGTCATCTGGCACAACGAGTTCAAATTTCATTGGACAATGTGAAGTGGAGCGTAATTTTCCGGTAATTTATAAATAAATCGTTTTAAAATTACATGTACAGACGAATTTACATTTATGAAGCGATCTGAATCTGTGTCGTTGAACTAATAGATGTTAATTGACTACAAAGCACTGCACAAAACCAGCACCAAAAGTAGCATTAATGGTAAGTATAGTATTCAAGTCACTTGTATTAAGTCTATATTGATACACCGTTTACCATTTGATGAAACTATCACAGTTTGTTAAATAAAGCCCAGGCGTACAGGCCTATTATGTGAAGTGTAGGCTGACAACAACACACAAAATGGTGACTATTATTTTAACATTTTTGATAATTTTGCAGCAATAGTACAGTACAGTACTACTGGTCAAACATTTGCACACACATTACTTTTTTATTTTTTATTTAAGAAGTCCCTTATGTGCATCAAGCCTGCATTTATTTGATAAAAAATACAGAAAAAAAATATTACAATTTAAAATAATGGTTTTCTATTTTTAATATACTTTTTGGTATAATTTATTTATGTGATGCCATATGCCCCTTTTTTACATTTGAGCCCCTGCCCCTGAGGAATTCTCTGCACATCCCTGTTTTCAACTACATACCTCTGTGAGAGCGGTTTTTCCACACTGGCATATCTAAAGAACAAGGGTAGGAAAGATGTAAAATGTTTCTCCCAGCCTTTCTCCCAGGGGGAGCTGTGTTCTATGAGTGTGAGTGAGCCCTTCTTCACATAGGTGGAGCTGTTGTTTAATTCAGTTCTATTTTCCTTGTGAAAAGGTAAGGAGGGTTTTCACTGTTCTCTGTTACATCAATTTAATTTCTTTAATTATATTGGCCATCCATGTTATTTGAAGAAATGTATTACTGTTAAAGATGTTAACTAACATATATGTGCAGTTATTTGTGATGGATGGTTTTGTATTTCTGATATTATTTAATGGGTTGTAAATTCCATGTGGTGGGGTATATTTTTCTGTGTATCGTATGGTGTTTAACGTTTGTCTGAGTATTTTGGGTTTTGTTCTTTGTATTTTGGGTTTTGTTCTTTGTATTTTGGATGTATGTGACATTTGACAATTTTCATATTCAGAAAGTTATTACTTTGAGAACCTTCGTGATTTGAGGGTTAATATAACTGCAGCTATAAGGCTATGCTGTTTCGCTTTATAGTTTTGTTTGCATTTTTATTTTTGATATTGTTAACTAACAGTTCTATTTTTCTTGTGAAAAGTGGCTGATGCAGATAAAGAATAATAAAGCTTCACTACTGTGACGACCACGATATTTGTGTCCTCCTCATTCAATCATCAACCAAACACAACGCAGAGACATTTGGGGGAGCACACAGACGAAGAGGGTTACATCTTTGGTGCCGTGACCCGGATCGTTGGTTTCTACGTTTTAAAAAAAAAAAGAAAGAAAACTATTTCACCTACTCTCTTTTGTTTTAAAGTGACAGTGTTAAATATATTGTTGGACTGAACTGAGTGTTGCTTAAGATTTTTTTTTTTTTCCTGTCTCTGAACTTTTGATATTGTGCTATAAGAATGTTAATTTGTTAATTTGAGTAACACATTTGTGAATTGCTGTGTCTTTTGAAACAATATACTTTTTTGTGCATTCAGGTGTTTAAATCTCTTGAAGTGGGTAATTTTTTTTCTTTCCCACTTACCTTCATTTATGATTATTTGCTTTGTGATTACAGGAAACATAAGATATGTACAACACATTCAGTAACAGCATTAATTTTCACTAATAAATTTTTACATTTTTAAACACTACACACAGTGTATTGCACACTACATACACATTGTGTACTGCACAGACGAGAAAATGGAAAGAAGTGGAAGAGAAATACAGGCTCTCCATGAAACCACCCCTCATCGACCACTTGTCCCCAAGTACCACTAAGGCAGCCCTTCCAGGCCACCCCATGGGTACCAGTAAAGCAGGACAAAATCCAACAGTACGAAATAAGCATGCTCGTCGAGGTGAGTATTGAAACTGTATCCCAGCCTAATGATAATCCCCAACAGTCTGTCAGGCCAAAGACAAGGCAGCTAGCTGCACATACGGAGAATGTGCCCCCTTCGGCAGTGAGCTGGCACCAGTTGGGCACCTGCCCCAGCACTTTTGTGCAACATCAGCCTTCCGCTCATACCCAAGGCCCAGATAACACATTCTTTGGACTTCCAACCACCATGCCCATGTTTTCAGTTAATCCACATCCATCTAATGTGCCGACTGTTTTGTCCCAAACTAACATTCATGACAATGTCACTACCATTCAGGCTTCACCAAACGTGGCCAACAGAATGCCAACTGACATGTCCCCTTCTCCAAATGACCCATACCTGCCCCCAGCGTTGACTGTGCCGCCTAAAACGTACATTACTACTTTTTCTTTTGGAAAGATGGCGCCTGTGTGTTTGGCTTGCCGTCTGTTGCTCTTGTGTTTCCTTCTCTGCCTGTCTGATCTGTCGTTTATCTGCTGTTCGCGGCTAGTTTATGCCCGTCAAGCTCTCCTAGACATCCGTATTTCTGTTGGTGATTCAATTACGAACTTATACACAGTGGACGTGGGCTGCCCCCTCCACAATCCGGACGAGCCGTCCCGAACGATCCTCCGGCACGATATCTGCTGGTGGCCACTAAACACCGCGCGGAGAAAGCGAAGGAGGAAACGAGGAACACGCCGAGGTTACATCACGAAACTGAAGACTTTTTTACAAGTTTGCTTCGGCGCAGCTCTGCTGCCTGGCACCCGCGGGATGCGGTTTACCGATGTCTTCGTCCTGTTTTCCCCTACATCTGACTCCTGTCACTCGGGCTGATCTCCGCTGTGTTGGTCTCTGCTCCCGGCGGAACGGAGTTAATCACGGAAATCTACGCTCATTGAGAAAGGCGCCGTCATCTCACGTGATTATTCCTCCACCCAAACTGGCACTAATCAACGCACGCTCTACGGTGAATAAGACCTTTTTATTAAACGACTTCTACTCCTTACACAACTTGGATTTTATGTTCATCACAGAATCCTGGATAAAGGTCGGTGATTTAACTCCCTTCTCAGAACTGGTTCCAGCAAACTGTACATTTTTTAACTCTCCTCGTCCGAGTGGTCGTGGGGGTGGGATTATAACTGTTTTAAACAACTCTTTCTCCTCACGCTGCCGGCTAGTCACTGTAACGGCTTTCCCCAGCTTTGAAACTCAGCTTCTCCACCTAGACTGGAATGGTCCCATCTGCCTAGGGGTGATATATCGGCCTCCACACTCCACTAATGGTTTTATACAGCAATTACTTGGCAATATTTCCACAAACTATGATCGCTTCCTTTTGGTGGGAGATTTTAATATTCACGTCTGTTGTCATTCAAATTCCTTGTCGCAGGAGTTTCTTGATTTAATAGATGCTTTTGATCTACTGCAGTGGGTCAAAAACTCTACGCACATTCAGGGCCATACATTGGACCTTGTGTTATCTTACGGGATCGATGTCACTGATATTGTAGTCTCTGATTTTCTGCTCTCCGATCACAAGCCTATTCTATTCTCACTCTCAGTCTCTTCCGGAGCTCTCTCAACCCACTATTACACCTGTTATGTCGCGGATCTACTCTCCACAGTTCAGCACTTATTTCGACCTGTGCTTTGCTGAACTATGTTCACACTTGGACTTGGACCAACCATTATCGGACCTGGATGCGGATCAACATTTCAGCCTTTTAAATTCTACCTGGCTCAAGGTAGCAAACGTGACTGCTCCTCTCAAGCCTCACAAATGCAAACCAAAATCTGATCTGTGGCAAAACTCTGACACTCGTCACCAAAGACAAATTTGTAGAAAGGCCGAACGCAAAAGGAAACGAGACAGGCAAATTGTCTCCTTCCATTTGTTCAAAGACGCTTTTACAGCATACCAGAAGGCTGCTAAGTCAGCTAAAGCTGTATATTTCTCTAACCTAATTGAATCCAACCACTCTAACCCAAAGGTCTTGTTTTCAGTCATTCAGTCTGTTATAAATCCTTCTAAATTGTCTGTTGCCTCTGATGCTCTATGTGAAGATTTCCAGAGATTTTTTGTTAACAAAATCACTAAATTAAGACTTAGTGTCTGCCCTAACTTAACTCTTCCCCCATTCGTGTCACCTACTACTTGTGTTTGGGAGGTTTTTGATCCTATCAACCTCCAGACACTAAAGGATGTGAGCGCCAAGCTCAAACCTTCATTTTGTCCAAATGATACCAAGCCGAAATTTCTAAAGTTAATCATCGACTCTGTGGGTCCAGGTTTGGTATCTCTTTTTAACAAGTGTCTCAATACGGGCTCTGTTCCAGCTAATCTTAAGGTGGCTACAGTCACTCCTTTGCGCAAGAAGCCTTCACTGGATCCCTCTGTTTTACAAAATTACCGACCCATCTCTGTCTTGCCTTTTATTTCCAAGTTATTGGAGAAAATCGTGTTTAATCAACTCCAGCACTTTCTTTCAAATAACTGTATTTATGAGGCTTTTCAATCTGGGTTCAGGACTGCCCACTGTACTGATTACGCCCTTCTGCGAGTGCTAAACGACATTATCTCCACTGATTCTGGAGATTCTGTGGTTCTAGTTCTCTTAGACCTTTCGGCAGCTTTTGATACTGTTGACCACCTTACTCTGTTGGCTAGACTTGAGATTGGGGTGGGCCTAAAAACTTCTGTCCTGTCATGGTTTCAGTCGTACCTTTCTGACAGAAAGTTTTTAGTTGAGATGGGTAATTTTTCCAGCTCCATGGCACCTCTAACTTGTGGTCTTCCACAGGGCTCCATTTTGGCTCTCTCTCTATTTTCTCTCTACTTGCTACCGTTGGGCGCTATCTTAAGGAAACACAGTGTATCATTTCAGTTTTATGCGGATGACACCCAAATTTACATTCCATTCAAGAGAAATAACCCTGCAGCGTTAAACTCTCTCCTGCTATGCCTAGAGGAGGTGAAGGCATGGCTGGCTCAAAATGTCCTCTCTCTAAATGATAAGACCGAGGTCATTGTTTTCAGCCCGAGTGAAAGGTCCCAGTGTATAAGCCCAGACTTGGGGAGTCTATCTCCCTTTAAATCTACAGGAGTGCGGAACTTAGGTGTTCTTGTTGACCAGTCTTTAAAACTTGACAAACACATATCATCTGTCATCAGCTCCGGTTTCTACCAACTTCGCTTACTATCTAAAATCAAAGGCTTTTTTACTCCGATAACTTTGGAAATGGCGGTTCATGCATTCATCACGTGTCGGCTAGATTACTGCAATTCACTTTACTGTGGGATATCAGCTTCTCAAATTGCACTTCTTCAGTTGGTCCAAAATGTTGCGGCCAGACTTATTCTTAACTGTCGCAAATATGGCCATATCTCTCCAATTCTTAAATCGTTACACTGGCTGCCAGTCCGGCAGAGAATAGATTTTAAAATCCTCCTATTTGTTTTCAAACCTTTAAATAATTTAGCTCCAGTCTATCTCTCCGAAATTATTCATCCCTATACTCCGTCCAGAAGCCTAAGGTCACACGACCAGGCTCTGCTGATAGTCGCTCGTGTCAGACTTAAGCGTAGAGGGGAGCGTGCTTTTGCAGTGGCAGGGCCTCGTCTGTGGAACACCCTGCCCCTAGAGATCCGAACGGCCCCCAACCTTTCTATCTTTAAGTCTTTGGTAAAAACCTACCTGTTCTCTTTAGCATATTGATCTCTTTTTTGATTATTTCTACTATTTTACATTTGAGTCTCTGATAAGTCTACTCGTAGCTTTGCTGCTTTTTATGTGTTTTATGGGTTGTCTTGCTGTTTTTATTTTTCTTATTTGTGTGTTCTGTAAAGCACTTTGGTCTGTCTAAGCGGCTGTTTAAATGTGCTATACAAATAAATGAACTTGAATTTGTCCAGGTATGATCCAGGCACCCAATATGTACACTTCTCCATATGGCCTGCACTCTCCTGCTGCCATGGCTGGTTCACCCCAAACCAACTTGCCGGGTCATCCAACGGCCTCTCAGGTACCTCCATCCTTCTGTTATGGTGTGCCAAATGCCATGTGCTCAAAACCACCTGAGACACTCCAGCCCCCTGCACCTCCTGTCTTGTCTGGAACCAACTTTTTGCAGAAGACATACTCCGTTCAAACACACCGAAATTACAATGATCAACAGCGCACCTTACATACGGACTGTGCCGTTGTGTCGTCCTCCTCACCTCCTGTGTATGCTTCTATGACAGTGCCGGTGTCTCATGGTTCACATATGTATGCACAACAACCCATTTCAGTGAAAAGATCTCAGACTGCACCTTAGCATGTGGCTCATCAGCAAGATGTATACATTCCTGTCTCTGGAATGACCACGCCACAGCCCAGCTTTACACAGACACATCAAGTTCGAAATGTGCAAGTGTTCAGCGGTGTTCCTGATTGCAGGATACTTATTGAAGACTGGATAAGAGATATGAGGTACCTCCTTGATGCTGGAGGAATGCCCGAAAATCTGTCTTTTTCTACTGTAGTACGACATTTGAGTGGTGAAGCCAGGAGGCTAGTTCTATATCTCCCTCCCAATGAGCAGACTGCCGGCAGAGCTTTTGAAGAACTACGAGCTGAGTATAGTGATATGCAGACATCCCTGGACCCATTAGCTGATTTCTATGAGAGATACCAGCGCACTGGCGAATCAGCGTGTTCATACGCCATTGCTCTGGAGGCCACTTTACGTTCAGTGGAAGATGCTCAGTATGGAGGCCAGCCTTTCCCAGACCGGGACGGCAAACTGACTCTTCAGTTCATGAGAGGATTGAGTGACAAAGAGGTTTTTCACAGGATAGCACCGATGAAGCCTAGACTTTTAAGTTTTCGTGAACTTCAAGCAGAACTTCGTAACCTTGCTCGGGAGACAAGGAAGTTTCAGACACAGCCAAAGGCCAAAAAGACGTACTCACAGGCTCAGTTTACGATAGTGAGTGGTAACCTGAGTGGCGAAAAGCCGAGAACAGAAAAGGGAAATAGGCAGAACACAGATCTTACTGAACTCACAGCCATGGTGAAGAAACTGGTGAGCAGTCAAGAGGATCAGCTTAACAGATTGATGCAGCTGGAGGCTAAAGTTGGAGCATCACCACAGACTGTGTTTCCTCACACCCAGAGACCTCAAGAGAGTAGTGACACTGCAGTAAGGGGCGTATTGTGCTATCTTTGTGGAAAACCGGGACACATTGCACGTCTGTGTCGGACAGTGATGACTGATGAGGCAGCCCAAGCTGAAATTGGAGCAGAGTCCAGGCAGGATTTAAATGCTTAGGGCCTGTGGTTAACGGGGCAACCACAGGCATGCAACAGAGTCCCCAGCATCATGAAACGTGCAGGTCAAAACCAGCTGATACCCCGCTGGTAGGTCCCTTTAATGAAAGGGTGGTTGGAGTGAATGGAGAAATGTGTAAAGCTCTATTTGACTCTGGCTCTCAAGTAACCACAATTACTGATGAGTTTTGGCGCCGACATCCTGTCCTATGTTTTCAGGAATTGCAGCCATCAGACATCCCCATTGAAGGTGCCGCTGGTCAACCCGTATCTTATGTTGGTGTGCTTTGCATCAACCTTAAGTTTTTGGGAAGGGTCTACTCAAAATGTTCCTGCTTTTGTTGTCCCTGTGACAGAGTACCGATCCAGTGTTCCATTGCTCATTGGGACTAATGTAATAAAGGTTTCCAGAAATGACCTTCAAGCGTCATATGGCAGAAAATATCTGGCCAAAGTGAAGTTGACCAATCCTGAGTGGCACTCTGCAATGGTTGCAGTGAGTAAAAGTGAACCTGGTGGAGCTTCAGGTAAAGTTGGTCAAGTATAGTATGCTGGTTACAGAATAAGGATACCAGCTGGTAAGGAGCAGGATGTTATTGGCAGAGTTGTGGGTGGACCGAACAAAACACAATATACAGTTCTAGTGGAGAGCCAGTCCTCCAAAAGGGTTCCAGAAGGCCTTATGATTGCCAGGCTGCTTGTTAATGTTGAAAATGGTTGTGTTCCCATCCGACTCTTAAATCGGTCTTGAAAGGATGTTATTGTCAACCCGAGGACCCTGCTTGCAGACGCTTTCCTGGTTCAGGATGTCGTTGAAGAGGAAGAAAAGTGCCAAATGCTGTGCCAGAACCAGTTCATGTGTCCGAGTCAGTGTGAGAATTCAGTGACAGCATCTTGTCAAAGTCAGCAGCAGACTACCAGTGTTGAGTCTGTTAATGGTATGACATGTGGAGTTGATCTTAGTGCTGCAGCAGTAGAAGGTGAGGAGCAGTTGGCGTTGCTTCAGGATTTGCTGAGGAGAAATGCTGATGTCTTCTCCAAGCACTCCATGGACTATGGACATACCACCACTGTGCAACATGAGATACTTCTGGTGGACTCTAAACCTTTCTGCCTCCCTTATCGCAAAATACCCCGTCTCAGTACCAAGAAGTGCGGAAGGCCATATCAGAGATGGAAGAAGCTGGAGTCATTCGGCCAAGCAAAAGCCCCTATGCACCCCTCATCGTTGTTGTTTCTAAAAAAATGGCTCCCCAAGGATCTGCGTGGACTACAGGAAGCTGAATTCCTGCAGTACCAGAGACGCTTTTCCGCCCCCAAGAATAGAGGCGGCATTGGAGGCGCTGGGACAGTCAAGATTCTTCTCGACTCTTGATCTCACCTCTGGTTACTGGCAAGTTGAGGTGGCTGAACACGACAAGCTCAAAACTGCTTTCAGCACCCCCATGGGGTTAAATGAGGCCATCAGGATGCCGTTTGGTCTGCAGAATGCCCCCTCAACCTTCCAAAGATTGATGACCTGCTGCTTTGGTGATCTTAACTTTGAGAGCCTCCTTATCTACCTTGATGACTTAATTATCTTCTCTAGGACTTTTCACCTTGAGCGGTTGGAAGTAGTGTTCAGCTGGCTCCACAAACATGGTTTGAAGCTGAAGCCTCAAAAGTGTAGTCTACTGAGGAAAGAAGTTCAGTACCTGGGCCATGTGGTGTCTGCGGAGGATATTCATACAGATCCTGAGAAGATAAGCAGAGTCAGAGACTGGATTGGCCGTCGAGTGTGAAGGAAGTGCTGGGGTTTGTTGGTTTCGCTGGGTACTACAGACGATTCATTAAGGGATATGCAACATTGGCGGCACCTCTGTATAGACTTACCTCTGGAGACCCAAAGAAGAAGAAAAAAGGGGTGAAAGGAACTTCTGGAACTGTGAAACTGTTTGAGTGGACAGATGAATGTGAGCGAGCGTTTGAAGCACTGAAGGAGGGACTAACTACAGCACCAGTTCTGGGCTACCCCGACTTCAGCTTACCATTTGTACAGCAAACGGATGCTTCTGTTGAGGGTCTTGGGGCGGTCCTTGCACAAGTTCAAGATGGTGTGGAAAAAGTAATTGCTTATGCAAGCCGAGGTGGGCTCTAAAGTGGGCTGTTACAGATAAGTTGTATGATAACCTTTATGGGCATAAGTTTTCTGTGCTGACTGACAACTGACTGACAACAATCCACTTAAATATGTGATGAGTAAAGCGAAGTTGGACGCCACAGGTCAGCGTTGGGTGTCACAGCTTGCCATGTTTGACTTTGGCATTGAGTACAGGCAAGGGAAGTCCAACTCTAATGCCGACGCACTCTCAAGGATGTCTAATCAAGAGGTCATAGAAACTCTTTAGTCCTGCCCACAGTGCATTTCCTCAACGCAGCAAGGCCAATCCTGCGGAGATGAGTCAGGGAGGAAGGAAGACGTTAGTGAGCAGGCGGAGAGAACTGTGGTATGCAAAGAGGGAGAGTTTCTGGGCCAAGTTGACGAGCTAGCCAATCCATTTGATGGAGCGGGTACTGATACGCTGCTTGCAATGACAAAGCTGGAGATCAGAGGATGTCAAAAGGAGGACCCTGTCATTGGGCCAGTCCTACATTACAAGACACTAAACAAAAAGCCAAGACGTGGAGAAAGATTGGAAAAGGGGAAAGATGCACGGCTTCTCTTAAAAGAGTGGAGGAGGCTGGTGGTCAAAGATGGAATTCTTTACAGGCAAGTTAAGGATGTTCAGGGACGGTCAATTGCTCAGCTGGTCTTGCCAGAGAAAATTCTACTTTTGGCTAAAACAAGTCTTCATGACAACTCTGGTCATTTGGGATTTGAGCGTACATTGAATCTGTTCCGGGAACGATTATTTTGGCCGAGAATGCAGTGTGAAATAAAGTCATAGTGTGAGCAGTGTGAAATATGTTGTCTGAGGAAAACTCCCACTGGAAATAGGGCTCCGTTGGTGAGCATTTGCACTCAACACGATTCGACTGGTTTCTCCCCATACTTCTTGATATATGGCAGACATCCACAACTGCCTGTTGATTTGCTTTTTGGCCTCTCAACAGCAAAAGAACCATGTGAGTACAGTGAATATGTCCAGACTCTGCATGAGTGCTTGACCTATGCTTATGATGAGGCAGACCGAATGTCGAGGCATGCTAAGGATCTTCAGAAAAAGCACTATGACAAGAAAGCCAAAAGCCGCATGTTCCAGCCGGGTGACAGTGATGGTGAAAGTGTGTTATGTCGAGGGGAAACAGAAGCTGGCTGATAGGTGGGAACCACGTCAATATGTTGTGGTGAAGAAACAGTCAGGAATCCCAGTGTATGTGGTTCGTCAAGAAGATGGTGACAGGGAAAGAGTCATCCACCGAAATCTTCTGTCCCAGTGCATGTTTTTCCCGGTGAGCTCCAAGTACCTTGCCCGAGAAGAGTCTGACATGGAAGATATGCCTGGAACGGACTCAAGTGTTTCAGAGGAAGAAGAGGAAGTAGTGGAGACAACTGAAAGTGGAGACATTGGCACTATTACACAGTGTACAAGTGTGGATTGGCCAGATGTTGTGGACGAAGAGCATGAACAGGATGGAAGTCAATTGAAAGAGACTGAGTGAAAAGGAGAAGCATGGGGAGCAGACGCCGCTGGAAGTCTCCAATCCTGAGTGGCCAGAGAGGAGATATGCTGAGCGCAAAAGGCACCCTCCAAATAGACTCTCCTTGGAGATACATGTCCTCCAAAGCGAGATTGACAAGGAGAAGGTAGAGAGAGGAAGGAAAGTGTGGGAAAAGGCTAAAGCGGAGAAGCAGCTCTACTTTAGCAATACATACAAGATACACACCCCACACAGACACTTCAAAGTTAATCTTAAGATTTAAACTGACTTAATTTTGTTTTTTTTAGTGATGACTGGGACGGCATCATTTAAAGAGGGGGTGGATGTAGGAAAGATGTAAAATGTTTCTCCCAGCCTTAGGGGGAGCTGTGTTCTATGAGTGTGAGTTAGCCCTTCTTCACATGGGGTGAAGCTGTTGTTTAATTCAGTTCTATTTTCCTTGTGAAAAGGTAAGGAGGGTTCCCCTTCAGGGACTACCGCTGCGTGTAATCGCAGTGGGAACGCCCCCCAGCGTAACGCGTCTGAAGCATGAATGAAATCAGTCAATGGAGAGATGGAGCGTCACAGCGAGTGACGTCATCGACCAGGAAGCTATAAATATCCCCTGAAGCACACAAGCCGTCAGCTTTTGTTACCTCAGCAAGCGCTCTGTGTGTGGGGTGGGGTGGGGATTCACACGAGCTATGTGTGGCTTGTTTGGGAGTGCAGCATGCCCAGTCGGCTTTTGAGGGAGTCGATTGTGAGCATTGCGAGCGCTTTCCTCTGAGAACTCTGCGCTCGTGGCGATCGCTCTTCGAGGAGAGCGGTATGCTGCGAGCTCCCCAAGGCTCGGGTCCCGCTTCTGTTGAGGCAGAGCGGCAGCGCTTGACTTGGGGTTCGCAGATGGATCTCACCGGCGATGTTGAGACGGGCCCCGCCCTATCTCGGCTATCTCCGGCGGGATCCAGTGCCTCTCTCCCGGCTCTGGAAGCACGCGCTGCGGCGGTTACTTCCGCCCGAGTCGAGGCACACGATGTTCAGGAGCTTAGATTATCCAGTTCTGAGGAGCTGGATGTCGAAAGTTTCGCATCAGAAAAGACTGGCGACTCGTACACTCCAGCATACTGCTGAAAATGAGCTGATTGATGAATTATCTCGTGCTGTTGAAAAGCTCAGCATCGAGTGGCCAACTGACAGGCAGGAGTCTAGATATAAAAGCAAACTAGATGACCGTTTTCTGTCTGCACGTCCTCAGCCTTCTCGCCGGTGCCTACCATTTTTTCCAGATCTTCACACTGAGGTGTCGAAGACCTGGGCTTCACCAGTTTCAAGCAGAATATACATACCACAGTCTAGTGCTTATGGTAATATATTTGGAGCTTAAACTTCAGGTTATGTGACGTTGCCGAAGGCGGAGGAGACGCTTGCGAGCTATCGCTCTCCCGAATCGGCATAGTCACTTAAAGCACCGGCCCTTCCCTCCAGATCACTAAAAATATATTTATATATCTGTGCTGGTGGGGAAGGCTTACTCAGCGGCTGGCCAGGCGGCTGCATGTTTATACACTATGGCCATTATGCAGGCTTATCAAGCCGACCTGCTAAAAGATGCGTGTCATGGGGGGAAAATTTCTTGGATGTGATCAGTGAGCTCAGGCTGACATCTATGAAAAAAGATAAAACTCTTCTTTTAAATGCTCCCGTTTCGCCCTCGGGCCTCTTTGGTGATGCTGTTCTTTCAGTCACAGAGAGGTTCCAGGAAGAAAAGAAGCAGACGGCTGCATTTCACAAATATATTCCCCTCAAAGTTCGTATCTCTGGGGCTGCTGAGCGAGGGCACCCCCAGCCGCCGAGTACTTCAGCTAAAAAGAGAAGGTCCTGATGCTTTCAGCGCCAGGGCTTTGAGGGTGGTCCCCGCTGAGAGAGACGTGAGTTCACCTCCCTTAAGGGTGCCCTGTCTCTCCTGGCGCCCTCAGGGGTCTGTTCTACTAACCCTGCCAAAACAGGGCGTAGAAGGGCCCGGCGAGTGTTTTCCCGAGGGAAGCTCGCCCCCTCCGAGGAGGGCTCTAGAGAGGTCAGACCAGTCGTTGCCTGCCGGTGCGCCGTTACAGGGCACTGTGTCTACTTCTCAAAACATTCCAGAGGCCAGCCTCGAGAGGCTGGTACCCTTAGTAGATTTTCGAGTGAAAAAGAAAGATTTTTTCAATGCGTCTCAGTGGGTATTGCATAAGATCGAAAAGAGATCACGCTATAAAATTCAGGTCTCGTCCGCCTCGATTTTTAGGGGTCCTTCCCACCGTGGTGGGCCCCGAGCAGGCTCTGGTAATGGAACAGGAGGTTATGACGCTCCTGCAAAAAGGAGCTATAGAACGGGTTCCTCCTCCCAGCAGGGAGTCAGGCTACTACAGCTGATACTTCATTGTTCCGAAGAAGATTTGCGTCCAATTTTAGATCTGTGTCACTCTGTAGGGAAGCTCGAGTTCAGGATGCTCACTCTCAAACAGATAGTGTCACAAATCAGATCCGAGGACTGGTTTGTTATGATAGATCTGAAGGACGTTTATTTCCATGTGCAACGCCAAGAAGAGTGTTCTTTTTCCAGTACAGATATCCACCTTTTTTGGTGTAGAGTGGGATTCGACGACGATGCAGGCACATCTGTCACCTGCTCGTATTGCTTCGTTTCTCGCCGCAGTAAAAAAAAAAAAAAAAAAAAAAAAAAAAAAAAAAAGCCACTCACTGTGACAGTTTCAGAGACTGTTAGGTCTCATGGCAGAACAGCGTCATTCCTTTTGGCCTACTGCACATGAGACCGCTTCAGTGGTGGCTCAGAACCAAGGGGTTCTCCCCGAGGAGGAATCCGGTTTGCACCACCATGAGTTCGCAACGGTTTCTTCGTGCCCTGGTGACGTGGAAAGATCCTTGGTTCCTGTCCCAAGGTCCCGTGCTGGGAGCTACTTGTCGTAGCGTAATGCTAACGACAGTTGCTTCCCTCACGGCTGGGGGGGGGCGATCATGAGTGGTCGCCCAGCTCACCGCCGAGAGACTTGTGTTCACCTCGCTTAAGGGTGCCCTGTTTCTCCCGGCGCTCTCAGGGGCCTGTTCAGGGCGTAGAAGGGCCCGGCGAGTATTTTCCCGAGGGACGCTCGCCCCCTCCGAGGAGGGCTCTAGAGAGGCCAGACCAGTCGTTCCCTGCCGGTGCGCTGTTACAGGGCACTGTGTTTGCTTCTCAAAACATGCCTGAGGCCAGCCTCGAGAGGCTGGTACCCTTAAAAAATTTCCTAGTGGGAAAAATAAGGGGGCGATCATGAGTGGTCGCTCAGCTCACCGCCGAGAGAGACTTGTGTTCACCTCCCTTAAGGGTGCCCTGTTTCTCCAGGTGCCCTCAGAGGCCTGTTCTACTAACCCTGCCTAAACAGGGCGTAGAAGGGCCCGGCGAGTGTTTCCCGAGGGACACTCGCCCCGTCTGAGGGCGGCTCTGGAGTGCTCAGACCAGTCGTTCTCTGCCGGTGCGCCGTTACAGGGCACTGTGTCTGTCACTCAGTATATTCAACCAAGAAAGAAAAACAGATCCTTCTTTGGTCCCAGGGGAAACTTCGGTCTCTAGTACGATTTATCTCTCGGGATATCTAAATCAGGGAGCGGATATCCTGTCGAGGCAGGGGCCGAGGCCCGGGGAATGGAGACTTCACCCCGAGGTGGTGGAGCTCCTCTGGGAGCACTTTGGTCGTGCCGAGCTAGACCTCTTTGCTTCCCGAGAGACATCACACTGTCCTCTGTGGTTCTCTCTCAGCCATCCAGCCCCCTGGGGTTGGACGCTATGGTACAGGCCAGGCCGAGGTCTCGCCTGTACGCTTTTCCCCCGATTGCTCTGCTCCCAGGAGTTCTGGAGAGGGTCCGCCGGGACGGAGTCAAGCTACTCCTGATAGCCCCGTTCTGGCCGGCCCGAGTATGGTTCTCGGACCTTGTGTCCCTCCTCGACGGCTCTCCCCTGGAGATACCGGTCAGGAGGGACCTACTATCTACAAAAAACTATCTACTACTACCTACAAAAAAAAAAAAAAATGTACTATCTCAGGCGAGCGGGTCCATCTTCCACCCTCGCCCAGAACTGTGGAGGCTGTGGGCTTGGCCTCTGAGGGGGCCCAGCTCGTAGATCTTGGTCTCTCGACTGAGGTCGTCGAGACCATCCTCCAATCCAGAGCTACCTCCACGAGGAAGTTATATGCCGCGAGGTGGAGACTTTTCACCTCTTGGTGTGGAGAGCGCCAGCAGGAACTGCCCGGTTGGTACAGTGCTGGATTTCCTGCAGGACCGTCTCTCCACAGGGTTATCCCACTCCACACTGAAGGTGTATGTGGCGGCCTTAGCTGCTTACCACGCCCCTTCAAGTGGAGGTTCCCTCGGGGGACACCCGCTTATATCTCGCTTCCTTCGTGGCACCTTGAGGCTGAGGCCTGCAGTTCACACGAGGGTACCAGCTTGGGATCTGGCCATTGTCTTAGAAGGTCTCTCCCTAGCTCCTTTCGAGCCCATTGAGGAAGTTTCGGAAAAGTTTCTTACTCTAAAGACTATCCTTCCTCTCGCTATCTCATCTCTAAAAAGAATTGGAGATATTCAAGCACTTTCGGTGGCTCCCTCGTGCCTGGAATTTGCTCCTGGTATGGTTAAGGCCTTTCTCTGTCCGAGACCAGGTTATGTTCCTAAGGTACCAACTACTTTCGTTAGACCTATAGTTCTGCCGGCTTTCTGTCCTCCGCCTTTTCTGACGTCAGACCAGGAGAAACTTAATTTGCTGTGCCCCGTTAGGGCTTTAGATGCTTATGTCCACAGAGCTGCCCTGTGGAAGAGATCGGAACAACTGTTTGTCTTTTTTTGTTCACCTAAGAAAGTGTGTCCTACATCTAAGCAAAGGATGAGCAAGTGGGTGGTCGAGGCTATCTCTCTTGCTTACGGTTCGGCCCATCAGCCTTCACCTTTGGCTGTAAGGGCTCATTCCACCAGGAGTATGGCTGCCTCTACAGCTCTTCTTTCAGGAGCTTCTCTTCAGGATGTTTGTGATGCAGCAGGCTGGTCCTCACCTCACACTTTCGTCAGATTTTATTCCCTCGATCTTAGCTCCACTCCCGGGGCTCAGGTTCTCTCGTCGGTTTGTGTCTCCTAATGACACACGATGGGGATTTGGTCGTATGGGGATGTGGGTATTGCGTTCCCACTGTCCCTGAAGGGGAACGTCCCGGGTTACGTATGTAACCCTAGTTCCCTGAAGGGACGGACGCTGCGTGTCCTGCCATTCTCCCTGCATCCCCTTGGGTCGCTTGCTTCAGTAACTTAAGCTGACGGCTTGTGTGCTCAGGGGATATTTATAGCTTCCTGGTCGATGACGTCACATGCTGTGACGCTCCATCTCTCCATTGACTGATTTCATTCATGCTTCAGACGCGTTACGCTGGGGGGCGTTCCCACTGCGATTACACGCAGCGTCCGTCCCTTCGGGGAACTAGGGTTACATACGTAACCCGGGACATTTTCACTGTTCTCTGTTACATCTATTTAATTTCTTTAATTGTATTGGCCATCCATGTTATTTGAAGAAATGTATTACTGTTAAAGATGTTAACTAACATATATGTGCAGTTATTTGTGTTTTGTATTTCTGATATTATTTAATGGGTTGTAAATTCCATGTGGTGGGGTATATTTTTCTGTGTATTGGATGGTGTTTAACGTTTGTCTGAGTATTTTGGGTTTTGTTCTTTGTATTTTGGATGTATGTGACAATTGACATTAAATTGTCATATTCAGAAAGTTATTACTTTGAGAACCCCCGTGATTTGATGGTTAATATAACTGCAGCTATAAGGCTATGCTGTTTTGTTTTATTATAGTTTTGTTTGCATTTTTATTTTTGATATTGTTAACTAACAGTTCTATTTTCCTTGTAAAAAGTGGCTGATGCAGATAAAGAATAATAAAGCTTCACTACTGTGACGACCACAATATTTGTGTCCTCCTCATTCAATCATCACCCAAACACAACGCAGAGACATTTGGGCGAGCACACAGACGAAGAGTGTTACACAAGTACAGAGCAAGGCTGGAACCAGAGAATGATATGAGGCTGTCACTATGTACCACTATATCACCACGAATAGACAGACTATGTGGAAGTCACCACACCCAGAAATCCCACTAACAGGTAAGGAGTACCTACACTTGCGTGAAACAATAACAATCATTGACAACTATTGATCAAGTTCATGCTTACCCTCTGGTAGAATCTTTTCCTGGATCTTTCATTGTCCTTGGTTTTGCTAAATATATTATAGTGCTCTTTCTATTACTTATAGAACTGTCTTTGTAAGCTGAAGTAAAACTGAACAGTGTCTTTATAAAATAAACATTTATTTGAACAAAAGATAAAAATACTGGTTACACATTGATTAATATTTGTAGCAAAATATCAGAAGGATACAGGTTATAATACTTCAGCTTATCCAATCTCAACAGGGCAGTCCTGTATGAGTGGGAAATTACACAGGCTATTTACCTTGTAAGCAGTTCAAGCATTAGAGTTAGAAAATAACTTGTTCTCATCCGAGGTATTCAAGTTAAAATAATACAGCAGAGCAGTTTGAGCAAAAAGATTTTAAGCCTCTACTGCACAGTGTTACCATATGGCAACATACCCTTTCTTTGGACATTTCTTGAAATTTGAAAATAAACAAGCTCTGATTATTCTTAAATCATGGTAGAACCTGGTGGTAACCAATGATATGCTTTGATGACATCACATGACAATACACACCCTTGCACTGTCATTCTTTTCACACACTTTTGATGACTCCAGTTGCTGAAGAAGTGCTTGTGAATATGTAAAGATTTTCCTCAATTTTTCATATTTCTTCAGAATTTAAAATTACATCAAGCATCTGGGATAAGTTCTTATCTTTTTTCAATCATTGTCACATTGTTTTGATCCTACTATTACCTTTTTATTCAATAAAATAGGTATGTTGCCATATGGCAACATTGTGCAGTAATGGAACAATATTTTGCCCATGCTAATGCAGAGTAGCTTTGTATGAATGACAACGTATGGATGCAAGGATATAGTTGGATGGTTGTATTCTACTCATATATTTATATCATATATATAGATTCTTATGAGTTTGCGTCAGATGTTTTCTAAATGTTGTTGAAATAATCGTTTCACATTAAGTATTTTCACTTAAACAGTTCTTATGAGTTTGCGTCAGATGTTTTGTAAATGTAGTTGAAATTATACTTTCAAAATTAGTTTCATATTTTGTACACAAAGCTCTTGAAAACATTTAAAATAATAAAAACAATTTCATTTCTAAAAGACCGGTCTGTAATCATCTATAAATTTCATGTCATTTTGGGTGCTACCATATCATGAAACCATATCAAAACGCATCAGGCTGTTCCTTTGTCGCACAATGTTGCCATATGGCAACGCACCCAAAAGTAGTAGTGTGAACTAGGCATTACTCTACAAACCCACCTTTACTTAAGGAGCAAATTTATGCACCATAGCACCCATAGCGGTGATTAAGAAAGACTGTAGATAAAAGACTTTGTAACAGGCTTGTCTGTTACATGTGGAAACACAACTGGAACATTTTCCGAAGGTGGAAAAGCAGCTTTTGTTTCTCAGCACATAAAGATGAACTATTACTGTGATCTCAGACTGTGGTGATGTGGTTTTTCCACTGCATGGATCTTCATGTGTCGCTTCAGTTGAGTTTTAAAAGAGAAACTCTTTCCACACTGATCACACGTGTGAGGCTTCTCTCCAGTGTGGATCATCTCATGTGTTTTCAGATATACCGAAAGACTGAATCTCTTGTCGCAGTGTGAACACTTGTAAGGTTTTTCTCCAGTGTGGATCCTCTCATGTGTTTTCAGATATACTGAAAGACTGAATCTCTTGTCGCAGTGTGAACACTTGTAAGGTTTTTCTCCAGTGTGGATTCTCTCATGTTTTTTCAGATATACTGACTGACTGAATCTCTTGTCGCAGTGTGAACACTTGTAAGGTTTTTCTCCAGTGTGGATTCTCTCATGTTTTTTCAGATATACTGACTGACTGAATCTCTTGTCACAGTGTGAACACTTGTAAGGTTTTTCTCCAGTGTGAATTCCCTGGTGTTGTTTTAAATGGCTCGCTGTAGCAAAAGTCTTCTCACACTCAAAACACATGTACTCTCTCACAACAGTGTGAATTTTCTGATGTCTTTGTAAATATGGCAGCAGTGAAAAACACTTTCCACACACAGAACATGAATGTAGCTTCTTCTTCGTATGAACTTTAAGGTGATACTTCAGGTTTGATGACCCAATAAATGTTTTTCCACATTGATCACATGTGAACAGCTTCTCTCCGGTGTGGATCTTCATGTGCCTCTTAAGACTTGTTTTTCTTGTGAAACTCTTCCCACATTGATCACATGTGAAGGGCTTCTCTCCGGTGTGGATCACCATGTGTTCTTTAAGGAATGATGATTGCGTGAAACTCTTCCCACATTGATCGCATGTGAACGGCTTCTCTCCGGTGTGGATCCTCAAGTGAACATTAAGGGATGATGATTGTGTGAAACTTTTCCCACATTGATCACATGAGAACGGCTTCTCTCCAGTGTGAACTCTCATGTGACTCTCAAGACTTTGTTTGCTTGTGAAACTCTTTCCACACTGAGTGCAGGTTATAGATTTCTTGGCTCTTCTTTTCTTTAAAAATGTACTTTTAGTCTTTGAGTGACTCAAAGGTTTTTCTCCAGGTTTGACATGATGTTTCTCCTCCACTTCACTCAGTTCTTCACTCTCCTCCTTCACTTCACTCAGTTCTTCACTCTCCTCCTTCACTTCACTCAGGTCTGAAATGAAATAAAAAAGTTTGATTGCATTTTCAGCTGAATCAAAAAATTCAAAAATAGAAATTTAAAGTGAAAGGTCATAAAAGTTAGCCCTGATGTATAATCACTTTCTACATTTTGTATTTTTGCCTTTTTGTAAATGAATTATATGTCCCTGAAACTTTTCATGAATGAGGTTCATTGATATTCCAATTGTTATTTGGAATATATATACATTATAGGCACACATCCTATCTTTCTGTAGTGAAAACTATTAAATAAATGTGATCAATGACACATTCTAACATGATATTATCATTAAAATATACAATACTGCCATATTTTGACACCAAGTTTTATACTGATATTTAATTTATGTTACTAAACTTTTAAATGTTTTAAGGGCCGGCCACACTAAACATTTCCTTCCATTGAGTTCCCACTATTTTGGTTGCCAGTAAGCCTGTAAATTTGCAAGAGTACCGTAAATCTACAATTATACTGTACAACCAGCAAAACAAGAGCAGCTGTGAATTTACAGTTCTTTACTGAAATCTTTATAGTATGTTAATAATACCATGCACTGAAATAAAAACCTGTTAACTAATTTCATTTGAGGAAACTTATTATCTTAAAATTGGATAATTGCCATTACATTTTTTTTTGAATCCCCCCAAAAAATAATGCTTCTTAAAATAAAATGTACTTAAATGAGTTAACAACAGCACACACGCATGAGTTAAAGAACTTAAAGGGTTAGTTCACCCAAAAATGAAAATTCTGTCAGTATTTACTCACCCTCATGTTGTTCCAACCCCGTAAGATCTTCGTTCATCTTCGGAACACGAATTAAGATATTTTTGATGAAATCTGAGAGCTGGATCACTCCTCCATACTAGTCCATAGGCTTCTTAAGAGAGTGAACTTGCAGGCCCCGAATAGTTATTACAGACATCGTTAAAATAGTCCAAGTGACTACAGTGGCTCAATCTTTATCAAACGACGAGAATACTTTTTGTGCGCAAAAAAACAAAAATAACGACTTTATTTCAAATATTCATTTCCTTCTCTGTGGGCCTCGAGTCAGTTCACTAGTGTAAAAGCGTAGAGCTTCTGTTGTTGTACGTCACACGCATCACACACATGACCAGCGTCGGCCAATAGTGAGCCTACGTGTGACGTAGCTCTACGCTATAACACTAAGTTAACTGACTAGAGGCCAACAGAGAAGGAAATGAATAGTTGAAATAAAGTCGTTATTTTTGTTTGTTTTTGTTTTGAAAAGTATTCTCGTCGCTTGATAAACTTAAGATTGAGCCACTGTAGTCACTTGGACTATTTTGACGATATCTTTAATAACTTTGAGGCCGGCAAGTTTCAATCCTTTTGAAGCTTATGGAGGAGTATGGAGGAGTGATCCAGCTCTCAGATTTCATCAAAAATATCTTAATTCGTGTTCCGAAGATGAACGAAGGTCTTACGGGGTTGGAACAACATGAGGGTAAGTAAATACTGACAGAATTTTCATTTTTGGGTGAACTATCCCTTTAAGGTCCCATATTGTACATCTTTCTGACGTTTTATTTTAGGTTTTGATGATCTTAATAATATATAATTGCTGTATAAGTACCAAAAACATCTCAATATATATTTAACAGCTCCTTTCTCAGGAGCTCTGCCAAGAACAGGTCGATTTAGGCCTGTCTACTTAATATTAATATGAGCCTCTCTTCTGATTTGCCTGTGGTTTTCTGAGTGGTTTTTCTGACCCACCATTGGTGGGGGTGGTGACTGAAGGCGGTGACTGAGTAGTTCTGACATCACATTTACATTTACGCGAACCGATTCTTTCGGACAGTTCGTTTCAATGAACCGTTTCAAAACATTGGTTCACCAGTTCTTTTAAGTCCTCACGTAATGACGTCAATTCTATCATCCCGGCGGATAAAAATACATTCAAATAAAGGCATTTGTAATCATAACTTTAGTTAAATAAAAGTAATCATCGTCATAATCATCTTGGATAAGTTGGATAAGGCAAAAAAGCTCATTCAAGCCCATTTCTAATCCGTCGAAATCGAGGCACCAATCATAAACGTTGGGGCGGGGTTTACACGATGACGACAGCGCAGCAACGGTGAAGCAGATTTTGTATATTACAAAGATGGATGCCGCCGTGGAACATCACTCGTTCAAATCGCGTCTGTTTTAAGCGATTTGAACGTTTCCTTTTTGTTAAAACCCCAGCAAAGAACAACACTTCTCCATCGCTCTGCATACATCATCTCCTTCATCGCTCTGATTGTTTTTAGGTCTATTCCAGAGGCATTTGAGCGACGTCTGGTGGTGACGTCCCTTTGGAAATGATTTGTCTATGAAGCTTTGCCAGACCATAACTCAGTTACAACTGAGAATGGTCTGGTTTTAACCAGGCTAAACTTGTGGATCAGCGCTGACACAAGATGCGAACTGTTTTGAACGATTAAGTCCGATTTAGTTCACTAAAAAGAACCGGTTCAAAAGAACGATTCGTTCACGAACCGGCCATCACAACGGCTTGTGAAAAGGCACAGCTACTTTATGCAGGCTGTGTGCATTTGTCTGTGGATCGACTGTTTTGAATCTTATATGGTTGTTTCATAGCCCCTAGACCAGTGGTTCTCAAACCTGTCCTGGAGGACCACCAACACTGCATGTTTTCTTTGTCTCCCTAATCAAACACACCTGATTCTTCTTCCTCTTCTTTGGTGTTTATTGGCGGTTGGCAACCTATCTTATTGGTGCATTACCGCCACCAACTGGAATGAAATATGGATCAAATTATTTGCTTTTATACAAAATATAAATAAACATAAAAACCAAGCAAAACAAATAAACAAACTGCAAAATAAAACAATAAATAAACAAAAAACAAAACAAAAACCTTTCTTTCGCAAATTCTACTTTCTTTCGCAAATTGAATAATTTCATCATACACCTTACTATCTGTTTCTCTTAATAGACCTGATAAAGTAAGGTCACGATGTTTTACTTTCTTCAATGATTGAATAAGCTGACATCTCTCATTATTATATTTCCTACAATGGATTAATACAAGCTCAACTGTTTCTTGTTGGCTACAGTGTATGCATTCCCCAGTTGGGTGTTTTCCAATTTTATATAGTGTACTGTTAAGTCCAGTATGACCTATTCTCATCCGAGTTATGATACTTCCTTCTCTTCGATTCCTGCTCTCCCTTCTCCCAGCACCAACTTGTTTTTGTATATTGTATAAATGTCTACCTGTTTCATTGTCATCCCAATATACCTGCCATACTGATGTGCATATGTTCTTATGAGTACTTTAGCTTCTGCTTTACTTAATGGTACTTGAAAATCTACTTGCTTTATTCTTAGAGTTTGTTTAGCCAAAATATCCACCTTCTCATTTCCTTCCACACTAACATGAGCAGGAACCCAAATGAAATGTGTAGAAATACCCAAAACTTTCATATTATACATCTTACAGAATATCTCATTGATAATATCCATCCTAACTAATGACCTGCCAGATTGTATACTTTCAAGTGATGAGTAGCTATCTGATTTAATGACAGTATTTTTAAATTTCATCTCCTCTATCCACTGCAGGGCCAGTAATATTGCCAACATTTCTGTTGCATATACTGACAAATGATTGGTTACTCTTTTCTTAATAAAACAATCTCTCATTGGAATATATACTGCTGCACCTGCAAATCCTGTTTCAGGATCTTTGGATCCATCTGTAAATAAAAACACAGATTCAGCACTTCCACCTGCATCGATGATACCGGATATGTTTTAAATGATCCACTGCAGATTCTCAGAGCCTGAGCTTGCCAAACATCTAATCTCTTGAGGTTTGATTCTGCTGCTGACATGTAAATTATACTTCCATAATCAAAAACAGATCTCATGAGTGCCCAGTATATATTTTGCAAAACTGATCTACTTGCTCTCCATTCCCGTCCTGATAAACAACGAAGTATGTTGATGACCTTTTTACTTTTGTCGTTAATTTTATCCAGATGAACTTTCCATGTCAGTTTAACATCAAACCAAACCCCAAGAAACCTAACAGCTTTTATCTGCTCCAGAGGTTGCCCATTAAGTTTTAAAGGAAGGGGTAAGATTTTATGCCTCCTTGAAAAGCAAATGACTTGTTTTTTTGTTACTGATAATTTAAATCCCCATTTATTTGTCCATTTTTCCACCTCTACTATTGCAGCTTGTATTTTTTTTATTCACATATGATATATTGCGGCCTCTAATCCACAAAGCCCCGTCATCTGCATACAAAGATTTTCCTACATTATGCTCAACCTGAGCGAAAATGTCATTAATCATAATGTTGAATAATATTGGACTACACACACTACCTTGTGGAGTTCCATTCTCTGCTGAATATACTTTGGAATATTCTTTACCTACCCTTACTTGAATTTTCCTGTCAAATAAAAAGTCCATAATCCAATTATATGTTCTACCGCCAATTCCTAATGATTTTAGCTTAATCAATAATCCTTCTTTCCAGAGCATATCATATGCTTTTTCCACATCAAAGAAGACAGCTATAACAACTACTTTATTGGTCTGTGCTTTCCTAATGTCTGACTCTAGACATAATACAGAGTCCATTGTGTTACGACCCCTACGATACCCACTCTGATAAGGAGATAAAAGAGCTTTACTATCTAGGAAATACTTTATTCTTGCTGTAATCATTTGTTCCATGATTTTACATAAATGGGAGGTCAAGGCAATGGGTCTATAACTACAAGGATCTGATGGGTCTTTCCCTGGTTTAAGAACTGGTACTATTATTGCTTCTTTCCATGCCAAAGGGAGTTGTCCAGTTTCCCAAATTTGGTTAAACAGTTTTAATACTATTTCCAGTGTTTTCTCTGTCATTTGTGCCAACATTTTATAGCACACTCCATCTTTCCCTGAAGTAGTCTGTCTAGTACTACTAATGATTGCTCTTCTCAACTCAAACATATTTAAAGAGAAGTCTAAAGGATTTTCCGACATCTTATTTTTCTTTAAAATATTAGTGAATTAAGGTGTTATTCCCACACTGCCTGGCCACTTCAGAAAGATTATCTGAGCTATGAACCGTCTTGAATATTTGAACCAGGAGTTCAGCCTTTTCTAGATTGTTGACAGCTATTTTATCCCCACTATTCAACACTTGCAATTCATAATTCCTTCTGTTCCTGATCTCTGCCATAAACAATACATAATCATTTTTACTCACTATCAAAGTTTCCTCTTTCAATTTATCACATTTCTGACACTTAATGTTTTTGTTTTTAATTTCAGTTTGTTTAGCCATGGTCCCAAATCCTGACACCGTCTTTGCGGCCTCTGCATAACTGATTCCTTGAACAACCTTGACTCGTTGCACTTCAGCCTGCCTCTTGCTAACCTCACAACCTCGGTAAGCTGAACTATGTTCCCCTCCACAATTACAGCACTTCAGCTTTGCACCCTCTTCACATTTGCCATACTCATGATCACCACTGCATTTACCACATCTCTGTTTTTCCCTTACACACCGCCGCCACATGTCCAAATCGCTGACATTTAAAACATCTAAGTGGTGGGGGTATATATAGCCTCACATCGTAACACATATCCAATGTAGACCTTATTCAGGAGTTTATCCTCATCAAAAGTGATCATTATTGAAAGACTATCAGTTGTACTTCCATTCCTGTTTATTTTAAGACATCTTACTTCACTCACATTTTTTATATTTCATTTCACATCTTCTACTGAGACGTTTACCGGAATCCCTGTGATAACTCCTTTGACAATTTTTTTACCATTAGTCTTAGAGCATTGGACTTTCTTTCCATTTATTTTGTTCATTTTGATTACCTTCATTTGCTGTTTCTCGTCCTTGCATATAATCAGCAATGATCCATTTCTTAGTATTTTAGCACTCGTTATTACGCCAATTTCCTTGCACACCTGATTCAACTCATCAGCTCATTATCACATGGGTTAATGAGCTGATGAGTTGAATCAGGTGTGTTTGATTAGGGAGACAAAGAAAACGTGCAGTGTTGGTGATCCTCCAGGACAGGTTTGAGAACCACTGCCCTAGACTTCTGTTTTCATGAAAAAAGCCAGGAAATTTCAGTTTTGACAACTACACTGTTAGTGTGTGGTAAATAAAGCAATAATATGCTACATAACATCAGTGTTTCTCTGCTCATCCTGAACTGAAGCACAGGCTCTACTCAACTCAATGCTGACACACAAAACTCAACAGAAACCCTTTTAATCCCAACAGAACATTAAAAACAAACAGATATCAACTACATCATTATGTGCACAAATACATAAAATAACACGTCATTTCAACATTTACAACCAAAATTGCCAGTAAGTTTCTGTAAATTTCATAGTAAATTATTTGGTTTCACTTTATTACGATAGTCCACTTTAGACATTCTACTTACTATAAGTAACTTTTCAACTACATGTGAACTAACTTTCATTAGAGTATTAGTAGACTGTCAGTAAACTCTTAGATTATGGTTAGGGTTTGGGTTAGGAGAATGAGTTTTAATTGTAGTTGCCAAGTTACTTAAAGTGAGTAGTATGTCTGTTGGTGGACCAACAAAATAAAGTGTTAGCAGATTTTATGCACACAGTTTACTAATAATATAATTTGAGTTAGTTGGCATGTAGTTGCAAAGTTATTTAATGTTAGAAGAATGTCTAAAGTGGACTATCAAAATAAAGTGTTACAGTGTGCGCATGTGAATGTGGGACACCAGAAATACAATCAAAACATGACAATTTATGAGATTAAAACCACGTTTTGCTCCAAACTCACTTTATAAAAACATTACATAAGAATCTTTCGTGCTCCACAATGCTCACATCTACTCATTTTGGGGAAAAATTTAATAAATATTACTCCTCTCTATGGAAAGTTGAGGTCAACATATGAGAATATATCAATATTTCTAACTAAAAACCATGAGGGACATTGTTTAGTCAAGCGTTTTCATGACGACCATGCAGCAGTTTTATTCTCAATGGTGTCTCATAATTCATATTAAAGGTATGTACTCACTTGCTTTTACATTTTCATAACTGATTTGGCATCAGATTTAGACATTACTGTCACTATAAGATTTCAGAATAAAATGGAGGTCAAATACTGAATCTCGAGTCTTAAAACTTTAATGATGTAGGCTAGTTTGTCGAGGTAATTACAATCTTTTACATTAAAACAGTAACTTTAAACTAATGTAAAAAAAAATTTTCAGTGCGCCAGCGTCCTCACGCAGGTTAAAATAATATTTAATGTCACCTGATGTTGACAATCAATATGAACATCTCAAACCTCCCTTTGCTGACCATTTGTTGAAAAAAAAAAAACAAGAAAAATGTGTACCTATTTCATAGTTTAACTGTTTATCTAAATGTAATGAAGTGCTTGAATGTTTCTAACATGAATGATCTTCAGCACCATGAATGAATGAAGAATAAACACCAACCTCTTTGTTCTTCAGGATCTTCAGTGCGTTTCATTCTGCAGGTTCTGGATCACTCGTGTTCTCACGGTCCTCTTTAATAAACTCAGTCTTTACAGATTTCAGCTCTTCCTGATGCTCATCTTCAATTGCAGCTGATGGGAATATTCAAGCATTTATTGTAGAATTGCTGTGGGAGGAGCTTCACTGATGATGTAATTGCAGTGGGAGGAGCTTCACTGATGATGTAATTGCAGTGGGAGGAGCTGATCTGCCCAAATAAAAAAAAATGTTTTTATAATAAATAACACTTTTAAAGCATTTATGTCTGTCTATCTATTTATCGTACAGTAAGTGATGGACAGCCAATGATCACAACCTAAGAATAATTTATAGAAACAAAAGCACAATAGGAAAAAATAAAATCACAAAAACGTATGTGGAACGTAACAAGTAATGAATATTGGCCTAAACCACTTACATTTTAGACACAATACTGACTGCTTTTGTTATTTCAGCAGCGAAAATAAGTTCCAAACAAAGATCATAAAAGAACCGTAACGCATCTCACAGAAACACATAACCGTGACTTCATCTGAATGATTCAGCGTTTAACAAATTATTTAAATGTGCTTCTTGCAATAAATAACGTACTCGGTTACTAACGTAACCTCTGTTCTCTCTAGAGAGGGAACGAGTACTGCGCAATATCTTACGCTACGGGGAAAACCTCTTTTCCACGAGATATTGAAGCCAAAAATTATCCTTAATTTTTAATCAATGTAAAACGCTTTGCGGCAGCATGCAGACGTAGGCGAGGCAGCTCGCGCGCCCATTGGCTGCCCTGCGGCAAAAGCAGCAGCCTATCGAGAACGGCTCTGCGTGACGTCATGACCAATGGGGGCACTTCGTGCCCACTTCGTCACGTCCCGCCAGAAAAGGCGTGGTCTCGCCCTATAAAAGCCGGTCGACAGGCTGATACAAACTGGTTTTCATCGCCGAAGCGAACCAGAGCGCATTTTAAGCACGGCAAGACACGCAGTACTCGTTCCCTCTTTAGAGAGAACAGAGGTTACGTTGGTAACCGAGTACGTTCTCTTACGAGAGTATCTCTCGTACTGCGTAATATCTTACGCTATGGGGAACACAGTGCAACACGCCGTGCGTACAGGGATCCAACACCAAAGTCCCAAG
Source organism: Gila orcuttii (assembly GCA_026230005.1). Lineage (NCBI taxonomy): Eukaryota > Metazoa > Chordata > Actinopteri > Cypriniformes > Leuciscidae > Gila > Gila orcuttii. Next base: position 63,321,637 of record JAPDVR010000003.1, read on the forward strand.
GGCAGAAGCCCGGGGCGCATGTAGTGCATAATCACCATAGACTCACAGAGAGTGAAGGAAGAGGGGCTAGAAGCGTCATTCCTTATGAAGTAGCATCCAGAGGAGCTAATCATATAAATATTATATCACGCAGCCAGGGCGAAAGCTTTCAGCCTAAACTGGGTGGCCATACGTGTGTCAAAACTCGTGGAGCTGCTGCATCGGTCAGTGAGCGATACGCAAGCCAAACTCAGCATCTGGGCCGGCACAGCGGGGCAGATAGCACTGAATTCTAGACCGCCAAAAGCTTAGCTTGTAAGGCGGGGACCTCCAGGTTATAGTATTTTAAAAATTTAGACGGCGAGGCCCAGCCCGCGGCCGTACAGATATCTTGCAGGGTAATCCCGCTAGACCACGTCCACGAAGAGGATGCCTCTCGTAGAGTGTGCTCTGACACCCAAGGGGCACTGCAGGCCCTTAGAGGTGTAAGCGAGCGCTATGGCATTGACTATCCATCTGGATAGGCTCTGTTTTGACGCGGCAAGTCCCTTAGAACGTCCGCCAAACAAAACGAAAAGCTGCTCAGTCTGTCTAAAAACAGACGAGCGGGACACATAAGCTCTTAGTGCCCTGACAGGGCAAAGGAGGCTCGCGTCCCTCTCCTCATCGAGAACCGGAAGGGCGGACAGGGAAATCACCTGGGCCCTAAACGGTGTGTTGAGGGATTTCGGCACGTACCCGTGCCTAGGTTTGAGTATGACCTTTGAGTCATTAGGCCCAAACTCCATACACGACGAGCTCACAGAGAGCGCTTGTAAGTCCCCTACGCGCGTCACTGAAGCGAGAGCCATAAGAAACACTGTTTTGAAAGATAGGTGCTTCATGTCTGACAAATGGATTGGCTCGAACGGGGCACCTTTCATGGCTTCCAGAAACGTGGAAAGGTCCCACATCAGGACTGAAGGGGGCCTGGGAGGGTTCAATCTCTGAGCTCCCCTGAGGAAACGCACGACTAAGTCGTTCTTCCCCAGTGACTGGCCAGACATGCAAACGTTGCTATGGCCGCCACGTATACTTTGAGCGTGGATGGGGTTCTGCCCTTATCCAGCAGCTCTTGTAGGAAGGAAAGTACTTCCGTAACCCCGCAGTCTACGGGTGAAAAGCCCTGAGCTTAACACCAAGCAGAGAACACAGACCATTTCGAGGAGTAGATCCGTCTAGTAGACGGAACTCTAGCCTGCGTGATCGTGTTTAACACTCCCTCCGGGAGGTTAGCGGGTACCCGTTGATGGCCCATGCGTGCAGGGACCACAAGTCCGGGCGAGGATGCCATATCGAGCCCCCTGCCTTAGAGAGGAGGTCTCTCCTCAGTGGTACAGGCCACGGGGCAGTGCTGGCCAGCTGCATCAGGACTGGGAACCATGTTTGGTTTGTCCAGAGCGGAGCCACGAGCAGCACTGGGCATCCGTTTTTCCTGATTCGTTCCAACACTTGAGGCAGGAGCGAGACAGGGGGAAAAGCATATAGGGGAAAGCGGGGCCAGAGCGTCTTTGCTTTTCGAGAAAAAGTTCGGACAATGAGCGTTTTCGTGGGACGCGAACAGGTCCACCTGCGCTCTGCCGAACGTTTTCCACAGCAGCTGGATCGTCTGCGGGTGCAGCGACCATTCCCCTGCTGGGACATTGTTTCTGGACAGTCTGTCTGGTCCCACATTTAGGTGACCAGGCACATGCGCTGCTCTCAGCGAGAGCAGGTTGTGCTGAGCCCAGACCAGAAGGCGTTCCGTCAACCTGTAAAGGTTTCGGGACCTGACGCCGCCCTGGCAATTTATGTATGCCACCACTGACAAGTTGTCCGACCAGACCAAGACGTGGTGACCTTTTATCTGGGGACAGAAGCACCGTAGCGCTTTGTCGACTGCTATCATTTCCAAGCAGTTTATGTGAAGGAGCTTTTCCCGTTCTGACCACAGGCCAGCGAACGGTCTGCCCTTGAGCAGCGCTCCCCATCCCGAGGTGGAGGCGTCCGTAGACACCACCTGCACACTCGAGGAGGTCCTCAGGCTCACACCTGACTTATACCAGTCGGTTACTTTCCATGGTTCCAGAGCTGAAACGCCCTTTAGATCGACCCTGAGGCGAAACAGACCAGCGGTCCATGCCCGGGGCAGAACTCGCGCATTGAGCCACATCTGCAGCGGGCGCATGCGAAGCAGGCCCAGCTGGAGTACAGAGGCTGCTGAGGCCATCAGGCCCAGCATTTTCTGAAACCTTTTGAGCGGGACTATAGAGCCGTGGCAAAAGGATTTTGCGACGCGCTGAATGTCTAGTCCGCGCTCCGGTGACAGGCGTGCTGTCATGGATAGCGAGTCCAGCACTGTTCCCAGAAAAGAAATTTTCTGACTGGGGGACAGTGAGCTTTTCGCCCAATTGACTGTGAGGCCCAGATTCTCGAGGTGCTCGAGTAATGTGGCCCTGTGTTCTATGAGCTCTGAGTGTGATCGAGCTAGAATCAGCCAATCGTCCAAGTAGTTCAAAACTCGCATGCCCCGAAGTCTCAGGGGTGCGAGAGCCGCGTCCATGCACTTCGTGAATGTACGGGGTGCTAGGGACAGGCCGAACGGCAGGACTGTATATTGATATGCCTGGCCCTCGAAGGCGAATCTCAAGAATCGCCTGTGATGGGACGCTACTTGTATCTGGAAATAGGCGTCTTTCAGATCTATTGACATAAACCAGTCCCCTTGGCAAACTTGTGCGAGGATTTTCCTGGTTGTAAGCATTTTGAACTGGCGCTTCACAAGTGCTCTGTTCAGCTGTCGCAGATCTAAAATGGGTCTGAGACCTCCATCTTTTTTCGGTACCAGAAAATATCTGCTGTATAGGCCCCCTTCGCTCTGAGCCTGAGATAAAGGTTCTATAGCCCCTTTGCTCAGTAGTTTCGCTATCTCGGCTCGAAGTAGATGAGATACTTCGTTTCTCACCGTTGTTTCGACGCGCGCCGTATAACGGCGGGGACATCGAGCGAATAGCCTCTCTTTATAGTGTTCAGCACCCATTCTGATACCCCGGGGAGCTTTGACCATGCATCTGCGTGAATAGCTAGAGGTAGAATTAAATCTGGGCTCTGGCCGCGGCATGACGACGGCTCGAGAGCCTCGGTGTGCTGAGAACTCAACGCTGTGTTTACAGCGTGCGAGGCGGGGGGTGCGCTGATCACAGCGGGCAGCCTGGCCGCGCTCAGCTTCTCTATGACTGGTAGTGCAGAGAAAGCGAGCGGGGCGAACCCCGTGGGATTCGGCGTGTTCTTGAGAGAATGTGGGCGCGGGATGGCGGGCACATTTACTGTACTGAGAACACTGTCGGCTCGCGCCAAATGAATGCGTGTTAGTTTCGTTTTTACAGAAACCAAGGGACACGCATCGTGTAGTGTAAGCGGGCACTGTGATATGGGCACGTTCACTACATTTTTTGCACAATCGATATGAGTCGATTTTATTTGTGCTAGCCATGCACCGTGGCGGGCAGTGTCTGGGTGTGGGAATGGGCACTGGGACGTGGGCATTCTTACAACACTCATAACACCATCGGCCGTGGCCGGAACACCAGAAAATGCACTCTATATTGGATTTATCTGCGTAGCCATAAAACGGCCTTTGTGTGCAGGCAAGCGGGCTGTGTAGCTGGCTTGCTCACTGCAAAATACACTGGAACAGTCACATTGCTTGGAACTGTACGAGCGAGAAGTTTTGGTGAAAACCCGGCCGCAGTGGGATTTGAACACCGTCGCTTTCCTAGGAAGGCTAGGAAGGCTTTGAGACCTCGGGCTTGATCTCGATCCTCGGCCGGGGCCCGCGGTCTTTGGTCTCGGGCCTGGCGGCGCTGTGAAGCGGCGGCGGCGAGTGGTGCAGGCTGTGGCTGAGAGCTTCGGCAGACGGTTTTGGGCGGCCTGTAGCGGAGCTCGAGCGCTTCGGCAGGAAGTGCTACATAGCCTGCAACGTATTCTGCACCTCGACGAATCTGTCCGCGAAATCTTTGACGGCAGATCCGAAAAGGCCCGCTGGTGAAATGGGCGCGTCGAGGAACACGGAGCGCTCAGCATCCCTCATCTCGGACAGCGTCAGCCACAAATGTCTCTCAGCCAAGGTGAGAGAGGCCATATTCCGCCCAACGGCCTGTGCGGCGGCTTTTGCAGCGCGTAGAGCGAGGTCTGTAGCGCTTCTCAAGTCCGCCACGCAGATCGCTCCTGGTCCTTCCTCGTCCAATTTATGGAGAAGGTCGGCTTGGAAGATCTGCAGGACAGCCATCGTGTGCAGCGCTGAAACTGCTTGCCCGGCGGCGGTGTAGGCGCGTCTGTGCATGGCTGACGTCATTCGGCAGGCTTTAGATGGTAGCGCCGTCTGAGTGCGCCGTCCAGCGGAGGGCGGGCAAAGATGGGACGCTACAGCTGCTTCCACAGGAGGAATAGAAAGGTATCCTCTATCTTTCGCACAGTCCACAGTGGAGAATGCAGCAGAGACAGAGGTACGCAGCCTGGCTGAGAAGGGGGCGTTCCACGACTTCGCGACTTCCTCGTGAAGTTCAGGGAGGAAGGGCGCGGATCTCGACCGTAACGGTGCTTCGTCTTTCCCGAGAAAGCGACCGTCAAGCCTGTTGCACGGTGGTGGCGCGGGCACCTCCCAGTCGAGGCCGATGGTATCCACGGCTTGAGAGAGCAGACGCATCAGCTCAGCTTCAATGCCGGCTCGTCTCCCAGAGGGCTGGCGGGTAGCGGGGGGAGGTCCACAGAGCTCGCCCAATCCTCACTGTCCGATGCCAGGAGAGAACATGCCTCGGTAGGTTCGTCGAGCTCAAGGGCGGACGCGGCGGCAGACGGCGGCCGTTGTCCATCCGTGAGCGACTCGAGCGATGCCGGCGAAGCTGGTGGGCGAACCGGCGAGCTTTGGCGGGCAGGAGAGAGCTCGGGGGTGCGCTGAGCACGGCGCTTCTTGCGGCGCGGTACCACAGCGGGCAGAAGTGCAGGCTCTGAGAAGGGTGCCAGGCGAGTCCTCAGAGTCGCCATAGGCAGTAGCTCGCAATGATGGCATCCGCCGTCGGCGAGCGCGAGAGCCGCGTGATCTTCACCCAGGCAGGACACGCAGATGACATGGCTGTCCCCGTCGCTGAGTTGGGCTCGGCACGAGCCACAGGAAGGCATCTTGAAAAAGACGCAGCTCTTTTAGAGGTTTGGAGAAGTGTGAGTTGCAGCGGCGAACAAACACTCTCAGCAGAGTAAAAGGATATAGACGCCGGAAAGCGCAGCAGGTACGGCGGCTGAAGGCGGCGAGGTGAAGGCCAGCGACTTCAGACTCGAGGGTTCGTTCCACTGAAGGCTTGCGTCGACGGCGCGGCTTCTCACTCTGGATCCAGCGATGCGTGTAGCTTCGCTGAAGAGATGAAAATCAGTTTGTATCAGCCTGTCGACCGGCTTTTATAGGGCGAGACCACGCCTTTTCTGGCGGGACGTGACGAAGTGGGCGCGAAGTGCCCCCATTGGTCATGACGTCACGCAGAGCCGTTCTCGATAGGCTGCTGCTTTTGCCGCAGGGCAGCCAATGGGCGCGCGAGCTGCCTCGCCTATGTCTGCATGCTGCCGCAAAGCATTTTACATTGATTAAAAATTAAGGATAATTTTTGGCTTCAATATCTTGTGGAAAAGAGGTTTTCCCCGTAGCGTAAGATATTACGCAGTACGAGAGATACTCTCGTAAGAGAACTAAATTATGAAGCCATTGTTTTTGTAGTTTGTTTATTTTTCCCTTCATTTTCACTTTGGTTAAACCTTCTCGAAAATCAGTCTTTCAAAACAAGCATTATTTATTTTATAATATGTGACATTAAAAGCACATGTGAAGTGATTGTGGTTCAATTAGTCTTCCACTAGAGGCTTAATCAAAACCTTAATAAACATTAGGCTTACATTGAAATTGTTAATAACGTTTTAAATTTGAAAAGAAATAGGCTAAGCTGGATTGAATTGACATATGGGGAAAAACTCGCTTCTAAAAAACAAAACAAACAAAAAAAAAGCACTCAAGTTTCGGGAAAAAAATACAATACTTTTTTTAACCTTTTGGCTTCCCATACATCCAGTTGTGTATGTATGGTAACTCGGCAACTACGCATGATTTGTAGTATGATTGCGTAAAGGAAACAGGAATTCCGAAAGGGAACATAATCGGCTGCTTCACCGGTGTTGTATTGAGATGAGTCAGACTATAGAGATGAGTCCGAGCTAAGGACCCAAGCAATCCGATTGGTTCAAAGCACGGTTTATGGGTAATCGCTTTAGTGCCTGGTTACAAATCATACAAAATCACTTAATTATAGAAGACGTTTGAACTACGTTTTAACAAGTCATTAATGTATTTTAAAGTAAATGTTTCATATACTAGAATTTAACCGAAGCTATATATTGTGAAATTGAACATTTATCGTTGTTAGTGTTTGCTTTAATTAGCTTAGATTGTAGCATACAGCTATCCAATGATTGTGCTAGCTGAGCTTTGTCCTGAGCTTATACTGCCTTACCATATTCACAGCAATTCGTAATGCAATTATACTTATGTAATTAATTTTGATCGTAATAATCAGCGCAATATGTTACAAGTACACTTTTTTTATTAAAAGAACCATGAAATAATGTTTATATAATGTATATTACTATTTTTCTTATTAAAAGTTTATACATTTAAATAAATGACATAACGCTAGCTATGTTTTGTGGGTACTTAGTATAAATATTAAGTGGTTATAGCCTTGATAAAAAAAAACAGTGTAATAAAATTACAGAATCACAAATCTTAATATAATCAATCTAACCCCTTTAATTTATATAATCTTTTATTTTAAGTTATGTGTTAAGCAATAGGGCATAATATACTTTTTAAATACAAGCATGTCATTTGTGTACTAATCTGCATATGATTTATGGCACAATTATTTCTTAAAACAGAACATCATACAATAACATTTAATGTAATAAAATTAGTGAACCAAAACCTATACAAAAATTTAATTAAATTACACAACACATATAATATACTATACTAATGGGTCCTTAGCTCGGACTCATCTCTATAGTCAGACTCATCTCAATACCACACCGGCACACCCGTGGCTGCGCCTATGGGCTCAATGTAAAGTAGCAGTATCTTTTCAACTATATTTTAATGACACGTGAGATCGATTCCTATCAATTCCCCACTTTGACTTTTGACTTGACATTCAGTAACAGTTCTCACACCCAAACATTGAAAGAATTACACAAACGAACACAAAAGCACTCAAAATCTCTCAGGTCTGAATGAACTCAACATATTCTCCTCATGCTCGCTGCTGCTGCACTAAATGTGTATTTCAGGAGGAAGACGCCAGAAAAGGCGCACAAGTATCGCTTTGATCGATGAAAACAATACAGAAATGAGTCTGTCGCTTAATCAAACTGTATAAACTGTGTTTGATGGTTGTGTAAATATGAGAAATACCGTGAAAAGCTCTCCTCACCTCAGAAGACTCGACGCTGAAACTAACAACAAGTTTCCACGAGGCTGACTCCAGCTCCTTATTAGACGAACTATTCGTCCCACCTTAAAAATGTTGGGCGGTTGTTAACCCCTCCCCCTCGGTGCTTTTGGCCGTATTTCTTAAAGGAACAGTTGTATGTGAATTACAAGCCTGAGGATCGGGCAGCATTTTTCATTTAACAGTGATTTTCATTTAACAGTGAAAATAAATAGCCTATTCCTGAAAAGATTATCTTGTCTGCCTCTATAAATGGTGTAAGCTATGTGGTAAATTATTATTTTGTAATTACTAAATGTTGTTTTTAAAGTATGGAGAAACGTGACATCATGTTTCCAATGTAATTTCTGTTCTTTATTAGAAGTTCTCCATTACTCCAGTCTAACATATATATATATATATGATAATGTATGTATTTATGTATATATATATATATATATATATATATATATATATAATGTATGTATATATATATATATATATATATATATATAATGTATGTATATATGTATATATATATATATATATATATATATACACATACATATATACATACATATATATATGTGTGACATTATGTTTCCAGTGTAATTTCTGTTCTTTATTAGAAGTTATCCATTACTCCAGTCTAACATATATATATATATATATATATATATAATGTATGTATATATGTATATATATATATGTATGTATGTATGTATGTATGTATGTGTATATATACATATATATATATATATATATATATATATATATATATATATATATATACATATATACATACATTATATATATATATATATATATATATATATAATGTATGTATATATGTATATATATATATATATATGTATGTATGTATGTATGTATGTGTATATATATACATATATATATATATATATATATATATATACATATATATATATATATATATATATATATATATGTTAGACTGGGGTAATGGATAACTTCTAATAAAGAACAGAAATTACACTGGAAACATAATGTCACACATATATGTATGTATATAGGTATGTATGTATGTATCTATATATATATATATATATATATACATGTGTGTGTGTGTATACTGGACAAAGCATACTGGAGGTGTCATTACTTTATTATTTCACAAGTTCTCAAAAAAAGGGGAATGTAGAGGCATAGATTAATTCATTCTTAAATGAAATCTTGCATTACAACATTTTCTGATGTGTTGTTATTGAAATATGGTACCCAGAACATGCACCATTGCAACTTTGTGTGCCGACGAAGCATACTAGAGGTGTCATTACTTTAGTATTTTACAAGTTCTCAAAAAAAGGGGAACGTAGAGGCATAGATGAATTCATTCTTAAACGAAATCTTGCATTACAACATTTTCTGATGTGTTATTATTGAAATATGGTACCCAGAACATGCCCCACCATTGCAACTTTATGTGCCGACGAAGCATACTGGAGGTGTCATTACTTTAGTATTTCACAAGTTCTCAAAAAAACAGGAACGTAGAGGCATAGATTAATACATTCTTAAACAAAATCTTGCATTACAAAATTTTTAGATGTGTTATTATTGAAATATGGTACCCAGAACATGCCCCACCGTTGCAACTTTATGTGCCGACGAAGCATACTGGAGGTGTCATTACTTTAGTATTTCACAAGTTCTCCAAAAAAAACAGGAACGTAGAGGCATAGATTAATTCATTCTTAAATGAAATCTTGCATTACAACATTTTCTGATGTGTTATTATTGAAATATGGTACCCAGAACATGCCCCACCATTGCAACTTTATGTGCCGACAGCCTACTGGAGGTGTCATTACTTTAGTATTTCACAAGTTCTCAAAAAAAGAGGAACGTAGAGGCATAGATTAATTCATTCTTAAACGAAATCTTGCATTACAACATTTTCTGATGTGTTATTATTGAAATATGGTACCCAGAACATGCCCCACCATTGCAACTTTATGTGCCGACGAAGCATACTGGAGGTGTCATTACTTTAGTATTTCACAAGTTCTCAAAAAAACAGGAACGTAGAGGCATAGATTAATTCATTCTTAAACGAAATCTTGCATTACAACATTTTCTGATGTGTTATTATTGAAATATGGTACCCAGAACATGCCCCACCATTGCAACTTTATGTGCCGACGAAGCATACTGGAGGTGTCATTACTTTATTATTTCACAAGTTCTCAAAAAAAGGGGAACGTAGAGGCATAGATTAATTAATTCTTAAATTAAATCTTGCATTACAACATTTTCTGATGTGTTGTTATTGAAATATGGTACCCAGAACATGCCCCACCATTGCAACTTTATGTGCTGACAGCATACTGGAGGTGTCATTACTTTAGTATTTCACAAGTTCTCAAAAAAAGGGGACCGTAGAGGCATAGATTAATTCATTCTTAAATGAAATCTTGCATTACAACATTTTCTGATGTGTTATTATTGAAATATGGTACCCAGAACATGCCCCACCATTGCAGCTTTATGTGCAGACAAAGCATACTGGAGGTATCATTACTTTAGTGTTTCACAAGTTCTCACAAAAGGGGGAACGTAGAGGCATAGATTAATTCATTCTTAAATGAAATCTTGCATTACAACATTTTCTGATGTGTTGTTATTGAAATATGGTACCCAGAACATGCCCCACCATTGCAACTTTATGTGCCGACATAGCATACTGGAGGTGTCATTACTTTAGTATTTCACAAGTTCTCAAAAAAAGGGGAACGTAGAGGCATAGATTAATTCATTCTTAAATGAAATCTTGCATTATAACATTTTCTGATGTGTTATTATTGAAATATGGTACCCAGAACATGCCCCACCATTGCAGCTTTGTGTGCCGACGAAGCATACTGGAGGTGTCATTACTTTATTATTTCACAAGTTCTCAAAAAAAGGGGAACGTAGAGGCATAGATTAATTCCTTCTTAAATGAAATCTTGCATTACAACATTTTCTGATGTGTTATTGAAATATGGTACCCAGAACATGCCCCAGCATTGCAACTTTATGTGCCGACAGCATACTGGAGGTGTCATTACTTTAGTATTTCACAAGTTCTCAAAAAAAGGGGAATGTAGAGGCATAGATTAATTCATTCTTAAATGAAATCTTGCATTACAACATTTTCTGATGTGTTATTATTGAAATATGGTACCCAGAACATGCCCCACCATTGCAGCTTTATGTGCCGACAAAGCATACTGGAGGTGTCATTACTTTAGTATTTCACAAGTTCTAAAAAAAAGCGGAACGTAGAGGCATAGAGTAATTCATTCTTAAACGAAATCTTGCATTAAAACATTTTCTGATGTGTTATTATTGAAATATGGTACCCAGAACATGCCCCACCATTGCAACTTTATGTGCTGACATATCATACTGGAGGTGTCATTACTTTAATATTTCACAAGTTCTCAAAAACACAGGAACGTAGAGGCATAGATGAATTCATTCTTAAACGAAATCTTGCATTACAACATTTTCTGATGTGTTATTATTGAAATATGGTACCCAGAACATGCCCCACCATTGCAACTTTATGTGCCGACGAAGCATACTGGAGGTGTCATTACTTTAGTATTTCACAAGTTCTCAAAAAAACAGGAACGTAGAGGCATAGATGAATTCATTCTTAAATGAAATCTTGCATTACAACATTTTCTGATGTGTTATTATTGAAAATTGAAATATGGTACCCAGAACATGCCCCACCATTGCAACTTTATGTGCCGACGAAGCAAACTGGAGGTGTCATTACTTTAGTGTTTCACAAGTTGTCACAAAAGGGGGAACGTAGAGGCATAGATTAATTCATTCTTAAATGAAATCTTGCATTACAACATTTTCTGATGTGTTGTTATTGAAATATGGTACCCAGAACATGCCCCACCATTGCAACTTTATGTGCAGACATAGCATACTGGAGGTGTCATTACTTTAGTATTTCACAAATTCTCAAAAAAAGGGGAACGTAGAGGCATAGATTAATTCATTATTAAATGAAATCTTGCATTACAACATTTTCTGATGTGTTATTATTGAAATATGGTACCCAGGACATGCCCCACCATTGCAGCTTTGTGTGCCGACAAAGCACACTGGAGGTGTCATTACTTTAGTATTTCACAAGTTCTCAAAAAAACAGGAACGTAGAGGCATAGATTAATTCATTCTTAAACGAAATCTTGCATTACAACATTTTCTGATGTGTTGTTATTGAAATATGGTACCCAGAACATGCCCCACCATTGCAGCTTTGTGTGCCGACGAAGCATACTGGAGGTGTCATTCACTCTTAAAAATAAAGGTTCCAAAATAGAGGTCTAATGGCGCTTTTCCACTGCATGGTACGGTACGGTTCGGTACGGCACGCTTTGGCGCTTTTCCACTGCATGGTACGGTACGGTTCGGTTCGGTACGGCTCACTTGTGGTGCTTTTCCACTGCATGGTACGGTACGGTACGGCTCGCTTCGGCTCGCTTTAAATGGTACCTGGTCTGTTGAGGTTCCAAGCGTACCGTACCGGTACTAAAATGTGACGTAAAAACACTGCAGATCACTGATTGGTCAGACAGAATTGTCACTACCAGCGTCATTGGATTTGCGACACGAGACACTAAACCCGCTAGATTTAAATAACCAGTAGACAACAGCCAACGCGGTAGCATCTGTTTTTTACTTGGAAAAAAAAGAGATCAAAACTTAAAAAAAAAAAGAAATGGCTGAATCGTGGTCAGTGGACGAGGTGCAGACGTTCCTCTCGTTGGTTGCCGAGGAGCGGATCCAGTGAGAGCTTGATGGGGCAAAACGGAATGAAAAAGTGTTCCAAGAAGTAGCTCAGCTCTTAGCCGCACACGGCTATTACCGGACCTACAAACAGTGTAGGGACAAATTAAAAAAACTTAAGAGTGACTATAGAACCATAAAGGATTACAACTGCCGGAGTGGTGCGAACAGGAGAACGTGGAAGTGGTTCGACCAAATGGACGCTATCTACGGAACACGACCTGCGAGCAATGGGAGAGAGGGTGCCCTGGACTCGGCCACCTCGTTGTTAGACAACACATTCGATGATGGTACGTTGTGTTATGTTAACAATATATTAAGTTTGAAAGCTTCACTTTATTGACCATCTACTGTAAAGCTTTATTTTGATTTTTTTTTATACATCTATGACTATTTAATTATTTAAATGTTCTGGATTTGTTATTGTTGCTAGTTTGATTTGTGTTGCAATAATTTGTGTAACTTTTTGTTTCAGATGCATTGTCTACGATTGACTCGTTAGCACTTTCTCCGTGCAGTGATGCCTCAACGTCCCAAATGGTGATAGCAGCTTCGCCACCAGCACGACCGCCTACACCAGCAACCTCCAGCACCAGCAGGACACCAGAGCGTGTGGTACCAGGTATGAAATATGACTAAATATGACAAACACTTTCTGTTACAAATCATATATCTAGAATAAGCTTACCTAATCCTTTTCTTATGTCGATTTGAATGCCTGCAATAAAATTGGATATATCATGAAATCCTGTTGCTTACCATAAATACATTATTGCTAGCTACTGTAACTTTGTGATTAGTTCACACTGTAGATCATGTAAGGGTTGATAATAAACAGTTATTTCATAAATTAATTGATATGTGATTTTAGCTTTATTTTTACTCTCCTTTTTTTTTTTTTTTACCTTTATAAAAAAAATCACAATTATAACTGTTCTTCCTTTGTATCTAGGCAAGAGGAAAAGGAACATGCACCATCAGGAGCATCTAGCTGTTTTAAGAGAGATGCAGGTGGCTGATATTCAACAGCAGGAACTGAACCGGGCACAGAGGGAGCTCCATTTGCAGATGGCAATCGATGAGGCCCGGCAAGCGAGGGAGCAGGAAGCGGCCTTAAGGACGGAGGAAAATGCACAAACGGCTGCATTCAATCAAGCCTTCCTCAACGTCATGGGGATGCTTGTACAGGCGATGAGTGGCCGGCAACAACAGACCTCTCTGCCCAACTAAAACCTCTCTAGTCCATACTTCATAGAAATAGTTATTTTTTAACTTGTTTTTCTGTGAATTTTTTTGTATAATACGTTTGTGCATGACGTTTAAAGTTTGCTTAGTGTACATTTTTTTTCTTTTAAATTTGTGTTTATATATATGTCGTCTTTATATTTTATATATATATATTTATTTTTTTGCACTACATACATTTGCACAAAATGTCAAGTTCGCTTGGTGTACATTTTTTACTTTTAAATTTATGTTTATATATGTCTTTATATATTTTATTTTTGCAGTAAATATATTTGCACTTTGTTTGAAGTTTGATCTGTTTACTTTTTTCTTCAATAAAATGTACTTGTTAAACGTGTACTTTCCTTTTTAATGCTTTAATATTTCATGAGCATGTAATATAGCTAATTATACCTTTGAAATTCAGAATAGACTATATTCACGTGGGGCATACATGACACCCAAAATAAAAAGGGGTTGCTGTGACTTATGAGCAGCAACCTTTTTAAGTGGGTTTCTGCTCCATTTTAAATCTGAAGATATCTTTAAAATTATCCATGCTGTGGAGTATATATGGGGAGTTTTTTTAAGAGAAGGCTGATTTGATTCTTATCAAATATTTTATTGCCCTGTAGACACCCATTTACAGTCTATTGACTAATGTCGGGTGAGGAGAAATGTCCCATTCATGCTTTATTGTAGTTAATTGACATACCTTTCACACCTCTGCCGGTATGAGACTTAATCTTCATTATTCTTTTATCGTTATTCTTTTTTTAAATTCAGCCATTATAGCCTTTATTCTGGCATTATGCTTAGCCATCGACACCCATGTCATCCTACTATACATGCAAAATCCACCTATTATTTTAAGTCTTGTTAAAAAACAAAATATATATATATATTTTTGGGACCTTATACATACTTTTGGGACCTTATGTGAATTCTTTTAACAAATTGAATTATGTAATAGAATAGCTTTTCCAGCAGGTGGATTAAAGCAACAGGTATCAGCAAGCTACATTTACACAATATAAAATATTAATAATACACTTTTACTTAAAACTCACTTTAAACCACCATCGAGTATTTGGATCAGATTCCGGTCACGGTTTAAAATAGTGTTATGACATAAAATTAATAGAAATATTATTCTGTATGATAAAATATAAAAAAAAACATGTGATAATTATTTCTCCAGATGCTGTATATTGCATGTAAGTGAACACAAATAAACCTGAGAAAACATGATTGACTGCATTATGAGTGATGATTCCTATTCAAAATATCAAATGTTACAAATGAATAATTTTGCACTCCTGGAATAAATTAAGAATTTAATGTCACTGCAAAGCAGATTTATCATAAAAGTGGTCAAATATCAAAGCTGGAGTCTTAAATCTTTATAATGAGGGAAAGTTTTTCCAGATCAAGTAAGAGTGTGATGTTTTAACGAGTGGTGAAATGTTTTACTAAAATAATCTGTGATCTTTTCCGTGAAAGGGGTTAAGAAATATGCAAGGGAAACATTTTCAAATACTGCACAAAAGTTTATTGACCACACACTTTACAGAACAGACATAGTCAACTGTTCAAGTAACGCATCAGAGCCTCACGGACATCCCTGCCCTCCTCCTCTACAGGCTGTGGCAGTGCCAGCACAGGTTCTGCTGCTGAAGGTGGATCTCATGAACTCTCATAGGCCTCTCCATGACTCACACAAAGGTTATGTAGAGCACAGCATGTCAGCACCATAGATTTCACAAGGTCGACCGAACAGTCATTTCTTTTCATAAGGCAACGCCATCTTCCTTTTAATCTTCCAAAAGCATTTTCAACCACTACACGTGCTCTGGATATTTTTGTGTTGTAGACCCGCTGTCCCGCTGTCAGCCGTCCAGTGTCAATGAATGGTTTTAAGAGCCAGTTCTGCAAGGGATAGGCAGAGTCTCCAAGGATGTAGTAGCCAACATTCACCCCATCAATATTTTTGGTGCTAGCTGGTATGTGGTTTCCACGGCTTGCCACCTCCCACAGCGTGGACAGTCTCAAAACCCGAGCATCATGCAGGCTTCCAGGCAGTCCTGTGAAAACATTCCAGAAAAGTCCCTTCCCATCCACAACACCTTGAAGGATGATGGAGTGCCAGCCTTTACGGTTGAAATAGTCACAGTGATAGTCTTGTGGTGCTATTATGGGTATGTGTGATCCATCAATAGCACCAATACACTGTGGGAGTCCCCATCTGTTCTCAACGTAGGCAGCCATTACTTTAAACCTCTCCTGATCTGGAAAACGAATTTGTTCAGGTACCAACAACGTCTCTGCTGCAGCACAGAACTCCTGAACACACCGACACGCAGTTGAAATGCTTGCTCCAAAAAGATGTCCAACACTTCTGTACTCAGAGCCGGTTGCAAGCTTCCACAGTGCAATGGCTACTCTCTTCTTTAGAGGTACACACACGCAGAAGTTTGTGTCCCGTCGCTCCTTCGCAGGATGCAGTTTGTTGCACAAATGGATAAACGTTTCTTCCGACATTCTAAAGTTCTCCAACCACTGCGTGTTTGTAAAACCAGGAACAATCACATCCCACCACTCAGAAGCTCTGTTAAACGTCCAAACAGAGGGTCTGTGGCGGCGACTTTGCGAAATATGATACATCTGAAATACACAGATTACACTTCTTAATACATAATATTGCCAGCTAAATTCATTATATGCTTTGTGACGATATAGCGATTGAGACCCTAAACAAGATTAGCTTACCCTAGTGCGCCGTCGGGCAAACCGAGTGATGTCGTCATCTGCGCTTCGTTGTAAGAGTTCCCAGACTCTTTTGTTTTTTTTAGCAGTATTTTGTTTTGCTGCCATCAGCCTCATTTTAAACACATTTCTCCGTCTTGCAGTTAAAAACATCCACATGCCGAGAATCAGGAACACCATCCCCTCGATAGGCTCCATTGTTCCTGTGTTGTGCGTTTGAAATGTGGCGCGTTTACGATGATGTCATGGCAGTAGAGGCAGCGCAAATAACGATCAGTCCCACCCACTTTGAAGGGGTACTAACTGCGGTGGAAAAGCAACCGAGCTAAAGCGAACCGAACCGTGCCGTACCGAGTCGAGTCGTACCAAGCAGTGGAAAAGCGAAGCGAGCCGAACCGTTCCGCGCCAAAGCGTGCCGTACCGAACCGAACCGTACCGTACCATGCAGTGGAAAAGCGCCAATAGAAGAACCCTTTTGGTGAAATACTTGTGAAGAACTTGTGAAATACTAAAGTAATGGCACCTCCAGTATGCTATGTCGGCACATAAAAACGTGAAACAGAAAGTGTGTTATAACTTCAGCATACATAAACTGATCTTGATGAAACTTCAGCAGTGTGTTCGTTGTAAGAGGCTGATCACATGGATGTGACTATTGTGAGTCAAAGTTATAGCGCCACCAACTGGCAGCAGGAAGTGTGTCACTTTCAAAATGCTTTGAAATCACCCTCTAATTTTTACCCGATTTGCTTCAAACTTTATGTGTATAATACATGCCAGATGTAGGCCTGTGAAAGGATTATTGATATCTTAGATACTGTTGCTGTGGCAACAAATCAAACTTTAATATTCTTGTTTGATGCTTTTGAGACTCTTAGCATGCTTGTAATTGCATGAAACTCAACAGACACATCACATTTATTAGCCAGTAGACATGTGCAAAGTTTCAGAAACGGGCGTGGTGAGGGCTCAGTAGCGCCACCGTTAGTCAAAAATGGGGGGGGGGGTTCGTTTTATCTACAGTAACAAAACTCAGTACTAATATTGTACTCATCAAGCCGGATAACTTTCTAATTTACAGTCATTAGCTCGGACCAACAGAAAGTCAGATATTTTGGTTTGAATGTGGTCATTTCTCTCTGAGCCTACGTCTCTGTGTCTGTGCCTGTGTGTGTGTGTGTGTGTGTGTGTGTGTGTGTAGGGGGAGGGGAAGGGGAGCTAAAGTAACCATTTCACTGCTGTGTGGTTTGGCCTGCATTAAAAAAGAAAATAAATGTCTTAAGGCTTGTATTTTTTAAATAAGTTTTTTTTTAAATAAAGTAAAGGCATATAACCAGTTTAATTGTAGTGCATTGACAATAGTTTTATATAATTAGTTTATTAATTAAATTAACCTGGTCCATAAACTTGGTCTGAAAATTTGGTCCATAAATCAAACATACCTGCATGTAATAATATGAAACTCGGTACACATATTGATCTCATCGGGCCAAACTACTTTAAGCCAGCCCAACAGGAAGTCGGCTATTTTGGTCTGAATGTGGATGTTTTACAAAACCAGCCTCTACATTTTTACTCACTCCTCTTAAGTGGTTTATTGTATTCTCACCAAACTTGTTCAACATGATGAAAATACATTAAAGATGCTAAATTGTTAACGGATATTGAATATCTCAAACGGTATAGCTATGTCGAGGGATTATGTCAAAAAAAGAATCAGGAAACGTCTCATATCTTCTAAAAATGTAATTATACACCATTTATTTTTATATAAAATTATACAAATATTAGAACTAAACTAATTTTATTCTATTTTTTCAATTCAAGTTGTATGAAAAAGTTTAAAACAGGCTATATAGTGCTATTTGGTTAAAAAAATCATACATAGGGCTATACTTCCCTCTTGTGTCCAAAATGATATAAACATAGTACATAAAACTTTTTTATCAGGTATGCCTATTGTATTTATATATAAATTGGGGCTGTGAAAAGATTAATCGCGATTAATCGCATCGAAAATAAAAGTTTGTGTTTACATAATATATGTGTGTGCACTGTGTATAATTATTTTGTATATATATAAATACACACACATGCATGTATATATTTAAGAAATATATGCATGTATATACTGTATATATTTATATATAATTTATATTATATATAAATATAAATATTTTATATATAAATAAAAAAATTCTTACATTTATAATACATGTGTGTGTATTTATATATACAAAATATTCATACACAGTGCACACACATATATTATGTAAACACAAACTTTTATTTTGGATGCGATTAATCGCGATTAATCTTTTCACAGCCCTAATATAAATATATTAGGTATGTGGCTGTGAGGATATTTTCCCACCGGTTAATCGGCGTGTGACACCAGCGGGGGCTTTTAAATCGCTAATATAAAAGTGAAAGTAAAGGCACTTTTACACAAAATATTCCGTCATCCTCTTTTCAGTCAGCTCTTCACTCTCGTAATTAATGAAATTTGACTCCTGTTGCTGATCTTTGCTGCAAAATTACAAATAATTTATTTCTGTATAAAATAACACTCTGACTAAAAATACATTTGATGTTTCTTTTTTAATCAATGTAGAATGTGTAACTTAAAAATAAACAGATTAGTGCTCTGTTTGAGGACAATCCTGTGGGGGGAGGGGAGGGCAGGCGGATTTCTCTGTTGGGTGAGAATTAATTTAAATTATTGTTTGTCAAGGTAGCATTCTAATCAGGTAAAGCAAGTAATATTCTGTGTTTCTATAAATATTATATATATATATATATATATATATATATATATATATATATATATATGTTATATAACGTAAAACTTCAAATAGCTGAGTCCCAAATAGACGCCTGTCTCTTTTACACGCCTGGTGTGGCTGCACGTTTGGGTAAATAAAAGCCGGTCTCAAATAGAGGCCGGGTCTGTTTTTTACTTTCGGGTTGTTAATCTTCTAAAACCATCAGATCATCCGCTTTTTCAGATCAGATCATCCGCATCCCTATTTTGATCGGTGAGTGATGTAGAATAGAATGACTGCTGCGCTTGACAGGGTGCATAACGAGCAGAGAGAGAGAGAGAGAGAGAGAGCGCCCCGGCCCCGCCCGCGCGCACTCTCGCCTCTTCAAACAACACCAGCGCTGTCTTTCTCTCTCTCTCCCTCGTGCATATTAATCAAATCAATTGACAGGATAGTAAAAGGTTGGAACTTGGAAGACCGCAGTTTCACGTGGAGCATTTGGAGATTTTTAGAGATTACAGACTCAATGAACAACATCTCAACACTAAATTATAAAGGCCTGTCTCAAATACAAGCCGGTCCACTTCGACGATTTGGGAAAATAAAAGCCCGGGCTATTATTTGAAGTTTTACGCTCTATCTATCATCTATCTATCTATCTATCTATCTATCTATCTATCTATCTATCTATCTATATAAATATATATAGCTACGAGCAGCGATTACGGGCCCAAGCCGGTGGCACCGCAACCCCGGTTATAGCGCCACGAACTGGCAACAGGAAGTGTGTATCTTTCAAAATACTTTGAAATCACCCTCTTATTTTTACCTGATTTGCTTCAAACTTCACTACTATAATGTAAAAACACGGCAGATGTAGACCTGGATGTAGACCTGACCTTTCAGAAGGTTGCTCACGCGTACTTTGTGGTTGATATGTGCCCTCGATGCACACTTTTGCAGAGCCCACACTGTTGCAAACTCTTCAGCACACTTCTTTTCGACAGTCAAAGCGGGGTTATGTTTTTGCACGTCGTGCACAATAACCCTAAAGGCACCAGGGAGGCGGTCCCACCGGCTTTTTATATATATATATATATATATATATATATATATAAATATAGCTGCAAGCAGCGAGCAGCGATGAAGGTCCAAAGCCGGCGGCAACGGCTTGTTAGTTAGTTACCTAAAGGCACCAGGGTTGCGGTGCCACCGGCTTGGGCCCGTAATCGCTGCTCGCAGCTATATTTAGGGCCCGAGCAACGATGGTGTGAGGACCTTCTTGGAATTGCTCTGTTTATTAGGGCCCAAGCCTTGAAAAGGCGAAGGCCCTATTGTTTTCCTAAGGATTATTAGGGCCCAAGCCCTGAAAGGGCGCAGAGCCCTATTGTTTTCCTTAGGATTATTATTATTAGGGCCCAAGCCCTGAAAGGGCGTAGAGCCCTATTGTTTTCCTTAGGATTATTTATTAGGGCCCAAGCCTTGAAAAGGCGAAGGCCCTATTGTTTTCCTAAGGATTATTAGGGCCCAAGCCCTGAAAGGGCGCAGAGCCTTATTGTTTTCCTTAGGATTATTATTATTAGGGCCCAAGCCCTGAAAGGGCGTAGAGCCCTATTGTTTTCCTTAGGATTATTTATTAGGGCCCAAGCCTTGAAAAGGCGAAGGCCCTATTGTTTTCCTAAGGATTATTAGGGCCCAAGCCTTGAAAAGGCGAAGGCCCTATTGTTTTCCTAAGGATTATTAGGGCCCAAGCCTTGAAAAGGCGAAGGCCCTATTTTTTTCCTAAGGATTATTCTTTATTATTATTATTATTCTTTATTATTATTTTACTAACTTTTGGGCACTTTTGGGGGCCTTAACGTGCTCGAAAACTCTTGAAACTTTGCAGACGGGTCAGAACCCGCGGCCATCAGGGCCGGGTTGAAGATGGTACCCGGGCGTGGCAGGGGGGCTCGACAGCGCCCCCTGGAATGGTGTTTGAACACTTGTCCATATATCAAACACGCTTGCATGTAACAGGAAGTGTGTTATAACTTCTGCATACATTAACTGATCTTGATGAAACTTCAACAGTGTGTTCGCTGTAAGAGGCCGATCACATGGATGTGACTATTGTGAGTCAAAGTTATAGCGCCACCAACTGGCAGCAGGAAGTGTGTCACTTTCAAAATGCTTTGAAATCACCCTCTTATTTTTACCCGATTTGCTTCAAACTTGATGTGTATAATGTAGACACTCGCCAGATGTAGACCTGTGAAAGGATTATTGATATCTTAGATACTGTTGCCATGGCAACGCAGCAAACTTTAATATTCTTTTTGGATGCTTTTGAGACTCTTAGCATGCCTGAAATTGCTTAAAATTGCATGAAACTCGACAGACAGATCACATTTATTAGCCAGTAGACATGTGCAAAGTTTCAGAAACGGGCGTGGTGCAGGGACTCAGTAGCGCCACCTTTTGACAAAAGAGGGGGAGTTAGGTCTATAGTTTTACCTACAATCATAAAACTCGGTACGCATATTGTTCAGATCAAACTGGACAACTTTCTAATTAACTGTCATTAGCTCAGACCAAGAGGAAGTCAGATATTTTAGTTTGAATGTGGATGTTTCTGAGAAATTTCTCTCCCTCTCTCTCCGTCTCTGTGTGTGAGGGATTTGTGTATTGCTTTTAATGGATTTCAAGGTTTCAGGGGCTTTTGGGGCTCTTAACGTGCTCAAAAACTCTTGCAATTTTGCACACAGGTCAGAACCCACGGCCATCAGGGCCGGGCTGAAGCTGGTACCCGGGTGTGGCAGGGGGGCTCAACAGCGCCCCCTTGAACGGGATCCGACTATTTGGTCCATATATCAAACACGCTTGCATCAATTAATATGAAACTCAGTACACATATAGATCTCATCGGGCCGAACATCTTTCCCCCGGTCAAGTTTTACGCCAGCCCAACAGGAATTTGGCTATTTTGGGTTGTTTGGAAAACGTTTGCTGTGGAATTTAAAGTACTCCTCCTAGGCAATTCATTCAATCATCGCCAAACTCGGTGTGCATGAAGTCAAGACTTTGAGGATGCTAAATTGCGGACGGATTTTTGATATCTCGAACGGTTTTGCCGCGGCGAGGAAATGAATTTCCATGACTAAAATAGGACATATAAAGTGTGTTATAACTTAGTTAGTTTTACCTACAGTTACAAAACTCAGCGTGTATATTCTTCTCCTCAAGCTGAACAAATTTCTAATTTACAGCCATTAGCTCAGACCAACAGAAAGTCAGATATTGTAGTTTGAATGTGGACATTTTCTCTCTCTCTCTCTCTCTCTGAGCCAATATGGCAAGCCGTTTTAACATTTAATCATTTTAACCTACTAGTCTCTATTTTCATGCTACTAGTACTTATTTTTTAGATACTAGTATATATTCAATTAAGTACTAGTACTTATTCATTAGCGACTAGTGCTTGTTCTTTAGTACTAGTGCCTATTCTTTAGATACTATTGCTTATTCTTTAGATATTCTTTTGAATATGTATTAGAAGCTAATGAATAAGTTCTGGTATCTATTTAATAGGTACTAGTATCTAATGACTTAGTACTAGTGTTTATTGAATAAATACTAGTATTTATTAATAGGTACTAGTATCTAAAAAATAAGTACTAGTACCTAATGAATAACTACTAAAATGTAATATATATGTACTAGTCACAATTGGAATACATACTAGTCAGAACTGAATAGTTGATATCTAAATGACAGATCCCCATAGAAGTCAATGGAAAAAAAAATGTCTTACTAGTAACAAAAGAATAGTTACTAGTCACTATTGAAATAAGTACTAGTATCTAATGAATAAGTACTAGTATCTAATAATAAGTACTAGTAACTAATGAATAAGTACTAGTAACTAATGAATAAGTACTAGTAACTAATGAATAAGTACTAGTAACTAATGAACAAGTACTAGTATCTAATGATTAAGTACTAGTACCAATTTAATAGCAACTACAATCTAATGAATAAGTACTAGTAACGAATGAATATGCACTAGTATCTAATAAATAAGGACTAGTATGTAATGAATAAGTACTAGTATCTTTAAAAAGATACTGTGTGTGTGTGTGTGTGTGTGTGTGTGTGTGTGTGTGCGTGTGTGTGTGTGTAGGGGAGGGGGGCTAGATTAACCATTTCACTGCTGTGTGGTTTGGCCTGCATTGAAAAGGAAAATAAATGTCTTAAGCCTTGTTTTTTTTAAATAAGTTTTATTAATAAAGTAAAGGCATATAACCAGTTTAGTAGTAACCCTTTTATTGTCACATAGTCACAAGTACCAGTGAAATTGGCCATCAACCTGTCCATACAAACATACAATATGACAGGGTAGACAGGACAGGAAGACAGGGAATTGAGGAAAAATACAGCATGACATGAGGAGAGGTGAGGAGAAAAAAAGGCAACCCCCAGACTATGCTCCTGTAAAGAGTACAGTGTGGGAACAGGAAAAAACACCTCAGCAACATTAGCACATAATCAGTACACTCTACAACATGAACAAGACTTGCAACAGGGGTGGGGAGTGGGGGATGGAGGTAGTCCAGCACAGGCAAGCAGCCATCCGGTTCCTGCAGCCATTTCAGGCGCTGGTCACAGACCCGCCTGTCAGACTGGGGGTACAAAGCGGCGAAGGCGAGGGATGGGGTGTGGGGCGGATGCATATCTGTGTATATGTAAGTTCATGTGTGTGTAGGCCTGGAGAGAGTCGCTACAGAGTCAACAATCACCAGGTGTCTGGGGAGTCGGGGAAGGAACGCAAGAGCGGCTCACTGCAGTGCTCTTCCGGGAGAGTTGTTGTTCCAGCAGCGGCCTTGGCCAAGGCCAGTGCTTGTAGGGGGGTGCCGAAACAGATAAGATTGGGATTGTTTGGTCTTGGGGCGAGTAGCTGCCAAGCAGCTGTACAAGTACTGTACAAGTAACAATTTGTACAGGCTATTCTCCTGGTCCATTTTGGTCTCTGAAACGATCCATTTGTCTTTGCAAAGCTGTGAGCTTCTCCATGATGTTATCCATATTGTGGTTCATAGACCCAGTCTGAGTGCTGACAGCTCTGCCCACCGCTTCAATCATCACGGGCAGCCTTGCGGGGCTTTTGACAGCTGTCACCGTCAGCTTAGTTCCTCGATAAACCAGGGCAATGCCTAATCCAATCAGCAGAAGACCTGTTATCATGGTGCCGAATAGGTAGATATCTTCAATGTCCTCCACGGAAAGAGCCGCCAGACACACGACCCGCCACCTCTTCCATTCGTCCATCGTGTAGCCAGCTGCGAACGTCCCGGCAGGGCAGTCAGGTTCCCCCGAACCCAAGCTTCTCGTCGAGAAGATGGTGTCAATTGCGTTGAGAGACCAGTTGATCAAATCCATAATTTCTTGGTTTTGGAGAGCAGTGTAGCGAGAGTCTCTCAAAGTACAAGACAGTAGACTAGACATAACGAGAGAAGCAAAGCAGGAGAGGTAAGGGGAGGGAGAGGGAGAGAAAATGCGACCGCCTTCGTTGAGAGCCAAGAGAGAGTTATTTAATTGTAGTGCATTAACAATAGTTTTATATAATTAGTTTATTAATTAAATTAACTTGGTCCATAAACTTGGTCTGAAAATTTGGTCCATAAATCAAACACACTTGCATGTATACTATGTACTATAATAATATAACACTTGGTACACATATAGATCTAATCTGGCCGTACAACTTTCGTGCTCTATGTTTTAAGCCAGCCCAACAGAAAGTGGGCTATTTTGGTCTGAATGTGGATGTTTTGCAAAACCAGCTTGTACATTTTTACTCACTCCTCTTAAGTGGTTTATTTTATTCCCACCAAACTTTTTCAACATGATGAAAATACATTAAAGATGCTAAATTGTGAACGCATAATGAATATCTCAAATGGTTTTGCTATGGTGAGGGATTAAAGTAATGTAAAAAAGAATCAGGAAACGTCTCATATCTTTCTAAAATGTAATTATACACCATTTAGTTTTATATAAAATTATACAAAAATATTACAACTAAACCCATTTTATTCTTTTTTTTCAATTCAAGAAGTATGAAAAAGTTTAAAACAGGCTATTTAGTGCTATCTGAAAAAATCATTCATAGGGCTATACTGCCCTCTTGTGTCCAAAATGATATCAACATAGTACATAAAACTATTTTATCAGGTATGCCTATTGTATTTATATATAAATATATTAGGTATATGGCTGTGATGATATTTTCCCACCGGTTAACCGACGTGTGACACCAGCGAGGGCTTCTAAATCACTAATATAAAAGTGAAAGTAAGTACGGACGTCTGCACGGACATTGATTATGGTGGCGCTCGCAGTGCGCTGGAATGAATTCCTATGAAAGTTAAGTTTTTTTAGAAATTAACTAAAAAACGTTCGCTCTGTTCTGCTCACTCCTCGCGTTGGACGCGCACCGTTATGAATGCCTGTGCAGCCGTGAGCTTTTTTGCTTGAAATTATTTTACAAAAACATGTGCTATATTTCAGATCAATATATTTGTTTTCCTTAAAATTATTCTCATCTGAATTATAAAATATGTATTTTTGTATATGTAGTTTTTGTTCTGTTATATATGTATTTTTGATATGTGCCCTCGATGCGCACTTTTGCAGAGCCCACACTGATGCAAACTCTACAGCACACTTCTTTTCGACAGTCAAAGCAGGGTTACGTTTTTGCACGTCGTGCACAATAACCCTAAAGGCACCGGGGTTGCGGCTTGTTTTTATATATATATATATATAAATATAGCTGCGAGCAGCGATGAAGGGCCAAAGCCGGCGTTACCGCCACCCTGGTGCACCAGGGTTGCGGTGCCACCGGCTTGGGCCCATAATCGCTGCTTGCAGCTATATTTATTATTATTCTCCGCAATGAATCGCATTTTTGAGGGCCTAAACATGCCAAAAAAACT
Organism: Gila orcuttii; assembly: GCA_026230005.1. Classification (NCBI taxonomy): domain Eukaryota; kingdom Metazoa; phylum Chordata; class Actinopteri; order Cypriniformes; family Leuciscidae; genus Gila; species Gila orcuttii. Next base: position 63,347,728 of record JAPDVR010000003.1, read on the forward strand.
CACGAAAATTTGCACACGCGTCAGAACTGGTGAAAATTTACATCTGATATGTGTTTCAGAATTGGGCGGGGCAAAATGGCTCGATAGCGCCACCTATAAAGGTTCAACGGAGTGCGCCTCCCGCTACGTTTCACGTACGTGTACGAAATTCAGTACATACATGTAATGGCCCAATACCTACAAAAAAGTCTCTTGGAGGATAGCTCTAAACACCACAGGAAGTCAGCCATTTTGAACTTCCTCTCAGATTTTTGTGCAGTTTTTTGCCATTTTCAGGCCTCTTACTTTAACAAACTCCTCCTACAGTTTTAATCTGATCATCTTCAAATTTGGTGAGTGTAATCTTAAGGCCTTTGCGACGTTAAATTGCGAAGATCTTGAGTTTTCGTCGAAGGGCGTGTCCTTTTTCGTCGAAGGGCGTGTCCTCGGCGGCCAGACAAATTTCGATGTTTCGCCATGAAACAGGAAGTTGCTGTAACTCAGGCAAACAATGTCCAATCTGCCCCAAACTTCACACGTTTGATAAGAGTTCTGCCCTGAACACATCTACATGACAATTTTAAGTTAAAGTAATAGCGCCATCTACTGTCGACAGGAAGTGACATGTTTTACACTGTGATGCAGTAGGCTACTAGCAACATATTAAATATGCCATTGAGTTCTAAACATGCTAGAAACATGCTAAAACATGCTAGCAACACTTATCTGAGTGATAACGCTTGCCCATAATAAAGGACATTTTTGTAACTGACTTTGACATACTCCTATATTTACCTACTTAAATGCACATTGCCCACTGGCTCTGTCTTCCTAAAGCCACCGGGTGGCGGTGGCACGGGTGCGAGGGCCCTTTCAATGCTGCTTGCAGCTTTAATATATTATTGTCATTCTGTACTACTTTTGTTATGATAATAATAAATAAAAAAATATAACAAAAAAGACACCTCCACAGCCAATGAGGGCCACACCGATTTGTCTATTTATTAGTAGCCTTATATTATTATTATTTTAGAACTGAAGTGACTCCACTTACTAAATGTGAAAATAACTTTTTCAAGTGAAGCACATAATAGGCAGAATAAGCAGAGGAGGATCACCTCCCATATTTTGTAACATCCTAGACAAATGGTAATGCCATGTTGGTAGATTAGCACCTGTAGAATTTCCTTTTGTTGAAACCCCAGATAAAAGTTAAAAGCTACTATTATGTTTAGATCCATGTCTGAGGCAGTTCGGACGGACTAATGACTATTTATTATTTCCTCTAAACTTTGACTGGGCTTGGCATGTTGATTATTAATTGTTCTAGGAACCTCAAATAGCATATGTTTTAAAGGGGACATATCATGCTTTTAAATCGTTTCTTCTTACATATAAATTATACATTTGTAGTCTATATAAAGCGGAACTGTAATGCTTGGGTCTGAATTCCTCACTATTATAGCTCCACAGGCCCCTTTTCTACCCCTTTTCTGATGTGCGTCTCAGAGCAACTCGTTTTGGTGCGGTCTCTTTAAATACAATTGAGACACTTCATACCCCGCCCTCTCTCCTGGTTGCAGAGGTGACACTCGGTTCAACTGCACCCCGTGTGGTCATTTTTGTAGTTTGATAGCAGAGATACGATTATCTAGCGGCACAGAAACCTTTTATTCACACGTTATTAACAAGATGTCAACAACGGAAAGCCTTACATGTTTGAGCCAGAGTCGGACCCGGAGCGAGATGAAAATGAAGACGACGAACCTGCAGAACAACATCTTCATATGGATGTATCGCAATGGTGTGTTACTGTATTTACAGTAACTTCTCCATCCATGTCCACTACTACAATACTGCATGTTTTACAACGACTATTTAACACTCACAAAACAAAATATAAGTTATATTATAAACAATTAAAGAAAAGCACTAAAGTTTATAGTCCAGGGAAACAATTTTAGATGCATTTTTTCTGTTTGTTCTGAACATGCTGAACACAATCTGTTAACAGTTTTGTTTTTATCTTTATTCCAATCATGTGTTCGGGTGTTCTTGTGGTAACTTTTGATTGTAACTACTTTTTAAGAAAGTAAAGTACTTTATTTTTATTAACGTTATTTACAGCTTACCGAAGTGCTCTGTTCATCGTCTCCAAAGATAAAAGGAATTGACCCCTCAATCAGACGAAGTCTATCGGCAAATCCTTCTTTATACTGGCGGAGGTTGCTGAAGTAGTTATCCTTGAAGTGCTTCACGCACACAAAGATGACTTTACCCACAGATGTGGGTAGATTTCCGTGAAAAATAAAACTCAACCAAGGCACTGCGAAGAGGTTCTGATGCTGGGAGACGGTGTAAGGAAGCGTGTGGGTTACTACATCCAACAACCGAACATTTTGACTTACCCTCTCATAACTTCTGCATCCTTGAGCTTGGACTACAAAATCACAGCGAGAAATAAATATGGCGGATTGCTAGAAGTATTGGGCCGGAAGTCGATGTCCTTATTTGGCAGTTCCGCTGCAAATACTGTGTACTGCGTAATTGTTCACAAAACGTCATAGAGAATAGAAAAATCGGAACAGGTTGCAAAGTATGACCAAAACAGAATATAAAGATATCAACGAAGCACCTGAAGAGACTAATTTCAACTTTTCTGTACTTATAAACACTCCAAATATACAACGAAATGCATTTAAGGGCTAAAAAAGTGGATTTAGCATGTCCCCTTTAATTGTTGTGTATTTTGTGCTTCTCTATAATGATGATCTAGTTAAGGTTATTTGTAGCAACAAACAAACTTAAACCCATCCGGTTGTTAAGTCGTGACGTAACCACTCTCCGATAATACTGTTTCCGGGTCCAAACGCCGGGTCGTCTCTACCTACTTTCGACTTTCGCTTGTGTTTTTAACGGTTTTTAACCATGCCGCAGTGCTGTGTCCCGTGTTGTTTAAACAGATCAGAGTTAACAAAAAAGAAGTGACATTCAGCTGTCATTTTACCTCTTTCCATGTAACGAGAAAGAGAGGAGGATATTGCTGCAGGTGATAAGGTAAGTTACAAATCTTAAACGAAACTTTGGGGCCAGAACAAAAACAGCCCTTTGAGAAAAAGGCTATGTAGTCTATCGGTTTTATATGTTGTTTGTTGCTAAAACCCCAAATCTTGCATCATGTTTTGGTTGTCAGGCATTGTTATGTGCCGCCTAGTTAAGATTAAACTAGCTAGCCATGGCTAACTGGCTAACGTTAGCTTTGGACAAGCTGAACCACGAAGGTGTGTGTACGTAGCAAGAAAAACATTAGACGAGTTCAAGTATGAAAATCTGCTAACGTTTCTCATTTCTATAATACATACAGGACTTTTTTTAATATAACTTTGATTGTGTCCTTTTAAAAGAAGAATGTCATATACACATACACCATACGATGGTTTCAGGGTGAGTAAATCATGGGCTAGTTTCATTTTTAAGTGAACTATCCCTTTAACTGTATTGTACATACATGAATTTATGCATATTTGCTTGCAGAAATCAGATTAAAAAGTAAGAAAAAGGTGTGGTGTAATGGGTGTAACGTTAATGAGAAACGTTAGCAGCTTATCATACTTTACCTGGTCTAATGTTTTTTCTTGCTATAATAGAGTATTGTTGGAAGGAGTCTGAGATATAAGATCAGAATCATGAGTAATGACCAGGTATGTTTACATATTTGACACTTTTTATGATTGTTCTGTGTATGTACACTGAGAGAAATGTAAGATCAAACAGGACTACAAGCTGAATAAATACACAAACTACAGTGTACAATACACACACCTGAAACAAAACATTTGTAGACAATTATTGCCAATGATTGCTTTACTGTCATTGTAGTGCGCTCACATGACAAATAATATTTAACTATCTTTTTTTCTTGTTTTTTACAGACGTCAAAAACTTCTCCCCAAACTGCACCTCAAGGGTGTACAGTTGGCATTTCCCCAGTGGAAAAGCTGCTCTCATATCAAACCATCTAGTACTGTTAAAAATCTTGGTGTAATCTTTGACTCCTCTCTCTTTCCACTCTCACATTAATTCTATCACTAAATCAGCATTCTTTCATCTACGTCGCATCGCTCAGCTCCGTCCCTTCATCAGTACCTCATACACTGAAACTGTCATCCATGCATTTGTCACATCACGTCTTGATTACTGCAATGGACTTTTCATTGGCCTTTCTGCTAGCTCCATTTCCAAATTGCAATACATTCAAAACTCTGCTGCTAGAATACTCACCTATACCAACCGTTCTGCACATATCACCCCAATTTTGCATGATCTTCACTGACTTCCTGTGGCTTACCGTATTAAATAAAAAATTATCCTTCTCACTTTTAAATCTCTTCACGGCTTGGCTCCCCCTATCTCTGTAACCTGCTCCACCCCTACACCCCGACTCACACTTTACGATCCTCTGACTCTAGCCTTCTAGTCGTCCCTCGGCATCGCCTAGCTTCAATGGGGGGGCAGATCATTCAGTGTTGTTGCACCTAAAATGTGGAACTCTCTCCCCCGATCACACTGTTCTGTTAACACTATTTCTGAATTCAAATCCATGCTCAAAACTCACTTATTTTCTGAATGTCATAATTCTTAAGTTGTATTGCATTTTTTTTTTATCTGATTGTATTCTGCTGGGTGCCACCCCTTCTACCTAATTTCTTATTTACTGTACTTACACTTTCATCTACTGTTGTTTTGTCTGCTGTCTTTGTCCATTGCCTTTATTGTTGCTTGTTTATTGTAAAGTGTCCTTGAGCCCTGGAAAGGCACTATATAAATAAAACGTATTATTATTATTATTAAAGGGAAAGTTCACCCAAAAATGAAAATTAGCCCATGTCGGTTGCCCAGCCCTGTTTGTTTGAACTGTGAGAGGCATCAATTGCCGTCATTACTTTGTGTGTCAAGTTCAAGGGTGAATGTCATATAGGCCTAGGATGGCTTCAGGGTGAGTAAATGGACATGGGCTAATTTTCATTTTTGAGTGAACTTTACCTTAACCTGTATTGCACATGAATTTCTGCATACTTGCTTGTAGAAATAAGTTAATGGGTGTAATACAATGTTTGTATATAAATAGCTGTGTGTATATATATAAAGTATATATATATATATATATATATATATATATATATATATATATATATACATATACTTTTATCTGGTTACTCTTTATTTTAAAGGGGTGGTATAATGCCATTTTCACAAGATGTAATATGTCTGTGTGTATCTTTAAATGCAAATGAGCTGTAAAATAAAGTGTTACCTTTATAACTTCTGTGTGTGTGTGTGTGCGTGTGTGTGTGTGTGTGTGCACAGCATGAATGGCCTAAAAACTTGTATAAATAAATTAGTGTGAAATGCCAAAATTTCATTTATTTTCAAGTTTAACAGTATTTACATCTGTGAGAGAATGTATGGTAGGAAACAATCTTTATAAAATGTTTCCAGAATGTCAATGTTAACAGCCCATGTAGGGTCTTTGAGCACTGGCAGAAGGACATGGTCAAGAGGAGTCCACACAAGCAGGTGACTTAGCTCCGCTCAGGTGCAGATTTCCCTGGATATGATGCCAGTAGTTGTGACTTTGTTTTAGTGTCAGGGAATCAACCACTTTCTTTAAACTCCAGGAAAAAGTCCTTGTTCTCTGCTGCCTGCAGGATAGGGATAGTCTTAGTTCTGGCTGACCACGGACACTTGACTTCAAGTGCGCTGTTTATAATAATACTTCTGTAGCTAACGTTAACCCGGGGCTGTCAGATCATACTACTAAATTGACTAGCCTAATTTCACTAACGTTAAACCTCTAAAACCTAGCTGTCACATATTTACCTTTTCATCTTCGTCTACATCCACAATTTGTGCAGTTCTATACTTTTTTTATGTGGACGAGCGGAGCGCTTGGACCCGGAAGACGCTAAACGTCACGCGTGACGTCAGACTTAACAACCGGATAGTAATTGTTTTGACTTCATGAAGACTCATGGTGTGAATGAACATCAAAACTGACAGGAACAAACTCGTTGATGATGATACTGGATATCAAAGGTGAAACTGTTAATAATGTAGAGAATACAGCAATCTTATTTAATCTTATTTAATGTCAGACATGTGTGTGTGAAATATAATTTACTAAGGTATTTAAAAGCTCTGTTGAGAAAATTAAAACATGGAAAGCTCAAAAAGAAAATATATCCGGCTACTTCATGACTTTCAGAACTAAAATGATTCCTGATTCAAGCAGAATCAGCAGAAAATAAAAACAATAACAATGAGATGTTGATAAAATGAGTAAAGAGTTTAATCAATAATTATATAAAGCATATACAAACATTAAGTAAAAGTGAAAGTGAATGAGACAGATCTCTCTCTTTACTGACTTATAAGGGCCAAAGCATCTCAAGAGAAGAAGAGAAGAAAAGTGTCCAGTTTCAAAGATACATGAAAGTATATCTTGTGTTTGCATGGAAGAGTAGAAGTGGAAGAGAAACTAGATGTCCTGACGGCCTTATGGCCTCTTCTTCAGCTCCTGAACTTTGCCTCCAAAGGTTTTTTCAGTGTGAATTTTCTGGCACTCTTTCAGTTCATCTTCTGTAGTAAAGGACTTCTGCACTGAAACACACACCACTGTGTCCTTTCTGCTGTAACATTACTAATGAATCTTCTCCTTTGTGTGAATCTTCAGGTGTTTCTTCAGGACTGATGCCCAATGAAACTGTTCACCGCACTGATCACAGTTAAATGCTCTTTCTTCAGAATGAGAAGCAGAAGTGATTTCAGAGAGAAAGCCTGAGCCGCTTCTTCCCAGTGTGAACTCTCATGTGTTCTTCAGACTTGATTTACATGTGAAGTGTTTTTTTAGGAGACAGATTTTTTGGCTTCTGTTTTTCCTTTCTTGTTCACGTCCATCAGGTCTAAAAGAACCATTAAATCAAGTGAGTTTCAATGGACTATTTTATGATCTCTGGTCAGTTTTAAACATTTGTAGACATTTTGATGAGACATTTGTATAATTAAAAAGAATAAAAGTAGTTAATTGTCCATTATTCACCTGTTTAGCTGAGCAATCCATGGAACAAAATGTATTAAAACCCACATATTATAATTAATATTTATGATATTAGATGATTTGTTGATTGCATTTGATTGGTTACCTTCAATAACACATTTGCAATGGTTTGTAAAAGGTGTTTTTATGCATGTTTGGCCTGAGTTTTTGTTGCATTTACATTGTTTGTTGGTTCAACACTGATTCGAACATTTGAAAAGCTTAGTGTTTCCCATCACTACACTCTAAACTACACTAGAAAAATATTGGATTATTCTTTTCTACCCAAATCAGGTATTCTAACTTTTAGGTCCATTTTTTTGCGTTATTTTTCAGTATTTGGGTAGTTTTTGGGTAACCCAGATCCTGGTTCAGACATAACAACCCAGTGTTTGGTTACTTTTTGTGTTAACCAGATCCTGGGTAAGATGTAACACTACAGAGATGGTGTTATTTATCGCAGGCTTTTTTGCAACTTCTTCAGAAGAGATCAGTGCAGCTCCGTCAAATTGGTGTGTCTTCTGTAAAATACATGTTTTTGTAAATGTTTTTAATTTGTTATCGTTCTGTATATTGTTTAATTTAATGCAAAATAAAAGCAACATACAGGGGCGCGATGTGAGTCACCTAAACGAGTGTTGCGTTTGTCTTTTCACGTATGGAAACGCCTGATGCCTTGCATAAAATTGTATTAATTTATTTTAAAAAAGATACAGAATATAAATGAAAGTTAAAATATGTTCTCAGAACTGTACACTGATTGTTTATGGACAGGTTATGGAGTCAGTCACAGCATATTTTGACCAATAAACAACCCAAAATGGGTTGTTTTTAATCCAGTGTTTTGTAGAGTGTAGTTCAAAGTGTCCATGAAATGCTAATGTTTTATTTAAAATAATTCTAATATTTAATGCTGGTTTCACTAGTGCCACCAAATCCTCTTAAACGTGTATCTGCAGCAGCTCATAGTTTATATCTGTGTCTTTGAGGACAAAGAAAAGAGTAGAAATATTTTCTGCTGAAAAAAGCATTGCTTCATTAGCGGTTGCAGCCCGATCTTATGAAAGTGCGTATCTATACCACGAATTAATTTTTTTCGTGTCATTTATATGCCAAAAGTAGTTTTTGCGTGTTTATGATACGCAGTTTTTCGCGTACATATGATACGCATTATTTAGCACGCACTCCCCATCCCTAATCCTACCCAAGAGATTACAGTGCGTAGCATATGCATGCAAAAACCATTTTTGCCATATAAATAGCACGATAAATTTGTTTTTGAAAACTTTTTCAAATTTGTGGTATAGATACGCACGTTCATGAGATCGTGTTGGATATTCCAGCCCAGCGTGAATGTCTCTCTATTCAAAATCAGCTTGAACAAAACATTTGTGTTTAGTGTGAAACGGCCTTGAGACTTCCCACTTAACCTGCTTGTCAGGCCTTTCCTGTGTCAAATTCATCCACAATGACAAAATCAAGAAAGTTTAATGTTAATATAATTGAATATTTAATTAGTTAATGTATTTTTATATTCTTGACCTGAAACAATGTAAATCTCGACGAATGAATGAGGAATCAAGAATAAACACCAACCTCTTTGTTCTTCAGTATCATGATGTTTGATGAAATTGATCATGAAAATAATCAACAACCAAGCTAATTATAGATTAATTGTGTATGCTCAATCATGTAAATTTACAGCAGAGAAAAAAATTCCTGACAAAACGCGTCTGAAAAATAACATGGTTGGTGAGCACAGGAACCATGTAATTTCTTTTAATTTTATATTAAAAGTGTGTATAAATGTGTGTTCACGTCACTCAAATCGATTGCATGTCGCTTAGCCAGCTACAGAGAAACTAGTAACCAGGCAACAGACAAGTGACCAATCCTGAGTGGCAATGTCACTACACACATTCAACCATCACGTGTTGTGGAAGATAATCGGATATTTCTTTTGATTTTATTATAAATTTGGGTTTACAAATATTGTTGTGTTGCCAGAAGGCCCAAAGATGAATTATTCTGTTAAATCCTTCAAACTGGAACTTCTTCTAAATGATTTACCTGTCTCAAAGGTAACTGATAAAATTGAAATATTTATGGACGATTGTGGCGAGGGGGGGGCGTGGTTCCGCGAGGTCTGTTGCAGGAGAGAGAGAAAGGAGACGAGCGGTGCGTAAGTAGGTCAAGTGCAAATGACGAACACCTGTGTCTTGTTGCAGTAATTGCCGTGGAGAGACCGGATATAAGCCGCTGTGGATTGAGAGACGAGAGAGAAGGACTGAGGACTCGTACGCCGCAAGTGGAAAGAGTGATCGTGTGGACTGAATTGGAAAGAGATTGAGCTGATCCAGCGGACAGAGTATTACTGAAATAGTGTTCTGTGCTGTAGCGTGGCTACGGTGAATGCGCTGTGTGCACGCCTTTTGCTTTGTATACACGCCAAGTGTATGGATGGTCAATACCTCCTTATCAACCCATCAAAAACTGAAATCCTTTTCTTCCCCTATCGTTCTTCCGCCCCTCCCACCCCAACCATTTCATTCCCTCCCCTATCACTCATCCCGGTTAACTCTTCTCGCAACCTCAGCGTCATCTTTGACGCGACCCTTTCCCTTGCTGATCATATCTCAGCCACAACACGTACCTGTCGATTCCACCTATTCAACATCCGCAAAATATGCCCCATTATTTCTTTCTCTGGTACTAAACTTCTGGTTCATACTCTCATCTTCACCCTCCTTGATTACTGAAACTCCCTCCTTCTTGGTCTTCCCTCCTACGCCTTCACAGCACTACAGCAATTTCAAAACTCCTCTGCCCGTATCAACCTCCCCCTCTCCTCTCCCTCTTCTTCACCAGCTACACTTGCTCCCTGTTTACTATCGCTGCTTATTTAAATTCCTTACCCTAGTCTACAAATCCCTCCATGGTCTTGCCCCACCCTATCTGGCTGCACTTATCACCTACTATGTTCCCTCCCGTCCCTTACGCTCTCAATCTCTGTTGTCCCTCTCGGTCCCACCCTCGCCCTGTGCCCAATCCCATTTCCGTTCCTTTTCCCTTTTGGCTCCCCTTCATTGGAATAAACTCCCACTCCATATAAAACAGTCCCCTACCCTACGCAGTTTTCGCTCCTCCCTTAAAACTCATCTTTTCACCCTAGCCCATACCACTGTGTGCCCTTGCCCCTAACCCCCGGTCAGGACCCTGCTGCTTGCCCAACCCTGCTCTAGCCTCTGTCCTCACTGTAGCACCCCTCTACTTACTCACCCTTACCTAATAACCGTACCTTCTTTCTTAAACCTTTTCTTTCCAATGTACCGTTTAGTTTAAAAATTGTTCAGCACCTTGGTTAAAGGCGCTATATAAATACAAATAAATAAATATTGTTTTGTGTGAATAAAACGTACGCGTCCCAGTCACGCCGACCCAGTCTTCTTCCTTCCAAACACTGAACCTCATCACAACGATCTTTTAATTGAACGACTCCAGAAAGACCAAGCCAGAGAACTCCATAAAGCTAAGAAAATGGAGAAAAGGAAGAAGACAGGCAAGGACCCATCTTCCCCGGGACGAGCTGATCTGGTGAGGCAAGTAGATGATAAGAATCATCAGGCAGATGGAAAAATTACATAAACCCCCTCAAAATACTAAGTAATCTTTTTATGTCAGAGAGTCAATTTGAATGTCCTAATTGTAAAATGTCATACTTGCAAAATAAGCTTGAATCGCTAGATGCAAGATTGGCTTGCAACTAAAGTGTTTGTGGTTTCCTTTTATCTCTGGATAGACTAAACGGTTCAGCAGGTGTTAAAAGGACATTCCCGCTTCTCTAACCTTTTTCATAGTTTGAGAGGGAAAGAAGAGCCCATGAAGAGGCGAGAGGCTGGATTTGGTTTTAACAACTACAGGTTTATGGGAATGTTGTAGAATGATTTAGAGGTTACAGCGGTATACAAACACAACAATATTCCCATGCAAACAAAATAATTGTCAACACCCAGAAAGTAAATGCAAGAAAAAGAAAATCAACTTTGCAGGAATTGGTCATTAGGTCACCTGATGGTATAGTTTATCAAAGAATGTCCAAAGTGGAAGCAGTCCCTTGGTAGATGAATAATTCAACCATTTGCGATGAATTCACTCCCAACGATAACAGTTATCATGTATCAGACTCTTCCAAGTCAGGAGCAGTCATAAGTAAGCCAAACGGCACAAGCTTACATCCCTCTGGGCTTTAATCCATATTTAGTTTGCAACATGCAGTGTTAAAGTCACTGATAAAGAGTCCTTCTAAAACACATACAAATAAACTGTATCAAACTTATTAGCAACAAACATCATCATACTTATAAATAACAGAAAAGAAAACAAATCCTTACCTTAAAGCAACACTAAATAACTTTTCCTCTGCGGTCGCCCTGCAGGTTGGAAGCGGAATTGTCCATTACCACTGTCGTAAATAATTTAGCCTAGCGCAGCCTACTGTCGCACACACGCTCGCTGTTTATCCAGCACCGGCTTTGGAATGAACGATGTCCACAGACAAGGTAGAGTATGTTATATGATTTCATGAAAGTATGATGTATTGCGACATCAGAAACAAAGAAAAACAAAATAATGACTATTGTAACGCTTAACGTAAAGCAAGTCAAATTTGTAGTTTTCTTATGTCTCATTAGAACTACAGAAACGCGACCCGATCTGGCATTCTTACATAGTGTGGTTATAGCAGATAAAGGACCGCAAAGCGGAGGCATAAGTGCCTTTCACCCTGTCACGACTTGATGAACCACTGAAACGATTTTGGAAACATTATTTTAAGGTAAAAAAATCTTCCTTAGTGTTGCTTTAAGTTGAGCTTGAAATGGAATATGGGCGAGAGGATGGATAAGCACGCGCGGGCAGCAGGGATTGTCTGTCAGAGAGAGTTGGAGGTGAGTAAAACATGTTTATAATGAAAAAGCAGATGCCTGCTCGTGTTGTGGTTTGGCAGCGATGGTTACAAATACAAAAGGCTTGTGTAATGTGATATCAAGCTGATTATTGGCTGTTGCTCGTCTCGACAAGTGACACCAAAGGCTATTGAGTCGGCCGACAGTTCCAGATATTTAGCATGCTAGATATTCGTCTGGCGTCAGCGAGGTTTCAGTGAGCGTTTTTGATATATCGTTTAGTAATTCACACATAAAGATTGGCGAGCGCGGATCACCTGCAGATTTCCACGCAATTACAGCACAACCAGTGGGCGAGCTTGTTAACTTCCTGTAGTGTGAACTAGGCATTACTCTACAAACCCACCTTTACTTAAAGACTTTGTAACAGGCTTGTCTGTTACAAGTGGAAACACAACTGGATCCTTTTCCAAAAGTGGAAAAGCAGCTTTTGTTTCTCAGCACATACTTACTGTGATCTCAGACTGTGGTGATGTGGTTTCTCCACTGCATGGATCTTCATGTGTCGCTTCAGGTTAGTTTTAATAGAGAAACTCTTTCCACACTGATCACACGTGTGCGGCTTCTCTCCAGTGTGGATCATCTCATGTGTTTTCAGATCTGCTGACTGAATAAATCTCTTGTCACAGTGTAAGCACTTGTAAGGTTTTTCTCCAGTGTGAATTCTCTGGTGTTTTTTTAAACATGTCGCTGTAGTAAAAGTCTTTTCACACTCAAAGCACATGTACTCTCTCACAACAGTATGAGATTTTCGATGTCTAAGTAAAGTTTGCAGCAGTGAAAAACTCTTTCCACACACAGAACATGAATGTGGCTTCTCCTTCATATGAACTGTCAGGTGTGTCTTCAGGACTGATGCCCAGAGAAATGTTTTTCCACATTGATCACATGTGAACGGCTTCTCTCCGGTGTGGATCATCACGTGACTCTTAAGGTGTCCTAATTGACTGAAACTATTCCCACATTGATCACATGTGAACGGCTTCACTCCTGTGTGAACTCTCATGTGAACATCAAGACTTTGTTTGGTTGTTAAACTCTTTCCACACTGAGTGCAGGTGAAAGATTTCTGGTTTGTTCTTTTCTTTAAAAATGTCTTTTTAGTCTTTGAGCGACTTAAATGTTTTTCTCCAGGTTTAACATGATGTTCCTCCTCCACTTCACTCAGTTCTTCTCTCTCCTCCTCCACTTCACTCAGTTCTTCACTCTCCTCCTTCACTTCACTCAGTTCTTCTCTCTCCTCCTTCACTTCACTCAGTTCTTCACTCTCCTCCTTCACTTCACTCAGTTCTTCTCTCTCCTCTTTCACTTCACTCAGTTCTTCTCTCTCCTCCTTCACTTCACTCAGTTCTTCTCTCTCCTTCTTCACTTCACTCAGTTCTTCGCTCTCCTTCTTCACTTCACTCAGTTCTTCTCTCTCCTCTTTCACTTCACTCAGTTCTTCTCTCTCCTCCTTCATTTCACTCAGTTCTTCTCTCTCCTCCTTCACTTCACTCAGTTCTTCACTCTCCTCCTTCACTTCAGTCAGTTCTTCACTCTCCTCCTTCACTTCACTCAGTTCTTCTCTCTCCTCCTTCACTTCACTCAGTTCTTCTCTCTCCTCCTTCACTTCACTCAGTTCTTCACTCTCCTCCTTCACTTCACTCAGTTCTTCTCTCTCCTCCTTCACTTCACTCAGTTCTTCTCTCTCCTCCTTCACTTCACTCAGTTCTTCACTCTCCTCCTTCACTTCAGTCAGTTCTTCACTCTCCTCCTTCACTTCACTCAGTTCTTCTCTCTCCTCCTTCACTTCAGTCAGCTCTTCACTCTCCTCCTTCACTTCACTCAGTTCTTCTCTCTCCTCCTTCACTTCACTCAGTTCTTCTCTCTCCTCCTTCACTTCACTCAGTTCTTCACTCTCCTCCTCCACTTCCATCAGGTCTGAAATGAAATAAAATGTTTGATTGCATTTTCAGCAAAAAAAAAATAGAAATTTAAAGTGAAAGGTCATAAAAGTGAGCCCTGGTGTTAATCACCTTCAACATTTTGTATTTTTTCGCCTTTTTTTTTTTTTTTTTTTTTTATAAATTAATGATATGTCCCTGAAACTTTTCATGAATGAGGTTCATTGATATTCCAATTATTATTTTTTAAAACATTATAGACACACATCCTATCTTTCTGTAGTGAAAACTATTAAATAAATGTGATCAATGACATATTCTAACGTGATATTATCATTAAAATATACAATACTGCCATATTTTGACAACTTTTATACTGATATTTAATTTATGTTACTAAACTTTTAAATGTATTAAGGGCCGGCCACACTAGACTGTTCCTTTCATTGAGTTCCCACTATAAAAAAATGCTGTAAAATTTACAGAAACTTACTGGCAATTTTGGTTGTAAATTTACAAGAGTACCATAAATCAACTAAAATTATACTGTACAACCAGCAAAACAAGAGCAGCTGTGAATTTACAGTTCTTTACTGCAATCTTTATAGTATGTTAATAATACCATGCACTGAATTAAAACCCGTATTAACTCATTTCATTTGATGAATCTGATTATCTAAAAATTGGTTAATTGCCATTAAATATTACTATTTTTCCCTAAAAAAAGAATGCTTCTTAAAATAAAATTTACTTAAATGAGTTAACAACAGCACACACGCACGAGTTAAAGAACTTAAAGGTCCCATATTGTACATCTTTCTGAAGTTTTATTTTAGGTTTTGATGATCTTAATAATATATATTTGCTGTATAAGTACCAAAAAACATCTCAATATATATTTAACAGTCTGTCAAGAACAGGTCGATTTTGGCCTGTCTACTTAATATTCATGAGCCTCTCTTCTGATTGGCCTGTTGTTTTCTGAGTGGCCATTGGTGGGGGTGGAGACTGAAGGCGGTGACTGAGAAATTCTGACATCACATTTACATGGAAGTCACAACGGCTTGTGAAAAGGCACAGCTACTTTATGCAGGCTGTGTGCATTTGTCTGTGGATTAACAGTTTTGAAACCTGTATGGTAGTTACATAGCCCTAGACCTCTGTTATCATGAAAAAAGCCTGGAGATTTCAGTTTTGACAATATGGGACATTTAATAAAAAGATAAATCAATGCATTAGCAACTACACTGTTAGTGTGTGGTAAATAAAGCAATAATATGCTACATAACATCAGTGTTTCTCTGCTCATCCTGAACTGAAGCACAGGCTCTACTCAACTCAATGCTGACACACAAAACTCAACAGAAACCCTTTTAATCCCAACAGAACATTAAACATAAACAGATCTCAACTACATCATTATGTGCAATAATACATAAAATAACACTTAATTTCAACATTTACAACCAAAATTGCCAGTAAGTTGCTGTAAATTTCATATAAAACTTTTTGGTTTCACTTTATTACGATAGTCCACTTTAGACATTCTATTAACTATAAGTAACTTTTCAACTACATGTGAACTAACTTTTATTAGAGTATTAGTACACTGTCAGTAAACTCTTGTGTTATGGTTAGGGTTTGGGTTAGGAGAATGAGTTTACGTGAGTAATATATCTGTTGGTGGACCAACAAAATAAAGTGTTAGCAGATATTTTTTTCATACAATCTACTAATAATCTAATGAGAGTTAGTTGGCATGTAGTTGCAAAGTTACTTAATGTTAGAAGAATGTCTTAAAGTGGACTATCAAAATAAAGTGTTACCAATTTTTTTTCATGAATGTTCTTCAGCATCATGAATGAATGAAGAATAAACACCAACCTCTTTGTTCTTCAGGATCTTCAGTGTGTTTCATTCTGCAGGTTCTGGATCACTCGTGTTCTCACTGTCCTCTTTAATAAACTCAGTCTTTGCAGATTTCAGCTCTTCCTGATGCTCTGATGCTCGTCTTCACTTGTAGCTGATGGAGATTTACAGCATTTATTGGTGAATTGCTGTGGGAGGAGCTTCACTGATGATGTGATTGACATGGGAGGGGCTTCAATTGTGGTATATTTTAGTGGGAGGAGCTTCACTGATGATGAATTACAGTGCGAGGAGCTGATCTAGCAAAATCAAAAATAAATCAGTTAACTTAGTTTGTTTTATGCTCATGGACAACAGAATATAAATATTGTACATTCTTCTATGTATAAAGAATGGTAAGAAAAACATTTATAAGCATGAACAGAACTAAATCTACAGATTTGTCACCAACAAATACCCTCAGTCTGTTGACACCAGTGGCCGTCAGGGCTTCTCTGCTGGCCTAAACACTATCAGAATAACTGACTTTTTTTAAATAGTTTTGTTTTTTTCAATGAATGTGTATTAAATTATTCCCAATAGTACATTCTCTTAATTCCAAAGCTTTTCTCTTGGTTGCGCTGCTTCCAGTCGTTTCAATTTATGTTAGATATTTTATCCAATCATATTTCAGCCATCATGTGTTGCCATGGGCAAAGAAATGATTAATCCCTAATTAAAAGCATATGGATTAATTCAGGTAGGACACCACTGAAGGCCTAGGTGTGAAATGCACCGCCCGCCACTGGCCGACACCAATGAAATGAGCTTTAAGTGTCAATTTACAGGAGATCTGAAGACATCAGCATAATAAATGAGAAAACAGGAACTATTGTCGTGAAATAAAGAGTGTTTTCAGCAGATCTGTTAATATTGATGAGCTTCAGACTATCAACACTCATTCAACAAGGCATTCAGGATCATCAGCAGATCATCTCACTTTATTCTGAGTGTTTGCTGTCAGAAACACATTGTTGCATTGTTGTTGTTGTGTGTGTGTGTTTCAGATGTTCATTGGATCAATCTACAGCCTGTCAGTCTTCCTGAAGGATGATGACGTCCCGGTTCACCCATCCAATTACATTACACAACCTTCCTCAAATACCTGCATCTATTCCACGTCCCCAGCTGTTTGTTCACTTTGGCATTTGTCTTTGTTTGGCTCGCTGTCGCTGATTTATGTGTGTCTATCGTGTGAGTTCACCAATTGTCGTATAGTGGTTGTAAAGTGTTTTTTTTTTTATACTGTTCATCCTTGTTCAGTCATCACGGTGCGTGTTACAGGTTAGTAAGTCGCGCGACATACATTACGCACCACATAGGACATATTGAATTGTATTAGACACACTAGGTTTAGGAGAGTGCCACACCCTGTAATTTCTGTTATAGTGTAGTTTGGTTAGGGCGTCTTGACGCCGAAGACTTTTCTTTTCTATATTTTTCGTTTGATAGTTAGTTTAGTTCATTTTTGGCACTGTAAAAATAAATCCTTTTTAACAGAGTTTTTGAGTTGATCTTTTTCCTTTTGTTGCCCTGTCCTTCATATTCATATTGAGTTACACACACATCTTTTATATTCCCTTACCCCTATTCAACTCTAAAAGGGACGTAACACTGGGCCATCACCAACGATCTCCAGTCGAGCTGGTCCACATGGTATGGAAATTGTTGCTGCATAGTATACTAAGTTACATAATGATGAATAAGAACAACAAATGACAAAGACGGACATTTTTCTATAATATTTAAGAGACATTGCTTAGACTTCAAATAAATATAAAAATTAATGTTTGCTTAAATATGAATAATTAGGGGAAGTTGTCAGTGTGAAAGTGTGATGAGATGGGGAGATGAGTTTATATATTTTGTGTATAATGTATTTTAGAATCTAATGCTTAGATTTAATTAAAAAAATTAACAAATGAACCCAGGCAAAAATGTTAGTGTGTTACCACAGTCTGATGGTTATAACTGATCAATGACAGTTCCTAATTGACAGACAACAAGAGAATAATGGATAAAAATCCCTGTTTGGACTAATGGATGAGCAAAAAAAGAAGCAGGTGGCTGAAAATCAATACTACATTAAAACATTAGCTGAAATTTTAGTTCTAACAGCCACACAAAACAGCACAGCGAGTCACGGGGAGTCTCTCGACTCTGTGTTTTTCTGTCTATGTTAGACCCGCTGGGTAACCATAACCCCGTCATTAAAAAAAGACTTGAACAACAAGCTAAAAATGCAAAATACACGAGTAAAACAATACAGAATGAAATACCTGAGTGCTTGGCTGCAATGGTCAAAGAAGAAATCATCCAGGAAGTTAAAACGAGCAAGCAGTTTTCAGTTATTGTTGATGAAACTAAAGATGTTTAAAGTTAAAAATGAAAGAAGTAGCCAAACATGCCTTCTATGTTCACTGTAGTGCACACCACTTGAACTTAGTTATAGTAGACGCTGTAAAAATTGTGGCAGATTCAGGAAACTTCTTCTCATTATTGGAACGACTGTATGTATTCATGTCTGGGTCTTATGTACATAACAAATGGCTGGAAGTGCAGCGGGAGATGTTTGATGGTGCACAGAGGGAACTCCAATGGCTAAGTGATAGATGGTGGGCCTGTAGGTTGCAATGTTATGGACAGGTTGCCTGCAATAGTACAGGTGCTTGAAGACATCGCATCTGAGAACATCCACAAACGGCTGTAGAAGCAAGAGGGATATTGGCTCAAATCGATCTGAATTTTGCTAGATGTCTTGATCTGTTCAGAAAGGTCCTGAGTGACTCCAAGTTTTTATCAGACATGTTCCAGTCTAAAACAGTGGACTATGCTAAGGCTGTTGAACTTATTGAAGCACTTAAAGAGACACTGGTCCAGTACAGTAGTCAAGCCTCTTTTGAGGAAATGTGGAGTGAAACACTTGATTTATGTCAACTAAGTAACTTTAGCCGTGTTTCCATTACCCTTTAAATGGCGCAAATTGAAATTGCGAATTGAAAATACGCCCAATGGAAACACGTCCATTTCGCAAAAACTCCCATTTATCGCAAAAAAAGTTTTTACGCTCGCATGAGGTAGTTTTTCAGGCAATTCGAAAAAGGAATATTTCGCAAAACTGCAATGGACACAGGTCACCTGACATAGTATGGCGTTATTTTCCTGTCAAATGTCGGGAGCGCATTATTGTAGCGCGAAAGTACATTAATATAATATATATAATAATATATAATAAGAATCTCTCTGCTCGCACGCGGAATATAATGCGCGAGTGCGAATCTCTCTGCTTCCCGCGCGCAGATACACGCTGCTCTTGTAAGAATTTTCTCTGGGCTCGCTCAGAGAATATGCCTGCACTTAAAACCTGTTCAGTGCAATCGCGAATCTCTAATCTTCGCTTAAAGCGTGTTTGTGCTTAGACTGTGTTCCCTGTGCGTTCGCGCATGCCTAAGTACTCTTCTCTTCGATTTCTTTCTCTTTGCCTTGGCATAAACGCTGTCAAAACTGCAACAACCAATCAGAAATAGGCTTCAACGACTGACCAATGAAAACGCAACGTCGTACATGGAATCTTATTTGTTGATATTGAACCGCACATGGAATAAGTCCCCAAAAAACGCTTAACGTGGCTTACTGCACTAAGACAGTGATATTAAAAGACCAAACTCTGTACACATCATGTTAATAAACCATACTATGTATAAAAAAATCAGATGAGCCCAGAATATGAACGCAACGCGTTTAATTACACATTAAGCATTTTTTCCCCATAGAAAACCGTTATAAGAAAACGCTTAACGTGGCTTACTGTACTAAGACAGTGATATTAAAAGACCAAACTCAGTACACAGTATGGTTTATTAATATGATGTGTACTGAGTTTGTTCTCAGTGTGTACCGAGTAGTCCAGTCATTTTATGAAAAAAGGTTAAACAAATTGCAACAGAAGCAAACTCAACTGAATTTTGTATCCTCAATATGTCCTGAGTAAGGAAAAAAAAAAGCCCAGAAGAATCCCATTAGGGGAAAGTTTAGAAAAAGACCAAAGACCATTTAGAAAATTCAGTTGAGTTTGCTTCTGTTCTGTTGCAATTTGTTCAACCTTTTTTCATAAAATGACTAGACTACTGGGCTCGTCTTGATTGAACTTAAGGAAACTTATTCCATGTGCGTTCAATATCAACCAATACGATTCCATGTACGATTTCGCTTTTTCATTGGTCAGTCGTTGAAGCCTATTTCTGATTGGTTGTTGCCGTTTTGACAGCCAAGAGCAAAGAGAAAGAAATCAAAGAGAAGAGTGCATGCGCGAACGCAAGGGACACAGTCTAAGCACAAACACGCTTACTTCCCAGATAGCAAAATTGTTCCGGGCCTTTTATGGCCCAAACACTGTTCTTAGTTTTGGCAATCATACCGCCAGGAATGCAGGGCCAAAACCGGCCCAAACAGTTTTGCCAAAAGCACGCCAGAAAAATGCCAATGCCTTACCAGACGAGAGCCAGAAGACCCTAAACTGGCCCATAATCGTGCCATAATATCGCCATTGAAAAGCCAGATGTCTCCCGGGCACAGGCCACAACTCTGCCAGATTATATTAAAACAACTAATTTGGCCCATATTCAATATCTGCGCCCTACAGCAACCATGCAATTCAAAGAGAAATCAAACCAGGAAACCATAACTGCTGAAAATTAACATAAACATATTACCTAAATAGGTAAACATTTACAATTATTCATTTTTTTATACAAATAAAATGTAAGAAAATAAAACGTAAAAACATTTGCTACAAAGCTTGGTTTTAGTAAAATCACACTTAGTTGTGTAAGATAATTAGTGAACATTAAAAATGCACAGAACTAATCATCGTCTAAACATCGTAGGCTGTATGCATTTCGATTCGACTTGATAGCCCTAGTGAAAAAAAGTATACTTTATTGTTTTTGAAATATATTATCTTTTTCAATAGTACATTGCAAATATACTAACAATAATTGTACTATCTCTAGATATATTAAAAGTATATTAGCATCGTGCTTTTAACAATTTTCACAATACAACTTTTAACACACTTTAAAATAATTTTACTTTAGTATATTTTCTAAACAAATATATATTTTAGAAAAATATACTTGAAGTGAAAATTCAGTTTATTTTTTAAAAGTGTATTTATTTGCACTTTATTAAAAATAATTTTAGGTATATGTTGACTGTGTGCTTGATCATTGTGACAATGTATTGAAAGTATACTTTCAAAATACATTATAGTTTTCCGGTTCCGCCAAACGATTCCGGTTCCCATTCAATAAAAAATATTAGTAAGGGAAAAATCCACAATCCTTTTAGTTTATTTCTTATAGTACTTGTCAAATGAGTTTAACAGACTGGTAATGTAAAGAAATTCAACATATTATTAAGCAATTTTTGCAATTTATTTTTATTTTTTCTGAAGGAAAAAAAAAATCTGCATTCTCTAGAATAATTTGGGACCTCTCCTAGCTTATTGTTTACATTTACATTTATTCATTTAGCTGACGCTTTTATCCAAAGCGACTTACAATTGCTATATTTCAGAGGTCGCACGCCTCTGGAGCAATTAGGGGTTAAGTGTCTTGCTCAGGGACACATTGGTGTCTCACAGTGGATTCGAACCCGGGTCTCTCACACCAAAGGCATGTGTCTTATCCACTGCGCCATCACCGCCCTTTTTGTACCGTATTGTATCTCCAACAGTGGAGAATACCCTCTCAGAAGGGGTAGAATATGCTTGAACACACATGTAAGATGTGTGTAGAACAGATTATTTGTAAAATCGGTTTGAATGATTGATTCATAAAGACTTCACTTATTTCATTACTGGATAAATCCATAGACAGTAAGAAATGGACACAGCGACCCCATTGATTTCAACGGAGAAAATTGAAGCCCGTTAAAAGCTGATCGCCAGGCGCACTGCGCAGGCTCAAACTGAGCTTGACGACGTAATGTCACGTGAGCAACCTGTCTGTCTTCTAGTAGCTGTGCCGTGTGAAATCTGAATAATTCCCTTCCGAATCTCGCAGAGACGGAGAGCGTGAGTATTAGCTGTCCATGAGCAGCAGCAGGAGACACTTTATGACTCTCTATGGGCTTCTCCCTTTACTTTATCAGACTTTATTCCTCCACGTCCCCCCCGATTGCCCGCGAGCTTCTCCGCCTTTCTATACGGTAATTTCTCTACTGTGCGACAGAGAGTCAAGTGGTTATGACGCAATCGTTAGCCTATTTTTACAAAAACTGCTACAGGGCCATAACGTAAGATACAAGGTAATGGAGCCTTTTATACATTGTCGTGTTTCTTTAGAAATAAATAATGGAAAAATGGAGTCTTTAAACGCCTCAGATGTAAAGTTATTCGGTGTCAAAGTGACGGCACAATGAATGGGAGTCAATGGAATGCTAACAGTGGGTGATGGTCTGCTACAATGCGGCCCCCGGGAGGCTTCAGTTTCCGGCTGGTGGATTACACCCTTGGATAAATCAGCGCCAGAGAATGTCTAATAATGGGGAGAACTCCCACTCTCAGTAAACTTCCGGGTTCTGAACTGGTTGCAATTCCACTCTGGTTCCATATGAGGGCGCTCACAGGACGAGTGCAGAATGAATGGAGGTCTAGTGTTAGATTTTTTTAGAGTCACTTATTTGCAACTACTCTATATGTTTTATATTATTGATTTATATTTAAGATCTTCTCATAACCTGCTTTCTGAAATAACCCCACAAACAACCTATGCAAAAACTACATTAACTAATCACAGGCATAAATACACAGGCAAACAGATCAAGTAAACAAGACACAGCTGACAAGACTAACAGGACACCTGAACTGAGCAAACAAGCAAGGAACAGAAAAACACTAAACTAAACTAATAACCAAACACAGACAAGGACAGAAATCAAAACAAATTGACAGTGTAACACCTACTTCCATCACACATTTAAATCTATATAATTTAATCATAATCCAGAGCAGGGTACTTTTTTGATTTGATTTATTCAACAATAATCATAAACTTATACAATCATGCCAGAGGCAGTTCATATACATTTGAATACAATTTGTTGAGGACAAAATACACAAAAAAGCCTCAGGCTTTACATATATACATTTGGCAGACGCTTTTATCCAAAGCAACTTACATTGCAGGAGTAATTTATAGAATACTAGATTTAAATAGAACTACATTATAAATAAAATAAAAATATTCTTACTAATTGACAAGTATTTCAGATGATACTAAACTGATCCAAAATAATAAATAAAAAAAACCTTTGTCCTACCTATGTACATTAAAGGGGACCTATTATGCAAAATTCCCTTTTGCATGCTGTTTGGACATAAATGTGTGTTGGCAGTAGGGATGCACGATATATCGACCACATATCGATATCGGCCGATAAATGGTCTTTTTTGATGTTATTGTTATCGGTCCGATAAGAAAATTGGGCCGATATATCAAAGCCGATAGATGATAGATTATTTACTTCAGTTGGGAGACGCGCGCTGTTCGCCATGATGGTTCTGAATGATTGGATTCACTTCGAAAAGGAAGATACAGTTCAGTGCAACATGTGCAGCACAAATCTGTCACATATGCTTCATAACATTATAATAAAAACACGCCTGTAAAAGAATGTTGTGAATTCTTGTTCGCCCACGTGTTTCAGTGCGTCGAGCGCGTTGAGGTGGAAAGAGCGCGTCTATGGAGTTAAGCCTTCATGACAAGCACAGTCAAGTTCTCTTGAGCATTCGCAGCATTCTGTGCCAATGTAAGTTATAATATGTTTAATTTGTGTATATATATATCTGATTAATCTAATATAGGATGCGTTTGGTTGAGTTAATGAACGATGCAGTAGCGCTTCATTGTACCGGTGATCATCTTTATCTTTAGCGTGCGCAGCTCAAACAGCAATGCACATTTATAACTATAATTGGGACTGTCATAGATGCCATTATAATGAGAACACTATTGTGATAAAAAGTTGTGAATTCTCTGTTTAGTTGCCGTTTCAGCGCGTTGTTGTGGGAATAGCGCGTCCAGAACAGGGATATTACACATTATGACCAGCACAAGTTCGATTGTGCATTCACGTCATTTTGCGCAGATAAGTCGTAATATAAAGTTGATGTAATATAAATATCTGATTAATCTCACATATGATGCGTTTCGTGGATTTAAACAACATGCTAGAAAAGTTCTTCAGTTTCCCGGTGCTCGTTCTCTTCAGCTCCAGCGCGCGCAGATTAAACAACAATGCAAAACATTAAAAGCTATGATTGGGACTGTCATACAATTATAATTGTATTCACTATTGTAATACATTTGTAAATTCTTTGGGTTTGCATTCTTCAGCAACCGTCGAGTTGATTAACCTTCTAGCAAAGCGATTCAGTTTTATCGTTCGTTCTCTTCAGCTTCAGCGCGCGCGCTCACACAGCAATGTCATTTGAAACAGTAACTAAGCTGTTAAAGATGTTTACTATCAATGTATTATTAAAAATGTTTATTTTTTCAAAAACATTGCGTTATAATTAATAACTAACATTATTTTGTTCTCGTATAATTAATAACTAACATTATTTTGTTCTCGTATTATTTTCATCAACGATATGGTTTGATTAAAATATATTTTTCTTATTGTCCGTGCGGAGGCGATTCCATTTTATTGATCAATGCCACATGCATTTTGTTTCTTTATGTGCAGCCCAATGTTATCCAATGACTTGTTTGCATTATTTGTGTATTTTATTTTTTGTTAGGCAATAGATTTTTTGATAACACTTTACAATAAGGTCTAATTTGTTAATGCATTAACTAACAGAGAGCAATAGCCTGTGTTATTGTTAGTTAATAAAATATGTGTGTTCATGTTAGTTCACAGTGCATTGACTAATGTTAACAGATACAACTTTCTTAAAAATGTTTTATAAAATTGTTGGTTCATGCTAACTAATGCTAACAAAATTAAACCTTATTATAAAGTGTTACCATTTTTTAATAAAGAAAGTTGTCCATATGAGTGTAAAATTAATTTTAAAAGTTAAGGAATCTTACACTGGTAAGATTGTATATGTTTGATTTATGTTAAAAGTGTTTGAGACAAGGCTTTTAATGGTGAGCATTTTGTTATACAGGCTATCAAAGTATATAATTTTTTTTATTTAGATTTATCGGCCAATATATCGGTTATCGGCTTTCAAATGTAAAGAATTATCGGTTATCGGCCAAAATGTTCATATCGGTGCATCCCTAGTTGGCAGTATGTGTACACAACCACCCAATAGTGATAAAAATCCACTCACTCCTTTTTTATTAATCCCCATAAATCATCAGCAGTGTCTCCCAACGACCTGTTTTCAGAATGCTGTTTTAGTGACGTCACTAAGTACAGGCCCCGCCCACGAGTGTTGACAGACACTGCCGTTCATAGACCCGCCCTGATCGAGTTCACAGCTGCTGCACTGACGAGAATGTCTCCAAGCGTTGTAGGTGTTGTGTGGCTGGATGTATTAATCCACATAGCTCTCTCTATTTACTCCCGAAATCTGAGGCAGCCGCTGAAGACGAGGTGGATTCATTTTGTTTTCAAAGAAAATGCTCCCTCAACTCTACCGAAATTCGTTTGTACTTACACACTTCTTATACTGCGTTTACTCAGCTCTTACGGTGATTTTCCGGAGTAAAACCGACGCTTCATCTTTTGTGTTTTGTACACAGGAAATTGGCCTGAGACTGAGCGCGAGCTCTTGAAGCTCCGCCCCCTGTGCCGTGCAGCAGCAGCTCATTTGCATTTAAAGGGTCAGACACAAAAAAAGCGTGTTTTTCTGAGCACCAAAAAGTGACAATTTAAACATGCTGTAAAAAATGATCTGTTGGGTATTTTGAGCTAAAACATAAGTCGCGGTTCGACTGGTCGAGAATGTTTTCCAAGATGGCTCCTGTCTGTATACGCGTAATGTACTGTCTTTGTAAAGTATCTTCTTATTAAACTGTCTGTACACTTACAAAGTTCTCAATGCTTCGGTTTGCATGTAAGGACCCTCATTATGTTACCGTGTTAGTGTGGGGATAATTTGAGCCTTGTTAGTGGTATTAACTAGCGATCTCTTTTTGCTTACTCTATGCCCAATATACTAGCGTTATAAGCTAAACTGTTTTTAGAGATAAAACTCTTTATCATGATAGAGTTTTGATTATCATGAAAACAAATCTCAGGGAACGATTTAGTCAGTACCAATGTGTTATTACACCCGAGGTTCATTTTGCGCCGGAGTTCTCCTTTAATGATATCCTTCCCTACACAGCACATGAGTCTTTCACACTCTCGTGTGTTTTCTGGTGCCTTTTCAAATAGTAAACCCTTTGAAATTGCCTTCCACAAACAGGACAGATGTGAGGATTCTCTGTTATATGAACTTTCTGGTGATTCTTCAATAACGATGGCAAAGCAAATGTTTTACTGCAGCGATCACAGTTAAATTGCTTTGGTTCGGAGTGAGAATGGTCCAGATGAGCTGAGAGACTCGTTGTCCATTTAAAACTCTTCCCACACACATGACATACGTAAGGCATCTCTTCAGTGTGAATTCTCATGTGTTTATTAAATCCTGATTTACGGGTGAAACTCTTTCCACACTGAGAGCAGCTGAAAGGCTTTATCCCAGAATGAGTTAACATGTGCAGCCTCAGGCTCTCTTTAAATACGTAGGAGATTCCACACTGAGAACAGGTGAATGGCTTTACTGAAGCGTGAATTACCAAATGTGCATTAAGGTGTCCTTTCCGTGTAAAACTCTTTCCACACTCGGAGCAGATGAACGGCTTTACTGGAGCGTGAATTACCAAATGTCTCTTAAGGTATCCTTTCCGTGTAAAACTCTTTCCACACTCAGTGCAGACGAAAGACTTTATTCCAGCATGAATTAGCATGTGATTCTTAAGGCTTCTTTTGCGTGCAAAAGTGTTTCCACACTGAGAACAGGCGAACAGCTTTTTTCCCGTATGACTTAACATGTGACTCTCCAAGTTTACTTTACGTTTGAAAGAGTTTCCACACTGACGGCAGGTGAAAGGCTTTTCTGAAGCGTGAATTACCAAATGTGCCTTAAGGTTTCCTTTCCATATAAAACTCTTTCCACACTCAGAGCAGACGAAAGACTTTATTCCAGCATGAATTAGCATGTGATTCGTAAGGCTTCTTTTGCATGTGTAAGTGTTTCCACACTGAGAACAGGCGAAAGGCCTTTTGACTTCTTTTTTAACGCTGCTTTGTGAGCAACTGTTTTCAGTTTTGTAGCAATTCTGCAATTTTTCTCCAGCGATGACATTGTGAGCTTTCTGATACTGATGTTTCTCCTCCACTTCATTCAGATCTCGTCTTTCCTCTTTCACTTTTGTCAGGCCTAAAGTGAAGTCGAAATCATTAGAAAGATGAAAAACAATTGGGATATTTGGAAAATAAAAGGAAATTAGGGTAAGTTTAAACAACAACGATGTACTTTAAACAGAAACGTTATAGTTGTGCATTTTTGAAACGTTTAGCGTACAGATGACAATGTTGTCGATACAATCCCCGTTCACACGGATCAGGCACTGTAAACCCTAACGTTCAAAATAATTAAATGGTTTGAGTAGGGTAAACTTAACTTAAACAAATTAGTTCAAACAAATGAACTTTGAGTCTGAGGACTTCAATGGGCCCCAAACGAATCAAGATCCAAATGACAGTTTCAGTGCAGCTTCAAAGGGCTTTAAACGACACCAGACGATGAATAAGGGTCTTATCTAGCGAAACGATCCGTCATTTAAAAATAAAATAAAAAAGTTTAAGTTTTATAAGCACAAATGCTCGCCTTGCTCTGTTCTGTGATGCGCGTCGTGACGTCACGCAATACGCAATTACGTTGAAAAGGTCACGCTTTCTGTCCTGAAGAAAATTTTCTTTTAGCCTTTTTAATATTAAAATATGAAATATGACAAGCGTTCCGCACATTCAGCTGACATAAACCACACTTTAAATAAACGAAAAAACCTGTGTTTTTTGTGTTGACACAAATCTTGTGTGATGTCCTAACTGTGCCGGGATAATCAGATTGTTCAGAGCTACAAAAATAACATGACGTGGTCAACTTCGGAACAGAGCGCCCTCCACAGGTCAAGTAAATATAGCAGTCCTTCAGTTACTGATCGGATCAGTCAGAGTAAATGGAGTAAAAAAATAGGCAGAGTAAAACTAAATAATTTTTTTAAATAATTATCGTTGCATATATTTGTATTAAATATACAATATATTTAATTTGTACAGAACTATTTTCATAGGCACCACCACAAAAATATTATTTTAATGTGTGTAAATTGTGTAATGTGTGTAAATTGTGTAATATGTGTGTGTAAATAAAAGTAAAAATGGAAAATAATAGACCAGAAATATAATGACAAAAATGTTTAAATATATATATATATATATATATATATATATATATATATATATATTAGGGGTGTAACGATTCGTTTTAACAACGATTCGATTCGTATCACGATTCGTGGTTGTCGATACGATTCAAGGACGATATTGGTTAATTTAGAACGATACGATCCAAAACGATTCAGTGACTTGAAATCGATTCAGTAACTTTTTAGCCAAAAATTCAACCAGTGTGACTGAAATAAATACCTGGATACTGGACAGTGCGGGTAAAGTTTCCTAGATTCATGTTGTTTCTTGTAAGGGAATCAATCAGGTATCAATTAATTATAGATATAAACTAGTGCTGCACGATTTGGGGAAAATGTCATATTGCGATTATTGAGGTCAATATTGCGATTGCGATATGCAATTGCGATATAATAAACAAATGATTTCATGAGTGAACTTGCTTGGTTCTCAAGGAAAATGCACACACAGATTAGTGATAATGCTGAAATTTGTATTTCTCAACTCAAACTTGCAACAACAACTAAATGATTAATTACACCTATAATGATCAATAAGCCATTGATGTCTGGATAAAAATGTCTGGACATTCCTGTCTAACAGGTAGGACACACAGACATTGAATTAAGTTCAACAGTCTGCGCTGCAATTGCAAACATTATACATTATAGAATAATCCTTATTAAAGTTACAAAAGTTATTTAGTCAAGAGCATTGAGTGTTTTTCTCTGTTCCCTTTGTTCTTTGATTAACTTTAACGACAGAGATAATTAGCTTGGCTACTGTGTACTGTCCCTTTAAGACCAGCCGCTGACAGAGACGCGGATCTCACACGCGCCTCATCATTCTCTCACGAGTCACAACTCTTTACGGCCATCGTAAGACTGCTCTCGTGTTAAGATACTGGACAAAGACATTTTGGCATAATTGTGTGTGTTATTGTTCGTTCAAGCGCGAAAGAGAACTGTATTCTGGCGTGCTGTCTTGTGCGCACGCACGATACTGGCGCGAGTCTTTCTCTGTGTGTGTGTGTCACAGTCAACGCGATCTTTTTTGTCTTGTCGCGAATGAATGACTGAATCAAGTAACGTTTAACGCCTTTATCATTAAAAGTGCTAAGAAAAAACATCCAAAGTCTGACCTGCTTAAATCCAATGCGTTATTTCCTAGTATCGATAAAATCGATTGATTACCTTTTAAAAGGTAATCGATGTAGTAGATGAATCGTTACACCCCTAATATATATATATAAATGAATGTATATCTGACACAAAAAGGCTGTTTATTATTTTGGCTGGTAAAAAATATGCTTGGCTGGTGGATTTTTCATCTACCAGTCCCCGTGGCAGGTGAGCCAAAAAGTTAATTTTGGACCCTGGACGCAAATGAAAATAAAATTTGATATTTAAACTGTGTATTATTAATAAATATAGTTAAATAACTTGTTCCTGTTTTATACATTTTAACAGTGCTAATTTAAATAAAACTACTTGTGGGTATTATTGATTGATAATATCTTAGTCTACAAGCTAATGAAATGTCATGTGGCATGTCTATTTCTTACGAAGACTTAGATTGTTTGGAGTTGAACAAAAATGTATGTTGTTGTTCTATCATGCAATATTAGAGAGTATTTTAAAATATGGCATTACAACCTGGTATGGTAACCTGACAGCACAGTTAAAATCGCAGATCGCCCGTCAAGTAAAGACAGCTATGAAGATTATGGGGGTCAAAAACCATCTGCCCCCCCAGAAAATGTATGAGCAGTCAGTTATCAGACAGGCACAAAAAATAGTTTCTGACCCAACCGGATGTGCAATATGTATACCATGTGGGATGTGCAATACGTATACCATGGGGGATGTGCAATACGTATACCATGTGGGATGTGCAATACGTATACCATGGGGGATGTGCAATATGTATAGACCTTATTCACCGGAAGTAGCTAACCGCGGCCATATTGTTGACATGACATCTGTCCTTCCCCTAGCCGCGCGCAGATTTGAGTTGAGGGGAGCAGTAGCCTAGCTTGGCTTCATCTCGTCTGTATCAAGAGAAGATAAGCTTGATTGGTGTGGACCCACATCAAATAGACCCAATAGCATTAAGTAAAGATCCGTCCTTATTGCCAGCCGTAATTTATCCGGATATTTATAACTATCTCGTTCATACAGTATCCGTATACAAACTACAATTTACCTCAACAAGGCAACATAATGAACGACACTCGTCTCATTCGTGGAGGTGGAAAAACAAGTTCTTTGTGACATGCAAGATTTGTTGTATTAAAATGTAAATGGAAAAGATAAGGCATGAGAGTCGGTTGTTTTTGTCAATTTTTAATTTAAAGTTAAAATGTTTGCGATTTTAATATTTAGCCTACATGGTTACATATTTGACCACTTGCTTGAGCAACGTAATATATAGAAGTAATGCATAGAATAATTGGCCTACGTTGTTAAAATAGTGAGTATGTGTTAAAATAAAAATAGTGAGTACCGGTATGTGTTTGTGGTACAGCCGCGGATCAGTTACGCACTGGAAAAGCAGCATATGTGAAAGCACTATAGAGCGTCCTGCTTCTGTACCGTATACGCACCACACACGCATTGCACACGGATTATGTGTGAAACCTGTGGTAAAATGATGGGAACAGACTTTTCTGTGGGGAGTTGGCTGAAAGTTTAGCCTATTTATCCTAGCTAGCCTCTCCTGCGCTGGCTCAACTCTGTCTCCTTCCCTTTACGTTTTCTGACAGTCGGTAACTAATATCGCATAAAAACTAACTCCGGGGTTATTATTGCTGTTGTTAGAACAGCCGTGTATTACACAACACACCATCACGCTGTTCAAAAAAAAAAATACAGTGATAATACCGACGCTGCCTCGCTTGTCAATTGACAGACTGACAGTTGTCGTGGTTTCTATGTCAACAAAATGGCCGCCGCAAACATTGATGACGCAGATCGAATAACATTTATACCCATGGAGGATGTGCAATATGGGAACTGTGATCAATAATGGTTGTAATTTTTAAACTGCCAATGAAAGGTGTTAATGTCCCAACTATATATATGTACCTATCCAATGTATGAACATGTTTTTGTGAGAATGTGTTGAGAGACATTTATTCTTTGTATTGTACTTTGTGTTGTTTTTGAAAAACTGCGGAAGGGACAAAACAAATTTACCTTCGGGGACAATAAAGTATATCTTATCTTATTTTTGTGTGAAAAATCAAAACCCAAAAAGTGTCTCAACTGTACTCAGTCTACAGTCTAATGTAATTTATTCAGTGTAACGTTACTTAAACGATTGCCTTACATTTCTTAAGGATGTTTTACTCAAAGTTGTAAATAGGTTTGACATGCACAAAGTGTTTGCAATTTTATAAATACAAATAAACACTCTTTTGTATGTCTTTATAAAACAGTAATAGTGTAAAATATTATATGTAAAACAGCTGTTTTCTAATTGAATGTGTAATTTATTCCTGTGATCAAAGCTGAATTTTCAGCATCATTACTCCAGTCTTCAGTGTCACATCTTTCAGAAATCACTATAATATGATAATTTGATGCTCAAGAAACATGTCTGATTATCAATGTTGAAAACAGTTATTTACATTTTTATTTCAGTATTATTTGATGAATAGAAAGTTCAAAAGAACAGCATCTGAAATTGAAAGCTTTTGTAAGATACATTTTTCCGCGGATACCTCGTGTCTAAAGCTCTGTTAGTTTAATGTACCACAACAGTCATTAAAGATGAATCTAGAATAGACACCAACCTGCTTGTTCCTCGTGTTTTATTCTCCGGGGTTCTGGTTCACTCGAGTCCTCAATCTCCTCCTTAACAAACACCATCTTCTCAGTTCAGTTGCAGCATTCCAGATATTCCTGCTCGATTCAAAACGTCTAGTCACGTCTATGAGGATGAGAATATTACAGGCATTTACTGACCCGACTCAAATTTGGCATCTTTCTATAAACTTAACGTACAGTTATAACAGTTTTTATCACGCCAATAGCCCGACAAAACACTAGAGATCAAGCTGAGAATGAATCTTCTTCCTCTGAGGTTTAATGGCGTCGGCAGACAAACGATTGTGACTTACCGCCACACACTGGACTGGAGAGTGAAATGTGGGCAAAATCACCACCTGAACACACAAATGCACTGCAATGCATTGACATCCATTGAATTAGCCGATAATAGAGCGTTTTTTTATTTTATAAAATAAAATAAAAACATTCAAACAGTCACAAACATATAATTAAATGAACCAATAACTGAGCATATTGTTTTTAAATATGCCAATCAGCCACTGTGCAAAACACACACACTGTTTGTTTGTTTGTTTTTCAGTTATATGACCAAAGTAATGCCAAATTGTGAGGTTTTGGTTGCTTCAACTTACTGGAATGAATACTTTTACTGTGTAAAATGACTTTCATTAATATTTTTATAAATATATCATAAATAATAAGTATATTTTACATAGAAAAGTAGAGGTAAATAAATTTAAAAACTGACTCAAAATATTTGTGATTTTAAAACATTTTAATGACAGTATAGGCTATTTATTGGAAAATAAATTAATTATTTTATAATTAATTTTATTATTCTTTGATTCTATTTATTGTTTTTATATACCATGCCACTTCACACATTTAAAAGATTTTTAAACAAACAAACCACTTTTATAATTTATTGTCACACAAAATCTGTTGCTCCATCAATGTTCAAGTAAATATTTTCAAAGCATTGAAGGAGATTCCATAATTAAAAATAGTTTTACAGTATTAACAAATAAGTAGGCTATATATTTTATTATATGATATGATTAATATCATATTTTTAAATATGATGGTTTCATTATAAATATGGTGATTATCTCTAAGGTGGAAACCCTACAGTTTTTCACAGTTGCTAAGACACATCCCAGCAAACATTTGGACGTTTAATGACCGTTGAAAAGACGTCCGTCCGACACGTCCCGTCATGGTTGAAAAATAATTCCAAAATGAAAGTTGAACGGACGTCTTCGACGTCATCTGACCGTGAATTCCACGTCTCTTCTGCGCGCGTCCCTGGACGTCTAAATGCATCGTCATCTGTGTGTTTAAATGTGTTGCTGCATAATTTAAGTGTGTATATATAAGCCTGCATATAAAATAATCACACACCTATTGTGTAACATCGTGAAAGGCAATCAAGTCTTGAGGTTTACACATCTTGACAAAGGTTCTAAAAAGGTCCAAAATTGGTCCAGTCAGACCTGAACGTCAATAATAATAATTCGTTACATTTATATAGTGCTTTTTCTGGGACCTCAAAGCGCTTTACATGGAAGGGGGAATCTCCTCAACCACCACCAATGTGCAGCATCACCTGGATGATGCGACGGCAGCCATATTGCTCCAGTACGCTGTTGATCCTCCTCTGCTTATTCCCAGCAAACATTGGTCCGACGGCAACGTCGTGTCCCTGGACAAAAATAGTCGCGGTATGAATATGTAACACAGAACATTTCCTAAAAATGCATTCAGATACATTTGTACATGTCTACAGTTCTCTTGGGTTGCATGTATAATTGTTATTTCTACTTTACGTATAGTGTATCGGGTGAGAGGACGTCACCTGGCGACGTCTTTTACACGTGCATTTATAGTCCATCATGACCCTCTATGAAATCCTTGTGAAATATGCAAAAGCTGTGCTTAATCCTTGCATGGTTAATACTGCAATAATTAATTTAATTGCCCAATTAGTTTTTAAGAGGTTGTGAAGACGTCCACTGACGTCTTTTACACGTCTAGTCAAGCCAGACAGAAAAAAAACAGGAATTATCTTTATGAAATACACGATTTATATGCAAAGTAAATATATTTACTTTATCTTGTTTAAATAAATTATGATCACAAAGTGCCCATGTGGTTAAGTGATTGCAAAGCCACTGTATTTTAGTCATTATTTCAACCTGTTGTAGCCCTACTTGATGTATTCGTTGTTATTTTTTTATGGAATGTATGCATTCATGTAAAACAGAAATTTATCCAGTCACCATTTATGTCTGAGTTGGATGTAATTGCCAAAACTGTGCTGCCAAGATGTAGTAACAAAAGATCTCGCGATATTACAAAATCCTGCGATAGGATAGATTATCTCGCAAGATGTTAACGCGTTCTCCCCATAGACTCCGGACCGGAACATTAAACAACCACAAGGGTAAAATTGGAAAGAAGAAGAAGAAGAAGAAGAAGAAGAAGAAGAAGAAGAACCACGAGGAGAGGAGGAATTGAGGAGGGAGTTTTATCAATATTATTAAAAATGTACTGTTGGGTAAGTACATTTTGTATTATTAGATTAACGTGCTTGAGTTTGACTTGTTTGACATGAATGAACCGAAAGAAATGATGCCCACATTGTCAACTGAAATGTACTGAGTTTGGCTAAAATTAGCTAGTAGGCTAAAAATTACTTTTAACGTATACAACGGTATACCATAGTATAAGGTATGTGATACAGTCAAAGTTATTACTGTAACTTATTAATGTAGCCTTTTGAGAGTTTCTTTCAAAAAGTAAATTATCTGAAATAGAATGAAATGTTTAGCTGGATTTGAACATGTATGGTTTCAGTCACTGCTTTTAAAATATTTTGTAATTTTAGAATTGCTAAACATATCCTCTGAATACCAAAAGAAGTGGAGACGACGAAGGGCAAGGGTTGATGCCTTAGTGGAACATGGTAGCAGCTCTGAATCCGAGGGGTCAGTGGAGCCGGACTTGGCAGTCCACTCGCGGAGGGATCAACATATGACGATTTACATCCTATGGAGGGCTGTAGTTCTTCCGTCAGCACAGGAGCAGTGTCCATTAGGGCTGAAACCGATGAAGAACACAATTATGACACAGAATGTACTGAAACAGAATCTGAGCAGTTGGATGAGACTTTACATTCAACTGATGAAACACCTTCTCTCCACGTAGACTTGGCTAGTTGGGCTACTGCTACAAACCAAACACACAAGGCACTAAACGAGCTTCTTTGTGTGCTCAGACGCCATGGCCATAGACTTCCCAAAGATGCTAGAAGCCTTCTTGATACTCCACAAGGAGTGCCAGTTCAAAATAAATGCAATGGACAGTATATTTTACTTTTACTTTTATTCATTTAGCTGACGCTTTTATCCAAAGCAACTTACAATTGCTATATATGTCAGAGGTCGCACGCCTCTGGAGCAACTAGGGGTTAAGTGTCTTGCTCAGGGACACATTGGTGTCTCACAGTGGATTCGAACCCGGGTCTCTCACACCAAAGGCATGTGTCTTATCCACTGCGCCATCACCACCACCATATTTATTATGGTATTGAGCGTTACCTTCTTGAACACATTTCAAAAGAGAAACTGCCAGGGCAAGTTGAACTGTGCTTTAATGTAGATGGCGTCCCATTGTTTAAATCTAGTAAAATGTGTTTCTGGCCCATTCTTGGTCAAATTCCGAACTGTCAGCCATTTGTTGTAGCTCTGTATTATGGGTCCAGCAAGCCTGACCCTGTTGAGGAGTTTTTACAAGATTTCTTGGAGGAGTTGCAACCGCTCATCCAAAATGGAGTTTCATTCCAGAATTTGGTTCACACAGTTACAGTGAAAGCGATAATCTGTGATGCACAAGCCAGGTCATTTCTAAAATGTATAAAAAGTCACAATAGTCTGCATGGATGTGAGCGATGTGTTGCAGTAGCACAAATGATCGAAAGGAGGGTAGTTTACTTGACAAAGGGTCCTTCTGAAGTAAGAACAGATGAGGTATTCAACAGAGCAGGATACCCTAACCATCAAAAACAAATATCACCTCTTGTTAGAGCTGGTATTTTGTGTGTGAAACAGTTCCCCCTTGACTACATGCACCTAGTATGTCTTGGAGCCACGAAAAGGCTGCTGACATACTTGTGGCATGGACCAGTTAACTGTCGACTGAGTAAGGCTCAGAGAGAGCAAGTACAAATGAACATTAGTCAGTTGAAACGAGCTTTGCCTACAGAGTTTGCAAGACTTGCTGAAAGACAATGTACTGAAAGACATGCCAGACAATCCCGAAGTACAAGCAAGCTAACAGCAAAGATGCCTGACAACTGTGTGTTCCTGATGGATAATACAGTGGGATTTATCCAGGAGAAACGAAGCGATGGAACACTAAGGATGGATGTGTTTAGGGAAACTGCCTGTGACAGTGTCTTTGAAAAGCCATGCAACTCAAAACTCTTCAACATTATGTTTGTCAGCAGTGACTTGACAATGGCAAAGCGAATAATGACAAACAGAGAAAGCATCTACAAAAAGGCTGTGTGTCTTCCTTACAAACAGGGTTACGCTATATTCCCTCTGCTGCACAAACAAGAATGACTAAACTTTGGTAATAATTCTTTTTTTTTTTTTAAATAATATTTTCACTGTTACTTCTGTAAGGTTTGGAAAAGCACCAAACACACTAATTAGCGATAACATTAAAACCACCTGATGGTTTTAATCTTGTGGTTAACGTTGGTCAGCATGATCTGACTTGGGTGTAATTTAACAATCAACATTCTTTTGTATATACAATTACTAGCATGTATGATGCAAAATTATGCAAAAAATGATATTAAAATTATAATGCTTTTACAATGTTGGAATAAATGGACAGAATTTAGTGTCCTGAAAGTTAAACTCTGTCCTGTTGTTTTATCTTTTAGGTAATGGACAATCGGGGCGAAGCAAAAAGAACTAGAAAGAGGAAAGTCTTCCATGACTTTGTTAATGGTACATTATTATTTGGTGCTTCAAAACGGCTTTAGATTATCATTTGTTAATGCAGTCTTGCACTGTCTTTCATATGTGAACCTGAAACTGTCACAAATTTATTTCTGTTTTAATCAATTTAGACTTGGACCTTGAAAACGACAGTGACGTGACTGACATTGAGTCAACCCAGCTTAGTCAAAGTCTCCTGCCAGTCAAAAAACGTGAGTTGCCAACTTTTATTATGTTATTGTGCGTCTTTAGCCTAATCATAAATATTCCCTTTGTATAATTTTAATTATAGCCCTTCAAAATGAGGGCTTTCGGAGGAAGAAGTTTTTTAGCATGGAATTACAATGATTTGATTGCCTAATCATTGCACATGTAAAATGTTAAATACCGTTCTGTATTAAAAGCTCAGCATAAGTGTTGGATTAACTTACTTTGCTTTTGTTTTGTACACAGGAAAAGTAGAACCTAATCGAAATAAAAATAAACAAGCTGATAAAAGGACTGTGTCCTACCCAGATCCTCCTCCAAAATATAACCAGCCAAAACCCAAGCCAGGTAAATGCCTCAGTTTGAAAATACACTTAAACAAATTGGAGTTGTTAATGGAGGGGGGGGGGGGGGGGGGGGTTAATATCATTAATTACAATTTCATTTTATTTACAGTTGAAGGTCAACACAAAACAAATGAAGATGTTGCACATTCTTCAAGCAAAAAAAAAGAAGGTACGGTAAACTGTAGATATAAATTGTGTAGATATGGCTTAAACAGTCTACACATTTGTTAATGTCCTAATTTGTCATATGTCCTTGTTTGTGCTAAAGATCAAGTTTTGTGTCCAACACACTTGGATGAGACGTGCCCGACCCCTGACTTTGTCTACCCTACGTTAAGTTGTAAGTTTTTGACCTTTTTTGTTTAATACTACGACAAAGAATCATGCTTTCAAAAAGGAATTTTATATATTTTGGTGTATTTTGTTTACACAGGTGATAGCAGACTTCATGACAGTATACATCGGTATCAAGATACACTGTAAAAAAAAATCCTAATTTTACAGAAAATAACTGTGATTTTTGGACGATCATTTTCCTTAATTTTAAATTGTACTCAAAACACTGTAAAATTACAAATAATATCTGTAAAATAAAAATTCAGTTGTTATTTTAGGTATTGTGACCTTAATGACAAATTGCAGTAATTCACATTTTTTATACAGGAAATTGATTGTATTTTTCATACAGTATTTTTTCTGTTTTCTTAAATTACATAAAAATGTATGTAGAATTACAAATATAATCTGTAATTAAACAGTAACAAAACAGTTAAATGATAAAACGGTCAAATGACTGGCAGCCCCCAAAAAACTGTAACAATAAAGTAAAACATCCGAAATTAAATAAACTGAAAATCACCGTGATAATTCAGGATATACCTGTAAAATAACAATCATATACCTTCATTGTAAAAAAAAAATCGTAAAAAAAGGGTCAAATGACTGGCAGCTACGGCTGCCAAACAAAAACCATAAAATTAAAGTAAAATCTTCTAATTTAAATAAAACAAAAAAAAAACCACTGTTATTTCACAGGTATTTCCTGCATTACTATGATCATATACCTTCATTGTAAAAAAAATCGTAAAAAAAAGGTCAAATGACTGGCAGCTACGGCTGCCAAACAAAAAACATATAATTAGAGTAAAATATCCTAATTTAAATAAAGTGCAAAAAACTTTAACAGAAATGTGATGCCACCATGACTGAGATCAGTGTTTGCTTTAGTTGGCCTCATGACCCTTGAGTTTTTAACAAGAGTTTTTCTCTGACTGCTTTAACTGTGTTATTGATACACATTTGTTATGGCAATAAAGGCTGGAGAAAATATCAGATGATCTTGGTCATTTATTGGTGATTTTATAGTCATCATATGGTGGTCTGATTCACTGATATGACAGTCAAATCTCTAATATTATCTGTGAATACATTATACATAGATGGACTTTATTGTTATACAAAGGCAATTATTAATATCTTTTTTTTTTCACATGACTTGTTGAAATATTGTGGCATCAGAATTATAGCAATCTGAAATTTAAAAAATATATATTCCACATAAAATGTTTTGAGTTGGTTTGTTTTGTTAGGAGTATAGAGACATCAAGAATCAACATATGAATCTCAACAATGGTGACAATCAACAAAGCCTCTTTGTGACTTTATAATAGGTCAGAGTTGATCAGAATTTTTTTCTTTGTCACCATTGTTGAGATTCATACGCTGATTCTTGATGTCTGAGTGAGTCTGCATGATCATGGCAAAACATTTGTTGTATAATGGCTTCATAAAATCTGAATATCACAGCATTGCAGGATCTTCTATAGCAGTATTAATATGCTAAATTAACAATTAATATTTAACAACTTAATCATTTGTTAATCAGTCATACCTAACAGGTGGTATCAATAACGCAGACAACTGCAAGATGACTATTATCACTAATAAGTTGTCACTAAGGTAGACGTTTTTCAAATAAGATGCAACTGTAAAGTTCTCACATACAGTGGGGAGCTCTCTGGGACTGGGGCGTCAGTGAAGAGTTTGGGACAGGAGACAATACTGAATAGACATTAAAAACAAAAGTGAGAAAAATAAAACATCAAAGTTATTTAAGGTAAGAAAGGACACATTCATGAATGAACACCATAACTGTATGATTACAAAAAAATCCTCTTTATGTTGGATGACATTAAACAAGAAACCAATACTATGCCTCTTTCGGTTCTCCCAGATGGCCTAGAGAACGATTCATTAATTCTCCTTCTGGCAGTTGGCTGTTTGTTTTGTGACCCTGCGAGACAAATTGCACCTTTAATGTAACTTCATTAAGTATAAAAAAAATTTAAAAATGTTTTTTTAAAACGGTTATAAAAAGTTCATTTTATGGAAGTGTAAATATTAACAGTAAATCACGTCACAGTGTAATAATGCATTAATTATAAAATCAGCTGGCTGTACTTTTAGGTCTTTCTTGTGGAGAAATGACAGACATTATAAGCTCTATATTTGTAACTATTAACTCAGATTCAGAGAAATGTACATGTTTATACGCTAAGCTGTGTTGTCACTAAGGTAGAATGTGTTTAAAGTAAAGGCCTCATTATGCTTCTGCGTCAACTCCACGGCGTAGCTACGCCGTCACTCCTACGGCGTTTTATGGTTCTGCGTCAGGTTGCGTTGCGTTGCATATAATCTGACCAATCACAGCCCTTGCGGTCAGCGTCGCCTCGACGCGTAGTTAAAATTTTTTGGAGGTGCACATCGAGCTACGGCGTAGGGGTCGGAGAGGGGTTCGCGGCGACGCAGAGGGCTCTGCTGGGGTACGCCGTCGATTCGACGCAGAAGCATAAAACAGGCTTTAGATGTGACTAAAGTTATCTCATACAGTGGGGCGTCCTCTGGTACAGGGGCGTCCTCTGGTACTGGGGAGTCCTCTGGTACTGGGGAGTCCTCTGGTACTGGGGCGTCCTCTGGTACTGGGGCGTCCTCTGGTACTGGGGAGTCCTCTGGTACTTGGACGTCCTCTGGTACTGGGGCGTCCTCTGGTACTGGGGAGTCCTCTGGTACTGGGGCGTCCTCTAGTACTGGGGAGTCCTCTGGTACTGGGGAGTCCTCTGGTACTTGGGCGTCCTCTGGTACTGGGGAGTCCTCTGGTACTGGGGCGTCCTCTGGTACTGGGACGTCCTCTGGTACTGGGGAGTCCTCTGGTACTTGGGCGTCCTCTGGTACTTGGGCGTCCTCTGGTACTGGGGCGTCCTCTGGTACTGGGGAGTCCTCTGGTACTGGGGCGTCCTCTGGTACTGGGGAGTCCTCTGGTACTGGGGAGTCCTCTGGTACTTGGGCGTCCTCTGGTACTGGGGCATCATCTGGTACTGGGGAGTCCTCTGGTACTGGGGCGTCCTCTGGTACTGGGGCGTCCTCTGGTACTGGGGAGTCCTCTGGTACTGGGGCGTCCTCTGGTACTGGGGCGTCCTCTGGTACTTGGGCGTCCTCTGGTACTGGGGCATCCTCTGGTACTGGGGAGTCCTCTGGTACTTGGGCGTCCTCTGGTACTGGGGCGTCCTCTGGTACTGGGGAGTCCTCTGGTACTGGGGCGTCCTCTGGTACTGGGGAGTCCTCTGGTACTTGGGCGTCCTCTGGTACTGGGGCGTCCTCTGGTACCTGGGCGTCCTCTGGTACCGGGGCGTCCTCTGGTACTGGGGCGTCATCTGGGACTGGGGAGTCCTCTGGTACTGGGGAGTCATCTGGTACTGGGGCGTCCTCTGGTACTGGGGCGTCCTCTGGTACTGGGGAGTCCTCTGGTACTGGGGCGTCCTCTGGTACTGGGGCGTCCTCTGGTACTGGGGCGTCAAGCCAGAATTTGGGACTGGAGACAATACTATATAGACATTAAAAACAAAAGGTGTGAAAAATAATAAGTTATTTAAGGTAAGAAATAACACACATATGAATGAACTACCCCCTAACTGTACGATTACCTAAAAAAAAGTCCTCTATAGGTGGATGACATTAAACAAGAAAACAATACTATGCCTCTTTCGGTTCTCCCAGATGGCCTAGAGAACGATTCATTAATTCTCTCTCTGGAAGATGACTGTTTGTTATGTGACCCTGCGAGACAAATTGCACCTTGCATGTTATTGCATTAAGTACAATAAACAAAAACATGCAAAAAAAAATATATTTAAATAGTAAATTTTATAGTAGTGTAAAATATTAAAATAAATCACTTTTTAAATCAAAGTTTTGGGATATTATGTTGACATTCAGGCAAAACACCTGACTCATGTAATACATTTCTACCTCTAAATGAGAATAACATAATAATAAAGGCAAAAGTGTATGCACTTTGGAGGCAAGCAATGTGTTTGTATAGTGTGAGAATGCACTCATGGATGCACCAAAAAAAATAACAAAAAGCATCAGTAGCACATACGTCTCACGTGTCATTGCAATCTAGGGTATGGATCAATCATAATATTTTGCAGATCAGCGATATAAGGACTTTAAAGTCAACTAAAGAGTCAAATCTTAAGTAAATTGTGTCATAATGAAATCTAAATACTATAAGACACCCTGCACGATGAGGTAGGGTGTCCATAAACGAAGTTAAAGCTAGCAGCTTAATCAGAAGAAACTGCACTTTGACGTGCGCTAGAAACAGCTTTTGCTAAACGCTTTTTTACCGCCCATAGCAGTAATTAATGTGCTAAGTCCCCCAGGACAAATGTAAACATCTTGTTTTTTCAACCCAGTGATCTCAAATAACTAGCTAATGAATACATGAATGAACAGTGTTATACCCATTTTATTAAGTTTATATACATAGTTATAAATGTAAGCCACCCCAGGAAAAATTTTAACATTTTGCTTCAACCCAGTGATCTCAAATAACTAGCTAATGAATAAATAATTAATTAATTAATAAATAACTAGCTAATGAATAAATGAATGAACAGTGTTATACCCATTTTATTAAGTTTATATACATAGTTATAATGTAAACCACCCCAGGAAAAATTTAAACATTTTGCTTCAACCCAGTGATCTCAAATAACTAGCTAATGAATAAATAATTAATTAATTAATAAATAACTAGGTAATGAATAAATGAATGAACAGTGTTATACCCATTTTATTAAGTTTATATACATAGTTATAATGTAAACCACCCAGGAAAAAATTACACATTTTGCTTCAACCCAGTGATCTCAAATAACTAGCTAATGAATAAATGAA
The DNA here is from genome assembly GCA_026230005.1 of Gila orcuttii. Lineage (NCBI taxonomy): Eukaryota > Metazoa > Chordata > Actinopteri > Cypriniformes > Leuciscidae > Gila > Gila orcuttii. The sequence goes on from JAPDVR010000003.1 coordinate 63,390,639, forward strand.
TGAACAGTGTTATACCCATTTTATTAAGTTTATATACATAGTTATAGTGATCTCAAAGAACTAATGAACAGGCAAATGAATTAACCATATATTCTTTATTTTTTAAAATCAAACAAAACAGAAAACTCAAGTCTTTTGTGTGCGTTTTCAGAAAATGCCCAAACAAAACAAAACAAAACGTATAAAAAATGGTCCGAAGAGGACATGAAGGCGGCCCTGGAGGAACTGGAGGCAGGGCAGAGCCTGAGAACGGTGGGGGTCTGCTACGGCATCCCCCACAACACTCTTCAGGACCATCGGCGAGGCCGCTACGCCTACCAGCCCCACCCCAGCCGTGCCCTCCTCCCGGAGGAAGAGGCATCGTTAGCTGCTTATATCATTTGGATGGGCAGGCACGGCTTCCCCGTGACAAGGGCCGTAGCGACGTTGATGGCCACTGCTATTGTCAAGGCCTCGGGACGCCAGACAATGGTGAACTTTGAACATGGGCTGAGCCGTATGTGGTGGTTCCGTTTCCGGGAACGCCACCCGGAGCTGTCGGCCAGGACCCCCGACCCCCTGGACTGGCAGAGGGTCTTCGGTGTGACGGTGCCTCGGGTGGAGGCACTCTTCAACATATTGGAGCCCATGTTTGCCGAGAAGAGCTGGCATGATCGTCCTCACCTGGTGTTCAATTGTGATGAAACAGGCTTTGGTGATAAACAAAAAAGCAGGAAGGAGAAGGTGTATGCACAGAGGGGACAAAAACATGTGTATCGCCAAACTGTGGTAACAAGGGAGCACAACAGCGTCCACTGCTGTGCTAGCGCGGCAGGTGTGAGCATCCCCCCCATGATTATATATGGCCAATGCCTGCCCAGTAACAGTTATGTGCTAGATGGCCCCCCCAACGCCCTGTATAATATCAGTGAGAAGGGCTACATAGATGGGCCCCTGTTCGTGAGGTGGATCGAACATTTTCTGAAGCATGCTCCGGCAGAGCGTCCACTACTGCTAACTTGCGACCAACACGAGACCCATATGTCCAAGGACATGGTGGACCAATGTCGGGGCAATGGTGTGGAAGTGGTGTGCCTGCCAAGCCACACCACCAATGCCTTTCAGCCCCTCGATGTGTCCCTCTTCGGGCCACTGAAAGAGGCCTTCACCAAGCTGGCTACAAATATGGGACTGGTTAGGGGAGACCTTGTCCTGAGTAAAAAGCATTTTTCTTCCATATTAAAATTTTCTTACCCAAAGGCGGCCACCGTGGAGAACATAAAGAAGGGGTTCCGGCTGACAGGTTTGTTCCCCCTGAACAGGCACGCACTGGAGGACAGTGATCAGGTACAAACAAAATAACAAAAAATAGACACTGCATAGGCTAAATACAATAGGAACAATGAAAACAATAATAAGATAATTTATCTTTATATAATAAAAATAGGCCCAGATATACTAATATCTTTATCTCCTCTAATTTACATTTCAGATGATGATCATCCCTCCAGTGGCAGTCCACCCAGCCCCTCCTGCCACCACCATCACCACGGCCCAGATCCACCCAGCCCCTCCTGCCACCACCATCACCACGGCCCAGATCCACCCAGCCTCTCCTGCCACCACCATCACCACGGCCCAGATCCACCCAGCCCCTCCTGCCACCACCATCGCCACGGCCCAGATCCACCCAGCCCCTCCTGCCACCACCATCGCCACGGCCCAGATCCACCCAGCCCCTCCTGCCACCACCATCACCACGGCCCAGATCCACCCAGCCCCTCCTGCCACCACCATCGCCACGGCCCAGATCCACCCAGCCCCTCCTGCCACCACCATCGCCACGGCCCAGATCCACCCAGCCCCTCCTGCCACCACCATCGCCACGGCTCCTCCCGACAGCATATCGGTGCCAGTTGTTGCTGGCTGAGTAGAGTGCCCCACCTGCCATCGGCCACCAAATCCTTTGGTCGCGGCTGGAATTATCCCGGCGGGGCTCGCCCACATCCTGGTCCCGCCACGCTTTGACCAATCGGCCCGGAGGAGGCGGTGGCAGCAGGTTCCTGCTGGAGCACGCTGCATTACCAGTGACGAGTTTGCATCTCACCAAGCTGAGAAGGAGAGGGAAGAGAGGGAGAAGCAGGAGGCAAGAAGAGAAGAAGAATAAACAGAGAGAGAAGGAGCAGAGAGAGAGGGAGAAGGCGCAGAGAGAGAGGGTGAAGGAGCAGAGAGAGACAGAAGCAGAGGGAGAGGGAACAAGAGAGATAAAGAATAAGGAGAGAGAGGGAGCAGGAGTGGCTCCAAAATGACATCTGTGCAGCTTGCAAGCAGCCAAGCCCCCCAGGAACTGCAACAGAGACAGTGGAGTGGGTGCAATGTGAAAATTGCACCCTCTGGTACCACACTGAGTGTGTCACTAATGTGGTACCAGAGGAGGCATGGCTGTGCAGGGAGTGTGACATGAGTCGCAATCCAAAAATATGCTTATAAATAGTTTGGGTATTATTATTGTATATATTATTATTGATATATTATTGTATATATCAATTACATGTTCTATTTTATATTGCTATATTTACTGCATTCTTTGTTTATTTGTTTTAATAAATATGTTCATGTTCCTAAAACATTTATCAAAAGTGCATCAGTGTTTTCTTGTAGCACACAGTTTCCTAAAACCTAAAGCCATGTTTGATACAGTGACCGTTATTGACGGGTTATTATAGACCTCAGTGATTAAAAAAAAAAAAAAAATTAGCATACTGAAACTAAATGATGATCTAAATGAAGGACTTTTGGTGGAGGATACAAGCTTTCATAATACACACAGCCTATCAAATAATAAACAGCAGAAGCTAAGTTTATCAAATAAAACATTAGCTGCTACCTACACACCGTTGAAAACACGTGAAGTTTATACTGAAACTAAATACACATCCAAATCGGTTATTTTGGCCTGACAACAGATAATATACATAGCATATGAAGTAACAAACAGCAAAAGTTAAGGTAATTCACATAAATTTATATATAAACGATACCGTCGTCGAAATCATGATGCCCCGTTGTACGGTTTCATGTTACGCTCCCAACAATGACTGTACGGAATCTTGTGACGCGTAACATAGTTCCCCACCCAGCGCCGCCTCAGCAAATCGCCATTTATGAGCATTTCATAGGCCAAAAATAAACCAATCAAAGCTAAGAAACGAGGATAAGACCCTCCCCCAGTAAATGACATATCAAAAGTTCATTGGTCTAATCCGTTAAGGGTTGCTCTGACGTTTTTACGTGCCCGGAAGCGAGTTTTCGTGTACGGATTGTGATGCGGAACTGCTACAGTGTAAAACTACAGTACGCTACAGTTACAGTACGGAAGCGGCGTTTCCGTTAAAATAAACAGATTTGAGGTCATTATAAAAAGTTATACTCACCGCTAAACTGAATGACTTGACAAGGCCAACGCTCCACCTCGCATGTAGAACTTCTTTTCTTCCAGAAAACGATTCTCTTCCCACTTGTGATTGAACACGAGTTGTAATGCTGTCATGTATTTGTGTTTTAATGGTAATAGCTCACAAATATGAACGAATATGAACATATATGAACAATGTAAGTGAAGTAATCAACCAAAACGAATTTTACGGAGTAGACATTACGGGAAAGATGCTGACTGACCGTAACGAGTATCAGCTGCTCTCGTGACTCGTTATCATGACAACTACTGCGGCGCGTTCGCGCGAAGGAAGAAGATCTGGTCACGTGCGGGCTATTCTATCTATGTGGGAGAAATAATTTGTGTCGCACAATAATACAGAATAACTGCAGTCAGTGTAGTATTAAAGGGATAGTTCGGCCAAAAATGATATTTAACCCATGCATTACTCACCCTCAAGCCGTTCGAGATGCATATGTCAATCTTGTTTCAGACGAACACATTTTCAGTTATTTTAGAAAATGTCTTAGACCCTTCAGTGGATATAATGTGAAGCAATGGGGTCCACCTCCTTTAAGTCCCAAAATGTGCATACATCCTTCACAAAAGTAATCCATCCGGCTCCAGGGGGATAAACGAAGGCCTTCTGAGGGTAATCCGTGCGGTTTTGTCGTAAAAATATACATATTTAAAACTTTATAAATGAAAATATCTGACTTCCGGCAACGATCGACGCGCGTTCACGGGTGATGGAAGTCGGCGTACGAGGTAGGACGTAGCGTAGGAATGCGCCTGCGCAGCCAGAGAGCAGAGCAAAACAAAACTTTTTTTGCTCTGCTCTCTGGCTGCGCAGGCGCGTTCGTTCTACGTCACGACGGTTCCTACGCTACGTCCTACCTCGTACGGCGACTTCCATCACCCGTGAACGCGCGTTGATCGTTGCCGGAAGTCAGATATTTTCATCCCCCTGGAGCCGGATGGATTACTTTTGTGAAGGATGTATGCACATTTTGGGACTTGAAGGAGGTGGACCCCATTGCTTCACATTATATCCACTGAAGGGTCTAAGACATTTTCTAAAATAACTGAAAATGTGTTCGTCTGAAACAAAATTGACATATGCATCTCGAACGGCTTGAGGGTGAGTAATGCATGGGTTAAATATCATTTTTGGCCGAACTATCCCTTTAATGGTAATCCTATGAAGACTTTAGATGCAAAAAAACAAAAGTCCATCTGACGTTTTTTTTTTAAATAGCTTTTTTTTTTTTAAATAGCTCCTTTATTTAGGTTCAGTAATTTCACTTTAATGGCAACTAAATTATCTCGTTGCCAAAAAGAAATGTTAGATGGACTTTGAGGTTTTTGCATTTAAAGTCTGTGATCACATGCATTTCAGTTTATCACTGAACTGCAGTTATTGTAGCCTATACTTCATTATACTGCAAATCTACAGTTGTACTGCTGAGCTTTACTTCATATTCTGCAGTTGTATTTTTTGTACTGCAGTTTTACTGCTGTTGAACTGCATTTTTACTGCTGTTGAACTTCAATGTACTGCAGTTATATTGTATCTATACTTCGTTATACTGCAAATCTACATTTGTACTTCATTGTACTGTAGTTATACTGCTTTGAACTGCAGTTTTACTGCAGTTGTACTTCATTGTACTGCAGTTATGAAGCGATAGGCGATTCACGATTAAAAGCGCCAGTTTCAACGAGAATTCGCTAATTACACGGATACACGTCATGAAGTATTTATCAACAAAGTTTTAACACGATGTTCACTGATAAAGAGACGGTAAATAGGACATATTTATGAGTATAAGAGAGTGAAAGAGACTGAGCTTCTGCTTTCACAGTGAGACTAAGCGCGAATGCTTAAAGGAGAGAGAAAGCACTTCCTTCCTAATGGGTGTTTCACACCGCGAGCTGGAGCTCCGCGTCAGAGAAAGCCTGAGCCGCTTCTTCCCAGTGTGAACTCTCATGTGAATCTTCACACTTGATTAACATGTGAAGCGTTTTTTAGGAGACAGATTTTTTGGCTTCTGTTTTTCCTTTCTTGTTCACGTCCATCAGGTCTAAAAGAAACATTAAATCAAGTGAGTTTCAATGGACTATTTTATGCAAACAACTTGCTAATCATGTCTTACTCATGTAGTTAAAGTAGTGATGGGCGATTTCGAAACACTGCTTCACGAAGCTCAAAAACCTTTATGAATCTTTAGTTTCAAATCAGTGGGTCAGAGCATGTATCAAACTGTGAAAGTCCAAGATTTCAGTAAATGAAGCTTCGTTGCCTCATAACCGTTTCAAAATGTCAATGATCTCTGTGAACCCATCATGCAGCGAACCATTGAACCATTGTCTATGGGTTTTGCCTGATCTCTGATCAGTTTTAACTATTTGTAGGCGTTTTAATGAGACTTTTGTAAAACAATAATAAAATAATAGTAATTGATGTCTCTTATTCGCCTGTTGAGCTGAGCAATCCATGCAACAAACAAAACAAGCCCTGAAAATGTATTAAAACCCATATTATACAGATCCTTGATATTTATGATATTAGATGATTTGTTGATTGCATTTGATTGATTATGTAAGGGGTTTCACAGTCAACGACCCAGAACCAGATATTAGAAAGAAGACCCGGAGTCAGAATTATAAAAAATTTAAGAAAAGATTTACTGAAGATAGTTTCATCAGCAGAAGTTCAGCTTCAAGACTCACAGAGGAGTTCGTAGGCCGCCCCGCTTACAGTTACACAGATCACAGCAGTTATACCATTCACCAAGGTCTAAACTACGTCATTGCTTCAGGTTGAATGATTCTCATTGGCTAAGAAATAGATAAACATAGTAATTTTCCACACATATACAGATAGACTGAAGCATATCTCCATCGATTATGCAGCCGACACTCAGACCCTGAAGTTAGGCACGTCATGACCTTCCAGGTCACAGATTTGGGTTTCTGGGCGCCAACATGTCCAGAACAACAACTCAGTCAATCTCCAATAATGCCAGTGGTTCCTTAACCTGCAACCCAGAAGACTATAACACACACACCGACACACAGCTTTTCCAAGGTTGGATTTGGTCAGGCTCTAACTATAAACAGGAAAGTCATCTCAAAACATCAAGATAATGAGTTCTTTCTCTCAAGGAGAGCTACACTTTAGTCTAACTGGAAATTAAGGCTTTAACAAAGAAATGGTCCCTTAAACTATTGGATTGAATGACCCCTATATGTTTTAACACGTTGAAGACCTTTCTCAAACTAGATGAGCAAGCACTGTTACTGCATTCAGATATAAAATACAGACATTAGAGAATACATGAAAAGAAAATTTCAGTAATCACACTGGTAACTTCTATAACAAAGTAAAATCTCCAGAGAAGTCATTCAACTCATTTGATATTAGAAGGAAAAATATTGATTAATACCTTGATTATACTCACTCATTACATATACATTGAAGCAGCAGTGGATTCAAATCCACCCCTTCAATTACCTTCAATAACACATTTGCAATGGTTTGTAAAAGGTGTTATTATGCATGTTTGGCCTGAGTTGTTGCATTTACACTATTCTGACCAGCGTGTGGCGTTTCGAACGCTTTAAAACAGTGAATAATTTTTTACAAAGCACTTGGTTCAACTGATTCAAACCTTTGAAAAGCTGAGTTTTGATGATCACAACTAATTGAATGTGGATGATCAAGAACTAATTGCTGAAATCGATCATGAAAATAAACAATTAGTGAAGTTCACAACGTAATTTCGGGAGGAGTGAACCCATGTAATATTTCAATGAACTGGCGGAGCACATAAGCAGCCGCTCCCCTCGCTTTGGCATCAGCTGTTCTGGCGTCCCTCCACCTCCCCAGCTCCACCTGCATAATTTAGCCATCTCGCTACTATACTCATCATCCAAGCATTATTAGTGCCACTGGGGGGTTTATCTGAGCTCGAGTTGAAGCTGCTTTCATAGAAAAACATTTATATGAACAAAACGCCAGATGCATTTAATATTAATGGTGAGCACACAAATCATGTTATTGGAAATGATCGGACCTTTCTTTTAATTTTATTATTAATTTGTGTTTAAGTTGCTCAAATTGCTTTTATGTCGCTTAGCCAGGCAACAGACAAGTGACCAATCCTGTTACTACACACTAGTGATGTTACATCCGTGAATGAATCGTTCTTTTTGAGCAAATCTTTTAGGTGATCGAATCGTTCTTGTTCTCATAATCCATTGACTCATATTTCTACCAGAAAGACTCGGGGATAAAGCACACCCCCCGAGTAAGGAAGGGTGCCATCTGGTGGTGGTGGGGTGGGAGGAGGAGAGGACATCCTGGCGTCTTCAGGGTAGAGGGGAGAGCCCGTCTGGAGGTGATGGGAAGTATGGAGGGGAGGACCCGGCATGGAATGTTAGGGAGATGAAGGAAAAGTCCCGTCTGGTGGTGGATGGGGAGGATGGAGGTAGTTGAAGCGACAGCATCTGCGAACTCAGACATGAGTAAGTACCGCCCTTTTATACTGGCTATAAGGATATGATTGGATAAATGAGAAGGTAATACATGACGTGAACGATTGAGTCTTCCTGGCAGAACTTGCGCTAGGCTTCATTTCTTTCTTTTTTTACTCATATTTCTTTATTTGTTCACTGGAATCCTATTAGCAGCACATGTGAAGCTCAGAGAATCGGGTAGCTCTGTGGACTTTTTCATCCTATCAAATAATGACTAAACCTCGAGCCAATAGCCTTCGAGTACGAGATGTGACGGAGCATGTGATTTGTTGAATGTAGTGAACGAATACGCCCTTCGCTGACCGTGACCGAGTTGACTGAGTCTGAAGTCTGTTGCCAAAATCTCTTACCACAGCTATGCAGACGACACACAGCTCTACTTAGCCCTATCGCCTAACGACTACAGTCCCATTGACTCCCTGTGCTAATGCATTGATGAAGTCAACAATTGGATATGCCCAAACTTTCTTCAGTTAAACAAAGACAAAACTGAAGTCATTGTGTTTGGAAACAAAGATGAAGTTCTCAAGGTGAATGCATACCTTGACGCTAGGGGTCTAACTACTAAAAATCAAGTGAGGAATCTGGGTGTGTCTCTAGAGTCAGACCTTAGTTTCAGTAGTCATGTCAAAGCAATAACTAAATCAGCATACTATCACCTGAAAAATATTGCAAGAATCAGATGCTTTGTTTCCAGTTAAGACTTAGAGAAACTTGTTCATGCTTTCATCACCAGCAGGGTGGATTATTGTAATGGACTCCTCACTGGTCTTCCTAAAAAGACCATAAGACAGTTGCAGCTCATACAGAACGCTGCTGCTAGGATTCTGAGCAGAACCAGAAAATATGAACATATCACACCAGTCCTCAGGGCTTTACACTGGCTCCCAGTTACATTTAGGATCGATTTTAAATAGGGCTGTCAAACGATTAATCGCGATTAATCGCATCCAAAATAAAAGTTTGTGTTTACATAATATATGTGTGTGTAGTTTGTATAATTATTTTGTATTTATAAATACACACACACATGCATGTATATATTTAAGATATAATATATATAAAATATTTATATTTATATATAATATTATGTATAAATATATATAAAGTATATACATGCAAATATTTCTTACATTTTTTAATTATTCTTATTTCTTTAGATTTTTCTATGAGCACTTTGAATTACCATTGTGTATGAAATGTGCTATATAAATAAACTTGCCTTGCCTTGCCTTGCCTTGAACGTGAGAGAGATCTCATTCGTGATCGAGTTGAACGAACTGGTAAATGTTGTTTGTGAATGAAAAGAACCAGTTGTGTCAACAATAATGATGGCAAACAGATAGAGCTAGACTTGTGTAGTTTGCGTCAAAGAAAGAAATTTACAATTGTAATGAAAACAGTTTAATGACGCAAGCTGATGGTTAAATGTAACAAAGACAAATTTACATTGTCATTTTTTATTTGGTTTGAGCTAAGTTGGGGGGGGGGGGGCATGACTGTTTTCTTGATTTAACTTTACACTACTCTTTACCTGCTTTTCTTATATTTTATTTATGTGTTTTAGACTTAGTTTTGTGGCATTTTGCACTTTGAACAATTTACTTGACTACTGTACAGTACTGTAAGCACTGGTGTTTTGTGTTCATTTTGTATTATCAAAAATGTCATGCATTTCTCTAAAAACTGTAAAACAAACGAAAAAATATGACAGTATTGGTTAGGTCTCATTAGCGTAATGTCAGCCAATAGCATTTCAGTTCAGGCTGTGAAGGGGCATGTCATTGGTTGGATCTACTGAACGAATACGCCCATCACTGAACGAGATTGCTCTGTTTAGAGTCTGAACGAGAGAGAGATCTGGTTGGTACATTTTGTTTGTTAATTAAATAAATGAGAAAGTACCTCTGCATGGATCTTCATGTGTATCTTCAGGCGACTTTTAATAGAGAAACTATTTCCACACTGGCTTCTCTCCAGTGTGGATCCTCTCATGTGTTTTCAGAGTTGATGAATGACTGAATCTCTTGTCACAGTGTGAACACTTGTAAGGTTTTTCTCCAGTGTGGATCCTCTCATGTCTTTTCAGATATGTTGAGTGACTGAATCTCTTGTCACAGTGTGAACACTTGTAAGGTTTTTCTCCAGTGTGGATCCTCTCATGTGTTTTCAGAGATGATGACACACTGAATCTCTTGTCACAGTATGAACACATGTAAGGTTTTTCTCCAGTGTGGATCCTCTCATGTGTTTTCAGATTTGCTGACAGACTGAATCTTTTGTCACAGTGTGAACACTTGTAAGGTTTTTCTCCAGTGTGGATCCTCTCATGTGTTTTCAGAGTTGATGAACAACTGAATCTCTTGTCGCAGTGTGAACACTTGTAAGGTTTTTCTCCAGTGTGGATTCTCTGGTGCCGTTTTAAATCCATCCCTGTAGTAAAAGTCTTTTCACACTCAAAGCACATGTACTCTCTCACACCAGTATGAGTTTTCTGATGTGTATATAAAGATTGCAGCTGTGAAAAACTCTTTCCACATACAGAACATGAATGTGGCTTTTCCTTCGTATGAACTCTCAGGTGTGTCTTCAGGTTTGATGCCCAGAGAAATGTTTTCCCGCACTGATCACATGTGAACGGCTTCTCTCCGGTGTGGATCATCATGTGAACATTAAGGGATGAAGATTGACTGAAACTTTTCCCGCACTGATCACATGTGAACGGCTTCTCTCCGGTGTGGATCATCATGTGACTTTCAAGGTGTGTTGATCGGCTGAAACTCATCCCACATTGATCACATGTGAACGGCTTCTCTCCGGTGTGGATCCTCATGTGACTTTCAAGGTGTCCTGATTGTGTGAAACACGTCCCACACTGATCACATGTGAACGGCTTCTCTCCAGTGTGAAATCTCATGTGAATCTCAAGATGTTGTTTGCGTGTGAAACTCTTTCCACACTGAGTGCAGGTGAAAGATTTCTTGTATTTTCTTTTCTTTAAAAATGTCTTTTTAGTCTTTGAGCGCCTCAAAGGTTTTCCTCCAGGTTTGACATGATGTTCCTCCTCCACTTCTCTCAGTTCTTCTCTCTCCTCACTCTCTTCCATCAGGTCTGACATGAAAGGAAAACTCATTTTCAATTTTTCTAAATAATCAAAATAATTAAAAGAGAAATATGGAGTGAATAGAGATACAAATTATCCCAGATGTAACAGACAACTGCTATAAAAAAACTACAATAATTAATGTATTTTTATAAAATAATTATATGTCCCTGAAACTTTCCATGAATGAGGTACACTGATCTTCCAGTTATTTCTGTAAACATTATAGGCACAAATCTTCTCCTTCCGTTGAGTTCACAAGAAACACAAGATCAAATTTCACTACGAGAACAAACATGAATGTTTGCAGTAAAGCGGAGTAGATTGTAAATTTGTACATTTTGGAATTATTATTTGTTATACATGTTTGTAAAAGTACGCACACAATTGAGGTCAAATTCTGGTAAAATTGTTACAAATTGTAAACCATATATAAATGTAAAATAATAGGTAAAACCTCCCTCCCTTTACATTTGTTTAAAAAAACAGAAACTTTTGCAGCCATTTCATAGTTGAACTGTTTAACTTAAAGTGATGAAGTGCTTGAATGTTTCTAACATGAATGTTCCTCAGCATCATGAATGAATGAAGAATAAACACCAACCTCTTTGTTCATCAGGATCTTCAGTGTGTTTCATTCTGCAGGTTCTGGATCACTCGTGTTCTCACTGTCCTCTTTAATAAACTCAGTCTTTGCAGATTTCAGCTCTTCCTGATGCTCTGATGCTCGTCTTCACTTGTAGCTGATGGGAATTTACAGCATTTATTGTGGAATTACAGTGGGAGGAGCTTCACTGATGATGTAGTTACAGTGGGAGGAGCTTCACTGATGATGTAATTACAATCTGCCAAAATCTAAAATATATAAGTTACTGAGGTTTTTTTTTTTTTGTTCATGGAAAACAGAATATAATAATGTAAATTCTCCCACATATAAATAATGGTAATAAAAAACTGAAATAAACATAGGCTACATAGTAACCAACAAATCCCCTCAGTCTGCTGACAGCAATGAAATGAGCTTTAAGTGTCAATGTACAGGAGATCTGAAGACATCAGCATAATAAATGAGGTGAAAACAGGAACTATTGTCATGAAATAAAGAGTGTTTTCAGCAGATCTGTTAATATTGATGATCCTCAGACTATCAACACTCATTCAACAAGACATTCAGGATCATCAGCAGATCATCTCATTTATTCTGAGTGTTTGCTGTTAGAAACACATTATTTGAATCGGGATGGATGATAAATCTTGTAAAACTGCTATATAGATATATAGACAATAGTGTTTTTTACAATATAACATGGATAAAACACCAATAATAAAACAAAATAATTAAATAAATAGGCCTAACCTATATTTATGAACCTCTACAGGCAAATAACTACAACACCATAATATGTGAATCTAAATATAGTTCGACTTTATAAAAACTATTAATTGCAATAAAGTAATTCCATCATTAACATGTTACAGATTTGTGTGTACAGAAAATACCCCTGTATTGCAATATAAAGTGTTAGAATTAGGGCTGCAACTAACGATTATTTTGATAATCGATTAATCGGACGATTATTTTTTCGATTAATCGATTAATCGGATAAAGTTGTTTTTTTTTTTTTTTGATTTTTTGTTTATTATAATTAAATAAAACCTTAAATCAGGGTATTCATGTGTAAAAGTGTACTTTAAAAAGTGCAAAAGCCACACATTGAGTTTTACTAATATAATCTTTATTTTTGACATTTTAAACCTTAATATATTGATAATTTAAATATAGAAAGACTGAAAACAAACGTGTGATTGTAGTAGAGCCGCAGTAGATCGCGTTTGAAAAACAATTAAAACTTAATAGTAGACAAATGCTATAAAAAGAGAACGGAATGGAGGTACGCAGCAAGCTAACAGGCTTGATTAAAAAGACAGGAAAAATTATGCATTAGTGCACAAGCATTCGCTGAAAACCACTGACTACAGTGACTAAAAAAAAAAATCTTTTACTGCTGCTGTTATTAACTGCCTTTATATTTAGTGCTTCACTTTGTAAACACCGTTTTAATTTAACCTATTTCTGCGGTAGCGCTATTTTAATCCATCACTTATTTTGCGAGCGAACTGATTGCGCAACCTGATGCTCGAGACAAAATAGATCTAGTGTGACTGTTTCCGAAGTTAGTAAACAAAGCTGTTTACACAGTAGCATTGTTTTCTCAGATCAGATAGCTATCGGATCGTGAAAAGACCAGGTGTAAAAGCCCTTCTAAACGCGCTCAAACCACTTCAGGAGGAGATCTGAGACTCATTCCATACGAAACTGGAAAAGTGTAAATGCATCTAGCCTAGTTGTTGAAACCACATGTGTACATTTTACTCCTCCCAAAAATGCTAAAAAAAAGAGTGTTATAGGCAATGTAATGTTATAGCCGGATATGACGACGCTACTGCAACACGCATTACCGCAGATGAGCATCTATTCATCAAGCCAACGAGCAAACTATCGCAAATCAAAGTGAAAGTAAGTCGCAGACGCTTAACGCACAATCATCATCATTAAAAGTAAAGAAACGAAATGATCTTACCAGTGCTGTTGCCGCTCTCTCTTATTGCGGTGTTTGATTTTGATTTTAACTGCTAATCAATAAAATGCAGCTCATATCTGTTGCTTTCGGTGTCGTGAACTCCATTAAATCTGCATATAGCGCGGGAATTGAAGAGCGAAAACACATTTATGTGACCAGGTATAAATGGAATCGTTTTGATAAATCAGAGCTATCCGATCTGAGAAAACGCATGAAGTGGCCAGGTGTAAACAGCCCCGGCTTGGGGTGCACACTTTTTTTCTGCCGTCGATTGATCTGTAGGTACTCACTGCCATTTCGCGATCGACTGTGTTGTCATGAAAGTGACGTCATCAGTAAACGCTCCCCGTGACGTAAGCAGACCAACTAATCGATAATGACATTCGTTGACAACGATTTTCATAATCGATTATTATCGATTTTATCGATTAGTTGTTGCAGCCCTAGTTAGAATAGACATACATTTTAATAAATAAATGTAATCTTCCAAAGGTACTATGCTAGCGGTACGATACTATGCATTTATCATTTACAGAGGATGCATAGTGCGATTAATGTACAAAGAAATAAAGGTAAACATGAAAATGGCAACAGCAACACTTGAGATCAATTCTAGTGCTGCCACTAACGACTAATTTTCTAACGACTAATCTTTCGACTAATTTTCAATAATCTAAATGACTAATAAAAAAAAATAAAAAAAATAAAGTGTTTGTTATTTCGTTGTTTCAATTTTATTTTGAACTCAACTGAAGGGCCAAAACATAAAATGTCACCTGTTCAAAAAACATTATGTTTTAACAATCTAAGCATTAAGTATCTGCAAATTAAGTATCTTAAATTAGCTCTTTGTTCTGCCTTAAATTAATACAGTATTAGCTTACTGTACATTTTGTATGTACATTTCTGAAATGCATAACTGATAACATCACTCTGAATTGTAAAGTAGATGCAATGCATGCATTTTCTGTAAAGCTGCTTTGAAAACGATATTGTGAAAAGCGCTATACAAATAAATTGGAATTGAATTAAAAGAGTCTGGACTAGCCCACTATGCTTAGCTCTGCGGCCTCTGCCTAGTAACGAGTCGCGCTGAAAGAAGGCAGGCACGCAGCTATGTAGCTCGAGTTTACAGCTATGTAGCTCGAGTGTAGCCGCGGTTCGCGTGAATGTGAAAGCCACACGGACTCGGGTGCACGCTTGTTCTGGAAGTAAAGTAACCTGCGCATGCGTTTTTAGCTGATTATGATGTATTTAGTTAAATAAAACACATGTACGGGATGATAGTGTTGATGATTTACCTTGGATACGAGCGAGGATTAGTTGAGCCTGTATTCACGCATCGCGCGTGGAATCAGGGGGGCAACACATTTGGAAATCCACTGCCCCTCAAAAGAGTCCGTTTGAAAAACACAATATATTGACCCGCGTTCTGGTTCCTATCATGCGGCGTGCACGTTTGCGATGGCATAAGATGCACGCAAACGCACCAGTGTTTGATAGAATTAAGTGTGAAACCAGACCAACGCTGCGGGGCGCGCCAGGAACAATCGTGCTCGCGCTCGGACCGCAGCAAACGAGCCCAGTGTGAAAGCACTGTCACCTGCCTCCGCAATTTTTCATATCAAAACAGTGAGGGCGGGGCGGGGGGTAACCAGCAGGGCGCGCACGGCGCACAGACTGGTGTGTGGAGGTGAATTACAGTGAGCTGTTTGAGACGGGAGACCAAAAATAAATAGGCGGTCAATAGTAAAACGATGCGTCGACTAAAAAAAATTGCCGTTGACTAATTTGCGTGGTCAATTACGTCGACTAATCGCGACAGCACTAATCAATTCCAGGGGCGGTTTCTTCATTAGGGCGATTGGGCGACGCACCACCAAAGTGTAAAAGGGACTTTTTCAATCACATTCACCCACAGAGATACGCTAGCAGTCACTGTTGTTCTGCCTCTGGATAAAGTCCAATCAGCTTCAAGTCTCAAGTACTCTGTGGAGTACCGCCTCTTTTATGGCGATTTCCCTCTGGCCGAGAATCGCAGTGTTCCCATAGACTTCCATACAAAGATTTATTTTTTCTAACTGCAGGCACTGCAATGCATTCTCTATGGGTTCTTGGAGGACTCGCACTAACAAGCTTTAATAAGCGTAACCTTATCTTGTGCAGCGATTGGTGGGAACAAATCTACCTCTATTAATAATCTTTAAGCTGAAGTGACATCCAATAATTTCCTCAGTGTGTAACTTACATTCCACGGACATATTCTCTAGGGCTGGGTAAAAAAATATAGATTTCTCGATTTTAATCGATTCTTATTTTTACGAACCGATATCGATCCTTAAATCCCAAGAATCAATTAGTCATCCTGTTTTCAGTTGATGAATGAATGGAACATTGTAGCGCGCATCCCATCCAATAAATCGCAATCATCTTTGTGCTTTGTTACTATTGATATGAAACAAAGTCTCAGATTTCAAATTACATCCAATTCATTTTCTTATGAAATTCAAAAACAAATACCGTTTTGTCGCTGTGGCGTGAGATCGCTCTGGCTCAGCACAAGAGAAGCAGCACATGATCTTCTCTTCCGCCTTAATAACACCAGTTACAGCGCAGAATAAACATGAATGAGCATCTGAAAGTGTGTTAGAAGATAGAGTACAACTTATTGAAATCTGTATCATGTCACATGGAATCACTCAATCAGTGTTTCAACCGTGGAAAGACGTCAGTAAACAATGTCATGTAACGTCACATTCACCTCAGAAAAAACATTCATCAGCAAGAAAAAATAACTCTAGAGCGGAGCATTTTGCTAAATATATGCACCATATTACATATTCATTATAATTTGTAATGTTCTTCAATATTTAATGCATGTTTGAATAAATCTGGCAAGTTTTTATGACAGTAACCATTTAAATGTTTATATTTCATATAACTTTATTATGATAAAAATAAATAAAAGTATAATTTAAGTGTTAATATACAAATCAGTTCATTTTTACCTTCAATATTATAGTAGGCTAATGAAGCTTAGTAGGCTATAGTTTACAGCATTAGTTAAGAGATTTGTTTTTCTTGAGAAAATGTACCATGTATTATACCTGATATCCAAAATAATCAATATTGAATCGGAATCAAATCGCAAGCTTGTGAATCGAAATCGAATTGAATTGTGAAATTTGTGTCAATACCCAGCCCTAATATTCTCCATCTGTAAATGTTAAAGTCAAGCAAATATTTCCATTTTGCTGTCAGGAGTGGACGAGCTTCTTCTGGCTAAACACCCAGGAACGAGCGCCGTCGCATGATGCGCCGAACAGACTAAATGACTAAAATATACATTAACACTAAATTATAAATATATTTAGCTAAAATATTTGTTGTTGAATATTTGTTGTTGTTGGTGAACATAAATGTGCTAAAGAATTTCAAACCTACAAGTGAATTTTTATATCAGTTTTGTTTTTATTTAGTTTAATTTTAAGTTTAGTAAATGTAACTACTTCTTTAAAAAGCATTATTTTGTTTTTAGATTGTAATGTTAGAATGTAATGTGATTTTTGGATAGACTGCAATGGTTACATTCACTATGTTTGTTTTCATAGCCTTCAATATGAACATTGTTTGTAGGACAATATTAATCAGGATATAAAATCAAAAAAAATATATCAAACACAGATTATTTTTTATGCAAATAGAAGGAAAAAATGTAAATAATGAGATTATATCATTGCTATTATGGGATGCTTTAAAAGCTGAATTTTAAATGTTTAGCTAAGCAGTAGGCTAATGATGATACATTATTCATGCTCGCTGCTGCTGCACTAAATGTGTATTTCAGGAGGAAGACGCCAGAAAACATGCACAAGTATCGCTGTGATCGATGAAAACAATACAGAAATGAGTCTGTCGATTAATCAAACTGTATAAAGTGCAGGGCTCTCAAGTTTTATCAAAAGTTTAGAGTGAGATTTAGATAAAATATTTGCAAATATTTGCAGCAGCGGTCCCTCGACCCAACCAAATTCGCTTCAATTTTTGCTAGCAGTTCAATTTTGCCTATGTTCATAATTGACCAGCACAAATGGAAATTATAACAATTGGTAAATCTGATAAAAGACAAATTCATCCAAATAAAATAAAGTTATATTTAAAAAATACAAATTTATTGAAAAATAAAAATAAATTTGACCCCAAACAAGCCAACTGAACATCAGTGCTCAATGTACATAACATTGTGTCATAACTTGTCCTGAGCATTTATGTCAAGACCCAAACCGGTCACCTTTACAGGCGTCATCGGATGCCCATTTTCCACAAGTTCGTATGATCCTTTTGGGTCTTCATGTAAAGTTTGTAACATACTTTGGTTAAAATTTCTCAATGGTTGTGTAAAACATCACCTTTTTACCTCCTCAAAAACAGCTCTGTTCACAGTGACCCGTTTCGGTGCATGTCTCTTTAAATTAGAATGAGCAACAACTTTTTGAGGATTAAAAAAAAGTGAATGGATTTTTTTTTCATTGCATGGTGGTTGTGTCCACACACTGCAAAGACACATTTATATGCAAACACCATAAAAAAGTGTATTTTGCATTCGATGACCCTTTAAAAGCAGTTGGAGAGTTTTTGAATGCATCAAAAATAATTTAGCACGAATTTGGCTATACTCATCAACATCAGCTCTCACTGTCTTTGATCACAGGCAAGAGATTTCGTCCAGGAATCGTAAAATAAAAATGCTAAAAAAATTAAAATAAATGAAAAGGTCCGCAAACCGCATTCATTCATCAGATCTTGCTCGTTCAACTTCCACTCCGTCTCCGTGTGTGCGCGTGTTGTCTAGTAACGAACGTGCTTGCAGCGGGAACACATAATTTACCCGGAAACAACTAATTCTAATTTCTGATTGGCTGGTAGCTGGAATTAAACTCTGTATAACTCGAGACCATCGAGACAGATGCTATGAACTCGACAGAGAACTTCCCTCCGTTTGCCTGCGCCTCGTCCATGAATTGTATAGCGGGACAAGTTCCCTTACTCCTCAGCGTGAGAAATACAAGGTGTGAGCGTGTGAACGGGTTGAAATGCGTGTGTCTCACGCCCAATGCGTGAGACTTGAGAGCCCTGAAAATGTGTGTGTGATGGTTGTGTAAATATGAGACATACCGTAAACTGCTCTCCTCACCTTCTTCTTCTTCTTCTTCTTCTTTGGTGTTTAACGGCGGTTGGCATCAAACATTAATGGTGTATTACCGCCACCTACTGTACTGGAGTGTGGACCGGAGATACATAAATAAAACATTATAACAAAAATAAATAAATACATAAATAATTAAATAAATAAACTTAAATCCTATCTACCAGTCTTGTTTCCTTTAAGAATCTAAATAACAGTGTACTCATATCATTTAATGATTTCCCCAGCACTTCCCTAAGTGAATTCCCTTGCCCCCCCTAGCCTTCTTATGCCCTCTCTCATCTTTTCCCTTTCCCTCTCATATTTCGGACACTCAAAAATCACATGTTCCACAGATTCAATATTATCACAATATTCACACCTACCTGATATGTGCTTACCCACAATATGTAAATACTTATTTAACCCACAATGTCCTATTCTTAACCTAGTGAAGATAATTTCTTCCCTTCGTTTCCTTCCAGTAACCCTCTCTAATCCAACCTTTTGTTGAATGTTATATAAATGTCTCCCTTTCTCCTCTGCATACCAGTGTGCCTGCCACTTTTTATTATTTTTTTTCCCCAGATTTGTGCTTTGGCTTCTGATTTACTTATTGAAATTGCCATTTCAACATCTACCCGTTTACTGGCTTGTTTTGCCTATCTACTCTTCACCCCCACATGTGCTGGAACCCATGTAAACTTTACCCTTATCCCCATCTGATAAATCTGTGAGTGAAGTTCTAGTAGCCTACTTCATATATTATGTCCTGTCTTGCTTGTGATGATTGTAAACTCTTCAGAACTGCACTAGAGTCTGAGCATATAACTGCTCTCCTCGCCTCAGAGGACTCGACGCTGAAAAACTCAATGAGGGAAAAGCGGTGACGTCATCGGCCTCCAACGCACGCGTACGGGACACGGGACATTAAATCAGTTAATGTGATCACCCAACAAGCATAATTGCATTGCCTCAAAACTTCAATGCCATATTAATATAGGTTTAGGAAGAATGGTTGGAAAACAAGCATAAGGAGGGAGAAGTAGAAAATGTGAGCCATGCACTAATGGACTGTTTATGCATCGTACAGAAATACATCTCATTTACTCAGAGCTGTCGGAAGTTATTTATTAAAATCAGTACTAAGGACTTTGAGACAAAAAAAAACTTTTTTGCACTTTTTAATTCTTCAAATGAACTGAGGAAGGCAGCAATAGACCATTGTAGCGACTATAGTCTGCCACAAATATCAAAATAAGAAGAAGAGTCTTCTGAGGCGAGGAGAGCAGTTCACAGTATTTTTCCTTTTTACACAACTATCAAACACACTTTATACAGTTTTAT
Organism: Gila orcuttii; assembly: GCA_026230005.1. Classification (NCBI taxonomy): domain Eukaryota; kingdom Metazoa; phylum Chordata; class Actinopteri; order Cypriniformes; family Leuciscidae; genus Gila; species Gila orcuttii. The sequence goes on from JAPDVR010000003.1 coordinate 63,410,813, forward strand.
TAAGTGACAGACTCATTTCTGTATTGTTTTCATCGATCACAGCGATACTTGTGTGTCTTATCTGGCGTTCATTCAGACCTGAGCGAGTGTGTGTTCGTTTGTGTGATTGTCTCGATGTTTGGAGTGAGAACTGTTACTGAATGTCAAGAGTTAAAGTTGGAGATCTGTGAGGGGAATTGATTCTCCTGCCGATCTTTAACAAATCAAATAACACATTTGACATTGGTAAATAAATGGACTGCATTTATATAGCGCTTTCACAGACCCAATGGCCACCAAAGCGCTTTACATCTTGCCTCACATTCACTCATTCATACACCGACGGCGGTGTCAGCCATGCAAGGCGATCCAGCTCGTCGGGAGCAGATGGGGTTAGGTGTCTCTCACACACACACACACACACACACACACACACACACACACACACACACACTCACACAGCTGGGGTTAGGTGTCTCTCTCACACACACACACACACACACACACTCACACAGATGGGGTTAGGTGTCTTGCTCATGGACACCTCGACACTTGGTCAGGTGGAACCGGGGATTAAACCACCAACCTTCCGGTTTGTAGACAACCTATCGAAACTGAAAGAAAATCTGATCATAAACCACACATCCATAGTCTAGTATTGCTCTTATTATTTTTGAATAAATCAGTTTCATTCTATCAGCCCCACCATTCACGACCTGATACACACCTATAATCCTCTTACATTTCTCTTACATTTTGTTTATGTGAAAAATCCATGTAATTTTCGTGTCAAACCACATTCCAAGAAATTACTTTTTTATTATATAATTTTAGATGTATATCTTTTTATTTGTAAAAAAATATATATGTTTGGTTTTCTCTTCAGAGAATTTAGATCCCCATTTATAAGACCATTTCCCAACATTATTTAAAGCTGAATGCATTTTATTAACCATATAATCCACACTGCTGCCTCTAATCCAAAATCATTTGTCTAACGATGGTTTGATTAATAACTGTCCTGCTCCCGCATAAACACCCGCATTTGATCTGTTTCTGACACTGAGGCTGCGTTCGGAATCGCATACTTTCCTACTATATAGTAGGCGAAAAGAGTAGGCGAGCGAAAAAGTACGTTCGAATCCTCAGTATTCATAAAAGAGTAGGCGAGAATTACCTGGTTGACGTACTAATTATCGCGAGATTTGGACGATAGTGCGTTCGAATATGCCTACTTTCCTACTATATAGTAGGCGAAAACAGTACGTGAGGGAAGCAGTACGTTCGAAACATCAGTATTCCTAAAAGAGTAGGCGAGAAGTTCCCGGATGATCTCCTGCTTTCGCCCAGACATTTGAGTGTTTTTCAGCTTGTACTCATCTATCCCAGGAGGCCACGCGAGAGGATACGATATAAAAAAGAACAAGAAGAAGTAGATATTTCATACTCAAACATGACGGAAAGGGTGGACGAGAGTGTTTTCAAATGTGAGTATTACAAATACAAACCAAATCGCATGTGTTGAACTAACTTTCTGTACAGTAAATTGTTGAAGTTGCAAAGACGCTATATAATATGGTAAATTTGTGATTTTGCCGTAAATAACATTTTATTGGATAGAGGAGCTCCATAAGGACACATACGTCTTTAAACTGTATTTGCATACATTTTAAACCGTATACATCTGAAATACCATTACTAAATATTTATTCAAAATCTGGCAAGATTACTACGTGTAACTGATATGAAATAGACATCTGAGTGACGTGTGTGTACTATTGTTTAGGAGAATTCACTGTTGTTAACACTGTTTTTATTAGTTTAATGCATTTTACATAAAGTAACTAAACATAAGTAATCTATTTCATTTATCCATTAGTACTGTTGAAAAATTGTTGAACATTTATGATGGATAAAAAGCTACTTATTAGCAACAACCTCAACATGTAAATGTAGTATTGAGCTCATAAATCACAGAGGTAACGTGAGTCTTGTCTGGATGTTACAGGGACGGATGAGCACACGCGGCTGCTTATCCGGTGGAGAGTGGCTCATGAAGCGCTCTTCACCGGAAAGCGTAATGCTGCCATCAAAGGCTTTGAGTGAGTATACAGAAATATTTAAAAATCAATTGAATACTTTATTTGCAGTACATTTCAATTATTGTATTTTCAAACAGAGATATAACTTTTTCATTCTTGATTTCTCTCTTGCTGCAGATCTTTTGTGGAGGAGCAGAGCCTGCAAGGCAGGGTGACGGCGGCGTTTGTTAAAAAAAAAAGGGAAAACCTGAAACAAAAATACAAAGTAAGATCATTTTGTTACTTCTAATACATAAATTAAATGATTAAATATTGTGCTGTTAAAATGACTGCTTTTGTATCATGCTTGTGCATTTTTGCAGGATCTGAAATGTCCGCAGACGGGGGTGAGCACTGAGGATGGAGAGGACACAGCAGCATCCTGGAAGTGGTACACTGCCATGGATGAGGCAATTGGGGGCAGACCCTCCATCTCTCCTCCTGCCCTCGTTGCCTCATGTGGGCCGGATGCTGCTGTGGTCTCTTCATCCTCAGTGAGGCCAGAGCCAGCAAGAGCCAGGAAAAGGGCTATAGATATGGAGGAGCTGATCCGGGACATGGAGGAGCGAGAAGAGGAGAGAGAGCGGAAGGCAGCTGAGAGGGAGGAGAGGCTGTGGAGAGAAATGGAGGAGAAGGAGGACAGAAGAGAACGGGAGAGACGAGAGAGAGAGGAAAGACAAGAAAGAGAAGTAAGAGAAAGAGAAGAGAGATGGCACCGGGAGGCAGTCGAGAGAGAGGAAAGGAGAGAAAGAGAAACCAACGAAAGGGATGAAAGGTTCCTTTCTGTTCTTCAGATGCTCGCCAAAAAATAAATTATTTGACAAAAAACATCTTCTGGGGCCGTATTCACAAAGAATTTTAAGGCTAAAAGTAGCTCCTAACCGGCGAATTTAGGAGCAACTCCTAAAAATAATGGGCGTGTCACTCGTAACTTTAGGACTCTTAGTTTTTTTGACTAAGAGTAATTCACGAAGCATTTTAGCCCTAAAAGTAGCACCTAAGCCTGGGACAGCTTAAAAGAAGTCGAGAGGACTCCTAACTCACTAAGACCTATTCACAAACCGCTTTTTGTGGCATTTCACGTTGCGATGTTTTGAAATGCGTATGCGGAGGCTACAGCTTCCAATCGCGAGGGAACAATTTTGCATTGTAGGCATAACTAGGGATGCAATCGCCACCGACAACAACCAAAACTAGGCTACTCACTGCATGTAAACTAATTGCAACGTTTCATTCTGAATCAAATTAAAATGTTCTTCTCTTTGCAAACGTAGGCAGAGGAATATAGTGACAGATTAATTCAATAATGTTGCAAAGATATTGCATCAATCCATATGTTTCATTAGGCTACTAGGCTATTTGTTTTCCCTTACTCTTTATTCATTTAGGCTATTTATTCAGTTATTCATCATCTTCCGTCCTTCGCACTACTTGTGTAGCGCACGCATTCTCAGACCTGTCACCTGTCACTCATCATCGTAGGGGAGGTGTTTGGAATCATTCCCGCGTTACAATCATCAGCCAATCAAGGTGGTCACTTCAGTCAAGCTCGTGCATGAGTAATGACGTCATCCATAGCAACAAAGACTCACTCTTAATTTAGGAGTTTTCATTTTTCTTTACTAAGAGTAGGTCTGAAAGGCGTTGTGAATAACTTTTAAGAGAAAACTCCTAGCTAAAATCTTTTAGTGCGATTTAGGAGTACTCCTAGTGGTAAGATAAAATGCTTTGTGAATACGGCTCCTGATCTTTTGCACATTTGGGTTGATGTGAATTAAATTTGTGAATAAAAATGGGAATCTATATATATATATATATATATATACACACAGTACTGTGCAACAACTACAAATGGTGGCCTAAGAATTTTGTACAATAATATGTATATAAAACAAACTATTTCTAGGCATTCACAGTACATTATAGACTTCTAGAAATTTAGTGATACTTTAAGATTGTAATCAAATTCATAAATTAAATATTTATGAAACGTTGATTAATAATTAGTGAATGTATGGTGTAATGTAAGAAGAAAAAACACTTTAAAACACTGGTTTTACTGGAGTGTATTATATGACTTTTAAAGGTTTACAGAGTTCATGCAAGGATCTTAAAGGCAGGTCATGGAGGGTTAAGTTCCAGCACACCTGTCAGTAAATTTCAAGTAGTCAGTTATTAATTGGTTTAAATTGATTCAGGGGTGTATAATTAGGGTTGGAAAAACTCTGCTGGATAATAGCCCTCCATGACCAAAGCTGAACTTGAGACTGTTTACACAAATTACACACAGTAAAATAGTGACTAAAGGGTTACTTAACCCAAGCAAATAAATCATAATAGTAATAATTCAATAGTCATTATTTACTCGCCTTGATGTTGTTTGATCCCTCTGTTTTTTGTTTTCCTGAACACAAAAGGTGATTTTGGTCAGGTTTGTACTGTTTGGTTTAATACAATATCAGTCAATGGACTTTCAGAAGCTTCAAAAGCGTCATTAAATAATGCCATGAAGCTTCTGAAAGTTGTGCTCCATTGACTGATATTGTATGAAACCAGCAGAACAAACTTGACAAAAATTCCCTTTTGTATTTAAACAATAAAAAACATTAAATAAGTAAATAGTAAACCGTAAATAATTGCTGTATTTATATGTTGAGGTGAACTAACCCTTTAACCCACCAAATATAAATTGTAGTAAATTTATGTATGCATTTTGCATTATAGTAATTCCTTGACAAACTAAGCAGCTTTGACTGTTTATGCCCATGACTGGTTCAAAAAATGCTTTACAAATATCAATCACATTTATGCATTTGACATATTTATCAAAAGTGATTAACTCCATTTATTTACAGGGACAATGACCCTGGACAAACCTGGAGTAAAGAGCCTTGCTGATTGACCAGCAATCTTCTTCTAACCAGTTCATTGGTTTATCCCTCTACACTACAAAAGGTTTTAAAGCTCTAACAAATATTTGCATGTAATTGTAAACCTATAAAATGACATTTGTCAAGAAACTGAATGCTGACAACATGAATTTTTAAAACATTTTTATCTTTCTTAATGTTTTAAAGGTAGTCATGCTCATGGAGAGCCGGCACAGGGATGTTTGGAGCAGACACTGCAGCAGCCAGATTGTCCCGCACTTGTTCTCCCACTCTTGCTGCAAGGTTGTGGGGATCAGGGGGGCCGTCATCATGGTCTTCCTCATCCTCTGGCTCAACGATGTCCCCATTGGCTAGAACAAGATTGTGAAGCACAGCGCAGCACGCAACAATCTCAGGCACGAAGGCAGGGCTCACCTCCAAGGCCTTGAAGAAAATGCAGCGCCAGCGTGTCTTCAGCATCCCAAAAGCTCTCTCCACGATGTTGCGGGCACGGGAGTGCTTGTTGTTGAAACGAGCCTGCACAGGGTTCTGTACAGGCTCTCTGTAAGGGGTGATGAGGCAGATGGGTGCACTCAGGCAAGGATAGCCTCCATCCCCGAGGATGCACTTGCCTGCAGGTGGGTAAAGGTTGCCAGCATACACAGGGCTGTTCCTCAGCACCCTGGCATCGTGCACAGACCCAGGATATCCCACAAAGACATCAAGGAATTTCCCCCGGTGATCAGAGATGGCCTGGAGTTGGATGGAGTGAAACAGCTTCCTGTTGAAGTAACAGTGGGAGTTATTTGCTGGAGGTTTGATACGGATATGACAGCCGTCTATTGCACCAACTACTCTGCTGAAAGCTGGTGACCCAGACAGCTGTGCAAATCCTACTCCCACTGCCTCCAGGTCATCTCCGGTCAGAAAGCAGATCACCCTCCTCAAAATTCCCATGATGGCCTTGCTCACTCTGTGCACAATGTCATGCACAGAGGTCTTTGGGATATCGAAGGTCTGCGACACCACCCTGTAGGATGCTGCATGGGCCAGCCAGTGCAGGAACACAAGGACCTCAATCTCCCGTTCCCATCCAAGGTCAGATCCAGGTCTGACTGCAGCAATCAGGGACCTGATGGACGGCATAGACAGGCGAAGGTGGGCACGGTGGTCAGCTGCCTCATCAAGATAAAGCCGCAAAATGGGAACAGCTCTATTGAGATGGCAGTATGATGTGGGGTTCACTGCCTGCAATAAATACATCATAGTTTGTTAGAACAAAACAATCAAAAACAATGTTTCATGTGGTATTGACTTGTATATGTATTTATTTATTGTGATGATTTCTTTTATTCATTCACTTATTTTTATTCATGTTTCATATTGTTGTCAGTAAATAAAATATGAATTTCATGAATAAAAATGTATTTACATCATCTGCATTTGTCTAGCGTGTATTCATGCATAGCTATGTCATATGATAATACAAAAGTTTGCTTGTTTTACAAAACTACATAATTAATAATGTATATATATTATAATAATGTTATATAATTAACTGTTGGTCACAGCATTTGTCATAATTATTGTGCATAAGTGTTGGGATGGGCTAGTGATGAAATTCTTTCTGGGGTAATCTTAATTGTTTAAGTAGTAATACTTGCTTTGTTTGAGAATAAAATCATCAGTCTTCTCCAAAGGCGAGATCGTCGAGCAGCTGCCCGACATCTCCTTTGTGCACACCTTAATCTAACAATTGCAGACATGCCAACCATTTCAAACGCTGAACTAAACCGTTCTAGTAAAGTTGTCGAGTTACTGATGCAATCAGCTGTTAGTGCACCTGTCGCTCATGACTTTTAAATTGTTGCGCTTGTGAAAACGTCATAGGTCACATGTAACGTCAACATGGCGAATGATGTCCGGATCGCATTCATACTTAACGAGATTTGGCCATTAAGTACCTACTCTTTTAGCGCTCGTTAAGTAAGTACTCATTGAAATTAAGTACCTACTCATTGAGTATGCGATTCCGAACGCAGCCTGAGTCTGTGTGAGTGTTTCTCCGAGTGTCCGGCAGGAGGCGCCAAATCCTCTCAATTCAAACTCTCACTGATGACGTGTGATCTTCCGCTCATGCGCAGCGCGAGTCTGAACCATAGACTGTAAAAAACTATCGAACAACAAACCCTCCAGAATCAGCGCGAGTCAGTCAACACACACACTGTCAGTGTGAATCTGATGCTCACATCATGTCTGGAAACGCTTTTCCAGGTGTGTAAATATCAATGTGTGCAATGTGTACCTGTTTTGTGTATCACTAACTTGTAAGGATGGCTGGCGCGAAACAGACGTTCCGAAGCTTTGCGAGATCCCGAAGCAAAGATGATTCGAAACACTGATCCGAAGCGTGATTCAAAACACCCACGTCACGTGACAACGGCTAAATGAAGCGTCTAAGGGTGCTTCTCAATATCCCTCCTCGTCTCCTCGCTCCTCTATCCTCCATCCTATGACCCGGAAACCAATCAAGCACAGCCATCTTGAAGGACATCTCAATTCTCTAATTGCACTGCGAGGAGTCGAGGATCGAGGAGTGAGGAGGCTTTCAGAGGAGTTATGAGCGAGGATACACAGGTGTATCCTATGCGGAAGTGTTTTATTGACTAAACGTGACGCACGTATAAATTCTCCTCCCCCTTCACATCGGTCACAATAATTTGAATTTATACTTTACCCTGGCTGTTTATATAAACTACACATCTCACATATTTCAACAGGGTATCTTGCTTTATTATTATTCATTATGAATTTCTTAAATAAACAAACTTCAACAACATAAGGGCAGATCCTTTGAGCGCTGCTGATGACGCTGTGAAGTGACGCTCGAGTGATCAAGTATTCCAATGTATAAAAAAAGCTTTCATTCGATTCCTCAGTCCTCATTTTCTTTCCTTGCGTCCTTCCCTCACAACCTACAGGGGGTGGAGCTGAGACGCTAGGAAACGAGGATGCACAAATAAGAAATGAGAAGCACCCCAGGTGTTTCATCAGGTGGAGTGCTCCGCCGAATCAGGGTTTCATTGATTGGTCGGTTCGGGAACAAATCACACAATCACACAGTATAAAAGTTTTGTCTACGCATTTTCATATCGTGGGTTTTTGTGAGAGGAGTTTGGTTTTGAGATAGCGGATTTTTGGTGATATAGTGACATTTATAGTGCGATTTGTTTAGTTATATTTAGGATTTAATTTACATTTACACATTGACTTAGAGACACACAGAGTAGTACATATAGTGACACATTAATAGATGCATTGATATATATATATATATATATATATATATATAGATAGATTAATAGATAGATACATATATTACAGATACATATAGATTATTAGATAGATAGGCTACATATAAGATAGATAGATAGATAGATAGATAGATAGATAGATAGATAGATAGATAGATAGATAGATACAAATGGAGGCTCCACAGAAGAGATGCCGTACATCTGTGGTGTGGGAGCATTTCCATTTGGAAACCCCAAATAAAGTGAGATGTGTGTATTGTGATCGGCAGCTAGCCTACTGCAACAATACATCATCCATGATGCGCCATTTGAGGAGCATTCATCCTGCCATTCTGCAGGGTACAGAGGATGGTAGTGTTCCCCCTGTACCAAGGCCTGCTACTGACACTGCTGGGCCATCTAAGCAAGGTATGCATTGTTTGAAATATAGGCTAATTATAAGTGAAATATAATAACTAAGTGTTGGGCCATTGTTTAGAAAGGCCATGGACTAAGACATGCCTAACATCCCAATCACAACTGCCAATCACTTTAAAAACAAATGTTGTCAATATAATATTATACTTTGTGAATATACATTTTATATGTCTACATATGAGTACCCAATCTACAGCCAAGACATCATTTTGTTTTTTTGTAGGCTAATTGTTGTATTTCTATAATGCACTTTATCTTTCTCTGCACACTGAGCATAAATATTCATAACATAACTTTGTTTAGGAAGGTTTCCAAATGAACCAGTAGACTACTTTCACGGTAGGTTACTATTTTTCCAATATATTTGTCTGAAAGTTTGTCCTTCAACAGCAGAGAAATTAATATTTTTGAATAAAAATCTATAAGAAAGGCAGACATTGTGGCTTGATTTATTTTTATTAATATTCATTTTTCATGACCAAAATCACATTATGCAATGTGAAGAGACTACAGGTTACAAGCTTCATATATTACAAAAATACAATAATAAAAAAAAAAAAACAACACATTTTTTTATTAGCTCTTTGTAAAGGTTGTTTCAGATCAACACCTGCAAGTGACCACTAGGTGTCACCGTGGAGACGGGTTTCGGATTGATTCGAAGCCTCGAAACAAAATGGCACATTTGCTTCGACTGTTTCATTGCTTCACGAAGCCTCAATCTGCCCATCACTACTAACTTGTGTTTGTTTACGTCTAAACTGCTAAAGTTTGTTTATCTACATGGGCATCCCTAACTAAATCTCAGCACAAAACACCACTAAAATGTGCATGTCATAAGTTTCTTTTGTCTCTCTCACTGCGCACGCCGGGTCCGGTTTTCTCCTTCAGTGATTCTGCTTGTTATCATCAGGTGTCTTCAATAATGCTCAATCATCACTCAATTAATCACTTAATTATCTCATTAACTTTAACACTGCTTCAGTGTTCATTTAACACTCTGCTCAGAGTTTATATAATTCACACTCTCAGTGTAAATTTAACACGGGATTTTGCTGTGCTCTTGCCAGAGGTGGAAAGAGTAATGAAATATTCTACTCAAGTAAAAGTACTACTACTTCAATGAAATTTTACTTAAGTAGGCCAACAAGTAAAATTACCGGTCTACAAATCTACTCAAGTAAAAGTAAAAAGTAGCTCATTTAAAATTTACTCAAGTAAAAGTTACTGAGTTACTTTTTTAACAGCGGGGGTGGGGTGAACAGGGGGGGGGGGGGGTAGACTGTGATAATAATAATAACCATAATTTAATAATACCGTTTATTTATTTAATAATTGATTAATACTGTAAACCATGATATTTTCTGAGACGTTTTCATACTGTAAAATCTCATACCATTACAACCCTACATGGGACCAGTTAAAATGACAGTTAAATTAAAGAAAACACGTTTTTTGGGGGGTTGAACAAATGCTTTTATTATAACAAACTTGAAACCATTTGTTTGTTTTGTTTATTAAAATTTCAATAGAACATGTCTAATCAATTAAATTCAATAATTGATACTGAATTAGATTAACAACTCATTTTTAACATTAATAATTTATAAAAAATTTTAAGAATAATATAGTCCTATGAAATGTATTTAATTCAGAAAATTAATGTTTCTTTTTATGATTTAATCCAAAATATATTATCAAAAACGGTGGCAATCAAATGAAAATTTAAACTTGTGTCCTTTTATTTTTTGGGGAAGAGCTGCAAAAAACTAGCCTGACTACGTCAGACTTCGTACTTCCGCTCAATTTCAGTTCGCTTCTGTACTCAGTCTGAGATAGCGACCTATCTCTCAGTTTTCCTCCGGCCTGAAAACAGCCGGCCAATCAACGAACAGAGGGCGGGCTGAGAGCCGTGACGTAGACGCTAAGCGCCGAGTTTAAGATTGTATTTTAGGTTAGGGAAATCGAAAACGACCGCGGATATGGAGACGCGGATACAATTCGCTCTGTTGTGGAGAATATTCCCGGCATTTGCAAACTGAAGCCTGAACAAGAAGTGTTTGTTAAACATTTTGAATGGAGGTGATGTTTAAGTTGGCGAGAGAGGTGATTGCGTTATGTGATTGGCTTACGGGTAACCAATGATTTTACACTTCAGACAAGCGCCCCCCGCGAGAAAGAAAACACTTTTCAATTATGCCATTCCAGACTCTGTCTACGAAGTAGTAATATATAGTAATATATTTAATTATTATATAGTAATAACTAATATATAGTAATATATTTCTGTCATAATTTCTCCTAGTTAAACCAAACTTTTATTTTGACGGGTTGTAGGGAAGACCTGTTTCAAAGTGTAAGCCTATTTGACAATGGTTTTTCTCAAATAAAATGATGAAAATGCTCATATACATTCAGCTTCTAATATGACATATAAAATCATATAAGAATATTCTTGGTTAATAACAACTTAAGCTCTGTAAACATCTGTGACACCTGTCAATTATCTCAGGAAAATAATTTCAACTTGTTCCTCATATAAATATATTAACAGTAAAGAAATTAAAATTGAGCTCTAGGGGGTGAACATGCATCACTGTGATAATAAAACATCACAATGGTATGAAAATAAAGACACAACACATTTCATGTTATATATTATTTCAAAATATGTGAAGTTATATATAATCTACATCTACAGTATAACCAGAACCCTTTCTAGAAAAGTAGTCCCACCTCAAATGACAGATATTAACAAAAAATAAACAGCACGGGTAAAAATTATTTTGATGGTAATTGAAGACATGTCAGTTTTTGGAATATTAATTTAAAATAATACATAATTTTTTTTATAAATAGTGGTGTTTGCTCATGTCTCTACAGAAATCCTGCTTGGACTTGGAAGGGAATCTTGCTTCTGTGCACAGCTTTGATGAGTACATGTTTATCCAGGACCCGGTTAGATCCGAAACTCACGCCACAACACGTGCCTGGATCGCAGGACATGATGCTGTTCATGTATAGAATCTTTCTTTTTTTTTTTGGATCATGCTTTTGTGCTACTGGGCATTTACAGTTACATTACAACATTTTTCAAAATGCATAAAGGTAGATGTGTTTTTATCTTTTTTTGTAGGTCCTCATAATAGTTAGTTTAGGGCACTGGCAACCATGAGATGGGCACCGCTCACCATGATGATGTCATACTCGAGTGTTTCTACTGTGAAACTTGATGTGAAATAGAATGGCTGATAGAGATAATCGAGTAATTTAGCCCTGTCTTCGATATTTTTCACATGTTCTTCACTGATACCCTTTCTGTGAAATAATTTCTGTTCATTTCTGTTTAGATTTCTGACATTTTTAAAGTGGAGATTGGGTTAGGGTTCATGAGGAAGCGTCATTTAGATGAATAAAGATAACATAAAGCTATATAAGCTGTGGGCATAAACACAATGTGCTTTTCTCTCTTCTGTTCACAGGAGGGACATTGGCTCTGGACTGATGGAACCAAAATGAACTTTCAAATATGGGCATCTGGAGAGCCCAATAACTATGATGGAGATGAGCATTGCATTGAGATGAACTTTGACTGTAAGTAACAGCTGTTAACGGTCATAAACTATCCAAATAAACTAAATAAACATTAATTCGTTTTTCCCCCCCCATAATACACAAATGATAAAAACAAACATTTTGTTCCATCTTTCAGCAGATGGCAGGTGGAATGATGACCCATGTTATAGAAATAAGCCGTTTGTGTGTGTGAAGAGCCAAAGATGTTGCAAGTGGTTTACTACAATAAATACATTTTAAAAATGTGTATATATATATATATATATATATATATATATATATATATATATATATATATATATATATATATATATATATATAAAACATACCGTATAACTGTTGAGCTAAGTGAACCTGAAGGTAGTTATGGCGAGATAAAGCTTCATGAAGATTTGAAAAAAGCGGGTTGATTTCTCAAGGGTTTGAATGCACACAGCGACTCCTGCTGGTCAATGCAAATATTGCGCAGAACAAAAATACTCAGGAGTCTGACAGCACCAAAATGTGTTACATTGTTCATGATATATTAACATATACACGCATGAACACGTATAAATAAATACATAAATAAATAAACAAATGAGTTATTTGAAGTTTTGTTGTTTCATAATCGTGGGGAGGAGGGGGGGGGGGGGGGGGGTTGGGGGGTGGTGGTCTCACGGGTGAAAGGGCAAATGTCCATTACTCAAGTCGCCACAAGGGGTCACCAAACAGTTATTGAATAAAACAAAACAGGAATTTTGGTGAAAGTCATAACATTTATAGAAACATTTTTGTTCAACCCTGTTACAGAGGCAGTCTTCATATACAATATATTTAGGTACATCATATGATGGTGAGGCTTGTCTGTGCAAGTGGAAAAAAAGAAGAAAAGAAGCAACAGACAAACATACTTTGATGATGGATGGATGCACTTTAATGATGGATGGATGCACTTTAATGATGGATGGATGCACTTTGATGATGGATGGATGCACTTTAATGATGGATGGATGGATGGATGCACTTTGATGATGGATGGATGGATGCACTTTAATGATGGATGGATGGATGCACTTTAATGATGGATGGATGCACTTTAATGATGGATGGATGCACTTTGATGATGGATGGATGCACTTTAATGATGGATGGATGCACTTTAATGATGGATGGATGCACTTTAATGATGGATGGATGGATGGATGCACTTTAATGATGGATGGATGGATGCACTTTAATGATGGATGGATGCACTTTAATGATGGATGGATGCACTTTAATGATGGATGCACTTTAATGATGGATGGATGCACTTTAATGATGGATGGATGGATGGATGCACTTTAATGATGGATGGATGCACTTTAATGATGGATGGATGGATGGATGCACTTTAATGATGGATGGATGGATGGATGCACTTTAATGATGGATGGATGCACTTTAATGATGGATGGATGGATGGATGCACTTTAATGATGGATGGATGGATGCACTTTAATGATGGATGGATGGATGCACTTTAATGATGGATGGATGCACTTTAATGATGGATGGATGCACTTTAATGATGGATGGATGCACTTTGATGATGGATGGATGCACTTTAATGATGGATGGATGCACTTTGATGATGGATGGATGCACTTTAATGATGGATGGATGCACTTTGATGATGGATGGATGCACTTTAATGATGGATGGATGCACTTTGATGATGGATGGATGGATGCACTTTAATGATGGATGGATGCACTTCAATGATGGATGGATGCACTTTAATGATGGATGGATGCACTTTGATGATGGATGGATGCACTTTAATGATGGATGGATGCACTTTAATGATGGATGGATGCACTTTAATGATGGATGGATGCACTTTAATGATGGATGGATGCACTTTGATGATGGATGGATGCACTTTAATGATGGATGGATGGATGGATGGATGCACTTTGATGATGGATGGATGGATGCACTTTAATGATGGATGGATGGATGCACTTTAATGATGGATGGATGCACTTTAATGATGGATGGATGCACTTTGATGATGGATGGATGCACTTTAATGATGGATGGATGCACTTTAATGATGGATGGATGCACTTTAATGATGGATGGATGCACTTTAATGATGGATGGATGGATGGATGCACTTTGATGATGGATGGATGCACTTTAATGATGGATGGATGGATGCACTTTAATGATGGATGGATGGATGCACTTTAATGATGGATGGATGCACTTTAATGATGGATGGATGCACTTTGATGATGGATGGATGCACTTTAATGATGGATGGATGCACTTTGATGATGGATGGATGCACTTTAATGATGGATGGATGCACTTTGATGATGGATGGATGCACTTTAATGATGGATGGATGGATGCACTTTGATGATGGATGGATGGATGCACTTTAATGATGGATGGATGGATGCACTTTAATGATGGATGGATGCACTTTAATGATGGATGGATGCACTTTGATGATGGATGGATGCACTTTAATGATGGATGGATGCACTTTAATGATGGATGGATGCACTTTAATGATGGATGGATGCACTTTAATGATGGATGGATGGATGGATGCACTTTAATGATGGATGGATGGATGCACTTAAATGATGGATGGATGGATGCACTTTAATGATGGATGGATGCACTTTAATGATGGATGGATGCACTTTAATGATGGATGGATGCACTTTAATGATGGATGGATGCACTTTAATGATGGATGGATGGATGGATGCACTTTAATGATGGATGGATGCACTTTAATGATGGATGGATGGATGGATGCACTTTAATGATGGATGGATGGATGGATGCACTTTAATGATGGATGGATGCACTTTAATGATGGATGGATGGATGGATGCACTTTAATGATGGATGGATGGATGCACTTTAATGATGGATGGATGGATGCACTTTAATGATGGATGGATGCACTTTAATGATGGATGGATGCACTTTAATGATGGATGGATGCACTTTGATGATGGATGGATGCACTTTAATGATGGATGGATGCACTTTGATGATGGATGGATGCACTTTAATGATGGATGGATGCACTTTGATGATGGATGGATGCACTTTAATGATGGATGGATGCACTTTGATGATGGATGGATGCACTTTAATGATGGATGGATGCACTTTGATGATGGATGGATGCACTTTAATTATGGATGGATGCACTTTAATGATGGATGGATGCACTTTGATGATGGATGGATGCACTTTAATGATGGATGGATGCACTTTGATGATGGATGGATGCACTTTGATGATGGATGGATGGATGCACTTTAATGATGGATGGATGGATGCACTTCAATGATGGATGGATGCACTTTAATGATGGATGGATGCACTTTGATGATGGATGGATGCACTTTAATGATGGATGGATGCACTTTAATGATGGATGGATGCACTTTAATGATGGATGGATGCACTTTAATGATGGATGGATGCACTTTGATGATGGATGGATGCACTTTAATGATGGATGGATGGATGGATGCACTTTGATGATGGATGGATGGATGCACTTTAATGATGGATGGATGGATGCACTTTAATGATGGATGGATGCACTTTAATGATGGATGGATGCACTTTGATGATGGATGGATGCACTTTAATGATGGATGGATGCACTTTAATGATGGATGGATGCACTTTAATGATGGATGGATGCACCTTAATGATGGATGGATGGATGGATGCACTTTGATGATGGATGGATGCACTTTAATGATGGATGGATGGATGCACTTTAATGATGGATGGATGGATGCACTTTAATGATGGATGGATGCACTTTAATGATGGATGGATGCACTTTGATGATGGATGGATGCACTTTAATGATGGATGGATGCACTTTGATGATGGATGGATGCACTTTAATGATGGATGGATGCACTTTGATGATGGATGGATGCACTTTAATGATGGATGGATGCACTTTGATGATGGATGGATGCACTTTAATTATGGATGGATGCACTTTAATGATGGATGGATGCACTTTGATGATGGATGGATGCACTTTAATGATGGATGGATGCACTTTGATGATGGATGGATGCACTTTGATGATGGATGGATGGATGCACTTTAATGATGGATGGATGGATGCACTTTAATGATGGATGGATGCACTTTAATGATGGATGGATGCACTTTAATGATGGATGGATGCACTTTGATGATGGATGGATGCACTTTGATGATGGATGGATGGATGCACTTTAATGATGGATGGATGGATGCACTTTAATGATGGATGGATGCACTTTGATGATGGATGGATGCACTTTGATGATGGATGGATCCACTTTAATGATGGATGGATGCACTTTAATGATGGATGGATGCACTTTAATGATGGATGGATGCAATTTAATGATGGATGGATGGATGGATGCACTTTGATGATGGATGGATGCACTTTAATGATGGATGGATGGATGCACTTTAATGATGGATGGATGGATGCACTTTAATGATGGATGGATGCACTTTAATGATGGATGGATGCACTTTAATGATGGATGGATGCACTTTAATGATGGATGGATGCACTTTAATGATGGATGGATGCACTTTGATGATGGATGGATGGATGCACTTTAATGATGGATGGATGGATGCACTTTAATGATGGATTGATGGATGCACTTTAATGATGGATGGATGCACTTTAATGATGGATGGATGCACTTTAATGATGGATGGATGCACTTTAATGATGGATGGATGCACTTTGATGATGGATGGATGCACTTTGATGATGGATGCACTTTAATGATGGATGGATGCACTTTAATGATGGATGGATGGATGCACTTTAATGATGGATGGATGCACTTTAATGACGGATGGATGGATGCACTTTAATGATGGATGGATGGATGGATGCACTTTAATGATGGATGGATGCACTTTGATGATGGATGGATGGATGCACTTTAATGATGGATGGATGCACTTTAATGATGGATGGATGCACTTTAATGATGGATGGATGGATGCACTTTAATGATGGATGGATTCACTTTAATGATGGATGGATGCACTTTGATGATGGATGGATGGATGCACTTTAATGATGGATGGATGGATGCACTTTAATGATGGATGGATGGATGCACTTTAATGATGGATGGATGGATGCACTTTAATGATGGATGGATGGATGCACTTTAATGATGGATGGATGCACTTTAATGATGGATGGATGGATGCACTTTAATGATGGATGGATGGATGCACTTTAATGATGGATGGATGCACTTTAATGATGGATGGATGCACTTTAATGATGGATGGATGCACTTTGATGATGGATGGATGCACTTTGATGATGGATGGATGGATGCACTTTAATGATGTATGGATGCACTTTAATGATGGATGGATGGATGCACTTTAATGATGGATGGATGCACTTTAATGACGGATGGATGGATGCACTTTAATGATGGATGGATGGATGCACTTTAATGATGGATGGATGGATGCACTTTAATGATGGATGGATGGATGCACTTTGATGATGGATGGATGGATGCACTTTAATGATGGATGGATGCACTTTAATGATGGATGGATGGATGCACTTTAATGATGGATGGATGGATGCACTTTAATGATGGATGGATGGATGCACTTTAATGATGGATGGATGCACTTTAATGATGGATGGATGCACTTTAATGATGGATGGATGCACTTTGATGATGGATGGATGCACTTTGATGATGGATGGATGGATGCACTTTAATGATGGATGGATGGATGCACTTTAATGATGGATGGATGGATGGATGCACTTTAATGATGGATGGATGGATGCACTTTAATGATGGATGGATGCACTTTAATGACGGATGGATGGATGCACTTTAATGATGGATGGATGGATGCACTTTAATGATGGATGGATGCACTTTAATGATGGATGGATGGATGCACTTTAATGATGGATGGATGGATGCACTTTAATGATGGATGGATGCACTTTAATGATGGATGGATGGATGCACTTTAATGACGGATGGATGCACTTTAATGATGGATGGATGGATGCACTTTAATGATGGATGGATGCACTTTAATGATGGATGGATGCACTTTGATGGACTTCCAAAACACAAACGGCCATTCACTGCCATTATCAAGCTTGGAAGAGCCAGGACATATTTTAATATAACTCCGATTGTATTCGTCTGAAAGAAGAATGTCATTTACACCTAGGATTGCTTCAGGATGAGTAAATCATGGGCTAATTTTCATTTTTGGGTGAACTATCCCTTTCAGTTTAGTTTTGCATATCATATTTCTCCATTCCCATCTAGCAAACCATCAGGAACGCTCAGCAAGCTTTCATCAAGTCACTTCAAAGGTGGTGGTGTTTTACGACATGAAAGTGTTTACGCTTCTACAAATCAATCACTTTAATTCCCAATTATACCCTGTTCATGATTTCCCTGTGTTCGACCTTGGACTGTTTAGCTTGTCATGATTCTCTGCTGTCGGTCTACTTACCTGTGCCTTGTCTTCTTGGATTAAGTCTGTACTGTTCGCTGCCTGTCCTGATCTACTGCCGGGTTTGTGATTACGTCTCTGATCTGCCTGATACACAAACAAAACAACTTTAAAAAAAAACGAAATTCAATTCGAAATTCGACGCTGAAACACAATAGCAGTGACAAACACGTAGCTTCTCGCCACTATACTCAAGACCTAAGGTCAATAAATACTGGAAACTACTCAATTTAAATGCGTCACCACAGGCTGTAAACGAAAATAAAACGAGTCTCAAATGACCCTTCCTAACATAAACCGTTTGTATTGAGACTGCCACCAGTAGCTCTTTCCTCCTGGACACAAACACGCCAGAAATGACGTCACTTCCAGGACCCAGAATGACGCGCTTAGTTAGATGTCAGTCTCTTCTCTGTTTATATCCGCCGAGCGTACCATATCCGCCCTAATCACTATAATGGCTGATCGCATCCGCACAAGCTGCTTTCAAACAATCTATATTGGTAAAGTGCTATATAAATGAAGGTGACTTGACTTGAGACCTGAATCAACTAATCAAGGTCTTTGAGTTTACTTGAATATCACAGTCAGGTGTGTGTGTGAGGAACCCTGCTTTATGTAAAATCATTGAAATTAAAATATTTGCAACACTGAACCAATCAAATTAACAGTGAATTTGTAAATGGTTTGCAGCAACTGAAGCAAACATTTATTGGACAGGAAAAAGTTGAGCAATTCAGTTGAAGAAAGAAGAGGAACTGTTTTCTGAATGTGTGAGAGTTCACACGCGTCCGGCTAAACTGGGTTCAGAGATGATCACAGTTGTGTGTGGGTTAAACCAGTATATGCACTTCTCACACACACACACACACACACACACACGCACGCACACACATGCACACACACAGAAACGCAGGCACACACACACACACGCACACACACACACACACACACACATACGCAGGCACACACACACACACACATACGCAGGCACACACACACACACGCACGCACACACACACACACACACACGCACGCACGCACGCACGCACACACACACACACACACTATAGCCGCGTTTCAACACTCAGTTGATGAGATCAGAGGAAGTTAATAACCACACGAGGAGCTGATGATGTTTAAAGGAGGAGCTGTAACTATATATAAGGAAGAGGAGGAGCTGTAACTATATATAATGAAGAGGAAGACGGACAGAAACAGAAATGTCTGATAAGTGTGATCTGTGTCTGCTGGGACTGATCATTCTCTCTTCACTTCTCACAGGTAAAGAAATCTGTATTTTCTCTAAACACATTTAGTGGAATTAGTCTGGAAAGAGTTCATTTGAACATGCTCAGTTTATTCTTGCACACATTCACGTTGTGATCTCAGAGTTGTGTATTGATACACACAGATCATACTGTATTATTCCTGATACTGGACATAGTGTCACTCAAACATCTGATGATGAAGCATTATCTTCATATTAAGAGTGTGTCAGTGATTTGAACAGCTCTCTGATAAACACTAATAGTTTATTCTGGAGAGTGTGTTGTTTGCTTTAAATGAGGAAAAAGACTGTATGATTTAAATCTACTTTTTATGCTGGTATGGTTTATGTTTTCATGTATTAATATATATCATAATGATCACTGAGATATACTGTGTTTCAGGCACCAGTGGAGTGGATGATGCTCATGTGTTCATCAGTTCTGGTGTAAATGTCTCTCTGTCCTGTAATAATGCTCTTCCTGACTGCAAATCAACTACATGGATCTACTATAACAGCTTCAGACATTCAGGGACAGTTGAACTGATTGCTGGAGGGGAAATTAAGAATAAAAACACAGAGAGACATGAGAGACTGAGTCTGGAGTCTGACTGCTCTGTGAACATCAAGAACGTCACAGGAGAAGATTATGGATCTTACACCTGCAGACAATATGTGAATTACAGACAACAAGGAACTGATGCAAGTGTTTTTCTTCATGTTCTTCATGGTAAGTTTATGATTATGTGGTCAATTTAAAATGATCCCTTTAAACTCAGATGATGATTGAAGAGTCTGTGATTTGTGTCTTGTGTTTAGTTTCAGTGTCTTCATCATCATCATCATATTCATCCTCACAGACTGAGATCAGTCCAGGCCGCTCTGTGACTCTCTCCTGTCAGTTGTATTCTGGATTCTCCTGTGATTATTGGGTTCGTTCTGAGGGATTTGAGCTGTTGTGGGTGAATCAGGCTGGTGTTGATCTGAAGACAGACTCCAGATATCAGATATCATCATCATCATCAGATCAACATCACTGTATCATCACTCTGACTACAACACTCCTGAATGAAGATAACAACAGAGAGTGGAGATGTCAGCTTACTCTCAGAAATCAACTCAACATCTCAGTCACATACACTGTCAAGTATTCAGGTGAGAAACAGTGTTAGAAGAGCCTCATAATGTCAGTAACACTGAGGTCTATCAGTATCACTGAACCAGAACAAACTGAGGAACAAAAGCTTCTTTGACTCTCACAGAAGAGAAACTCAAAGCATTGCTCCAAACTAATGAACTGCAGTGAAGTTACAGTCCAAAAAGTGATGCTGGAAATAATACAGGAATTGAAACTTCACCTACTTATACTACGCCCTAAAAGTATGTACTCTTTTTGTGAAGATTAAGTAGATAGTTTTGAGTGTAGCAGAAGAGTAGACAAGCTTAGGAAGGATAGTGTGGACATCGAGACGAGTGTTTACGTCCACTTTTATGCTCATCTCTCGCTAATGTTGCACGAGTGTCCACTACTGGTGAACTCTTGAAATGTGTTTGAATGAAATGCTCTTGAGCCCTTGATCACATGAAGTCTGACAGAAATAAAGTGAGTCTGGTTAGTAATAAGTGAAGCTGGTAATGCTGTTTGTGGAGTTGTTTAATCCTCCTCTGCTGAGATCTTCAGATATTTAATGTCTTCTTTTATCTTCAGTTTATTTCATCTTATGCCGAGTTCACACTGCACGATTTTAGCCCTGATTTTCACTCGCCAAAAGGTTTTGTGAGATCGGCGACAAATGCCCGAAATCACAGGCAAATCTGTGTTCGTTCACGCGAGTGACAATCACGCAGTGTGAATTATTAAAGTTGCGATCTGAGAGAAATCAAATCCTTTCAAATCCAGCGAATCAAAACTGTGAAATGTGTTCTGACTGAAAATGACATCGGCGATGACTGACAGCCAATGAGAGAGCAGAAAACAGGACAGCAGGGAGATGGGGAGGAGTTATAGACCAGGATATCAGTGAACAGAAGCAAAGCACACACACAATGATTTATTTACACTCAACTCTCTTTGCAGAAACACAATCCTTGCTCTCGTCTCCCCGAACATTCCCTCCTGCATAATCTGTTTATTTTCTCCTTTTTGCGCACAGACTATTTGGATCGCTATCTTCTAGCAGGCTTTCATTTTTTATAACAATTACTCGATCTGATCAGACTGTTCTGAAGTCAGTTGATATATCTTTTCTAACTGTGCAGTGACTCCTCCTACACACGGTACATGATGATGCGGATGCTTTTAAGACATTGCTGATGTTATTGTGCCGATGGCTTTTGTCTTTGTCTCTAATTGTCCCCCAATAATCTTTTTCAGCTCAAGCTGATACAACAACACCAGGTACAAACTCTCATCATTCAATTACAAACACACAAGGGACATAATCACAGTGTTTTGTCTTTGTCTCTAATCGTCCCCGATCTGGCCTGTCCGTCTCTGACTCTGTGCTCGATCTCTTCTTCAGTCATAGTGATTTCTGTCGCTGCAGTCGCTGTTCTCCTTCTTGCTCTTCTCTGGCTGATCTGCAGGAAAAGAGCTGGTGAGTTTTCAGATTTAGTTCAGATGAGCAAAAAAACATCATGTTCAGATAGCAACCACACAAAATACCTTAGAAAACCCTAGCAACACCAAAGCAACCACCCAAAAATACCTTAGAAAAAACCCTAGCATCCACCCAGAACACCCTAGCAACCACCCAAAATACTTTAGAACACCCTAGCAACACCATAGCAACCACCCAAAAATACCTTAGAAAAACCCTAGCAACCACCCAGAACACCCTAGCAACCACCCAAAATACCTTATAACACCCTAGCAACCACCCAAAATACCTTAGAACACCCTAGCAACACCATAGCAACCACTCAGAACACCCTAGCAACTGCCTAATAACCACCCAGAACACCCTAGCAACCACCCAAAATACCTTAGAACACCCTAGCAACACCATAGCAACCGCCCAGAATACCTTAGAACATCCTAGCAACACCATAGCAACCACCCAAAAAACCTTAGAACACCCTAGCAACCACCCAAAATACCTTAGAACACCGTAGCAACTGCCTAACAACCACCCAGAACACCCTAGCAACCACCCAAAATACCTTAGAACACCCTAGCAACCACCCAGAAAACCTTAGCAACTGCCTAGCAACCACCCAGAACACCCTAGCAACCACTTAAAATACCTTAGCAACCGCCTAGCAACACCATTGCAACCGCCTAGAATACCCTAGCAACCACATAGCAACACCATAGCAACCACCTAGAATACCCTATCAACCACCCAGAACACCTTAGCAACCCAATGGAAACACCCTAGCAACTTTAAACTTTAAACTACTTTAAACTTGAAACTAATTTAAACTTTAAACTACTTTAAACTTCAAACTAATTTAAACTATAAACTACTTTAAACTGGTTTAAACTTCTTCAAACTTTCTGGTCCAAACTTTCACAAGCCAACTTAAAGTTTGCCTCGACAAACTTTTTAATCTAATGTATCATAGAAACGTAGATTATATTAAATTCTCAAACAGAAGTTTATTCCTGCTGAGAAATCCTGTACTGTCAATCTCAACAAGTTATCAAGTCAACAATCATTTTTATTCATTTTAATGCTTCAACAAAATCTGATTGTCCGTAAAAACTCATATTTCACGAGGCACTTGTTTTCAGATAATAAAAGAGGGACTGGCGACTCTGCGGTGAGTTCAGTAATGCAGTGATTTAGATTTAATTAATGTCTTTAAAGCTCAATAAAGTGTAATTCGTGCAGTTTAACTGTTTGTTCTGAAGGTCAAAGATGAGAATGAACATAAAGGGACGTATGAGACGATCAACATGTCCATTCCTCCTGATCCAAGAGCCAATGTGAGTCACTAAATCATCAAACATTACAGTCACTGTCTGTTCAATCATGTGATTTAAAAGCTTTTGTGTTATTCTACATATTACAGCGAGAGATATGTGTGTTCTATAATGTGTTATTCTACATATTACAGTGAGAGATATGTCTATTCTATAATGTGATATTCTACATATTACAGTGAGAGATATGTCTGTTCTGTGTGTTAAACTTGACTCTCTGCACGTCTGCATTGATGTTTAGGAGCAGACAGATGAAGTGACGTATTCTGAGGTCACTTCTTCCAATACAAAGCCAGTAAAATCACTCAATGTGAGTCAATACCTATAATAATAATAATAATAATAATAATAATAATAATAATAATCGCTGCGGTTCAAACATTGATGGACAGAATCTGTGCTGTTCTTTCAGGATCATAATAATACAGTGACTTACGCTGCCATCAGAGGAAGAGAAGAACCGCAGGATGAACTTTACGCCTCTGTGAACTAGAACAAGACCTTCACAAATAAACATTAATGATACAGATCATGAGCTCATCATATCAGGAGCAGGGAAGTTTTCATCTCTCTGGTGTTTGGAGGAATTATATACGTGTGTGAACGAGCAGATATTTGTTGAATGTACTGTGAATATGAATGAGATTTATTGTGAATCATCATCTGGTATGTCGTCGGTCAGAGCACTGAATCTCATCTATATGATCACAGCTACAGTAAAGTTAGAGATTGAAGCCCTGGTGTGTTTTCATACAGGCCAGACTCAATCTAGTGTCTCACAAGCCTCTTCCATGACTGGAGTCTGTGTATCCGCTGGATTTCTGTCTGCAAACCTTCCTCTTCATGCAGAAGCTCATGCTGAAACGATCCTCTTGCTTCAGCTTGTATATCAGCTGTTGTATATCTGTGTCTGCTCACATTATATTGGCATAAAATATTCTAAAATTTTACTTTGCAGTGTGTAAATGTCACGCAATTAAATGTCAGTTAGTTCTTTTTTCAAGTGACAATAAAGAGCATGAAAAATCATGGGTTAAAAGAAACGTTTTTGTCTCTTCCATTCCTGTAGAAACAGACATAACTAAACTTGCTCTTGTTAGCTGGAAAGTTTCAAAGTTAGAATTCACTTTTTAAATTAATACTTGTATGAAGGTAAAAGAGTAGCAAAATTCGAGAGCTTGTAGATTTGAATTTGAGAACAAAATATTCATATTTGTAAGCTGAAATTTACCCTCATAGTTGTTGAATGTTTCGATTCACACACAATAAACTAGTCAGTTACCAACTAAGGCCAAACGTTGAGCGAAGGGTTCATTGTGATGAGCATTACACTGATCTGGTCTTCTACAGCTTTAAGATGGTGTAAGGGCCACCCATTGGCCCAACGACAGAATCCAGCGGTGTGGGCGAAGGGATTATGCGTGTGTGTCTTTTCAGCGTTCCAGTGAAGTTCACTTCATTTATTAGAATTTAGTTTCATTATTACTTTAGCTCTACGCTTAATCTACAATTTCGAATGATAATCAAACTTAGATCGTATTTCCTCTTAGAAAATAATCATAAATATTGATTATGAGTTAATTTAGATCTTTGATTATTCTGGGCATTTCATAATTTCAATTATTCATTCATTAAGGGACCCGATGCCGCACAGAGTCACACGCCCCGGGGTTTACGTGGATCTCACGGACACACACTCGCCAGTCTGATCTTGGTCAGAGGATGCAGGGTTTGCTAATACCTCTTCAGTCGGTCGCCTACTGTCACTCACAGATAAAAGTGTAGTTTATTTTGCCACTTCTGTACAACTTGCCAAGTCAGTGATAGACAGTAATCAAAAGGTCTTCAGATGACGTGCTACTGCTCCGTTCATATGCGCCTTTAGTTTGACCTATCCTGGACACAGATCTGCGGTAGCACCAGTCTCATAATCTACTAGAAACTATCATTTCAGAAGAATGCAGAATAAATCAAGGGTAACATTTATTTTTGTCAAGAAAAATGTATCATGCCAATTCCACAAGTAGATGATTAAAAGCCAATTCAGAAATAATAAATACATAACATCAATTGGTCAAAGATGACTCTAAAAGTAAGAAATGCATTCCTGACAGAGACACACAGTGGTGTGTGAGTGTGTGTGTGTGTGTGTGTGTGTTCCTGACAGAGACACACAGTGGTGTGTGAGTGTGTGTGTGTGTTCCTGACAGAGACACACAGTGGTGTGTGAGTGTGTGTGTGTGTGTGTTCCCTACAGAGACACACAGTGGTGTGTGAGTGTGTGTGTGTTCCTGACAGAGACACACAGTGGTGTGTGAGTGTGAGTGTGTGTGTGTGTGTGTGTGTGTGTTCCTGACAGAGACACACAGTGGTGTGTGAGTGTGTGTGTGTGTGTGTGTGTGTGTGTGTGTTCCTGACAGAGACACACAGTGGTGTGTGAGTGTGTGTGTGTGTGTGTGTGTGTTCCTGACAGAGACACACAGCGGTGTGTGAGTGTGTGTGTGTGTGTGTGTTCCTGACAGAGACACACAGTGGTGTGTGAGTGTGTGTGTGTGTGTTCCTGACAGAGACACACAGTGGTGTGTGAGTGTGTGTGAGTGTGTGTGTGTGTGTGTGTGTTCCTGACAGAGACACACAGTGGTGTGTGAGTGTGTGTGTGTGTTCCTGACAGAGACACACAGTGGTGTGTGAGTGTGTGTGTGTGTTCCTGACAGAGACACACAGTGGTGTGTGAGTGTGTGTGTGTGTGTGTTCCCTACAGAGACACACAGTGGTGTGTGAGTGTGTGTGTGTTCCTGACAGAGACACACAGTGGTGTGTGAGTGTGAGTGTGTGTGTGTGTGTTCCTGACAGAGACACACAGTGGTGTGTGAGTGTGTGTGTGTGTGTGTGTGTGTGTGTGTGTTCCTGACAGAGACACACAGTGGTGTGTGAGTGTGTGTGTGTGTGTGTGTGTGTTCCTGACAGAGACACACAGCGGTGTGTGAGTGTGTGTGTGTGTGTGTGTGTGTTCCTGACAGAGACACACAGTGGTGTGTGAGTGTGTGTGTGTGTGTTCCTGACAGAGACACACAGTGGTGTGTGAGTGTGTGTGTGTGTGTGTGTGTGTGTTCCTGACAGAGACACACAGTGGTGTGTGAGTGTGTGTGTGTGTTCCTGACAGAGACACACAGTGGTGTGTGAGTGTGAGTGTGTGTGTGTTCCTGACAGAGACACACAGTGGTGTGTGAGTGTGTGTGTGTGTTCCTGACAGAGACACACAGTGGTGTGTGAGTGTGAGTGTGTGTGTGTGTGTTCCTGACAGAGACACACAGTGGTGTGTGAGTGTATTCTGAGTCCAACACTCGAGAAGTCACTGACACAGCACTGCATGGGGGTTTTCCTGGTTACAGTTTCTGCTGCTCTGTTACCTAGCCTTAAATACCCAGACCAGAACAAAAGGGTTGTACCAATATTTTTCAGAGTTTGCTTTGGGTCAATTCCTGTACCCCAGGGGGAAACACCTGGTCTCGAGGGAGAGGGGAGATATCTTGAAAAGACATCATCAATGGAGGAGAACAGGATTCTCTTAAGTTCTTAATGTTTCTTATAATATCAATGACTGCAATGAAATTAAGACCATTTTACCAAACGCACTGAGACATTTAAAATGAAACCAAACATGAAAAGGAAAAACAATAGATTCACAAGATGTGATATATAGGCATTCTTAGTGAACTTTTGGTGACTTGACTCAGGGGGAGAGGGGGGATACAGAGATAAGGGGCAAATGTTTGGACAGGACAATGTCCTGTTGCTCTGTCTTTGCGATCTTCTGTCCAGGGTGCGTTTTATGGCTTTATTGCAGGGTGAGTTTTATTTTAACAGGAAAATCAGTTCTTACAATAGTTGTCTTATTGATAGATATTAATGACCATTCCCATTCCTGGAGATTGGTTGAAAAATGTTAATTTGTATCGTATATGGTTTTTGATTTGAATTTCTTTTGTTTTTGACATTGTTGATTTGAATTTGAATTGATTTTAGAAAAAAAAAAATAGCCTATATATTTTTTTTCTTGTTTCTTTTATTTCTTTTATTTTTTATTTTACTGTTGATTCTGTGTTATCATATTAGGTCCCAGAAACAAGCTGCCACATGACTGTGAAGTTCACAAATTCTGCAAATCATGTTTTAAATATAAACGTTATCCTGTAAGGATTAAGGGTTTTCATAGATATCACAACTTTTGCTCAGACTGTATTATTAAGAAAAGCTAAAATATAACTTACTGTAAAGGCGGGCCAATTGGCTAGACCCAAGCAACAGTCATTATATGACCTGTGAGGGTCTCAAGTTCATTGAAGAGAAGAAGTGGTGGATAATTGAGTTGCAAGAAGCGACGGCACTATTAATAGACCACAGAGAGACTGTGACCAAGACCACTTGTTGTGTAGACATCCAAAGGAGGAACATAATTGTGCCGGGCTTCTGTTCTAGACAAGCCAGGATGATGTTATTATTATGGCTCCTGTAGAATAGTCTGGAGAGGACTTCACCGGCCCAGTGGGAGCCACGGGTGTTGTCTCTGGAGCACTTGGCCAGTGGGATTGGGTCGCTCTAATATTACCAGAATCTGCTGAAGTTGGACCGGGCTCCGCGGAGGCGGGGCTTGTTCCCCTGGCAACCGGTCGTCAGGATGTGGTACAATGAGTAATGAGAGTGTGTTGAGAGTTATGAGAGTGTTATGAGTAATGAGAGTGTGGAATTTATTTACCTATATAGCTGTATAGCTCTCAGTGCAATAGTCAGATGTGATTCAGCTGTAAGAAATTAAGTGTAAAACAGCATAACTTACTTTCCGTGTTGATGCTTTGTGTAAACTGAAATCATAGATAGCTGTAAAGTTGCATTAAAAGAAATATCAGTTTAGTCAAACACTCTCAAGCAGAAATACTATCACTTAAATTCTTAATTTGCATTTATTCCTATAAACACTGAATGTTGACAGTTCTCAAAGAAGAGTCCAACAAACCAAAATATTGCTATCTGAATAAGACGAATAACACTATGGAGTGATAAAAACACCACTTACAAAACAAAATGTACAAACTTTCACAATTGCTCACAAATGGATTTTGTGTATTTATTATAAATCTTACTTTTCAATGTATGCTGTGCCCTCTTTTCTTACTGATTTGGTCTTTTGAATTTTACAGATGTTTTGGACACACATACAGTATAAAGATTATGTTTGAAAGTTATTCAAGAGTGTGAAAACTTTGTATCACATTCACATACGCACAAAGAGTTTAGCACAACTATTTACACACACACACACACACACATTTTTGGAGGATGTGTAATAGTTGAAACATCCTAAGCTCATCTCTTTAATTTTGTTCTGGATGTTCAAAGTACTATTGACTTCCATGATATTTTCTAGCATAAAGATTTATCTGGATCACTCAACATAAAGTTTTGTTTTCTGACCTTACAAAGATTACACTAAGATTTGATTTCTTGATTATTGCATGTTTGCACTTTACCCGGAGCTTAGGGATCAATGTGTATCCCTTGTGGTTGTTACACACCTCAGGTATAATTTGAAATGTAGGTTTGCCAAAAGAAAAAAAGGTTCAGTCATACATTTTCTAGTACAAATTTTCTAAGTGAAAATTGTGTTTTACTCGTGTGAGGAAACTGCTCGGCTATACAGTGCTAATACATTCTGCTGGTCATCAGTCTGTTTTAAAGAATAAAATAAAGTAAAAGTTTTATTAAAAGAATATAGACAACTTTCCTTGTTTTTTGTGGCAAACAAATGTATAAATGTTTGAACGTTTAAAATCCCTATGTTTGAAGTAAAATATGTCAATTTGTTGTTTTGCAACACACACACACACACACACACACACACACACACACACACACACACACACAGACACACAGACACACACGCACAGACACACACACACACACACACACACACACAGACACACACACACACACACACACACACACACACACACACACACACACACACACACACACACACACACACACACACACACACACACACAGACACACACGCACTATGGGTGGGGTTAAAAACTAAAACATTTTCTTTAAAAATACAAAAATAACAAAAGTAACGACCAAATTTATATACACTAAAAATATTTTTTTGTGTGCAGAGAATCACCAGAAAGCTTTTGATGAAGTGTCATTCTTTAAACATCTAGCCTGAGCAACTGTTGTAAAACCATTAACAAACCCATTTAGGATGCACTCTTCCCCACGCCAGTTCCACTTCTAAACACTTTAACTGTTTTGATTCTTTGTCTTTTTAACACTGATCCTATTGGCGTCGGGAAACAGATACAGATGTTCTAGAAAGAAAAACAACACCTTTTCTTGTTGAGAAGAATATAGTACGGGGTGTGTGGGTAATTGGGACTCTTTGGCTTGATGAAACGTGTCAAATTATTTGTCTTAGGCATTAACATAAACCTATAGTTCAGGTACTACTGATCCTACTGAGGTGCACACACACACACACACACACACATAGTTGTTCTTTAGAGAACATCCACAGACATGTTATTTTAATGAATATAGCCAGCGTAAGGTTAATGGTATTCCTGAATGCCTTGACTCAAATGTTTTGACTCAATTAACATATAGGCTACCCTACAACAAAGGTTTTCAACACTCAGGGTGCCAGCATTACATAATACCTGCTTGGGTGAATTTCACCCCCAACAATCAAAGGAAAATACAATCAGCAACAGTTTCCCCCCAACAGACTGGAAGGAGCCAAGATTTTTGTTGACACATAGATTCCCTGTCAATCATGAGTGACAGGGGTGACTAAATCTACCAAAAGATGATCATAAATCAAACAAAAGGTTTTTTGTCATTTAAAACATACATCAGCACGGGAGGACATGTAGCAACACCACAACACAACAACACGTCGCTTTACTTACCGGCCATATACATGCCAGTCAGTTTGGCCCCTGTAAATCAGAAACACATGGACTCCCTGTCAATCACTAGAGACACTAGGGTCATAAATCAATGACTCGGGTCATAAATCAATCAAAAAAAGTGATCACTACCCATTTGCCTCATCTTTCGGTTTCCTGTCGGTCGGGTTCGGTGTTGGTATTCCAAGTTTAACAATGCTTTGCTCAGGGTATAAGAAGGAAAGGTAACTCTATCTGGGAGAAAGGCTTTAACCCCGCCACTCCCGCACACCGGTGCGTAACCTCAAACTGTGAGAAAGGCTTTTACAGCCTCTTCTGTACAACAGTGTGCTGAAGGGGGTGGATTGGAGTCCACTGCTGCTTCAATGTATATGTAATGATGAGTAATTATAATCAAGGTAAGTAATTATAATCAATATTTTTCCTTCTAAGTATTAAATGAGTTGAAAGACGTCTCTAGGCTTGTGAGATTTTACTTTGTTATAAGTTACCAGTGTGATTACTGAAATGTTCTTTTCAGATGTCTGTATTTGATATCTGAATGCAGTGCTTGCTTATTTAGCCCGGCTTCCAGAACTGAAATAGGGACTCGTTTTGTGTTTGAGAAAGGTCTTCAACGTGTTAAAACATACATGGGGTCATTGAAGCCAATAGTTTAAGGGACCATCTCTTTGTTAAAGCCTTACTTTCCAGTTAGACTAAAGTTGAGAGAAAGAAGGCATTATCTTGATGTTTTGAGACGACTCTCCTGTTTATAGTTAGAGCCTGACCAAATCCAACCTTGGAAAAGCTGTGTCGGTGTGTGTGTTATAGTCTTCTGGGTTACAGGATAAGGAACCACTGGCATTATTGGAGAATGACTGAGTTGTTGTTCTGGACATGTTGGCGCCCAGAAACCCAAATCTGCAACCTGGAAGGTCATGACGAGCCTCTGAGTCTCATCTGCATAATCGATGGAGATATGCTTCAGTTTATCTGTATATGTGTGGAAAATTACTGTTTATCTATTTATTAGCCAATGAGAAACATTCAACCTGAAGCAATGACGTAGCTTAGACCTTGGTGAAGGGTATAACTGCTGTGATCTGTGTAACTGTAAGCGGGGCGGCCTACGAACTCCTGTGTGAGCCTTGAAGCTGAACTTTTGCTGATGAAACTGCAAACTATCTTCAGTAAAACTTTTCCTAATTTTTTTTTATAATTCTGACTCCGGGTCTTCATTCTTCATATCTGGTTCTTGGTCTTTGACTGTATACCCCTTACAGTGCTATTTGTTACAACTAAGTTTTCTTTACGGTATGTTGTTCCATTCTACTGTCTGTATATTTAAACATGTAACTTAATAAATAACTTTGCCTGCTTTAAAGGGTTTGAGAATCTTTCCTTTTTTCAATGATGATGTTGAAAGCTAAAGTGAGTATAACTTTATCTAAACATTCAGGTTAAATCCTACGTTTTCCAAAGAAAGACCTTTACCTTTAAGAATAAAAGCGAGCGAGCAAGAGCGCGTATGCGAGACAGAACATACTGTGCTCCAACCGTGTAGCGCGTGTGCCTGTGTGCCTCATGAAGCACCTGTAAGACAGAGAACATCCTGATTGGCCTGTATGTCTGAAATATGGCAATATTTTGGCTTCAATAGAGAAGAAGTGTCACAAATGCAGGTACTGTGTAAGGGGCCGTTCACATATCGCGTCTAAAACGCCTGTAAAGTGCGGCCGCGCCGCTATCTCCTGCTTTCCACAAGCACTTGCGTCTGTCGTTGCTATGCAAACTTTGCTGAGGGCTTTCCATGATGACGAATAAGTATCAGCAAAGGATTAATTGATTTCTAGCCCTTGTATTAGCTTTACTTCTAGATATATTTATGGAGATGAGAAATAAAACCCCGCCCTGTACGGCTATGATCAGCTGTTCGGCCGAGCTTTCCATGTTGTTACGGAAAGACCGAAGCTGATTGTTGGATTTTGTCTCATGACCTGCGCTGAGCTTGCGGCATTTTGAGCGTGCTTGTCCGCGCCTGCATTTGAAATAACGAATTTGCACGCGCAAAAAACGCGATAT
The DNA here is from genome assembly GCA_026230005.1 of Gila orcuttii. Lineage (NCBI taxonomy): Eukaryota > Metazoa > Chordata > Actinopteri > Cypriniformes > Leuciscidae > Gila > Gila orcuttii. Next base: position 63,443,850 of record JAPDVR010000003.1, read on the forward strand.
GTGAACATAAGTGACAGTGTCACTAAGTCGTACGGAAAAATTGTGGCCACGTCGAGAGGAAACTAATCTCCACAGTCATCTGAAACGCAACCTCAGGGAGCTAGGCTATATGAAGAGTTCAAAAAGTGTAAGCCCACCTCTACGAAATGCCAAGTAACAATAACAGAGTCTCACAGACAACCATTAAGTTTTGCAAGTGTAACTCCTTCTGAAAAAAAACTGGGATATTCTTCTGAAGATTAGAAGAATATATTTTAGCCTACCTGTTTATTTTAGTATGATCATTACATATAAATTATATTTTTTAAAAGCTTAATAAAAATAGCATTTCCCTAGGGAAATTTTATATCGCAAGAAATATCGTTATCGCAATACTCAACAACATCACATATTTTCCCAGTATCGTGCAGCCCTAATACACGTAATCTTTCAACTGCCTTTTGTTTACGATTATAGGTTCAAAATAGCAGTGTAAGCTTCCAGCCTTACATTTTCTTCTAAGAGAGTCAAAAAATAAGCAGATCTAGCAGTAGCTTTCCTGTACGCAATTGTGCTTTCTCCACGAAATTCGAAAAACTTTGTTTTGTTTTCTTCCAGTTGTGCTCCATTTTTCTGGCTGCCCTGTATGCAGGGCCGGTTCTAGACATTTGGAGGCCCTAGGCAAAATATATGTTGGAGGCCCCCCGCCACGCCCTCCTCCCCTCCACCTTTCAGAATTCACGAGTTCACACTTACATCAAATTAAAGAGTAAAGATTATGCGTATTTGGCATGCTGTCCAGGGGAGGGCTCCAGGCTCTGAATTTTGGCCAGAACCCAGAGTATTACATTGGATTGTGTTGTTTACATCCAATAAGAGATTATTAAAATAAAAGTAAGGAGACGGGGGTGATGGAGGGATGCTGATAAACTGTCAATGAACAGAGGTAAGTCTGCAGTATATATACCTCTTATCTCATTGATTATCTGAATGTGCTCCTCCCGAACTTTGTTGTTAAAACATCATTTAATAAAAAAGACTTGAAACAAATATGATTCCTAACCATTTTATTTATACAAAACCTGTTATCAGTATTTTTATATTTTTACTTAAATGTTCATATTAATTTAACTTTAATTAAGGTAAAAAAAAAAAAATCATCTGAAAAGTCATCTGGACCAGCACTTATTATTCTTATTCCATGGCCACCTACAGAGGCCCTCTTCTGCTTTTTTTTTTAAGCAAACTCATCAATAACTACTTCATAAGAAATCTGCTGTGTGAGTTCCCTGTTAATACTGATTAAAGCAAGTCCACTAAAGCCTAGTTCACACTACATGATTTTAAGCCCGATTTAAGCCCGATTTGCAAATCGGTGAGCTCGCCGACAGGTCAGGGTGTTATCGCGTGCAAATCGCGGGGGATTAGCGGGCGATGAACGCTCGCCAATCTGTTAGTATGAAAGAGCCAACAACGCTTCAAAGACGCTCGCGGACGCCTCGCAGACGCGTTGCCGAGCCCAGCTGTCGCACTCCTGATTTCACAGAGAGCAAGTCATGTAGTGTGAACCGCACAGTTCAGCCCGAAGTTTTAAAATCATGTAGTGTGAACTAGGCTTAAGCCGTTCCTGAGTCATTGTGGAGCGCAGGTAATTTTTTACAAGCTTCAGTTTTGAGAAACCTCTCTTGGCAGCTACTACGGTTACTGGCAGGGTAACTGCAATTCTGAGAGCAATCCAGAGGTTTGGAAATATCTCCTGCAGTTGCTTCTGGTGAAGACATTTCAGAAGCTCCAGGGCTGTGTTTTTTGATGGTAATGGTGGAAGGTTGAGGATCTCTTCTGCAATTTCAATTCTAGAGATATCTGCATGTTGTTCCTTGCTGAGTGCCTTCTCAATGTCTTCACAGTATTTCTTCACTGTACCTTTTGACATGGTTGCAACATCATTAAAATTCAAAAGGATACCAAAAGTTTCCCTAACATTTTCCATGGTCTGAAATCTCTCCTCAAGAGAATGAAGTGCTACATCCACAACTGTGTTAAAAAGGTTTTGCAGTGCGTCGGTTGTGGCTCATCAGCAGCCTCATAAGAGAACTGCTTCCTAGTCAGTCCCTCCAGAAAAACGCGATTATGCGATCGCTGAATTCAATGCATAATCAGCCAAAGTCAGTATATTTATGCGGGGGTCGCATTTTTTCAAATACTCCACAATTTCGTCGCAAAAAAGTCCCATATATCTTAGCAGAAAGTTGGAAAATGTTGCGTTTGCTTCACACGAGAGCAGCCGTTTCCCCCTGTTGCCATGGGAACGTTATGTAGTGACGTAATTACGCGACGTGAACATCATCGAAAAGCTGTACAACAGGAGCACAGTTTATTTTTAAATATTTCATTTATTAATTTTTACTGAAGTTGTAGCATATTCCTCTAGTAAAGCTACAGAACTTGTTTGACTCATCAATGTTTTGTAAGTTTGATGTGTTTATTAAGGTCTTGTAACGCGTTGAGTCGGGAAGAAAAATAGGGATAGCTCACAGCTGAAGTTATTGCAGAGGCCAGACAGACTCACGGAGGCGATTGGCATCTCACAACTCGCACTTTATTCTCAAATCGAACTCGTAACTGTCTGTCACACGTTTTACCGTCCACATCGTTACTCAATAAACAAAATAAGATAAAAGAAGTAGCATCAAAAAAGAAATGCGCATATGGCACATACAATATAATACTGCAGACAGTTCAACAGGGAGCGCGCAGCTCTTAAAGGGGCCACACCTTATTTCCACTTGTTACAGTCTGAAATAAAACAAGATGAGAAATTAAATATTTTCAGCACTTTCTGTGATGTATATGCTTGCTTATCATAGGAAGTAATAAGAAAGGACTTTTTACATTAAGGTAGTAGCCTAGTGAGAACAGGGTGTTGGGGGAATCACTTTTTTTTTCTCTTTTTCATCAAACCGCAGTTTTTGTAAGTTCCCGCAATTTTTGCAAGTTCCCGCAATTTCATCGCAAGAAATTGCATAAATATCCCGCATATTCCATCACATTTTTAAAGAAAACGGGCCGCGTAATCAAGGATTTTTGCCCGCAACAATCACAAAAAAACCCTCTGCGTTTTTCTGGAAGGACTGCCTAGTGTTATGTAGTCTCTTCTGTTTGAGAACTGCCTCTAGGTTCATTTCTTCACATGGATCCTTTGCAGTTTCTTGTGCTGCAGCAGAGCCAGAGGCCCTACTGTGAGAGTGCTGCTTTGGTGGACATAATCAAGTTTGAAGCAACATCCAGTTGATGACTGGAAAAGCTTATTGACCTTTTTGACAAGTGTCAGAATGTCACACCACACAACTGAACAAATCAAAAAGCGATAAGACCCCAATTCTTCAGCAAGAGCTTGGGCCTCCAGTTTAGAAACGGGGTCAGACAAACTCTGCCGTACTTCTACAAGTGCTTCCCTGATTTGGGCAACCTGGAACCTGACAGCCTGAACACTTTGCAATCGGCTCTCCCACCTTTTGTCACTCCATGATTTAAGAGTGAGATCCACATATTTTTTTCAAAATAGACCATCTCTGAGTGGCTCCTGCAGAAGCTGAATAGTTTCTGAGGTGTCCAAAGAATCCAATGGCATCCTTTGAAGCTCTTGCAGCATCTGCCAGAACCAGGTTCAACGTATGTGCCCCGCATGGGACAAACAGGGCTCTTGGGTTCTTTTCCAGCAGCCTGGCTTGTACACCTTGCTTCTTGCCCTTCATATTCAAACCATTGTCATATGACTGACCTCGACAATCCATGAAGTCAATCTGAAGGTCCTTCAGCCTGTTTAGGATTACCGAAGACAGATTCTTTCCAGTTGTCTCTTCCACAACCAAGAATCCCAGAAAATATTATTTTATTTCTGGCTCTGGCTGTAGTTCCACAATGCATAGAATGATAGACATCTGTTCCAGGTGGCTAATGTCTGGTGTACAATCAAGGATGATAAAAAAGTACTTTGCATTGTGGATTTTCGCAACACTTTCTTTGGTCAGTTGACTACTCATCAGATTCAGTAGCTCATTTTGTATGTCTTTCCCCAAGTAGTGTGTGTGTGTGTACTTCCATTTTTGATTTTAGCCAAGTGCTCCTGCATTACTGGAGCAAACTTTGCCAGGAGCTCCACTTCCTTTAGAAAATGACCATTATCAGAAACATTGAGCTTGTCTGTGGATCCCCTAAATCCAAGATTCCTCTCAGCAAGAGACTGTATAATTGTTAAAAGTCTTGTGAGAACATTCCGCCACCTCTGTCTTTCTTCCTCCAAAAGCTTCATCTGTCTCTGGTCTATGGTTTGACCTGTTGTAGACCACAATTCTAATTCCCTCCACTTCTGCATTGTGCTAATATGCTCAGAACTGTTCTCATGACTGCGCAGGATGGTGTGGATGTTCTTCCAGTCTTTCAATCCTCCTTTAATGAACTTAATTACTTGGGTAGAGAAAAGTCTGCAGCTGTAGCAAAAGACTTCTGAATATGACAACCATGTTCGTTTGACTCTTTCACCATTAGGCATTTTTATATAACACAGACTGTGTGAAAAGGCTCGTCCATCTGTATTTTGGGGAAAAACATAACTTTCTCTGACTTGAAATTGACCTCTTCGCACTGCCTCTGCTCTGTAACTTTGCAAAATTGTGTCAGGCCACAAGGCTGGATCAAAAGGTTGAGCTTTGGGTACTGTGCTTCCTATTTCACTTTTTGTTGATGTTCCTGGTCTGACATTGTCTCCTCCAGACCAATGTTCCCTCTAAGAAAACAATAAAATGCCACGCAGAGGACTGACGCGAAATGTGTGGGGAAATCCAATTGATTGTAGTGTAAGTGAGAAATAATTTATCTATAGAGTGAAAACTGGTGAAGGCAGTTTACAGGTTTCATAGAAAGAGAATGATGTGAGCGCGTGTGATTGTCAGTGAGTCGTGTGTGTGGACCAAATAGCTCAATACGAGAGGCAACGAGAAACGCAAAGACGTGAAATAAAATCACATCATAATGTTTTAAAGAAGAGTGGTTTGATTAAAGTGGTGGAAATAGCGGTTGATGGACACAGAACGGTAACAATTACACACCCACCAGCGTGCAAATTCAAAATAGATCATTAGTTTAAATAGATGTTTTTGTGTGTGGGGGAGTTTCAGGCATGGTTAGATTACTATAAAAGAGTTCACATATTCACTTTTCTTGAAGATATTTAGTTATTACATCTTTTTAAATGCTTCAGTTTGTTTTCATATTATAATAAAATAATATGTAAACAAATTTGAGCATTTAAACTGATATAATAAATCACTTCAAATACGTCAATTCGTTTTTTTTTTTTTAAATTATATTAGGCCTATATTTTATTATATTATAAGCCTAAATAAAGAATCTCACAAGGGTATTGTTTAGGGCTCATTGCCATTAAAATGTTTGAAACCCCCTGCTTAAGAAAATATTGGAAATTCATAAGCAATAAACAATCATTTAACTGTGATGGTTTAATGCTTCCTGTACACAATTAATTGACTGTACAAAAACACTTTATGGTTTTCCCAAACCATCTCAGTGTAACAGCTTACTTTTCTTTCATACTATATGACTTGACTTGACAGACTTTATTGTCATTCAGAATACAACAAGTGTATACAGAACGACAACAGGGCATCAGCAGGGCAAACTATATTCTATTATTGTAAAGAATTGAACTGTCCTGCAGAAGATTTTGTAAATTATTTTTCATAGGATTTCTTGGTAAAGACTGTACAGTTAACAACACTATATGATTTAATACCAATAAGTTACATCAAAGTTCAAATAAAATAGAAATGGCACATTCAAGTTAAAAATTACAACTGAATGTTGAAACCATTGTGTTTCTACACATGCTGTACAGGTCAGGTATAAATAATACTTTTGCTCAGGTGGCGAAAAATGTCCGCTCAATAGAAAAAAAGTTTTGCTAAAAAATTAGAGGGAACATTGCTCCATACTCAATGACTTCCATTCTCTCATTACTATTGCTTTCAACCTCATGGCTCCTCTCTGGCCCTACACTCTTTTTGCTGACTTGATGTTCTACCTCAGAAAAAAACACTCTCTTCACTCACTTTGTCCTGTGGATGCTCTGCCTCAAAATCACTCTCTGGATCATCACTCTCTTTAACCTGTTGATGCTCTGCCTCAAAATCACTCTCTGGATCATCACTCTCTTTAACCTGTTGATGCTCTGCCTCAAAATCACTCTCTGGATCTTCACTCTCTTTAACCTGTTGATGCTCTGCCTCAAAATCACTCTCTGGATCTTCACTCTCTTTAACCTGTTGATGCTCTGCCTCAAAATCACTCTCTGGATCTTCACTCTCTTTAACCTGTTGATGCTCTGCCTCAAAATCACTCTCTGGATATTCACTCTCTTTGCCCTGTTGATGCTCTGCCTCAAAATCACTCTCTGGATCTTCACTCTCTTTGCCCTGTTGATGCTCTGCCTCAAAATCACTCTCTGGATCTTCTCTCTCTTTTTGCCCTGTTGATGCTCTGCCTCAAAATCACTCTCTGGATCATCACTCTCTTTGCCCTGTTGATGTTCTGCCTCAAAATCACTCTCTGGATCATCACTCTTTTTGCCCTGCTGATGCTCTGCCTCAAAATCACTCTCTGGATCTTCACTCTCTTTGCCCTGTTGATGCTCTGCCTCAAAATGACTCTCTGGATCTTCTCTCTCTTATTGCCCTGTTGATGCTCTGCCTCAAAATCACTCTCTGGATCATCACTCTTTTTGCCCTGCTGATGCTCTGCCTCAAAATCACTCTCTGGATCTTCACTCTCTTTGCCCTGTTGATGTTCTGCCTCAAAATCATTCTCTGGATCATCACTCTTTTTGCCCTGCTGATGCTCTGCCTCAAAATCACTCTCTGGATCTTCACTCTCTTTGCCCTGTTGATGTTCTGCCTCAAAATCACTCTCTGGATCTTCTCTCTCTTATTGCCCTGTTGATGCTCTGCCTCAAAATCACTCTCTGGATCATCACTCTTTTTGCCCTGCTGATGCTCTGCCTCAAAATCACTCTCTGGATCTTCACTCTCTTTGCCCTGTTGATGTTCTGCCTCAAAATCACTCTCTGGATCCTCTCTCTCTCTTTGCCCTGTTGATGCTCTGCCTCAAAATCACTCTCTGGATCTTCACTCACTTTGCCCTGTTGATGCTCTTCCTCAAAATCACTCTCTGGATCTTCACTCTCTTTGCCCTGTTGATGCTCTGCCTCAAAATCACTCTCTGGATCATCACTCTCTTTGCCCTGTTGATGCTCTGCCTCAAAATCACTCTCTGGATCTTCACTCTCTTTTTGCCCTGTTGATGCTCTGCCTCAAAATCACTCTCTGGATCTTCTCTCTCTTTTTGCCCTGTTGATGCTCTGCCTCAAAATCACTCTCTGTATCTTCACTCTCTTTACCCTGTTGATGCTCTGCCTCAAAATCACTCTCTGGATCTTCACTCTCTTTTTGCCCTGTTGATGCTCTGCCTCAAAATCACTCTCTGGATCTTCTCTCTCTTTTTGCCCTGTTGATGCTCTGCCTCAAAATCACTCTCTGGATCATCACTCTCTTTGCCCTGTTGATGCTCTGCCTCAAAATCACTCTCTGGATCTTCACTCTCTTTGCCCTGTTGATGTTCTGCCTCAAAATCACTCTCTGGATCATCACTCTCTTTGCCCTGTTGATGCTCTGCCTCAAAATCACTCTCTGGATCTTCACTCTCTTTGCCCTGTTGATGCTCTGCCTCAAAATCACTCTCTGGATCATCACTCTCTTTGCCCTGTTGATGCTCTGCCTCAAAATCACTCTCTGGATCATCACTCTCTTTGCTTTGTTGATGTTCTGCTTCAAAACCATTCTCTGGATCTTCATGCTCTTTGCACTGTTGATGCTGTGCCTCAAAATCACTCTCTGGATCTTCACTATCTTTTTGCCCTGTTGATGCTCTGCCTCAAAATCCCTCTCTGGATCTTCACTATCTTTTTGCCCTGTTGATGCTCTGCCTCAAAATCACTCTCTGGATCTTCTCTCTCTTTTTGCCCTGTTGATGCTCTGCCTCAAAATCACTCTCTGTATCTTCACTCTCTTTACCCTGTTGATGTTCTGCCTCTAAATCACTCTCTGGATCTTCACTCTCTTTTTGCCCTGTTGATGCTCTGCCTCAAAATCACTCTCTGGATCTTCACTCTCTTTGCCCTGTTGATGTTCTGCCTCAAAATCACTCTCTGGATCTTCACTCTCTTTTTGCCCTGTTGATGTTCTGCCTCAAAATCACTCTCTGTATCTTCACTCTCTTTACCCTGTTGATGCTCTGCCTCAAAATCACTCTCTGGATCATCACTCACTTTGCCCTGTTGATGTTCTGCCTCAAAATCACTCTCTGGATCTTCACTCTCTTTTTGCCCTGTTGATGCTCTGCCTCAAAATCACTCTCTGGATCATCACTCTCTTTGCCCTGTTGATGTTCTGCCTCAAAATCACTCTCTGGATCATCACTCTCTTTCTCCTGTTGATGCTCTGCCTCAAAATCACTCTCTGGATCTTCACTCTCTTTGCCCTGTTGATGTTCTGCCTCAAAATCACTCTCTGGATCATAACTGCCTCAAAATCACTATCTGGATCTTCACTCTCTTTGCCCTGTTGATGTTCTGCCTCAAAATCACTCTCTGGATCCTCTCTCTCTCTCTCTTTGCCCTGTTGATGCTCTGCCTCAAAATCACTCTCTGGATCTTCACTCACTTTGCCCTGTTGATGCTCTGCCTCAAAATCACTCTCTGGATCTTCACTCACTTTGCCCTGTTGATGCTCTGCCTCAAAATCACTCTCTGGATCATCACTCTCTTTACCCTGTTGATGCTCTGCCTCAAAATCACTCTCTGGATCTTCACTCACTTTGCCCTGTTGATGCTCTGCCTCAAAATCACTCTCTGGATCTTCACTCACTTTGCCCTGTTGATGCTCTGCCTCAAAATCACTCTCTGGATCATCACTCTCTTTGCCCTGTTGATGCTCTGCCTCAAAATCACTCTCTGGATCATCACTCACTTTGCCCTGTTGATGCTCTTCCTCAAAATCACTCTCTGGATCATCACTCTCTTTACCCTGTTGATGCTCTGCCTCAAAATCACTCTCTGGATCTTCACTCACTTTGCCCTGTTGATGCTCTGCCTCAAAATCACTCTCTGGATCTTCACTCACTTTGCCCTGTTGATGCTCTGCCTCAAAATCACTCTCTGGATCATCACTCTCTTTGCCCTGTTGATGCTCTGCCTCAAAATCACTCTCTGGATCATAACTGCCTCAAAATCACTATCTGGATCTTCACTCTCTTTGCCCTGTTGATGTTCTGCCTCAAAATCACTCTCTGGATCATAACTGCCTCAAAATCACTATCTGGATCTTAACTCTCTTTGCCCTGTTGATGTTCTGCTTCAAAATCACTCTCTGGATCCTCTCTCTCTCTCTCTCTTTGCCCTGTTGATGCTCTGCCTCAAAATCACTCTCTGGATCTTCACTCACTTTGCCCTGTTGATGCTCCGCCTCAAAATCAAAAGTTGGGTGTTTTGAGCTACCATTCAGTCTGTATTTACAGAATACTTGCAAAAGAGGTGTTGCTTTGTTTTAATTAATATTTTGTATCAATATTTTAATTAATTAATAATTAATTAAGGCACAATTATTTTCTCTTTAATGCCGTTCAGTGTGCAATATGTGTGTATTTCACAAAACACTTTACCTTAATGCCGTTTTTAAGAGTTCAAAACTCATTCACTTCTTGGAGGGAGCCCGGTCTACAGGGTGTCACGTGATTTTCGTGCATCTAACCTGGACATTGCCATTGCCAACATCAGACCGAAAATATGGCAAAATCATTTACTATGGTGATTTTTCTTAAGTATTTAAGTATTTGAAATACTCTAAATACACTCCCTCAAAATATTTTGTTACAAACTACATTTTATTTTTTCCACACCTGCAAAATACAAATTACAAAATACACTAAAGTAATTAAATACGTATTTAAAATACATTTAATTGAAATACTGCCCATGTCTGCTTATAACTGACTTATAAGAGCCAGATCATCTCAAGAGAAGAAGAGAAGAAAAGTGTCCAGTTTCAAAGATACATGAAAGTATATCTTGTGTTTGCATGAAAGAGTAGAAGTGGAAGAGAAACTAGATGTTCTGATGAAGAACAATGAAGAACGAGTTAAAAATTAACATCAGATTCATGTCTCTCATAACACACACCGCCGTGTCTTTTATGCTGTATAATGAATGAATCTGAATGTTCAGGTGTTTCTTCAGGACTGAAGCCCAATGAAACCGTTTACCACACTGATCACAGTTAAATGCTCTTTCTTCAGAATGAGAAGCAGAAGTGATTTCAGAGAGAAAGCCTGAGCCGCTTCTTCCCAGTGTGAACTCTCATGTGAAGCGTTTCTTACACTGAGGGCAGGAGACAGATTTATTGGCTTCTGTTTTTCCTTTCTTGTTCACGTCCATCAGGTCTAAAAGAAACATTAAAGCAAGTGAGATTTCAAATGTGAAATGAAAAGTGAGGCTCAAAGTCAAGATCACTGATGAGTTCAATAGTGATTTTAATCCCATCAAATCTGGTCAACAACTGCTGTGCACGATTATGATCTATTTTAATGTCATGAAGATGATTTGTGTTATAAATCACTAGTTTGGTCATAAAACAATGTAAATGTGGTGAGCATCAGCATGTTCTTCATCATGATGAATGAATGAGGAATCAAGAATATACACCAACCTCTTTGTTCTTCATGATGTTTCATTCTGCAGGTTCTGGATCCCTGGCGTTCTCTCTGTCCTCTCCTTCCAGATGCTTTCTGGTAGTTCTGCTAAAAGTTATAATATGTATGATGAGAGGTGACTAATAAATATTTCAGATTCTACAATAAGCACCAAGAACTAATAGATAACAATAATAATAGTGACATTGATCCTGTGTCACCAACGGTTGCAAGGAACACACGATGAAGATGAAGATCAGGTATAATGTCTTTAATAATCCACTCAGAAGGAAATACAAACAAGAGAGGCAAATGAAACCAACCACTACACGGAAATGTGACCAGACAAATGAGAACTGAAAAGACTGCCACTTAAATACAAGGCAAATGAGGGTTAAATTACAAACTCCTGTGCAGAACAAATGGCAGGAAAACTAAGACAAAGGAGAACATGTGACTGAGAAAAACAAAGTCCATGAAAATGAAACTAACAGCAACAAAGCCACAGTCGAAGCCACAGCAACAAACATTTTATCTTCAATTGTTTTTAATAATCAACACCAACTTGAACTGAACTAGGGCTGCAACAACTAATTGGTGAAATTAATAATAACAAGCAGATGTCAGAAATACTGAATGATATACTGATGATACTAAAATACTGATGATGATGTTATTTCTCTAACATCATCTCCAGAAACTGTAATAATTCTAGAGTACTTTTCTCTACTGTAAATGCTGTACTTCATCCTACTGCTACTCCTTCATTCACTCCTTCTGCTGACATGTGTGAAGAGTTCTTAAACTTTTTTATTGGTAAGGTTGATGGAATTAGATCTCAGATTTCATCTATTGGCAATGATTTTATTGCTTCTGTTGACCCTATAAACCAATGAAACAGTTGTATGCCAGTTTCCTTGCAGCAGCTTAATGATATAACTGCTCATATGAAGCCCCCCAGGTTTCCTGGTGATGTGCTCCCTTCTTCTCTGTTTAAGAAGGTACTTGATTCAATAAAGATTCTGAGAATCCTCTCAGAGAGCTCCTAACTTAACCTAAAAATTCCTTGCCAGGAGTTTTAGCTTAGAAATGATTCCAGAACATTTTCAGTGAACTCTGAGCAAGGAATGGATGGAAAATCCTATCTTAGTGAGGAGGTGTGGTTGACCCCGTTGCTAGGTATGAGTCATCATTTCAAAAGCTGTGATTGGTTGATCCTACAAGTTTGATGAAAATGAACTTTTGGTGATAATGAGCAAAGGATGTACCCTCAAATCAATAAACATAATTATACACTCTAATCTTATGCAGACTGTAATTGTAAATAATATTTCACATTCAAGAAAATATCTGGAAAATGAATAGTAAGCTGTAGGGGTTATAGCCTAACATTAGAATCTAAAATATGTGAAAACTTAAGCTCATTACACCCTGTTCAAATAATGATTCGTGTCTTATTTGCTCATATTAATATCCTAGCTGGCATATTTTGTACTTTCACTCCCATATGGACCCCATTGAAAACAAGATGGCCTATCTCAAGGGGCTGTCCTTAATGAAGTAGAAATTGCAACGTTACAACTCAGTGTGGTCTTAACGAGGGTAACACGGCTCAGCTTTTATCAATGTCTGTGATTGCTGGCTGGTCTATTTATGAAGGCTTGTTAACAAATATCCTACAAACACAGAAAATGGAGAAAAAAAGGAATCCTAACCCATTTTGTGCAGCTGCTTAGGGGAACTCCTAAGCCACTAAAAGCCCTCTTCCCTGCTCTTAGCAGATCTCGCCTTAGGAGCCCTTTTAAGCGCAAGGAATCTTGAGGAATAGCTTTTATATTAACTGGGATTTTCGTGTCACTTTTAGGGGAAATTCTAAGAAAACGTCAAGACTCTGAGAATTTTCTTAGAATTTGGCCGCTAGGAGCCACTTTTTGCACAAAAATTCTTTAGGGATACGGGCCCTAGTGTTCTGGTTAATTTTAAGCATGCGGTTATTCAGCCCTTTTTAAAAAGAAACGGCTTAGACCCCTTTGACATGAGTAGTTTTCGTCCGATTTCAAAATTGCCTTTTATTTAGAAGATACTGGAAAAAATTGTGCATGCACAGCTTAATGACTTTTTAACAGTGGTGGTAAGTAACGAAGTAAAAATACTTCGTTACTTTACTTAAGTATTTTTTTCGGGGATCTGTACTTTACTTGAGTATATTTTTTTTGCATCTACTTTTACTCTTACTCCACTACAATATTAAAGACAAATTTTACTTCTTACTCCGTTACATTTCCCCATGCCCGCTCCAAGTATTTATTACACTGGCTTTCCAAACCAATGAAAAACTTGGTTTTATTTGGAAAAAAAGTACGCGCGAGCTCTTTGCCAGCATACGCTCACATAGCAGTTAGTTCGCCATTGTGGAAGATGACCGCAGAAACTGTGAAGGTGCAGCTCTGCCCAGCAATGATCCCGAGATTCCCGCTTACCTTGTTTCTTGCACATCTTCTGTTTGATGCAGCTAATGTTATGGAACATGTCTATTGCAGAGCTGCCAACTTTCACTCATTCAGTGTGAGACTCACGCAATTGACACTTTCCACAAGCTCTCACGACACACATCCATTTTCTCACGCAGAGAAAAATCGTGAAGCATAGAGGACATTGACACCGACAGACAAGAAAGAGAAGGTTACTTTTGATATAAAACAAATTCTCAGCTCTCAGATTCTGTCCATTTTATTACGAAATTCAAACAATAAATACCGTTTTGGAGCTTTTAAATGTGACGTGACAGATAGCTAGCGCCTGCTATGGGGTGCCGTTAATCTCTTTACTACTAGTTAATTGTAAATAAACACAAATTAACAATAATAGGTAGCCTATGTTGAAAGATACAGTACAACTTCCCGAAATGTATATCGTACATAATAAATATATATATATATATATATATATATATATACATATACATAATATCAATAAATCAGTGTTTTTCAACCGCGGAAAGAGGTCAATAAAACAGCTGGAGAACAATGTCACATAACGTTACATTTACCTCAGGGAAAAAAAAAACATTTAATGACCATAGCACGTTAGTTGGCTAGAAAAATTAGTATTTTATAATATATTTAATATTAGTATAAATTAGTATTTTGCTAAATACGTGCACTATATATTTATTATATTTTTACTTATAAGCTATCATTAAAATATTATAAAGTTGTTATAATAAAAATCACATGTATTTTTAACATTTAATAATACCAGCTGACAGGGCTCTCTAGCCTATGTTTACAGAATTAGGTGAGATTTTCTTAATTTAAAAATTAACATGTATCTACTGTACCAAATATTTATCAAAATGAATCTATATTGAATCAAGATTGGAATCAAACCACAATAATTGAATTGAAATTGTAAAATTTGTATCAAAGAATGGCCTACCAGTCATTGCACCATAATATGCTGTCACTAAACTTAATGAAATTGTTTAAAATTGATGCAAGGTACTTCATTGTCTCTTATGATTGCAAATCTAACAAATTCTTAATTGCAATATCTAATAATTTGTTCAATTAAAATATTGCATATCACTCCCAAAACAATTGATCTGTTTAATTATTGATATTTACAGTTTGAATATTTACTTTTTACTTTCGGTACTTAAGTACGTTTTAAATCGGATACTTTTGTACTTTTACTCAAGTGATGTTTGAATGGAGGACTTTCTACTTTTACTGGAGTCATTTTTTATTTAGGTATATATACTTTTACTCGAGTATAATTTGAGTACTTTTACCACCCCTGCTTTTTAATGAGGAATAACATTTCCGATAGATTCCAGTGTTGTTCATAATACAGGTCATAGTACAGAATCTGCTCTTTTGAGGGTCTCTAATGATATCCTACAAGGTGTTGATTCTGGAAACCGTGTTGTTTTGCTTTTGTTAGATCTTACACCGGCATTTGATACAGTTGATCATAACATTCTCATTGATCGTCTTAGGAATCAGGTTGGTATTCAGGGCTTAGCCCTGAAATGGTTCTCTTCCTATTTGAAGGATAGGACCTTTTCAGTCAGTTTAGGGGATTCTTTTTCTTCTGTTGCCCCTCTTGTGTGTGGGGTTCCACAGGGCTCTATACTGGGACCAGTTTTATTTTCCCTTTATATGCTCCCTTCTAGGCTCGATTTTTGAGAAATTTGGGATTCAGTATCATCTGTATGCGGATGATTCTCAAATTTATTTACCACTGAAACATGGGCATGAATGTGCCATTCAGTCTCTCCATGCATGTTTGGCCGAAGTTAAGTGTTGGCTTGCGAATAACTTTCTCAAATTAAATGAGGATAAGACCGAGATGATTTTATTTGGAAATAAGGGGTGTGTGGATGATGACTGCCTGGGGTTGTTTCCCGGGAAAA
Organism: Gila orcuttii; assembly: GCA_026230005.1. Lineage (NCBI taxonomy): Eukaryota > Metazoa > Chordata > Actinopteri > Cypriniformes > Leuciscidae > Gila > Gila orcuttii. The sequence continues at coordinate 63,459,061 of JAPDVR010000003.1, forward strand.
AACTGTCTAGCGTGAGGAACCTTGGTGTCATTTTTTACTCTGAGCTTAAATTTGACCGGCAAATCAATGCTGTCGTTAAGAATATTTTTTTCCATCTTAGATCAATTTCTAAATTGAAATCTATCCTTTCTTTTGACGATATGGAGAAGGTTGTTCATGCCTTTGTGTCATCCCGTTTGGATTATTGTAATGTGTTGTATCTGGGTGTGAGTCGGGCTTCTCTCTCCCGTTTGCAACTCGTTCAGAACTCAGCTGCCAGACTTTTAACGGGTTCTAAGAAGAGAGAGCACATTACTCCGGTGTTAATTAAATTACATTGGTTACCCATACTATACAGAATTCAATACAAAGCGTTGTTGTATGTTTTTAAGTCTCTGCATGGCCTAGCACCTGAATATGTTACTGATTTAATCAGCCGCTGTCAATCCAGTAGATCTCTGCGCTATAATGATCAATTGCTTCTCATGTTTCCGCGATCCCGTTTAAAATGTAAAGGTGATAGGGCATTCTCTGTTGCAGCTCCTAGGCTCTGGATTGAACTTCCTCTGTCTGTAAAAACTTTTCCTTCATTGGGTGCTTTTCTGAGTGCGCTTAAAACTTACTTGTTCTCTTTAGCATTTGACAATGCTTTGTAAGTTTTTATGTCATATGTTTGCATTGTATTTATGTCTTTTTTACGTTTTTCTTTTATACCTTCTGTACAGCACTTTGGTTCCACTTGTGGTTTTGAAAGTGCATGGAACTCAACTCAACTTTATTTATAGAGCAAACACAAGATATACTTTCATGTATCTTTGAAACTGGACACTTTTCTTCTCTTCTTCTCTTGAGATGCTTTGGCTCTTATAAGTCAGTAAAGAGAGAAATCGGTCTCATTCACTTTTACTTAATGTTTGAAAGACATTCTGCACTTTAGATGAATGTATGTGTGTGTGTCAAACCCCTGACTGTGTGTATAATTAACATATATGGGAAATTAAACTAGACATGACTAGGTTAGAACTTGTGATTAACGATGAAGTAATCGTTAAACAAAAATCTTCTCTACCTAGAAACAAAAGAGTCTGCCTATGAAGAACCAATCAAATTAATGTAATTTGCTATACCTCCCTATTGTATAAAAACTGTTGTATCCGTGTTTTCGGTGGGATTCTCAATGGAAATTTTCTGAGATCCTCCAGCCTTGTTTATTCTTGGGAGATTGTCTGAGAACTGCTCAAGAACTCCTGGCCGTAATAAAGAGCATTAGAGGACAATTGCTGAACTCTGTCTGTCATTTAAGCTGCGCAGCAAAGTTAGTTAGTGGAACAAGTTATTTAGCGAGACACTAGAGACCTTACTACCAAGTGATAGTGTGGGGCAAGTTAAGAACACTAGAGACCTTATTACCAAGTGATAGTGTTCGATAAGGGACGAGACGTCGTTTGACTCTTTGTGAGACTCTTAGGCAAGGTTAGATTGTGTCAACTCAAGCGTTCAGAGGTAACTCAACGGAGTATAATATTTTCAGGTGTCAAGGGAACCAGGTTCATCCTAAGACAGGTGAGTAGTTAGGTTTAGGGAAAAATCTACAACAGGCCTCGTCGTCGTCCATTAATACCAGACAATGGACACCTCGTCGGGCATTAAACCTTACTTGATTACCTTCAATAACACACTTGCAATGGTTTGTAAAAGGTGTTTTTATGCATGTGTGGCCTGAGTTGTTGTTGTATTTACACTATTCTGACCAGCGTGTGGCGTTTCGAACGCTTTAATACAGTGAATCATTTTTTACAAAGCACTTGGTTCAACTGATTCGAACCTTTAAAAAGCTGAGTTTTGATGATCAAAACAAACTTAAATTAACTAGGGCTGCAAGAACTAATTGCTGAAACCGATCATGAAAATAAACAATTAGTGAAGTTCACAATATAATTTCGGGAGGAGTGAACTCGTCTAATATTTCAATGAACTGGCGGAGCACATAAGCAGTCGCTCACCTCGCTCTGGCATCAGCTGTTCTGGCGTCCCTCCACCTCCCCAGCTCCACCTGCATAATTTAGCCATCTCGCTACTATACTCATCCAAGCATTATTAGTCCAACTGGGGGGTTTATCTGAGCTCGAGTTGAAGCTGCTTCCATTCAAAAACATTTATATGGACAAAACGCATCTGAAAATAAATGGTGCATGGTGAGCACACGAACCATGTTATTGGAAATTATCAGACATTTCTTTTAATTTTATTATTCATTTGTGTTTAAGTTGCTCAAATTGCTTTTGCGTCGCTTAGCCAGGCAACAGACAAGTGACCAATCCTGAGTGGCGATGTCACTACACACTAGTGATGTTACATTTGTGAATTAATTGTTCTTTTTGAACAAATCTTTTAGGTGAACGAATTGTTCTTGTAATCCATCAACTCATTTCTTGTTCACTGAAATCCTATTAGCAGTGACTGTGCACTCTTTACCTGCTTTTCTTATATTTTATTTGTGCGTTTTAGACTTAGTTTTGTGGTATTATGCACTTTGAACAGTTTACTTGACTACTGTTGAGGAACTGTAAGCACTGGTGTTTTTGTGTTCATTTTGTATTACCGTATATACCCGAATATGAGGTTTTTGTCCTAAAAATAGGCTGAAAAATGGGGGGTCGTCTTATATTCAGGGTCATCTTATATTCGAGTGGAGGAATCGATCGATTGAACCTTTTTCTCCCGCGCCGTCGACTGACGAGAGCGCCCGCGCAGAGGATCTCGATGCTGCGCGGACGCGCTTGGAAAAAAGCGAGCGCGTCGCTTCCATTATGAGCGTGCATACCGCGCGCCTACATTTGAAATAACGAGCTTGAGCGCGCAAAAGACGCGATATGTGAACAGGGGGGAGAGGGTCTCTGCTCGCTTGTCTCCGTCCGCTCTGGCATCCTCTGTGAACGGCGCTTTTTCTTGCGCGGCTCGAGCAGAGGGAGAGAGAGGGAGCCGGATCGTGGTTAAATCCATCCCGTCGCACTCAGGGCAGCCGCAGTCATGGCCAATCAGGAAGCGCATATGTGCCGGTCTCCGCCGACGAGCGGGCCTCTACACGAGGCACAGCTGATGCGAGGCATTTGGAAAAACGCCTCGGAAATTTGCTCTAAAAATTATTTTCTGTTGAAAACCAGATTTTTTCCACAAAAATCTATTCCTCCCCAAAAATAAGTCTGGAAAATGGGGGGGTCGTCTTATATTCAGGGTCGTCTTATATTCGGGTATATACGGTATCAAAAAGAATTCATTATGTTTGATTCATGTCATGCACCTCTATAAAAACTGTTAGCCACGTGTGCTGAGAGTTCAGGGCAGAGAACAGTCTGTAATTTAGCCGTGCCGTACCAGGCTCAAGTGGAAAACACAACTGGAACCGAAGGTGAAAAAGCAGCTTTTGCACATAATGATGAACTACTTACTGTGATCTCAGACTGTGGTGATGTGGTTTCTCCACTGCATGGATCTTCATGTGTCGCTTCAGGTGACTTTTAATAGAGAAACTCTTTCCACACTGATCACACGTGTGCGGCTTCTCTCCAGTGTGGATCCTCTCATGTTTTTTCAGAGATGATGACACACTGAATCTCTTGTCGCAGTGTGAACACTTGTAAGGTTTTTCTCCAGTGTGAATTCTCTGGTGCAGTTTTAAATCTTTCCCTGTAATAAAAGTCTTCTCACACTCAAAGCACATGTACTCTCTCACAGCAGCATGAGTTTTCTGATGTGTATATAAATATTGCAGACGTGAAAAACTCTTTCCACACACAGAACATGAATGTGGCTTTTCCTTCGTATGAACTGTCATGTGTGACTTCAGGTGTGATGTACTAAGAAATGTTTTCCCGCACTGATCACATGTGAACGGCTTCTCTCCGGTGTGGATCATCATGTGACTTTCAAGGTGTGTTGATCGCCTGAAACTCTTCCCACATTGATGGCATGTGAACGGCTTCTCTCCAGTGTGAATTCTCATGTGACATTCAAGACTTCGTTTGGTTGTGAAACTCTTTCCACACTGATCACATGTGAACGGCTTCTCTCCGGTGTGGATCCTCATGTGGCGCTCAAGGTGTGCTGATCGGCTGAAACTATTCCCACATTGATGGCATGTGAACGGCTTCTCTCCAGTGTGGATCCTCATGTGACTTTCAAGGTGTGTTGATCGGCTGAAACTATTCCCACATTGATGGCATGTGAACGGCTTCTCTCCAGTGTGGATCCTCATGTGACATTCAAGACTTTGTTTGCTTGTGAAACTCTTTCCACACTGATCACATGTGAACGGCTTCTCTCCAGTGTGAACTCTCATATGACGCTCAAGACTTTGTTTGGTTGAGAAACTCTTCCCGCATTGATCACATGTGAACGGCTTCTCTCCAGTGTGAACTCTCATGTGACGCTCAAGATCTTGTTTGGTTGAGAAACTCTTTCCACACTGAGTGCAGGTGAAAGATTTCTTGGCTCTTTTCTTTAAAAATTTATTTTTAGTCTTTGAGCGACTCAAAGGTTTTTCTCCAGGTTTGACATGATGTTCCTCCTCCACTTCTCTCAGTTCTTCACTCTCCTCCTTCACTTCACTCAGTTCTTCTCTCTCCTCCTTCACTTCACTCAGTTCTTCTCTCTCCTCCTCCACTTCACTCAGTTCTTCTCTCTCCTCCTTCACTTCACTCAGTTCTTCACTCTCCTCCTCCACTTCCATCGGGTCTGACATGAAAGAAAAACGAATTCTGTTATATTAACGGACAACTGTTATAAAATATTACAATCTTTTATGTATTTTTATAAATTAATTAAACGTCCCTGAAACATTCAATGAATGAGTTACACTGATCTTCCAGTTATTAATTGTAAACATTATAGGCAAAAATTCCATGTTTCTGTAGTGAGAACTATTAAATATATTTGATCAATGACACAATTATTTAACATGAAATGAACATTAAAATACACAATACTGCCATATTTTGACACCAACTTTTAGATTAATATATAGTAGTGCTGCACGATTAATCAAATCACAATCGTAATCGTGATGTCAAGCCTATGCGATTATATGACGCAAAATGCTGCGATTTTATATGAAATAAACAAATTAGGGCTGTTAACGCAATCCCGCTCTTATTCGTGCAAATGCTTTTAGCCATTCATGCGCTACAAGTCAAAAGAGAGCGCGCTGCCTGTAAATGTCCTGACTGTGACACACACGGATCCCGCAACGACACTCACAGAAAGACGCGCACAGATATCCCTGCGCACAGAAAGCAGCAGAATAGAGTTCTCTTTCGAGCTTGAACAAACAATAACACGCACAATTATGCCTAAATGTGTTTGTCGAGTACCTTCATAAGAGCAGTCTCATGATGGACGTAAAGAGTTGTGAGAGAATGAGGCGCGCGTGAGATCCGTCTCTGTCAGCAGCAGCTGCTCTTAAAGGGCCAGCCGCCAATAAAGCTTCTGTCAGTAAAGTTAATAACGGAACAGAGAAAAACACTCACTGCTCTTGACTAAAGAACTTGTGTAGCTTTATTTAGGGTTATTTATAATTTATGCAGCGCAGACTGTTTGATAACCTTATTTAATTTCTGTCCTACCGGTTAGACAGGAAGAACACGGGTAAATATTACATTTATTATGGGTTTGTGTGAGGATTGTTTGAAGTTCACTTAAATTAAAAGCAGTTATATGTTTTGAAGCCTATTACACGTTTAAAAAAAAAATTATAGCTTTCAATTGTAATGATGGAATCACTGTAATGTTGGATGGCTATAATTGTTTAAAATGGGGAGGATTCATTTTTATCCAGACATCAGTGGCTTATTGGTCATTATAGGTGTTAGCAGCTAGTTTGAGTTGAGAAATACACATTGCAGAATTATCACTAATCTGTGTGTGCATTTTGCTTTAGAAACAAGCAAGTTGACTCATGAAACCATTTGTTTATTATATCGCAATCGCAATATTGACCTCAAATCAATAATCGCAATATGACATTTTCTCCAAATCGTGCAGCCCTAATATATAGTTATTAGGGCTGGGCGATAAATCGGTTTTATCATTTAACTCGAATGTTTAGTTTACGCCGATTTTTTTAATGAAAATCGGTTTTCTCTTTAACCCTCTGAGGTCGGCTATCGCGTCTCGCTTTTTTTCTTATCAGTGCAGAAGAAACTCAAAATACTCTGTTGATTTTGATCTTACATATTAAGTGTTGTACATCATTAGATCCTGATAAGTGTGTATTTTTTTTGTGGATACTCACAATAAAAACAAAGTGTTGTGCTTTTCGCCAAATAAAGAAAAACAAACATGATGCGCGTTCTGCCTTCTCTGTCAGTGAAGTCCATTCTGAAACGCGTCCGAAAATTAACTGTAATTCCGCGAATACTTGTCATACAGGCACGAGTGTTTTCCATAATGAAGCTTGAACTCTCTTCTTTTAAATGAATTAATTTATATAAAAAACAAATATTCTCAGTTTATGTAATCTGTATGAAAAGAGAGAGATGTCAGTATTTTTCTTTCCAGCTCATTATACCGGATTACGCGTTAATGTGCCACGCCCACGGAGAGCGCGCGGTATTCAAACGCAAATGATCTAAGGCAAGCCATTCAAACATGCCAACGCCCACCAGATGGATTATAAAACACATCGTGTTTAGTAAGTATCTTGTACAGCTGTGTACACAGCGTATCCTTTCGCTGTGAGGAATAATACTATCTAAAAACCCTGGAAAATGTACAAGAAGTGCTGGTAGTTTCATTTCGAGGAGCAACGGATCCAGCTGATGTAGTAAGTCATTTATTCTTAAGTGCTTTGTTCTAATCGTGATATTGAATAGTGTCTGACTGTAAACCGTAAAAAGTCTGTTTAAATATGAATTGCGTGTCTGTGTGTAGGCTAAATGATGAGCAGGCGCGCGCGCTTTGTTTACTACAGTTATACAGCGCGTGTCTGTGCCGTTCATTCACTCTCGCACCTACATTAGTAAACATGTTATTAAATTTACATGAACACATCCAAACTATATTGCTATAGCCTACTAAGATGAGTAAAAATAGACTGAAATATGTTGAAATAAAATGTCTGTATAAGCAACAAGCTGCAAATTCACATGTATACTAATATATCATACACAATATGTTACAGACTAAATATGAATGTTTAGACAAGATTTTGTGATTAGTTTTGGATAGATTATAAAGTTTTGACTGTAAAAAAAGACTACTGTCACATTAAATAGTTAAGCTTTTGTTCACCAATTTCTGCTCATAGTTAAATATACTATAGTATGATGTTTTGTCAAAAATAAAGTAGGTATATTGAATTATCAACTAAGATGTTATTATAGTGTTTGTTCCAATATTCAAACTAATGAATCCTTACCTTTTTTTAATACATATGATAAAATGTATACTTTTTACAAAGAAATACACTTGAAATATTGTTAAAATTGTAATTGTTGTTGTAATTGTAACCTATTTGTAATTGGTTACAATTTCTAATTGTAAAATATGTATATATAGATAATTTCTTTTGTCCTTGCATTCTTTGGGATCCTGTGACACACCTGTGTGAAAGGCTAATTAATATGCAGCTCATTATGCGGCACATTATCCGGCCTTTGTCTTCTCAGGTGTGAACAAGCCTCCACGCATATTGCCTTTCCAAACAAAAGGTGTCTTATCAAATTTAAATCAATGTATTGTTTTGTGTAAATGATTAGGCAGGATGATTTTCAGATCATTTTGAAGCAAAAATTCTAGGCAACAACGCCCATTAGTCAAAAGTCTTGTGGACACATATTTAGTATGTGTTTTGTGGCCTTATTTCAGACACTTTAAGTTTTAGTTTTTTCAATAACCATGCATAAGCAATATTCTCTCAAAAATACAAACATGTACATACATGTTGCTCACATATTACGGTAGCCCTGTTTGTGCTATATAGAGTGAATTTACACCTTTGCCATTAACATGTTTATAAATAACTCAGGGCCTGAATTTGGTTTTGGAAAATAGGGGGGGAAAACCCCCTTTAGGTCATTCTTATGGGGGGGGGGATTTTTTAATTTGAGTTTTTTTAGCCAATTTAAAAAAAAATACGTTTAGCTAAATGTTTGCTCACTCATTGTATTTGTGTTTTTACAATGGGGTCTTTTTTTTAGTTTACACAACAAAATGAAGCTTGATTTCAATCTTTGAATTAAATTGAAAAAAGTAGCACAAATAAATACATGAAATAAAGAGAAAAGTTTAGGTCTAACACTAGTATCAAGCAAAGCAATCAAATGTAAAATAACACGGAATAGTCTTTTAGTCCTGTATAATTTGAATACATAGGCTATTAATCCTGATTCCTTACAATTAATGCCATCACTTGTTGTTTTATATACAATAATGACAGACACATTTTAGGCTACTCTCACTTTTAAGAGCTAGTGCACGGATCCATTAAGGGGCCGTTCACATGTTGAGTGTATAAAGCGCAGTCCGCGCCACTTTCTCCTCTTTTAAAAAGGGCTCCCTGTTGCTAAGCAATCATGAGCCATGTTCTCCATGAAGACGAAGACGTTTCAGCAAAAGATGAGCGCGCAAAAGACGTAACGTGAACGGCCCATACTGTTTTCATTATAGTGTCACATGCATTTTATTTTTTTGTATTATTTTTTTAAGACATAACCGATTGTTTGAGAGGATACTCCCCAAGACCGGAATTTAGACAATGTTGTGTGCTTTTGACCGTTAAAGCGCTATAATTCAAGAAAAATAACTCAGTTTTGTTACTCACGAGCTGTTTGTTATGCGGTTTAAAATCGCTTGAATGTTTAAATAGGTAAGACTTAAAAAGACGCACAAATTATAAACATTAGTGACGATGCAATGGCCCGATTGTGCAAGTGACATTTCCATCAAATGTCCCGACTCCTGAAACGCGAGAGTCTAGAATTTGTCTAGACTGGCGATTGGCTTTCCTTGTGAAACCTATTTTAAGAGACAGAGAAGACGCGGCATTGGCAGAATCACTCACGTCACGCTGTTTGTGAAATTGCGTCTCGCAGAAAGTTTTAAAATGACTGATTTGATCTTATAATTTGTTAGGTTAAATTTACTCATAGGCCTTACATGCTAGATTGAATGAATGTTTGCGGGAATTTCCCGCATTATAAACGCAAGACCTGCGGGAATGATTAAAATGATTCGCAATACACGCAATCCCGCACTGAAATTCGAGCCCTGTAACTGAAAAAAGCACAAATGTCAGAGCATGTCAGAACACCTCAATGACCCCAAAAAACCCTTAGACCTCAGAGGGTTAACAACCGCCGACGCTACCATCTGGGCTCCCGTAGTTCCGACCGGGCCATAGAGATACACCAACAACATGGCAAATGAACAAGACCGCGGCAGCAGAAGCACACCCGCCGAAAACCTTTACAAACTGAATCTGCAGGGCTGCCAACTCTCACGAGTTCACTGTGAGACACGCAATTGTCACTTTTTACACGCTCTCACGCCACACATCCATTTTCTCACGCAGAGAAAAATCGCGAGACAAAGAGCACACCGACACCGACAGACAAGACAGAGCAGGATACTATTGATATGAAACAGATTCTCAGCTCTCAGATTCTGTCAATTTTATTACGAAATTCAAACAATAAACACTGTTTTGGCGCTTGTAAATGTGACGTGAAAGATCGCTGCAGATCTCAGTTCAAGCGGCACGGGAACCGATCATCTGTTACTCTTCACTACTAACTTACTGAAATGTAGGAAAGGAAAGATGTCCATAAAACAGCTGGAGAACAACATATGTCACGTATTGTTACATTTACCTCAGGAATGCCTTTTAATGACCCATAGCACGCATGTTAGTTGGACTTAAAATAATTGCTATAGAGAGGAGTATTTTGCTAAATATGATAACTATATTACACATTTATTATATTTTTACATATATCATTAAAATATTATAACGTTGTTTGTTATTCTAAAAAACGCATTATATTTAATTTGAGTTAGTTTTAAACATTAATAATACCAGCTGACAGGGTCTCTGTATGTTTACAGCATTAGGTGATTTATTTTTGGAGAACCATTATATATTATTATATAATAATAATTATATATTGAATCAATATCAGAATCAAATCACAAGAATTGAATTGAAATTGTGAAATTTGTGTTAAGCAATGTTAAAAACAGTAGCATACCAGTCTTTGTACCATGTAAACATTGTTTACATAGTTAATAAACTTGATAAAATTATGTTTAGTTACCAAATAATTTGACAATTACAATAAACTTATTGTGAGGCAAGTTTTTTTTTACAACATGGCTGCCGCCATTCGAGCGACTCACTCGTATTCTGAATGGCAGATTCTACGCTTACGAGAATACTTGATTAGTTGGTGGGAAGTAATTACACATGAATGAGCATCGTTGCATCCCTATCTCAAACCCTCTGTACCATTTCATAGTTGAACTGTTTATCTAACTGTGATTATGTGCTTGAATGTTTCTAACATGAATGTTCCTCAGCATCATGAATGAATGAAGAATAAACACCAACCTCTTTGTTCTTCAGGATCTTCAGTGTGTTTCATTCTGCAGGTTCTGGATCACTCGTGTTCTCACTGTCCTCTTTAATAAACTCAGTCTTTACAGATTTCAGCTCTTCCTGATGCTCTGATGCTCGTCTTCACTTGTTGTAGCTGATGGGAATTTACAGCATTTATTGGGGAATTACTGTGGGAGGAGCTTCACTGACCATGTGACTACTGTGGGAGGAGCTTCACTGATGATGTGATTGCAGTGGGAGGAGCTGATCTGCCAAAATCCAAAATATAAATTACTGAGTTTGTTTTTATAATAAACAACAGCATTTGTCTGTCTATCTATTCATTGTACATTAACTGATGTCAATTCATTAATTATTTGTATTGCTAATCCTAACATTATTCTGCTTCTTCATTAAAATACAGGTATAAATATAGAAAATAAAATAAACAATTTAATTCTTCCAAATAATGGTAAGAAAAATAGTTAAATGCATAAACAACAGAGAAATAAACGTATATATTATCCAACAAATACCCTCAGTCTGCTGACACCAATTAAATTAGCTTTAAGTGACAATTTACAGGAGATCTCTAAATTTAGTTTCACTTCATAACTATTAATTGCAATAAAGTAATTCCATCATTAACATGTTACATATTTGTACAGAAACTGACAATGATCATAAAACTCTTAAAAATAAAGAAAATGTAACGTTTACGTGTCAAACTTCATTAATATTTATCTATATCCCCATGCATGTATTTGAAAATTTCCACGTTAATTTTTCATACAGGAGCAACATAAAGTGTCTACATCAATTTTTGTAATCTGCCTGCCAAAGATAAATGTCGACAAACAAATAAACAAGGTAACGTTAAACATGAAAATGGCCACAGCAACACTAATCGATTACCATAAATGTCCCTCACAGATCTCAAACTTTAACTTGACATTCAGTAACAGTTCTCACTCCAAACACTGAAACAATCACACAAACGAACACAAAATCGCTCAGGTCTGAACTCCACATATTCTCCTCATGCTCGCTGCTGCTGCACTAAATGTGTATTTCAGGAGGAAGACGCCAGAAAAGATGCACAAGTGTCGCTGTGATCGATGAAAACAATACATAAATGAGTCTGTCGCTTAATCAAACTGTATAAAGTGTGTGTGATGGTTGTGTAAATATGAGAAATACCGTGAACTAGTGATGTTACGTCTGACACCGACGCTCCGAAGCTTGCTTCAAACTCGAACGGTCCTTGCAATGAACCACTGCTTCGGAGCTTGTATCATTACGTCACTAGTCACGTGAAAATAACGTCTGAAGCAAACACATGGCCGTTTCTCAATATGCCTTCTTGTCTGTACTTGTGTTCTTGTGGACTTGTGAAACGTCATCAGTCGCTGCCCAAGTACTGTTCCAATTCAAAGTTCACATCTAGCCAAGTCCAGTTCAAATCCCCGGATGTGTTCTTGATCCGCCCCTTTTACCGAGGATGCATCGAGAGGTGACTTGTGCGGACTTGAGTCAGCCAGGTATCCCAGAATGCATCTCGCACCAACCAGCAAGCATCAATAGCAGAGGAGAAAACCCGCGTAATATCAAAATACTACTGTTATTGTGTCACGAAATGTAATTTTAAGAGTGTTTCAGTCGAGAATGTAGTTGTTTAAAGCTCAAATCTGTGGTTTATTTATAAAGATAGCGCCTATTTGAAAAATGAATCTGACGTTTTCGGAGTTGTGAGATCCAGGCGATCACCGGGAGTTCAGCGATCATTAACCCCGACTGGAACAGCTTTTCCTCGGCTTGTGCTTCTGATGTTTTCCGCTGGCTCTGATGTCTAGTGCTTAAACATGAGATATAATTCTTCGTATACGTCGATCTTTGGTCTAATTAATCTATTGTTTGTTCCATGGCAATTCGTTTTGGCTGAGGGCAAAGTGAAGTTTCATAACTTTAGGCTATTTAACTTTAACTTTGTAGCATTATTAGAGAGCTGACTTATGTTTGACTGAATCGTTTGCTTTATTTCTCGCTATATAGCTTCTTATACCTTTTAGGCTACTTTTATACTGGATTGATCATTAAAACTGACATTTAACAAAAAGAGACAGGGTTGTGTAATTTTATTTGATATATTTTAAAATAAATCGAATATTTATTTTACATGGTCTTCACTGTATAATAAAATACCCTACAGCAACCCTGTCTGTTTTTTACAGTTTTTTACAATCACTTTGCTACTATTTTCAGAACCTTGATGTCATTTTTCAAAACTCTAGACACAAAACTCAAAACGGTTATCACTTGTAACACAGGTTGTCTAATGTTCAAAACATTGCATTGTGCATTCACATCTTTAAAGAAATCTTGCACTTGCACAATCATTGGTTCAAAAAACAAATTTACTGTGAAATACCATTGAAACACAACTATAGATCACCCACACACAAGCAACCGATAGTTTCACTCTGTCATTGTTCGTACAATCATTAACTATTGTAGAACAAAATAGGTGATACAGGTTTCATTATGGTACTACATGTACAGTAAATACCTCTGTTACTGTAAAGTACTGCAGTAGTAGAGAGAATACAGACAAAGTGGAATCATTGAACAAAGTTTGTAATATATTGATGCAAAACACTACAGTACAATCACAACATTGGTTTATTTTAATCAAAGCAAAAATACAGTAATTAGCTATGAAATAGAAAAGAAAAGACAGTACTGTAAACCATCAAATGCAATGAAATAGAAAAGAAAAGACAGTACTGTAAACCATCAAATGCAGTGTTCCTCAACTTGCTTGCACTGTAAGAAATAAAACAGCAGTGATTACTGTACTTCTACATTGTCATCAACTCTGTGTTGTGGATTTGGCCACAGGTTCTCATCTACATCACAATGGATGTTTTCATTAGCCAAACATCTTGGAAAAAACCTTCGGGCATGGCGAATCCAGGCCTGACACTGGTCTGCTGTGATGTCATTGCAGGCGTCATCCATGGCCTGGAGAAGAGTGACTTGTTCATGAGGGTGCCTATCATGAACCTTCCATCTCCATGCGGAGAAAAATTCCTCAATCGGGTTAAGGAAGGGGGAGTATGGGGGTAAATACAGGGTGGTAAATTGTGCATGGGCCTGAAACCATGCTTGCACCACATGAGCATGATGGAACCTGACATTGTCCCAGACAATGACATAGGTCACACCTTCAGCTCTACAAACCTGTTCGAGCTCATCAAGAAAGGTGACAAGGAGAGCTGCATTATATGGTCCAATATGAGGTCTGCGTCCCACCACACCATCTTCTGATATAGCCGCACACATGGTAATGTTGGCCCCACGTTGTCCAGGTACTTGGATGGTTGCCCGCTGGCCAATGAAATTCCGACCTCTCCTCCTTGTCTTGGCCAGATTAAAACCTGCCTCATCCAAATATATGAATTTGTGATGGTCGTCATCAGCATCCAGCTCCATCACCCTCTAAAAATACATTTTGGAAAGAGATTTAGAGATTACCGTACAATGTAGAATTTTTGGGAATGTTTTTACAACAGCCGTCTTGAAACTGAACTTACCTGAACATACTCAGTCCTCATTTGTTTCACTCTGTCTGCATTTCTTTCGAAAGGCACATGGTATAGTTGTTTTATAGATACCTGGTGCCTTTTCAGTATGCGTGCAATGGTCGGCAAACTTATGGATCCCACATTGTTGAACATGTCTTCATTGTCCAAGATATGCTGGCGAATTTCTGTAAGGCGAATATCATTTCTGGCCCGAACCAAATCGACCACAGCCTGCTCTTGCTGGTCAGTTAGAATTTTGCCTCTGCCTCCACTATTTGGCCTAGTCACAATTCTACAGGGAACATTAGAGTAAGAAGACACTTGGTCACATCACCTATTCTGTGATACACATTGGTATGCAGTCATTTGACAATTGAGAGTAGCATAATGTTTAGTGCATGCTGATAACTTACCGGTTCTCATTGCGGAAAGTTCTGATTATTGAGGCCACGGTTGACCTTCTCAGGTTTGGTTGTATCATTGTAGCCGCCTCAGTCATTGTCATGCCATGATTTATGACATGGTCTACAACTATTGCCCGAATTTCATTGGACACTCTATGCTGTTGCTGCCGCTGTCTTGGTCCGTGGCCTTGTCCTCTACCACGTTCCCCCACACCTCTCAAACGAGGCCCACGACCACCTCTCAGAAGGGGTGCCTGTCCTCTACCACGTTCCCCCACACCTCTCAAACGAGGCCCACGACCACCTCTCAGAAGGGGTGCCTGTCCTCTACCACGTTCCCCCACACCATTCCTTTGACCAACACGTCTTCCTCGTCTTCCTCCCACCACTGCTTGACCTCCATTGTGACCTGGATCACCTGCTGGCTCCATGTTACATATCACTATGCTCTTGCAATTGGATCCCAATCAACTCTTTATATACTCATTCCACAATGTGCCCTCAATCATCAGTAACGAGTTGGCAGAATTGGACAAGAATTTGTCCAGAATTGGACAAGCAATTCCAAGGGCCTGCATCTCTACAGTGCAGTACTGTCAATACTTTAAATAGTCTGAAAAGGTGGTACAGTATTTGGGACCATAGACACAGTGTCTGATGAAGCATTACAGTATGATATAAAATATTAGGCTACATCCATGGATATTGTAGTCTAATTGGTTCATGCTCCACGCTAATTGGTGACAATGAATCTCGTTATCTTGAAACTTTCATGATTTACTGTAAACATGGAAGATTGTTTGTCTGTTTCCATACAACTATACATTAAGAGTAACGCAACAGTTACTTATCATTTTGAGCAGTTGTATCAATTGATAGTTAGATCAGTGTAAGGAAATGAATAGACATTCATTTGAAATGTAATGTGTGAATTGCCTTTTGAAATAGTAGTACTTTGATGTTAAGTTGTGTCATATTGAACAAGTGATTTTTGTTGAATGAACAAATGATCTAAGTTTTATGTGTATTGTATCCAAACAATTGAGAAAATGGTTAGAGTTTTGAAAAATGTGCATTTTGATAATTGGTTGTGAGTTTTGTGTCTAGAGTTGTGAAAAATGACATCAAGGTTCTGAAAATAGTAACAAAGTGATTGTAAAAAACTGTAAATGTCCGACCGTTTTAATGATCAACAATGTTTCATTTTTTTTTAATGAAAACAAAAAAAAAAGAAGCTCTGTTGTGTTTTATATTTCGTGTTATAAATGCAGTGAAGATAATCAATGTACGCGTTGCCTGAACCAGATTTGTGTGGCCATTAATATGTTTAAACATTTTTCAAATGAAAAGAGGCAGAGTGGTGTTTTATGACATATTTCGTTTTATGGTTGCCTAAAATATACATAAAGAGATAACCGTACCCAGCCAACACAGCCATGTGGGGCCCAAATGGGTTTGACCTGGGCTATCTAACTGGGACCCAGACAGTTTTGTCCTCAGTTTCCATGTAGGCCCCACATGGGTTTGCCCAGATGAAATAAACACTGCTCAGTGTGCACACTACAGGCTGTTAAATGTAACACTGAATCAGTGTTGGAGTTAATGAGATAATTAAGTGATTGAATAATGATTGAGCATTATTGATGAACTCCTGCTGTTAACAAGCAGAATCACTGAAGAAAAGAAAAACACAAGAATTACTTCCAGCCACAGCCTTAGATGAAATCAACTGAAGATAAAATACATTAAATCTCTCAAGATCTGATTAAACAACTCCACAAACAGCATTACCAGCTTCACTTATTACTAACCAGACTGACTTTATTTGATTTCTGTTTTAATTAAATCAATAGTTGTATTTTAAAGTCACCATGATGGTGGTTAGTGTTTGCTTTAGTTGGACTACTGACCCTTAACTGTTTAGAATAAAATTTTCTCTGGCTACTATAATTGTGTGTATATAAAGCACAATTGTTGCAGCTAAAAAAATCATGAGAAAATGAGATCAGGTGATGTTGGCTGTTTATTGATGATGTCATCATGTAATTACCTGAATCCCTGATCTTATTCCGTGCCTATTGCTTTGATGTAAAGGATATAGGATTTGTGGTTTTTATAATGTATTTTTCATTAGAAGTCATTTGATTCTACAGCATATCCAATAGTGTTGTTTATCAAATAATACACTCAAAAAAATACCTCATCAGTTGAATGTATATTAATCATGTGGCAAATTTCCACAAAACATTATTACATTAATAAAGCTGTATGTAATCATGTCTGATGGATGTAATTAAACTATTTCTATCTGAATTATCACAATTACATTGACCTAATGTAATTTTCTTAAAATCAAACTGAACTGTATTACATTGACCTAATGTAATTTTCTTAAAATCAAACTGAACTGTATTACATTGACCTAATGTAATTTTCCTTGAAAGTCAAACTTACTGTATTAAATTGAACTAATGTAATTTTTCCAGAGTTAAATGTAACTTATGCATTACACGGTCCAATGTGTTTTTCTAGTAGGTCTAAAAGAATGTCACAATCTAATGCATTTTTTCTTGAGTAAAATTACAATATTGTGCTGATCTTAGAATTGCTTGAATGCATGTCTTTCCTATTGTTGCATACATTACCATACCTTCAAAAATATGCCATTACAGTAAGCACACCAAAAAAGCAAACAATTCAAATAGCCTTTTTTTATTCATTTCATGAATTTTAAGAACTGCACAATGGCTTAAAACAAGTGTACACAACACTATTAAACAGTAGTGCTAGCTGAGCTGTTCACAAAACAAAATAAAAACTGGTCTGCAGAATAAACACTGATCAATCTACTCTGTCAGGTAATCACTTAGTTCACATTTACAATTTATTTTAATGCAAATATGCAGACAAAACACATTGTTTTGCAAAAAAACACAAAACTGATCTACTCAAACATTTTCAGCTTTAGCTTTTGAACTCTGTCTGACAGCCTTTGTCCATCCAGACACAGAAACAATTTTTGAAAGACCTCAAAAGTATGTTGCAGGTTGGATGGGTAACTCAAATCCAGAGCATAAATTACGCCCATAAGCAAAGTGATGGCACACAGCACAGTCTGTATTTCCCCGAGTACCTCTACTCCCTCAATTACAATTGACACCTTTGGTGGTTGTTGTGGACCCACACAGATCCCAAGGACCATCTCCTCTTTTAATTTCTCCGCCTGGTCACAGTCCTTTAAGTTGGAGAGCACAAGAAATTATGTTATGGTTAAAACAAAAACAAAAAAAAAACATCCCACTAAACTTGCATGGGCAAGATTTAAGAAGTTCAAGTTTAAGTATTGCAATACCAAACACTTCACTTTGTGAAGGCAGCTGACTCCCTGTCATGTGCATCACAGGTTTTCAAACCATGGCTCGCCATGATGATTTTTGGAAATTGTTCCAAAAATTTAATTATTTCAATTTTAGTTGTAATAACAAATAGGCTAATAAGAAGAACAACAACAACTTTGAATAGAAATGCACTGAAATACATCATTCAACTTAACGCAAAATAAATGACCTCTGTCACCTGACGTACATGCAATCATACAACTTTTTTTTTCTTTGTGCAGATGCCAGATGTAGTGATCAAAATATGTGTTGTATTATAATCACAAGAAATTATTGTGCATGCGATGGAAGCAGAGGTGGAAGTAACGAATTACAACTACAAGTTACTGTAATTAAGTAGTTTTTTCAGGTACTTGTAAAAATACTTTTAAATCTGTAATTTCACTTACCAAATGATGTCATTAATGACGTCATGTCGTTCCAAGCCCGTAAGACCTCCGTTCATCTTCGGAACACAGTTTAAGATATTTTAGATTTAGTCCGAGAGTTTTCTGTCCCTCCATTGAAAATGTATGTACGGTATACTGTCCTTATCCAGAAAGGAAATAAAGACAACATCAAAGTAGTCCACGTGACATCAGTGGGTTAGTTAGAATGTTTTGAAGCATCGAAAATACATTTTGGTCCAAAAATAACAAAAACTAGGACTTTATTCAGCATTGTATTGTCTTCCGGTTCTGGATCCGCGTTCACGAGTCCGCAGTGACGCTGCTGACGTAAGACGCTGCTGACGTGTATCTGGTGCGTCCGTGTATTCGGGTTCAAATAAATATGGCTGGGCAAAAAAATGCAAGTCTTCCTCTGTGTGGAAATCCTTAAACATGTTTGCGAAGATTATTTTGTTTCCAGCGTGCGTCTCCCTCAGACTGTAAACGAAGCTCGGGCGCACCAGACACACGTCAGCAGCGTCACTGAACGCGGATCCACAACAGAACCGGAAGACAATACAATGCTGAATAAAGTCGTAGTTTTTTTTATTTTTGGACCAAAATTTATTTTCGATGCTTCAAAACTTTCTAACTAACCCCCTGATGTCACATGGACTAATTTGATGTTGTCTTTATTTCCTTTCTGGACAAGGACAGTATACCGTACATACATTTTCAATGGAGGGACAGAAAACTCTCAGACTAAATCTAAAATATCTTAAAATGTGTTCCGAAGATGAACGGAGGTCTTACGGGCTTGGGACGACATGACGTCATTAATGACATCATTTTCATTTTTGGGTGAACTAACCCATTAAGAAAAGTTTAAAAACCACTGATGTACATCCTACCAACCACTGTCCAAACAGAAACAAAAAATTCACATATCTTACCGAGCACTCCTTGATAAAGTCCCTATAGTCCTCTTTGAGGTATTCACACAGGCCTTTAATCACCACTTCTCTCTTCACGTCAATGCTGCTGCACTAAAAAAACAAAAAATATTTTGCTTTCTGCTCTTGAGTATATACTTGGAAAGAAAGTCACTGACAGAAGGAAAGGAGGAGAGTAGATAATGAAAAAAGTAATTCAGGGACACGGGCTGCGTTCCAGTCCACTTTTAGATATGCACTTGCGTAGAAATAGAACCGGCGTCTATTTTTCACGCAACACGCAAGCGTGTTGGAAGCGTTTCCAGGCAAAATAGAATAGGAAAAGATGTTTATATGTTATTTTGTACACGAATACTAATAAATTACATTTTGATGGTTGAAAGTCTAGGTTTTGACATAAATTCAGATATAAATATAATTTAAAATTAAATAAATAAATAATTGTAAATTTTCAAATATTGCACCTGTCAATACAGAACGAAATATTCTGTAGTCTATTTTGCTGTCAATACTGCTGACAGTGTCTTTATCAGTAGGCTTTATAATTATGCTTAACTTGAAGTATAGCCACCTATGAAGTCAACTAGCAGCAGCGCCGCGTCAGACACGTTTCTGGTGTGCAAAAAACGCAACGCAGCAGCCAGTGTGTCGCCGGCCTTAGCGTCGAGTTTCTTAACTTTTTCGCCGACGAAAGCAGAGCCGTGGAGAGCCACTTCGCCATCCTTTCATTGTTTTGATGCCCTCATTGGAGCTGAAATAACGGGAGGGGTTGTGTCGCCCAGATTTGCTTCCCCCTGTCTGCATTTTCCCCCGACATACGTCCTTCTACCACACAAAAACAGAATTTCATTCCTAATATGTAAAATTCCGCGAAATTCCACGTTAACACTACACTCTTAAAAATAGAGGTTCAAAAATAGGGGTCATAGAAGAACCATTTTGGTTCCCAAAAAACCTTTTAGTGAATCGTTCTAAAAAGAACCATTTTTTGAGATGATTTGATCATTCCACCTAGTGTCAGTTCAGAAATCCAAAAGTAAATTTTTTATTAACTTTGAGAAAGGTTTGTGTAAGATAAATAATCATTCTGTTAAATTTAATGTAATGGTTCTTTATCTGCATCATTGACTCCATAAAGAACCATTTTGAAAAGTTCGAACGATTCACTAAAAGTTTTTGTGGGAACCAAAATGGTTCTTTTATGACCCCTATTTTGGAACCTTTATTTTTAAGAGTGTAGATTCCGCGTTAATTGGCCAGTTTCGCGATTCCGCCCACGACGGAGGGAAGTTAACGAGTGAAGAGCATGACAATTTTGGACTGGAACGCAGCCCAGGAGAAAAGAGGCTAAGAAAGACAGAAATAATGGAGATAAGACCAGAAGATGTAGGGCCATATTGATTTCCACGATGTGGAAAATGTGGACAGAATTGAGGAATCCAGGTATAAAAAGAAATTTAGGAATGAAAGGAGTTTGAAAGGTATGAAAAGTATGATACAGTTAAATCTAATATTTGATCAAATATTTTATATTAGAAAAAAATACACAAAAGTTATGAAATAGCTGTTCATGTGTAGAAATTTAAATGTTTTAAAGCATAGCTTAAATATAACATACCTCATCCAACACAGCCAAAATGTTGTGTATCTTTCTTTGAACAACTCCTTTGGCACTGCGGAAGACTTTGATGAGCCTGTCAGAATGCTGGTCGAGATGCGCAAAGAATGTTGACTGAAGTGGAACTGTAGTGATCCTGATGAATTCGGCATTTATCTGTAAAGTTCAAGACAGAGAGACAGGAATATATCTAATACACCATATTTACCTCTGTATGGCACTTACTTCATTAACCTGGAACAGGGCTGGCCATCTACTTTGGAAATCTGCTATAGTTGGCTCTTGGACCACCTCTTCCCTTCTGTAAGAGAATGTGCGCTCCAGTTTTTGCCTTATCACTGCCTCTGTATTTTTCTTTGTCAGGTCACTCAGCATTGAAACTCTGTCCTCTTCAAGGCTTTCCTTGGTAATTCCCTTTGGATGGCAGGGAATATAATTGACCTCTGCCCTCCTAGGTTTTTTAATATTTGCAGCAGGCTTGCCTTTGCCATGTTTTTTGTTTTTCTGGGAGTTGACAAGGACCTCTGGACATCCAAGTTGCACAAGCTTAGTGCGATAGTTTGCCATCTTCATTTTAAGAGAGTTTTTCCATCCCCAATGGCCCGAAGACGATCCTTGCTCTGTCAAACAGGGGTGAGTTAAGATAAACGCTATAGCTGCTTTTTCAAGTTGGGAATTACTGGGGTAAGCTGAGTACTTCGTTATTTCTTCTGCCATGTAGTCCAGGATGACAGATTTGAGCTTGTAGCCAGGAACTAGACAAGTTCCATTTGCTATAAAGTCTCTGTTCCCCTTCTCCAGTTCAACTTCTGCATCATATGAAAATGTAGGTATCAGAAAGGGATCTGGCCAGGAGGTTCTATGAAATGAAGATGGAACTTGTGAGGAAGATGAGGAAAACTGTGTGAATGTGTCATTGCTGTTAAGTGTGGCCAGTGCTGCATTATCTGAGCACTGGGTTGAAATGGGGGAGACTGTCTGTGTGTCTTCCATTTCTTGGACTATAGGAAATAAAGTGATCAAGGTCTCACTTGGCAAGATAATCACTCTCAAAGTGCTCTTGTCTTTGATCTCATTCATTGAACTCAAATTAATGAATTCATTAAAATCAGGATCAAAATACTGAAGTCTGAACTCGTCTGTAAAATTAAAGCATGTCCTCAATACGTTGCGCAGTTCATTGACAGACGCAGGAAGTCCTGAGTCAAGGGTAAACTTTCGTGAATCTTCCGGTCCTCCAAACAGGATACGAAGAGTAACAGGAGATCCCATTGCACTGCTCCTTTAATCTAAAATACAGATAGAGTTAATAAAATAAATATCCATCATTTTGTAAAGAAACATTCATTGTAACTGTAATGAGACAAAGTAATTGACAATCATATATGCAGATGCACTGCCCAACAAAAGGATTGATTCATTCTTTCATATTTAAGTTATCTGGAGAAAATTCCTGTTTTTTTTTTAAATATCACAATTTATATAAATAAATAAATGTGTATATATAGCAGAAAAGCAAAATATAGCAGTGTTTGTTTATTCCAATATTGTGCAGCCCTAATGAAAAATACAAAATGATAATTTGATAATCAAAAACCCAACCTTCAATGATGATGTGTCTCTTCAAGGTAACCATGCGCACTGGCCCAACCATGTAGTCTGCAAGTGGATACACATCAGGTAACTCTCCAAGTTCAACAATGGAAATCTCTCTAGTGTGTGATGCTCTTAATTCAAATGCTCTAAAATGTTCTCTATACCATGCACACCACCCCTTCACAATAAAATGCAGCTTGTTTTGTACAATGCACATCTGAATGATTTCAGCGAAATCTGGAAGCCCTCCAGTGGACCCATGTGCAAGTACCATTCCATTTCGATAATTCATTCCATTGCTTGTCACATTTTTAGCTAAATGCACTTTTGTGACATTTGGGAATTTTTTCTTGAGGGCTGAAACTACATCCGCGTTAAGGACATCAACAGGAATTTCAGAGACTTTTGTGACCTCTAGTATGGGTTTAGTGACGCTTGAAGAATGCATGTAATATGCAATCATCAGTTGATGTTTTGCTGCAAGTGACAGTGCAATGTTTTTAAAGCAATTAGTGTGTCGAGCAATTTGTTTAAAAAAGCTATGTTTTGACTCAAAACGCATAGTCCATAATCTAACCAGAGGCCCAAAGCAACGAATCATCTGAGGGTAGTGCTCTAGGTAGTGATGTTTTGGTAAGACACATCCAGGAAACAGTTCAAGGTACTTTTGTCTGTGCTCTGAGATTTTGAAATCTAAAAATGCAAGTGTCTCCTCAGTGTGGACAGGGGCAACTACTAACTCGACAATGTCTTTTAGTTCTAAAATGACTTGCCATGCAAGCTCATCCTCTGGTACGGACAAACCAACCATAAATGGAATTAAGTCTCAGCAGGTTCCAATTTTCATGAGCATTTCCGCCGATTGTTTTTTTGGAAGAAAATGTCCGTTGAATAACATGTGGTCTATCGGTTTTGTCACCCTGCTTGTATGGGAAATTCTGGATTAAGGAATTTAGGGAGTCAAGAGTGAAATACTTCTTTGAAATAAGAAGATTTAAGCACTTTGCTAGCTCCACCGGAACAATACCCTCAAACAAATCGTGAGCAATATCAGGAGGATAACCTGTGCTTACGTCAAAATGGGCAAGGCTTTCAGAAAGAACACACTTTCTTTTAACTCCACAGTAGTTACTATTGCTCTTCTCTGCAATGTCAACATGTGCTTTGTGAATATCTCTCGTTCGAAGGGGGTAAGCACCAGATTTGACATCTTTACACTGAATCTCGGATTTTTGTGCGGTACAAAATCTGCATATGTAATGCCCAGAAAAACTCTCAACAAAGCCAGCTAAGCCATGAGCTCCAAGATTGTCTGCTACCACAGACTGGACTGTGCCTTTGACAGAGTGACCGAGCTGGGAGATGAAAACACCCAAGTGTTCCAATGTAGCCAGGTCTTTTAGAAGAGGCTCAAAAGCTCTTTCATATCCATATGTCTTAATATCATCTGTCTTGCATAAGATAGCTAGATAAATGGAAGACACTGCAGAATTTGAACCTGCCCACAAATCACTCAGAATCCAGTAGACACCACACAGTTTATGTTTTTTGCGTGATGTTCCAAGAGGGTTACAAATCTCAAAATCATCCACATAAAGTGTAATTGAAAGTCGCAATTCGTCACTACAGAGAAAACTATTCTCTTTAAAGTACTGACCATCCCTATAAGACTTGTACTGCTGTTGATGGTTTGTGAGATATCCCTCTTGCTCTCTGCCCGTTTTTTGGCCTTTTACAATGTTTTCAAGAATGCAAGTGTTAGACAAAATCTGCTGCAATGACTGGAGTAAAGGAATGTACTGAAAGGTCCTTTTTTTTTTTGCATCCAGAATAAACTCAACAGGCTCCACAACACGGAAATGTTCTTTGTAATATTGCTTTCGCTTAAAGGCTGTACCCAGAGGCCCTTTCTTTCCTATAGCTTTACCTAATGGATTTAATTCACACACAACAGCAGCAAGCTCACTAACAATCACATCATCAATCTGCAAATTGTGTTTAGAGAATACACCAGTAATAACACCTTTGGTCACAGGTACAGATGCAGAGCTCAGCAAGTAGTTAATTTCATCCAAAACTTCATCAACAGCCACAGATGGAACATGTGAAATGTTTTCGAGTCGTAATAAGATGGAAGCAACTCTCTGCTCTATTAATTTGGGCAGGTCCTCAACAATTTCCCTATAATTTGCTGTATCTGAAAGTGTATCAAAGCCTAAATGTTCTAACTCTTCTGTAAAAACAGCAACCTCCTCAGTAGCACAACTTTCTGATGACTCTGGCAAGTTATCAGTAAACGTAATAACTTCAGTTTTAAAGTCCTTTAAGGTGTAACTGCTGTGTTTCCTGTTTCTGTGTGAGTTATAAGTGCCGTACACATTAGTTTGAAATGTACATCCTACAAATGCACAAGGCACAGTCTCATGTCGCTTCAGATGAGCACGGATATGAAGGAAATACTCTCTTTCTGTTGATAATTCCTTACATTTACAAAGCTGACACTGGAAATTAGATAAAACGGATGACGTTGGAGTAGCTTTTTTTGCATGGGCTTTGTAAGTATGGCTCATAAGACTCTTCCATGATGTGAACGTACATGGGCAGTCTGTGTATGTACAAGGATATCTACATTTGCGCCCATAATGACCATGAATTAATCTCAAATGTTTTAGTAACTCGTACCTACTTCCCACTGATATATCGCAAACTGTGCAGGTCCACATTCACATATCTGCAAAACAAGAAAAAAAAAAGTTTCAAAAACATTTATACAGATAAAAGGAAATAACAAACATAATTCATATTCTAGGAATCAATGAGTGTCAAAACCTGAACATTAAGACTCATTAAGGGATTAATTCCCTTTCAAAAAATATTTCTGACAATTTACTCACCCCCATGTCATCCAAGATATCCATGTCTTTCTTTCTTCATTCGAAAAGAAATTAAGGTTTTTGAGGAAAACATTCCAGGATTTCTCTCCATTTAATGTACTTCAAATTGGAACTTGGAATTTAATTGGAACCAAATATTCCAATGTTCTAAGAAGGTTCAAATGTCCGTCTCAATGCAGCTTCAACTGCTTGACACAATACCAGTCGAGAAATAAGGGTCTTATCTAGTGAAACAATTGATCATTTTCACACAAAAAAACAACAATTATATACTTTTTAACCACAAATGCCCGTCATGTACTATCTCTGAGATGCGCCAAGCAGTGCGTCATCACGTTGGAAAGGTCATGCATCACGTCATTAAGTTATTTGTCTGTGTACTCCGGTTCAAAAAGGTAGGGAAGGGCATCTCATTTTCTCCTCCAACTTCAAAATCGTCTGACATCTTTGTTTTAAAAAAGAAATTTGTGACATTTCCAACGTGATGACGTAATAAGTGGCGCATCTCAGAGATGGTACAAGATGGGGATTTGTGGTTAAAAAGTATATATATATATATATATATATATATATATATATATATATATATATATATATATATATATAAATGCAGATCGTTTCGATGGATAAGAGCCTTATTTCTCGACTGGGATTTTGTAGAGACTTTGAAGCTGCATTGAGACGGACATTTGAACCTTCTTTGAACATTGGAATATTTGGTTTCCATTGAAGTCCATTCTGTGTAGAAAAATCCTGAAATGTTTTCATCAAAAACCTTAATTTCTTTTCGAATGAAGAAAGAAAGAGAAAGACATGGACATCTTGGATGACATCGGGGTGAGTAAATTATCAGCAAAAAGGTTTTTGAAAGTGAACTAATCCTTTAAGAGTCTTATGGCAGAGCTGTTGTATTGAATATCATTAAATTGTCAGGTATAAGCTTAGCTAATGAAGTGATGACTATGTGTAGCCTGCAAATAATTAAAGTGAAAATTCAGTACTTACAGCCACTAGGAGATTGCCACGTTTTTTATTTGTAGACTGATAGAACTGGTCCAAGATTTCTATTTAAGAAAATAAAGAATTTCAGTACCAGTCAAAAAAATTGTGTGAACATTTTTTGCAATTATTTTCAGACTGTTGAATGTGAAAAAAAGTTAACTTTTATCCCTGTATATATTATGAAGTGTATAACTGAATATAAAATTACATACATTATATATTAGTAAGTATATTGTCTCTCACATTTTTAAATATATGAAGATTCTTTATGTATTATTCAATATATTGTAATATATTAACACCATCTTATTCTATAGCCTATATTTTCAAATATGCTGTGAAACCATTCATATATAGGGAAATATATTTTCTTTTCATAATAGGACCCCCAGACAGTAAATGTGATTTTGTAACATCATGATTTTTTAAAACATGTAATATCACTCCATTCATGTTTTTAGTCTAACCATTTTTTTATTATTTGCCTTAATTTCATTATTAGACCTACTAGCAACGTTAGGTCGAATTCACTGTAAAGATGTACAATTCTTAGTTTCATTCATGGTGGTAACATGAAAAATGAGCCATAATCTAGTGGAAGATTGCTGCAATCTCCTTGACAAAGTAACACTTAATAACATGAGATTTTAACAACTAATACATTTCACTCAATACCCTACAATCAGACATTTCAATTTATTTATTTATTTATTTTGTTTAGATATAGTAAGTGTGAGCTTAGTCATTAAGTGTCATGCCATTTAAATGAATGGAACTTTTTTTATGTAGGCAAACATTAAGAATTTGTTACATTTGTCCAATTTCGATCTTTTCACAGCTCCCTGAAAACTATCAAAAAACGGACAACATCTGCTATTCTCTATTCTTACTTTTGTCAGATATATGAATGACTGAGAGATAAAACCATAGACAGTAAAAGAAAACAAGCTGTTCACAGTCCATTTTGAAAATTAATGGCGATCGTAGCGGGCGGCGGCGCGACCGTAAGTATCGCTGCCCTACTTCCGGTCCGGTCGCCATTTTGTGAAATAGGCCTATTGTCCGTTCGCAAAGACCCACCCCCCCCGTAGTCGCTAGTGTCCAACAAGCTATGCCGCTCTCATGCCACACCATGTTCTCACGCAGTGAAAAATACATTGCGGAGCAGAGAGGACAAAAATGACAACACTCTGACAGTTAAACATTAATATTAAACATTAAACATATTAAACGAAGTCTCAACTTTCAAATTTGGCAATTTTTAAAAAGAAATTTAAACAATAAATACCGTTTTGTGGCTCTTTAACGTGTCTGACAGATCGCTGTAGAGCATCGGTTAAAGCTGCTCGTGAACCAATCATCTCTTACTTTTAGTTCATTTATAGCATCAAATAAACATGAATGAACATAAGAAGGAATGTTGTTTTAACCGCGGAAAGGCGTCAGTAACTTACACTCCGTTTTTCAAGTTCAAATCCTCCCATGTTAATCTACTAACTCTCCTGACTGCTTTGTCGGACAAAATGGCGGAGTATGATTGGTCAGATCACCTGTCAATCAACACCAAACAATGATCCCTACCCGTCATTGTAACCTTAACCAATGAAATTAGCAGCAGGGCGGGATTTCCGCTTAACTGGTTTGCGCCCAGTGGGATTTATTTATTTTTTTATAGAAAGATTAATAACACGGGAGAAATATTTAAACGGGATGATAGCGGGATAGTAAGGTAAAATACGGGAGAATCCGGGAAAAAAGGGAGGGTTGACATGTAATGTTATGATCTGCGTGCGCGCTAGGCCCGATCGGCTCTTCTTTCGCGGTTAAAATTGTTTGAATGTGTAAATTGGCAAGACAAAACTTGGCAATTTATTTTTACATTTAGATATATAATTATTTGTTACATGCATTTATGCTTTTAAAAAACATGCCGCAGAATGTGACGTCATATCACGACCGTTGAAAAGTGTGATCTCTTCCTTACTGTATCACCAGAAAATTCTGTTCTTATAGTTTAAACAATACACAAAACAAAACACCTCAGAATCACAGAAAATTGTTCCATCTCACAAACTTAAAGCTAATGGTAATTAACTAATGATTTCACTGTCAACTGAAACGTTTTTTTTTTTCCACCATAGAATAACTTACAGCTTCGCCAACAAAGTACACATAAAGAGGGGGAAAACATACTTATTTTAACTGTGACTGGGTAAGAAATTACATTTTTATTTACATTTACATTTTACATTTATTCATTTAGCTGACGCTTTTATCCAAAGCGACTTACAATTGCTATATTTCAGAGGTCGCACGCATTTATTGTTATAAATGTCATAAATAGCTTACTCACCCAATTTTAGCAGTAGTCTATCCGTCGAAAGTTCTCGAATGGCGGCAAAACAGTTCCTTGCACGCAGTCGACAGATTTCAGTGACATGCGCAGTAGGCGGGGTCAGGACACAAACTTAAGTTTCAGTCATTAATCCAAGTAAATTCACTCTCGTTACATGTACAACCTAGGTAATTTACATTTCTTCAAAAAAACAAAAATGCATCTGCTTATAAATGTATATTATTTTAATTGATCTAAAAAGAGTTATTTATGGTCATCCAATGAATGCCCATGAGCACTTTTTTGAGTGTATACTTGGTTTTTAAAAACTATTTAGTGCACAAAAACTTTTCATCTATTGCTTTACTTAGACGCACACAGACATCAAGAAACATCATATGAATCTCAACAATGGTGACAATCATACAAAATATCCAGTTAATCAGATCACCCCTGAGCATAAAACAAGCTACAAAAAAATCCAGCTGCATAATTTATTAATGCAGCAATGCATGCTGGGAGACATGGGGGAGTTTTGATTGGTGGTACCCAGCATGCACTGCAGCATGAAGCATTTCATTGATTGTCACCATTGTTGAGAGTCATACACTGATTCTTGATGGCTAAGTAATAATGTAAAGGAGCAACTAAATGTTTTTAAAATCCTTAATATTATTTGATAAAGAACATTGCTTTCACGCAGTAACATTAAATGGCTTCTATTATTAAACAACACTAATAACACAAATCATCAAAAATCAGTCAACATCAGCTAATCTTCAATCTTCAGTTGATCAATAATGCTCAATCATTATTCAATCACTTAATTATCTCATTAACTCCAACACTGATTCAGTGTTACATTTAACAGCCTGTAGTGTGCACACTGAGCAGTGTTTATTTCATCTGGGCAAACCCATGTGAGGCCTACATGGAAACTGAGGACAAAACTGTCTGGGTCCCAGTTAGATAGCCTAGGTCAAACCCATTTGGGCCCCACATGGCTGTGTTGGCTGGGTAGCCAGAGCGAGCTGAGTGACGCGATCAAGAACGCACTGTTCCATTTGCAGAATAACCGGACTCGCGTCCTCTCGTCCTCGGGAGTTCGTTCTCCCGAGGCGAACTTGGCAAGTCCGAACTACCAAGGACGCAAGTCCGAAGTTTGCATACTTGGTATTGAGAAACGGCCCATGCTGCGTCCCAATTCGTCTACTTATACTACGACCTAAAAGTATGTACTCTTTTTGTGAAGAAAAAGTACATACTTTTGAGTGTGTAGCAAAAGAGTAGGCAAGCTTTGGGACATACTATCACGTCATCTTTAACGGACAGATCTGTCGCGTGCATCCTGTCACCGTAAACTGCCCTGTCAATCATCCTGTCACAGTTAAAATCCTCCATTCAATCTAATTTGATTTCCTACCGTTTCGGAGAGCACGTTCATCTGCCAGTCGTGGGTCTTTCATACGGAGACTCTCCTCATGTGTTTGCAATTTGAATATAATGATGCATTTAAAAGGTAATGGCTAAACATATCTTTACAAAAGTTCAAATGCTGCTGCAGATTAAATATAATGTAGACAACGTTGAATAAATAGGCTACATTTTCGTCAGGTTAGATACTGATAATTAATCACTCAAACCCTTTATCTAAACCTCTACATAACTGCCGGACTCGCGCGTCCTCCATGTCTGTAGTTTTTTAACACTTTTCACTCGTGTTTGTAGTTCTAACCGAATCCTCGTCCAACGCGCGATGGGTTGTGGGCAATATCAGCCGTTAGAGTGTGCATCGATCTGCACTTCGGATTCTGACCGGATATAGTAGACCATCCCGGTATCCTTTCAACATACTACGATTTGGGACGTACTAATTCTATTTTCGAATACTATTTAGGACGGATAGTATGCGAATTGGGACGCAGCTACACTTTTTTCTAAATTAATAATCTGTTTTGAACGAATCGATTGAATAAACCGACTCACTAATTAAGGCAGTGGCTTGCCGCCATCTAGTGGCAAAGTACCATTCTAAGTTTTTCAATATTTCATATTTCTGTATTCCAAATTTGATATTTGATACATTAGCCTCATACCATTATTTATGCAAATTGTAAGTGCTGTGTAATCGCTATCAATTGCTATTGAATTGATGTTGAACTTGACCTGTTCTGTTCCCTTTGTTATAGCATCTTGGAATGTTTGTTATTCTTACTTTGGAATGGATTATTGCATTTTTGTTGATGAGGGTGGATTGATGTTTCAGTTTAACTCTGTGTGACATTGTGACTTTTAATTTTAATAAGCCACAAAGATTTACCTTGTTAAAAAATAAAAAATAAAAAAAAATTAAGAAAAACAAAAAAACAAATATTAAACATTTTATTTAAAGTTTATTCCTTGTATCCTGACACATACATGGATTTCTCTGGGCTAAGCCCCGGATATCCACTCACCCTAGAACCACCCCTAATTTCAGCCATATTAGTGAATGGCCCAAATGAATGCGACGCTTTGAGCGTTATAGAATTGAGTCAGGCCATTGTGCAAACGTAAACGTAATGTGATTTTTTAACATGCAGGTTTTAACAGACGCAATCAAGAGGAGAGAGTATAGAAGCTTTCATCACTGCTGTACAAGCTCTGTTCATCATTTCAAAATACCTTAAACACTGTTTTAGAATTCATTTTCTACAAGTTAGTCATGGATATTGGAAACATTTTCAGTAGCAAACTAATTTTATTACTGCTCCTCCTCTTCATTATATATAGTTACAGCTCCTCCTCTTCATTATATATAGTTACAGCTCTTCCTTTAAACATCATCAGCTCCTCCTGTGGCTATTAACTTCCTCTGATCTCATCAACTGAGTGTTGAAACTATAGTGTGCGTGTGTGTGTGTGCGTGTGTGTGTGCGTGTGTGTGTGTGTGTGTGTGTGTGTGTGTGTGTGTGTGTGTGTGTGTGTGTGTGTGTGTGTGTGTGTGTGTGTGTGTGTGTGTGTGAAACGTGTGAGAAGTGCATATACTGTGAACGGCACAGGCTCAACACACATCTGATCTGAACAGTTTATTGGCTACTTTTGCACACGAGAGAATTACTGTCAGTTTCACTTCTTTCTTTTAGCAGTTTCCCACATGCCGTTAAAATCTAGAAATAAAATGATTGCATTATTAGTAACTATATATAATGAAGAGGAGGAGCTGTAACTATATATAATGAAGAGGAAGAGCTGTAACTATATATAATGAAGAGGAAGACGGACAGAAACAGAAATGTCTGATAAGTGTGATCTGTGTCTGCTGGGACTGATCATTCTCTCTTCACTTCTCACAGGTAAAGAAATCTGTATTTTCTCTAAACACATTTGGTGGAATTAGTCTGGAAAGAGTTCATTTGAACATGCTCAGTTTATTCTTGCACACATTCACGTTGTGATCTCAGAGTTGTGTATTGATACACACAGATCATACTGTATTATTCCTGATACTGGACATAGTGTCACTCAAACATCTGATGATGAAGCATTATCTTCATATTAAGAGTGTGTCAGTGATTTGAACAGCTCTCTGATAAACACTAATAGTTTATTCTGGAGAGTGTGTTGTTTGCTTTAAATTAGGAAAAAGACTGTATGATTTAAATCTACTTTTTATGCTGGTATGGTTTATGTTTTCATGTATTAATATATATCATAATGATCACTGAGATATACTGTGTTTCAGGAACCAGTGGAGAGGATGTGTTCATCAGATCTGGTGTAAATGTCTCTCTGTCCTGTAATAATGCTCTTCCTGACTGCAAATCAACTACATGGATCTACTATAACAGATTCAGTCATTCAGGGACAGTTGAACTGATTGCTGGAGGGGAAATTAAGAATAAAAACACAGAGAGACATGAGAGACTGAGTCTGGAGTCTGACTGCTCTCTGAACATCAAGAACGTCACAGAAGAAGATTATGGATCTTACATCTGCCAACAATGGATAGGAACAAACAAACAAGGAACTGATGCACGTGTTTTTCTGCATGTTCTTCATGGTAAGTTTATGATTATGTGGTCAATTTAAAATGATCCCTTTAAACTCAGATGATGATTGAAGAGTCTGTGATTTGTGTCTTGTGTTTAGTTTCAGTGTCTTCATCATCATCTTCATCCTCACAGACTGAGATCAGTCCAGGCCGCTCTGTGACTCTCTCCTGTCAGTTGTATTCTGGATTCTCCTGTGATTATTGGGTTCGTTCTGAGGGATTTGAGCTGTTGTGGGTGAATCAGGCTGGTGTTGATCTGAAGACAGACTCCAGATATCAGATATCATCATCATCATCAGATCAACATCACTGTATCATCACTCTGACTACAACACTCCTGAATGAAGATAACAACAGAGAGTGGAGATGTCAGCTTACTCTCAGAAATCAACTCAACATCTCAGTCACATACACTGTCAAGTATTCAGGTGAGAAACAGTGTTAGAAGAGCCTCATAATGTCAGTAACACTGAGATCTATCAGTATCACTGAACCAGAACAAACTGAGGAACAAAAGCTTCTTTGACTCTCACAGAAGAGAAACTCAAAGCATTGCTCCAAACTAATGAACTGCAGTGAAGTAACAGGCTAAAAAGTGATGCTGGAAATAATACAGGAATTGAAACTTCACCTACTTATACTAAGTCTGACAGAAATAAAGTGAGTCTGGTTAGTAATAAGTGAAGCTGGTAATGCTGTTTGTGGAGTTGTTTAATCCTCCTCTGCTGAGATCTTCAGATATTTAATGTCTTCTTTTATCTTCAGTTTATTTCATCTTATGCCGAGTTCACACTGCACGATTTTAGCCCTGATTTTCACTCGCCAAAAGGTTTTGTGAGATCGGCGACAAATGCCCGAAATCACAGGCAAATCTGTGTTCGTTCACGCGAGTGACAATCACGCAGTGTGAATTATTAAAGTTGCGATCTGAGAGAATTCAAATCCTTTCAAATCCAGCGAATCAAAACTGTGAAATGTGTTCTGACTGAAAATGACATCGGCGATGACTGACAGCCAATGAGAGAGCAGAAAACAGGACAGCAGGGAGATGGGGAGGAGTTATAGACCAGGATATCAGTGAACAGAAGCAAAGCACACACACAATGATTTATTTACACTCAACTCTCTTTGCAGAAACACAATCCTTGCTCTCGTCTCCCCGAACATTCCCTCCTGCATAATCTGTTTATTTTTCTCCTTTTTGCGCACAGACTATTTGGATCGCTATCTTCTAGCAGGCTTTCATTTTTTATAACAATTACTCGATCTGATCAGACTGTTCTGAAGTCAGTTGATATATCTTTTCTAACTGTGCAGTGACTCCTCCTACACACGGTACATGATGATGCGGATGCTTTTAAGACATCGCTGATGTTATTGTGCCGATGGCTTTTGTCTTTGTCTCTAATTGTCCCCCAATAATCTTTTTCAGCTCAAGCTGATACAACAACACCAGGTACAAACTCTCATCATTCAATTACAAACACACAAGGGACATAATCACAGTGTTTTGTCTTTGTCTCTAATCGTCCCCGATCTGCCCTGTCCGTCTCTGACTCTGTGCTCGATCTCTTCTTCAGTCATAGTGATTTCTGTCGCTGCAGTCGCTGTTCTCCTTCTTGCTCTTCTCTGGCTGATCTGCAGGAAAAGAGCTGGTGAGTTTTCAGATTTAGTTCAGATGAGCAAAAAAAACATCATGTTCAGATAGCAACCACACAAAATACCTTAGAAAACCCTAGCAACACCATAGCAACCACCCAAAAATACCTTAGAAAAAACCCTAGCAACCACCCAGAACACTCTAGCAACCACCCAAAATACTTTAGAACACCCTAGCAACACCATAGCAACCACCCAAAAATATCTTAGAAAAACCCTAGCAACCACCCAGAACACCCTAGCAACCACCCAAAATACCTTAGAACACCCTAGCAACCACCCAAAATACCTTAGAACACCCTAGCAACACCATAGCAACCACTCAGAACACCCTAGCAACTGCCTAACAACCACCCAGAACACCCTAGCAACCACCCAAAATACCTTAGAACACCCTAGCAACACCATAGCAACCGCCCAGAATACCTTAGAACATCCTAGCAACACCATAGCAACCACCCAAAAAAACTTAGAACACCCTAGCAACACCCTAGCAACCACCCAAAATACCTTAGAACACCGTAGCAACTGCCTAACAACCACCCAGAACACCCTAGTAACCACACAAAATACCTTAGAACACCCTAGCAACCACCCAGAACACCCTAGCAACCACCCAGAAAACCTTAGCAACTGCCTAGCAACCAACCAGAACACCCTAGCAACCACCCAGAACACCCTAGCAACCACTCAAAATACCTTAGCAACCGCCTAGCAACACCATTGCAACCGCCTAGAATACCCTAGCAACCACATAGCAACACCATAGCAACCACCTAGAATACCCTAGCAACCACCCAGAACACCTTAGCACCCAATAGAAACACCCTAGCAACTTTAAACTTTAAACTACTTTAAACTTGAAACTAATTTAAACTTTAAACTACTTTAAACTTCAAACTAATTTAAACTATAAACTACTTTAAACTGGTTTAAACTTCTTCAAACTTTCTGGTCCAAACTTTCACAAGCCAACTTAAAGTTTGCCTCGACAAACTTTTTAATCTAATGTATCATAGAAACGTAGATTATATTAAATTCTCAAACAGAAGTTTATTCCTGCTGAGAAATCCTGTACTGTCAATCTCAACAAGTTATCAAGTCAACAATCATTTTTATTATTTATTTTAATGCTTCAACAAAATCTGATTGTCCGTAAAAACTCATATTTCACGAGGCACTTGTTTTCAGATAATAAAAGAGGGACTGGCGACTCTGCGGTGAGTTCAGTAATGCAGTGATTTAGATTTGATTAATGTCTTTAAAGCTCAATAAAGTGTAATTCGTGCAGTTTAACTGTTTGTTCTGAAGGTCAAAGATGAGAATGAACATAAAGGGACGTATGAGACGATCAACATGTCCATTCCTCCTGATCCAAGAGCCAATGTGAGTCACTAAATCATCAAACATTACAGTCACTGTCTGTTCAATCATGTGATTTAAAAGCTTTTGTGTTATTCTACATATTGTAGTGAGAGATATGTGTGTTCTATAATGTGTTATTCTACATATTACAGTGAGAGATATGTCTGTTCTATAATGTGTTATTCTACATATTATAGTGAGAGATATGTCTGTTCTATAATGTGTTATTCTACATATTACAGTGAGAGATATGTGTGTTCTATAATGTGATATTCTACATATTACAGTGAGAGATATGTGTGTTCTATAATGTGTTATTCTACATATTACAGTGAGAGATATGTGTGTTCTATAATGTGTTATTCTACATATTACAGTGAGAGATATGTGTGTTCTATAATGTGTTATTCTACATATTACAGCGAGAGATATGTCTGTTCTATAATGTGATATTCTACATATTACAGTGAGAGATATGTGTGTTCTATAATGTGTTATTCTACATATTACAGCGAGAGATATGTCTGTTCTATAATGTGTTATTCTACATATTACAGTGAGAGATATGTGTGTTCTATAATGTGTTATTCTACATATTACAGTGAGAGATATGTGTGTTCTATAATGTGTTATTCTACATATTACAGCGAGAGATATGTCTGTTCTATAATGTGTTATTCTACATATTACAGTGAGAGATATGTCTATTCTATAATGTGTTATTCTACATATTACAGTGAGAGATATGTCTGTTCTATAATGTGATATTCTACATATTACAGTGAGAGATATGTGTGTTCTATAATGTGATATTCTACATATTACAGTGAGAGATATGTGTGTTCTATAATGTGATATTCTACATATTACAGTGAGAGATATGTGTGTTCTATAATGTGTTATTCTACATATTACAGTGAGAGATATGTGTGTTCTATAATGTGTTATTCTACATATTACAGTGAGAGATATGTCTGTTCTATAATGTGTTATTCTACATATTACAGTGAGAGATATGTGTGTTCTATAATGTGATATTCTACATATTACAGTGAGAGATATGTGTGTTCTATAATGTGTTATTCTACATATTACAGTGAGAGATATGTCTGTTCTATAATGTGTTATTCTACATATTACAGCGAGAGATATGTGTGTTCTATAATGTGATATTCTACATATTACAGTGAGAGATATGTGTGTTCTATAATGTGTTATTCTACATATTACAGCGAGAGATATGTCTGTTCTATAATGTGATATTCTACATATTACAGTGAGAGATATGTGTGTTCTATAATGTGTTATTCTACATATTACAGCGAGAGATATGTCTGTTCTATAATGTGTTATTCTACATATTACAGTGAGAGATATGTGTGTTCTATAATGTGTTATTCTACATATTACAGTGAGAGATATGTGTGTTCTATAATGTGTTATTCTACATATTACAGCGAGAGATATGTCTGTTCTATAATGTGTTATTCTACATATTACAGTGAGAGATATGTCTGTTCTATAATGTGTTATTCTACATATTACAGCGAGAGATATGTCTGTTCTATAATGTGATATTCTACATATTACAGTGAGAGATATGTGTGTTCTATAATGTGTTATTCTACATATTACAGTGAGAGATATGTCTATTCTATAATGTGTTATTCTACATATTACAGCGAGAGATATGTCTGTTCTATAATGTGATATTCTACATATTACAGCGAGAGATATGTCTGTTCTATAATGTGATATTCTACATATTACAGTGAGAGATATGTCTGTTCTATAATGTGATATTCTACATATTACAGCGAGAGATATGTCTGTTCTATAATGTGATATTCTACATATTACAGTGAGAGATATGTGTGTTCTGTGTGTTAAACTTGACTCTCTGCACGTCTGCATTGATGTTTAGGAGCAGACAGATGAAGTGACGTATTCTGAGGTCACTTCTTCCAATACAAAGCCAGTAAAATCACTCAATGTGAGTCGATACCAGCACATGAGTTTGACTGTCAGATAAATGAAGCTCATGCTCTAATAATAATAATAATAATAATAATAATAATCGCTGCGGTTCAAACATTGATGGACAGAATCTGTGCTGTTCTTTCAGGATCATAATAATACAGTGACTTACGCTGCCGTCAGAGGAAGAGAAGAACCGCAGGATGAACTTTACGCCTCTGTGAACTAGAACAAGACCTTCACAAATAAACATTAATGATACAGATCATGAGCTCATCATATCAGGAGCAGGGAAGTTTTCATCTCTCTGGTGTTTGGAGGAATTATATATGTGTGTGAACGAGCAGATATTTGTTGAATGTACTGTGAATATGAATGAGATTTATTGTGAATCATCATCTGGTCTGTCGTCGGTCAGAGCACTGAATCTCATCTATATGATCACAGCTACAGTAAAGTTAGAGATTGAAGCCCTGGTGTGTTTTCATACAGGCCAGACTCAATCTAGTGTCTCACAAGCCTCTTCCATGACTGGAGTCTGTGTATCCGCTGGATTTCTGTCTGCAAACCTTCCTCTTCATGCAGAAGCTCGTGCTGAAACAATCCTCTTGCTTCAGCTTGTATATCAGCTGTTGTATATCTGTGTCTGCTCACATTATATTGGCATAAAATATTCTAAAATTTTTCTTTGCAGTGTGTAAATGTCACGCAATTAAATGTCAGTTATCTCTTTTTTTCACGTGACAATAAAGAGCATAAAAAATCATGGGTTAAAAGAAACGTTTTTGTCTCTTCCATTCCTGTAGAAACAGACATAACTAAACTTGCTCTTGTTAGCTGGAAAGTTTCAAAGTTAGAATTCACGTTTTAAATTAATACTTGTATGAAGGTAAAAGAGTAGCAAAATTCGAGAGCTTGTAGATTTGAATTTGAGAACAAAATATTCATATTTGTAAGTTGAAATTTACCCTCATAGTTGTTGAATGTTTCGATTCACA